>OX578142.1:105465564-106835564 GCA_951213105.1 Amaurobius ferox | reverse complement strand
GCGACTGGCAATTACGTTGTTACGACCACGAATGCTCGGTTGGCTAGTAGTAGGGGTACTAGTCAACCGTCAAACAGTTTCCCTGGGCAGAATGCTCTTGACAGATATTTCAAGCCTATCATTACCGGCAGTGGGAAAAACAAAAAAACTGTACATGTGCATGAAAAAAAGACGGACGGACCTCGTGCAGATGGTAGCCATGAAGATCAATGTTATTTTAAGAATTTTAAGTCATTAAAATTTAAAAAATGCACATCTAAAAGATGTAAATTGTGTCCATTAGCTAATCCTTTGCAAATTGGAATAAAGGATAATATATATACTTTCTGTAAAGTTTTCAATAGCATATATTGTATAAAATGTGTGAAATGCAATTTAAAATACATTGGTCAGACACAAAATAGTATAAATATAGGAATTAATTTACATCGTAGTCAAGTTTATAGGTTACAGAAATACCCATCTACGGAATCAACTTTGGAAATAAAACATTTTTTTAATCATGGAATAGAGGCTATGCAAATCACTCTGCTTGACATAGTTGTAAATATAAAGGAAAGATTATGATGGGAGAATTATTATATAACTCAACAAAATTCACTTTATCCTTACGGACTAAATTCCGTAAGATTTAACATTAATTACAATAGTGATCATATAAAAAAATTAAATTCTGAAATTGTCATAGATCATAGTTATATTAAACATAAGGATAATGTATCACATAAACCTACACGTAAATTTAGAGGCTGTAGGACACAATAAATCAATTTTGATACCACTGTAAACAATATAATGGAATTTGCTAAGAAACACAGTAACAATCACGATGTATCAAATAATTGGATTAAGAACTTGGTTTTTGGTATTAGAAGTCATTTTATCAAGAGGATTTGGAAACATTGTAATAGCGTTGAGATCAGTAATGCGAATGGACTAGCAGTTGAAAAGTTGGATGTATTTTTGGATTACATTAAATTAAGAGCTAAAATTTTAAAAATCTATCTGGAAGATACTTTATCGATGAAGATGAGTCATGAATATATGGTTGTTATTACAAAAACAAGAATTTTGATAAAATCAGTTTTTCAAGTATTTTACGAGAACATAAAATAAAATTTCCAATAAATGAAGTTAATGTAAGAGTAGCATATAAATATGCATTACCTTTGGGAAGAAGCTTATTCAATTACAATAAAGTGTGAAAAAATGTATTGAAAACCGATCAAACCTGCCCATGTCAAAAATATCCTGCTTTTATAAACAATGATATAGGACATATAGTAACAGCTGATCTCAACTTGCTAGAAGATTCTAATTTGATACATACATTTGAATTGGGAACTAAATACAGAAACGAAGATTATCGTGATATTGTTTAAAGTATAGTGAAAGACATAGAAGTATTTATATACAAATGTGCAGTAAAATACAGTCTTCCTACTCATGTCTTTGAGGAATGGAAATCAGAAGTGATAAGCAGTGTCGGGATGAATTATAAAGTTTTGGATAAACACGTTAGATCTAGAAAATACAGCAAAAACAATTTGGAAAAATTACAAAAGGATTTTGTCATATCGTACGTTGATAAGGTTGCTTCTAATTTTGCTTTCACCTGCCAATATTATTACAATAAAAAGCTTAATGCAAGTTATCTAGATGAAAATGCATATATACAGCTTAATCAATCTAAAACTTAAATTGAAAATCGCATCAAGGCTATAAAATTTTGAGTTTCAACATGAATTCAATCAGATTCCCATATATAACTCTTATACCTAAACTACATAAAAATCCTGTAAAATTTAGACCAGTCACAAATGGATATAAAACTTATTTAACTCATGCTAATGTAAAACTTTTAAGACTTTTGAAGAACATATTGAAAAAAATTAAAAATTCTGGAGTATATTTCATAAATAATAGTTTTGAAGCTATAGAAAAACTTAAAAATATTTCTGACAACTTACATTACAAAAGTTGTGATTTTAATGACCTTTTCTGCAATATTGTCATAAATGATTTATTTTGCATATTGATGGAGTTGTATGAAAAGTATGAAATGCAAAACCTTATTAAAAAACATATTTTCAAGTGTTTGGTCGAAATGGTTTTATTTGAAACTGTATTATACGACGGAACAGTATTTTATAAACAGCGATATGGCATACCTATGGGAGGGGCTTGCTCCTCTATTTTAGCAGATATTTAATTAAATAAATATGAAGAAGGAACTCAAATATTAAATGAAATAATATTTATTCGTTATGTGAATGACATTTTGTATGCTTACCCCGATGGCCAAAATAACTTAGATTTTACTTTTTATCCATCGAACTTAACCTTGACTGAAACAGCACGTAACATTGATCAAAGTATTAATTTCCTGGATTTAACTATATACCAGCAATCTAATGGTTATGTTGGATTTAAACTTTATGATAAAAGAAAAGACTTCAATTTTAAAACAATGGAATTCTTGTCTACATCGTAATGTATTTAGAAACATTATATTAAATTTTTTGATCAGAAGCAAACGATTAAATAGCAGTGAAGAAAATCGATATGGAAGCGATCTGTGTTAGCTGAATGAGGCTATTGCAAAGGGTTACCCATTACGTGCTCTAAGTAACATTGTATGTAAATTCTACAACATAACCGTAACGGAAAGTTACAACTTATATTTATATAAAAGTACACTTGCAGTTTGAACAGCAGATAAGATGCTACCACGGACGTAATAGTTGAACAGTTAAAAGGAGTTCTAATCATACACAGGTAGTGTCATTTTTTAGGCTTGGATGGTGACGTGTATATAAGGTTTGTTTGTCTTGTTATATATTTGATTTTTAAAATGTCATTTGTGTTTCTGTTTTGTTGTAGTGAAACTTGATGATACAGTTTTTGTGGTATAGTCAGTATGGGTCTTTCAACTTTTTTTACATTTTCAGTTTTGGTATAGTGTGCTTGGTTTACGACAGTGTATCCGCTTCCGGGAGTGTCGTCATGACATCAAGCTGGCTTAACCGGGAAGTGGGGGTCACAATCCCCCCCGGCGAAATTTTGTTACATTGTCGTTCTTTCTTCGTTCTATTTTGTATTATATAAATGTACTTAGCTGAGCAGCATAGCGCCTATAGGTATATTTTCAGTTGGTTGATTTCGATATGGTTGACAGATTTATTTACTTGTATATATATATGACCATCAGTTTATGACCATCAGTTCTGACCATCAGTTTATATACACCCTGTATATATATATATATATATATATATATATATACAGGGTGTATATATACTGATGGTCAGAACTGTAAGGGGCTATAAAACTCACTAAAACAAACAACTTTCACAATACAATGTGCTGTCGGAAAGCAACCGGCGAGCCGCGAGAGGGCGCTTTCTCTGGAGTGGATGAAACGTCGCATCAAAATGGAGAACACAGTAAATCCGCATGCTACGCGTTCTAGATGCCAGCAGCAAAGGTTCTCCGTTAATGTGTGGGCAAGGATTATCCACGACCAATTAATTGGCCCGTATCGGTTACCAGACCGCCTAGACGGACAGAAGTACCTCACCTTCCTCCAGCATGTGCTGCCAAAATTACTATGTGCTGTACCACCAAATCATCGAGTGTTTATGTGGTTCCAGCACGACGGAGCGCCAGCACATTACACCAGGATTGTACGGAACTACCTGGACATTGCCTTTCCGGACAGATGGGTTGGCCGTGGTGATTTCGTCGCGTGGCCTCCCAGATCTCCCGATATGCCCTGCCTGGATTTTTCCCCTGGGGGACAGTTAAAAAGCGCCGATTACGTGACGCCTATCGAGTCACCAGAGGACCTTGCTATCCGAATTAGCGTCGCAGCTGCAGACGTTCGTGAAATGTTAGGAATCTTCTAAAGTGTACGCGATTCACTCTGTCGCCGCTGTGACACCTGTCTCGCAGTTGGTGGTAGTTCATTTGAGCATTTGTTCTAAACATTTTGTCAATAAATTTCCATTATTCGTCTTCACTGTATTCGTCTTCACTTCACTCCATTTTGACGCGACGTTTCATCCACTCCCAGAGAAAGCTCCCTCTCGCGGCTCGCCGGTTGCTTTCCGACCCCACATTTTATTGTGAAAGTTGTTTTGGCAAGCTCTATAACCCCTTACAGTTCTGACTATCAGTTCATATATACCCTGTATATATATATATTTATCCTTTATATATCTGACATAGGCACTTTATATATAATGTATAACAAATCAAAACTATTATTATTATTATTTATTTATATATATATATTTTTTTTTTTTTTTTGAGAATGAATTTCGAGAGAAATTCCGTTGCAGCTTTAGTTTAATTAGATTTGCTAACGTTAAAGGTAAGGCTGTACTTGTGCTATTCAGTAAGCTACGACATGTATTAAGAGTGATTTCGGGGGCAATTGGTGATATTTTGGGCAACTTGCAACAATTTTGTACGGTAAATATATTTTTGTATCCAGAAAGTTATTTTTGTCTTCCTTTCACATGTTTTAAACGAAGTAAATTCTACATTTGTGCATATTAAAAGTTACAATGCTTCTATTTTGAGCTTGTATGATGCCACCTATATACTGGTCTTTTAGCAACGCACATGGTGAGGTGCATTATATATTAACATATTTCACATAAAATTTAAACCATTTTCAGAAAATTTTAAAAACTTCACCCCTGAAATAAAATAATGAAAGCATTAATATCTCTCAAAAGTTGAAGGGTACCGTACTGCGCGCTAAAAATTTCTCAGCTCTTATATTATATATTTAGAAAATTATGAGCGTAATGCAGAAACTTTACGCTGGAAACTATAAAACGTAAATCTAATGATATTTAGAAAAAAAAATGATGTTCTTTAAAACTTGACTTTCAGGCGCGTTGCTTTTTCGAATAATTTGCTGAGATTTAACGGCCCCCAGGCGGCCCCCTCTGATGAGAGACGTACATCAAAATGACATATAATGAGCACTTCGCATAATGGCCCTATTCGCTTCTCTGCCAGAGTTTGGTGTCATTATTTTCAGAAATAATATATTCTTCAAATAAGTTATAATCTGAAATTTAATTTTTAGTTCACTTAAGGATTATGCAAAATTTTTTATCGAGTATTCTTCATTGGTATAGTAGTAACTTATTCCTATGTTGTCTTGAGTAGTTCACAGAATTTTACTAACAGTAAGATATGTATTTTTGTTTTAACTTTTATTTCACATTATATTTTAATTAACACTTTACAACAAAGTTGAAAAGTGTTTATGACTTTGTTCATTCTGTCTATCTGTCCGTTAGCACGATAACTGCTGTAAAAATGACTTAATCAAAATGAAATTTTAGTATGTTATTCAGACGGTCTGTAGAACCTATGGGAATATAAATCAATAATATCCCCCAATTAGTTTTGGATTGAACCCGAGTCGAAAAAATGAAATACATTGAGCCCTATGGGACCTAATTTTTCAAACATTTTTTAAGCGGATTTAAAATTCACAAATTGCTTCGAAAATTTTAGGTAATATTCAAATTGTTCCATAAAATATATAAAAAAAAATTCAGTGAAATATATTCAGTAGTTTTTTACATTAAAATTAAAATAATAATTGCACCTCTTATATGAAACGATCACGTGACCATGATATGAAACGATCACATGACCCACTTCAAAATGATATATGGCATCCATCTTGTTTCAAAATCGTGATTTTTTTAAGTTCTTTTTAATTCATATTGAGTGTTGTATCCGTCCTAAAACTACTTTATTTTTGCTTAAATTCTGTGCATCTACATACTGAAACAACGCAATGACAATATATTTGAGTTTAAATGCTCATCTAAATTTGATTATTTCTACAACTAAGCCTATTTTTCACCTATGTAAAATGTAAACAGCAAAATATATAGAATGAGTTGTATTAGAATTCCTGTAATTTTTTTAACACAAAATAATTTAGTCCATGGAGTCTGCATGGCTGATATGAATGAAATATTAATTGATTTCATAAAGAGAAGGACGATTTTTTTCGATGAAGTTTCAAGCATAGAGTTTAATTTTTTGTAGCTCCATGGTCTTAAACAAAATGTTTAAATAAAATAAATTATTATAGTATTGTGATGAATGAAATGAATGGGAGAAAGTTATGAATGAAATCCTGTTTTTATAAAGAGATCCAGGCGTGTTATTTTTTCTATGACGTCATTTGAATTAATTTCAGTTGTTTTCGATGAAGTTTTCAAATATAATAAATTATCGTAGTATTATGATAATTCTAAAACTATTATCGAGGAATGTATAACATTTTAGAGATGTTTAAACCAGGCAATTTATATTTCAATGCCGTCATTTGAATGAAGTTCATTTTTTTCGATGAAGGTTTAAGTTTTTAAATATAATAAATTAATGCAGTATTGTGATAAGTTTCAAAATATTACCGAGCAATGTATTGCATTTTAGACTTGTTTAAATAAAATTGCATTGAAGTTGGAAAGTGTTTCATAATCAATGCTTTAAGCATGATTGATCTTTCTTGTTCTATATTTTATACACGGTACCTTATTAATGGATACATACATTTTAGTAATTTTATTAGCTGTTTTTCAACTGTCTAAAGGTCTTACTGTCCCTGACGGAGATCGAATATCAGGAACGTCGAATTGACCAGCAAATATTTTAATCATTGGGCTAATGGAACAAAGTCCTTCTAATCAATTCAAATCTTTCTAGTCAAAGTAGACCCTATAACTATTTTCTGTAAAATGGGATCAAATAAAAAATAAACGCAATTCTTCAATAGCAGCAATAGGTGTAAACGTTGCTACATTTATCTACAGCCCCGTACTTTCGATTCTATCTAATGATTTTGATCTAATTGCTCCACTAATCTTAAAATAGTACTCAATAAACTGAAGTATCGAATGTTATGCAAAAGCATCACGTTCTGCTCCTCTTAATTTTGAGGACAGGAATTATTCTTGAACTCTTCGAATATAACTTATTTTAAGGATTCGCAGTTAACAAATTGAAACATTATTAAGGAGCTGCGTAGCTTTCCTTTTAATTATGACTTGCCCAACCGCCAACTTGGAAATTTTGCAGATGAATATTCGTAGTTCAATGACAGGCTTATTAAAATTAAAAGAAAAATAAATTCCGCGGAAGTGGTGGGAAGTGATGTCCGTCGAAAATTGCAACTCGAATAATTTTCGATTGATCTATATATTTCAAGCACTCTAAAACCCAAAGAACTATTTTAGCGTGACGTCTGTCTGTCTGTCTGTCTGTGGTTTTGTCTGTGTCTCTGTCTATACAATGTATGTATCCACTCTAGATGAAAATATAATAGACAAAATTTCACAAAATTTGGTAGATAAAGCTAGCTCTTCTGCTGATTAGATTTTGGTACGATTCGTAAAAAAAAAATCTGCCTTTTTGTGCGAAATAACCCGTAGAAATCGAATTTACCCATTTGAGCTGAAAAACTAATTAATAAAATTGCACAAAATTTGGTAGATAAGTCATTTGTGGGTTACCCTGGTATTGGTAAGATTTTGGTACGATTCGAATAAAATTAACTTGCCATTTTTTACGGAATGGTCCACAAAAATCTATCGTCAAGATCTAAATTAAAAGACTAAGTATGCTCAAAAATATCAATTAAATGCTTACTTTATACATATATTTTTTGACAACAAAAAAAAATAAGACCAACCCGATATATCTTAGATTTTTTTCGTATTTTTGCCGCATCGCCTTTGAAAATACGTCCAATCACCAAATGAATTCAAACTCTAAATTAAAACTGCAAATTCAGTGTGATTTCAAATCGTTATCTGCGTTATTTTGTGCAATTCAATTTAGTGAATTATGAAAGAAAGAATGAGAAAATGAATTTGAGTATGCATTAAAAGTCATATGCTGCCCACCTCAGATTTTTACTTTCCTTATATACATAATGTATAAGGAAAGTATTGTGACGGGGTCGAAAATTCGAATTCGAGTTTTCGACGGGAGAGCACGTTTCAAGCATCCCTGATCACGAATCAAACATTTTTGAAGTGATGTCTGTGTGTGTGTGTGTATGTGCGTGTGTGTGTGTGTGTGTGTGTGTGTGTGTGTGTGTGTGTGTGTGTGTGTGAAAGTATGTGTGTGTGTCAGTGAGCCTGTGGAGACGATAACTGACGAACGAATGGACCGATTCGAACCAAATATGGTACAAAAATCACAATCCGTAAACACTGGAAGCCTATTGTTTTTATATGTAATCGAATGTTCAGAACCCCCCTAAATTTTCGAATAAAATTTTGAAAAAATCGTCAAAAAACCAAAGCCGCTAATAAAGTTACGCAAATAGACATTTCTTATGTAATTTTTCATTAGAAAACGATTGGCATAAATTTTAGAACGCTAACATGAACCGTTCTCGAGATATTGTACATTTTTCAAAAAAATTATGAAAAAGTCACATAAAAAAAGAATTCCTATTGAGAAACATGTTCACTTTTCATATGTAATACCATGCGATAAATTGAGTGACATCATTCTCGTGGATCTAGCTCGTTCCATTCATGAAAAAATATACTTTGAACAATACTTTTGTATTTAAACGCCAATAGTCATTTATCTGCTGTAAGAATAACTTTTTTTAATAACGTTTTTGAAATGTTGCCAAATTAATGAAAATCTCGCCAAATGGATAAAAATGATGCTAAATCAATGAAAATGACGACTAATTGTCAAAAATTCAATATCTTGGAAAGAATATTAGTATCTACTATAAGAAAAACCTATTTTTTTACTGTAAAAGTAGTAAATTGATTACATTATATAAGGAAAGTCATGTGTTGCCCACATCAGATTTTTAATATTAAAATCATTGTTTCCAGAGCTCTTCTTCATGAAGTATCTGCTTTGATTAATATTTAGACTGCAAATCAGATACGTGCAGTATACTATCATTTCCTTTCTTTTGACCTAGCTACATTTAGCGACCATCATGTTTTTTTAAAAAGTTTTCAATTTGCAATAGATCTCTTGAAATAGATATAACGTAGCGGGAACATAGACCGCCGACACCAAAGTGCATGTACATGTATGGGAGCTCAGAAAAACGAAACTGACTTTTCATTCCTGAAAATTATTTTAATGAACAGAAAAGTTCAAGTTAGACATGCGCAAGTACTAGGATATTTCTAATTGTAAACATCAGGTTGCGAGTATTTGCTTTTTATGACTCATCAATATGAAATTAATCAACTAATCTAATCTTTGCCAAATTATAACTGATTGGTAGCTTTCTTTCCGATCGAGCAAAAAAAATTTAGCACTAAAACGTTTCTATCAAAACAGTTAAAACTTTGATTTACAGTAACAAACTTAAACATTAACCACAAAGACACACACAGAGAAAGTAGACAATGTATGCACACAGTGAATTTTTATAAAACATATTGTAGACCTTCCGTAATGCTTCCTACGAGAATATACCGACCTCTACATTTTTAAATTCATTTCAATCCCAGAAGAAAACTTTTTATAACCCTTCACCTTTTACGACTTCTGCTGAATTTGCTCTCTATAAACTCGTTTACGATGATAATAAAATTTATGAAGATTTGGTTGGATTTTCTGATAAATGATTGTGTATTTATAAGTTTTATCGTTTAGTGATTTTTTAAGTGATTTGCGTAATTTTATTTAATGCTGCATTATCGGATTTTAATTCAAATTGTGGAAATAATGTCTTTTTTTTATTTTTATTCTATAACTAGCATCATACACGTTCTTCGTATGGAGTATATAATATAAAGAAACTTAAAATTCACAATCATGTGCAAATTCCTATAGTATATTAAATGATATTGTTAATCAAAATATTCTATTAAAATATTTAATTTAATGAACCTAAATAGAAGTTTAAGAATATATGTTCTTACTATACAAAATAATCATAACGGGCAGATCTAAAGAATAAAACATCCTGGTCCCGTTTGTAAACAAATTTACAAAAAAAAATGAAATTGAATCAATAGTTGCAAAATCAAAACGTTAAGATTGTATGGGGCCCGTACTACTTATATACGCGAATATTGAAAGATGTAACCGGTATTAGTAGATTACATGTATACATTGAAAATATCAATAAATCAGTAATCTTTAAACTTGAAGGCAGTAATTGATTCCAATATATGCCAAAATGAAAGTGCTAAAATTATATGGGAAGATACACCCGTACAACTTATAATGTCGTAGATTAGAGGATATTTCCGAGTATTAGTAGTCTGCAGTCAGCAATTAATATAATTAAAAGAAATCTAACCAATCATCTATAAGATATATATTTATATCCATTTATTTATTATTCAAATCGAAAAAATAATAATAAAAATTAACAAACACATTTAATTTAATTGCATTGCTGAGCAACATGATATAAGATAGAATCTTCCTCATAAAATTCTAATAATTAAATAACCATTTTAATTAGCTCCGTGAAGTTGGCCCCCCCGTGGAAAGCACAAACGACAAAAACTAGTGGAATCGTTTGTACTTCGTTTGTGCTGGTTTGTGCTGCAAAAATTTTCGTTTGTGCTTCTTTCGTTTTCGATTTATAGACGTTTCTTTTTCCGGGGGGGCTAACTTCACGATCAGCTGTTGTTTACATAAGAGAAATTACATCAATATCAAAAAAACGTTTATGCCATTCGTTTGTGCTTCGTTTGTGCTGGTTTGTGCAGCAAAAAGTTTTCTTCGGACCCTTTTCAAATTTGAATTATAAAGCTTGCATTTGTTTGGCGGGAAAACCGGGTTTGTTGACATACAAGAAATTAAAGGAATTTCGAAAAAACGTTTATGCCATTCGTTTGTGCTTCGTTTGTGCTGGTTTGTGAAGCAAAAATTTTCGTTTGTGCTCTTTTCGTTTTCGATTTATAGACGTTTCTTTTCCCGGGGGGGCCAACTTCACGATCAGCTGTTGTTTACATAAGGGAAATTTCATCAATATCCAAAAAACGTTTATGCCATTCGTTTGTGCTTCGTTTGTGCTGGTTTAAGCAGCAAAAAGTTTTCTTCGGACCCTTTTCAAATTTGAATTATAAAGCTTGCATTTGTTTGGCGGGAAAACCGGGTTTGTTGACATACAAGAAATTAAAGGAATTTCGAAAAAACGTTTATGCCATTCGTTTGTGCTTCGTTTGTGCTGGTTTGTGAAGCAAAAATTTTCGTTTGTGCTCTTTTCGTTTTCGATTTATAGACGTTTCTTTTCCCGGGGGGGCCAACTTCACGATCAGCTGTTGTTTACATAAGGGAAATTTCATCAATATCCAAAAAACGTTTATGCCATTCGTTTGTGCTTCGTTTGTGCTGGTTTAAGCAGCAAAAAGTTTTCTTAGGACCCTTTTCAAATTTGAATTATAAAGCTTTCATTTGTTTGGCGGGAAAACCGGGTTTGTTGACATACAAGAAATTAAAGGAATTTCGAAAAAACGTTTATGCCATTCGTTTGTGCTTCGTTTGTGCTGGTTTGTGCTGCAAAAATTTTCGTTTGTGCTCTTTTCGTTTTCGATATATAGACGTTTCTTTTCCCGGGGGGGCCAACTTCACGATCAGCTGTTGTTTACATAAGAGAAATTACTTCAATATCCAAAAAACGTTTATGCCATTCGTTTGTGCTTCGTTTGTGCTGGTTTGTGCAGCAAAAAGTTTTCTTAGGACCCTTTTCAAATTTGAATTATAAAGCTTTCATTTGTTTGGCGGGAAAACCGGGTTTGTTGACATACAAGAAATTAAAGGAATTTCGGAAAAACGTTTATGCCATTCGTTTGTGCTTCGTTTGTGCTGGTTTGTGCGCAAAAATTTTCGTTTGTGCTTCTTTCGTTTTCGATTTATAGCATTTCCTTTCGTTTACTTCGTGTGAAGTTGGCCCCCCCCCCCCGTGGAAAGCACAAACGTCAAAAACTAGTGGAATCGTTTGTACTTCGTTTGTGCTGGTTTGTGCCGCAAAAATTTTCGTTTGTGCTTCTTTCGTTTTCGATTTATATCATTTCCTTTCATTTGCTTCGTGTGAAGTTGGCCCCCCGTGTAAAGCTCAAACGACAAAAACTAGTGGAATCGTTTGTACTTCGTTTGTGCCGCAAAAATTTTCGTTTGTGCTTCTTTCGTTTTCGATTTATAGCATTTCCTTTCATTTGCTTCCTGTGAAGTTGGCCCCCCCCGTGGAAAGCACAAACGACAAAAACTGGTGGAATCGTTTGTAATTCGTTTGTGCTGGTTTGTGCCGCAAAAATTTTCGTTTGTGCTTCTTTCGTTTTCGATTTATAGCATTTCCTTTCATTTGCTTCGTGTGAAGTTGGCCCCCCCCCGTGGAAAGCACAAACGACAAAAACTAGTGGAATCGTTTGTACTTCGTTTGTGCTGGTTTGTGCCGCAAAAATTTTCGTTTGTGCTTCTTTCGTTTTCGATTTATAGCATTTCCTTTGATTTGCTTCGTGTGAAGTTGGCCCCCCCGTGGAAAGCACAAACGACAAAAACTAGTGGAATCGTTTGTACTTCGTTTGTGCTGGTTTGTGCCGCAAAAATTTTCGTTTGTGCTTCTTTCGTTTTCGATTTATAGCATTTCCTTTCGTTTACTTCGTGTGAAGTTGGCCCCCCCGTGGAAAGCACAAATGACAAAAACTAGTGGAATCGTTTGTACTTCGTTTGTGCTGGTTTCTGCCGCAAAAATTTTCGTTTGTGCTTCTTTCGTTTTCGATTTATAGCATTTCCTTTCGTTTACTTCGTGTGAAGTTGGCCCCCCCCCGTGGAAAGCACAAACGACAAAAACTAGTGGAATCGTTTGTATTTCGTTTGTGCTGGTTTGTGCCGCAAAAATTTTCGTTTGTGCTTCTTTCGTTTTCGATTTATAGCATTTCCTTTCGTTTACTTCGTGTGAAGTTGGCCCCCCCCGTGGAAAGCACAAACGACAAAAACTAGTGGAATCGTTTGTACTTCGTTTGTGCTAGTTTGTGCCGCAAAAATTTTCGTTTGTGCTTCTTTCGTTTTCGATTTATAGCATTTCCTTTCATTTGCTTCGTGTGAAGTTGGCCCACCCGTGGAAAGCACAAACGACAAAAACTAGTGGAATCGCTTGTACTTCGTTTGTGCTGGTTTGTGCTGCAAAAATTTTCTTCGGACCCTTTTCAAATTTGAACTATAAAGCTTTCATTTGTGTGGCGCGAAAACGGGCTTTGTTGACATAAAATAAATTTCACGAGTTTTAGAAAGGTCTTTATGCCATTCTTTTGTATTTCGTTTCTACCGGTTTGTACCGGCTTGCACCTCAACGATTTCCCTTTTATTCATTTCAGATATATTCGTTTCAGATTTATTGAGCTTCACATTTTCCACCACCTTTCATGTAGCCAGCGAAATCAGTCTGAACCAACTTTCGTAAAAACAAGCTGCACAATAAGCCCTTGCAATGGGCGCTCATAAAGGAGGTAAGGAGGAGGACTTTTCCGCCTTTAAACGGTCAAGGTCACAAATCTAGGTGTCAAGCTAGTCGATATTGACATCTTATCTGTGAGTTAGGAAATATTTCTTTCTTCTGTTAATTTTTATGTAGAGCAAACCTGGCTCAGAACAAGTCGATTCGTTTGCACTAGGGGTGACGAAAGCTGAACTGATTCCACATGCACTAATATTGAATGCTGAAATTAGAAAAAGTATTAAAAAGTGTTGAAAAGTTATTAATATTATTGTATCGCAAATGTAATGTTATTCACGAGTGGGTCCAAATTCAACATCCGCGTTCAGCTTGTTGGATTAAATGTTTACAAATTCTTGACTTCACTCCATGAACTTTTGGAACAATATATTATTCGGGATCTAATTGTTGCTGGTGTTGAGATAGAGGCTGGTGTTAAGATAGAAGCTATAACTTTTGAAAAGCTAGTATAATGGCCTGGCAATGTAAAAAATTTTAAACAGCAGCAAGCAACTTTTAATTTTGAATCTAAGAAGGTCAAAGATGTTGGAATGAAAACGAAACACAAACTATCCCAAAGCTTCTGAAAGGTTACTCAAAATTGTGACAATGTGAAGATCGGTCGGTTATGCGGAAGGCCCAGACCACACGGCCAACCCTAGGGCTTACGGCAGTTTAATGTGTGGCCGGGAGAGGTTAGTCGAAACCGACCTCCACGGTCAGCCACCAAGTTTTAGTCTGCATTTATTTAAAATTCAATAAAGTGGTTACATGGTAAATATTTATATATATATATATATACAGACAGTAATACAGTTTTACATGTTTTACATAAAATACAGTGGGAAGGGGGGGGGGGGCAAAGAAACGTAGATTTTAACAAATTTTGAATTTTGAGGTAAAAATTAAGTTATTTTCTTAAAATGAAATTAAATTTATGTAAAAACGTATGGCCAAAAGAATCCGAGCAACCTCGGGAAAAGGGACAATACAGTAAAAACCAACAAAAAGAAAGCAAAAAGAACATGGCTGAACAAAGGTTACATGCAATCAGTTGAGGTAATCGGATAAGACAAAGTTAAATGCAATATAGCAATACATGTACATGGTAAGACTTTCAAATATATGAACAGCCGAGGAACACAGGGAAAACAGATATATACAACAGAGGAATATAAACAGGAAACAAAATATACAAAAGATGGACACCAAAAAGTGTAAGTACAGGAACAATAAGAGACAAACGCCTGGAACAGGGGGTAGACAACATTGACCGAAGAAAATTGAAAGCAGTTGGCACCAAGCTTGCTAAGGAACCTGATGGGAGAGTTCTCTCGCAATTAAAACACAGTTTTTCAACCTATTTAAAATAATTTTATTGGTTCTGACACCAGAGAACCATGTCGCACGAAGATTATCTGGAGGACGGGTTAAGTGAAATTTTGAGGTATGGGGGCAATTAAAGACATAATGATCTACGTCACCATATGAATTACAAAGACAATTTGAAGAACGTTTATGTTTGAAAAAATGAAGATAGTCAAGAAAAGGACTATGACCCGTTAAAAAATAGATTAAGAATTTGTTATAAATTTGAAAATTGAGGTTGACTTTGGGTAAATAGCTTAGAATTCTGGCAGGGTCAGGAGTCCGGGGGGAAATATAATCATTAAGAAGAGATTGCCAATTTTTAAGAAGGAAAGATTTATAATTATTAATCAAAAAGGAGTAGGGAAAAGGTATAAGGAGTGGGATGCCGGAGATCGTAGCTTGTTTGGCCAGTTCATCGGCGACTTCGTTGCCCTGAGTGTTAGAATGGGCCTTGATCCAGGATAAGTTAATTAATGATTTGTAGGGGTGAGCATTAGTTTTAATTTTAGATAGAAATTTCGTTTTATTCTTGATAGATTTAAAAGCCGAAATAGATGACTGACTGTCCGAAAAGATGTTGATTTTTAAATTGTTTTTGCCGGCCCAGAGGATGGCCTGGTTGATGGCCTCAAGTTCGGCTTGAAAAACTGTGTTTCCAGTTCTAAGTTTAAAGGATAATGATTCGATCAGTCGATCATTTTCGAAAATGCATATTGATAAACCTACATTATTATCCAGTTTTGACCATCTGTGAATACATTAAACCTAAAAAACGAGGAAGGGTTTGAGGAAGAAAAATTTAAAACACGAAAGGGAGGAGGAAGGCTAGAAAGAGATACATTTTTTACAGTTTTAAAATTTTAAAGAGTTTTTATTCTTAATATTGTGTTTTTAATGTGGCTTATACTGTGAGTAAACTATTTTTTAGATACTGACAAGTAGTTAAGAAGAATTTAACGAATTGTTCTTAATTTTGTCATGGCGGACTATAGTGGTTCGACTTCAGCAGAAGTTGAGCCAGTGTTACGCAAAGCATTTTTGGAGTGTGCAACTTGAATAACTTGTTCATTTCTGTTTCTGATAGAAAATCGGCCTTTAAACATAGGGTCAGTTTCGATCTCAATAGAGAAAACGCGCTGAAGATTTTTGAACAAGCATTGAATGATAGGAATAAACCTACAGAGCGTAAGTAAGTTCTGATGACAACACACACTTTTCGGATAAAATTAATTAGCATTAGTGGAACTTTTGAATAGAAAAGTGCAAGATAATGACACTGACCTCCTTAGGAGAGTGGTCAGCATCGAATAAAAAGTATATTCAGGCAGTAATGGTATAAATGGTATCATAAAGACAGAGGTAAATGTTCACTTCGTTGATCGGGAACACTGTTGGATGGATTTGAATGTGATTAAACTACGTTCGGAATTAAATCGAAGAAATAGTATCAGGGAAAACATGAGGGAAACTGTCAATGATGTTGCTGAATAGAGCAATAGAAATGCTGAACAGTGGCCAAATTTACAAGATGGAGCTAGTATTGCTCAACTGCACATACACAGGGATATGTTTATAAATACTATGGGGTCTGGTTTTAAAAAGGCGATAAGGGATATATTGCTACACCGAAATCAAAGACAGTTGTAAACGGTTCATGTAAAGTCTCCACATTAGTGGCGGTTGAGAAACGTCCCAGAATGGGAGTAATATTTCTCTTGAGACTGAGTTCAAATGCGAGAGCCGATGATATTGAAATTGATTTAAAGAACGGTCTTATTGATAATTTCATTTGTACGCCATTAGTTACTAAATGTAATACCTACTTTCCTTTTCATGTTGAGGTCCAGGAACAGGACATGGCAAAGTTGTTGAAAGTGATGTTTGGCCCGATGGATGTTTCATTACCAAATTAGTTGGTAAACTTAATGATAAGCAGATTCTTCAAGAGGGTGAAATGCGTGGCCATGAGAATGAAGCAGGGAAGTGACTACCTGATGAGTCTTTGATCACTGGTGGATGTGTTGTAAATCGTGACATGAAAATTTATTATCAGAATGTTAGGGGTCTACGGACAAAAACAAACAAACTATTCTTATCGGTATTAACTCAAAACTATGATGTAATATGTTTAACTGAGACCTGGCTCTGTGAAAATATTAGTAGTGCGGAATGTTTTGATGACAGATATACAATTATACGTGGAAATTGGACTAATATGGATATTCGAGACCTTCGTGCCGGGGGCTTGTTTATTGTACTCAATTCTAACATTGTGTTCAATGAGTTATCCATGGGTGAAAATCAAACGGAATCGGTATGGTTAAAAATTGATCGTGCTTTTGGTAAATATTTGTTTCTCTGTGTGGTATATATAAGCCCTTCTTCCAGTTTTGATACGTATGATGAATTCATCAATTTGTTCGAAGCTAATTTTAATTTTTTCAATTACGACATTGTTACTATGGGTGACTTTAATTTACATGGTATTGTTTTGCATTTTGTCATGTCAAATGAGGTTAATTAGACTAATACTGAAATGTTACTTCTAAATTTTTTAAGCTTCTATGAATTGAATCAATTGAATAATGTTAGGAATAGTAACGACAGATTTAGATTTGGTTATTTCAAACGTTTTTTCGAAATTCATTTAATTCCTATTATGTGAACAAAACCAATTTGTCCCCCAGAAAAATGAAAGCTTTATATTTTGGATATGAAAAGGGTCCGAAGAAATTTTTTTCCGGAACAAACTAGTACAAACGAAGTACAAACGAATGACATAAACGGTTTTTTGAAATTCAATTAATTTCTGCTATGTAAATAAAACCCACTTGTCCCCCAGACAAATGAAAGCTTTATACTTTGGATATGCAAAGGGTGCAAAGAAATTATTTTCCGAAACAAACTAGTACAAACGAAGTACAAACGAATGGCATAAACGGTTTTTCGAAATTCATTTAATTTCTGTTCTGAAACAAAACCAACTTGTCCCCGAGACAAATGAAAGCTTTATACTTTGGATATGAAAAGGATCCGAAGAAATCTTTTCCGGAACAAACTAGTACAAACGATGTACAAACGAATGGCATAAACAGTTTTTCGAAATTGATTTATTTCCTGTTCTATAAACAAAACTCACTTGTCCACCAGACAAATGTAAGCTTTATACTTTGGATATGAAAAGGATCCGAAGAAATTTTTTCCGGAACAAACTAGTACAAACGAAGCACAAACGAATGGCATAAACAGTTTTTTAAAATTCATTTAATTTCTATCATGTAAAAAAAAAAAAACACTTGTCCCGGAGACAAATGAAAGCTTTATACTTTGCACATGCAAAGGGTCCGAAATTTTTTTTTCCCGGAACAAACAAGTACAAATGAAATACAAACGACTGGCATTAACGTTTTTTCGAAATTCATTTAATTTCTTGTATGTAAACAAACCCTGTTTTCGCGCCAAACAAATAAAAGATTTATAGTTCAAATTTGAAAAGGGTCTGAAGAAAACTTTTTGCGTCACAAACCAGCATAAACGAAGTACAAACGATTCCACTAGTTTTTGTCGTTTGTGCTTTCCATGGGGGGGGGGCAACTTCACAGAAAGTAAATGAAAGGAAATGCTATAAATCGAAAACGAAAGAAGCACAAACGAAAATTTTTGCGGCACAAACCAGCACAAACGAAGTACAAACGATTCCACTAGTTTTTGTCGTTTGTGCTTTCCACGGGGGGCCAACTTCACACGAAGCAAATGAAAGGAAATGCTATAAATCGAAAACGAAAGAAGCACAAACGAAAATTTTTGCGGCACAAACCAGCACAAACGAAGCACAAACGAATGGCATAAACGTTTTTTCGAAATTCCATTAATTCCTTGTATGTCAACAAACCCGGTTTTCCCGCCAAACAAATGAAAGCTTTATAATTCAAATTTGAAAAGGGTCCGAAGAAAACTTTTTGCTGCACAAACCAGCACAAACGAAGCACAAACGAATGGCATAAACGTTTTTTGGATATTGATGTAATTTCTCTTATGTAAACAACAGCTGATCGCGAAGTTGGCCCCCCCGGGAAAAGAAACGTCTATAAATCGAAAACAAAAAGAGCACAAACGAAAATTTTTGCGGCACAAACCAGCACAAACGAAGCACAAACGAATGGCATAAACGTTTTTTCGAAATTCCTTTAATTTCTTGTATGTCAACAAACCCGGTTTTCCCGCCAAACAAATGGAAGCTTTATAATTCAAATTTGAAAAGGGTCCGAAGAAAACTTTTTGCTGCACAAACCAGCACAAACGAAGCACAAACGAATGGCATAAACGTTTTTTGGATATTGATGTAATTTCTCTTATGTAAACAACAGCTGATCGTGAAGTTAGCCCCCCCGGGAAAAGAAACGTCTATAAATCGAAAACGAAAAGAGCACAAACGAAAATTTTTGCGGCACAAACCAGCACAAACGAAGCACAAACGAATGGCATAAACGTTTTTTTCCAAATTCCATTAATTTCTTGTATGTCAACAAAGCCCGTTTTGGCGCCAAACAAATGAAAGCTTTATAGTTCAAATTTGAAAAGGGTCCGAAGAAAACTTTTTGCTGCACAAACCAGCACAAACGAAGCACAAACGAAAGGCATAAACGTTCTTTGGATATTGATGTAATTTCTCTTATGTAAACAACAGCTGATCGTGAAGTTAGCCCCCCGGGAAAAGAAACGTCTATAAATCGAAAACGAAAAGAGCACAAACGAAAATTTTTGCGGCACAAACCAGCACAAACGAAGCACAAACGAATGGCATAAACGTTTTTTCGAAATTCGTTTAATTTCTTGTATGTCAACAAAGCCCGTTTTGGCGCCAAACAAATGAAAGCTTTATAGTTCAAATTTGAAAAGGGTCCGAAGAAAACTTTTTGCTGCACAAACCAGCACAAACGAAGCACAAACGAAAGGCATAAACGTTTTTTGGATATTGATGTAATTTCTCTTATGTAAACAATGGCTGGGCGTGAAGTTAGCCCCCCCGGAAAAGAAAATGCTATAAATCGAAAACGAAAGAAGCACAAACGAAAATTTTTGCAGCACAAACCAGCACAAACGAAGTACAAACGATTCCACTAGTTTTTGTCGTTTGTGCTTTCCACGGGGGGGCCAACTTCACGGAGCCATTTTAATTTCTTATGACTTTTCATTGTTGAGTAAAAGCTTGTGAAAATAAACCATGGTGAAAATTTTTCGATTTAAATTCATGCTTCAAACATTGATGTTTTCAAACAATTCATGTTTGCAGAAAGTGAGTAATTAGCTCAAAAATCTCCCACCAAACTCAGAGATAAAGTTTTAATTCACTTTCGCGTTTTAAATAGACGATTTCCAACCTTTTCGTTTGGAGGAACCAGAGAGTTACAGAAGAAAAAGTTTCGTGTTTCATTAATATCTCGACAACCCCTGGACTTAAAAACTTGAAACTTGTACTAAATTTAAGGAGAGCTATTTCAAAACTACCTACAAAATTTCGTTAAATTCACTTCAGCCGTTCTCCCGTGATGAAGAGACAAACGAAAGTTTTGTGTTTCATTAATATCTTGAGAAACCCTGGTCGTAGAAATTCAAAACATGGACTATTTCAAGTTGGGCTATTTCAAGGCTACTCACCAAATTTCATCAAATTCTTTTCAGTAGTTCTTCCGCGATAATAAAACAAACAGACAGACAGAAAAATTTTCAATTTTATTTATGTAGATTTACTAGCAACATACCCGTTCTTTGAACGGAGTATATAATATAAAGAAACTTAAAATTCACAATTATGTACAAATTTCTATAGTATACTAAATGACATTTTTAATCAAAATATTCTTTTAAAATATTTAATTCAATGCTCCCAAAAAGAATTTCAAGAAGCTATGTTCTCTCTATGCAAAATTATCTTCACGGGCAGATCTAAAATCCTGGCTTCTTTTGTAAGCAAATTTACAAAAAATATGGAATTGAATCAATATATGCAAAATAAAAGCGTTAAAATTCTTTGGGACCCATACTACTTATTTACGCGAATATTAGAAGATATAACTTATATTAGCAGATTATATGTATAAGTTGAAAATATCAATAAACCAGTAATCTTTAAACCTGAAGGCAGTAATTGATTTCAATACATGCCAAAATCAAAGTGCTAAAATTATATGGTGCGATATACCCATACTACTTATAATGTCATAGATTAGAAGATATGTCTGGGTGTTAGCAGAAGATCACCCGTATTACAATATGAGTCTCAAAACTCTTTGCCAAAATAAAACAGATGTCGTAATAAATTGAAAATACCAATAATCCCAGTGATCTTCATACGAGAAGGCCGTACTGGATTCCAATATATGCCAACATATGTCAACATATATGCCAATATACCTCTACTGTTTATATTTTCGTAGATAAGAAGATATACCCGTGCATTTGTAGAAAATTATTCGTACAACGTACAATATATGAGTTTCAACAATTTTTGCTGCAATAAAACAATGTCATAATAATTTGAAAATATCAATAATCTCTGAATCAATAATCCCCGAAAATATCAATTATAATGTTTAAACCTAAAGACCATATTGATATTATAGAGTCAAAAATGCAAAGGCAATGAAATTTATTTTATACTAGTAGCATACCCGTTCTTCGTACGGAGTATATAATGTAAAATAACTTAAAATGCACAATCACATGCAAATTCCTATATAGTATAGTTTATGATATTTTTAATCAAAATATTCTGTTAAAATATTTAATTTAATGCTCATAAAAAGTAGTTTCAGAATCTCTGTTCTTTCTATACAAAATGATCTTCACAGGCAGATCTGAAGAACAAAACATCCTGGATCCATTTCTAAGAAAATTAAAAAAAAATATGGAATTGAATTCATATATGCAAAATAAAAGCGTTACAATTGTATGGGACCCGTACTACTTATATAGGAGAATATTAGAAGATATAACCTGTATTAGTAGATTACACGTATAAATTGAAAATATCGATGAATCAGTAATCTTTAAACCTGAAGAGAGTAATTGATTCCAATATATGCCAAAATGAAAGTGATAAAATTATATGGGAACATATATACCCGTACTACTACTTATAGTGTCGTAGATTAGAAGATATGTCCGAGTGTTAGTAGAAGATTACCAGTATTACAATATGAGTCTCAAAAATCTTTGCCAATATAAAACAGATTACGTAATAAATTGAAAATATCAATAAGCCCCGTATTCTTCATACCAGAAGGCCGTACTTGATTCCTATATATGCCAATATATGTCAAATTATATGCCAATATACCTGCACTATTTATATTCTCGTAGATTAGAAGATATACCCGTGCATTTGTAGAAGATTACTCTTACAACGTACAATATATGAGTTTCAACAATTTTTGCCGCAATAAAACATTGGCATAATAACTTGAAAATATCGATAATCTCTGAATCAATAATCCCCGAAAATATTAATAATAATAATGTTTAAACCTGAAGACCATAATTGATATTAGCCAGACAAATATTCAATGGCAATGAAATTTATTTTATATACATATCTTCATTATTCAAATCGGAATCTATCTATATAAATAAAATTGAAAATCTGTCTGTCTGTCTGTCTGTCTGTTTGTCCCATCATCACGGGAGAACGGCTGAACCGAATTTGATGAAATTTTGTGGGTAGCCTAGAAATAGCCCCACTTAAAATTTAGTCTATGGTTGGAATTTCTACGACCAGTGGTTCTCGAGATATTAATAAAAAACGAAATTTTTGTTTGTCTCATCATCACGGGAAAACGGCTGAACCGAATTTAATGAAATTTTGTATATAGCCTTGAAATAGGCCCTCATAAATTTTGTCCAAGTTTCGAGTTTCTAAGACCAGGGGTTCCCGAGATATTAATAAAAAACGGAACTTTTTCTTAGGAGATCTACTCTCCAACTCCGTGGTTTATCCAAACGGAAAGGATGAAAATCGTTTTTTTAAAACGCCAAAATGAAATGAAACTTTATTTCCGAGTTTGGTGCAGGAATTTTGCATTAATTAGTCACTATAGGAAAACATAAATTGTTTGAAACATGAATTTAAATGGAAAAATCTACCTCCATGGTTCAACTATCACAAGCTTTTACTCAACGATGTAAAGTATAAAGAAATTAAAATGGCTATTTAATTTCGCATTTTATGAGGAAGATTCTATCTTATATCATGTTGCTCGGCAACGGAATGAAATTAAATGTGTTGTTAATATCTATTATTATTTTTTCTATTTGTATAATAAATAAATGTATGTAAAAATATATTTTATAAATGAACGGTTTGATTGTTCTTTTAATTATATATATTGCGGACTGCGTACATCACTTTCATTTATTTTAGCAAAGAGGTTTCAAGCTCATATATTGTGTTTAGCTAATAAACTCATATATTGTGTTTCCCCAATAAATTCAATTAGCCGATTGTTGCAGCAGAAAAAGAGTAGAACGGGTGTATGTATCTTCTAATACAATTTTACTGTTTTCATTTAGTATATACAAACGGGATCAGGATATTTTATTCTTCAGATCTGCAAATTCAGAACTACGAATTTAGAGGAATATCTCTAAATAACTTGGTAACTTTTCTTAAACTTTACCAAATTAGTGGAAATGTCTCCGAATTGATAAAAATGACCCAAATCAATAAAATTAAATTTGTTTTTTTAGAATAAAGTACTGAAATGATGTTTCTGTAGCATTTGTCGGTCAGTCCATCCATCCTACTTAGTAACACATTTAAGGAATTTTTTTAATATCACCAAATTGGTAAAAATACTTCTAAATCCATAAAAATATCATGAAATTGATAAAATCGCGCTTAATAAATGAAATTAATTATGTTTTGTTAGGGGATAGTATTGTGATGATGTTTCGTCAATTTGTCGCAAAATGGGACTATCAGTTCTACAGTCCCACTTGGCGATAAATTTGGCGATTTTTTAAGTTATAGCTAAATTGACGAAAATGTCGCCAAACCTTCCATGGAGATAGCATTATTCAGATGATATGATTTTCATCAATTTATTTAAAACAAATGATATCATGTCGCTTAGCAACGGATCCAATATGTTACGCGGCATATGATTTTTATTAAATCTTTTCCGATTTGAATAGTAAAAATATGGATATAAAATAAATTTCATTGACATTGAATTTTTTACTGGATAATATCAATTACGGTCTTCAGGTTTAAACATCATTATTATTGATATTTTCGGGGACTGTTGATTCAGGGATAACTGATATTTTCAAATTATTATGGAATTGTTTTATTATGACGAAAATTGTTGAAACTCATATATAGTACGTTGTACGAGTAATCTTCTACAAATGCATGGGTATATCTTCCAATCTACGAGAATATAAATAGTACAGGTATAATGGCATATATTTTGATATATATTGGCATATATTGGAATCAATTACGACCTTCTAGTATTAAGATTACGGAGATTTTTGATACTTTCAATTTTTTACGTCATCTCTTTTATTTTGGCAAATATTTTTGATACTCATATTGCAATACGGGTAAGCTTCTACTAACACACTGGCATATTTTCTAATCAGCGACAATATAAGTAGTACGGGGTTGCTTATATTGATTCAACTCCATTTTTTTTTTGTAAATTTGCTTACAAAAGGGGCTAGGATGTTTTATTCTTCAGATCTGCCCGTGAAGATAATTTTGCATAGTGAGAACAGATATTCTTAAACTGCTCTTTATGAGCAATAAATTTAATATTTTAACTGAATTTGCACATGATTGCGAATTATAAATTTCTTTATATTATATACTCCGTACGAAGAACGGGTATGCTGCTAGTCTATATAAATAAAATTGAAAATCTGTCTGTCTGTCTGTCTGTTTGTCCCATCATCACGGGCTTACGGCTGAACCGAATTTGATGAAATTTTTTGGGTAGCCTAGAAATAGCCCAACTTAAAATTTAGTCTATGGTTAGAATTTCTACGACCAGTGGTTCTCGAGATATTAGTAAAAAACGAAACTTTTTTTTGTCTCATCATCACGAGAGAACGGCTGAACCAAATTCAATGAAATATTGTGGGTGGCCTTGAAATAGCCCCCCATAAATTTTCCCAAATTTCGAGTTTCTAAGACCAGGGGTTGTCGAGATATTAATGAAAAACGGAACTTTTTTTATAGGAGTTCTACTCTCCAACTCCGTGGTTTATCCAAACGGAAAGGATAAAAATCGTTTGTTTAAAGCGTCAAAGGGAATTAAAACTTTATTTTTGCATTAAATAGTCACTATCTGAAAGCATGAATTGTTTGAAACATGAATTTAAATGGAAAAATCTACCTCCATGTTTTATATTTCACAAGCTTTTACTCAACGATTAGAAGTATAAAGAAATTAAAATAGTTATTTAATTTCGCATTTTATGAGGAAGATTCTATCTTATATCATGTTGCTCGGCAAAGGAATGGAATTAAATGTGTTTGTTAATGATTATTATTATTTTTTCGATTTGAATAATAAATAAATGGATATTAAAATATATCTTATAAATGAACGGTTTGATTTTTTTTAATTATATTAATTGCGAACTGCATACATCACTTTCATGTATTTTAGCAAAGAGATTTTAAGCTTATATATTGTGTTTAGCTAATAAACTCATATTCTGTTTACCCAATAAATTCATTTATCCAATTGTTTAAACAGAAAAATAGTAGGATGGGTATATCTTCTAATAATATTTTAGTGTTTTCATTTAGTATAGAGAAACTGGATCGCGATATTTTATTCAGATCTGCGAATTTAGAGCTACGAATTTGGCTGAATATCGCTAACTTGGCAAATTTCTTAAAAGTTGCCAAATTGATTGAAATGTCCCCAAATTGATAACAATGACGTAAATCAATGAATTTTATTTTGTTTTGTTAAAAGAAAGTACTGAAATGGTGTTTCGTTAGCATTTGTCTGTCAGTCCAACCGCCCTACTTTGTAACCCATTTAGCGAATTTTTAAAATGTCACCAAATTGATAAAAATATTTATAAATCCATAAAAATATTTTGAAATTGATAAATTGCCCTAAATAAACGAAATAGTGTTTTTTTAGGGGATAATATTTTGATGATGGTTCGTCAATTTATCGCCAATTGGGACTGTCAGTTCTACAGTCCCACTTGGCGATAAATTTGGCGATTTTTTAAAATGTCGCCAAACCTTCATTAGAGATATTCAGACGATATTTTGACCACCAATTAATTTGAAGCAAATCATAACATGTCGCTTAACAACGGATTTAAATCTAACGTGTTTATGAGGAAGAAGATTTTTATTAAATCTTTTCCGATTTTAATGATGAAGATATGTATATAAAATAAATTTCATTGCCATCATATTTTTGACTGGATAATATCAATTACGATCTTCATGTTTAAACATTATTATTATTGATGTTTTCGGGGATTATTGATTCAGAGATTATTGATATTTTCAATTTCTTATGGCATTGTTTTATTGCGGCAAAAATTGTTGAAACTCATATATTGTACGTTGTACGAGTAATCTTCCACAAATGCACGGGTATATCTTCTAAGGTAAGAGAATATACGTAGTGCATGTATATTGGCATATATTGGAATCAAGCCTTCCGGTATGAAGATTACGGGGATTATTGATATTTTTAATTTATTAAGTAATCTGTTATATATTGGCAAAAATTTTCCAAACTAAATATTATAATACGGGTAATCTTTTTCTAACACTAGGACATATCTTCTAATCTATGACATTATAAGTAGTACGGGTTTATCTTCCCATATAATTTTAGCACTTTTATTTGGGCACATATTGGAATTAATTACTGCCTACTGGTTTAAAGATTACGGATTTATTGATATTTTCAATTTATATATGTAATCTACTAATACAAGTTATATCTTCTAATATTCGCGTATATAAGTGGCACGGGTCCCATACAATACGCTATTATTTTGCATATATTGATTCAATTCCATACTTTTTATAAGTTTGCTTACAAAAAAGGCGATGATATTTTATTCTACAGATCTATCCGTGAAGATAATTTTGAATAACGAGAACAGCCATTCCTTAACTTCTTTTTAGGAGCATTATGTTAAATATTTTAACAGAATATTTTGATTAAAAATGCCATTAAGTATACTATAGGAATTTGCACATGATTGTGAATTTTAAGTTTATTTATATTATATACTCCGTACGAAGAACGGGTATACTGCTAGTCTATATAAATAAAATTGAAAATCTGTCTGTATGTCTGTCTGTTTGTCCCATCATCACGGGAGAACAGCTGAACCGAATTTGATGAAATTTTGTGAGTAGCCTACAAAAAGTCCCACTTAAAATTTAGTCTGTGTTTTGAGTTTCTACGGATAGTGATTCTCGAGATATTAGTAATAAACAAAATTTTCGTTTATCTCATCATCACGGGAAAAGGCTGAACCAAATTTAATGAAATTTTGTGGATAGCCTTAAAATAGCCCTCCATAAATTTAGTCTATGTTTCGAGTTTCTAAGATTAGGGGTTGTCGAGATATTTATCAAAAACGGAACTTTTTCCTAAGAGTTCTACTCTCCAACTCCGTGGTTTATCCAAACGGAAAAGATGAAAATCGTTTGTTTAAAACGTCAAAATGAAATAAAACTTTATTTTCGAGTTTGGTGCAGGATTTTTGCATTAATTAATCACTATTGGAAAACACGAATTGTATAAAACATGAATTTAAATGGAAAAATCTACCTCCATGGGTTATCTTTCACAAGCTTTTACTCAACGATGAAAAGTATAAAGAAATCCAAAGGGTTATTTAATTTCGCATTTTATGAGGAAGATTCTAACTTATATTATGTTGCTCGGCAACGGAATGAAATTAAATGTGTGGTTAATATTTATTATTATTTTTTCTATTTTAATAATAAAAAAATGGATGTAAAAATATATTTTATAAATGTATGCTTGGATTGTTCTTTTAATTATATAAATTGCGGACTGCGTACATCACTTTCATTTATTTTAGCAAAGAGGTTTTAAGCTCATATATTGTGTTTACCCAATAAATTCGTTGAATGAGAAAAAGAGTAGAACGGGTGTATCTATACAGTTTTAGTGTTTTCATTTAGTATATACAAACGGGATCAGCATATTTTATCCCTCAGATTTGCAGATTCAGAGCTACGAATTTGGCGGAATATCGCTAACTTTGTAACTTTTCATAAACTTTACCAAATTAGCGGAAATGTCTGCAAATTGATAAAAATGACGGAAATCAATGAAATTAATTTTTTTTTTTTAGAATAGAGTACGGACATGATGTTTCGGTAGCATTTGTCGGTTAGTCCATCCGTCCAACTTTGTAACACATTTAACGAATTTTTATAATATCACCAAATTGATAAAAATGTTTGTAAATCCAAAAAAATATCCTGGAATTGATAAAATTGCGCTTAATAAATGAAATTAATTGTGTTTTGTTAGGGGATAGTATTGTGATCATGTTTCGTCAAACAATCCGTCAATGAGTAAATCCGTCTAAAACTCGAGTTGAGATTTTCGACAGGATTCCAATACATTCCCTATACATTGCCATGTATTGCAGGAAAAGTAACAAGAAGGATCAATCACCATAAAGCATTGATTATGAAACACTTTCCAACTGAAATGCATTTGTATTTAAACATCTCTAAAATGCAATACATTCAGCGCTGATATATTTTAAATTACCACAGTACTACAATAATTTATTATGTTTGAAAATTTGAAACTTCATTGCAAAAAATTAACTTTATTCAAAGGGTTCGTCTCGGTTTTAGGACGGATGCAACACTAAATATAATTTTAAAGAACGTTAAATATCACGATTTTTACACTAGGAAAAAAAGTTGGATGCCATATTTTATGTTGAAGTGAGTCACGTGATCTCTTCATATAATATGGGTGCAATTATTATTTTAATTTTTATTTAATGAATTTTAACTTCGTTTAAAAAATATTTGAAGAAATAGGTCTCATAGGATTCAATGTATTTCACTTTTTCAACCCGGGTTCAATCCAAATATAACTGGGTGGTAATACTAATTTACATTCCCATATATTCCACAGACCGTTTCAGCAACATATTAAAATTTCATTTTGATAAAGTCATTTTTACGACTTTTATCGTGAGAGGGGACAGACAGAATAAACAAAGTCATAAACACTTCAACAACTTTGGAAAGTGTTAAAAATTTTAGTACTGAATGTATCGCATTTTAAAGTCGTTTAAGTAAAATTGAATTTCAGTTGGAAAGTGTTTTATAATCAATAAAATATGCATGATTAATCTTTCTTGTTAAGTTATCATAAAACAATACAACAATAATTTATATTGCTTGAAACTTCATCACAAAAGGCAAAGATTTAAAATCGTCTGCTTCTCAATGGGAAGTCAATGAATATTTTATTTATATCATTTATATTCTAGATTTCAGAGCTAAATAATTTTGCTTTACAATATTCATCAATTCTTTAACAACTCATCTTACAATCCCTTGATTTGTTTAAATTCTGCATACGTTAAAATTAGCTTCGTTGTAGAAATAATCAAAGTTTAAGGATCATTTAAGATAAAAAATACTCTAATTGCGTATGGCACAGAATTTCGATACGCAGATAATAAGCACTAATACAGCGGTTTCAGGATGGTTACAGAACTAAATATAAATATAAGTTTTTCTTAAAAATCACGAGCGAAAAAAAAATCACTGAGCAAAAAAAAAATGTATGACATATTTTATTTTGATATGAAACACGTGATCTCTTCATATAATATGACTGTAATTATTTTTTCGATTTTTATTTGAAAACATATTTAACATACTTTGATGGAATTTCTGACAAATTTTTATTGATAATTTGAATATTTCCTCAAATTTGCAGAGCAATATGGGAATATTAACTCCACTTAAAA
Source organism: Amaurobius ferox (assembly GCA_951213105.1). Taxonomy (NCBI): domain Eukaryota; kingdom Metazoa; phylum Arthropoda; class Arachnida; order Araneae; family Amaurobiidae; genus Amaurobius; species Amaurobius ferox. The sequence goes on along the minus strand of OX578142.1, from coordinate 106,805,668 downwards.
AAGGTTTGAAAAATTAGCTACGATTGGGTTCTATGCATTTATTTTTTTATACCCGGATAAAATCCAAAACTAATTGTTTGATATTACCTTTTTACATTTCCATATGTCCATATAAAGTCATTTTTACGGCAGTTATCGTACGAACTGATGGAGAGACAGACCGACCGATTGAATAATTTGGTCATAAACAATTTCATAACCAAAGTCATAAACAATTTACAACTATGTTGGAAAGTGTTAAAAACGCGACATATATCTATAATTAATCAAATATCGATATGTCGTCAACATATATCGAAATGTTATGGATATATTGCCCAACCCTACCCAGCAGTATCCTTGCTTAATCCATGTTGTTAAGCAACTCACACCAGTGCGCGCACATGATAGCATTAATTCATCCTCAGAGTTCGGATTAAGTTACAATCAACCGTAAATTATTCGGAACTCTTCAGGCACAGAATCAAGAATATGTTATTGATTATATCAATAATGTATTGAAAATTCTGTAGATGCACTTGGTGCCCCCGGAACTCCCGACCATGGAAGGAGGATTACCCAGAATTGGCTGCCATCAGTAACATGGACTTTCCGTGAAAGCCACATTGGACCTTCCGAGAAGGTTAATGGTATGTTACTCGTGCTGGCATGAGAACGCCTAACAAGCATTGGATTTCTGAATACTTTCCCGGATCCAAACATTCGTTGCTCTGCTCGATAACGCGTTGTTAACACTGAAGTATTCAGAACATTTATAATATTATTAACAATTATAATTACAATTATAATTGCAGCTATAGCCCTATAGCTACAGCCCTACAGTATGTAGCTATAGCCCTATAGTAGCTAATTATTAACAATTATATTAACAATTATAATATTATAATAGTACTGTGTATTTTCTGCATCAACAGCTGGTCGTCCAACATTTACAATGCTGTCTGGTATGTCAGTAACATTGAGATGCAACAAATATTTTGGATCCAATATATTATTATCTGTCTTCACTTAAATAACATTGTTATGGTCTTTTTAAAATATTCTGGTAAACAACAAATAGTAAATATTTAACGATTTAAAATCAGAAATTTATTCTTTCTTTATCTTAACACAATGAGATATTGCAACAATGGTTAGCAATTAAACGTTTTTTAAAATTGACATTTTAACACTTTTCAACATAGTTGTGAGGGGTTTATAACTTTGTTCATTCTGTGGGCCCGTTCGCACGATAACTGCCGTAAAAATGATATTATCAAAATGAAATTTTAGTATGTTGTTGAGACGGTATGGGGGGACATATGGGAATATAAAACAATAATATGATCCAATTAGTTTTGGATTTAGCCCGGGTTGAAGAAAAGACACACATTGAACCTTATGGATCGTAATTTTTAAAACATTCTTTAAGAAGAGTTTAAATTCAAATTGCTTCGTAAATTTTAGGACGTATTCAAATTATCACGTAAAATGTGTTAAAGCAATTTCATTAAAATATGTTTAGCAGTTTTCTAAATAAAAATTGAAACAATAATTATACCCATATTGTATGAAGTGATGACATGACTCATTTCAAAATGAAACATATCATCCTTTTTTCTGCTGTCTGAAAATCGTGATTTTTAATAAAAGTTCTTATTTATATTTAGTACTAGCAGCATAGCCGTTCTTCGTACGAAGTATATAATATAAAGAAACTTTAAATTCACAATCATGTGCAAATTCCTATAGTATACTAAATGGCATTTTTAATCAAAATATTTTGCAAAAATATTTAACATAATGCTCCTAAAAAGAAGTTAAGGAATGTCTGTTCTCGCTATTCAAAATTATCTTCACGGGCAGATCTGAAGAATAAAACATCCTGGCCTCTTTTGTAAGCAAATTTACAAAAAATATGGAATTGAATCAATATATATGCGAAATAAGAGCGTTAAAATTGTATGGGACCCGTACTACTTATATACGCAAATATTAGAAGATATAGCCTGTATTAGTAGATTACATGTATAAATTGAAAATATCATTAAATCCGTAATCTTTAATCCAGACGGCAGTAAAATATGTGCCGAATAAACTCTAATAAAATGCTCCAAATATGATCCAATATGTGCCGATATGAAAGTGCTAAAATTATATGGGAAGATATACCTGTACTACTTATAATGTCGTAAATTTGAAGATATGTCCTAGTCTTAGAAAAAGATTACCCGTATTATAATATGAGTCTTAAAAATATTTGCCAAAATAAAACAAATTAATTAATAAATTATAAATATCAACGATCCCCGTAATCTTCATACCAGAAGGCCGTACTTCATTCCAATATATGCCAATATATGTCAAAATATATGCCAATATACCTGTACTATTTATATTCTCAGAGATTAGAAGATACAGCCGTGAATTTGTAGAAGATTACTCATACATCGTACAATATATGAGTTTCAACAATTTTTACCGCAATAAAACAATGGCATAAGAAAGTGAAAATATCAATAATCTCTGAATCAATAATCCCCGAAAACATCAATAACAATAATGTTTAAATCTGAAGATCGTAATTGATATTATCCAGTCAAAAATACGATGGCAATAAAATTTATTTTATATACATATCTCCATTATTTAAATCGGAAAATATTTAATAAAAATCCTCTTCTTCATAAACACACTGGATTTAAATCCGTTGCTAAGCGACATGTTATGATTTGCTTCAAATAAATTGGTGGTCAAAATATCGTCTGAATAATGCGATCTCTAATGAAGGTTTGGCGGCATTTTAAAAAATCGCCAAATTTATCCCCAAGTAGGACTATAGAACTGACAATCCCACTTGGCGATAAATTGACGATCCATCATCAAAATATTATCCCCTAAAAAAACACAATTCCATTTATTTAGCGCAATTTTATCAATTTCAAGATATTTTTATGGATTTACAGACATTTTTATCAATTTGGTGATATTTTAAAAATTCGCTAAATGTGTTACCAAGTAAGACGGTTGGACTGACAGGCAAATGCTAACGAAACACCAGTTCAGTACTTTCTTCTAGCAAAACAAAATAAATTTCATTTATTTACATCGTTTTTATCAATTGAGACATTACAATCAATTTGGCAACGTTTAAGAAATTTGCCAAGTTAACGATAATCAGCCCAATTCGTAGCTCTAAATTTGCAGATCTGGATAAAATATCGTGTTCCAGTTTGTATATAATAAATGAAAACACTAAAATATTATTAGAAGATATACCCGTTCTAATCTTTTTCTGTTTCAACAATCGGATAAATGAATTTATTGGGTAGACAGAATATATGAGTTTATTAGCTAAACGCAATAAATAAGCTTCAAACCTCTGCCAAAATAAATGAAATTGATGTACGTAGTTCGCAATTAATATAATTAAAAGAAAAAATCAAACCGTTTTTCTTCTAAAATAAATTTTATATCCATCTATTTATTATTCAAATCGAAAAAATACTAATAATCATTAACAAACACATGCAATTTTATTGCGTTGCCGAGCAACATGATATAAGATAGAATCTTCCTCATAAAATGCGAAATTAAATAACCATTTTGATTTTTTTTATATTTTTCATCGTTGAGTAAAAGCTTGTGAAAAATATAAGCCATGGAGGTAGACTTTTCCAATTAAATTCATGTTTCAAACAATTCATGCTTTCAGATAGTGACTAAGTAGCGCAAAAAATCTCCACCAAACTCAGAAATAAAGTTTTATTTCTCTTTGACGTTTTAAACAAACGATTTTCATCCTTTCCGTTTGGATAAACCACGGAGTTAGAGAGTAGAACTCCCAGGAAAAAGTTCCATTTTTTCATTAATATCTCGACAACCCCTGGTCTTAGAAACCCGAAACTTGGATGAAATTTATGGGGGGGGGGTATTTTAAAGCTACACACAAAATTTCATTCAATTCGGTTCAGCCGTTCTCTCGTGATGATGAGACAAACGAAAGTTTTGTTTTTTACTAATATCTCGAGAACCACTGGTCGTAGAAACTCCAAACATAGACTAAATTTTAAGTGGGGCTATTTCCAGGCAACCCACAAAATTTCATCAAATTCGGTTCAGCCGTTCTCTCGTGATGATGGGACAAACAGACAGACAGACAGACAGACAGACATATTTTCAATTTTATATATATAGACTAGCAGCATACCCGTTCTTCGTACGGAGTATATAATATAAAGAAATTTATAATTCGCAATCATGTGCAAATTCTGTTAAAATATTAAATTTGTTGCTCATAAAGAGAAGTTTAAGAATATCTGTTCTCACTATGCAAAATTATCTTCACGGGCAGATCTGAAGAATTAAACATTCTGGCCCCTTTTGTAAACAAATTTACAAAAAAAAAAGAGAATTGAATCAATATATGCAACCCCGTACTACTTATATTGTCGCAGATTAGAAAATATGCCAGTGTGTTAGTAGAAGCTTACCCGTATTGCAATATGTGTCTCAAAAATATTTGCCAAAATAAAAGAGATGACATAAAAAATTGAAAGTATCAAAAATCCCCGTAATCTTAATACCAGAAGGTCGTAATTGATTCGAATATATGCCAATATATATCAAAATATATGCCAATATACCTGTACTACTTATACTCTCGTAGATTGGAAGATATACCCATGCATTTGTAGAAGATTACTCGTACAACGTACTATATATGAGTTTCAACAATTTTCGTCATAATAAAACAATTCCATAATAATTTGAAAATATCAGTAATCCCTGAATCAACAGTCCGCGAAAATATCAATAATAATGATGTTTAAACCTGAAGACCGTAATTGATATTATCCAGTCAAAAATTCAATGTTAATGAAATTTATTTTATATACATATTTTTACTATTCAAATCGGAAAAGATTTAATAAAAATCATATGCCGCATAACATATTGGATCCGTTGCTAAGCGACATAATATCAATTGCTTTAAATAAATTGATGGAAATCATATATCATCTGAATAATGCAATCTCCATGGAAGGTTTGGTGACATTTTCGTCAATTTAGCTATAACTTAAAAAATCGCCAAATTTTTCGCCAAATGGGACTGTAGAACTGTTAATCCCATTATGCGACAAATTGACGAAACATCATCACAATACTATCCCCTAACAAAATACAATTAATTTCATTTATTAAGCGCGATTTTATAAATTTCATGATATTTTTATGGATTCAGAAATATTTTTACCAATTTGGTGGTATTAAAAAAATTCCTTAAATGTGTTACTATGTGGGATGAATGGACTGACCGACAAATGCTACAGAAACATCATTTCAGTACCTTATTCTAAAAAACACAAATTTAATTTCATTGATTTGGGTCATTTGATCATTTTTATCAATTTGGAGACATTTCCACTAATTTTGTAAAGTTTAAGAAAAGTTACCAAGTTATTTAGAGATATTCCTCTAAATTCGTAGCTCTGAATTTGCAGATCCGAAGAATAAAATATCCTGATCCCGTTTGTATATACTAAATGAAAACAGTAAGATTGTATTAGAAGATACATACACCCGTTCTACTCTTTTTCTGCTTCAACAATCGGCTAAATGAATTTATTGGGTAAAAACAATATATGAGTTTATTAGCTAAACACAATATATGAGCTTGAAACCTCTTTGCTAAAATAAATGAAAGTGATGTACGCAGTCCGCAATATAATAATTAAAAGAACAATCAAACCGTTCATTTATAAAATATATTTTTACATCCATTTATTTATTATACAAATAAAAAAAATAATAATTGATATTAACAACACATTTAATTTCATTCCGTTGCCGAGCAACATGATATAAGATAGAATCTTCCTCATAAAATGCGAAATTAAATAGCCATTTTGATTTCTTTATACTACTCTTTAACCATGGAGATAGATTTTTCCATTTAAATTCATGTTTCAAACAATTTATGTTTTCTTATAGTGACTAATTAATGCAAAAATCCTGCACCAAACTCGGAAATAAAGTTTTATTTCATTTTGGCGTTTAAAACAAACGATTTTCATCCTTTCCGTTTGGATAAACCACGGAGTTGGAGAGTAGATCTCCTAAGAAAAAGTTCCGTTTTTCATTAATATCTCGACAACCCCTGGTCTTAGAAACTCGAAACTTGGACAAAATTTATGGGGGGCTATTTCAAGGCTATCCACAAAATTTCATTAAATTCGGTTCAGCCCTTTTCCCGTGATGATGAGACAAACGAAAATTTCGTTTTTTACTAATATCTCGAGAACCACTGGTCGTAGAAACTCAAAACACAGACTAAATTTTAAGTGGGGCTATTTCTTGGCTACCCACAAAATTTCATCAAATTCGGTTCAGCCGTTCTCCCGTGATGATGGGACAAACAGACAGACAGACAGACAGACAGACAGACAGAGAGACAGATTTTCAATTTTATTTATATAGACTAGCAGCATACCCGTTCTTCGTACGGAGTATATAATATAAAGAAACTTGAAATTCATAATCATGCCCAAATTCTTATAGTATACTAAATGACATGTTTAATCAAAATATTCTGTTAAAATATTTAATATAATGCTCCTAAAAAGAAGTTTAAGAATCTCTGTTCTCGCTATATAAAATTATCTTCATGGACATATCTGAAGAATAAAACATCTTGGACCCCTTATGTAAGCAAATATAAAAAAAAATATGGAATTGAATCAATATATGCAAAATAAAAGCGTTAAAATTGTATGGGACCCGTACTAATTATATACGCGAATATTAGAAAATATAACCTGTATTAGTAGATTACATGTATAAATTGAAAATACCAATAAACCCGTAATCTTTAAATCTGAAGACAGTCATTTATTCCAATATATGTCAAAATTAAAGTGCTAAAATTATATGGGAAGATATACACGCACTACTTATAATGTCCGATTATTAGTAGAAGATTACCCGTTTTGCAATATGAGTCACAAATGTTTTTTGGTAAAATACAACAGACGACGTATTAAATTGAATATATAATTAATCCCCTTAATTTTCATACCAGAAGACTGTACTTGATTCCAATATATATGCCAATATATGTCAAAATATATGCCAATATACCTGTACCACTTATATTCTCGTAGGTTAGAAGATATACCCGTGCATTCCTAGAAGATTACTCGTACAACGTACAATATGCGTGTGTCAGCAATTTTTGCCGCAATAAAACAATGGCGTAATAACTTAAAAATATCAATAATCCCTGAATCAATAATTCCGGAAAATATCAATAATAATAATGTTTTAACCTGAAGAGTATAATTGATATTATCCAGTCCAAAATGAAATGGCAATGAAATTTATTTTATATACATATCTTCATTATTCAAATCGGAAAGGATTTAATAAAAATCGTCTGCCGCATAAACACATTGGATTTAAATCCGTTGCTAAGCGACATGATATCATTTGCTTCAAATAAATTGGTAGAAAAAATATCGTCTAAATAGTTATATTTCTATGGAACATTTGGCGACAGTTTCGTCAAATTAGCGACATTTTAAAAAATCGCCAAATTTATCGCCAAGTGGGACTGTAGAACTGACAGTTCCACTTTGCGACAAATTGACGAAATATCATCACAATACTATCCCCTAACAAAAAACAATTAATATCATTTATGTAGCGCAATTTTATCAATTTCAAGATATTTTTATAGATTTGAAAACATTTTTATCAATTTGGTGACATTTTAAAAATTCGCTAAATGTATTACTAAGTAGGATGGTTGGTCTGACAGATAAATGCTAACCAAACATCATTTCAGTACTCTCTTCTAACAAAACAAAAAAAAAATTTCATTGATATGTAGAAGACCCAAGCCGCACGACCAACCCGAAGGTTTATGGCAGCTGTTTGTGTGTCGTTTATATCAATTTGGCGACATTTCGGTCAATTTGGCAAAGTTTAAGAAAAGTTGTCAAATTAGCGATATCCCTCCAAATTCGTAGCTTTGAATTTGCAGATCTGAATGAAACATTCTTATCCCGTTTCAATATACTAAATGAAAACACTACAATTGTATTAGAAGATATACCCGCTCTACTCTTTTTCTGTTTCAACAATCGGCTATATGAATTTATTGGCTAAACACAATATATGAGTTTAGTAGCTAAATACGATATAAGCTTGAAAACTCTTTGCCAAAATAAATGAAATTGATGTACGCAGTCAGCAATTAATATAATTAAAAGAAAAATCAAACCGTCCATTCATAAGATATACTTTTATATCCATTTATTTATTATTTAAATCGAAAAAAAATAATAAAAACATTAACAAACACATTTAATTTAATTGCGATGCCGAGCAACATGATATATCCTCCTAAAATGTTAAAATTTATTAACCACTAACAGCACACCCGTTATTCGTACGGAGTGTATAATTTAAAGAAACTTAAAGTTCGCAATCATGTGCAAATCCTGTTAAAATATTAAATTTATTTCTCCTAAAGAGAAGTTTAAGAATATATGTTCTCACTATGCAAAATTATCTTCACGATCAGATCTGAAGAATAAAACATCCTGCCCCCTTTTGTAAGCAAATTTACAGAAGAAAAAGTAGGAATTGAATGAATATATGCAAACCCGTACTAATTATATTGTCGCAGATCAGAAAATATGCCAATATGTTAGTAGAAGATTACCCGTATTACAATATGCGTCTCAAAAATATTTGCCAAAATAAAAGAGATGACGTAATAAATTGAAAACATCAATAATATCGGTACTCTTTATACCAGAAGGCCGTAATTGATTCCAATATATGCCAATATATATTAAAACATATGTCAATATACCTGTACTACTTATATTCTCGTAGATTAAAAGATATACACGTGTATTTGTAGAAGATTCGTACAACATACAATATATGAGTTTAAACAATTTTTGTCATAATAAAATAATTGCATAATAACTTGAAAATATCAATAATCCTTGAATCAATAATCCCCGAAAATATAAATAATAATAATTTTTAAACCTGAAGACCGTAATTGATATTATCCAGTCAAAAATGCTATAAGAAAAATCAAATCGTTCTTTTCTAAAATATATTTTTATATCCATTTATTTATTATTCAAATCGAAAAAATAATTATTAAAATTAACAGACAGATTTAATTTAATTGCGTTTCTGAGTAACATGATATAAGATATAATCTTATAACATGTTAAATATGTCATGTCTTATAACATAAACTGCGAAATTAAATAACGATTTTGATTTCTCTATACTTCTCATTGTTCCGTAAAAGTTTGTTTTAAATAAACCATGAACCATGGAGATAGATTTCCCCTTTAAATCATGTTTCAAACAATTCATGTTTTCAGAAAGTGACTAATTAACGCAAAAAATCTCCCATCAAACTCAGAGATTAAATTTTATTTCACTTTCAAACGATTTTCAAGCTTTTCGTTTGGATAAACCACGGAGTTAGGGAGTAGAACTCCTAGGAAAAGGTTCCGTTTTTCATTAATATCTCGACAACCCCAGGTCTTAGAAACTCGAAACTTGGACAAAATTTATGGGGGGATATTTCAAGGCTATTCACCAAATTTCTTTAAATTCGGTTCAGCCGTTTTTCCGTGATGATGAGACAAACGAAAATTTCGTTTTTTACTAATATCTCGAGAACCACTGGTCGTAGAAACTCAAAACATGGATATAATTTTAAGTGGGGCTATTTCTGGGCTACCCACAAAATTTCATCAAATTCGGTTCAGCAGTTCTCCCGTGATGGTGTGACAAACAGACAGACAGACAGACAGACAGATTTTCATTTTTATTTATATAGATTGCATCCGTCCTAAAACTGCTTTATATTTGCATATTGTCTGTGTATCCAAATATTGTGATATACGCAATTACAATATTTTTGTTTTATATTAACCCTAAACTATGATTATATCTACAACGAGGCCTAATTTTAGCGTATGGAGAATGTAAACAAATCAACCGATTGTCGGATGAGCTGTATATGAATTGCTGGATTTTTTTTTAACGCAATGTTATTTAGCTCTGTGGAATTAAATGAAGTTCTTGAGCTTACAAAATTATTTAGCTTCTGTGAGTTTGGAAGATAAGTGATATGAAATATTAATTAATTTTGTATAGAGAATAAGTCGATTGTCTTTTTTTTCATAAAGTTTTAAGTGTCCAAGTTTATTACATTATTCCAGTACTGTGATAATTTAAGCAAGGGAGATTAATCATGTATATATCATTGAATAAGGAACACTTTCAAAATGAAATGCAATTTATTTAAACATCTCTAAACTGCGATAAATTCTGTGGTGATATTTTTTAAATTGTCATAGTGTAATAATGTATTTTACTTGAAAATTTAAAATTTCATCAGAAAGTTAAATGCTTTAAAATCGCCGGATTCTTTATGTAAAATCAATGAATATTTCATCCATAATACTTATATTCCAAACTCTACGGTTAAATAATTTTGCGTGAAAAGAATTCAGCTATTCTTATAAAATTCATCTTACATTTTGATTTGCTTACATTGTGCATACGTTAAACTTAGGCTTCGTTGTAGGAATAAACAAGTTTGATGATCATTGAAACTCAAAAATAGTGTAATTGTGTTTGCGCGGATGTGATGCGCAGAAAAAACTCAAAATTAAAGCGGTTTTAGGACGGATGTAACACTAAATATAAATTTAAAAGATCGTTTAAAATCGCGATTTTTACACTAGGAAAAAAGATAAATGCCATATTTTGTGATGAAGTGGGTCAGGTGATCTCTCCATATAATATGGATTCAATTATAATTTTAATTTTTATTTAAAAACTATCTAACATATTATGCTGAAGTTTTTTTATATATTTTATGGAATAAGTTCAATATTTCCTAAAATTTTCGAAGCAGTTTATGAATTTTAACTCCGTTTAAAAAATATTTGAAAAAAACACTCACTGTTTCACTTTTTCAACCCGGGTTCAATTCAAATATAATTGGATGTATTACCAATTCACAGTTACATATGTTTCACAGACAGTTTCAACAGCATACTAAAATTTCGTTTTCATAAAGTCATTTTTGCGACATTTATTGTGAGTGGGGACAGACAGAAAGTCATAAACACTTTTCAACAATGTTGGAAAGTGTTAAAAATTTTAGTGCTGAATATATCGCATTTTAAAGCTGTTTAAATAAAATTGAACTTCAGTTGGAAAGTGTTTCATAATCAATGATTTATGTATGCTTAATCATTCTTGTCTATATAAATAAAATTGAAAATCTGCCTGCCTGTCTGTTTGTACCGTCATCACGGGAGAACAACAGCTGAACCGAATTTGATGAAATTTTGTGGATAGTCTGGAAATTGTCATACTTAAAATTTAGTCTATGTTTGGAGTTTCTACGATCAGTGGTTCTCCAGATATTAGTAAAAAACAAAATTTTTGTTTGTCTCATCATCACGAGAGAACGGCTGAACCGAATTTGATGAAATTTTGTGGATAGTCTTGAAATAGCTCCTCATAAATTCAGCATAAGTTTCGATTATTTAAGACCAGGGTTTGTCGAGATATTAATGAAAAACCAAACTTTTTTCTAGGAGTTCTACTCTCTAACTCCGTGGTTTATCCAAACGTGGTTTATCCATGGTCTAAATGGGAAATCTATCTCCATGGTTTATATTTCACAAGCTTTTACTGAACAATGAAGAGTATAAAGAAATCAAAATGGTTATTTTATTTCGCAGTTTATGAGGAATATTCTATCTTATATCATGCTGCTCAGAAACGCAATTAAATTATGTACATCTGTCTGTTAATTTTAATTATTATTTTTTCGATTTGAATAATAAATAAATGGATATAAAAATATATTTTAGAAAAGAACGATTTGATTTTTCCTATAGCATTTTTGACTGGATATTTAAATTACTGTCTTCAGGTTTAAACGTTGTCATTATTGATATTTTCGGGGATTATTGATTCAGGGTTTATTGATATTTTCAAGTTATTATGCAATTGTTTTATTATGACAAAAATTGTTTAAACTCATTGTACGTTGTACGAGTAATCTTCTACAAATACACGGGTATATCTTCTAATCTACGAGAATATAAGTAGTACAGGTATATTGGCATATGTTTTGATATATATTCGCATATTCTGGAATCAATTACGAACTACTGGTATAAAGAGTACAGGGATTATTGATATTTTCAATTTATTACGTCATCTCTTTTATTTTGGCAAAGATTTTTGAGACTCATATTGTAATACAGGTAATCTTCTACTAACACACTGGCATATTTTCTAATCTGCGACAATATAAGTAGTACGTGGTTGCATATATTGATATAATTCCTTTTTATTGTAAATTTGCTTACAAAAGGGGCCAGGATGTTTTATTCTTCAGATCTGCCCGTGAAGATAATTTTGCATAGTGAGAACAGATATTGATATTCTTAAACTTCTCTTTAGGACCAATAAATTTAATATTTTAACAGAATTTGCACATGATTGCGAGTTATAAGTTTCTTTATATTATATACTTCGTACGAAGAGCGGGTATGCTGCTAGTATATATATATAAATGAAAATCTGTCTGTCTGTCTGTCTGTTTGTCCCATCATCACGGGAGAACGGCTGAACCGAATTTGATGAAATTTTGTGGGTAGCCTGAAAATAGTCCCCATAAATTTAGCCCAAGTTTCGAGTATCTAAGACCAGGGGTTGTCGCGATATTAATGAAAAACGAAACTTTTTTCTAGGCGTTCTACACTCTAACTCCGTGGTTTATCCAAACGTAAAGCTTGAAAATCGTTTGAAAGTGAATTAAAATTTAATCTCTGAGTTTAATGGGAGATTTTTTGCGCTAATTAGTCACTTTCTGAAAACATGAATTGTTTGAAACATGATTTAAATGGGAAATCTATCTCCATGGTTTATTTTAAACAAGCTTTTACTGAACAATGAAAAGTATAAAGAAATCAAAATGGTTATTTAATTTCGCAGTTTATGAGGAAGATTCTATCTTATATCATGTTACTCAGAAACGCAATTAAATTAAATCTGTCTGTTAATTTTAATAATTATTTTTTCGATTTGAATAATAAATAAATGGATATAAAAATATATTTTAGAAAAGAACGATTTGATTTTTCTTATAGCATTTTGGACTGGATAATATGAATTACGGTCTTCAGGTTTAAATGTTATTATTATTGATATTTTCGGGGATTATTGATTCAGGGATTATTGATATTTTCAAGTTATTATGCAATCGTTTTATTATAACAAAAATTGTTTAAACTCATATATTGTACGTTGAAAGCGTAATCTTCTACAAATACACGGGTATATTTTCTAATCTACGAGAATATAAGTAGTGCAGGTATATTGGCATATGTTTTGATATATATTGGCATATATTGGAATCAATTTCGACCTTCTGGTATAAAGAGTACGGGGATTATTGATATTTTCAATTTATTACTTCATCTCCTTTATTTTGGCAAATATTTTTGAGACTCATATTGTAATACGGGTAATCTTCTACTAACACGCTGGCATATTTTCTAATCGGCGACAATATAAGTAGTACGGGGTTGCATATAATGATTCAATTTCTTTTTTGTGTAAATTTGCTTACAAAAGGGGCCAGGATGTTTTATTCTTCAGATCTGCCCGTGAAGATAATTTTGCATAGTGAGAACATATATTCTTAAACTTCACTTTAGGAGCAATAAATATAATATTTTAACATAATTTGCACGTGACTGCGAATTATAAGTTTCTTTATATTATATACTCCGTACGAAGAACGGGTACGCTGCTGGTAGATTTAATAAAAATTGTTTGCCGCATAAAAAGGTCGGACTTAAATCCATTGCTTAGCGACATGATATTATTTCCTTCAAATAAATTGGTGGAAAATATATCGTCTAAATAATGTTATCGCTATGGAAGGTTTGGCGACATTTCCGTCAATTTAGCGCCATTTTAAAAAGTCGTTAAATTGATCGGCATGTGGGACTGTAAAACTGACAATCCTACTTGGCGACAAATTGATGAAACATCATCACAATACTATCCCCTAACGAAACATAATTCATTAATTTATTTAGTGTAATTTTATCAATTTCAAGATATTTTTATAGATTTGAAAATATTTTTATCAATTTGGTGACATTCGCTAAATGTGTTAGTAAAATTCGCTAAATGTGTTACTAAGTAGGACGCTTGGACTGAAAGACAAATGCTAACGAAACATAATTTCAGCACACTCTTCTAACAAAACAAGATAAATTTCATTGATTTGCGTCGTTTTTAACAATTTGGCGACATTTTCTTCAATTTGGCAAAAAAGAAAATTTGCCAAGTTAGCGATATCCCACCAAATTAGTAGCTCTGAATTTGTAGATGCGAATAAAACATCCAGATCCCTTTTGTTTGTATTAAATGAAAACACTATAATTGTTTTAGAAGATACACCCGTTCTACCCTTTTTCTGTTTCAACAATCGGCTAAATGAATTTTTTGGCTAAACACAATATATGAGTTTAGTAGCTAAATACAATATATAAAATTGAGAACTCTTTGCCAAAATAAATGAAAGTGTTGTACGCAGTCCGCAAATTACATCATTAAAAGAAAAATCAAAGAGTTCATTTATAAGATAGTATATTTTTATATCCATTTACTTATTATTCAAATCGAAAAAATAATAATAAATATTAACAAACACATTTAATTTAATTGCGTTGCCGAGCAACATGATATATCCTCATAAAATGTTAAAATTAATTAACCATTTTGATTAATTATATATTTTTCATCATTGAGTAAATGCTTGTGAAAAATAAACCATGCTGATAGATCTTCTAATTACATTCATGTTTTCAAACAATTCTTGATTTCAGAAAGTGACTATTTAGCGCAAAAATCTGCCAACAAACTCAGAGGTAAAATTTTAATTCACTTTCACGCTTCAAACAAACGAATTCCAACCTTTTCGTTTATACGAACCAGGGAGTTAGAGAATAGAACTCCTAGGAAAAAGTTTCGTTATTCACTAATATCTTAACAATCCCTGGTCTTAGAAACTCTAAACTTGGTCTAAATTTAGGAGGGTCACATACAAAATTTCATTTAATTCGGTTCGCCGTTCTTTCGTGATGATGATGCAAACGAAAATTTCGTTTTATACAAATATCTCAAGAACCACTGGTCGGAGAGACTCGAATCAACAGATTTTCAATTTTATTTATATAGATACATATCTTCATTATTTAAATCAGAAAAGATTTAGTAAAAATCGTCTGCCACATAAACACATTGAATTTAAATCCGTTGCTAAGCGAAATGATATCATTTGCTTCAAATAAATTGGTGGGCAAAATATCGTCTGAATAATGGTATCTCTATGGACGGTTTGGCCATATTTTAAAAAATCTACAAATTTATCACCAAATGTGACTGTAGAACTGACTGTCCCACTTGGCGACAAATTGATGAAACATCATCACAATACTTTTCCCTAACAAAAGACAATTAATTTCATTTATTTAGCGCAATTTTATCAATTTCAAGATATTTTTATGGATTTACAAGCATTTTTAGCAATTTGGTGACATTTTAAAAATTCGCTAAATGTGTTACTAAGTAGGACGGTTGGACTAAAGACAAATGCTAACGAAGCATCATTTCAGTACTCTCTTCTAACAAAACAAAATTAATTTCATTGATTTGCGTCGTTTTATCAATTTGGTGACATTTCGTCAATTTGGCAACTTTTAAGGAAAGTTGTCGAATTAGCGATATCCCACTAAATTCGTAGCTCTGATTTTGCAGATCTGAATAAAACATCCTGAACCCGTTTGTATATACAAAACGAAAACACTAAAATTGTATTAGAAGATATACCAGCACAATATATAAGCTTGAAAACTCTTTTCCAAAATAAATGAAAGTGATGTACACAGCCCGCAATTAATATAATTTAAAAAAACAAATCGTTCAATTGTAAGATATAGTTTTATATCCATTTATTTATTATTCAAATCGAAAACATAATAATAAACATTAGCAAACACATTTAATTTAATTACGTTGCCGAGCAACATGATATAAAATAGAATCTTCCTCATAAAATACTAAGAATTAATTAACTATTTTAATTTCCTAATACTGATCATCGTTGATTAAAAGCTTGTGAAAAATAAACCATGGTGACAGATTTTCCATTTAAACTCATGTTTCTAACATTCATGGTTTCAAACAATTCATGTTTTCATAATGTGCCTAATTAGCGCAAAAATCTTCCACCAAACTCATAGATAAAGTTTTAATTCACTTTCACATTTTAAACAAACGATTTCCAACCTTTTCGTTTGGAGGAACCAGGGAGTTAGAGAGTAGAATTCCTAGGAAAGAGTTTCGTATTTCATTAATATCTCGACAGCTCCTGGTCGTAGAAACTTGAAACATGGAGTAAATTTTAAGTATGGATATTTTAAGGCTACGTACAAAATTTCATCAAATTCGGGTCAGCCGTTCTCCCGTGATGATGGAACAAACAGACAGATTTTCAATTTTATTTATATCGATAAAATGTAAAATGTATTAAAAAGAAAATTTGAATAAGATACTTCACTTCACAACACAAACCACGCAACATGCCCGAAAACTTAGGCAGGCTATCATGTCGAGAAATGAACAAAAGACTTCAAAATTATTTTTTTAATTGAAAAATAGAAGCCGAAACTCCAACATGTATAGATTAAAAATGTTTATCATTACTCGGTAGCGAAGCCAGGATTCAGCTTTGAAATGAGGAGGAATAGTGATGTAACGCACCCACGATTTGCATACACAAGAAAATTATAAGAATACAAAAAAAATTGCATTTTATCAAATAAAACATCCTCTAGGGGACAGATGCCCTTGATCTCAACCCTTTTGCTGTACCACTGTAATTACTCTGAAAGGTCCAATTATTTTACATGCGAATTATTCTTTTCTGTATATTTTTTTATTTTCTCTTGAAGAAGGGCGAGGGATTATTATCGGAATTTTTTTGTAATTGAAATTTTCCATTTATATACCAAAACACAGTGCATTAGACAATAAAATGCAAAGGCCACATGCTCATAAGATTAACTAAATAATCATAACAAATTATAAAATAATCATTAACAAACATAAAATAATCTAAATTTATGAAACTAAAACTTCAGTTCCACATAAAGCTATCATGCTCATATAGTTTTAACCTAATGAAGCTATCATGAACAAAATTATTTTATCCAAACATGAATATATGAGATATTTTTAAAAACTACTTACGCATAAAGTAAGCCTAACCAGTAAGTGGGTATTTTTGAATTAACGAAGCAGTGTAGTTTAGATTTCAATTATTGCTTTAAAAATAATGTCAATTCAGGTATTATTTAAGCGTTACTTTTTGTTACATTTAAAATTGACTTTCAAATTCAAAGCAGCGAAGTTTTCAATGCAATAGCTTCAACGAGGCGAATGAAATTTTTCCATTTAAAATTCTCACATTTTTCTGCTCTTAAAATCCATTCAAATATTCACATTTTTAATGGAATAGCAGTGAAGGTTCAATCAGTTGCGAAGGAGCAAAACTGAAATAAGTCAATTGTAAATAGCCTTAAACCATTTGTCTACAAAAAATAACAGGATATTGAAGTTGTGCTCCAAGTATTTTTAAATTCATGGTTGAAATGTTTATAACAAGTAGCAATTTTTAAACTGCATTACAAATCCCGTATCCTTAAATTAACTTTATATTATTTCTTTTTTACTTTTGAGGGAAGAATGCATGCATTATTGTTGCCAGGTTAAACAATTTTGAATAATCCATGTGATACGCTTTGTTTCGTATTTTACTTCAGTAATATTTATTAACATTCTAAATCTTTGAAATACTTTTCAAAACAATAATATATTAAAAACAGCCATAAATTAAGATTTGATCACAATTTTGCATATATCGGTATATACAAGGGTGTTTCACTAAGCGTGTGCAAAAGGAATATAAAATAAACGGTTGGTCTTAGACGTTAAGTGAAATATAAAAAATAATCAGAAAATAGAGGAGAATTTAGATGTGATGGATGCACACCCCCGGGACTGATATTTTTTCATGAAAATGCAAATTTTAATTTTTATACGCCCCCCCCCCCCCCCAATCAAAAAATGTCAATTAATAAAATTTTTGCCGAACATAATTAGGGTGAAAAAAATTTACCCGATACCTTTTGTTGAAAAATTCGCTGAAATATCATAATTATTGCTATTAGGTATTTTTCGTTTGATTGAAAGGGACCAGCAATAAATTATTCAGACTTAAATGGAAGCAAATGTCACTTGGTCGTTTTTCTGCTTTAAGTAGATTTGTTTATGTCCCCAATATTATTTTCTTAGTAAGTAAACTAGTCACATTTGCAGTTCAGGTCAAACAATGTCACAAAGTCACCGTGTCTATGTCGTACGGGCTTGTTAAATCTCTGGGCCCGAAAGTGCTTCCGTGAGGTTGATGGCAAGAGAAGGAGGATACAGTCCCTGTAGATGCCTCTCCCACTGGGTTCCAGTCTTATTTCGGTGGCACTGTATTGTGATAGCGTCAAAAATTCGACACATCCACTTTATTGGATTTACACGCTTTGTTCGCCCCTAAATACGACTCGGCCATTTTTCAATGATGTGCGTGTTTCTGTATGCATGCATGCAGCCAAAATATCTCTCAAACAAACTAATTTATTTGAATAAATTTTAATACTAATATTTTAATCGATCGATGAACAATGGAGATTTATTGCTTTTCGAGGAGGCCAAGTATAAACTGTAATTAGTTTTAAAAATGTTACAGAAATGACAATTTTAAATGTCGTTTGTATTTAAAACCAAATGACATTGTTTGTAAGAAGGTACAGTTAACATGTTCAGTTCTTCAAATATTGCATCTTTTTTCTTATATCTAAAATGAAAAATAATCAAATAAACATCTTGGTTAACTGTAGATATAATTATTTTGATAATTATGTGTTATCTTTGATATATATATATATATATATATATATATATATATAATAGTTTGAAAGTCCAATGATAGAACAGAGAGAAGCTGCAACTCAAAAATCCTATCTTTATATAGAACCTACAAAATAAAAAGAAGTATTAAATAGCGAATCTTCAATCAAATAAAAAAAATGCAAATTTCGAGTCATCAAGCTAAAGATAATATATATATATATATAAATTGAAAGATTTTAATCGAAAATTATGCATAAACTACTGTATGAACAAAAAAAAACCATCTCTAGCATATCTGTTACAAATGAGTAACTATAGACCAAGACTAAGGATAAAGATAGAAGGTAACATATCACTATAATGGAAAGGGGAATGAGACGAATATTAGGATACAAAAATCACAATTAAAAGTATATAAATAAAAATGAAAATGAAAAAGAAAACACGGCAAAAATGCGAAAAGGCAATAATAATTAGCTCAAGCTAAAAGATTAAGACATAGAGAACAATCAATTGAAACTACACAAAAAATGGCGGTTAGTTCGAAATTGCATTCTCATCAGGACAGCCATACAATTCGAATTAAAACCGATAGAATAGCCAGTTTCTGACAATGGCGATAGTATTTAACTATAGACACCATTGGAACTGTCTACTGGCTAGTGGAAGGAAAAAAATAAATCAATTGAATTACAAATTAGAAAAATAATACCTCCTCGAATAGAAATATGAACTCACAAGCATTGCTTCCACGTGTAAGTCGAACAAGCGACTGAGCATTTCACCTCACTTCATCAATGCGAGTGGGCACCGGAATGAATACATTTGAACGATACATAATATGTATGGAGACTTTCAAAAATAGTAGTCAGTATAGGACTCAGGACAAGTGGAAAATAGTCATTCGAAAATAGTAAACAGTATTAGACTCAGGCCAAATGGTAAGTTAGGTGATAGGAATGGGTGAATTCTCAAAAATGAGTTATCCAATCAAAGATAAATAATGTATGTGTAAAATTATTACGTGGTATATTTGAAATTATTAATAATATTATTTACAAATACTTCCGGATATTGGTAATTTTGACAAATGCGTTTAAGATTATTGATGTGGAGAAAGTGAAACCGAGGATCAGAAAGTCGATGTATTCGAAATAGCTGGTTTAAAATGATGTTTCTTAACAATTGAATAGAATTACAAGATTGATATGATAGCAGCTTTATGATAGTGAAGTAGTAAGAATCTTTTTTATCATATAGATTGGTGATTACATGATTATTGAGGGTATCTAAATTTAGATCTAAAAAATTTACAGTTTGACTAACGCTAGGATCATTAGGAATCATCAAATCAAAGAAAATCATCAAAAATCAATGTAAACGATAAAAGAAAAAAGACGAAATCCAAGCACAAACGCTATACGCGTGGACAAGGTCTGGGCCTAAATCATGGATTTGTTCACTTCTTCAAAACTCTTTCTCAAGTCCAAGTGTCTTGTAGAAGCAAACACAAAAATGCATGTTTCTGAAGAAATAGATTGATTATATCTATAAACTATTTCTACTTGGACAACACACATAAAGAATAAAAAATAAAAGGTAAAAAGGATTTCTGGAATCTAACTCAACAAATATACGAACCTGTCGATCCCGAGAACCCAGAATGAAGAGACCAGTGTTGCCATTCACAAAGGAAAAAGATATGATCTACCGTCGCCATTCGTAAGAAATAAATAACAGTAATGCGAAAAGACAAGTATAAGAGATAATATACAATCAAGAGGGCCAATAACAGAAAGGCTAATGTGTGAGTAGATGTAAAAAAAAATATAATTAAAACAATTAAAACAAGAGTATGGAGATGTTTGGCTAATATATAAAACACCATGAATAGAATTTATGAAAATCCAGCTAATCTGATTTTTTTAACTATACCATTTACAAAATAAGAGGGATATTTATATAAATTGCTGGTTATTTTTAGATTATCAATATGTATAGCATGAAATTTTTTATCAGATAATCTATAAATTCTAAAAAGCTAATTAAGTATAATATTTCCAAACAATAGAATCGAGTTGCAGAAATTGAAAGGTAAGATTTTATTAATGTTAAAATTAAGAAAGTCTTTTTTATCATATAAATTAGTAACAATTCTATTAGAAGGTTCAATAATAAGATTTAAATCCAAAAAATTAATATGTTTACTAATATTAGCTTCATTAGGAATTAATTTTAAATTGACAGGATAGAAATCTATATCTATAACACAATTTTCTGTATATACTAAGCAAATCATATCATCAACATATCTGTATTATGTATAATCTATTGATGTAAAAGATTGTTCATAATGATAAAAATATAAATTAGCTAACATACTGCTACTGCAGCCACTCTGTGGAACTCCTGCGACTTGTAAGTATAATTTATTTCCTTGAAAAATATAATTATTGAAAATAACAAAGTGAAGAAATTTAGGAAAATTTATAAAACTGGTTTGAGTTGAAAGATTAGTAATATAAGCATTGTATAGATCTAAATTTACATCATAAAGGTCTGAGATCTTGATATTATTAGAAAGATCTTTAAAATCAAAAGTTTGAAATCCTATAAGTTTTTAAAGGATGTTAATCTATTCTTTAATTCTTTACTATTATTTAAAATAAGGTAATTATTGCTAGACTGACGTAAACTATCATTTATTTGATTTAAAGAATTTTGTAGTAATTTACTCACGGTAGTAGAGTAAGTATTATGATCACTAGTTGATGTTTTAAATTTAATGGGATTTTTGTGAAATTTTGGAATGAGCACAATATATGGAAATTTAAAAAAATTATATTTAATATTTAAATCACTATACATATTAATAATTTTCAATTTGATACTATTAAGGGAATGTAAATCAAGTTTAAAAAGACTATTATTTTTATAAATAATCTAACAGAAATTGTATATAAAAATTTTTACAGATAATAGCATAATTATTAGAGGCTTTATTAACATAGGTGATAACAAAAGATCTTTGTAAATCATTAATGGAGGGTTTAATATTATCAATATTATATATGAATCAAGAAAATTTAATACTACTAATAGCATTTTTAATAGATTCTAATACAGTAAATTTCCACATATTAAATGCCTCTAAAGGCATAGCATATTTAGAAGCCAATTTATATATATATTTATCAAAATCAAGATTAATTGATTTTAAAACTTTAAAAGAATTATTACAAGAGGGTAACCTGAATTTAATGCCAAAAGACATAATGGTTCTTAACGTATTGTCTTTAATTTCATCTTTTGGTGCCTGCAGGCTGAGTTTGGACATTTATAGTATGTAATATACTATTGTCCAATCTGAAACAGGCATTTGTTTGGGATAATTAGAATTAAATACTTAGACCTGAAGATGAATTTAATTCTTTTTAACCTTCGAATTTGAGCCGGTGCTGATATTTTCTATTATCGGGATTATGGCCCTGGATTTGCTTCTATGGTGATGTTAATATTTCACCATTACTTGAATCAATTATTTTTATTATTACTTTTTTCTAATATATATATATATATATATATATATATATATATATATTTATATATATATATATATATATATATATATATGTATAAGCCATCATATGGTGTCAAGTAGTTTGTACATTTCATTTTAAACAGAACTATTAAAGATTTTTATGCTCATTTTCACATTTATATATTTAGTCATGCATATTTTCGAAAAAAAAACCCAGTAAATAACATCTTCCGAATCGGAAGAGAGAATTCTTTGCGAAGCACCTGCTCCCTCTGAATTGCAATGCTAAATCCATATCAACAGTCATCTAAACTCAATGTAATGTCGATCCTGGAAATAGATGTTGCAAGGAAAATGTAAATTTTTTAATCGGATGTTATATCGCCAGAACCGGAAGTGGAATTTTTTAGTGAGCCGCCCAACCTTTCCAGAATGTGAAGTTGAATTCATATCAGTCATCATTTAAGCCCTATCGATAGCCATTGCTGCTAAATATATGTTTCAAGGAAATAACACTTTTGAACCTGAAATGGAAAAGAATTGGAAGTGCAAATCATTAGTAAAAACAATGGTACAGCCAATAACATTTGCTTGCCACAAAAATTTTAATATGTTCAATGTTATCAAATGAATGAGATTATTCTAATTCGAAATTAATGGGCACCATTATTTAAAAATTATCATGAGCCACTATTGAGATATTATACATTTTACAGAAAGCGCGATATCGATTGAAACGATCAAATAAATTCCATCAAATTAGGTACACTAATTGGGGAAACAACAAATATAAGTCTGAAATTTATTTTATTGTTTTCCCCCTAATGTCTAAATTTGTTAATCTGTAGCGAACGTCATGTGTTGAATATCAATTGAATGTTTTCTAACATGCACTAAAAAGTATACACAATTAAAATATTATTTTTAAACTTATAAATCATGAATTCATATAAACTATATAAAGTGTTGCAATGCTGCCCATAGGGTGATGGCGCGAACATCACTCAAGTGGTGAGCCTGAACTCCAGAGGGTGCCGGATCCCACAATAGCTTTGCCCCAAAATGGGAAAAATCAAATATGAAGGGGGGGGGGGTGATAAAAATTTGTAGTGGGGCACAATTTCTATGGGTGTAGCCCTGAGTGTTGAAGCATTTTCGTTTAAAAATGGCAACACGGCAAATCAGGACAGCACTAATATAATACCAAAAAATTCCCTCTAAACACAATTTAACCCATCTTTACACTTTTTCCACCATGGAGAAAATCAATTACACAAGTAAGATAAGTAAATAATAAGCTCCGAGTGCTTGACAGGCACTAAGCAATCGATTTCCTCTTGTCAAAACTCACTAGCCGCGGATAGTGGCTTCTCTTGTCAAGAGAGACAAATGATAAACGCTTCACTGGAAAAAAGAATTCCTGTTACACAAAACGTTGAGAAAAAGAAAGTATTCATGCGTAAAATCAGTAAGAAATAAAATTATATTTTAATTGATGCTACTAATACTACCGCTTGAACATATAATGATTTTAAATTATTTTAAATACAGGGTTTTCTAAAAAGTAGCTAAGTGGTTTATCCCGGTACCTATTAGATATAAATAGATAATGTAAATAATGTAAATTAGAAAAATGTTCAGAATAGAGTAAAGAATCATAATCTGTGAGGTAAGGGGGATATTTAAAAAAAATTTTTAAATCCAAAGATATAATATGCTGAATTTATACGGTCCCTCTATTCAAAAACACCCAATTGGAAAAAATATTCTTAGCCTTATCTAATAACCAAATAAAACAAAAAATTATAATGGAGACTTCATATTGTGGCACTTGGTATGTACACTTCATTTATGACGGAACTATTAAGCATTTTTATTCTCTTTTACGTACTTATTTCGTACAGTCATACGAATTTTCAGAAAAACCGGAAGTGATATCTCCAAAACCGGAAATGGAAATACATAGTAACCCCCACCCCACCCTAGCTCCTCTGGAATTCGATGCTGAATACAACTCAGTCATCATCTAATCTCTATCTATAGCCGATCCTGAGAAATAGATGTTTCAAGCAAATATTTTTAACCAGAAGTAAAAAAACCGAAAACTGGAAATATTTACTGAACTTGCTCTTTTTTAATATAACGCTGAATTTATATCAGTCACCATCTAAGCTATATCTATAGCTAATCTTGATAAATAGATGTTTCAGGGGAAAAATTGAATAGGAAATGGAAAAATAACCGGAAGTAAAAAACTGTAGTGAACACTCCATTCTGCTCTTAAATTTGATGCTATATTTATATCAGCCATCATCTAAGTTATATCCATAGCAGATCCCGAGAAATAGATTTTTCATGAAAAATGTAAGTTTTGAATTGGAAGTGAGATCTCTAACTGGAAATGGAAATATTCAGTGAATCTCTTAACCACCTCCGGAATTTAATGATGATTCCATCTATAGACAATCCTGACAAATGTATGTTTCAAGAATCAACTTTTGAAACGGAAGTGTAAAACAAAGGGAAAATTCTTAATGAACTACCCAACCTCCGTCAATATTTGATGCTGCATCCATATTAGTTATCATCTAAGCTATGTTTATAGCAGATATAGCGAAATAGATGTTTCAATTTAAAAAAAAATCGTTAAAACAATAGTACGTCAGGATTTTTGCCATGAACAAATTCCGTACATTTATCTTCAAAGAATCTTCTCTGAATTTCACCCCCACTCGATTTCTTTTTATATGGTCAAATTCAAGCCTAGGTTAAAATACATATTCAGTAAATTTGGCTGACCTCTGAACTAGAACCACTAATATGTGCCAAAACATTACAACCGACGAATTACAACAAAAAGAAGATTAAAGAGATTATAGAGAAAGAAGATAGAAGAGAATTACAACTTTGTATTGATGTTGAGAGCAGAGTTTTGAAACTGTTGTGTAAATACATATTTTAGTCTCATTATAGTAAATCTTTAAATATGGATATGAAATTACTTTGCAGCATTGTTTTTGTAAGTTTTTATACTAAGTTTAACTTAATTCATTTCTAATTGCCTTTATCAGTGATCAACAATCTTCGTACGCTCTTCAAACCATGTATGCAATTTGCATTTAGACTTACGGAAAATGTAAATCATTGTTTGACCTGTGGCAACAGGTGATATGCAAAAGTTCTCTTAAACTCTTACGCGCATGAATCTGCGCATAGAATGAACTTTAAATACCAAAAGGACTTCTGCTACCTACGCTAACTCACTGCATAATTCTTGACAGTTCGTCACGCTGCCTCGTCCTTGGGCAAATAGCCAGTGTATAATTTTTTCTCTTTACTGGGATTATGTATTTATATATTTAAGGTCCCGAGATTGGGGTACCTTACTGCTGTATGTTATGCTGATACGCTACTAATGTTGAAGCGTGCAATGGCTGGTGAATTTGTGCGAGCAACATTGGGTTCCTTAAATAAAACTCACTTTTAAAACTTGTTAAAAGTTGTGTGATTTAATTGCCTTCCTTTGCATCTATAAAGAGCAAGACTCTTTTATATAAGGTTGGGCGATCAGCTCGGCAACCAATAAAAAAGTTGTCAACTAGACGTTGATGAGCTTAGCATTTCATCATTCGTGACGTCACGGATCATGGAGGATTTAGAGAGTCGTTGCTAAAACACAGCAAGTTTTCGCATTATTACAATTAAAAATTGTTTGTTAATTTTGAAGTGGCAACATCCAGACTTAAACAACTTGTGCAGAGATTTTTGATTGTGCTGTGCAAACCTTCCTCAGTGACGACCAAAAATAGGATAAACTGGATATCCCAGTGATGTCCTGAAAGCACAGGATAAACTGGATATTCCAATCCATATGCTGTTTCGTTGTCTAAAAACTTCTTTCTACATCTCACTTGCAAAATTGCAGACAGTGACCAATAAACACCTAAATATTATAACCATACATTTGAAGAAGATACCTAATTTTTATGCGATTTTAGACTTACATTTTTATGATGTAATGAATTAAGCAATTTTGAGCATTATTAACTCCAAGAATTATGCAAATATGAAAACCAAACATTTGAAGGTAACTAATTGAATAGCAAGAAATATTTTTATAATTCGGTATTTTTCAATAGAGAGACTATATAAAAATTTAGATTTTGAATTTTTCTGAAAATACCCGCCATGAACTATACTGTTATAATTATTTAACTTATTTTGAATATTTTTCCAATTTACATTATCTATCTATTTATAATAGATAAAGAATTAATTTTTCATCAAATTGATATATTTTTGTACATATACTAAATTTATCATACATTTATTAAATATAATTCTAAAAAATGCAATGTAGATTAATTTTTTAACTTAAAAATTAAAAAAAATTAAAGTAAAAATCAAAATGCTGCTTGCGCACCAATTTTTAATTTTCTTTCTCTCGATTTTAATCTATATTAATTTATCAGAATATTGTGATCATTGATTAAGCATTAATTTCGGAATCCATCTTTAAGTTATTTAGGAATATATATTTTCCTGGATTGGAAGTCAATTTTCATTAAAATTTTACATTTAGCTAAGCTGTACTGCGCATATTTATGCCACCTAAAATTTAGCCCCTAAAGGATTCGAATTAAAAAATGCATACACAATTTCGTTGAAATATATGTATAGAACATATCCTACAAATTCCATGTAATTATAACTAAAATTAGAATGTATGGAACATTTTAAATCTATGTAAATCTCAAAAATCTCATTTTGAAAAGTGAAACATATTTAAAGTACACTTTTAGTACAATTTTTCATGATTACAATCTTCACCTGCTCCTAACTTTGGAAATAAACATTCGACTTGAATTACGGATTTTTGTAATCAGTGTGAAATAATGGGTATAATAACATTCTGCTACTTTTTTTTTCATAATTTTATGAATTTTTGCTCATTTGAAAGCCCACTGTCTCCTTAATGTACATATGTAAAAACAATGTCCCATTACTGAGCGATTTTGAAGTTTACAGTCTTCACTGCATGTAGTTACAGGTGAGGGGATATATTTTGTAGAATCAAGAAACAAAGGCAACTTCAAAAAATAGAGTTAACTTTATTAATCATAGAAACAAGTACACTTTTTCTGTGATTAATTTTCTATGACATGTTTGTCATTCCATTCGTAGATACACTCCCCTCCAAAAAATAAGCATGAAATGCAAATTCTCATATCACGAGCGAACGAACGAATTTTATTGGACGAAACTTGCTGTATACTTTGTACAATATGCAAATATAAAAACGCGTGCATAATAGCAATTGGCTCCGTGCCAAATACGTAA
Source organism: Amaurobius ferox (assembly GCA_951213105.1). NCBI lineage: Eukaryota > Metazoa > Arthropoda > Arachnida > Araneae > Amaurobiidae > Amaurobius > Amaurobius ferox. The sequence continues at coordinate 106,777,695 of OX578142.1, read as the reverse complement.
ATTAGCGTCTTAGTAAAAGCAAGTGTTTCTTTCTGTGCGTCCTTACTTCTATTACGAACGTTAGGGTGAAAATCCGAAATAGCCATTTCATTAGATATATCCATAAGAAAGCATTTAGATGATGGTCAGCGATGGCGAGCCATGGGCAGGTTAGAATCCTGCCAATCTATTGAAGAAGATGCTGAATTCTTCAAAGTTCACCATTCTGTGACTTCACGCTTATGGACTCAATTCCAGAACAGCGGAACAATAAACAGAAGGTTATGCTCGGGTCACCCTCGGCTTACAACATCTTCCAATGACCGCTACTTAGCGTTATTGGTCAGACGCAACAGACAAGCAACAGCACCTGCTTTACGTTCTAGCCTCGCTGCAGCTACAGGTAGGCCTGTATCCGTTACGACTGTGAAAAGGAGATTGCACGCACATGGCTTTTATGCGTGGAGGCCAACCATTTGTGTTCTATTGTCTGCGAGGCACAGAGCAGCCCGGTTCCAATGGTGTCAGGAAAACGCCAGTTGGATCATAGACGATTGGAGCAATCTCCTAGTCAATGATAAGTTCAGATTCACTTTGCAGTCGGACAATCGGCGGACTTTTGTGTGAAGAGAGGCTGATACACGGTATCAGGCGATTAATATCATCCAGCGTCACTCATTTTCTGGTGGTGGTATCTTTGTATAGGCTGGGATTTCCTTCGGCGGACGTACTGACCTCTTTTCTCCCTTAACGGTACTGTGACTGGCCAAAATTATCGCGACGAAATCATTGATCCCTATGTTCGCCATTATGCGGATGCAATAGTCTCTGAGTTTGTTCTTATGAACGGCAATGCCAGGCCACATAGAGCTCGTATCGTAAGCGATTACCTGATGACAGAGATAATCTAGGGAGTAGAGTGACCAACATATTCCCCAGACCTAAACCCAATACATCGTGTATGAGATGCTCTCGGAAGAGCTGTAGCTTCTCGACAAACCTTTCTAAACACTACCCAAGAGCTCCAACGTGCTCTCATACAAGAGTGGCGATTACTGTCTTTGGACCTCATTGAACACTTAATCGGTAGCATGAATCGCCATTGTCAAGTCTTCATTAATGTGAGAGGAAGGAGGTTATATTCCTTATTGACAGATATTTCACATTCAAAACTATGACCTGCCATTTTCTCCACATTTTTAATTTATTTTTAATGTATAAGTATACATTCGAAACTATGTATAAATTCAGTATACATTCGAAACTTTTTTGTATGCAAATAATAAGCAGAGTCATAGTCTATGTTACTGTAAAATTTGAAATAAATTTTTGAAGTCGTTTCTGATTTGTGCCTGATTTTCACTTTCGTGCTTATTTTATGGATGGGGAGTGTATTGCTACATTGATATTACACGAAAATGTAACATTGTGTAATATGGAAGAAAGATCACAAATTAAAGAGATGGCCCCTGAGAATGGAATACACAATTTGTGCGAGGTTCCCTTTACATGCATCTGCAACGGATGTGGCCCCGAACCCCTTTACCGCTCAAGAGAGGATGTTCTTGAATTTCACAGGGCGTCGATGCTTGGACACTAACGAAGCTGACTTTATTGACCGCCCAGGTATTATATATTCCTTGGAAGCATGGGATGTCGGCCTCACAAAGTTATTAATTTTGTGGTCTTCACCGATATCAAGGGTCATCCCGAACCAATGTGAGCAGCATGGGTCGTATGTGTAACCCTATGCCGACCAATTAGAAAGCGGGGGTGGCAAAATAGAGGCAGTAACAAGTTAAGTACTGAGATATAGAGAGTTTTGAATTTAGAAAGATAATGAGACTTGATTTTAAGACTCCAGTGTGAAGAGTGAAAAAAGATGGACTTGGACAACCAGAGCATCGCCAACACGTCGGAATCTTCTTCATGACCCCGTGCATATTTCATGTCCACATTTAAACATTCCAACTCTCATCCACTCTCAGTACGTGTTTACAGTAACTATAAAGGGTTCAATTTGAATCATCAAACTGTAAAACACCTGGGTTAAATTAATTATATGAGTAGTAATAATTTTATCTTCGGATAAAAAGGAATATTTTGTATAAAGTAGTTTTGAGACAATTTTTGTAGTACAATTGTTGATGGGTAATTAGTAAACAAGAAAGATCAATCATGCTTAAAGCATTGATTATGAAACACTTTCCAACTTCAATGCAATTTTATTTAAACAAGTCTAAAATGCAATACATTCCTCGGTAATATTTTGAAACTTATCACAATACTGCATTAATTTATTATATTTAAAAACTTAAACCTTCATCGAAAAAAATGAACTTCATTCAAATGACGGCATTGAAATATAAATTGCCTGGTTTAAACATCTCTAAAATGTTATACATTCCTCGGTAATAGTTTTAGAATTATCATAATACTACGATAATTTATTATATTTGAAAACTTCATCGAAAACAACTGAAATTAATTCAAATGACGTCATAGAAAAAATAACACGCCTGGATCTCTCTATAAAAACAGGATTTCATTCATAAATTTCTCCCATTCATTTCATTCATCACAATACTATAATAATTTATTTTATTTAAACATTTTGTTTAAGACCATGGAGCTACAAAAAATTAAACTCTATGCTTGAAACTTCATCGAAAAAAATCGTCCTTCTCTTTATGAAATCAATTAATATTTCATTCATATCAGCCATGCAGACTCCATGGACTAAATTATTTTGTGTTAAAAAAATACAGGAATTCTAATACAACTCATTCTATATATTTTGCTGTTTACATTTTACATAGGTGAAAAATAGGCTTAGTTGTAGAAATAATCAAATTTAGATGAGTATCTAAACTCATTTTATTTAAACTTATTTTATTTAAACATTTTGTTTAAGACCATGGAGCTACAAAAAATTAAACTCTATGCTTGAAACTTCATCGAAAAAAATCGTCCTTCTCTTTATGAAATCAATTAATATTTCATTCATATCAGCCATGCAGACTCCATGGACTAAATTATTTTGTGTTAAAAAAATACAGGAATTCTAATACAACTCATTCTATATATTTTGCTGTTTACATTTTACATAGGTGAAAAATAGGCTTAGTTGTAGAAATAATCAAATTTAGATGAGTATCTAAACTCAAATATATTGTCATTGCGTTGTTTCAGTATGTAGATGCACAGAATTTAAGCAAAAATAAAGTAGTTTTAGGACGGATATAACACTCAATATGAATTAAAAAGAACTTAAAAAAAATCACGATTTTGAAACAAGATGGATGCCATATATCATTTTGAAGTGGGTCATGTGATCGTTTCATATAAGAGGTATAATTATTATTTTAATTTTTATTTAAAAAACTACTGAATATATTTCGCTGAATTTTTTTATATATATTTTATGGAACAATTTGAATATTACCTAAAATTTTCGAAGCAATTTGTGAATTTTAAATCCGCTTAAAAATGTTTGAAAAATTAGGTCCCATAGGGCTCAATGTATTTCATTTTTTCGACCCGGGTTCAATCCAAAACTAATTGGGTGATATTATTCATTTATATTCCCATAGGTTCTACAGACTGTCTGAACAACATACTAAAATTTCATTTTGATTAAGTCATTTTTACGGCAGTTATCGTGCTAACGGACAGACAGACAGACAGACAGACAGAATGAACAAAGTTATAAACACTTTTCAACTTTGTTGTAAAGTGTTAAAAACGATAATGATGAGTGGGGATTAAGTGTTTGTATGAGTATTCAAAAGGAAATAAGAGTTTATGTTGTAGATAAATTCTTAAGTTCAAATTGTTTTCTATCATAATAAATGTTTTTTTTTTTTTATATTTAAAATTGTGTCTTTATTTCAGAATAGTTTAATGTTATTATATTTGATGTACGAAAGCGGCCAATACGTAAACCTCAAATTTTGGGGAGCGAACATATTACGGATTTTTAGCATCCTAACCGGAAATGTCGCAAGAACCACGCCTCCAAAGTGTTTACATTCTTTGTGACGCTCCGATTTCGACACAAAAACCCCACGCATAGATGTTATTCACATCAAAAGCCAATTACTGAAGTGTAGAATATTGTCTAATTAGTTACTGTCTAATTAGTTAATTAATTGTTTAAATTTTGGCATTAAAGTAGAAGTGAAAAGCATCCTGAGGGACAATACCGCAGCAACTCTATTTGGCACCTGGTGAGAACAAAATTTGACTGCATATCTCTTTTTACGTGTATATCGAATAGATGTAGGCGCCGCGGGGTTACCTCTCCCACAAATCCTTGCTGCAGTGCTGCTTGGAGAATTCGTGCCATGAGTTGCTTTTATGTAATTGTTGAATAAGTGTTTTATATTAAATTTATTTTATAGTCATGTAATGTTATACACCCCATCAATTTAAGTGATTCAGATCTAGTACTTTCCACTGTTTAAAATTTTGCATTAAAAACGCGATGTAAAGCATCTTGTAATGTATTCTTCAAAGAATCTGCAGGAAAATATTTCCATGAATTGTTTTTATATAATTGTTGAATATGTTATTATGTTAAATTTATTTTACAATCATGTAATTTTATACACCCCACCATTTTAAAAGGATTCAAACCCAGTACTTTCTACTATTTAAAATTTTGTTTTAAAAACGCGGTGTAAGGCATCTTGTAATGTATTTTTGCAAAGAATGATATTTCAATGAATCGTTGAATATATTATTATGTTAAATTTATTTCACAATCATTTAATTTTATACACCTCATCATTTTAAAAGATTATGATCTAGTACTTTTATAACTGTTTAAAATTGTGCATTAAAAACCGCGATGTAAGGCATCTTGCAATGTATTCTTGCAAAGAATCTGCAGGAAAATCTTTCAATGAATTATTTTTATGTAATTGTTAAATATGTTATTATGTTAAATTTATTTTACAATCATGTAATTTTATACACCCCTTCATTTTAAAGGATTCACATCCAATACTTTCTACTGTTTAAAATGTTGCTTTAAAAACGCGATGCAAGGCATCTTGTAATGTATTCCTGCAAAGAATAATATTTCAATGAATTGTTTTTATGTAATTGTTGAATATGTTATTGTGTTAAATTTATTTTACAATCATGTAATTTTATATACTCTACCAGTTATAAAGGTATTAGATTATAATCTAATACTTTTATAGCCGTTTAACATTTTGCATTAAAAACGTGATGTAAGGCATCTTGTAATGTATTCTTGTAAAGAATCTGCAGGAAATTCTTTCAATGAATTGTTTTTATGTAATTGTTGAATATGTTATTATGTTAAATTTATTTTACATTCATGTAATTCTATACACCCCCATCATTTTAAAGGATTCTGATCTAGTAATTTTATAACTGTTTAAAATTTTGCATTGAAAACGCGATGTAAGGCAGCTTGTAATACATTCTTGAAAAGAATAATATTTTAATCAATTGTTTTTATGTAATTGTTGAATATGTTATTATGTAAAATTTATTTTGCAATCATGTAATTTTATACACTCCATCATTTTAAAGGATTCATATCCAGTATTTTCTACTGTTTAAAATTTTGCTTTAAAAACGCGATATAAGACATCTTGTAATGCATTGTTGCAAAGAATAATATTTCAATGAACTGTTTTTATGTAATTGTTGAATATGTTATCATGTTAAATTTATTTTACAATCATGTAATTTTATACATCCCATCCTTTCAAAAGATTATGATCTAGTACTTTTATAACTGTTTAACATTTTGCATTAAAAACGCGATGTAAGGCGTCTTGTAATGTATTTTTGAAAAGAATAATATTTCAATGAATTGTTTTTATGAAATTGTTGAATGTGTTATTATGTTAAATTTATTTTACAATCATGTAATTTTATACACCCCATCATTTTAAAGGATTCAGATCCAGTACTTTCTACTGTTTAAAATTTTGCTTTAAACACGTGATGTAAGGCAAAACCTTTCAATGAATTGTTTTTATGTAATTGTTGAATATATTTGTGCATCAAATATATTTAACAATCATGTGATTTTATATACGCAATCTTGCAGAACTGGTACTTAAACAATTAATTTTCTTTTTGCATTAAAAGATAAATAAAAGAGAATACTTGCAGCGGATAAATGTCAGTCGTTCCGCATTAAGATCACGTGTACAGGTTACTTTTGAGATTGAATTAACAGTAACTGATCGAGAAACTTAGTTATCACAAACTTGGCTAAACAGCAGAAACTCTTTTCCGCCACACATTACTTTAGTAACACCGTTAAAATGTTAGTAATTTAGTTTTGAGATTTTTATTTCTTCTAAATGATGTTATCCTTTTTTCATTGTTACAATTTTCTTCAAACACGCGTGAGTGTGAATATAAAGTGTAAGCTTAAACATTAAATTTGAAAAACTAATTTTAACCCTTTTAATCTTCGTAAAAAGTGCATTCGCTGTTTCTAACTTCTTTGTTAAAGAATATACACTCATGTCCAAAACGTAAGCATAGTTGCTGTTTATGTGAAAATTTCAGGAAATCTACATCGGAATGGAAGGAAACGTGATATGCGGGTGTAATAGGGTTATAGAAGAAGAAAACAATGCAAAACAAGGATAATAAAGACTTTTATTATCCAAAGAAAAGGGTTGATAAAAAAGGATCACAATACGAGTGTCAACCTCAGTGAAACAGAATGATTAAAACGATGTGATGCTGAATGAGTGATGAAACGATGTGATGGAGTTTAATACGGTGTGTGGGAACCTCGGGTAGCCACGCATGCTGCACAACGATTTCCCATACTTTCGATGAGGGTTTGGATGAGTTGTGTGCTCAAAGAGTTTCAATCTTCACGGAGAGCAGTTTTCAATCCCGGAACGGAGTTTGGTGGGTAGCGGAGAACTGCAAGATGCCTTCCGAGCATATCCCACATATTGTCTATTGGATCAGGAGAGTTGGCAGGCCACTGCATGTGCTGGATATCTTCAGTTTGAAGCCAGTCGTCGACCAAGGCCGCACGATCAGGAGGCAAGTTATCATCCATGAATATCAAATATGAAATCAGGACCAACAACACCGCCAAACAATCGAACGGTAGGCTCAAGGACTTCGCCTCTGTATCTTTGACCGGTAACCGACCCCATGTCAAAGATGTGGAGGTGTCTGTGCGGCCGTCCATCATGATGCCTGTCCAGACCATGACTCTCCCAAATGGAAAACGATGTCTTTCCGTGATGTTTCCCGGCTGAAAACGCGTTCCACTTTCTCTCCAGATCGTGATACAACGAGAATCAGTTTGCAGGCTAAACCTTGACTCGTTACTGAACATGACATTGCCCCACTGTTGTCCACTCCACTGCCGATGTTCCAAACTCCACTGTAAACGCACGCATTTCTGTGCAGACGTGAGGGAGGATGCAAACTGGTAGTCGTCTGGCATAGAGACCAACGTGTCTGAGTCTCCTGCAAACAGTTTGTCTCGAAACAGTGACTCCTGTGGCAGCTGTCAGTTCCGACCCCAGTTGTCTGGCAGAACGGTTCCTCTGACGTCGTGCAGTTATCACCAAATATCGGTCTTGCCGAGCAGTTGTTACCCTTGGCCGACCTGGTACTGGTCATCGGATAACATCTCCAGTGGTTTGGAACCTCTGCCACAGTCTGGAGATCACACACTGAGGCACATTCAGAATTCGAAACGCTTTGGTTTGGGATCGACCGGATTCCAGCATTCCAATAATTCGTCCCTTCAAAAACATATCCAGTTGGCATCTTTGTGACATCTTTCTTCCTTTTTGATTGTTAACAACGCTCCGTACCACAACAATTGCGAAATTCTGCCTCAACTGGCCATGCCGGTCGAGGCCGTTTTATACTCGTTCCGACGTACCCCGGTGCTTTGCGCATATCTATGTCGACTGAACTGTTTTGCATATGCACAATGATTTACCTTCGTCCCACGATTCTCCACAACTGATTTGTAAACCATTGTATCCATATTAACTCCGAATTTTTCGCATTTTACGAATTATGCTTATCTTTTGGACATGAGTATACATTGGAGTGAGGATAATAAAATACACTTTTCAACTCAATGAATGAAATTCCAATGTAGTATAAAATATAACATATTTCATATTTTAGTCAATTTCTTGTATATATTTCTGAAGAAAAATACTAGTCATAGCTGTTAAATAAAAATTATTTATTTCGATTCAATTATAAGAAACAAATTAAAATGTATATTTTTATAGCCTAAATTGGAATTTGAAGTACGGCAATACACCTTGCAACTCTATAAAAATGACGTACTACATTTAAAAGTTAGAAAAGTTGCGGCAATGGATTTTAAAATTATATAGTCATATCCAAAATGGGGTACGCGTACCCCAGGAAATACGCGAGCCGGTACTTGGGGCACGACCAAAAAATTTTATATTTTCTTTTGTATTTGTCTTCCTTAATTTTTTTATTGCGGACTGAGATAGACCAGTGAGTTAAGTTGTTCGGATCACACACGGTAATCCCGGGTTAGATTCACGCCGCAAAAACTATCTCCTTCTCTACATGGAGTATAAGCACTTTAAATTTGTAGGTCCGAAAGTCCACCCGAGAAGCAATGGGTTAGGGAAAGGATGGTACGGTCCCTGTGGTTGCCACCGTGGCGCAGTGGATATCATGTGGATGTCATATTTCACCTGCATATCATACTAGCGCTTGTTTAAATGATTGTTTTTCGAAAACTAGATTTTGCACCTTTATAATTAGAGCAACGTTTATTCCCATATGAAGAAAATATTTTTCAACTTAGTGAAAAATATTTGTGCAATATACAGCATCATCAAACTTACCCTGCTAAATATGTGGGTACAATTAGTACAAATCTGATTACATATATAACATTGCGAGCATCGCTATAGACTCTAATTGAAGTAGAACTTTAATATTCAATCTCACCTAAATATGGCTTTATTTCTCATAAAAAAATATCCGACATGAATAAGCTAAACTACAAAATAAAATATAGTAGCGTCATCTAGTGAGTGACATTAATACGAATATCAAGTGGAATTACTATGGCGCAAATGATCTTCAGAAATATTTTCGGTCCCCGAAATAGCGCAGTTTTTAACAAATGTTGTCAATTAATTCAAACGATGAATAAATAATCTATAAGCATGGTAACAAGCAGCAGTTCTTTTAGGCATATCTCCGGGGGAGGGGGGGGGCACGTGTATTCGCCTCCCGGAGACATTTTATGAAACTTAGTTTCTATTTATGTGACACAGCATTTAGATATATTTATATAGGGCAAATATAAAAACTTGCTCCCCCAAATATTCCATTCCTCCCCCCCCCGGACAAAAAGTACTGAAAGAAACACTGAACACGTGCTTTTAACTTCACAGCTAAAAAATGAAATCTTCGTATGAAATATGACATAAAACCAGTGGCGGAACTTTACATCCAGCAGGGTCCTCCATAAAAAACGTGGGCCCTCTACAAACAGTTATCACGCCCTTCCCACCCCCACCCCCAACATATTTGATTTTCTCTTCTACTTGTGAATCTTTCATCTATTCTCCTCCCTCGGAAAAAAAAAAAATCCAGAGTCATCCTTCCCCCGACGCCCAGATGCCTCCACAAGAGTGTTGTTCGTCCATCTCCTATGAAAGACCCTGCATCCTTATACCCCCTACGAAATTCTGAACTTTACCCTTACATTCATCGCTATATTTATATTTGATCCCACCCCAAAACTTATTACCAGATTATTATTAATTTAAATATATGACTAAATTGAAATATAAGAGTAGTATTTATTAATTTGTTTATTAAAATAATAATTATTTTAAGTCCCCTAAATCGAACAGGCATTTTGAAACGATTTGACTGTTTTGAAGGATGTTCATCTTAGAGGGGAGGTGGGGTGGGGGTGGGGGTCTTCTAATGTAGGACTATATTTGCCAAAATTGTATTTTTGAAATGCAATTTTAGGGAGGATTTACCTACCTGAAATTTTTCGTAGTGTAAACCCCAATCCCCTCCTAAATACGCTCCTGAAAATATAATATTTAATTTACCATTACATTTACCCTTTGTTTTTCCACATGATCAAAAATCCTATGAGTACACACATTAGGCACATTTTATTTTCTATCTAAATTTCAAAGTTATAGATAATTATATATTTATAAATGAGAATGAAACAAAAATTAATATTAGTTTTATACAATATCATCGACCAATTTTTAAAGGGACTCCAAGTACTTCTTGCATGTAGTGCCATCTATGATCTTCTTTCAAAGTTAAAGTCTCGGCTGAACTTTATATCGGAAAATATTTTCCAAATTAATTCATTCTACTCACGTTTTGCTCTTTATCAATTTTTTTTTTAAATATTTATCATTTATTTAGATAATTGGACAGCATTACTTTTGTATACAAGGGAATTATTAAAGCCGAAAAAACACCAAAATCACCTAATAGGCCTGATAGTCCCAGTCAGCCCCTGATTCTAGTCATCCAAACTGAATAAAATTAACACCATTGTAAGCAGAAAATTTTGAAGAATACTTAGAACAGAAAATTCTAAAACATGATTTTTTTAACTTTTTATGTCAGTGCCCCCCCCCCCCCCCCACCACCACCACACACACACACTCACTTAAGTGTTTATCCTCCGTTTTATATTTACATATATCGTAGGCATTCTCGGTAATGTAGCAACTCTAATATTGTAATTTAAAGGAAGTGGTGAAATAGTAGAAAAATCTCCATACTGACGCCATTAATCTAATTGATTTAAAATGAAGAAAATACATTGACGTATATTTTCTAAACTGCTTAAATTATTATTGGAATATAGCACTAATTCGCATAATGTAATTTTAAAATGTCTATGACAAAGTCGTAGAAAGTCGAACAACAGTAAAGAAGTTTAATCCTCGGGTTTGATTGTATTTACACATGCAAATTGCAATGAGCGTTTCATGGCTTCTTTGCTTATAATTATTATATGAAATTTTCCTACGATGTCCTCCCTGAAGACACAACTCTTTCGGCAACACTCTTTCTTTCTTTCAACCCAAACCATCCGACACACCTGAAAGTGTACCGTATCTCTTTAGACAACCGGGGCAGTCCACTCAAATTAAACCGGAACCCAATGGGGGTAACATCCATAGGGACCATACCCTCCTTCCTCTGCCACCAACATCTCGGAAGGACTTTCGGAACTACAGATTTAACGTGTCCGTACTCCACGTAAACACGAGGATAGTTTGGGTTTCGGCATGTTGTTTGTTCGACCCAAATCGTCCGGCCTACCAGAAGGTATAAGGTATCTTTTTGGCCGGTCGGAACAGTGCCACCAAATTTAGAGTGGAACTCAGTGAAGGTGACATCCACAGGGACCGTACACTCCCTCACCTACCACCAACCTCTCAGAAGGATTTACGGACCTGCATATTTAACGTGCTCGTACTCCCAGTTAACATGGGGACCATTTTGGCAACATTAATAGTCGTTCTCTGAAAACTGTATCTCCCTTGGACACCTATCGGTGTTTCTTTCAGGACTTCTTGGCCGGGAGGACTAGGGGTGAAGGAAACTTTAGAAGAAGGGGGCAAGTTTTCTATTTGTCCTTTATAAGTATATTTAAATGTTGTCACATAAATAGAAACTAAGTTTACATAAAATGTCTCCGGAGGGCGAATAATCATCTCCGGGGGGGGCTTCGTCCCCCCCGGATGTATGGCCGAAAGAAACACTGATACTTATTCATGCTAAGTGGGAGTTAAGTCTATGACTACACTGGGAGTTAAGTCATGCCATACATCATAAGCTGCAGTCAGCATCAATATGCTACGCGTATTGTCTCCAAGTTTTCCCCAGTCTACAATGCAAATATAGCGTAGTTTCCCTTAGAAAGTCCTTCATTAAAGGAAATGTCTTCTTTCTTTAGCATTCATTCTCCTTTGTTAGCTTAACCAAATGACTGGACCTTGTATGAAGAATATTTCGCCACCCCTAATGTATTGTAGACGATAACTAAATAGATGCAAGAATAGAATTTAGATGTAAGTAGACATACAACTCGAACCATTCAATACAAAGGAAATTTTTAGAAAATACTACACGTGCAGATTATCTGTAATAATAAAGGAAGATGTCGGTTTGTTCATCTGCTTATCTATTTGGGTCGTCTGTAGTGAAAATATTAACTTCGTGCGGCTATGAAATTTAGTGCACCGGTATTTCAATACCCGGAACGATACGGGGAGATCTTTTCTAAGATTCGAATTAGTGTTCTAGTTATTTTATCACGATTTTGAGCAATTTTCACACAAATATTGTTCCTTTTCGACCAAAAAAAATCTGATGTGGGCAGCACATGACTTTCCTTATATAATGCTATGAATTTACTACTTTTACAGAGTAAAAAAAATAGGTTATTCTTAAAGTAGATACTTATATTCTTTCCAAGATACTGAATTTTCGTCAATGAGTCATCATTTTCATTGATTTAGCGCCATTTTGGCGAGATTTTCGTTAATTTAACAACATTTAAAAATATCGCCAAGTTGGCGATATTCCGCCAAAATCTCGCCAATCGTTATGTACGGAAAAATAAGTTATTCTTATAACAGATAAATGACTATTGGCGTTCAGATAAAAAGTATTACTCAAAGTATCTTTTCTCATGAATGGAACGAGCTAGATCCAGGACAATGATGTGACAAAATGTATCGCATGATATTACATATGAAAAGTGAACATGTTTCTCAAAAGTTAATATATATTTTTTTAATTTATGGGGTTTTTTGATAAATTTATTTGAGAAATGTGCAATATCTCGAGAACGGTGCATGCTAACGTTCTAAAGTTTATGTTAATCGTTTTCTAAGGAAAAATTGCATACGAAATGTCTATTTGCATAACTTTATTAATGGTTTTCATGTTTTATGATTTTTTTCAAAATTTCACTCGAAAATTTAGGGGGGGGGGGGTTCTGAACATTCGATTGCGTTTGAAAACAATAGGCTTCAAGCATTCGCGGATTTTGATTTTTGTACCAAATTTCATTGGAATCGCTCCATTTGTTCGTGAGATACCGTCTCCACAGACTCACTGACACACACACACACACACACAGAGAGAGAGAGACATCACTTCAAAAATGGTTGATTCGTGATCCGCGATGCTTGAAACGTGTTCTCCCGTTGAAAACTCGAATTATAATTTTCGACCCCGTCACAATACTTTCCTCATACATTATGTATATAAGGAAAGTAATATTACCGCAGAGTTTCCATTTTAACACTATCGGAAAGACCGAAACTTCGAACAAATCGCTCTTTTGAACAAACTTTGAACGGAATAAGACCGAAACTTCGAACAAACCAATCTTTCGAACAAACTTTGAACAGAATATATACAATTAATAGACGATCGTGAATTTAAAAAAATATATATAGTTTTTGTGTGTTTAATATATTACCGATTTTTATATTGCGATATAAAAATATTAACTGACTATCCCATCTTCATAATTTACCAGATTTTTTGTTTAATATCACAAACTGATCCAATCAAAAACTTATGTTTCTGTGGTATTCAGTTCATAAATTTATGAATTTTTATTATGAACTGCATGAATTTTCAAAAGAATTCTAGCATCGCACAGATCGAGTGATAAAATAGGTTCCAACCTCCATCTACGGTAAGAGGTTAAGAGTTGTTTTCTTGAAGCATGGATCTGGAATGCTGTAGAAATGAATGTCAGTCCTCTTCCCCTCTTCCTGCATTTCTAAGGAACTTTCTTCCATATTCTCTACCTTCATTTTTCTGTTTCTTTCATTCGTAATTTTCAACTCTGAATTGGTTATTTTCCTTTCCATTTTCCCTTCTACCTTCAATCCGTTTTTACTTTTAAATATTGGGCTCAAATCATGCACATTTTGAGCTTCCGTTTTCGGTTCCGCCAAATTATTTTTGAAATCTATCTTTATTTCATTCACCGATACTTGGACTACTTTGCGATCCTATTCCGATCTCATTTTCTCTTCCTTTCCAAATGAATGTTCTAATTCTAATTTTCCTCGAGCTTTCGAGACTCCTCAACTAACTTCGTTCAAATACAACACTCTTTCTTTTGCCTTTTCTACTGAGCTGTATGCCATTTCAAATAACTGCGTCAAGTCAAATACATCTTGCGCTTTTAACTTTCTTTCCGCCCTTTCTTTTTTAATTCCTTTTAATCGAAAAAATCATCTTCTGGGGCATCAAAGACATTTTCTTCTAAACTACATGGCTGAAGGAAACTTGTGTTTGCTAACGTTTCAACAGATACTTTATCTATTTTTCCTATCACTTGAGGCAGATAAACATTTTTCACTTTCACTGTGTTATCCAAACTTTTGACTGTTTTTCTGTCCTTTTGAACTGCTCACTTTCATGCGCGTAATTTAAATACATCTTCAGTTCACATCTCCTTTCTTCAAATCTTCTATTTCTTTGGGTGTCCTGTGACTCCACTATTTTTATGGGTCATATCTGCTATTTGGATCTGATTGCCTATATTGTTGCATTCTATATCCTTGATTTTGGAAATATCTGCCTACTCCCCAGTTCTATAGAATGCTGTGCATCGTAATTACTAGCTAATTTTAAAAATTCGTCAAATGTTCTCGGCACTCTGCCAAAAATATTCTCAGTCCTTTATGGACTAATTCTTCGTTCATGTTTTCCTCATTTATTTTTATACTCAATTTATCCTTCAGCTCAACTTTTCCCATTAAAATTTTTCTTAGTGATTCTGTATGTTATTGCTTTACCCCATACAGCTCCATTTCTAATTCTACCTTATTCAATCTTTCTGGTAAATCTTTCTGTATTTGCTTTAAATTCAATCTAGGTTTTTAATTTTTCTCTCCTGAAATATCCCACTAATGTTTAGCTTCTACTTTTAAAGTGTCTTCTATCACGGCTAACTTTTGCTGATCGTTTCTTGACACTACTAAAAGTATTTTCCAAGTTTTTCATGTAATCTTTTGTTGATGATGGATTACCTTACTAAATTTGGAAATTAATTACCCTACTAAATTTAAAAAGAGATGAGGAATAACATGGAATCGTATATAAGGATTAAATTGAAAGACAGACATGGTTTCAATTTTAAATATTTACAAGATAAAGTTTCTATATATCATTAATTTTATTTATCTACCAAACAGATAAAAGGCAATCGACAATGGTATATCTGCTAATACGCTAGAACATTTAATTTAGACACATTTAATACAAACTAATTCCCACTGATCTATAACGGTTTGTCTTCACAAATTTCTTATTCTCACAATCTTCTTATTTTTTAGCAATTAATGTAGTTAAACTATATATTTATGCAGTAAAAAGAAAGATTCAATAACGAGAAAATATAAACTGCAAAATTTAATTTAAATTTACTCCAAATTATAGAGAAAACATGATTTACTTTTCATCTGTCAATAGTATATTGTTTATTTAAAAATTCTTAACACGAATAATAGCGGGGAATATTTCCAGCTGTTAAGCGGCAAATTAGAGTTTCAAAATAATTTCTATTAAAGCGATTGATTTTTTGTTTTAACAGTTCCAGTTTGACGCATAATTATAATGATGCCGTTATTTCTACTAATATTCCTAAATCAGTTGTGCTTCCATATGCTGAAACACCAGGATTTTGTTCTTGACGGGAACTGCTCTAAGTCATTAATTATTAAGTTTTCCATTAACTTTTGTTTTGATGATTGATTGACCATTTACTTTCAAAAGTTCTGCTGTTCAGGGAACTGCATATGAACGTATAATGAACAATTTCATTCTTATGCATAATTTAGTACGCCATTAAAATAATGCTTTCGTTTTTATATGTATTTCTACACAACTGGAAAGCAAACATATCCTGTTCTATTTTTTATTATTTAAAGCTTACTTTTGGCGTAATTATCCGGAAATTCGTAATTCATATTCATCGATAATCGAATTGATGCTATTCAACTTAATAGGCATTTTATTGTAATTCAATTTTTATGCACTGTTGTGATCAAGACCTGTCAAAGATTTTCGCTCAATCCCATTAGGAATTCTTTATACTGTACCAGTAAAAATAAATATATTTTACTGATTATCAAATCTATATAAACAAGAAAGATCAATCATGCTTAAAGCATTGATTATGAAACACTTTCCAACTTCAATGCAATTTTATTTAAACATATCTAAAATGCAATACATTCCTCGGTAATATTTTAAAACTTCTCACAATACTACATTGATTTATTATATTTGAAAACTTAAACAATCATCGAAAAAAATGAACTTCATTCAAATGACGGCATTGAAATATAAATTGCCTGGTTTAAACATCTCTAAAATGTGATGTATTACTCGGTAACAATTTTAGAATTATCATAATACCACGATAAACTTCATCGAAATTTAAAAACTTCATCGAAAACAACTGAAATTCATTCAAATGACGTCATAGAAAAAATAACACGCCTGGCTCTCTCTAAAAAAGCAGCATTTCATTCATAAATAAATAATTTCCCATTCATGTCATTCATCACAATACTATAATAATTTATTTTATTTAAAAATTAAGACCATGGAGCTATAAGTAATTGTACTCTATGCTTAAAACTTCATCGCAAAAAATCGTCCTTCTCTCGGTAAAGTCAATGAATATTTCTTTCATATCAGCTATGCAGACTCCATGAGCTAAATTCCTTTGCGTTAAAAAAATACAGCAATTCCTATACAACTCATCCTACATATTTTGCTGTTTACATTTCACATAAGTGAAAAATAGGCTTCGTTAGAGAAATAATTAAAGTTGGATGCTCATTTAAACTCAAATATATTGTAATTGCGTTGTTTCAGTATGTAGATGCACAGAATTTAAGCGAAAATAAAGAGGTTTTACGACGAATACAGCACTCAATATGAATTAAAAGAACTTTAAAAATGACGATTTTGAGACAAGATGGATGCCGTATTATATTTTGAAGTTGGTCACGTGATCGTTTCATATCATGGTCACGTGATCGCTTCATATAAGAGGTGTAATTATTATTTTAATTTTTATTTAAAAAACTACTGAATATATTTTGCTGAATTTTTTTTCATACATTTTATGGAATAATTTGAATATTACCTAAAATTTTCGAAGCAATTTGCGAATTTTAAATCCGCTTAAAAAATGATTGAAAAATTAGGTCCCATAGGGTTCAATGTATTTCATTTTTTCAACCCGGGTTCAATCCAAAACTAATTGGGTGATATTATTTATTTATATTCCCATAGGTCCTACAGACCGTCTGAACAACATACTAAAATTTCATTTTGATTAAGTCATTTATACGGCAGTTATCGTGCTAACGGACAGACAGACAGACAGACAGACAGAATGAACAAAGTCATTAACACTTTTCAACTTTGTTGTAAAGTGTTAATAAAATTGAAAATCTGTCTGTTTATCGTCTGTATGTTTGTCTCATCCTGACGACCGAACGGTTGTACTGAATTTCATGATATTTTATGGGTAGCCTTGGAATAGCACCACTTAAAATGTAGTCCATGTTTCGAGTTTCTAGGATCAAGGTCTAACTGGATATTAATGAAAAAACTCACAGTTAAACCTTCTATAGACATAGCATTATGCAGATGATATTTTTTCCGTAAATTTATTTAATGAAAATGATATCACGTCGCTTAGCAACGGATTTAAATCCAATGTGTTTATGCGGTTGAGGATTTTTATTAAATATTTTCCTATTTAAATATTAATAAACCTGATGTGGACAATACATGACTTTCCTTATATAATGCTTTCCTTATCAGGGTGTCCCAAAAAGATTGAAACGCGCTTTAATTATTTACCTGTTGGAGATAAGTGGACAATATAAATTGCAAAAATGTTGAAAGTAAGGTAGAAAATAAGACTACGTTAATGAAATAGTCCTCCCATTTATTTTCAAAAAGTTACACTTTTTAAATTTTTATACGACCCCCTCAGACACATTTGGTTAGTCAGAAAATTTTTATTTTTAATGCAACAAGATCATTAAAAAACCGCATATCTGTATCTTTATAATTGACCGAGTGATATTTAATTGAAAATTGAATATTGTGAATGGGGATCATATATCAAATTAGAAATGTAAATTTGTGACATATCACAAAAAGATACAACTGGATAATAATGCATAGAATACCCAACCACGTAGTGAGTACCACTGCTTTATATGATCTCTGTCTGTGTAATGCTTCATTTAGATGCATTTGTGATAAAAAATCTTGACACATATTAACGTATTTTTAATCTAAACAATGTCCATCATCAATTTGCTTATGATCCCTATTTTCACTGATGAAACAGCCTTTCACATGGTACGGAAAAGTGGAATGAGTCAGATTTTTTCCTTTATCATAATTTAGTTGATTTTAAAACTAAAGATATGCGGGTTTTTTTAATGATCTTGTTACATTAAAAATAAAAATTTTCTGATTGACCAAATTTATCTAAGGGGGTCGTATAAAAATTTAAAAAGTGTAACTTTTTGAAAATTAATGGGAGGACTATTTCGATAACGTAGTCTTAATTCATGCCTTACTTTCAATATTTTTGCAATTTACATTGCCCACTTATCTCCAACAGGTAAAAAATTAAAGCGCGTTTTAATCTTTTTGAGACACCCTGTATGCTTCTTTAATAATAAACAAGAAAGATCAATCATGCATAAACATTGATTATGAAACACTTTCCAACTGTAATACAACTTTATTTAAACATCTCTAAAATGCGATACATTCAGCGGTAATATTTTTAAATTATCATAATACTACAATAATTTATTATATTTGAAAACTTAAAACTTCGTCGAAAAAAATGAACTTTATTCAAAAGACGTCACTGAAATATAAATCGCCTGGCTCTCCATGCAAAAGCTGTAAATATTTCATTCATACACTTTTATTCCATTCCTTTCATTCATCACAATACTACAATAATTTATTTTATTTAAAAACTTAAAACCATGGAAGTAGAAGTAATTTAACTCTATGCTTAAAACGTTTAATTTTTATTTAAAAAACTACCGAATATATTTTGCTGAATTTTTTTTCATATTTTTAATTGTATAATTTGAATATTTCCTAACGTTTTCCAAATAAATTTTAAAAAATACATAAAACTAAAATAATGAATATGGTCGAGAAATATACTCCTTTTCCATATGCAATATTATGTGACAAATGTGGTAGCATCATTCTGGTAGATCTAGCTCGTTTTATTCACGAGAGAAGACACTTTTGTATTTTGACATCCAGCAATTTGTCGAAAGTAATTTATTTGTTTTTCTGTCTATCTGTAATGCTTGTCGATAAATTAACAAAATATCGAAAACTTGACATATTTAAATTGCTGCCAAATTGGCAAAAATGACACTAAATTAATAAAAATGACGCCACATTGATGTATTCAAAATGTTGGAAAATAAATTTTAATTTATTTGATAACTCCTGTCATTTTGTGAAAATTAATACTCTTGATTTAAGATATAGCAAGATTCAGAATTTGTAATCATTTCAAATGCAATCTATATTTCTTAGCTGATACTACCTATATTTCTGATTATCAAGTTATATTTGTACAAAGTAAAACACACTTTTTGTAACAGTTTTGTATTTTGACATCCAGCAATTCGTCAAAAGTAATTTATTTGTTTGTCTGTCTGTCTGTAATGCTTGTCGATAAAATAACAAAATATCGAAAACTTGACATATTTAAAATGCTGCCAAATTGGCAAAAATGACACTAAATTAATAACAAGGAAGATCAATCATGCATAAAGCATTGATTATGAAACACTTTCTAACTTCAATACAATTTCATTTAAACATCTCTAAAATGCGATACATTCCTCGGTAATATTTTAAAAATTATCACAATACTACATTAATTTATTATATTTGAAAACTTAAAAGTTCATCGAAAAAAATGAACTTCATCCAAATGACGTCAATTAAATATAAATCGCCTGGCTCCTCGATAATGTTTTTACATTGTCATAATACTACAATAATTTATTATATTTGTAAACTTCATCAAAAACAACTGAAATTTATTCAAATGACGCCATCGAAATATAACACGACTGGCTCTCTCTATAAAAGCAGCATTTCATTGATAAATATTTTCCCATTCATTTCATTCATCACAATACTATAATAATTTATTTTATTTAAAAACTTAAGACAATGGAGTTACAAGTAATTGTAGTATTATGATAATTTAAAAACTATTACCGAGGAATGTATCGCATTTTAGAGATGTTTAAACCAGGCGATTTATATTTCAATGCCGTCATTTGAATGAAGTTCATTTTCTTCGATGAAGTTTTCAAATATAATAAATTAATGTAGTGTTACGATAATATTAAAAATATTACCGAGGAATGTATCGCATTGTAGAGATGTTTGTATAAAATTGCATTGAAGTTGGAAAGTGTTCCATAATCAATGCTTTCTGCATGATTGATCTTTCTTGTTGTAAAATTAATTTTTATTTTCATACATATATGCTTATATTTGTTTAAAATCCACTGTGAATTGTACCTTATTTTAGACTTACCTTCAGTCAAAGATGGATATACCAACATTCTAGCCGTAGAAAGAATGAATCATCTCTTAGAGATTCAAAGTACAAAGCTAAGACAGCTGTTTTAATAAAAAAAATCTGATGTGAGCAGCACATGACTTTCCCTGCAGATTCAAATTCATTTTGTAATTTTTTATTTCATTATGCATTAAATTGAGTTTAATTGCAGAAAATAATATGGGTAATTTTCTGATATTTTATCCAATTCGTTTTTTTATTGCATCTTCGTTTCGTTTGGCAACTTAATTCACTTTAAATTCTTTAAGTCCTTAAAATTCCAAAATCTACAATATCTCGAAAACGGTTTATCCTACAGTCGTGGGGTCAAATTTATTCGCTTAGTTGTCGAATTTTACATGTAGAACAAGTACTTAATTAATATATTTCATCAATTTTAGTCATTTATTTTAGAGTTTCACTATCTTGCACATGGGCCAACGGCCGTACCGTGCTGAAAACACCGGTTCTCGTTAGATCACCGAAGTCAAGCAGCATCGGGCGCGGTTAGTACTTGGTGGGTGACCACCTCGGAACGCCGCGTGCTGTTGGCCATCTCGGCTGCGGTATCCCCGTGGTTTGCGCGCTAGATTTGCACGCTGCCACATATGCCGCCGTGTTCATGCGGAGTACGATCACGTTAAACATGTGGGTCCGTAAGTCCTTCCGAGAGGTTGGTGGTAGGGGAAGGAGGGTACGGTCCCTGTGGATGCCTCCCCCACTGGGTTCCGGTCTAAATTGGGTGGCACTTCCCGGCCGTCCATACAGTTACCTTACACCTTTCTGGTAGGTCGGACGGTCTGGATCATCAACGTCATCAACTATCTTGCACATGTAGTATTTTATTTTAGATCGAATATATTAGATTAGCGGGTAATTTTGCAAAAAAAAGGCAGATTCTTTTTTTCCGAACCGTATCAAAATCTTACCAGCATCACAGTATCCTACGAGCGACTTTTCTACCAAATTTTGGGTAATTTGATCAACTAGTTTGTCAGCTGAAATGGATAAATACAATTTTTGCGGGTCATTTCGAAATAAAGGCAGGTTCATTTGTCCCGAATCGTACCAAAATCTAATCAGCACCAGGGTCGCCCACAAGTGACTTATCTACAACATTTTATGAAATTTAGTCGACTAGTTGATTTAGAGTGGATATATAAAATTTTTGCGGGCCATTTCGTAAAAAATTGCAGGCTTTTCTTTTTCGAATCGTATTAAAGTCTAATCATCCCCAAGGTGACCCACAAGTGATTTATCTATCAAATTTCGTAAAATTTGATTAATTAGTTTTCAATTAGAATGGTTACAGGCAATTTTTGTGGACCATTTCGCAAAAAAAGGCGGGTTGGTTTATCCCAAATCGTGCCAAAAACTAATCAGCACCAGGGTTACACAGAAGTGATTTACCTACTAAATTTTATGAAATTCGGTCCATTAGTTTTTGAGTTAAAGTGAATACATGCATTGCACAGACAGACAGACATACACACACAGATGTCACGCTAAAAATAGTTTTTTCGTATTTTAGAGATCTCGAAACTTGTAGATCCATCGAAAACTTGAGTGAGATTTTCGGCATGATTCCAATACTTTCCCTATACATTACCATGTATTGCAGGGAAAGTAAAAATAAACAAAGGTACCAAAAAACTTCCTAATTTTGAGATATTCCGTAAAATTAGCCTCTAAAATTTCAATAAGCGTTATGGACGAAGAACTAAGCTTATAGTAGATAAACGACTAATGACGTCCAAATACAAAATAGTTACCCAAAGTATCTTCTCTCATGAATGGAACGAGCTAGATCCACGAGATTGATGGTAACAAATTTATAATGTTACATATGAAAAGTAAAAATATTGCACAATAGTTAATACTTTTTATTAAATTTTATGTGATTTTTTTGAAAAATTTATTTGAAATATATGCAATATCTCAGAAATTGTTCATGCTAGCAAGCCAAAGTTGGTGTTAATTGTGTTCTAATGGAAAATTACATAAGAAATAATTATTTGCGTAACTTTATTGAAGGTTTTGATATTTTGATGATTTTTTTCAAAATTTCATTTTAAAATTTGGAGATGTTCTGAACATTCGATTGCGTTTAAAATCAACATGCTTCCGGTTACCCTTAATTATAATTTTATACCAAATTTCGTTCGAATCGCTTCATTCGTTCGTGAGATATCGTCTCCAGACTCACTGACACACACGCACACTCACACATGCACACACACACTCGCGCGCACACACAACAAACACATACATGCATGACTTTAAAAACGTCTAATTCATGTTCAAGGTTACTTGAAACGTGCTCTCCCGTCAAAAACTCGAATTCAAATTTCCGCCTATGTACTATATAAGGAAAGTAAAAATCCATCCATTGCTTTAGAACATAAATGCGAAGTCTTTAATGCATTAAATTAATCAAATGCGAAGTCTTTAATGCATTAAATTAATCAAATGCGAAGTCTTTAATGCATTAAATTAATCAAATGCGAAGTCTTTAATGCATTAAATTAATCAAATGACGTATTTGACGCTGTCCATCATTAATTCAGACTTTGCCTTATAGCATGGTTTTGTACAACTCCACCCTCCTGCCCCATAGAAAAGGAGACATATCACGTGACTTGCGCCGCAATAACCTCGAGAGAAAACTCTCTCCGCGCATCACGTGATACATTTGGCGAACGCTTTGAAAGCCAGCCAATTTCAGCGTGTGATGTGAGAAAAGAGTTCTGTGGCAGTTTACGATTTGCCAAAATGCTTCTTTGAGAGCCTAGAAGGTTCTGGAACTTTCTTTTCAAGGGGCTCGTAAACAGGAAAAATGCGGTACCTGCCGAAAATGTACGATGGCTCTTGCTCGCAGAAAAACACATGTCTGCTAACTTATTTTATCACGACATCGGGTTCAGTCCAAAAATAATTGGGTGATATTATTTATTTATATTCCCATTGGTCCCACAGACTGTCTGAACATACTAAACATACTAAAATTTCATTTTGATAAAGTCATGTTTACGGCAGTTATCGTGCGAACGGACAGACAAACAGACAGAATGAACAAAGTCATAAACACTTTTCAACTAAGTTGTACAGTGTTGAAAATGATATATAAGATCTAGGGTACTGTGTTTTTAATGTTGAATTGATAGTTGGAGCTTTTCCGCATGATAATTTGTAAAACTATTACGAAACCCTATGAACTTATATTTCGCACAACTCTAAATTGACAATTATCAATACTGACAGCCTCTTCAATAAGTAATATTTTAAAAATTCATCAATTAGGTGTCATTTTTACAGTTTTGACGCAGTTTTCTTCAATCTGGAGCAAAATATCGCCAAGTTGGCGATATTTTATTAGGTTATTCGTCAAGTTAGCAAATGTATCACCAAGTGTTACTGACAGACGGAGAAAAGAGTATTTCTTATATAGGGTGTCCCAAAAAGTTTGAAACGCACTTTAATTCTTTACCTGTTGGAGATAGTGGGCAATGTAAATTGCAAAAATGGTGAAAGTAAGGTAGAAAATAAGAAGACTACGTTAATGAAATAGTCCTCCCATTAATTTTCAAAAGGTTACACTTTTTAAATTTTTATACAACTCCCCTTAGACAAATTTGGTCAATCAGAAATTTTTTATTTTTAATGCATCAAGGTCATTAAAAAAACGAGTTATATTTTATTAAAAATTGAAAATTGTGAATGGGGACCATATACCAAATTAGAAATGTAAATTTGTGACATATCACAAAAAAGATAAAACTGGATAATAATACATAGGAGACATTTTTGCGAATTCCACACAGCAATCACGGATTCTTAAGTACTTTTCAATAACTAAATATTTTTTCACTAATTAAGTACTTTTAAATACTTTTTATCTAAACAATTTCCATCGTCAATTTGTTTATGATCCCTATTTTCACTGATGAAACAGCTTTTCACATGGTACAGAAAAGTGGCACAAGTCAGATTTTTTCCTTTTTCATAATTCAGTTGATTTTAAAAATTCAGATATGCGCATTTTTAATGATCTTGTTGCATTTAAAATAAAAGTTTTGTGATTGACCAAATTTGTCAAAGGGGGTCGCATAAAAATTTAAAAAGTGTAACTTTTTGAAAATTAATGGGAGGACTATTTCATTAACGTAGTCTTATTTCCTACCTTACTTTCAACATTTTTGCAATTTACATTACCCACTTATCTCCAACAGGTAAAGAATTAAAGCGCGTTTCAGTCTTTTTGGGACACCCTGTATACTAGAAAGTATACCCGTTATATAACGGAATTCAGAATTTACGAAAAATTACCTCCCATTGGCTCGTTAATTTGGGAAACATTTAAAAAAAAATCGCTAAGTTGGCTAAATTTCGCCAAATTCGTCGCCAAAATCTTGCCAAGCGTTATGGATGGAGAAATAGGTTATTTTTATAGTAGATAAACGACTATTGGTGTCCAAATACAAAATCTTTTCTCAAAGTATTTTTTATCGTGAATGGAACAATACTTTCCTTATACATTATAATTATACTATGTATATAAGAAAAGTAAAACATCTGATGTGGGCAGCAGATGACTTTTCTTATATAAAGCGATGAATTTACTTCTTTCACAGTGAAAAAAAATCTAATGTGAGCAACACCTGACTTTCCTTATATAAAGCAATAAATTTACTCCTTTTACAGTCAAAAAATAATGGATAAGGTACACGGTACTGTATTCTTAACGTTGAATTGTACATTTGGCGATTTTCCGGATGACAACATGTAAAATTATTTCAAAGTACCCAATTAACTTATATTTCACACAACTCTATATTAACAATTAACTATATTGATAGCATCCACAATAAGCGATACATTCCATATATTAAAATATTTTAATAATTAACTCATCAATTAGGCGTCATTTTCATTAATTTAGCGTCATTTTTGCAATTTTGACGATATTTTCGTCGATCTGGGGCAAAACATTGCCAAGTTGGCGATATTTTGCTAGATTATTCATCAGGTTCGCCAAAATGCATCACCAAGAGTTACAGACAAACGGGGAGAAGAGACTTTCTTATATACTAAAAGGTATGCACGTCATATGACGGAAATAAGAATTTGCGAAACATTGCTTTCCATTTGGCGTAATTTTTATCAATTTGTCAACATTTTTGTCACTTTGGCAACATTTAAAATAGTCGCCATGTTGGCGACGTCTCGCTAAATTTCTCGCCAAGCGTTACGGATGGAGAAATGGGTTATTCTAGTCTATTCTCATGTTCTTTCCAGGATGTTGAACTTTCTTCAATTAGCTTTAGCATATTAGCTTTAGCATTATCAATTTAGCATATTTTTATCAATTGGGTGACATTTTCGTAAATTTGGCAACATTTAAAAGGTCACCAAGTTAGAGATATTCCTTAAAATGAGTCACCAAAAATTTTATCCAAACGTTACAGACGGGAAAAAAAAAGGTTATTCTTATTATACTCGTAGATTCTTATATTCTATCAAAGATAATGAATTTTCGTCAATTAGTCGTCATTTTCATTGGTTTAGCGTCATTTTTAAGAATTGGGTAATATTTAAAAAATGTCACCAAGTTGGTGATGCCAAGTGTTATGGATGGAGAAATAAGTTATTATTATAGCAGATAAATGAATATTGACTTCCAACTACTTTTTTTTTCAGATAATTTAAACGGACATGTTAAAGTTAAATACACCGAAATCGAATCTGCAGTCGTCGCCATCATTGCGGGGGTATAGACTCTGGTCCGAGTCTCGCTTGAGTACGTCTCAGTGCAGTGTTAGAGAGTAGCGGGTGCTAGAACGTTTCGGCGAGGTAGAAAAGGGATCGGGGTTCTTGATTAGATTTAGGTTGTCTTATTTCTGTCCTCTCTAGATTCTTACTTAACTTTCTTATATTTCTTACTAAATTATATGCACGAGCTGGGGGACAAGCGGTGGTTTGAGCTTCACCGTTGCTGGTGGTGTTTCTCTTCGGGCCTGCTGGCTTCGGTGTCACGCTCAAGACCCATCCTCGTCCAAAATTCGTGCAGGGCTTGTTTTGTACCATATGGATCAAGTTAACGAAGTCCCGAAATTTTATGCATTTTTGAGTACATCGGATCTATTTTTCACTCACTTTAAATTGGATGAACAATAGAAGGCAGAAAGTGGCGTGCCGGAAATGATTCCAGCACGTAATTTCCGGTACGTAATTTCCTGTGTCGTCATTTCCGGTACGTCTTTTCATGTGACGTCCCTTCCAGGGCGTCATTTCCGGTCCAGTAACATTAATTATGGATTACATTTTTTAATTGCAAGATAACAAAATTCAGAAAACATGGATTGCTGAGAAAAGACGAAATGCGTGAATGCATGTGGATGGGCTCGCACCCACGGCCTCTGAATTCGGGAACAGACAACATGACCACTCAGCCAGTCAGCTTACATACAAAGATCATAATTATTCTATTTAAACTTAATGTAGAAAGCACAGATTCCAAAACTTTGCAGTGGACTCAAACCCACAGCCTCCAGAATCGGAAACATGTAACATAACCACTCAGCATGGCCATTGAGCCACGCAGATCACTTTTCGAAGAGACTAATTAATATATCTAATCTTAATGGAGAGACTGATCAGAAAAAATGCAGATGCCAAAACTGGGGGTGCGACAGTCCAGTGGTTAGCGCGCTGGAATTGTATTTGGACGGCTCGGGTTCAATTCCCGCCTCTGCCAAAACTACCGTCGTGTTCACGCGGAGTACGACCACGTTAAACATGTTGACCTGTAAGTCCTTCCGAGAAGTTGGTGGTAGGGAGAGGGTACAGTCCCTGTGGATACCTTCCCCACTGGGTTCCGGTCTAAATTATGTGGCACTTCCCGGCCGTCCAAACACATACCTTAGACATTTCTGGTAGGTCGGACGGCCTGGGTCGAAGAAGAAGAAGATACCAAAACTGTTAAATGGACTTGAACCCACACCATCTGAAATAAGAAATAGACAACATGACCACTGACCCAGCCAGCTCACATATCGGATATCCTGATTATTATATTTAAACTTAACGGAGAAACTGATAAAAAGCACCAAAACTACTCAGTGAGCTCGAACCGACAGCCTCCGGAATCGAAAGCAGACAACATGACCACTCAGCCACCAACTCACGTATCAAAGATCTTAATTAATATATTTAAACTTAACGGAGAGACATATACAAACAAGAAACATCAATCATGCATAAAGCATTGATTATGAAACACTTTCCAACTGCAATGCAATTTTATTCAAACATCTCTAAAATGCGATATATTCAACGGTGATATTTTTAAATTATCACAATACTTCAATAATTTATTATATTTGAAAACTTCATCAAAAACAATTTAACTTTATTCAAATAACGTCATCGAAATATAAATCGGCTGGCTCTCTATATAAAAACAGCTAATATTTAATTCATTAACTTTTTTCCATTCCTTTCATTCAGCGTCGATATTTTTAAAATTATCACAATACTGCAATAATTTATTTTACTTAAAAACTTAAAACCATGGAGGTAAAAGAACTGTATAACTCTATGCTTAAATCTTCATCCACAAAGGCAATATAATTATCTGCGTCTCTATGTAAAATCAATGAATGTTTCATTCATAGCAGCTATATTGCAGACTCCAGGGCTAAAAAAAATTGCGTTAAAGAAATTCAGCGATTCCTAAACAACTCATCTTACATCTTGATGTGTTTACATTCTCCATACGTGAAAATCAGGCTTCGTCATAGAAATAATCAAAGTTTGATGATCATTTAAACTGAAAAATATTGTAATTGCATTGTCGCAGTATATAGATGCACAGAAAAAAATAAAAATAAAGCGGTTTTAAGATGGATGCAACACTAAATTAAAAAGAACTTTAAAAATCACGATTTTGACACAAATTGAAATGGATGCCATATTTTATTTTGAAGTGGGTCACGTGATTTCTTCACATGATATGGATGTAATTATTATTTTAATCTGTATTTAAAAAACTACGGAATATATTTTGCTGAAATTTTTTTTTATATTTTTATGGGATAATTTAAATATTTCCTAAAACTTTCGAAGCAATTTGTGAAGTTTAAATTCGCTTAAAAAATGCTTGAAAAATTAGGTACCGTAGGGTTCAATGTATTTCAGTCTTTCAATCCGGGTTCAATTCAAAACTAATTGGATGATATTATTCATTTATATTCCCATAAGTCCCACAGACCCTCTGAATAACATACTAAAATTTCATTTTGATAGAGTCATTTTTAGGGCAGTTATCGTACGAACGGACAGACAGAATGAACAAAGTCATAAACACTTTTCAACTACGTCGTAAGATCCTAATTAATATATTTAAACTTAATGGAGACTGATCAGAAAAAGTACAGATACTAAAATCATCCAATGGACCCGATCCCTCAACATCTGGAACACTAAACAGACAAAACATGACCGCTGAACCAGCTAGCTCACTTTGCACAGATACTAATTAAAACATTTAAACTTAACGGAGAAACTGATAAAAAAAGCACAGACACCAAAACGACTCAATGGGCTCGAACATATATTCTCTGGAATCGGAAACAGAACCACAGAGTCACCCAGCTCACATTCCGGATATCCTAATTAATATATTTAAAATCAGCGGAGAGACTGATAAGAAAAAGTACAGATACGAAAATGATTCAATAAACTGGAACAGGAAACAGACCACTAAGCCACCCAGATCACATTCCAAGATCCTAATTAATATATTAAATGTTAATGGAGAGACAGAGAAAGTACAGATACCAAAGGGATTCAATGGACTCGAACCCACACCACCTGGAATTGGAAACAGACAATATGACCACTGAGCCAGCCGGATCACATACCTCAGAGCCAATTTAATATATTTTAACTTAACAAAGAGACTAATCAGAAAAATTACAGGTACCATAACGACTCAAATACATAACCTCTAGAATTGGAAACATAGAATTGGTCGTAGAGCCAACCAGCTCACATACCAAAAATTCTTATTAATATATTTAAATTTAACGGAGCGACTGACCAGAAAAAGTTTAAGTCCCATAACAGTTCAACGGACTCGAATCCACAGCGTCTTGTGCAAAATTCAGATACCAAAAAAGATTCAAGGGAAACGAGTCCATAGCATCTGGAAATGAAAACAGACAACATGAACAATGTGGCAGCCAGCCCGTCTACCGCAGTTCCTAACAAATGCATTTAAACTTAACAGGAGAGACTGATAAGAAAAAGTACAGATGGGACTCGAACCCACAGCCTCCTGAATTGGAGGAAAGCAACATAACCAGTGGGCTAGCCAGTTTATAGGTATTATTCCTAATAGCATACCGAAGACCGATTTTGCTTACCGAAGATCCGACTGCACCACAGACGCCATTCCAATTATCCATTCCATAACGATAAACTAATTTGAAAAATAAACTTAGTACCCCATAGGTTTTGGAGCTAATTCAATATCTTCTGCTCATCCGGAATGTATCAGCTATCAAACAAAAAAATAATTTTGAGAATCCGGTTGGTAGATTCTCTGAAATTGAATTACAAAAAAGTCTTACTCTATAAATATATAGATTTTACTTTTGGTCCAAATCAGATAATCTGATGTGGACAGCACATGACTTTCCTTATATAATGCAACGAATTTACTTCTTTCATAGTGAAAAAATGATAAAAAGATCCCCAGCACAGTGTTTGGAACGTGGAATTGTACATTTTGCTCTTTTCTGGATGACAGCATGTAAAACTATTTCGTATCCAATTAACTTATATTTCACGCAACTCTAAATTAACAATTATCAATATAGCATCCTCAAAAGGCAATATAGTCCATATATTAAATTATTTTAATAATCAATTCATTAATTAGGTGTCATTTTCATTATTAATTAGGTGTCATTTTTTCAATTTTGATGACATTTTAGTCAAATTAGGGTTAAATATTGCCAAGTTGGGGATATTTCGCTAGATTATTGCCAAGTTCGCCAAATGTATCGTCAAGTATTACAAACAAACAGAGAAAAGAGCATTTCTTATATATTACAAAGTGCTCCCGTTATGTGACGGAATAAACATTTGCAAAACATTGGCTCTCTTTTAGCGTTATTTTTATCAATTTGGTGACATTTTTATAAATTTGCGATATTTTCGTCAATTTGGCAATATTTAAAAAGTCACCAAGTTGTGGATAACTCGCCAAATTTTTCACCAAGCATTATAGACAGACTGAGAAATGGGTTATTCTTATAATAAGTTCTTATTTTCCTTTTTTAGTTTTCATCAATTAGTAGTCATTTTTATTGATTTAGCGTCATTTTTATCAATTTGGAGACATTTTCATCAATTTGGCAACATTGCCAACATAAGAATATTCTGCCAAATTCGTCACCAAAATTTCGCCAAGCGTTATGGATGAAGAAATTGATTATGCTTATAGTTAGCCTAGTCAATAAAGACATGGACCCGCAACAAATTCAGGAAAAGCTGAATTTTGACACATAAGTAGTACTTACTAAAACATATATTTTCCCCAAAGTCCCCTAAAATCCGTCGATTGCCCCCCCCCCCTCTGAAATTTCAAATTGCAGCGTTTAGGGATTTATTTTATTTCTCGTGAATGGAACCTAGGAGTGGGTGGAGATGGAAGACGTGAGTCTTGCATCTCCACCCTGAGTAATCGACCCTTTCGTCGTTGCTTAAAGACCCCATGAGATCATTTCTTAAATTTTGGAATAAGCCAAGGGGAAAAAACCTGTCTCAATACAGGGCAAAATTAACCTTCTAACTTAGTTAACAATGGGTCAAGAACTAAACCTTAGACGGTCTCTTAGAAATGACCGCGAAATATAAAACAACAATTTGTACATAAATCACAATTTTTTATATACAAATAACATCCATTGGCAATTTTATTCTTTCTATTCCATCATTACGTCATCCATCGCTAGTAATAAATTTTAATCTACACTTTTATACATATTTAAACATTTTCGATTATAAAATATTTTCACGAACGAACACTTTCATTTCTATTCTGTGTTTCGTCATTATCGCCTTCAGCATCAAATTACATTCATCTATTTTTATGCTTATTTCACTTTCAAAACACAAACTTTTTCTGCTACCTCAATTGACTTCAATCATGAAATCATGCATCCACCTAATCCGGTCCCTTTAGTCAAGATATTTTTGTAATGCGTAAAGCTTCCCATTTCTAACATTTTTACAATTTAAACCACAGACAAAACCCCTTAGATTTGCGATCTAATTGATCAAGCAAACGCTTATCCGATCTAACCCAAAACTGCAATATTTCTTCTTTCTTACTGCAGAAATGAACTGTATTATTCAGGGTGATTAAAAAAAGAGGGGCCAAACTTTATGAAGTACACAGCAAACTAAACATTTTTCATCATAGTTTACCGGGTCGGAAATGAGACGCAAAGACTCCAATGGGTGTTTAATGGTGAAGCCGATGTGGTGAGGCAAAAACACAAGAATGGCTTAGACGTTATAAAATGATATTTAATAAACAATAACACTACAGTAATATCTCGAAAGGGCGAACGCCAACCTGCATGCACGTCTCACAGCGGCGATGGAAGGATTGACGAACTCTCTCGAACAGACCAAGCATGTTGCACACTTCGGCAGCAGAGGCCGAAATTCTAGCAACGAGGTCCTCTTCAGATTCAAGGGGAGTGTCATAGACGATACTCTTGAGACATCTCCACAAAAATAGTCAAGACACGACAGATCGGGCAATTGTGGGACTCCATCGTCTCAAAAGTTAGAACTACGAATAATTGTTGCAAACTGATGAGACCTTACATTCGGAGCTACGAAAATTTGCATAAGGGTTCTTCGTCTTCCCCAGATGAAATTTGTATACCTGGTTCTCTACTTCAACCAGAATGACACTTTTAAGTTTGCGGAGTGGATGCTTCCCAAGGAATAAGCGCCCTGTAATGTCTTTACGTTTCATTTCCGACACGGTATACTATGACGAAAAATGCTTGGTTTGATGTGTACTACCACCTCCTGAAATTTGGCCCATCTTTTTTTAATCACCCTGAATGCAGTTTCAAATAATATAAAAAACCTAATATCAAATGCAATTTTAATTACTTTAAAACATCACATCAATTTCTTTACTACTACATAAATTCAACTGCAATTTCAACTATAATTACTAAATACACGTAAATTTCAATTCTTAAATTCTAAGCGCATCAAAAATCAATTAATTTTCTAGCATACTACTCAATACATTTCACTTTTAAATTCTTAACTTCTTAATTCTACTTAAAGCACATCAATACAACTTTTATTTTTAAAACTTATTCAAACCCATCAATACCATTTTCTAATATCTAAAACTTATTCAAAACACATAAATAGCGCTTACTAATTTCTAAAACTTAGTCAAGGCACAATACAATACGATTTTAACTCTAAAAATTCTTCCAAAATATCAATGCAATTTTAACTTCTAAGAACTTACTTCAAACGTATCAATACACTTTTAACTTCTAAAACTTATGTCAAACATAGAAATACAATACTTTGCAAACTGCATTTTATACACTTTTCAAACTCAAACTACATTTAAAATTTATTTTTAAAACTTTTTACTTCATTAATTCCTTGCTTGTCAATATCCTTCCATGCCGATCAGTCTGGGTCTCGGAATCATCTCCTTCTGTGTCTTTGTTGTTGTCTTGGCCCCTGGATCCCCTCTTTTCGTCTACCTGAGGGTCTGTCTTTCCATGGTCGCTCCCTTGGTCGTTGACGTTCCCAGTCTGACCTCCATTGGAGTTCTGTTTGGGCTTGGTCCTGACTTGGCATCCTCCTGTCTGTCCATTTTCTTGATCGTTGCTGACTCCATTCTGTGTTTTCTTTCCACTGAACTCAGGGTCATAACCACTTTACAACAAAGTTGAAAAGTGTTTATGACTTTGTTCATTCTGTCTGTCTGTCTGCACGATAACTGCCGTAAAAATGACTTAATCAAAATGAAATTTTAGTATGTTGCTCAGACGGTCTGTAGGACCTATGGAAATATAAATGAATAATATCACCCAATTAGTTTTAGATTGAACCCGGGTTGAAAAAATGAAATATATTGAGCCCTATGGGACCTAATTTTTCAAGCATTTTTTAAGCGGATTTAAAATTCACAAATTGCTTCGAAAATTTTAGGCAATATTCAAATTGTTCCATAAAATATATAAAAAAAATTCAGCGAAATATATTCAGTAGTTTTTTAAATAAAAATTAAAATAATAATAACACCTCTTATATGAAGCGATCACGTGTCCATGATATGAAACGATCACATGACCCACTTCAAAATGATATATGGTATCCATCTAGTCTCAAAATCGTGATTTTTAAAGTTCTTTTTAATTCATATTGAGTGTTGTATCCGTCCTAAAACTACTTTATTTTTGCTTAAATTCTGTGCATCTACATACTGAAACAACGCAATAACAATATATTTGAGTTTAAATGCTCATCTAAATTTGATTATTTCTACAACTAAGCCTATTTTTCACCTATGTAAAATGTAAACAGCAAAATATATAGAATGAGTTGTATTAGAATTCCTGTATTTTTTTAACACAAAATAATTTAGTCCATGGAGTCTGCATGGCTGATATGAATGAAATTTTAATTGATTTTATAACGACGATTTTTTTCGATGAAGTTTTAAGCATAGACTTTAATTATTTGTAGCTCCATTGTCTTAAATAAAATGTTTAAATAAAATAAATTATTATAGTATTGTGATGAATGAAATGAATGGGAGAAAGTTATGAATGAAATTCTGTTTCTATAGAGAGATCCAGGCGTGATATTTTTTTTATGACGTCATTTGAATTAATTTCAGTTGTTTTCGATGAAGTTTTCAAATATAATAAATTATCGAAGTATTATGATAGTTTTTAAAATATTACCGTGGAATGTATTGCATTTTAGAGATATTTAAACCAGGCAATTTATATTTCAATGCCGTCATTTCTATGAAGTTCATTTTTTTCAATGAAGGTTTAAGTTTTCAAATATAATAAATCAATGTAGTATTGTGATAAGTTTTAAAATATTACCGAGGAATGTATTGCATTTTCGACTTTTTTTTTTTTTTTTAAATAAAATTGCATTGAAGTTGGAAAGTGTTTCATAATCAATGCTTTAAGCATTGATCTTTCTTGTCTATTACCTGCGGCAGTCGTTCTATTACCTGCGGCCGCCGTTCTATTACCTGCGTCCTATCGTTCACTTAATATTGTATGGTCTTAGATGAGCTTTCTTCCTTCTTGAATTGCCATTCTCAAAATTTCCTTCTCTAGTTCATTTTTTCTTGCAATACATTTCTTTGGGTGTTCCGTGACCTCCATCATTCTTCTTTGCCCATATCCATTATTTGGACCGTATTGTTGGACTTTGTTGGCTTCTAAATCCTTGACTTGAATCCAATCTGCTTACTTCCTACTGTTCTATCGGATGTCGTGCATCGTATTTACTTGCAACTTCATAAAACTCATCAAAAGTTCTTGGCAATCTGTCAAAAAAAAAAATTTTGGACTTGTGTTCTCAGTCTCTCATAGCTAGCTCATTCATGCTTTCCTCACTTATTTCTAATTCTAATTTCTTTTTCAATTCGGCTTTCTTCATTGAACATTCCTTCACGGAATCTGTCGGCTGTTGTTTCACACTATACAACTCGGGCCAACGGCCGTACCGTGCTGAAAACACCGGTTCTCGTTAGATCACCGAAGTCAAGCAGCATCGGGCGCGGTTAGTACTTGGTGGGTGACCACCTCGGAACACCGCGTGCTGTTGGCCATCTCGGGTGCGGTATCCCCGTGGTTTGCGCGCTAGATTTGCACGCTGCCACAAATGCCGCCGTGTTCATGCGGAGTACGATCACGTTAAACATGTGGGTCCGTAAGTCCTTCCGAGAGGTTGGTGGTAGGGGAAGGAGGGTACGGTCCCTGTGGATGCCTCACCCACTGGGTTCCGGTCTAAATTGGGTGGCACTTCCCGGCCGTCCATACAGTTACCTTACACCTTTCTGGTAGGTCGGACGGTCTGGGTCTCAACAACAACAACAACACTATGCAACTCTCCGGCCACACAGAAAGCTACCATTAGCCTTTGGGTTGGTCGTGTGGTCTGGGTTTTCTACACTATACAACTCTGTCCCCAACTTCACTTTGGTCCATTTTTCTGGATAGTGTCTTTCTATTTTCTTTTTACATTCAACACATGTTTTACGCTTCTTTTCTGCGATAATATTTCACCACCGCTTAGCCTCGCCGTTTAACGTATCTCCTATCACGGCTAACTTATGCTCTTCACTTCTTTCCGATTTTTGAAACAACTTTTCCAATCTTTTCACATAAGCTTTCTTTGATCTTCTATCATTAAAACTGAATTCTGACTTCTTTAACATCACTAGCGCTGAGATTAACTCTTCCAAAATATTTTCCATTTCTAACTTCTTTAAACAAATTTATTTTGAGCAAACATTTTATGAACTACAATTTTCCTGTGTCATCGACTTTTATTTTTGTTCGAGTGCCATTGTAAAGTAACTACCTTCCTCGGCTCTTTTTGATTACTTTATTCTACGAATGAGTATATTTATGTTGATGGGATTACATATCCGTATTTATCTCTGTCAATAAAGTGACTTAACTCGAAATTAAAGTAACTGATATTTCGACCTTTCGGCCCAAGGGCAATAACACAGGACGGCACTGTTTAAAATCCAACTCAGTTTATTGGGGACTTCACAGAAATTACAGCAGCTTGCTGCTTAAAGCAACGGACAACACATATAAAAATTGTTATCGCACAAGCCCAGAATAAATGACAAATATACAAGCTACTACAATATACTAGGCTGGTAATAATTCTTAACTGGAGACGAGTTCTCAAGCTTATATGCTTTCCCCGGCATTCTGTTACTTCGCCCCCGTATTGCGGCCACACCCCGAATACTAGACTCTTCCTAGTCATCGTTGTATCGAATGGGGTTTTCTTCCACTAGGCTGCCGACCAACTTCCAAACTTCTCCAAATCTATCACTGTGCCTTTTGCTTCACTCCAGCTCACTCCCGTCCAAACTCTTCCTAGAATCCTTCCACTTACTACTAGAATCTTTCATCTTACTACTAGAATCTTTTATCTTACTACTAGAATCTTTCATATTCTCCTAAATCCCTAACAATCCGAAACATATTCATATTCTATTTTAGGAACGCAGAAAATGCTGATTAGCTGGGTGAATGGTCTATCAACCGAACCACTTAGAATTGTTAGTTTAATTAAACATAAATTATAATGCAAACTGAGGGAAATAATAATCGAAAGGTTGTTTAGACCCCACAGAGTACGTTTCAAGCATCCTTGAACTCGACACAGAGTACGTTTCAAGCATCCTTGAACTCGACACAGAGTACGTTTCAAGCATCCTTGAACTCGACACAGAGTACGTTTCAAGCATCCTTGAACTCAACACAGAGTACGCTTCAAGCATTCTTGAACTCGACACTGAGTACGTTTCAAGCATCCTTGACCTCGACACAGAGTACGTTTCAAACATCCTTGAACTCGACACCGAGTACGTTTCAAGCATCCTTGAACTCGACACAGAGTACGTTTCAAGCATCCTTGAACTCGACACAGAATACGTTTCAAGCATCTTTGAATTCGACACAGAGTACGTTTTCAGCATCTTTGAACTGTCTTTGTGTGTCCGTGAGTCTAAGGGAACGATATTCCAGGAACAAATGAAGCTGTTTTAACGAAATTTGGTACACAAATTACAATTAGGGAATACTGGAAGCCTATTGAATAAAAGCAATCGAATGTTCGAAGACCCCCCCCCCCCCCCCTAAAAAAAATTCCAGTGAAACTTTGAAAAAGTCAATAAAAAATCAGAAATTTCAATAATGTCACTTAAATAATCATTTCTTTTGTAATTTTTCATTAGAAAACTATTGACAACTTTAGAACACTAGCATGAACCGTTCTCAAGATTTGGCCATTATTCAAATCAATATATCAATAAAATCCCGTAAAATTAAAAGTAATATTAACCTATTTTTAAATATGCTCACTTTTCATATGTAATATTATGCCATAAATGTGTTAACATCATTTTTATGGACCTAGTTCGTTCTATTCACGAGAGATGATACTTTGTGTAATAGTTTTGGATTTTGAGTCCTAACAATTCGCCCACAATCGTTTATATATATAAGAAAAGCTCTTCTCTCAGGCTGTCTGTAACGCGACTAAATTAGAGAAATATAGCCAACTTGGTGATATTTTGCCCCCAGATTGACGAAGATATCGTTAAAATTGCAAAAATGGCACCAAGTTAACAAAAATAACGCCAAATTGATGAATTAATTATTTAAATAATTTGACATATATATACTATGTCTCTTATTGCGGATGTTATCAATGTTCACAATTATCAATTTAAAATAGCGTGAAAAATAAATTAATTGTATAATTCAAAATAGTTTTACATGTTGTCATCCAGAAAAGAGCCAAATGTATAATTTAAGATTAAAAATATTGTGTAGTGGATCTAATACATCATTTTTTCATTGTGACAGAAGTCAATTCATTGTGTTATGTAGGGAAAGGCATGTACTGCCCACATCATACTTTTCTTTTTAACACTTTACAACAGAGTTGAAAAGTGTTTATGACTTTGTTCATTCTGTCTGTCTGTCTGTCTGTCTGTCTGTCTGTATGTCTGTCTGTCTGTCTGTCTGTCTGTCTGTCTGTCCTTTAGCACGATAACTGCCGTAAAAATGACTTAATCAAAATGAAATTTTAGTATGTTGTTCAGACGGTCTGTAGGACCTATGGGAATATAAATGAATAATATCACACAATTAGTTTTGGATTGAACTCGGGTTGAAAAAATGAAATACATTGAGCCCTATGGGACCTAATTTTTCTAACATTTTTTAAGCGGATTTAAAATTCACAAATTGCTTCGAAAATTTTAGGTAATAGTCAAATTGTTCCATAAAATATATAAAAAAAATTCAGCTAAATATCTTCAGTAGTTTTTTAAATAAAAATTAAAATAATAATTACACATCTTATATGAAACGATCACGTGACCATGAT
This sequence comes from Amaurobius ferox, assembly GCA_951213105.1. NCBI lineage: Eukaryota > Metazoa > Arthropoda > Arachnida > Araneae > Amaurobiidae > Amaurobius > Amaurobius ferox. The sequence continues at coordinate 106,738,748 of OX578142.1, read as the reverse complement.
ATGAAACGATCACATGACCCACTTCAAAATGAGATATGGCATCCATCTTGTTTCAAATTCGTGATTTTTTAAAGTTCTTTTTAATTCATATTGAGTGTTGTATCCATCCTAAAACTACTTTATTTCTGCTTAAATTCTGTGCATCTACATACTAAAACAACACAATGACAATATATTTGAGTTTAAATTCTCATTCAAATTTGATTATTTCTACAATTAAGCCTATTTTTCACCTATGTAAAATGTAAACAGCAAAATATGTAGAATGAGTTGTATTAGAATTACTGTATTTCTTTAACACAAAATAATTCAGTCCATGGAGTCTGCATGGCTGATATGAATGAAATATTAATTGATTTTATAAACAGAAGGACGATATTTTTCGATGAAGTTTTAAGCATAAAGTTTATGAATTGTAGCTCCATGGTCTTAATTTTTAAATAAAATAAATTATTATAGTATTGTGATGAATGAAATGGAGAAAGTTATGAATGAAATCCTGCTTTTATAGAGAGATCCAGGCGTGTTATTTTTTCTATGACGTCATTTGAATTAATTTCAGTTGTTTTCGATGAAGTTTTCAAATATAATAAATTATCGTAGTATTATGATAGATTTAAAAATATTACCGTGGAATGTATTGCATTTTAGAGATATTTAAACCACGCAATTTATATTTCAATGCCGTCTTTTGAATGAAGTTCATTTTTTTCAATGAAGGTCTAAGTTTTCAAATATAATAAATCAATGTAGTATCGTGATAAGTTTTAAAATATTACCGAGGAATGTATTGCATTTTCGACTTTTTTAAATAAAATTGCATTGAAGTTGGAAAGTGTTTCATAATCAATGCTTTAAGCATGATTGATCTTTCTTGTTTTAGAAGATAAGATGATTTTTACTCATAATTCCATTTTCGAATCAGACTTTCTTTAAATCGGACTTCCTTTCTAGATTGTTTCTCAGTCGAATACATTTATTAATGATAATTGTCATTTCTTCTCTTCTGCTTGGGAATATTTGGTTTAATTTTCCGATTTCATGTGCTTCCTCCTTCTTATTTTGATAATTTTCATCCTTTTCCTGAATGTTTTTGTTTCTTCCAAAGTATTTTGTTGACTATGCTCTTTTAGCTTCCCAAACCATTTTCTGTTCCACTTATTTTTGGTGTTTGTTCAGAATCTGTTATTTTTATTGCTAGTTTGGTCGACTTTTTTTAACACTTTACAACAAAGTTGAAAAGTGTTTATGACTTTGTTCATTCTGTCTGTCTGTCTGTCTGTCTGTCCGTTAGCACGATAACTGCCGTAAAAATGACTTAATCAAAATGAAATTTTAGTATGTTGTTCAGACGGTCTATAGGACCTATGAGAATATAAATGAATAATATCACCCAATTAGTTTTGGATTGAACCCGGGTTGAAAAAATGGAATACATTGAGCCCTATGGGACCGAATTTTTCAAGCATTTTTTAAGCGGATTTAAAATTCACAAATTGCTTCGAAAATTTTAGGCAATATTCAAATTGTTCCATAAAATATATAAAAAAAAATTCAGCGAAATATATTCAGTAGTTTTTTAAATAAAAATTTAAATAATAATAACACCTCTTATATGAAGCGATCACGTGTCCATGATATGAAACGATCACATGACCCACTTCAAAATGATATATGGTATCTATCTAGTCTCAAAATCGTGATTTTTAAAGTTCTTTTTAATTCATATTGAGTGTTGTATCCGTCCTAAAACTACTTTATTTTTGCCTAAATTCTGTGCATCTACATACTTTAACAACGCAATGACAATATATTTCAGTTTAAATGCTCATCCAAATTTGAATATTTCTACTATTAAGCCTATTTTTCACCTATGTAAAATGTAACAGCAAAATATGTAGAATGAGTTGTATTAGAATCGCTGTAATTCTTTAACATAAAATCATTTAGTCCATGGAGTCTGCATGGCTGATATGAATGAAATATTCATTGATTTTAGAAAGAGAAGGACGATAATTTTCGATGAAGTTTTACGCATAGAGTTTTACTTACTTGTAGCTCCATGGTCTTAATTTTTAAATAATATAAATTATTATAGTATTGTGATGAATGACTTGAATGGGGGAATTATTTATGAATGAAATGTTGCTTTTATAGAGAGAGCCAGGCGTGTTATTTTTTTATGACGTCATTTGAATGAATTTCAATTGTTTTCCATAAAGTTTTCAAATATAATAAATTATCGTAGTATTATGATCATTCTAAAATTATTACCGAGGAATGTATCACATTTTAGAGATGTTTAAACCAGGCAATTTATATTTTAATGCCGTCATTTGAATGAAGTTCATTTTTTTCGATGAAGGTTTAAGGTTTCAAATATAATAAATTAATGTAGTATTGTGATAAGTTTTAAAATATTACCGAGGAATGTATTGCGTTTTAGACATGTTTAATAAAATTGCATTGAAGTTGGAAAGTGTTTCATAATCAATGCTTTAAGCATGATTGATCTTTCTTGTTTTAAATTAATAGGGCTGTTATATTCGTAATTTTACTTATTGAAAAAGTGCTTGATTTCTTTATTGGACGTCCTTTTTCCTCTTTGGTATTTTATCATTCCCACATTGTGTCCTACCTCTAATTATTTCTTGCTTGTATTTTTACTTCTATTTTCTTTTCCAGCTGTTGGCAGTCCCCGTCCCTGCTTCAGTCACATTTGCTGTTTTACTTTCCTTATATACATAGTATAATGTATAAGAAAAGTATTGTGACAGAGTCGAAAATTCTAATTCGAGTTTTCGACAGGAGAGCACGTTTCAAGCATCCATCCCTGGACAAGAATGAAACATTTTTGAGGTGATGCCTGTGTGTATGCGTGTGTGTATGCGTGTGTGTGTGTGTGTGTATGAGAGAGAGAGAGAGAGTCTGTGGAGATGATGTAAATTTTCTTAAAGTCAACACTGTGTTTTTAATAATTAATTAACACAAAAAATAAAATTAGCATCTTGATTAAAAGAAAAAATCCTGGCTGAAATTCTTACTCTGTTGACATAGCAACCATCACACATGCTCTGTCTTGTGGGGAAAAGAAGCGCTATTTGTCGCCTTTATTGTGAAAGTTAACTTTTATAGACCCACATAAAAATTCATAAAAAAGTCATAAAAAAACATAATATAAATAATAATAATAATAATCATTATAATAATCACTATAATATAAATCATCAATCCTAATATAATCATAGTAAAGTAAAAAACATATTATATATAGGATGACATCACTTCATCTTTACGTAATCATGTAAGTACCGTGTGCATCTCCATTTCTCCGAGGCAAGAAAATGAAAATTAATCCCTTAGAAAACGCGTATTTTCATGTATTTTTTAAAACAATAAATTAATATGAAGAAATTGTTTTACGGATTCGGTTCGAAAAATCGTTGGAAATGGCGTGCTTCGATTTTTTTCAGATGATGATAAGGTGAAACTTCTATGATAATATTTCTGATCGCTAAGAAACCGATTTGTGTGAAAAGTCAACAAAATTATGCTTTAATATAAAATAGCTAAAATCTGATAAAAAAGAAATTTCTCCAAGGAGTTTGAATTTTTCGATCTCTATAAATATTCACAATATTGTGGCTTATTGCAGGTATCGGTTATTAACACTGTCCGTGGATGCTGTGATCTACAATAGGAACGCGATCTAAAATAATTGAACCAAATTTGACTTAGATATTAATTGAAACCCTTAAATAGTACTTGGTTGTAAAGTTAATGATAGTTAATCATATAACCTTATTGATACGCACATACATATAAATTAAAATTACGACACGTGTTAAATTTAGAAAATACAAATCAGGAAGAAATATGAGAGAATATTGGAACTTTAATTCAGATAGACAAGTGCTGAACGACAGATGGTAAACAGATTGAGATTTAAAAATTGTAAATATAGTTTTTACGGTATAAGACACAGAAACTTGAGAGATGCGCCAAATCTCCGCCTCGTACTTGTCACTAAGTTCGCTTCGCGAACTTTTTGAAGTCAAACTAAAGTTTAAAACGAAAAATGGTTGATTTCAGCGTTTTTCCCTACGAAACTATCATATTTAAATTGAGCATGCTCATACAAATAACAAGTAAATACATTTTTAAACAGCTAATCGAAGCGCATGCGCTTTACATGCATTCTGATTAAAACGTGCTCCTGTATATTAAATGCGTTTTTGCGATTTTAATGTTCCACTTTGATTTCTTTGTTTTTCTGCATTCTAATTTGTTTAATTTAATATTCAAATTCTAAAAACCTATATAATCATTTATATTAGTCTTCTCAAATATTGAAATTAAAGTTTTATACTTCCAACTTCATAATTATGTGTTAAATTAAGTTTTAATGTGAACTCTTTCACAGCGCGTACATATACGCGAGTTCATTCAAAGCCGTGTTTTTTGCTAGTTCGTAGCATTCAATCAACGATGTAAAATATCCCCCACTCCCAATAAAAAAAAATTATCGGGATAAATCAAAGCAATAATTAAATATATTCCATTCCATACAAATGGGAAATACAATTCCTCTCTATTCTTTCTTTACTTCTTTCGAGACATCAGCGTAAATGCCGGTGATTAAAACAGACACATGCCCTAAGTGGGAGTTTCTCAGCGGAATGCTAAAGAGAAGTATCAGGTTTTATAATTTAACGTTATGTTTCCTGCGGTTACCAGAGCGACAGCGTCTCACACTTTAGTCCTGGGTTTACAGTCAGTCACCGCAACACAGAGTTCTGGCACGCAGGATGTTGGCTTGTATTTATTAAAGGCGGTTTGCATTACGACGCCAAATGATGCTCTCAGTTTTGTAAAACAAATTTCTCTCGCACACATTTTACCTAATCTGTTAGTGGTAAAATGTTTGTTATTGGTGACAAAAATTATGTTAAGGGCAAAATATTCTTTTGCTATACTATTTTTTTTGTTTTTGTGTGGTAAAATTTTTGTTATGGGTGACAAAAATTATGTTAAGGACAAAATATTTTTCTGCTAAACTATTTTTTTTTGGGGGGGAGCCTTTTTTTTCTTGAAACTTAGATGATGTTATTATTTCCATTTCTTTTTCCCATTTCCGATTCAAAAATTTTCACTTTCCTTGAAATATCTATTTGCCAAAATTGGCTGTAGAAAGAGCTTGCATTATATTTGATTTGGATTCATCATCAAATTCTAGAAGAGGTAGGAGAATTCACTAAACATTTTCAGTTACAGTGTCTTTTCGTCTTTCCGTTAAAATATTGTCCACAAAACATCTGTTTTCCAGGATTTATTATAGATAAAACTGATATAGATAGATTTATTATAGATGACTGATATAGATAGATTTATTATAGATGATTGATATAGATAGATTTATTATAGATGACTGATATAGATTCAGCATTAAATTCTGAAGGGAGAAATGAACTCACTGAGAATTTTCACTTGCGATTATGGCAATATCACTTCCAATTCAAAGATTTACATTTTCTTTAAAACATCTGTTTTAGAACTTTTCTATAGATGTAGCTTAGATGATAACTGGTATGGATTCAACATCAAATTTCCGCAAAAGGTAGTGCGTTTATTTAAAAATTACACTTTCAGTTCAAAACATTTCCTTACAACATCTATTTCTCAGGATTAACTATAGTAGAGCTTAGATAATGGCATATAGATTCGACATAGAATTTCAGAGTGGACAAGAGTTTCACTAAGGATCTCCATTTCCGGTTCTGAGGATGATACTTAAGGTTTTACTAAAAATTCGTTTGACTATACGAAATAAGTATGCTAAAGAGAATAAAAATGCTTAATAGTTCTGTAAAAAATGAAGTGTACTCACCATTTGCAACTATATGAAGGCTACTCCATAAATTTCTTGTTCTAAAATATTTTAACGTGTGAAATGGATATATAACAGAAAAGCGCATATTGTGTTAGACCTTCTTTTTATGAAAAATATCAGCCAACAACTTATGATTTCTTAATTACCATTACCGTTAAATAATTTAAGAGCTATGTTTAGACATCTGACATACATACATCTATAAATAGAGAAATATAAGCATTTTGATATATCTATTCAATACAGAGGAGAAGCTTAATTGTTTTGTTCTTAAAATACATATAATATGCCAGAGTGTATATCATATATTCTCTTAATTTTTTCTACAGAAATATATAGTTCAAAATGTCATTTATTTTTAACACTTTACAACAAAGTTGAAAAGTGTTTATGACTTTGTTCATTCTGTCTGTCTGTCTGTCTGTCTGTCTGTCTGTCTGTCTGTCTGTCTGTCTGTCCGTTAGCACGATAACTGCCGTAAAAATGAGTTTATCAAAATGAAATTTTAGTATGTTGTTCAGACGGTCTGTAGGACCTATGGGAATATAAATAAATAATATCACCCAATTAGTTTTTTATTGAACCCGGGTTGAAAAAATGAAATACATTGAACCCTATGGGACCTAATTTTTCAAACATTTTTTAAGTAAATTTAAAATTCACGAATTGCTTCGAAATTTTTAGGAAATATTCACATTATCCCATAGAATATATAAAAAAAAATTCAGTAAAATATGTTAAGTAGTTTTTTAATTAAAAAAATTATTTAATATAGGGAAAAAAACAAATGCAATTAAATTCTGACTTTGGGATATCTTCCAGAAAGAAAAGAGAGAGATATTATATAATAAATATCTCTCCATTTGTTTAAACGTTTTGCATATGGGAGTGGCTTCATATTTTAAAACAAATTTAGTAGATAACAATTTTTCATTTTTTTTAAATTTTATATAACTCTTCATGATAAATTTAATTGATGGCATTTTAAATGCACTTTCCTACGTCCTAGAGAGTTAAAATTTGGTACACAGCTTAAATTTGTTGAACATTTTATTCGACAAAAATTTGATGGATCTTTAAATATAGATCATACATTTTTTTCGAAATGGCCTGAAAATAATCCCCGTTCACTTCTATAAATCATTGGTGTAATATTGTTAAAAATTCTGATGTGGACAGCACATGTCTTTCCCTGCAGACTCATATTCGTTCTCTTTATTTATTCAATGATAATTTGAGTTTATCTGCACAACATAAGTATTTTAAATGACATTGAATTTACACGTTAAACTTAAATTTGGTTCTCATTTGATAGCTAGACTTATTGTCAAAGGTGGCGTAGCGAAAACGCGAAAAAACTAGAATATCTCAAGAACGGCTAGTCCTAGAGTAATGGGGTTAGTCTTATTCTTTTTGTTGTCAAAAATCACATATAATATAGGAATTTAATTGATATAATTGAGCACACGTAGTCTTTTATTTTTATATATAACGATTTTTGCTGGCCATTTCGCAAAAATAGCCCGTTCCTTTTTCCCGAATCGTAGTAGAATAACCTACAAATGATTTATATACAAAATTTTGTTAAATTTGGTATATAAATCACTTGTAGGTTATTGAAATATTATACTCCAAATTTTGTTAAATTTGGTTCATTAGTTTTTAGCTAGAGTGGATAAAGGCAATTTCTGCGGCCATTTCGCAAAGAAGGCAGATTCTTTTATTACGAATCGTACTATAATCTAATGAACATCAGGATTTCCCACAAAAAACATACCTACCAAATTGTATGAAATTCGGTCCATTAGTTTTTCAATTAGAGTGGATGTAATATCCACACAGACACACAGAAACATACACAGATACATCCTTACACACACAGACGTCTTCCTAAAAGTAGTTTTTTCGTGTTCTAGAAGTCCCAAAACGTGTAGATACTTTGAAAATTCGAGTTCCGATCTTCGGCACGATTCCAATACTTTGAGTACATACACATACACATATATATTATCTGTGTATTATCTGTGTATCTAAATTCCGTGCCTAAGCAATTACAATAGTTGTGATTTTAAATGATCCCTAAACTTTTATTATTTCTTCAAGGAAGCCTAATTTTAACATATGCAGAATGCAAATATCTCAAGCGATTGTAAGATGAATTACATAAGAATTGCTGAATTTTTTTCACACAAAATTATTTAGCTCTGGAGTCTGGAGTACAAGTTATATGAATGAAATATTCATTGATTTTGCATAAAGAATCAGATGATTTATATTTCGATACAGTTTTAAATATTTAAGTATAATAAATTACTGTAGTACTGTGATAATGTAAAATATATTACCACTGAATGAATCACATTTTAGAAATTTTTAAATGAAATTACATTTCAGTTGGAAAGTGTTTCATAATCAATGCTTATGCATGATTGATCTTTCTTGTTTAATTTACTTCCTGAAATATTTCGAAGTCAAAGCTTTTGTTACGTTTGAAATAACATTTTGCTTTGTTTACGAACATCTGAAAGTGTAGTTTAGATGTAGTACTATATATATACATATATATATATATATATATGTATATATATAAAATGAAAGATTTTAATCGTAAATTATGCATAAACTACTGTATGAACAAAAAAAAAACCATCTCTAGCATATCTGTTACAAATGAGTAACTATAGACCAAGACTAAGGATAAAAATAGAAGGTAACATATCACTACAATGGAAAGGGGGATGATATATATATACATATATATATATATATAAATTGTAAATTTAACTGACATAGAATTAAAACGGGCAAATTTAATATTTTATTTCTTGCAGTCGAAGTGAAATGGGGTTAGCTTTCCATTTATACAAGTTTGGCAAAGCGTACCATATTTTAATCAATGTTACTCCTTAATACATTTCAAAATTAAATAACCTGTCATAGATTAAATTACATTTTGCTGATAAATATATTTTAATATTTTTTGTCAATGCGTGAAAAAATGAATACTAGAAAATCTAAAAACCGAAAAATTAAAAAGTTCCTTTGCTATAAATTTTTCTTCACTGCACGTGCATATAGTACCAAATTTTTATTTGAATTTAGATTGATATTTTAAATTATAGCACTTCTCATATATAAAAATTTCTATAACAAAATATTAAAATATTATTTCTCTAAAATTATACTTTGCATTTAAAATATCAATTTAATACTAACACATATTCGTCATATAATGTATTAAATACTTCTATGTAATTTTCATGTAGCCATAAACTTTTATATGTAATCAAATTTGTCATTAAGAACATATGTTAGTGTCCCAAATTTCTCTATTCTTTCCAAGCTAACTTAAATTAAGCAATCCATAGTCAAATCAATCCAGTTTTCTATCTCTCTCTCACTCTAAGCAATTACTTTTTGATCTATGAAAACTATCTATAATAATCTATTCGTTTAATTTTTTAAAAACCTTACCCTTGATGTTATTATAAGAATTTAAAATGCGAACTTTATATTTCATGGGAGAAAATGTAATGTTTACAAAGTACTTATTTATAGTAAAACTATATATAAGTTTAGGAAAGACAGTAAAAGCTGTCTGTAAGGAATAGACAATCTTTCAGTATGTTTTCAAACTATTTATTTATAGTAAAACTACTTATATCTAATCTTAGAAAAAACAGTAAAAGCTATTTGTAAGGCATAAACTATCTTTCAATACGTTTACGTTTCCAAAATACTTATTTATCGCAAAACTATATCTAAGTAAAAAAATCTATTTCAGTAGTCACGATCTATGAATTTAAATTTTATTACATGAATACAAACCGCAAAATTTTACTTATTCTGATAATTTTCCTCTGTCAACTGCTTTTGTCAAGAAACTGTTGTGGATATATGTTTTAATTAAAATAAGTAAATAAATATATATATAAATAAAAGAAAAGGAAAAATAACTTCTGAGCCATAATGTAAAGTCATGCTATTTCTCAATAAACGAAATTGCTGCTTATGAGAATATAAAATTCTAATACTTCCTTGAAAAAAGCAGGAATTTAAAATTAGGAGACTACAATTGTTTTGAGGACATTTTGAATCCTCTTCCTCAAATCAAAATCAATTTTTAATCATAAAAATGTTATTTAGAAGTAATGAATATTACTCGAACAATGACGTTTGGATTGTTTGAATAAGCGATAAGAATTGGGAATTTTTTAAGGCGAACATACTTCTAACAAATCTAATTCATAAAAAGATTCTATACTACGCAACTTTAAGGTCTACCTGTGGCCGCATGGTACCCTCCCTGTAGTCAGACGCATAGGATTCGGGTTTGAATCCCGAGTACGGATGGAGAACACTGTGCATACAAAACTCTTATTAGTGTGAGATTCAGTATAATTTGCAGCGCCCGGTAAAAGTAGTTCTCGTGGGCATTAAAAGTGTGTTAAAATATATCAATCCTGTTCAATCCAAGACTGGAAGAAAGCATCAACCAAAAATGTATTTTATGTTAATTCTTTATGTAACAAGAGACTTTATGCTCCTTACAAGCCAAATTTATGATTCTTCTCGCTCTAAAAAATTACTGCGTGATTTTTTTTACACTGTTTTACTCCAGAAAAGGGTTTTTTTCATGGAAATTATTTCGAAAACTGTAGCTTCTTAATGATTATCAAGAATTAATAATAAATAAATAAGTGATGGCTGAATACATTAACCATATGATTTAAAAGCGATAAGAACTGTACTTTGTCTAATATCCTTTTCAATATTGGTATGCAGGGGGCTTATTGTGCCTTTTTAGAAGATTTTTTACCTGCAAATGAGGACTAAATTGAGCAGGACCTAAAGTTTTAAGTTGATTGCGCACTATTACGAACACCCCTGCATAATTTGGGAAACTTCTTTTTACCTGGCCTTGTGAATCCCAAGTCCAATAATTTTTATATTGAAAAACGATTTAAAATCGCACCAACCTCCTAGACAGACGATTTTGTTTCTTATTTTACACAAGTGATTAGATTCATTCATTCAAATCAAGGAATTGGATACAGTCCATATAAATCCAAAGGCTAGACTGATAACTTTGTGAACACAGTGAACGCATTGCAAAAAATCTGATATGGAAGCACATAACTTTTAATGCAGGCTCAACTTCATAATACATTAAACTGAGTCTAATTGCTTAAATTGACGCAGATACTTCCTTGATATACGATGGTGGCTCAAATAGAGGGGTTAGACAACCCTGGAATTCCTGGTGGTGGGGGAGGGGGACGGTTGAAAACCTATCATCAAGAATCTATAGGAACCCATTGCTTACCCCTCCCTCCCCCCGTACTAAAAATATATTCTGGAGATGCTACTGCTGATATTATCCTGTTTGCAATTTTAACACTTCTTCTTTTCATTGGACATATTAATGCATTTTAAAACGTCGCCATCTCAAAATTTCACAAAACTTAAACTTCTCGAAAACGAATCATACTAGAAGTAATGCAAGTTTTATTCGCTTTGACGTTAAAAATGATTGTAATTAACAAAGCATTTAATGGATACTTTTGAGCATACCTACTCTTTTGTTTCAGATTTTGACGATTTTTCAGGCAATTTCGCAAATTAACTATTTTTTTCTGAATCGTTCCAAAATCTAATCAGCACCAGAGTAAACCCCAAGTAACTTAAATTTTAGGAAATTTTATCGAACAGTTTTGACTACAGTGAAAAATATCGTCAGGTTCCTCAAAATTCCAGAAACCTTAATATCTCGAGAATGATTTAGTCTAGAGAAATGTGGATGGTCTTATTCGTTTCGTTGTTAAACAATACGTATATAGTAAACATTTAATTAATACATTTCAGCATATTTAACCTTATATTTCAGATTTTGCCAAAAGGAGGCAGTTTCTAATTTTTCAAATCGCATCAAAATCTAATAAGAACCAGAATACCCCACGAGGGATATCATATTTTGTAAGATTTCATTCTATAGTTTTGAGCTAGAGTGTGTATATACATTACACAGAAACACAGATATATAGACACAAAAACACACAAATACGCGGACAGACACGCACACACATACAGACACAAAAATAGGCAGGCAGGCACACAGGCACACACACACACACACACACACACATATATATATATATATATATATATATATATATATATATATATATATAAACACACACACACACACATAAACACACAAAGATACACACACACACACACAATTCTCGACACGACTCCAGTTCTTTACTCCATACATTATCATATATTGTAAAGAAAGTAAAAATAAACAAGAAAGATCAATCATGCATAAGCATTGATTATGAAACACTTTCCAAATGAAATGTAATTTCATTTAAAAATTTCTAAAATGTGATACATTCAGTGGTGATATCTTTTACATTATCACAGTACTACAGTAATTTATTATACTTAAATATTTAAAACTGTATCGAAATATAAATCATCTGATTCTTTATGCAAAATCAATGAATATTTTATTCATATAACTTGTATTCCAGACTCCAGAGCTAAATAATTTTGTGTGAAAAAAATTCATTAATTCTTATGTAATTCATCTTACAATCTCGAGATATTTGTATTCTGCATATGTTAAAATTAGGCTTCGTTGAGGAAATAATAAAAGTTTAGGGATCATTTAAAATCACAACTATTGTAATTGCATAGGCACGGCATTTAGATACGCAGATAATATATGTGTGTATGTGTATGTACTCAAAGTATTGGAATCGTGCCGAAGATCGGAACTCGAATTTTCAAAGGATATACACGTTTTGGGACTTCTAGAACACGAAATTACTATTTTTAGGAAGACGTCTGTGTGTGTAAGGGTGTATCTGTGTATGTTTCTGTGTGTCTGTGAGGATATTACATCCACTCTAATTGAAAAACTAATGGACCGAATTTCATACAATTTGGTAGGTATGTTTTTTGTGGGAAATCCTGATGTTCATTAGATTATAGTACGATTCGTAATAAAAGAATCTGCCTTCTTTGCAAAATGGCCGCAGAAATTGCCTTTATCCACTCCAGCTAAAAACTAATGGAACAAATTTAACAAAATTTGGTGTATAATATTTCAATAACCTACAAGTGATTTATATACCAAATTTAACAAAATTTTGTATATAAATCATTTGTAGGTTATTCTAGTACGATTCGGGAAAAAGGAACGGGCTATTTTTGCGAAATGGCCTTCAAAAATCGTTATATATAAAAATAAAAGATTACGTGTGCTCAATTATATCAATTAAATTCCTATTTTATACGTGATTTTTGACAACAAAAGAATAAGACTAACCCCATTTCTCTAGGACTAGCCGTTCTTGAGATATTCTAGTTTTTTCGCGTTTTCGCTACGCCACCTTTGACAATAAGTCCAGCTATCAAATGAGAACCAAATTTAAGTTTAACGTGTAAATTCAATGTCATTTAAAATACTTATGGTTGTTATTTTGTGCAGATAAACTCAGATTATTATTGAAGAAATAAAGAGAACGAATATGAGTCTGCAGGGAAAGACATGTGCTGTCCACATCAGAATTTTTAACAATATTACACCAATGATTTATAGAAGTGAACGGAGATTATTTTCAGGCCATTTCGAAAAAAATGTATGATCTATATTTAAAGATCCATCAAATTTTTGTCGAATAAAATGTTCAACAAATTTAAGCTGTGTACCACATTTTAACTCTCTAGGACGTAGGAAAGGGCATTAAAAATGCCATCAAATAAGTATATCATGAAGAGTTATATAAAATTTTAAAAAAATGAAAAATTGTTATCTACCAAATTTATTTTAAAATGTGAAGCCTCTCTCATATGCAAAATAATTAAACACCTGGAAAGATATTTATTATATAATATATCTCTCTTTTCTTTCTGGAGGATATCCCAAAGTCAGAATTTAATTGAATTTGTTTTTTTCCCTATATTAAATAATTTTTAATTAAAAAACTACTAAACATATTTTACTGAATTTTTTTTATATATTTTATGGGATAATGTGAATATTTCGTAAAAATTTCGAAGCAATTCGTGAATTTTAAATTTACTTAAAAAATGTTTGAAAAATTAGGTCCCATAGGGTTCAATGTATTTCATTTTTTCAACCCGGGTTCAATAAAAAACTAATTGGGTGATATTATTTATTTATATTCCCATAGGTCCCACAGACCGTCTGAAAAACATACTAAAATTTCATTTTGATAAAGTCATTTTTACGGCAGTTATCGTGCTAACAGACAGACAGACAGACAGAATGAACAAAGTCATAAACACTTTTCAACTTTGTTGTAAAGTGTTAAAAATAGAAACATCTAAATACAATTATTCAGTTTGTTTAATGAAAGAAACAGTTGTACGATACATATTACAATTACATTTCATTTGCTATATAACAGCATCTATGTATTTGCAAGAAAAAACTGCGTTCATAGTTCGGCTTAAAAATCCCGTATTTTTTAAAAATGTATTCTATACCACACGATAAGACTGATAAACCTTTTCATTTAATCGTTTAAGGTGGGTCCGAGACAGAAAATGCTATTTTTCTTATTTATAAAGAGTTTTATTCTAAATTTTTGCACGATGTTTTGATCTTTTCCTGGGTACACATGTGCTATGTAAAAGAATCAGAAAAATTATAATATTTAAAAAAATTAAAAGTTTAAAAAATGAAGTTTTTAAATTTGATGTAATACGAAATTTAAACACTCTATTTACAAAATACGGAAATTGTTTATTGGAAAAAGTAGGACTCTTAATTTATTCTATTGTTTGTACTATATTGATATAATGATAACAAACAAGAAAGATCAATCATGCATAAGCATTGATTATGAAACACTTTCCAACTGAAATGTAATTTCATTTAAAAATTTCTAAAATGTGATTCATTCAGTGGTAATATCTTTTACATTATCACAGTACTACAGTAATTTATTATACTTAAATATTTAAAACTGTATCGAAATATAAATCATCTGATTCTTTATGCAAAATCAATGAATATTTCATTCATATAACTTGTATTCCAGACTCCAGAGCTAAATAATTTTGTGTGAAAAAAATTCAACAATTCTTATGTAATTCATCTTACAATCGCTTGAGATATTTGCATTCTGCATATGTTAAAATTAGGCTTCCTTGAAGAAATAATAAAAGTTTAGGGATCATTTAAAATCACAACTATTGTAATTGCATAGGCACGGAATTTAGATACGCAGATAATATATATGTGTATGTGTATGTACTCAAAGTATTGGAATCGTGCCGAAGATCGGAACTCGAATTTTCAAAGGATCTACATGTTTTGGGACTTCTAGAACACGAAAAAACTAGTTTTAGGAAGACGTCTGTGTGTGTAAGGGTGTATCTGTGTATGTTTCTGTGTGTCTGTGTGGATATTACATCCACTCCAATTGAAAAACTAATGGACCGAATTTCATACAATTTGGTAGGTATGTTTTTTGTGGGAAATCCTGATGTTCATTAGATTATAGCACGATTCGTAATAAAAGAATCTGCCTTCTTTGCGAAATGGCCGTAGAAATTGCCTTTATCCACTCTAGCTAAAAACTAATGAACCAAATTTAACAAAATTTGGTGTATAATATTTCAATAACGTACAAGTGATTTATATACCAAATTTAACAAAATTTTGTATATAAATCATTTGTAGGTTATTCTACTACGATTCGGGAAAAAGGAACGGGCTATTTTTGCGAAATAGCCAGCAAAAATCGTTATATATAAAAATAAAAGACTACGTGTGCTCAATTATATCAATTAAATTCCTATTTTATATGTGATTTTTGACAACAAAAAGAATAAGACTAACCCCATTACTCTAGGACTAGCCGTTCTTGAGATATTCTAGTTTTTTCGCGTTTTCGCTACGCCACCTTTGACAATAAGTCCAGCTATCAAATGAGAACCAAATTTAAGTTTAACGTGTAAATTCAATGTCATTTAAAATACTTATGTTTTGCAGATAAACTCAAATTATCATTGAATAAATAAAGAGAACGAATATGAGTCTGCAGAGAAAGACATGTGCTGTCCACATCAGAATTTTTAACAATATTACAACAATGATTTATAGAAGTGAACGGGGATTATTTTCAGGCCATTTCGAAAAAAATGTATGATCTATATTTAAAGATCCATCAAATTTTTGTCGAATAAAATGTTCAACAAATTTAAGCTGTGTACCAAATTTTAACTCTCTAGGACGTAGGAAAGTGCATTTAAAATGCCATCAATTAAATTTATCATGAAGAGTTATATAAAATTTAAAAAAAATGAAAAATTGTTATCTACCAAATTTATTTTAAAATATGAAGCCACTCCCATATGCAAAACGTTTAAACAAATGGAGAGATATTTATTATATAATATCTCTCTCTTTTCTTTCTGGAAGATATCCCAAAGTCAGAATTTAATTGAATTTGTTTTTTTCCCTATATTAAATAATTTTTTTAATTAAAAAACTACTTAACATATTTTACTGAATTTTTTTTTATATATTCTATGGGATAATGTGAATATTTCCTAAAAATTTCGAAGCAATTCGTGAATTTTAAATTTACTTAAAAAATGTTTGAAAAATTAGGTCCCATAGGGTTCAATGTATTTCATTTTTTCAACCCGGGTTCAATAAAAAACTAATTGGGTGATATTATTTATTTATATTCCCATAGGTCCTACAGACCGTCTGAACAACATACTAAAATTTCATTTTGATAAACTCATTTTTACGGCAGTTATCGTGCTAACGGACAGACAGACAGACAGACAGACAGACAGACAGACAGACAGACAGACAGAATGAACAAAGTCATAAACACTTTTCAACTTTGTTGTAAAGTGTTAAAAATGGGAAAAATGCTTTACAAAAAGTTATCTTTAAAAAAAAAACAGTTTAAAAATATTCTCCTTCCTGAAGATTAAAGTGAACATTATAAGCAAATTATGAATAAAATTTCATAGCTCTAGTTCAAATCATCAATTGAACATTATATCAATTAAACTTTATATCAATTTAAACGTTAAACTTTAAGAGTTCAATTTCTGAAAAAACAATATTTTAAAGATCTGTTTTACACAGTAAGTATTAGAAAACCAAGCATTTACTGCCCAACTTCGCAAAGTTTTTAATTAAAGGATTTAAGTAATTCGATTCTACTCTATTTGAACTTTTTAATAGCTTAATAAAAAATTAATTTCTTCAAAAAACTCTATCCTGGATCCTCTTAAAGTATAATAAATATTCACACTTGATAAGATCCATCACAACAACCATCCCAAACATAGGAATCTGATCTAGTCTTTATGGAAAAGAAGGCTAGAATAACATTTCAATCACAGCGAAAACATAAATGCACTCTAAACGCAACTATTTAATTTGTTCAATGATATTATCAGCTGTACAACATATATATCAATTTCATTTCATTTTCTACATAACAGCATTTCTGCATTTGCAATGAAAATGTACTCTTACAATTCGTATTAAAATTTCATTATATTTTAATAATTTATTCCATACAACATGATTAGACTGATAAACGTTTCAATCTAATAGTTTAGAAAACATCAAAACTGTGTATATCATTCGATACAGATCTTTAATTAAGATTCATTGAATTTTATCTATTCATCGATTTATCTATCCATCGATAAAAACATCACCCGCAGCGGTACATTACACAATTGTCCTTTAATTATGAATCAAAAAACATTTCAGATAATTTCCGCGAGGAATAATCGACAGAATTCTTATTACTTCACGCCACTGAACTCTGCGAGCGATGAACGCGCCAAAAATAGCCGTCGTACTTTGTGTTTCACTGACCGTATTACGATAACCGTGATCACTTGTGGCTTTAATGCTGTGATCTACTTCATAGGAATGGACAGTTAGCCGATACATTTGTTTAATTATAGACCAACAAAAGAAGGACATGATAATACCATATTTGTCAGGATTGAATTTGTGTTTGCAAGACTGCAAATCATGATATTTTTATACATTAAGCCCAAGAATGTTGTGGTATTTAATCTTTTTATATCTTTATTCTCCGTATCATCTTCGGAGACTATCAAAATTGGTAAGTTGATAAATAAAAATTCAATTTTAAAACCATGACTTATCAAATTAATTAGACATGTAAGAAAAGTGTTCTGTTTTAATTTAAATATTTACTATTGCAAATCTTTCAATTCATGTTAACGCATTTTCGATTTAGTTTGAGCTTTAATAGAATATTATTATATTATAGAATTATATCAAGCTTTAATAGAATTTCATTTTATTTTATTTTAATTTCAAATTATATTGATAAATATAACCTTAGATATTGTAAATATTTTTAGGAATATTTACATTTTATTTGAAAATAATATAACCTTTTGGGGTCGTTATATTTTTTAGCGAACTAATATTATGCATTATTGTTGAAACTGAAACGTCTGACATGACTTGGCGTTAAATAACCTTTTATTGTTCGGTTTTTAATGTCATTCCATATAAACTATATAAACAGTGTAAAATACTAAAATTTATGACTTAGAAAAAAATCCATAACTGCTTCCAATCAAGCTTGTGAAAGATATAAATAATACTACATTACATTTAATTAAATTTTGATTATAAAATCTAATTTTATCTGAGAACAAAAGTACAAAATCACTGTTCCCACAAATTTGAGGCTTTATTAAATTAGTTCGATATAAAATATTATATATGAAAATTATATGGACTAAATATAGATTTGTTCTCGCTGTATTTAGATGAAAAGAAATTAAATCGTGGCAACGCCTAATAAAACGTTTTACATAATTTTTGTTTTATTTTTATTTGAATCTACAATATTATTAAAATACTAACAAAGTAAATTGTTCATACTAAACATGGAATTTCATTCTTTATCGTTTTATCATGCAAAATAGAAAAATATTTTCTTCTAAATAGCAAATTATAGACATTAAAAAAACATTATTTTGAGATCTCATAAATACTTTCAAACCTTTTGACTGATTTTCTTTTGCATGAGTGTATATACGTATTAGTGTGTTCTCAAGGTATGTAAATTTCAGGGACACGATAACCTGGAAATAAATCATGTATTGGTACGAGATTTGATATTTAAATTTATCGTCTGAAAAACTAGTACAAAACAGAATTTCTAGTTATTGCATAGTTGATTCAAAAGATGTGAAAATAAAAATTCTCATAATGATTTTCTTTGATAAGCAATAACTTGTAATCAGAAAATAATATATTAAACTCCGTTATCTATAATAGAATTATTTATTGACAAAAACCTACTTGTTTAATGCGATCTAATTCATAGTCGTAACAATATATATTTTTTATATTCTAGAAGTATAAACATCCTGTTTAAAGGAATCTAATTCAAAGTCGTAACAATATCATTTTTTTTACATCTTAGAAATATAAACCAGGTGTTTAGCTCTTAGTTTAGTTCTTATTACAGAAGTTTAGTTCTTAGTCGCAACAATATAAGTTTTTTTTTTTTACATCTTGGAAATAAATTTTTGACGCAAATTTTCAATAAATTACATGCGAACAAAGGTAGATGATATTTTTTGTATCATTCTTAGGATTGCATTTGACTTGTTCTCTGATATTATAGTTTATTATGTCTTATTACTTGATAATATCTTGAAAACTGCCAAAAAAAATCTCAACGGTTACCTAATACGATTGCAATCAAATTGCATAAGTTTCTTTACAACTACACGTTGATTAATTATAATGCAAACTTGTGCTTTATAAAATAGAAATCATTAGCTTGCGAAAGTTGCGTAAATTTTAAACTTTAAAAGTTATATACAAAAGAATAAAAAGGGTTCCTATATTCTCTATTTCGTCCTATTTAGTACCCATTTGATATACCTGCAAAATAATTCTTTTAATTTATGATTTTGACCATAATTGGCTAAATTATAGAATATCCATTTTTATTATAATAGATATTTTGGAATTTAACTTTGCACTTATACGTAATGTGGTTAAATAATAGTATTAGTTCGTTATAAAATGATCTCAAACGAAACTAATAAACATAGATCTTGCAAAATATATTTATCTTTTGTAAAAAAGCGGTTTGTAATAAATTCCTGAATTTAGAATTAGATTGCTATATTTGAAACTGTTGCTTTTTTTGTGAAAGAAAAAAATGTATTTTTAGTTTTAAATTCATGTATTTTTAATTTTAACATAATTTATATGATTTATAATTTATTTAATTTTAGCATGATTTATATTTCTATATTCAATGGTTAAGAAATAGATATTAATAGCAACTCAATAATTTTCATAACTTTTTATAAACTTCAAATTTTTAGGCTTTATTTAGGAAATCATCTATCGGCAAATAAAAGATAAGGGTAATATTAATTACGTTATTAAAAGAAATAAAACAAATTAAATGAAAATATTTTTTTTTGTAAAACAAGTTAAAAATATCTTTCCTTTCCATATTAAAGATACTAAAGTTTGTAAAACTGGTAAATTCGTTTGAAAATTTCAAAAACTGTCAGACAGCAATGGAAACATTTTTATAGACCGAGATGAACCGCAATATGTAGGGCAAAACATATTCAAATATTATAAATTACTTAACTTCGTTTAATAGTTAGTAACTTCAATAGTTAGTAACTTCAATAGTTAGTAACTTCAAGGAAACATTTTTATAGACCACGATGAACCACCGTATGTCAGGCAAAATATATTTAAACATTACGAATTACTTAAATTTAAATAATTTTGAATAATTAAGTGTTCAATAGTTGACGGTTAATAACTTCAACAATTTGAACTTTTATAATATTTGAGTGATATAAAGTGCCATTTAAAAAAATCTGATGTAAACAACACATGATTTTCTTTGGAGAATAAGTTTTAATTTTGTGGAAAATAAATTAGATTTTTGTTTCTAACAGTTGGCTAAAAATCAATAAGCTTATTATTTAAATCAAAGCTTATTTATTATTTAAATTGTTGTATGTTGCTTATAACGTAGTTATTTTAGTTTTATTACTTCAGAAGCAGTTTGAACTGTAGGTAGCAGATTATGTTAGAAGCTGTACATTAACAAATTTAAATATGCCAAATTTCATTCATTTTGCGTGATTATTCGCGCTCCCTATGAAAAAGTAAAATTTCTAATATATCAATAACGGCTCATAATAAACACTAAAAAATAATATCCATTTATGTTAAGTTAGCAAAGCATTCAGTCAATTAATAATAATAAAGATATTTAAATTTCTTAAAATTTTTCTAATTAAGAAAATTTTTTCTCAAAAAACGGCGCTAATTGTCATTCTGAAAGACATCTCATTCACTCCAAAAGAGAAATTTATGTATTAAATAACTACTTTTGCAACAAATTTAAATATAATTAAGCTTCTATTTTTTTTTATTCGAAAAATAAATGTTACGAATTTGAAGATGTTCCGCTGGCTTGAGCTCCCGAAATTAATAGGTTTCTGACATTTGTCGATTAGATCATATCGAATTTTATTCAATTTTCTCAATTTGCTTGAGAGATATAGCGTTCCATGTGGAAAATATATGTTCTAATATCTCGAGAATGACAAGATATAAAACATGAAATATTTCGAAAACGGAGCAAGTTAGCATGTTATAAATGATAGTATTGATTTTTTAATATAAAATCCCATATTCAATATCAATTCTTGTAATTTTTATGCGTAATTATGCTTTATATGTTTTTTAATTTTCAGAAAAAAATGTTCAAAAAATTGTTGACCTACTCTTGGTCCAAACACCTTGGAAATCCATGTTTATCAATTAAAAAAAATCGCACTTAATTCCATTCGATTTTCTCAATTTGTTCGAGAAATATAATTCCCATGGACAGAAACATACACAGACAAGTATACAGATAGGCACACAGACAAACAGCCGAAACGCACAGACAAACATCGTTGAAAATGGCTGATTCGTATTTAGGGATGCTCAAAACGTGTAGAGCCATTGAAATACGTGAATCGGATTTTTAACCTCATCGTAAAGCTTTCTCATTGCATGTACTTTACATTGTAGGAAAAATAAAAAAAAATAAAAACGTTTGATGTGAAGAACATCTATGATTGGGATATCTCTGGCTGAAATCGGAGCAAAACGAAAAATGTAAACATTTTAAGCGCTTATATCGCCCTACTTAATAAATAAAAATGCAAATAATTTTACTTACGTTGTCAGATATATGGTACAGACTATGAATATGAAAAAATAATTTTAATATTTTAATATTTTAAACTGTTCTTCGGAAAACTGAAAATTTTTTCTCCGAGCAAGTTTTGGCTTCACTTTGCTTAGTTTCAATCGAAATATCAGCGAAACAATAAAAGACATATATAAAAACAGTAAGGGACAAAAATGGTCTGTAAGGAATCCAATTTCTAGATCTATGTTTTGTTTTTACAAAACTTTTATTGTTTTCGATACAGCGTCTTGTCAAGTAGAAGAATAATGAAAATTTTCAGATTTTCAACTTTGCAGTCCTTATATCTCAAAAAACTAATAATGCTAGCTATAAACTATAAGAAGCAATTTGTACCCTTTAAAATTCCTGTAGGGGATTATATAATTTGATTTTCAACCGAGTTCTTAATTTTTGAACTATAGTGGTTAAAATTTCGATATTTTAATATTTTGACCTGTTTAAAGTTTTCCTATGAGAGTAAAAGCTGTAACATTTAAATTGCCACGATTATTGCAACTGAACAAGGTTCCTCTTTAGTGAAATATTAGTAAACAAGCACGAGATAATTTGTTTTTGTTTAAAGAAATTAGGAAAATTAGGAAGTGACGTGAACTTGGGAATTCCACAATGTTAGTAATTGATGAGTTTCGAAGAGAATAATTGGTAGCATGAAATTCTAGAAAGTATTTATGTCCCTCCAGACAAGTTTATAGATTCATCTAAATCTTAAACCTCTTTAGTGTTTAAATTTAGTTTATATTCCTCCAAGCAAGTTAGTAAAATAATTTGATAGTATGAACGAAAACTAAAAGTGATAGGTATAAACTGATTGCGAGTAATATTTGGCCCTTTAAAAGTCCTGCAAGGATATTTAATTGGATTTTAGATCAGATTCTTAGTTTTCGAAAAAATAATGGTTACATTTACGACATGTTAGAATTTTGAACTATTTTGAACACATTTGAAAAGGTCGTTCTAATTTCGATATTTTAATATTTTGAATTGTTTTGAAGAAGAGAGCAAACTATCTACAAACACTCTCACCTCTTCTTCTTTGAACCTCTTCTTCTTCGATCAGACCGTTCGACCTACTCGAAAGTGTAAGGTATCTGTTTGGATGGCATGGGCAGTGCCACCCAATTTAGACCGGAACCCAGTGGGAGCAACAGCTATACAGGGACCATACCCACTTTCTCTTACCACCAACCTCCCGTAAGGACTTACCGACCCACATATTTAACGTGTCCGTACTCCACGTGAACTCTGAGATAGTTTGGGCATAGCCGAAAATCAAACTCGAGTAGAGACTTTAATCCCCGCGCGCTAACCACTAGGCATTCCTCCACACGAACCTCTAAGAAACCACCCATACAAATCTCCAAAAAAGCCATCCACACGAACCTCTAAAGACAAACCACCCACAAAAAAATATGTTATATGCCGCCAAGCAAGTTATCAGAATAATTCGATATTTGGAAATGAAGTCTATGGTTAGGGTATTCAATTGAAATCGGAACGAAAACTAAAATTGGTAAGTAGGTTACGAATAATGTGTGGCCTTTTAAAATATCTACAAGGATAAATAATTGGATTTTGGACAGATTCTTAGTTTTCGAAATACAGTGGTTACATTTTTGGCATTTTAGTATTTTGAACTATTTTAAAAAGGTCATTCTAATTTCGATAATTTAATATTTTGAACTTTTTGAATATCTAAGAAGACAAGCCACCCACAATAGCCACCCGGCCGTCCAAATAGCTGCTCTTAGTCCTCTGGACGAGTCGGACGGTCTGGGTCTTCAACCCACAATAGCCAACCACCCACACACACATGCACAGTAAACTTTAAAGACAAACCACCCACACAAAAAAAATACGTTATTCTTGCAAAACCATTTCGGTTCCATCAGACTAGAGCCAGTACTGATGCACGCAATAGAGATAATAAAAATATTTACCAAGTGAATAAGATTAAGGACACAACGTTTAGATAGGTCTTTTATTTAAAACTTCTTATAAGACGTACAAAGTATTAAAAATGCTAGAGCGCTTTTGTGGTTATGCGTGGAGCTCGTTATGTGGTCCCCCTGTTATCTCCCGATGGTGACTATAAATTTTATATTGGCAGTACAAAACGCAATATTGGCATCCATTTAGCAGAGCACGCTCGTGATGTTAAAGGTAGTAAACTTTCTACCGCTCTTGCTCAATATGTAATTAATGATAATTTCCTACCCGTTTTTAAAAAACTTTCCTTTTAATGCTTTGTAATAACCCACGTAATATTCTCTTTTATGAATCCCTTTGTATTTATATCTACCGTGCGTCGATTTGTAATTTTGATCCTGTTCAAATTTTAAGTTATGCTTGGCGACTCATTCTCGACTCTATGCAATTCAAGTCTCTTCAAAGTTATCTTTGACGTCATTCTCATAAAGATCGAGCTTGACTGTCCTTTTGAATTTGCATTTTTCCTGTAATAAAATAATATTTTACAATTGTACTTTTCTCGTGATATACATACATTTTGAATCCGTTTAAAATATATTTTATATTTTCTATGTATATTTCTTGGATAATAGTCTGTTTATTTACTAATTTTATATTACTCGTATTTATGCAAATTTGCTATGTTACTGGTCTGTATATGAACGATCCATATTTACTTTCCATGTAGCCACTGATGAAGAGCGTATTACCGCTCGAAAGTACTCTGGCATTTTTAATGCATTGTACGTCTTAAAAATAAAAAAACATACGTTTTAAATAAAAAAATGTACGTCTTAAAAATAAAAAATTGTACTTTTTAAATAAAATACCTTCTGTCCAAACTTTGTGTCCTTAATCTTATTTAGTTGAAATCAGACGTGATACCAAATTATTTATTAACCAAGTGATTTTCTAAAAAAACTGTAAAGTCAGTTTTCTATTAAATAATAAAATAACTGTAACAAATATTGAAAAACTTTTATTTATTAAGATAATTTAGTATTAAAATACCCAAGTCTTAATTTTTTATTTTAGTATTCTTGAATTAAGTGAGTTTCCTTTCAAGAGGCTCTATTAAAATAGTAACAACTTATGATTTGACTTTATTAAAATATATCACAAAAATATGATAAAGCTTGTGGCAGAGAGAAAATTAAATGGTCTTGTCTTAATAGAGCGTGATTTTTAAATTCTTAAATGATGTGTATTGAATGAAAATATGTATAAAAATATATTTTTGCCAGTTTTTCAACTTCACCAAACCTTACTAGAATTTTCCAGTGTTACCTTGTATAATGAAGGATGTATCAAAACCATAATTGGTTACATCCTTGAGTTTCAAATTATTAGAGTTGCATATTTAAGTATTTAGACATACACACACGCAAACACACACACACACACACACATATATATATATATATATATATCAGAAAAAATATAATAACCAAATCAAATAATAACGAAATATTAAAATCAACAAAACCGTTAAACCACGGACACAATACCGTGCCGAAAACAGAAATATACAACACTGGCTTGAAGATTAATTAGACTAGACAAATTTTCAAATCTGTGCATCTAGCTCTAATTAACCCAAACACATGCTTGTTTCAGAATTGGCAATAGTAGGTTACTATAAATACCAATGCAACAGACTACAAGCATTAAAAAAGGAAGAATTGAAAAAAAGAAAAAAAATAGAAAATCAAGTACTACCATTATCCATGAGGCAGGAACCAATACTACACACACACACACACACACACATATATATATATATATATGTATATATATATATATATATATATATATATATATATATACATATATATATATATATACATATATATATATATATATATATATACATATATATATACATATATATATATATATATATATACATATATATATATATATATACATATATATACATATATATATATATATATATATATATATATATATACATATATATATATATATACATATATATACATATATATATATATATATATATATACATCTATATATATATATATACATATATATACATATATATATATATATATATATACATCTATATATATATATATATATATATATATATGTATATATATATATATATATATATATATATATATATATATATGTATATATGTATATATATATACATATATATATATATTATACATATATATATATATATATATATATATATATATATACATATGTATATATATATATATGTATATATATATATATATATATATATATGTATATATATATATATATATATATATATATATATATATATATATATGTATATATATATATATATATATATATATATGTATATATATATATATATATATATATATATATATATATATATATATGTATATATACTATATGAAATTCTAAATTTTGGTCATTTCTAACTCGGACAATTTAGTCATTCATATATCAAATGCAAGATATTAATTGATAAAAAATTTCATTCTAAATTTAATAGTTTTATTTCTGTAATCAAAATATTTCGAGGAGAAAAAGTAATATTGCGTAACAATTTAGTCCCTCATATATCAAATGCTGTATGTTTATTAGATAAAATATATATTTCATTTTAAATTACATCTTGTCATTTCTATAATCTAATCATTTCACAGAGGGGAATTACTATCGCTTAATGATTTTATTATCCATATATCAAACGTAGTAAGTTTTATAGATAAAACATTTTATTCTAAATGAAATCATTTCCTTTCTATAATCAAATCATTTTGCAGCCAAACAGTAATATCACATAATAGTTGACATTCATATATCATATCAAATGCAGTATGATTAAAACACAAAATATTTCATTCTAAATTAAAAATTTTATTTTTCGTAATCAAATCATTTTGCGGAGGAAATTAAATATCCCAATTTTATTTTTGAACAAAATTTATTCACATCACCAATTTCATTTTAAACAATAAGTGATTTATGAATATGTTGCTTTAAAAAAGCAAATTCAAAACAAATATGACGCGCTTGGAACAGTAAGGGTGAACTAGCAAAAGTATTAATAAATGGAGTTCGCCCTTACTATCTTAAGGGCTTCATATATGATTATATTATTATTTTTCCCATTCAAATGTTACCAGAATTTTTTATAAATCAATCATTTTTAATGGCAGTATTGTTAAAATATGAGCTAAAACTGACAAAATATAATTTCAATTTCAATTAATTACGTATTTCGAATAGAAATCTATATTAAAACTGTAATGAAATAGCCATTGAAATATCTTATTACAAAGGCACCTATAATGGGAGGATAGGGGATATACTTTTAAGCAATTAGAGGATATAGCTATGATAATAGGAATATATTAACAGAGATATACTAATAGGGATATACTAATACGGATATATTAATAGAACCGGGATAACCCTGTAGTTAAGGCAGGAAGATCGTATGCGGTAGTTCCGTGTTCGATCCTTAACACCCTCCAAAATTATCCCCTTCTTTACGCAGAGTAAAGTCCAATTAAATCTGTTGGTTAGAGCGAGTATGGTCGATCTCTGTGGTTCCCACCCTACTGGGTTCCGGTCAAAATTCAGTGATTCAAGGGTGTAATGTAATCCGCCTCTTGTAGCACATCGGCTAACGTGTACTCACGACGAAATGTTTCACGCTTCGCCTGCAGCCGGCCGTCCAACTAGTTACTCTAAGTCCTCTGGACGAGTCGGACGGTCTGGGTCTTTAACGCTTCGCCTGCTAATACAGGCGAATGATCCCAATATCAAGTGCCTGGACTGAAATAGATGGCTGGAGATATGTGGTTCGATTCCCCGCTAACACATTATTTCTTTACAAAGGCACCAGAGCAATTTAACACTATATTGCATGCAGCAGATTACTTACTCGTAGATATGAAAAATACCGAAGTTTAAATTTTGTCGGAACCTTGCAATTTATGGATGCTGTTTTAATACTTGGGGCGTTACATTGAATAAAATGCTATCATATGTAAAAAGCAGAAAATTGAGGAATACATGCAAATAAGATGTACAATAATCTGAAAGAGGAAAATATAACACCCACTGCAAATATAGAAGAAAGATTATCGTCTCAGTAACTTAATCGATAAAACATCGTCCTTCCAGCTGAAAACCAGTGGTTCAATTCAATGCTGAGACATGAATTCTGGTTAGAAAAACAATGTTAGGCAATATGAAGGAAATGCTTTAGAGTTTAAGTCCCACGTAAACTTTTCGAAAGAATTCTAAACACGAGAAAAGTCCATCTGGTCGTTGACTATCATCGGATTTGGGGAGATTTCGTCCTTTCAATGTCCCACAGAAAGTTTCTGTCACACAAAACTTCAATAATCTGTGAAACAAGAACACTTTTCTTCATTCGATTTCTCAGATATTTCAGTGAACTGCTTTATTGGAGGGAAACAGATTTTATTCTTTTCTCGTCAAATTTATCTTTCCGCAAAATGATTTTAAGAGTTGTATTTCTTAAAAAAATTCTTAAAATATAGAGTATGGATATTTGTATAATGTTGAATGTGCGGTTGCTTAAAGCTAGATGATAGTAATAGTGAATTACGATTTGAAACTATATGAACGTTATTACCCTGCTGAGCTGAGAGTCGTTTATAGTACTTTGCAGTAACATAAAGTTATTTAATCATTTTTGTACTTCATTTAGCAATATTAATGGAATTATAGATCACAATATTAGTCAAATTTCTTAAATATTGAAGCAGGGTAATAAAATAGCATATTGCTAATTGTATACAAACAAAATTACTAATTGTATACAAATAAAATTAGAAGGTTTATATTTTTAGAAAACTGGTTTAATATACAACTTTAGAAATAAAATGGAAGTATAAATTTTAGTTATGCATGAATACTTGAGATTTTTACAAAAATCTCTTTACATAGGAATGAAATCATTTACTTATAACTTTATTTCGTTATATATATATATATATATATATATATATATATATATATATATATATTAATGTCATATAAAAGATACGAATATAAGATTTAAAATTTAAAATTAACGAGACAAGTAGGCGCAATGCTGCTCTAAATTGTCTAGTATAATAAAAGAGAAAAATTCTACAAAGAAATCTCAAAAAAGGGGGGGGGGGGGGTGGAGAAAAGCCAACAGGGAAATTTGAAAAGGCCTAGGGGGGTGGTGACCCCTAGTTCCCCGGTTAAAAGTCGACTTTTATTCCATAGGAAACACTCCCGGAGCCGAAAAATACCTGAGGCCAATCTCCGTACAAACGTCAAAGCAAAAGACGCACAAAACAGTCCGAACAAGGAACAAATGGACTCCATTACGAAGTTGTAAAAGCAAGGGTATACATACAAAGTCAGAATTCAGAGTGACAACACACAAGAAAAGTAAAACGGCCAACTGAAATCCAGTCAAAAGAGAGAAGGGAGTAGAGTGTATAGGACTAACACCATTGTTGCCATTTATAACCCAAAACTAAACGTTTGCCAAAATCATTTTCAAATGCGTTGACTGTTTTATTATGATAGGTATTATAAATATGTCTGAGGAATCCAAGGGAATAGTCTTGTTTGATAGCATCCTTGATAAATATAACATCACTTTTTATACGGTCTTTTTTATAAGTATGCAAGCGGGCGTTCCGTATAAAGTGATTCATTACGATATTACGAAAAACTTTCTGACTTAAATTAGACCTCCAATTGATAATATAATTCACTTTAATCTTGAAATGTCGTCTTTTATCATAAAGTATCGTATACAAGGGTTCATCTTCAGCGAAGTGAATGATAATATCCAAGTAATTAATTTCATCGGCAGAATCTGCAGGAGTTTCAATTAAATCCAATTGTGCAGGGTAAAAGTCGAAGTTAAATTTAATATTGGTTTTTTGATGTGTCACAAGTATATCATCCACAAAACGGAAATACGGCAATTCGTTTAATATATGTGTGCCTTTTTCATAGTGATGGAGGTATAGATCTGCCATCATCGAGGAGCAGCCTCCCCCATAGGTATACCTTTTACTTGTACCCTATATATATATATATATATATATATATATATATATATATATATATATATATATATATATGTATATATATATATATATATATATTTATATATATATATATATATATATATATATATATATATATATATATATATATATATATATATATCAGATATGTTGATGATCTGATTTATTTGGTCTTTACAGCCAACTGTGTCATAGATTTCTATCCCGATAATTTGGAACCAATTCCTAATAAAGTCACTATTAGTAATAACATTAATTTTTTGGACTTAAATCCTATTATTGAACCTGCTAATAGGATAGTTACTAATTTATATGATAGAAATGACTATTTTAACTTTAACATTAATAAATTATTACCTTTTAATTCCTGTAATTTGATTCAATTGTTTAGAAATATTATACTTAATCAGCTCTTTAGAATTTATAGATTACCTGATAAAAAATTTCATGTTATATATATTAATAAACTTAATTACTAGCAAATTATATAAATATCCAGATTATTTCGTACGTAGTATAGTTAAAAAGTTTGGAATGGCAGATAATACTTAAATTCTCTCCTTAGTATCTTATTTTAGCCTGACATCCACTTTCCCTTGAATAAGCATTACCATGTATTTACATGTTCTTACTGTTGAATATCACCTTTTATCATCTTTTCGCATTACTTTTATTTATTTTTCACGATTGGCAACAGCAGTTCTCAACTTTTTATTTTTTGAGATTGGCAGCATTGGTCTCTTTATTCAAGGCTACAATGGATCAGACGTATGCAGTGTTTTTTCAGGTATTCCTGCTTCCTATTATTTTTCAATCTTTATGCATGCTGTCCAGGTTATCTAAGTTTATAGATATACTCTATCACTGATATCAGAAACATGCATTTTGTGTTCATTTTATAAAATACCTGGACTTGATAAAGAGTTTTATCGAAATGAATAATTCATTATTAGGCCTAGGGCTTGTCCATGTGCAAAGCTTTCATGCTTGGATTTTATTAATATTATTTATCGACTCCTTTCCATTGATGTTTTTTTATTGTCTTCAACTTGATGACTAGAGGTTTGCATTTATATTTTCCCCTTGATTGATGATTCTCTGTTTGATACTTTTATTTGTAAGGCATTTTGTAATGTTGGGGTTTTCTGAGTTGAAAATGCTCTCTATTCTTTCGTTGGATTTTTAAATTTTATTATATATATATATATATATATATTATATAAAAATCCAATGATAGAACAGAGAGAAGTTCTAACTCAAATATGCCTAGAAATTAAAAAGAAGTATTAAATAGAGAATCATCAATCATTAGAAAAATAAAATGCATATTTCTAGTCATCAAGATAATCAACAAATGCAATGGTGTGGATTCGAAAATAGATAAACAAAACATATATGAGCATTAAAGTTATACACGTGGATAAGCACTAGACCTAAAAAAATTGTTCATTTCGAAAAAAATTCTTTGTCAAGTCCAAGTATTTAATCAAAATAAACACAAAATATGCTTGTTTCTGAATTGAGAGATATATTATATCTATAAACTCTCAATACTACAAGCATAAAGATTTAAACTTTATATAGGAAACAAGAATACCTGAAATACACTGCAAATGTCCAATCCATTCGTCCAACAGATGAAGAGATAAATGTTGCCAATTTCAAAAGATAAAAGAAGATATCTACTGTTGCCAATCGTGAGAAATAAATAACAGTATTGCGATAAAGCAATAAGATGGGATATTTTCTACAGTAAAAGCTACAAAACAAAGGGGCCTGTAATATAATTAAAAACATAGAGGCTAAAATATAAGGGGATGTCATTTCATCGAAATGTTAATTCAAGATAATGTTGATGTTTGGCTAATATTAGATACTAAAGAGAGAAATTTTACAACATTCAACCAATCCAAACTTTTTAACAATACCATTTTCTAAATATGCTGGATATTTACATAATTTACTGAAAATTTTTAGGTTCTTAATGTGCATAGCATGAAATTTTTTATCTGATAATCTATAAATTATAAAAAGTTGATTACGTGTAATATTTCTAAGCAATTGAATTGAGATGCAGGAATTAAATGGAAATATTTTATGAATATTAAATTTAGAATTGTCTTTTTAACACTTTACAACAAAGTTGAAAAGTGTTTATAACTTTGTTCATTCTGTCTGTCTGTCTGTCTGTCCGTTAGCACGATAACTGCCGTAAAAATGACTTAATTAAAATGAAATTTTAGTATGTTGTTCAGACGGTCTGTAGGACCTATGGGAATATAAATGAATAATATCACCCAATTAGTTTTGGATTGAACCCGGGTTGAAAAAATAAAATACATTGAACCCTATGAGACATAATTTTTCAAGCATTTTTAAGCGGATTTAAAATTCACAAATTGCTTCGAAAATTTTAGGTAATATTCAAATTGTTCCATAAAATATATAAAAAAAATTTAGCAAAATATATTCAGTAGTTTTTTAAATAAAAATTAAAATAATAATTACACCTCTTATATGAAGCGATCACGTGACCATGATATGAAACAATCACGTGATCCACTTCAAAATGAAATATGGCATCCATCTTGTTTCAAAATCGTGACTTTTAAAGTTTTTTTTAATTCATATTGAGTGTTGTATCCGTCTTAAAACCGCTTTATTTTTGCTTAAATTCTGTGCATCTACATACTGAAACAACGCAATTACAATATATTTGAGTTTAAATGAGCATCCAAATCTGATTATTTCTACAACGAAGCCTATTTTTCACTTATGTAAAATGTAAACGGCAAAATATGTAGAATGAGTTGTATAAGTGCTGTATTTCTTTAACTCAAAATTATTTAGCTCATGGAGTCTGCATAGCTGATATGAATGAAATTTTCATTGATTTTGCAGAGAGAAGGGCGATTTTTTCGATGAAGTTTTAATCATAGAGTTTAATTACCTGTTGCTCCATGGTCTTGATTTTTAAATAAAATAAATTATTATAGTATTGTGATGAATGAAATGAATGGGAAAATATTCATGAATGAAATGCTGTTCTTATAGAGAGAGCCAGGCGTGTTATTTTTTCTATGACGTCATTTGAATGAATTTCAGTTGTTTTTGATGAAGTTTTCAAATATAATAAATTATCGTAGTATTATGATAATCTTAAAAATATTACCGAGAAATGTATCGCATTTTAGAGATGTTTAAACCAGGCAATTTATATTTCAATGCCATCATTTGAATGAAGTTCATTTTTTTCGGTGAAGGTTTAAGTTTTCAAATATAATAAATTAATGTAGTATTGTAATAAGTTTTAAACTATTGCCGAGGAATGTATTGCATTTTAGAGATGTTTAAATAAAATTGCATTGAAGTTGAAAAGTGTTTCATAATCAATGCTTTAAGCATGTTTGATCTTTCTTGTTTATAGTATAAATTAGTAACTATCTCATTAGTAGGTTCAATACTTAGATTTAAATCCAAAAAATGATATTATTACTAATAGTGGCTACATTAGGAATTATGACAATCAGCAAATACTAAACAAATCAGATCATCAATATATCTGTTATGTGAAGTAAAAGACTTATATATATATATATATAGATATATAGTATATATATATATATATAGTATATATATATATATATATATATATATATATATATATATATATATATATATATATATATATATATATATATATATATAAATACATTATATATATATATATCATTATTGTTATTATTACACATATCCTTATCTACATGTGTATATTAAGCTCTGATTATTCTTCCCAATTTTGTTGATACTATTAAGACAAAAATTCATTTCATGAAATAATATCTAGGTCTATATCAATAGTATACATATTTTTAAATAATGAAGCATTGGTAATATATTACAATATAATATTCTGTTACGATGTAAACAAAAATTAAAGTTACATATTTTAGGAATTGATAGTTTTATAATTTAAAATATATTTTAAATTAAAAAGGATTCTATTTTTAAATAGTTAATAACATAAATTAAGTGTAAAATGTTGAATAATACGTTTTACTAAAGATATTAAACTTTAGCTGAGATCAAAATATATATTTCTTCAACCTATTTTTACTGAAACGGTATTTCTTTTTCAAGTACATTAAAATTCTGAAGCTGCTCTTTGCTCAAGATCACATAATATTTCGAAAATTTTTGTTGATGCAGAATAAATTGTAATGCAAAAATGTCTTTTGATATATCGTCTTTTTAATAGTTAAATGTCCTTACATCAATATCTTTGTAAACTCCAGATCGTATCCAGTAGAACCATATGCAAATTATTTTTAATCAAGACACAAACATCCAAAATTTTGAATCAATAAAATCCGTCAAAAAATCGAACACTGAATTTTAGAAAAATTGAGACCTATATAACTTCATGTAACTCTGAGGACCAAAACAAGCCCTTTCAGACAGTTCTTATGTGAAAGATAATCACACAGAAAAATGGCTGTAAACGCATCAAAGAACCTTCAACTAAAGGAATATACATTTGATTTGTTAGCTAAATGCAGGTTATATACACATACATGGACAGTTAGCATTCATCCGAATAAATGAGCTTAATTAATTTCCTAAATCAGATATTTATGATTGATAAGGCGCTAATGTAAAATTCCTTAAAGATTTTTCTTATAAAATATAATACTAAATGGTGATATTGTATTCTGCATATACACACTTTTGCAAAAGAAAACGAAGCACTTCTAAAAAATAATCCGATCATCTCGAAATTTCGTGTGCAAATTCCTTTATACGAAGTATGCGAGTGATTAAATTTGCAAGGCCAATGGCTGTTAACTTCGGTCATAGCGCGCTTTTTTACTACGCAACTATCATCCTATAAAACAGGTAAAAATGTGGATGGTTTATCTTTGCTCGTTATCGGCGTTGCAATTCCGTGGAGACATAACCAATAATGCTGCTAAGACGTCGGCGAAGACCTTATAAGCAATTAGACGAGTCCGAACGTGGTCGAATAGTCGGGATGCGTGAAGCTGGCTGGTCATACCGAGCAATAGGCCGCCACCTGCACCGAACGGACACTGCTGTGCAAATGTGCTGGCAGCAATGGTTGCTGCAAGGAACTCATTGGCGGAATTAAGGCTCTGGAAGGCCAAGATGCACGAATGCGAGGCAAGATCGAATGATTGTGTGACAGGCCCGAACTGGCCCAACGGCACCATTGTCCTCCATCCAACGTATTACAGCCTCTTCCATACCACATATGGTACCTTCCACCATCTCACGGCACTCGGCTGAGGTGGAGTTAAGCTCACAGCTGCCTTTAAGACGTCTGCCCATAGCCCCACAACATCCACAGAGTCGTTTGAAGTAGTGTCGGTCATCATAGCTGTCAGCAGACTGGCATCGAATAGTTTTCAGCGATGAATCACGCTTCAGTCTTTCAGCAGATGACCATCGGGTACGTGTGTGGAGGCGCCAGGGCTAGCGGTCCCAATCAGCCTTTATTTTACACAGTCACACAGCCAGGCCAACAGCCGTACCGTGCTGAAAACACCGGTTCTCGTTAGATCACCGAAGTCAAGCAGCATCGGGCGCGGTTAGTACTTGGTGGGTGACCACCTCGGAACACCGCGTGCTGTTGGCCATCTCGGGTGCGGCATCCCTGTGGTTTGCGCGCTAGATTTGCACGCTACCACGAATGCCGCCGTGTTCATGCGGAGTACGATCACGTTAAACATGTGGGTCCGTAAGTCCTTCCGAGAGGTTGGTGGTAGGGGAAGGAGGGTACGGTCCCTGTGGATGCCTCCCCCACTGGGTTCCGGTCTAAATTGGGTGGCACTTCCCGGCCGTCCATACAGTTACCTTACACCTTTCTGGTAGGTCGGACGGTCTGGGTCTCAACAACAACAACAACAACAGTCACACAGCCAGGGCGCGATAGCCCAGTGGTTAGCGCGCGAGAAGTGCACTCGGTAGGCCTGGGTTCGATTCCCTACGCTGCCAAAACTGTAGCTATGTTCACGAGGAATACGATCACATTAACCATGTGGGTCCTTAAGTCCTTCCGAGAGGTTGGTGGTAGGGGAAGGAGGGTACGGTCCCTGTGGATGTCTCCCTCACTGGGTTCAGGTCTAAATTGGGCGTCCAAACAGTTACCTTACAGCTTTCTGGTAGGTCGGACAGTCTGGGTCTCTACAACAACAACAGGCACACAGCCATTACCCCTGGTGTGATGGTGTGGGGTGCTATCTTTTACGACAGCAAGTCGCCCCTAGTCATCCTGTGTACAACTTTAATAGCTCAACAGTATGTTGATGAAATCCCGCGACCGTTTGCGTTACCCTTCATGGCATGTCATTTTGGGGCCATTTTCATACAAGATAATGCCACGCCATATACGGCTCACATATCTGTGTATTGTCTCCGTGCTGTTGATACTGTTTCTTGGCCACTAAGGTCACCAGACCTTTCGTCAATCGAACATGTATGGGACATGCTAGACTGCCAGATTCGGGCACCTGTAACAGATCTGGAGCAATAATTGAGGAATGCCTGGCAGAAAGTATCGCAGGATGACATTAGAAACTTTATCACTCCTTACCTAGACGTATACAAGCATTCATTGTCGCCAAAGGGGATTTCACCAATTACTGATTTGAAAATTCAATGTGCAACTGCTAACCATTGATGGGTCCTACGACCTTGATTTTGTAATCATTTCATTACCTGTGTATGAGCTGACGCATATTTAATTTCAATAAAAACAATAACTTTCTTCATGGTGCTTTTTTTTTTTTTTTTTTTTTTTTTGCAAAAGAGTGTATTAACTGAAATTAATTTCGATGACCCAAAACTATCTGAAAACATAATTTGATTTTTATTATAAATATATGATTCTCAAATATACGTGACTCATTTATACGACAGGTAGAGAGAAAATTTGGTTGTAATCGAAGTAATTGAAATGTTGCAAGTGATAAAATTGGAAATGTAAACGAGCAATTTTATATCTACTAATCTTATGCTCATAATGTTTCCCCGTTGCTTGAAATACGCGTCAAGGTAACTACATAAAATCTTTTGTAAGAGTGATGAATGCCTGTCGTTAAAAACATTGAACTTGTTGAACAGAAACTTATGTTAGGTCCAACAAGGGCACTTTGCTGTACATCATGAATGAGTAGAATGATTCAGCTTTGTTGCTGTGAATAAATGCATCTGTGAATATTTTTCTCTATCAAAGATTAATTTAGCCTCACAGAAATATTCTATATTATTATTAAGACGCAGAATGTATTGCTACGACGAAAACTCTCTAATATTTTTGCAGCGTACACTATAAATAACATGAACCTAACTATTCCGTAGAACGACGAAACTGTCTTGGAGAGTCAAGAAAGTTAT
Organism: Amaurobius ferox; assembly: GCA_951213105.1. Taxonomy (NCBI): domain Eukaryota; kingdom Metazoa; phylum Arthropoda; class Arachnida; order Araneae; family Amaurobiidae; genus Amaurobius; species Amaurobius ferox. The sequence goes on along the minus strand of OX578142.1, from coordinate 106,701,063 downwards.
CTTGATAAATAAAAATATACTTCTATTGGTGATGTACAACGCTCGGATTGGACTAAATTTGATTATTTCTACGCTCAGCTATTTGAAATTCAAATAACCACAAGCAGGTATCCATACTCACTAGTTTCGGAACCACTAACAAGGAATCACAGGTAAGAATCACCCAAAGCTCTACGTCAGTAATCTTAATTTGAACCCTGCACCTATTTGAAGATCAAAACCCATACTTTCGGTGAGCTTTACAGCTCGCGTAAAACCCTTGCTGTTCGAATCTCTGTGATTGCAACTCTAAGAAATATCATGTTAAGTTTTTTTTCGAAGTTTTTTAAACAGACAATATAAAGTTTCCTTTTGTAACAAAGAAATGATTAGGAAATTCCTACAGTTTATCTTTCTTAGCAAGAAACACATTAGAGTATTGTAGATGATAAATGCTTGTAAAATTTTATTTCAGCTCCTGTTGTGGATTCTTCAGTTGCTCAAGGAGGATCTGATGACATACGAGCCAATATTCTTTCGATAGAAAGTGAGCTTCAGAATATTTTAGGAAATGAGTCACCCTTTTCTTTTTTAAAAGAGCACAAGTATGCAAGCATACGGGAGATTCTAATTTTTTACGAAGATCGAAGTAAAGTACCTTTATTTCTCACTAGCATTTATTTAAGTACCAGCATTGTTTCTCATTAGCATTTGAAATAGCCCACTCCAATAGCTCCAATGAATATAGTGCAGAAAAATCTTAAATTTTTGAGCTCAAATCATATTTGTCTAAGCTCTTGTATTATTAAATTTGTTTTCATATGATTGATTGATCTTAGTTTAAATCACATAACCTAAAAACTAGTTACTGCTCACCTGCTCACATGGTACAAAAATTTATGCATTTCGTGCTTATGCACATTTATAGAAACCAGGGATCCCCCACATTTTATGATCAAGAAGCGACTAGCACAATGTTTAGTTTTCTACGAAGCACCAAAACTCAAATGAATTCTTCCAAGGAATACTTACACACAATAAAACTCTTTGTCAGGATCTGTGACTGTAATAAGAAGCACCAACATTATGTTATATTCTGTTACGAAGCACCAGAACTAAGTTGAATTCTTCCAAGGAACACACACTATAAAACTTTTTATCAGGATCTGCAATCTATACAGGAAGCACCAACATTATGTTAAATTATTCTATGGAGCACCAAAACTATGATAAATTCTCACAAGGAGCACTTGCACTCTATAAATAAATAAATAAGGAAGCTTTTTCATTTGTTTCTGGTGTAGTAGATATACTTATAACTTTCGTAACTGCGTATCTTCCTTTTTCAGTTGTTAGTGACTTTAGCGTGTGCCACAATTGTACATTAAAATACTCGACAGAGTACTGGCAGAGAGCCTAACCAATTTTTCAGGTTCATAAATAATGTAGAAATATAGAAACATTGATAATGGATGTAAATGAACATTTTTAATAACTATTTAAATATTTGTCTATGATAATGGAAAAATAATATCATAATCATTAGTTGTAGATATAATTATTACAAAATTGCACCGGTACTAATGTTGCAGCTATCAAAGTTGTAAGAAATTACTCTAAAGCTGCTTAATTTAGAGAATAAGACACTATAAAATTCTGAAATTTTTTTATAAAATATAATATTCTATTGTATTTGTTATACTACTTCAGCGAATGCTATTTCACTCTCTTTTTATATTTCCAATGTTACCATTTAATCACATAGGGTTTCTAAGACCGTCCTTAAGCAACCCAATAACTTTGTAAAAAAAAGTCCATGAGTGTACACATATTAAAATATCGATAGTAAAGTGACCGTGCCCGATCGAATAAAAGAAAGAAGCGGATAATAAAAAACGTTAGGATAACAATTTTGGTAACAAAGCGAGGTAGACGAACAAAGTCAATTACAAAGTTGTAGAAGATTATCTAATTAGTAAAAATCGACATCAAGAACGTATAAAGCGCACATGTGGAAGGTAATAAATACCTGTCAAAAAGTAGTATCATTTGGAACTGTAACAGCTCATCACCTGAAATGCTTGTCCAAGCACGGGGAAATATCCTTTCTCGAATTCAAATGTGTATTTTTACTGACGCTAGGCGTATTAAATAGTCTATACATTAGATCCTTTGCATGTAAGTGTTGTTTATTTTAGTATTCTTGAATGGACAGTATTTCGTCAGTAACCACATTGAGCCATATAGCATATTAGCGCGTCACCTGAAATGCTTGTTCAAGCAAAGGGTTATATCCTTTCTCGAATTCAAATATGCATTTTTAATGACAAAGAACATTTTAAACAGTCTATACATTAGATTTCTTTGCATGTAAGTGTTGTTTACGTTAGCATTCCTGAAAGACAGTATTTCGTCAGTAACCAAATTGTGCCAAATATGTCAGCGCGTCACATGAAATGCTTGTCCAAATACGGGTTTTATCCTTTCTAGAATTTAAATATGCATTTTTACTGACGACAGGCATTTTAAACAGTCTATACATTAGATTTTTTTGCATGTAAGTGTTGTTTATTTTAGCATTCCTGAATGGATAGTATTTCATCAGTAACCACATTGTGCCAAAATAAATACATTCTGTAACAGTTTTATTTTTAATTACTACTCATTATACAATGATATATAATTTTGTAATTGGCTTTTTCTTGTCTATCTCACTTTATTGTCGAGTTAGATAGCCTAGCTTTTTAATTAAAAACTAGGGCACTGTAATCACTTTTAATCAATCAGGCAAGGTCACTTTACTACAAATAGACATAACGTGCACACCCATAGCCCTTACCTTAAAAAGTTATTAAGGTGTTAATCCGAAGCCACTGGTTCTCACTTTATAGCTTGTAAAGAACCTTGCTGCCCTAAACTTGGACCCTGGATCTGTGAACTGGACAGCCGACGCTCTACCGTTGAGCTACTGGGACGAAATGCAAGCTCTTATAGTCGAAGTGGACTCTGCATTCTCCACCGTCTAATGACAGACTGGCGTGCAACTGACAATCAGATTGACCACCTACGGCTATTTTTACCTCACATTAGCCTCCTGATGTTATTTTTATCCTCCCAGTTAACTTCCTACGTGGTTGTTTCACCTTTCGATTTGAAATCGGCGATCCATTTCCCAGAGTCCACTGATTCTGTGCTAGTCGTATTAGGGTTTAACTTTCAGACGTCCTACTTCTTATCACTAACCTACAGGTTTGATTTGTTCGGGGGCCATTGTAAAGAACCTTGCAGCCCCAATCGGGAATCGAACCCTGGATTTTCGAACTGCCCAGTCGACGCTCTAGCATTGAACTTCTGGGACGAAATTGCAAGCTCTTATTTTCGAAGTGGACTCTGCATTCTCCACTCTCTAGTGTCAGATGGGCGTTCAACTGACAACCTGACAGACTACCTCCAGCTATTTTTACTTTAGATTAGTCTCCTGATGCTATTTTTATTCTCAGGGTTAGCTTTCTGCGTGGTCGTTATTCTTTTGATTTGAAATATATCGCTCCATATCCCAGAGTCCACTAAATCCGTGCAAGTCGCACTAGGGTCACTTTCAGACCTCCGGCATTTTTACACTAACCTACAGGGTTGGTTTGTTTAGACGCCATTGTAAAGAAACTTGCTACCCCAACCGGGAATCGAACCCTGGATCTTCAAACTGGCCAGCCGACGCTCTATCGTTGAGCTACTGGAAAGAAATTGCAAGCTCTTATTTTCGAAGTGGTTTCTGCAAACTGTTTTTCGAGATAACTATTTTCCGTATTACATCTCAGTGTAGACCAAACGGATATATATATATCTTTCTTATACCAAATTAAAGACTGATTTTATTTCTCTATGAGTTAACGTTAGAAAATAACACTCACTGACAATATATTTGCATGGTTTTTGCTCTCACTCCTTAAATTGTTTCAAGGGCATTAGTGCTTTCATCAGGTCAAAGAATTAGTGTATACAAATCGAAATATTAAACTATCAAATAATACGCTATTGACAACAACGTTCTTTAGATCTTATAGTCACCTATTTTTATACAGCTGCTTCTATGAAAGAAGTAATTTATATTCTCATATGCAACATTTCCATTATTAAGCAGCATTTCCATTTTTAAGCAGCAGTTCCATTATTAAGCAATAGTTTCATTCGCAGAAATTTATTTATGGGCATGAAAATTATCCAAACAAATGCGAGGTAAGCTATAAGAACTATGCGTCTTGTTGGACTAATATTATTGTAAACTTATGCATGTTTAAATAATGTATTAACTTAATTTTTGCAATTTTCATTTGTGTGCATGAATGTTTTCCTGAGGAATTCAAAATGAAAAAATGTTAATCTTACTTCGAAATTGAAGTGAAACTTACATAACCTAAACTCCTTTGAATAGTGTTATGCCTATGAAATTCTCTGGAATATCTTTCTTTTTTACATTCTTTGAATATTGCCATATCTTTGAAATTACCTCGCATATATTCCTTTTTATTTTCTTTGAATATAGTTATGTCGATGAAATTCTCTCATATCCTCCTTTTGTTTTGCAGTTGAAGAGATATCCGCCATTGTAAGCGTAATAAAATGTTCCAGATACATAGATGATATCAATAGTGTCAGAAGTGATATCTTGAATACATTTTTATTAGTTGCTCTTGAAAGAGGTTGTTCCCGGCCTCCTCCTGATATTGGTATTGGTGTACCATTTCTACGAAGCATGTATGATGTAGTGCCATTTCTTGTAGACATACGAGGGGACAACAGACTTATAGAAAAATGGGATGATATCATTATTATGCACGACAGCAGCACAGGTAAAATTTTAAATTTTGCATTTAATAATAACATAACAGTAGCAAGTTAACATTGGAGAAATGCTGATTAAATACAGGCTTTTTGTAACATGTAATAGTCCCTTCATATTGTGCATATATGTTATGCATATATATGTTGTGTGTGTTATAATATCATATTGTATCTTTCTGTACGTAACGCTCTTTGACTGTAAATAACACAAAGAGTAAGCAAGCTTTTCACTTCATTCTTTCTACAATACGTTTGCTTCAATGGTTAAATTTAGAAAAATATATATTTGAAATGTCAAATTTTTCCGGCCGGACCGTCCAATATCACAAGATGGAGAAGATGCGCAATATCGTCCAAGTCAGGGGCTTATCCTATGGTAATTTACGTTAAAAAGCCAATGAAACCATTTAAAAGAATGTAGTACAAGCCTTTTTTCGACATATTAGGATTCCTTTGAAAATTGACCATTACCACCAATAAATATTTTCAACATATGAAAAGAATAGCTCACAAACAAAATTTAATAGAATGATTTGATCGATTAATGTAATAGCATTGCTGTTGAAGTTCTTCATGCATTGTTGTTTATTGTTTGTGAAACTATTACAACCACCATTTTGTACTTAGCTTTGAAACTATACCAGTAAATGGTTTAGAATTTCGTATAAAAAAGAAAATATAAAGTTTTAAAACTCCGGCATTTGTATTTAAAAATGCGTTTATAGCTGTCGCTAAATCTTGGGGGTGACCAAGATTTGGCGCCTCGTTTGTACTATTTTAGGAACGCATCAGCATTCCTCTCCGTCAGGTCGTCGTTTTCGAATATGTAGCTGGCGTGTGTATATTATACGTGGCGTGATAAACCCGATTTTTAGGGGTCAGTATCTCAGCCTCCAAGAAAACAATAGACTTTTTTTCATATATTTTATTGAATTCGTAATGACCGATAATTGTCTGTCTGTGTGGCTGTTAATTTCAACGTTTTTAATGGCATTTTAACATACTTTCCTATCAAGGTCCGTAGATAGATACTGTTGTTCAGTAAGAGAGAAATAGCTCCCTCTTATAACGTCACTGCCTGATCGCTGAGTCAAATTCTAGCAGGGCACTCTCGTATTTAAAGGGAAAGAAACATTTTACTTAAGCGTATTCAGACTCTTTTTCTTATGCAGCCTATAATTTAAATATAAAATATATCAATATAATCATTCTTATACAATAGTGTAGTATCCATACATAGAGTTTGCAAATATAATACGAAAATTAGCAATTCACATTTACAAAAGTTTCACTTTAAGATTATATCCGGATTGGCGTTATTTTAAATGTGAAGAATTTAATCATTTTACAAATAGTGTAATATTGCAAAACACAGAGTTCATACTCTTTTGCAAGAACGCATTTCCAGGAATTTTTAAGGAAATTTCCAGGAGGGTATAAGCATTTTCGCAAGAGTATTTCTGAACAGTAAAAGCAAAATTAAAACAAATATTCTGCAGAAGTTTTTCTTTAGATAGGTTTCTTAGTTTGTTGCCAGATACACCGCTTCAGTCATAAAGAATTCCTATGTATTACATTACAATGCACATGCACAAAAAAATAGTCAATATGAAAGAAGGTTACCAATTTCCACTCCGTAATTTATTAAATAGATGTATAAATATGTGCTGCGCATAAAACATTAAAACTCAATATAACATAAAACATACAAATTAAATTATTTTGAACATTAGTAAAAACCGAAATTGAAACAAGCACTCAAAACGATAAAATTTGAAATGTTTATGAAAAAATTCCTAAACTAGCAATTTTTGCGAAAGATGACTTTGCTGTTTTTATAAAAAAAAACTTACAATTTGCAATTTTATGAAAAAACGATAATTTTCACGATTTTTTACTAAATCTCACTAAATTTCATATTTTTGCAAAAGAGGTTAAAATTGATTATTTTTATGAAAACACGTTAATATATGAAGCAGAAGTTTTTAAATATTAACGTTTTAGGGTAAGCAATATCTGAAACATTATTTAACAATTCAGCTTAACGTAGATCACTTCCATAAGCAACAACATGGGATTCCAATTTGAATTACTCCATCTATTAATCCATTATTTCCGAAGTTCCTCATCTTTAGGAAAATCGTAATACAAAATATGGCGTGTTTCATGATTTTAGTTTTGTCTTCTCCACATTGTTGTTTTAAACCAACATTATATCTATTTCAAAGGATAATTAGGACAAAAACATAAAAAACTAAAATTATTTATAGAGTGTGGACTATAAAACACTGTTTTTCGACCGCGTGTCCCTGAAAAAGAAACTTATGTTCCTTAGAAGCCATAGGTCCGGGAGTGAAGTAAGTCACTGCGACAAGAGAACGGGACTTATACAGGAAGTATAGGGGACCGAACAACCTGCTAATGTTCCATTAACCTTATTTTCGTACGTCTTAAATATCTGGAATTTTTTACACAGCTTAATCCAGTAAAACATTTTAAACTATTGGCGGATCCTCAGAAAATAGAACCGGCAATTTTTTGCGAAATAATACGCAAAAAATATCCATTCCCTTCTATAGAAATATATAATCCCATTGTTGTAAAACAGTTAAAAATGAGTCCAATATGCTGCTTTGCTGTTACATATATATATATATATATATATATAATAAAAGTTTAAAAATCCAATGAAAGAATAGAGAGAATTTTCAAATCAAAAATCCCCAACATTATAAAATACCTTACAAATAAAAGTATCAAACAGAGAATCATCAATCAAGTGGAAAATATAAATGCAAACCTCTAGTCATCAATCTGAAGACAATAAAAAAACATCAATTGAAAAGAATCGATAAAATAATATCAAATAAAATCCAAACATGAAAGCTTTACACGTGAATAAGCCCTAGGTCTAATAATGAATTATTCATTTCGATAAAACGCTTTATCAAGTCCAGGTATTTCATAAAAATGAACACAAAATGCATGTTTCTGATATCAATGATAGATTATATCTATAAACCTAGATAACCTGGACAACATGCATAAAGATTGAAAAATAATAGGAAGCAATAATACCTGAAAAAACTTCATACGTCTGATCCATTGGAGTCTTGAATAAAGAGACCAATGTTGCCAATCTCAAAAAATAAGAAGTTGAGAACTGCTGTTGCCAATCGTGAGAAAGAAATAACAGTAATGCGAAAAGACGATAAAAGGTGATATTCAACAGTAAGAACATGTAAATATATGGTAATGCTTATTCAAGAGAAAGTGGATGTCAGTCTAAAAAGATACTAAGAAGATAATTTAAGTATAATCTACCATTCCTAACTTTTTAGCTATGCTATGCACTAAATAAGCTGGATATTTATATAATTTGCTAGTAATTTTAAGTTTATTAATATGCATAGCATGAAATTTTTTATCAGATAATCTATAAATTCTAAAGAGCTGATTAAGTATAATATTTCTAAACAATTGAATCGAGTTACAGGAATTAAAAGGTAATAATTTATTAATGTTAAAGTTAAAATAGTCTTTTTTATCATATAAATCAGTAACTATCCTAGTAGTAGGTTCAATAATAAGATTTAAGTCCAAAAAATGAATGTTATTACTAATAGTGGCTTCATTAGGAATTAGTTCCAAATTATCCGGATAGAAATCTATATCTATGACACAGTTGTCTGTAAAGATCAAACAAATCAGATCATCAACATATCTATAAATTTTATAATCTGTGGATATATATATATATATATATATATATATATATATATATATATATATATATATATAGGTATATATATATATATATATATAGTATATATATATATATATATATATATATATATATATATATGTATATATATATATATATATATAAATAAAAATTGAAGGATTTTAATCGAAAATTATGCATAAACTACTGTATGTACAAAAAAAACCCATCTCTAGCATATCTGTTACAAATGAGTAACTATAGGCCAAGACTAAGGATAAAGTTAGAAGGTAACATATCACTACAATGGAAAGGGGGATGAGAAGAATATTAGGATTCAAAAATCACAATTAAAAGTATATAAAAGTAAATAAAAATAAAACTCGGCAAAAATGAGAATAGGCAATAATAATCAGCTCAAGATAAGAGATTAAGAATAGAGAACAATCAATTGAAACTACACAAAAAATGGCGGTTAGTTCGAAATTGCATTCTCATCAGGACAGCCATACAATTCGAATTAAAACCGATAGAATAGCCAGTTTCTGACAATGGCGATAGTATTTAACTATAGACACCATTGGAACTGTCTACTGGCTAGTGGAAGGAGAAAAATAAATCAATTGAATTATACAAATCTGAAAAACAATACCTCCTCGAACAGAAATATGAAATCACAAGCATAGCACCACGTGTAAGATAAACTAGTGACTGAGCATTTCACCTCACTTCGTCAATGCGAGTGGGCACCGGAATGAATACATTTGAACGATACATAATATGTATGGAGACTTTCAAAAATAGCAATCAGTATAGGACTCAGGACAGGTGGGAAATAGTCATTCGAAAATAGTAAACAGTATTAGACTCAGGCCAAGTGGTAAGTTAGGTGATAAGAATGGGTGAATTCTCAAAATTGAGTTATCCTATCAAAGATAAATAATACATGTGTAAAATTATTACGTGGTATATTTGAAATTATTAATAATATTATTTACAAATACTTCCGGATATTGGTAATTTTGACAAATGCGTTTAAGATTATTGATGTGGAGAAATTGAAACTGAGGATCAGAAAGTCGATGTATTCGAAATAGCTGGTTTAAAATGATGTTTCTAAACAATTGAATAGAATTACAAGATTGATATGATAGCAGCTTTATGATAGTGAAGTTGTAAGAATCTTTTTTATCATATAGATTGGTAATTACATGATTATTGAGGGTATCTAAATTTAGGTCTAAAAAATTAACAGTTTGACTAACGCAAGGCTCATTAGGAATAAATTCTAGGTTAGACGGGTAAAAATCAATATTAATGGGATAGGAATCATCAATGATAATACAAATTAAGTCGTCAACATATCTATATATAATATATGAATAAGAGTTAAAATGACATTCATAATAATAAAGATATAAGTTAGCGAGTATACTACTACTACAGCCACCTTGTGGTACACCAGATGTTTGTAAATAAATGTTATCACCTTGGATAATATAATTGTTGTATAACACAAAGTGCAAGAGCATAGGAAAATTTTTGACATTAAAAGCAACATGATTGGAAGATATATAGTCATGATATAGAGAGATAATAACTTTATTATATATATATATATATATATATATATATATATATAAATTAGTAAATCCAATGTTAGAATGTATGTAGTAACTCATAATACACTATTCCAAAATTTTCTACAAAATACAAAGAAATAAAAGAAATTAAGACATAAAGAGGAAATAATAAAGCGTAATGCAGGTCATAAAGACAAAGACAATCAACAAATTTCAAAAATGAGGAATGAAAATAGGAAAACAAAAAAATCAAACAAAAAAGCTTGCACATGGAAGAGCTTTAGGCTTAAGATAAGTTCATTTCGAAAAAATTCTCTTCAAGTCAATATATCCCTTCGAAATGAACACAAAAATGCTTGTTTCTGAAACACAAGATAGATTTTATCTATAAACTTGTGTTATATGGAAGACAAGCATATAGATTGGAACAATAAAGGAAATATAAATACCTTAAATTACACTTCATTAGTGCAACCATGACAAGCAAAATATGGCTAGACCAATGTTGCCATATGCAGAAATGAAAAGATGTATATATATATATATATATATATATATATATATATATATATATATATATATATATATATATATATGTGTGTGTGTGTGTATATATATATATATATATATATATATATATATATATGTGTGTGTGTATATATATATATATATATGTAGTTTGAAAATTCAATGACAGAATAGAGAGAAATTGCCACTCAAAAACCCTAACTTTAAAATAATCCTACATAATAAAAATAAGTATTAAATAGAGAATCATCAATCCAATGGAGAGAAAAATATGCAAATTTCTAGTCATCGTTCTGATATTTAGGAAAATTGATAAAAATTGGTTGAGTAGATTGATAGGTAATATAAGCATTATATAGAGCTAAAATTACATCATACAGTGAGATCTTAATATTTTTAAAAATATTTTTAAAATCAAAAATTGTTTAGATCAAAAATACGTTAATATGTGTCAAAATTTTTTAACACAAATGCATCTAAATAGAACATTACACAGACAGAGATCATATAAAGCAGTGGTACTCACTACGCGGTTGTGTGTCCTATGTATTATCATCCAGTTTTATCTTTTTTGTGATATGTCACAAATTGACATGTTTAATTTGATATATGATCCCCATTCACAATGTCCAATTTTCAATTAAATATAACTCGCTCAATTTTAACGATACAGATATACGGTTTTTTTTAATGATCTTGTTGCATTAAAAATAAAAATTTTTTGATTGACCAAATTTGTCTAAGGGGGTTGTATAAAAATTTAAAAAAGTGTAACTTTTTGAAAATTAATGGGAGGACTATTTCACTAACGTTGTCTTATTTCCTACTTTACTTTCAACATTTTTGCACGTTACATTGCCCAATTATCTGCAACAGGTAAAGAATTAAAGAGCGTTTCAATCTTTTTGGGATACCCTATATAATTTTTGGGTAGTCATGTTAATACTTTTTCTACAAAAAGTATTGAAATCTCACAAAAACAGCACTTTATGGTAAAAAAAAAGATTCCGTCAGGTAAAGAAGCAAAACCATATTTCCAAAAAAGTGATGAAATCTCAAAATAGTTTTCGCCAAGTTTTCGCAGACACGTAGCTGCACTTTTAGGTCTAAGTACCCTGCCGAATGATCCTAACACTCATTAAAATCACACGTAGCCCTTTTTAAATGCGGTCAATTAAAATTTTGACTACGACTAAAAAGAGCTACGTGTGATTACCTATCAGCAGGGTACCTGCACCTAAAAGTACAGCTACGGTTCTGTGAAAACTTGATGAAAAGCATTTTGAGATGTCATAATTACTTAGAACTAGCTTTTGATTTTTTGCGCTTGGCGAGGAAATTTTTTCCATAAAGTGGTATTTTTGTAAGATTATAAACAATATTTTACTAAAATATACTATTTCCTCTAAATTTGAAATACAATCAAGCTTACTATAAAATTATTCTCATTAGTGTTTAAAAATAATATAATTCTAATCAATATAACGAACTATTTTATAAAAAACATGTTTGTTTTTTAATTTTTTTTTCAGAATTGAATTCACTTGAAGCTATCGTCTCAATGTTACGCACAACAGGAATTAAAAAACGCTCAACATCTCTCACCATTTATGGCGTGTGCCAGACAAAGAACTGCGAAGACATGGCAACAGTTATTAGAGATTCCCTCGAGCCTCATGCAGTCAGGGAGTTCCCCAAATACTTTTTGATACTCGCCAAAGCAAAAACAATTCGGAAAATTGTTGAACAGGTATGTATGATACATTTTACAGTAACCCTTACAATAATGCTTTGTTACAAACCTCCCAATTGATCATTTATATATTTTACTAGCCGCCTTTGGCGACCAGCCTGTTTGCTACCCTTGAAAATTCTGACCGTGGCAAACTCGCTGGCGCGACATACCAGAAAGGTGTAAGGTAACTATTTGGGCGGCCAGGAAGTGCCACCCAATTTAGACCGGAACCCTATCGGGGAGGCATCCACAGGGACCGTACCCTCCTTCCCCTACCACCAACCTCTCGGAAGGACTTACGGACCCACATGTTTAACGCGATCGTACTCCGTGTGAAACGGCTGTAGTTTGGGCAGTGGTGGAAATCGAACCCAGGCCTACCGAGTGCAATTCCCGCACGCTAACCACTGGGCTACCGCGCCCTCCGTGACAATCTCCATAACTTTCTTTTTATTCACCTACTTTAGACCGGAACCCAGTGGGGAGGCATCCACAGGGACCGTACCCTCCTTCCCCTACCACCAACCTCTCGGAAGGACTTACGGACCCACATGTTTAGCGTGATCGTACTCCGTGTGAACAAGGCGGCAGTTTTTGCAGTGGCGGGAATGGAACCCGGGCCTACTGAGTGCAATCCCCGCACGCCAACTTCCCGCGCGCTAATTTAAAAATTTAAATTTTAATTTGATCATATGCTAAACTCTTAATTCCATCATTTAAAATATAACGTAATATCATTTAAAATATCGTCATTCCATCGTTCCATCATTTAAAATATCCATAAAATTAAAATATCCATTTAAAATATCCATAAATTAAAATATCCATTTAAAATGACCATATGCTAAGCTCTTAATTCCATGCTTTAAAATATCACGTAATTTTCTAACCCGTCTCCATGGAACACGTGACGTCACCGGCGGGAGGAAATCGGAGCTTCCGAGAATTATCCGAGAAATTTAAAATCATTAGTTCTTTTGAATTCCGATTCTGCGGCCATTTTCTATTACTTCTTGACCAGATTGGGCTTGTAAGAATCCCTGATGTTTGAGCTTTCTAAAAATGTAAATTATTAGTCGAAATTATGAGTACTTTTTAGGATGTGAGAATTTAAAAACCAAAGTTTATTTTTTTTGAGCCGAAAGTGACTTTTGTTTTAAAATCTTTAAAAAATATTAGAATTTATCCCTGAGATTCGAAATTGATATATTTTTACTCGTAATTGCCTGCTCTTTCCGGTGGTGTGATTTGTTTTTTTCCATGACGTCTGGATCGTGGAGAAAAAAAGAAAAAAAGCGGTCGAAATCGCATAAAATATTAAATAACTAAATAAATAATTCAAATTTTAAAAATCGGTTTTCACGTGTCCCCCCCCCCCCCGGGTCTCCGATTGCCAAATTTCGTAGCTCTCCGACGCGCGGTCGCTGAACGTATAGTGTATAAGACAAACAGACAGACATTCCCCTTTATTATTTAAGATATGCAATTTTAAAAATATCATTATGTTATCATAATGTCTTTCAAATATTAATTTTTACTATCTCAAGCATATTTTTCTACTTATTAGCCTATCAATGCATTTATTAAAGATGCAATTGTTTTTCCAATGCAGCCTTTTCGTTTATTTTTCGTTTCGTTTATACTTTTTGTCTTTATGCTCGTGTATTAATATCTGATTGATATGTATACGATATACGAGTATACGAACATCAGAATCAAGGGGACAAATCAAGAAGTTTGAGAATCTTCTCAGAAAGAATCAAACAGCTACTCGTGGTTTTCTTTCTTTTACTAATATATGACGAAAACACAGATTAGTTTATTTTAGTGCTTACTGCAGTCAAATTTGTTAAAGTTTCTGTCGATAGAAATAACTTTTTAGTCAAATTACACAAGAACATTCAAGAATTTCAAGAACACACTGTTCTTGAATTGAGAAAAAGGACTTTTAACAACCTTGAAGCAATTGAAGTCACCAAATTTTTCTTATGCCTGCTGCAAGGAAGTATTAAAAAGCTATCAACAAGTAAAATACACTTTGTGCAAAGGATAAGGAAAACTTGAGCAACATATATAAGCACAAATAACACAATAATCAGCATACAGTTATTTCGAAGATGCGCTAGATCCCCTTCGTCAGTGCAAGAGGACTAATAAACCCGAAGTCCAAAAGAGGAATATCCAAGGATCCAATCCATGGCTTTTTCTTTTCGGGGCACCTGTGAGAAAACTCACGTATCCCCACATCGGAAATATAAGTTCTTAGAATAGTTTTGTAATTGAAATTTGACGTGAAGCATTCCTTTTCTGGGCGGATGCTTGAAAAGATTGACAGTCATGATGGCTTAGACTGTGATCAAAAATACCTTGGAAGATGGACCACCAATGTTGAGAGGTAGACAAACTAAATTTGAAAAGGAGAGTAAACAGAGAGAAAACAGGTTCTCTGAAAGAAGATGGGATCCAAGTGAATGTCGCGGGACTCATCGTAGTCAGTTTCAATTCAGTGGTCACGAGGTCAAAGGGTGAGACGATAAATGTAAACAACATTATCGTCTCAAGGTCAAAAACTTTGAGTTACATAGTAGTTGGCAGTGCAGGCAAGTCAGGCAGCCGAGCTCTTTTATTTCTGGGCTCGTAAGTTCTTCTTGGGTCAGAGATGATGTGCCTGGGTCTGCGTTTTCTGCTAGCTGGTTTAAGATTGTAGTTGAGATCAGAATCTGCCATACAAGGTTTTTCAAAGTTTTTATTGTAGAAATTTTGGGTGATTAATCTAATATGCTCTTCTATGCCAGAGACTTTAAGATCATGATGTATGACCTCGTTTTGGATAAACCAAGGAGAATTGGTTATCATACGTAAGATTTTATTTTGGATAACTTGCAGTTTCCCAATATGTGATTTTGCAGCAGCTCCCCAAATTGGACATGCGTACAAAATCATAGGCGCAATGATTTGTTTGTAAAGGAGAAGCTTGTCTTCCAGGGAAAGGGGAGACCTCCTACAGAGCATGGGATGAAGGGAAGTGATAATTTTGTTGGCAGATTGGGTTTTTAAAAAAATATGGGTGCTGAATGTCATGTGAGCGTCAAGTGTGACGCCCAAGTACTTTACAGCGTGATTGAAAGGTATATTTTCATTAAAGATTTTGATTTGAAAGTTATGAGAGATTGCTCTGTAGTGAGGTTTAAAAATAACTACGTTAGACTTGGAAACGTTAATTTTGATTTTCCATTGCACGAGCCAGCGCTCAAGGCTGTGTGCGCTGTAGCTTTGTAGTGTGTTGACCGTGTTGAGAAGAGAGCCAGCGCGGGCTATGATTGCGGTGTCATCTGCAAAAATGCAGAGTTTAACCTGTGGAATATGTGGTATATCATTGATGTATAGGTTAAAAAGCAGGGGGCTGAGGTTTCCTCCCTGAGGGACTCCTGCATTGATCGGTCGGGGTGAAGAGAGGGAAGTACCAACTCGCACGCGGAAAGAACGATTATTGAGATACGAGTTGATGATAGTAAGTAACTGGGTTGATATACCAAGCCGCACCAACTTGGTAATTAAACCCGGGATCCAGCACTTGTCAAAGGCTTTCATAATATCAAATAACACTATACCAGTGTACTGCCTGTTGCTAGAGTTGGTGTGTATAGTTTCAACTGCACGCATAAGCTGGGTCTGAGTGGAATAAGCAGATCGGAAGCCGTGTTGATCAGGAATAAGAATTTGGTGGGACTTGCAGAAACTATCCAATCTCTTGAGCAACACAAGTTCATAAATTTTAGACAAGCTGGAGAAAAGACTAATAGGACGATAACTCTCAGGAAGAGAGCTATCCTGATATGGTTTTAGAAGGATCACAGTGGCAGTTTTTCAGCTTTGGGGAAAGTAGCGGTGCTCTAGCATTTTGTTTACTAGAGCGGCAATCCAACAGACAAAGGAGAGGGGAAGGTTTTTAATGATGCGGTTGTTAAACCGATCAATACCAGGAGATTTCTTAATTTTGAGTTTGTGGATAATAGATAAGACTTCAGCCAGTGTTGTTTGTTGTAGGTCGTTTTGAGTTTGAGTATGTAGTGCAGTTGTATTGGTCAGCTGTGTTTCAGTTTCATATTGCGGGTAAAGGTGGCTGAAGTTAGGATCCGTGTGTGGGGAGAACTGGAGTTCCAAGCTATCTGCAATAGCATTAGCTTTTTCCTCCTCAGTCTGGGCGAGTCCGTGTCCGCCATTAATGGGCGGGATATGTACTCTATTATTTTTTAATTGTTTAGCTTTTCGCCAGAGACTGCCATCAGAGGTGTTGAGGTTCTCAATGTGTGTTTTCCAGCGTTGCTAGTTGTGTGCACCAATGAGAGCCTTGATCTCGTTACTAAGTCAAATGTATCTGCGTTATAAGCCGGATATCTAGTACGCTGCCAATCTTTCCGTAGACGGTTACGCTGCTTAATTTTGGACCTGATATCACTCGGGAGCAAGTGATAGCTAGGAGGGGTAGTTTTAGGAGTTGAGGCAGCAGCAGTTGCCTCAAGTAGTAAATGAGTCATTTTTTGGACGTTATTATCAATATCGTCTGTGCTGGTAATTTTGGGAGGTGGGATACTAGTATGAATAAGTGAATAACGGAAGTTATTACAATTTGTACGTAGCTCCACAGGGTGGTCTAAAGAAATTTTTTGAAAGTTAAGGGTCAATTCCACAGGCAAGTGATCAGAGTCAAGTTCGTTAATAGTTCTGATCACATGATTATAAGGTATTTGTCTAAAAATGGCCAAGTCAAGAATACTATGGGACTGAACTATGGAAAAGTGAGTTGGGGTTTTGGGAGCTACAATCCTGAGGTTGGCGCGCTGAGCCAGTCGATTTAGAGCATTGCCATACCTATTCGAAGTATTGTCCAATGAGGTATGGCGAGAATTTAGGTCACCAGCAATGATCATATTACTACTAAGTTTAATAAGTGCTTCCAGTTCACCGGTGGGGAGCGGGGAAGTATTTTTAGGAGGTATGTAAACTGAAGCAATGATAAAAGGGACTAAATTTGGAATATTAATTTTGACCGCAGTTGCTTCCAAGTGGGAAAAAGATGGAATATGAATGCTATGGTGGGGAATAATATTTTTGACGTACAGAGCAGTCCCCCCACTCTGTTTTCTCCGAGTAGAGTTCAATACTCTGTAAGAAAAGTATGCCGAAAAGTTACCAATCTTAAGGGTATTGCCAGGTGGGAGATGGTTTCACTAATACAAAAAATGTCAAAATCATTATTAATAACAAAATCACGCACCTCATCGATATGTGGACGCAAACCATTAGCGTTCCAAATACCGATCTTGAGAGTCTGCAAGTTAAAGATTCTAGCCGAAAGAGCGAACGAAACAGGGAGGAGACCTATCCAGCGAGCCTATCGTAGTGCTCGTAGATGATCCAAATCATCTGGATACTCGAAGTCGCAGTTTCGAGTTCCTGTAAGGCTTCTTTAAAAGCCTGAAGCAAAATTTCCCTATTTTGGGGATCTCTTATATTAATTAGTGTCGAAAGCATCGTGGTATAATCAATTTTGTTAGCCGAAGAATCTGCGACCTCTGGGACCACGGATTTAGATTTAGAAAAGCTTTGCTCTTTGGGTTTTCCAGTGACCATGGCTGAATATGGAAAATTGTTGGTAACACTTGGATATCGAGCTGGTTGACTTTGCCCACTTCGGTATTGTGGGGGGGAACCTACTTTGCCGGATTGGGAGTTCCTACGGCTCTTGAGTTTGGAAGTGTTGCCCGGATTTCTTGGGCAACCACACCAGTGCTCTGCATGATCGCCACTGCAGTTTGAGCAGCGGAGGTATACAGCCTTGCAATCTCTGGAGAAATGAGGCCCTGCACAGCGCACACATTTTTGTGGCATGGTACACGCATCGCTACTATGGAAGTAGGTATTACAGCGATGGCATTGAGGTGCCATGTCTTTGCGTCCTGTGTAAGGTTCAATTTTTACTTCCGTGCCCAAGAGCGAAGTTATATTATAAACTAACGCCGAGTTAGGCCCGGGTGCAATTTGCAAATAATAAAGGGGTAGAGGTGCCTTGCTACCTCTTTTAGTCATTCTGATGTTACTTAAGACAGAATGTCCGGCTGCATTAACGTGATTTGTAATTTGCTCAATTTTTGTAGCTATTGGTAGTCCACGGATCACGACATTTAGGGGCCTGTCCTCCTTCAGACTGAAGGTTTTAAATTGCACTCCTTGTGCTTTCATGAAATTGGTGCAGGCCCTATATTGGTCCTCAGTATTTACAATAATCCTGAAGAAGCCTTTGTCTTGTCTACAACGTAGATCAGGGGCGTATCTCCTCAGCATCGCAAGCACAGAGGGCCAATCGTCGTGTCCTGGATTTACCAGTAGCGGAGGGATCCTAATAGTTGGCGGCTCTTTCGCCTTTTCAAGAGGGGGGGGGGTCAACCTCGCTCGAAGTACCTGGCTGTGATTCCTGAGCGAGAGCGCTAAAGCGATTCCCGCTCAGGGTGGGCATTTCTGGTTTAATATTTCTATTCTTTTTACTTTTAGATCTTTCAACTACCGTGAAACCTTCAGCGGTTAAGAATTCAGGGTCAATTGGCCGTTTTTTAGTGTTTTTGGGGTCAATTTCATTAATTTCAACATTGGCTATCTTCTCCGTGACTTCAGAGAGTTTAGAATTATTATTTACAATATTTTGCATAGATGTAAGTAATTTACTTTTAATTGATTTACTATTTGTTGTATGAACATTAGTTCCAGCTTTATTATTTACAATTTGAGCATTTCTGTTTGTCGTTCTCATCGATCTGGGCATATTATTTACAGCATTACTGCTTTCAGAATTTAACATATTAGCATCATTATTAAAATTATTATCAACAATATCATTATTTACAACATTTACAGAATTATCAACAGTATTATTATTTACAACATTTACATTAACATTGCCCATCACAGTCTTAAGATTGCTATCAAAATTAACTAGAGAATCAGATTCAAAAATACCTCTTTTCAACATGGTGGCCATATTTTCCAAAGCACTAAACGCAACATCAGATTGATGACGCAGTTGCTTATATACGATAAGTTCTTCAGTAGTTTTTTCCGTTTTTAAGTCCAGAATCATAATCTTGTCGTTTATTATTCCAAACGATTCGCGTACTTTATCCAGTTCAGTTAGAGTTAAATCTCCAGCGCTGATTTCATCGTCGTTTGCATTTTCATGCACAGGATCTACGAGACCGGAGTGATCCATACTCCTGCCGTCTCTGACGCAGTTGCCAGCCGCTAGCTGGACATCGCTCTCCGCCAGGAGCGGAGCGTTCGCACAACCTATTACTGTCGCGAGAGGAATATGAACAAACAGAAGAAACAGAGTGGGTTATGTACCCAAGATCTGGATTAACAGCTCACTTTAGAGAGCCAATCAGAAATCAGAATGGAAAACAGTCCAGCCAATCCGAAATGAGAAGCAACTCGCAAGATTGGTGTGCGCCAAAACACAACCAGAATATCCCGATAAGCTGAGTCAAGTTCAAACAAGAATAAATTATATCCAACAAGACCAAAAGTAGGTTTAAACGACACATAAGAGCCCCAAAGGTTAAGAAATAAAACGAAGAAAGTGCAAAAATTTACAGGGCACTGCGCTAGACAGCGGATAAAAAGAGTACTAGACAAGCCATTAACTGAATTACTTGAATATTTCTAGATATGGAAGGCTTCAAAGACGTCAAGATCCGCTGATCGGCGTTTTGTATGATCCTTGCAGAAGAAAATTCAAAACGGTGGTCAGATTGATAGCACTGTTGAGCAATTAAATATTTATTAAATTCCTGTTTTTCACATAGTTTTCATGTTCCTTAATACAAAATTTTAAAGCACATGTCGTTTGACCAATATAAGAAAGTCCCGCATTAGAACGAAATACTGTAGATACCTCAACTATTAGAAAGTTCTAAATGATCTTTAAGATTAGAATATCTGAGTTTTTATTAGAAGGTATAAACGCAATATTAAATTTGAATTTTGTAAGGATTTTAACAATCTGCTGACTGGTTTTGGTGGAAATTGGTAAGATGATAGTATTATTGAAATAATTTTAGGAGTAAGTTTGGAGGAATCTTTAGAAAATTTTTAAATTGCACAATCAAAACTGCTGGGAGAAAAACCACGATTGCACCAACAGCTTTTAAATAATTGATCTCAGAATTGAGCAAATCCATATTAGAACAAACGTTCAACGCATAATGAGCAAACGTATTGAAAGCAGCAATTTTCTGGTTATGCATATGATAGGAATTTTTAAGTGGAAGTAGAGAGACCGTAAAAGGTTTACGAAAGACCGTAGTGAGAAATTCATCATCGTTGCGAATGATCAAAACATCCAAAAACGCAAAACGATTATTATTTTCCATTTCATAGGTAAACTGCATGCAAAGTAAACTGAACCAATATAATTCAAAATATCCAAAATACCATCGATGTCATTAGAATAAGTGACAAAAGACGGACAAAACTGTCATCAGCATAACGAGTATAAACAAGAAAGATCAATCATGCATAAAGCATTGATTATGAAACACATTCCAACTTCAATGCATTTCATTTAAACATCTCTAAAATGCGATACATTCCTAGGTAATATTTTGAAAATTATCACAATTCTACATAATTTATTATATTTGAAAACTACAAATTTCATCGAGAAAAATGAACTTCATTCAAATGACGGCATTGAAATATAAATTGCCTGGTTTAAACATCTCTAAAATGCGATACATTCCTCGGTAATATTTTTAAAATTATCATAATACTACAATAATTTATTATATTTGAAAACTTCATCGAAAACAACTGAAATTAATTCAAATGACGTCATCGAAATAAAACACACTTGGCTCTCTCAATAAAAGCAGCATTTCATTCATGAACATTTTTCCATTCATTTCATTCATCACAATACTATAATAATTTATTTTATTTAAAAACTTACGACCATGTAGGTACAAGTAATTAAACTCTATGCTTAAAACTTATCAAAGAAATCGTCCTTCTCTGTAAAATCAATAAATACTTCACTCACATCAGCTATAATGCAGACTCCATGAACTAAATAATTTTGCGTTAAAAAATTGCAGAAATTCTTATACAACTCATTCTACATATTTTGCTGTTTACATTTTCCATAAGTGAAAAGTTTCCTTCGTTGTAAAAATAATAAAATTTGGATGATCATTTAAACTCAAATATATTGTAATTGCGTTGTTTCAGTATGTAGATGCACAGAATTTAAGCAAAAGTAAGGCGGTTTTAAGACGGATGCAACACTAAATATGAATTAAAAAGAATAAAAATCACGATTTTGACACAAGATGGATGCGATATTTTATTTTGAAGTGGGTCACGTGATCTCTTCATATAATGGTCACGTGATCTCTTCATATAAAAGGTGCAATTATTATTTTAATTTTTATTTAAAAAACTACTGAATATATTTTGCTGAATTTTTTTTTATATATTTTATGGGATAATTTGAATATTTCTTAAAATTTTCTAAGCAATTTAGGGAATTTTAAATCCGCTTAAAAAATGTTGAAAAATTAGGTCCCATAGGGTTCAATGTATTTCATTTTTTCAATCCGGGTTCAATCCAAAACTAATTGGGTGATATTATACATTTATATTCTCATAGGTCTTACAGACCGTCTGAACAACATACTAAAATTTCATTTTGATAAAGTCTTTTTTACGGCAGTTATCGCGCTAACGGACAGACAGACAGAATGAACAAAGTCATAAACACTTTCCAACTTTGTTGTAAAGTGTTAAAAAAATGGATAATTTCAAAAAGCTGAACTTGCATTATTTCGAAGTATAAATTCTCATACAAAAGAGTAAAATAGCACATTTGATACAGTTACCTTTATAAGTGTGTAACTGGAAACTTACCTGTTTAAAAGTGTCATTTTAGTGACTGTAAATCCGGTTTTTTATGTATTTTTACCCATAATTTATTTAGTGTGAGTTCATTATTTTTTTTCTGAGTTTTTCAGTAGCATTTCAGTAGCTGCAATTGTTTTTGCAGCATATATCCTAAAACTAAATTTAGAATGTTCTTGGATATATTCAATAGTAACAAGTCTTCGGCTTAATTTTTTGTATTCCGACTTTTATGAACCTGCATTTTTCACACACACACACACTCTAGCAGAAGGAACAAAAATTTTTCGCTTTCCGTGCATGAGATAATTAGAATTTTTACTCTTAAGAATTCAAATTCCATAATGACAATAAAATGTATTTATGTACTTTCTTTACGTAATTAGAACAGCCGTCATGGCCAATATGGAAAAACTCATTCCACTCCTATGTTTACTTACCTGTGGAAGTAATATACCGAATATCGATAGCAGTTCTACCGTGCAGTTATTTTTCAAATAAACCGTTGTATTCATGCAATAGGAAACATGGATACCATATATTAACTCAAGGGAATATTATTTTCATTATTTACCTCATCGTAAACGCATTCTAATAAATAATTCCTTTTCAATTGTTGTGGTACTTTTCGCAATCAAATTGCAGTGGTGTGAATAAATCAATAGCGCATTGAGATTTTTTCATATCTTTGCAACTAATGGGTTTTGCCCTCGATCATTCAAATTATAGATATTAGAGTGATATCATAGCTCAAAGAGAAGCGAAACTGGTGTAACTGCTATTTTTAGATTCTGTTCCCGTCTCCTCCCGTTGAGTGTTTACAGGGCGGGTTTTATACGCACAGATAAAAACAATCCGTACAAATTTATAGATAAATTTGAGTAATAGATGAGTTTTATGTGACGTCAAGTTCTCGATTTCACTGCACAGCGGCCATGTTCTTTATAACATCGGTCTATCCGTACTATTGAAGAATGGGAGATTAAGATAACAATTATGCTACATAATAAAATGATAACGTTCATATTACTTGACAAATTTATTTCCTCATAATATATTACATAGAAACATACAGAATTAAAATGTACTACTTTACTTGTGAAATAGATAAAGGAGAATAGTTAGGACAATTTAAAGTGATAAGAATATCAACACACCCAAACGAATATAAATTTTTATAGATTTTCAATGTTAAACATCAAATA
Source organism: Amaurobius ferox (assembly GCA_951213105.1). Taxonomy (NCBI): domain Eukaryota; kingdom Metazoa; phylum Arthropoda; class Arachnida; order Araneae; family Amaurobiidae; genus Amaurobius; species Amaurobius ferox. The sequence goes on along the minus strand of OX578142.1, from coordinate 106,677,516 downwards.
GTTAGCCTTATTACCTACCAAATAAATAATATGAACTGATTATTTTGCAAATTAGTCAGTTTATTCAATTACAATAAATATATTAAGATTTACGCACTATTAAAATAAATTAAATAAATAGGCATCAAAAGTACCTTGACTTCTTTTTTTGTAGCCTGACTTGGAGTAACTGTAAAATATAGCGTTACATCAGACCATTTGACGGATGGTATCAGAACAGGCGATTGAGAAAAACTTTGTATTGGAATAATATGTGGATCGTCAGATAAACCCATAATAATTAATTTTTCTCTATACCTCTGTTGGCTTCCAAATGCAATTTCTCGACGTAATCAGATAATTTTATATTGTAAACCTATGTATAATAAGAAAAAATCGCTACCCTATGTTAACAACTAACACTTTAACATTGAAAGAATTACAGTCGGACGGCGTCTACAAAGAGCATGGCGGTGAATGTGACGTCGGTGCAACTCTTCTATTGGTGAAAATCTATTAACAACACTAGGAACAGAATCTCTATTATATGCAAAATTGAAAACCAAGGAGCCACTTTCCTAACTTTTTGACTAATGTATATCAATGATTCCCAAACTTTTAGTCCCGCGGAACCCTTTATAAAAAGAATTTGACCTCCAAGTCCCTGACTCCTTTTCCATTTTAATGTCTGCTTTAAGTAGGATTTATATATACTTTGGGACTAATGGACTAAGTTTTGTGAAATTATCCTTTTATCTTCAATGCGGAGCCACCGAGGTCTACGCGGAGCTCAATTTGGGAACCGCCAGTCTGCGATATTAAAATTATATCTTTTTAAATCCATTCATAAATTCTGTAAAAAATTATAAGCAGTTGACAAAAAAATAGACAGTCATCAAAAGATGTTCCATTGATAGCAGGTGGTAAAATTAAATTATCCGGTACGCGTAGATATCATTGTTTACTTAGTGAAAAAAACAGAACATATTACATCTAGAAGAGTGCAAAACAGAAGTTCCTCGTAATGAAGGCACAAGTGAAAAGGGGTTTCTTAATATCTTAATTTTGCAAAAAAAAAATGTAGTGTTTGCAGTACAAGAAATGCAGACTGCAACATTATTAAAACAATCAACTAACGTGATGTACAAAAAAGTAATAAAAAATAGCAGAAGAAAAAGCGGCATGTAAATAATAAATACCGTACTGCAAAAGATATTAATTAGGAACGAATTATGAAGCCAGCTACCAAGGATGATATGTGAACAAAGGTGATATCAAAGAAATTATTAAGTGAAGTGTCCCATGAAACAATGTGGAGTGCAAGTGTCTTACGTCAAGAAAAACATCAAATTAATTAAACTAAAGGGTGAACCAGTGCTAACAGATACACATAAAAACAAAGATTCCGGATAATGGATTGCAGAAAGGCATATCATGTTTCAAGAAGAAGGTTAAATATAAATAAACTGCGCAAATTTATAATTATTGGTAAGATATAGGGTACTAGTAGCGAAGATACAAAATCAACAAGGGAAATCTATTATAACTTGGAAAGCAATTTCTTTTTCTTGTAAAGCACCAAAAATTAGTTTCAAAACATTTTATTCTATATGATCCACTCATTGGGTGACTACATTAGATATCCTTGCAGAATAACGCATGCCGCCAGTCATCAGAATCGAATAATTGTCTTGGTTTCAATCAGAAAATCAATTTCATGCATTTATTTAAGCTGTCTTGACGACTATCGCCCGGGAACGGTTATTTCATGCTGATGAGTGCATAATATGCGCGAAACCGGTCCATGGATACTGTTATCTTCTATGGGGGTGCCTTTCTTATATTCATATGGAAGCAATCTGGAATGCTCTTCCTAGGGTACAAATATAAAATATGTTTAATTTGATACCACGTCGTATAGAAGCACTTATTGTAGCGCGTTTGTGGCTTCACCAAATACTAATTTTCGACATGTAATATTATCTATTTGCTTTGTAAATTTAACCGTTTATTTGGGTCGTATATACAGGTAGTTTATGGAATAAATTTCATTCAATTCTGATGATTCCTTCATGGTGTTGCAATTTTTACAAAGAGGAGCATATATATATATATATGTATATATATATATATATATATATATATATATATATATATATAATAGTTTGAAAGAAAAATGAGAAACTGTAACTCGAAAACCCTAACTTTCTAACAAGCCTAGAAAATAAAAGTGTAAATCAGCAAATTTTCAATCAAATGGAAAAAAAAAATACAAATTTCAATTCATCAAGTTAAAGAAAATCATCAAAAATCAATGGTATGGAATCGATAAAAGAAAAACAAATGAAATCCAAACATTAATGCTATACACGTGGACAAGGGCCAGGCCTAAATCATGGATTTGTTTGTTCACTTCTCCAAAACGCTTCCTCGAGTCCAAGTATTTTGTCGAAGCGAACACAAAAAATGTATGTTTCTGAAGAAATAGATAGATTATATCTATAAATTATTTCTACTTGGACAACATACATAAAGAAGAAAAAATAAAAGGAAACAAGAATACATGGAAAATAACACTACAAATGCACGAATCTGTCGAACCCGGGAACCCAGAATGAAGAGACCAGTGTTGCCATTCGCAAAGGAAAAAGAAACCATCTACTGCTGTCATTCGTAAGAAATAATTAACAGTAATGCGAAAAGGCAAGAATAAGTGATAATATATAATCAGAGATACTAAAAGGAGGGGCTAATAATAGAAAAGCCAATGTTTAAGTGGATGTAAAAATAAAAATATTATTAATACAAGAGAATGGAGATGCCAGGCTAATATAAAAAACTATGAATAGAATTCATGAAAATCCAGCTAATCTAAATTTTCTAACTATACCATTTTCAAAATAAGAGGAATGTTTATATAAATTGCTGGTAATTTTTAGATTATTTATATGTATAGCATGACATTTTTTATCAGATAATCTATAAATTCTATAAAGCTAATTAAGTATAATATTTCTAAACAATAGAATCGAGTTGCAGGAATTAGATTGTAAGATTTTATTAATGTTAAAATTAAAATAGTCTTTTTTATCATATAAATTAGTAACAATTCTATTAGAAGGTTCAATAATAAGATTTAAATCCAAAAAATTAATATTATTACTAATAGTAGCTTCATTAGGGATTAATTCCAAATTGTCTGGATAGAAATCTATATCTATGACATAATTTTCAGTATATACTAAACAAATCAGATCATCAACATATTTGTATAATGTGTAATCTATTGAAGTAAAAGGCTGTTCAAAATGATAAAGCTATAAATTAGCTAACATACTGCTACTGCAGCCACCCTGTCGAACTCCTGAGACTTGTAAGTATAATTTATTTCCTTGACAAATAAAATTATTGAAAATAACAAAGTGAAAAAGTTTAGGAAAATTTATAAAACTGGTTTGAGTTGAAAGATTAGTAATATAAGCATTGTATAAATCTAAAATTACATCATGAAGGTCTGAGATCTTGATATTATTAAAAAGATCTTTAAAGTCAAAAGTTTGAAATCCTATAAGTTTTTTAAGGGATGTTAATCTATTCTTTAATTCTTTACTATTATTTAGAATAAGGTAATTATTGCTAGACTGACGTAAACTATCATTTATTAGATTTAAAGAATTTAGTAGTAATTTACTCGCAGTAGTAGTCTAAGTGTTATGACCACTAGTTACTGTTCTAAATTTAATAGAATTTTTATGAAATTTCGGAATAAGCACTATATATGGAAATTTAAGAAATTTATATTCAATATTTAAATCACTATACATATTGATAATTTTCAATTTGATACTATTAATGGAATGTAAATCTAGTTTAAAAAGACGATTATTTTTTAAATAATCTAACAGAAATTGTATATAGAATTTTATATAGAATTGTATATAGAATTTGATTAAAAATAGAATAATAATTGAATAGAATAAAAATTGAATAGAAATAGAATATTATATATAGAAATATAGAATTGTATATAGAAATTGTATATAGAATTGTATATAGAAGATAATAGCATAATTATTAGAGGCTTTATCAACATATGTGATAACAAAAGATCTTTGTAAATCAGTAAATCATTAATGGAGTGTTTAATGTTATCAATATTATATATAGATTTAGACAATTTAGTTCGACTAATAGCATTTTTAATAGATTCTAATAAAGTAAATTTCCACATATTAAATGCCTCTAAAGGCATAGCATATTTAGAAGCTAATTTATATATATATATATATATCAAAATCAAGATTAATTGATTTTAAAACTTTTAAAGAATTATTACAAGAGGGTAACCTGAATTTAGTGCCAAAAGATATAATAGTTCTTAACGAATTGTCTTTAACTATACCTATAAGTCTCCTGGAACTATATACCCCAAGTCTGGATTTAGAAATTTACCATAATCGTTTACTTTACAAATACATTCATTATCTAAAATTGGTTTAGAATCATGATCTATAGAGAGAGATTGTGAAATTTCATTATAATTAAATATTGATCTACCAATAGGCTTGTTGTATTTAAAAGTCTTTGATACACTCAAATCTCCAATAGCATTAAATGTTTGAACTTGCTAAATAGATGACCAAACTTTACAGAATTATAAATGGGATACTTGAAAGAGATTACACAATATGAATTAGTAGACATATTATTAAGATGAAATTGATTAAGTTTTAAATTTAAATACTTCGATCTTGTAATAAGCAAATCATAGAAAATATGATTAAAACGTTCATTAGCAAGATTCAAATATCAATGGTACGGTATCGATAATAGAAAAACAAATAAAAAACTTAGCGTTAATGCTATACACGTGGACAAGGACTAAGCCTAAATAATTGAATTGTTCATTTCGACAAAACTCTTGGTCAGGTCCAAGTATCTTCTTAAAATGAACACAAAATATATATGTTTCTGAAGAAATAGATAGATTACGCAGCATATGTAAAGTATTGTGGGATCAAAAATCTTATTGTTGGATATAGAGGCACCCTACTTCATAATAGGACCATATCTAGTTCTCAAATAAACAAGCTCATTTTATTTTTTCTCTGCAATGTTATTTCTCATATCAAGCTATAACTGATGGCATTCATTCGCGTTAAAACGTGTAACGTACTTATTATGGAAGAAGTCCGTTTTATAGCGAGATCTCTTTCTGGTCACGCAAAAGTCCAATAGCCATTTTTGACTAGCTGTAGCGATCGATTATCTTAGTCACGCTACAGTAATTGACCTGTTATTTGACAGAATAATAACCACAAATATGCTTTCCATTCCGAACATAATATAGACCAAACAGCAAATAAAGAGACAAACATTCACCGAAACAAAATTTTCATAAATTGGAGGTTTGTACAAAAAGCCTTTTCTGTCTGAAAAACATTGAAACTTATATTCGATAAAAGTCCGGCGAATAAAAGATTGTATGCACACTTTCAGCAGATTTTTCCCATTATTCTAGTGGAATTGAATCCTGATCGTGTAATTGATTTAAATGATAACGCTTAGCCTTTGTCAGTAAAAACTTTAAGGTTCGGCTCGAAACATTTACTAGTCAAATCGTGACAGAACTGGCCTTTTACAAGGTTTTCGTGCATAGTGGTTCAAAAAATTGCAAAACAATACTCTGTATCATGATACTGTGTTTTAATAATTTATGACAATGGAATATTTTGCCGAACTTCACTTCAGTTCCTTTTGTTCAGCATCGTTTGGTCACCGATATGGAAGTTATTTTCTCATTCATTTTATATTTAAGCCAGTTTTAGTAAACTATTTGCATTTATTATTTATATTACTCACTGGTATTTAAGTCTGTCAAATACATGGAAACTAACACAATTAAATGAAAGTAGCAGATTTTTTATTGAGTTATATTTTATTTAACAGTATGGCCCTTAGCAAATAAAGAGACAAACATTCACCGAAACAAAATTTTCAGAAATTGAAGGTTTGTACAAAAGCCTTTTCTGTCTAAAAAACATTGAAACTTATATTAGATAAATGTCCGGCGAATAAAATATTGTATGCACACTTTCAGCAGTTTTCCCATTATTCTAGAATATTATTCTATTCGAATATTCATCGAAAAAAGCAGGTTGCGTTAGGTTCTGTTTAATGATCTATGCCAGAGTTTTCCCAAATGGTGGGTCGCGACCCGGCACCGGACAACGAAAGCAAAATACCGGGTCGTCTAAAAAAGCTCTCGAAAACTTAAATCTTTCGTTTTTGGGTTTTCGTTTTTCACCAAGCTTTAAAATACGAGTAAATAACGTTGAATCGAGACTTTTGACGCTCTTTGTCCTCGTTCGCGTCTTTTCACTCATCGACAGAATACCACTGAAGGATTTTTGGCTATCTTGTCGTCAGAAGTGCCTAAGTGCCTAGCTTTAGCAGAAAAAGCAACAAAATGTCTAATGCCTTTTGTCATGACATAATAAGCGAATCTTAAACAATAAATATAGAAACCAATTATCAGTCGAATCGGATCTAAGAATGAAGTTATCTTTTTCTCCGAACCTGAAGCTTCTAGTTAACAAGAAAAAGAATCACTCTGTAAAACATTCTGCAACCTTTGATCATTTTTTTCAACTTCTTTGTTGGTAATTTCGGCAAACTATCAGAAAACCCGCAATTACAGGCGTTCATGAAAATTGCAGCATCTTTTCTGAAATATTCGGCTAATTATCGTCTGCCGAAGCATTGTTTTTGTAATTTTATATGTATACTAGCAGCATACCCGTTCTTCGTACGGAGTATATAATATAAAGAAACTTATAACTCGCAATCATGTGCAAATTCTGTTAAAATATTAAATTTATTGCTCCTAAAGAGAAGTTTAAGAATATATGTTCTCTGCAAAATTATCTTCTCGGGCAGATCTGAAGAATAAAACATCCTGGCCCCTTTTGTAAGCAAATTTACAAAAAAAAAGGAATGAATCAATATATGCAACCCCGTACTACTTATATTGTTGCAGATTAGAAAATATGCCAGTGTGTTAATAGAAGATTACCCGTATTACAATATGAGTCTCAAAAATATTTGCCAAACTAAAAGAGATGATGTAATAAATTGAAAATATCAATAATCTCCGTACTCTTTATACAAGAAGGTTGTAATTGATTCCTATATCTATATATATAAAATTGAAAATCTGTCTGTCAGTCTGTCTGTCTGTTTGTCCCATCATCACGAGAGAACGGCCGAATTGAATTGAATGAAATTTTGTGGGTAGCCTTGAAATAGCCCCCCATAAATTTTGTCCAAATTTCGGGTTTCTAAGACCAGGGGTTGTCGAGATATTAATGAAAAACCGAACTCTTTCCTAGGACTTCTACTCTCCAACTCCGTGGTTTATCCAAACGGAAAAGATGAAAATCGTTTGTTTAAAACGTCAAAGAGAAATAAAACGTTATTTCTGAGTTTGGTGGAGATTTTTTGCGCTAATTAGTCACTATCTGAAAGCATGAATTGTTTGAAACATGAATTTAAATGGAAAAATCTACCTCCATGGCTTATATTTTTCGCAATGTTTTACTCAACGATGAAAAGTTAAAAGAAATCAAAATAGTTATTTAATTTCGCATTTTATGAGGAAGATTCTATCTTATATCATGTTGCTCGGCAACTCAATAAAATTAAATGTGTTTGTTAATGATTATTATTATTTTTTTGATTTGAATAATAAATAGATGGATATAAAAATATATTTTAGGAAAAAACTGTTTGATTTTTCATTTAATTATATTAATTGAGAACTGCGTACATCACTTTCATTTATTTTGGCAAAGAGGTTTCAAGCTTATATATTGTGTTTAGCTAATAAACTCATATATTCTTTCTACCCAATAAATTCATTTATCCGATTGTTGAAACAGAAAAAGAGTAGAACGGGTAAATCTTCTTTATATTTTCTAATAATATTTTAGTGTTTTCATTTATTATATACAAACTGGAAAACGATATTTTATTCAGATCTGCAAATTTAGAGCTACGAATTTGGCTGGATATCGCTAACTTGGCAAATTTCTTAAACGTTGCCAAATTGATTGGAATGTCTCCAAATTGATAAAAACGATGTAAATAAATGAAATTTATTTTGCTTTGCTAGAAGAAAGACTGAACTGGTGTTTCGTTAGCAGTTGTCTGTCAATCCAACCGTCTTACTTAGTAACACATTTAGCGAATTTTTTAAATATCACCAAATTGATAAAAATGTTTGTAAATCCATAAGAATAACTTTCAATTGATAAAATTGCGCTAAATAAATGAAATTGTGTTTTTTTAGGGGATAATATTTTGATGATGGTTCGTCAATTTATCGCCAAGTGGGACTGTCAGTTCTACAGTCCCACTTGGCGATAAATTTGGCGATTTTTTAAGTTATCGCTAAATTGACTGAAATGCCGCCAAACCTTCATTAGAGATCGCATTATTCAGACGATATTTTGACCACCAATTTATTTGAAGCAAATCATAACATGTCGCTTAGCAACGGATTTAAATCCAGTGTGTTTATGAGGAAGAAGATTTTTATAAAATATTTTCCAATTTTAATAATGAAGATATGTATATAAAATAAATTTCACTGCCATCATATTTTTGACTGGATAATATCAATTACGATCTTCAGATTTAAACATTATTATTATTGATGTTTTCGGGGATTATTGATTCAGAGATTATTGATATTTTCAGTTTCTTATGCCGTTGTTTCATTGCGGCGAAAATGGTTGAAACTCATATATTGTACGTTGTACGAGTAATCTTCTACAAATGCACCGCTATATCTTCTAATCTCTGAGAATATAAATAGTACAGGTATATTGGCATATATTTTGGCATCCAATATATTGGCATATATTGGAATCAAGTACGGACTTCTGGTATGAAGATTACGGGGATTATTGATATTTTTAATTTATTAATTAATCTGTTTTATTTTGGCAAGGATTTTTAAGACTCATATTATAATACGGGTAATCTTTTACTAACATTAGGACATATCTTCCAATCTATGACATTATAAGTAGTACGGGTATATCTTCCCATATAATTTTAGCACTTTCATTTCGGCACATATTGGAATCAATTACTGCTTCCTGGTTTAAAGATTACGGATTTATTGATATTTTCAATTTATACATGTAATCTACTAATACAGGTTATATCTTCTAATATTCGCGTATATAAGTAGTACGGGTCCCATACAATTTTAACGCTCTTATTTTGCATATATTGATTCAATTCCATATGTTTTGTAATTGCTTACAAAAGAGGCCAGGATGTTTAATTCTTCAGATCTGCCCGTGAAGATAATTTTGAATAGCGAGAACAGACATTCCTTAACATCTTTTTAGGAGCATTATGTTAAATATTTTAGCAGAATATTTTGATTAAAAATGCCATTTAGTATACTATAGGAATTTGCACATGATTGTGAATTTTAAGTTTCTTTATATTATATACTCCGTACGAAGAACGGGTATGTTGCTAGTATGTCAATATGTATCAAAACTTATGCCAATATACCTGTACTACTTATATTCTCGTAGATTAGAAGATATACCCGTGTATTTGTAGAAGATTACTCGTACAACGTACAATGTATGAGTTTAAACAATTTTTGTCGTAATAAAACAATTGCATAATAACTTGAAAATATCAATAATCCCTGAATCAATAATCCCCGAAAATATCAATAATAATAACGTTTAAACCTGAAGATCGTAATTGATATTATCCAGTCAAAAATGCTATAAGAAAAATCAAATCGTTCCTTTCTAAAATATATTTTTATATCCATTTATTTATTATTCAAATCGAAAAAATAATAATTAAAATTAACAGACAGATTTAATTTAATTGCGTTTCTGAGCAACATGATATAAGATAGAATCTTCCTCATAAACTGCGAAATTAAATAACCATTTTGATTTCTTTATAATTTTCATTGTTCAGTAAAAGCTTGTGAAATATAAACCATGGAGATAGGTTTCTCATTCAAATCATGTTTCAAACAATTCATGCTTTCAGAAAGTGACTAATTGGCGCAAAAAATCTCCTATCAAACTCATAGATAAAGTTTTAATTCACTTTCAAACGATTTTCAAGCTTTTCGTTTGGATAAACCACGGAATTAGAGAGTAGAATTCCTAGGGAAAAGTTTCGTTTTTCATTAATATCTCGAAAACCCCTGGTCTTAGATACTCGAAACTTGGGCTAAATTTATGGGGGGCTATTATATTTCAAGGCTATCCACAAAATTTCATCAAATTCGGTTCAGCAGTTCTTTCGTGATGATGAGACAAACGAAAATTTCGTTTTTCACTAATATCTCGAGAACCACTGATTGTAGAAACTTTAAACATGGACTAAATTTTAAGTGGGACTATTTCCTGGCTACCCACAAAATTTCATCAAATTCGGTTCAGCCGTTCTCCCGTGATGACGGGACAAACAGACAGACAGACAGACAGACAGACAGACAGGCAGGCAGGCAGACAGACAGGCAGACAGATTTTCAATTTTATTTATATAGATTATCATAACGATCAGGAATCTTACTCCCCATTACGGCCAGATGATTCCCTTGAAACCTTCAGTAACATGCTTGCAAATGCTTTACAGTGCAAACTTCTCATTAATAAATTACTTGGTTTTACTGTGATTTCTTTGTACACTGCTCACAACTGAAATCGCAACACCATGAAGAAATAGATGTATCCTAATGAAATTTACGGAATATAATTGTAACATGGAGATGTACAAATGATAAAAAAATCATACCTAGAAAATGAAAGCATGGAACTTTATTGACATTAGAACAATATGTAATAGGCCCACAGCGAGCGGCTATGCGTGAATGAATACGACGAGGCATCCCGTTAATGAGATTGTCAATGGTGTGCTGAGGGATGGCATCCCACACAGCATGCAATTGGGCTGGAGTTGGGCTTGATTGGGCTTGAATTGGGCTTGTTGTTGAGACCCAGACCGTCCGACCTACCAGAAAGATATAAGGTAACCGTTTGGACGGCCGGGAAGTGCCACCCAATTTAGACCGGAACCCAGTGAGGGAGGCATCCACAGGGACCGTACCCTCCTTCCCCTACCACCAACCTCTCAGAAGTACTTACGGACCCACATGTTTAACGTGATCACACTCCGCATGAACACGGCGGCAGTTGTGGCAGCGTGCAAATCCAGCGCGCAAACCACCGGGCTACCGCGCCCGAAATTTGCCAACAGCACGCGGTGTTCCCAGGTGGTCACCCACCCAAGTACTAACCGCGCCCGATGCTGCTTGACTTCGGTGATCTAACGAGAACCGGTGTTATCAGCACGGTAGGGACATTGGCTCTATGCTATATGTACGTAAAGATTTAGTCTAATTCATCAGAATGTTTTGGAGGGTTTGAAAAGACGTTTCGAACTCCCGCTCCTCATTTTCTCCACACCCTGGAAGGGGGGGGGAGTGGAATTAAAAATTCGACTCCGTTGTTCTGTTGTCCCATGGTCCACACTATAAATGTGGAAAGATTCAACCTTCTAAGTCACTGGAGACTTCTAGAAGATCTGTAAAGAATTTTTAAAAGCTTCCAGGAGTTTTACGCTTCCCAGGAGAGAAATATAAATTTCAACTCACTTTAAGTCTTCCCCCATGGTCGATATCATAAATGTGCAAAGTTTCAGAGTTCTAGGTCAGCAGGAGCGCTTCTGCAGAATCTGAAAATACTTCAGAGAATACATTTAGAAAGATTTCATTTTCGTTATTCGACATTCATTGGCGTTATTTCTATAAATCAGCTACGTTAAAATTATCCAGGTTCCTTTTGCTCACGAATGAAACCATTAATTTCATATGAATAGCAGAATTGATTCGAGAGCTATTGGTTCGACTTCTAAAAACTCACAGCTATACAAAAATATCTGATGTGGGCAGCATAATGCAAGCATTTTACTTCTATTCTAAATAATGATGGACATGATCCACGGCAGAATTTTTTTAACGTTGAAAAATACACTGGCATTGGGCGCTTTCTGGATGATAACATGTAAATTTATTTTGAAGTACCAAATTAACTTATATTTCTCACAAATATAACTTGACAATTGAAGATATTGCTATTATCTGCTAAATAATATGCTCCATTATATTAAAATGTGTTAATTATAATTTTATCAATTTGACATTATTTTCGTCAATTTGGCGACATTTCAGTCAATTTGGCCCCACATTAAAATGTCATGTTGACAATATTTCGCCAAATTCTTCGCCAGGTGTTACATTGATGATACTTGTTTTTATGTAGTTTTAGATACATTTATTTGAAAAATGTGCAATATCTCGAGAATGGTACAAACCAGTATTCTAAAGTTTGTGGTAATCGTTGTAAAATAAAAAATACATACAAAGTTATTATTTATTATTAATGTCCTGATGTTTTTAGATTTTTTTTAAAAATTCATTCGGAAATTTGGGCATCCTCCAAACGTTCGATAGCGTTTAAAATCAAATAGGGTTCCAATATTGACGGATCGTAATAATCGTATCAAATTACGTTCGAAACGCTACATTCATTCGTGAGATATCATATTCACAAACTCATGGACACACACACACTAACACACACATACACACCCCCAAACAGGCATCAACTCAAAAACGTTCGATTCGAGTTCAGGTATGCTTGAAACGTGCTCTTCTTTTAAAAACTAGAATTTTAATTTTCGACTTCAGCAGCATACCTTCGAAAGTAAAAATGCTAAAATATAGAATTCAAGCTACCTTCAACAGACTTATTGTGACTTTAATTTATTTTCTTCTTTCCTTGCCTTGATTTTTCTATTAACAATGCGTGTTGTCACCCAGCGTAAGAATAAACCCTATTATTAGTGGTATGTCTATCATCGTAATAATGATTGCTCTGATTTATTTGACAGGCCAAAAGGCTCAGAATGATGGATAACGAACGGCAGTGGTTGTTTATTACAAGTGATTCTCCATTAGACGAGGATTTGACAGTTGCTGCAAATAGTTTACCGCCAGAAGCAAACGTAGCTATAGTATATCCGCAGAACCCTATTGATGTAAATTATAAATTGGTAAGTAAAAATATGGTATGTTTATTTAGTACGTTTTAATGTTTCTAATAATTTGCTATTTACAATTTTGGGGTTAATCTTACACAATTTTGGTAACAACTATGAAACTTTAATATTTCTTTAAATACGAACACTTATTGAGATGGTGATTGGTGCACGAGCGCACGTGTATATGTGTTAGCGAGCGGTGTAATGCCCTTTTTGTGGGTAAATAACGTAAAATTCTGCAAAAATAATGACTACGATTTGAGAGTCAGATATTATATGATGGCATTCCAGCACGGCTGTAAAATTAAAGGGGAATAGATACTACGAAACACTAAATAATTGCAAGAGGTCATCAGGCGAAAACGTCTTAGTCTTCGAAACGACACAACAGAATTACTCTCCACGATAATGTTCGACCACACACGGCGCTTCATAAGCAAAATGTTACACTTTTCTTAAATAAAACAACAAATCCCTGACTTCTACACGTCTAAGGTGGTCAATACATTCCATAAGAAATTTTTCATGAATTTTTTTAAAAGAAGGGAATGCGTGAACTTTCATACTCTATGATAAAATGACAATTCAATTGAAGGTATTGTTTCTGGTAAGTTACCCGAATAAATATTTGCTTTCAAAATTACGTCAGATGAATCCTTTTTATATGATCGCATATAATATTAAGAGTCCAACATATTTAATTACCATGTAAAGTGTAACTGATGTTTAAGTACTATTTATTACAAGACTCTTCTTTGTTTAAGGAAAAACCTGGCTGCCAAGTGGATATAATACTAAGAGCTTATGTGAAGAGTATAAAGTATTTAATGGACAACAATATGTATGACACAAGTATAGAATCTAAGTCCATGACAAAAGAGAGAATACGGCAACACATGCTAGTAAGTATCGAAGTATTCGTCTGTTGTGATTATAACAAATATATGTTTGCCACCGCATCACTAAAACTGTACTAGTATATATTACATCGCAATAAGTCTTGAATAAAGTTTCCTTTTTTATTTTCTTTTTTCACGGGTTTTGGCAAAAAAGTGGATTTTATGTCAAAACTAATAAAGTTGGGTTGACACACAATTTGCAGTTTGCAATAAAGGGGCGACTATGGTAGAAAATTTATAGGGTGCAACTTTAAAATATCTAATAATCTGTAATCAAAACATCCAAAGAAATGAAAAAAAATTTCTCAAATATTTTTTCAGTCCACTAACCACTTTTTACATATCCATACCTTTTGCAGTAGAAGATTTAATTTTAGCATTCGGTGCACTCAAATCTCCAAATTTCTGTTTTCGCCAATTTTATAACTTTCACGATTGTATAAACGTCCTTAAAGCCCAACATCGGTTGTAATTTTCGTCCAAAATAATACCGATTGCCAATAAAATCACTATGAATACATGACGGGATTTTCTGAATAAGTAGATAGATGTTTACATTCAAGGGAAAGTCAGTACCGTCGAATCCAGTCGAACTTAGCTCAATTCTTGTTACTTTTTATATCAACAGGGTTTGCACAGAATTTATGCAGATTGAAGTCCAGATTCATAAATGTTCTTGTTATTTTCCAAAACATAACATTATTCAACAAAAATCAATAAATCAATGCAATGTGACTTTCAGAGCTCATGTCCGAGACTAAGAGTCCAACGCTTTTATAAATGAAGTACTCCAATTAAGTGTATAATAAGTATTATTATCAATGCAAACTCTGGAATTTATATTTGTGTGGGAGAAAAATAAGGACTTTTTAGAGATGAATTTATCAAACCTACATGGCTTTATCTTGCAGCAATGGATTCTGCTTTAGTTCGATTGGACGAAAATGCACGTCCTTCTATACAGGGTGATTCAAAAAAGATGGGCCAAACTTTACGAGGTGATAGTAAGTACACACCATACCAAGCATTTTTTGTCATAGTTTACCGGGTAGGAAATGAAATGTAAAGGCGTTACCGGGCGCTTACTCGTTAAAAGTGGCTGCTCCGAAAACTTAAAATTGTCATTGTGGTTGCTATTTTCTGGTTGAAGAAGTAAACCACGTATGCAAATTTCATCTGAGAAAAAAGAAGAACCCTTATGAAAATTTTCGTAAAACCGAATGTACGGACTATCAGTTTGCAGCAGTTATTCCGATGGATTAGACGAGATTCCCCATAGCTTGCCCCCCCCCCCCCCATACACACACACACACACACGATAGCCCGATCTGTCATGTCTTGTCTCCTTTTTGTGGGGATATCCCAAGAGTCTCGTCTATGATACTCCCCTTGAATCTGCAGACGGGTGCGACATGCCTGGATGCCTGGTCTGTTCGATAGAGTTCGACAATCCCTCCATCGCCGTTGTGAGGCGTGCATTCAGGTTGGCAGTCACTCTTTTGAGCCATTACTGTAATCATTGTTTATTGAATGTCATTTTAGAGCTTTTAAATCATTCTTGTGTTTTCGCCTCACCTCATGGGCTTCACCATTATGCGCCCACTGGCACCTTTACGTTTCATTTCCGAACCGGTAAACAATAACAAGAAAGATCAATCATGCTTAAAGCATTGATTATGAAACACTTTCCAACTTCAATGCAATTTTATTTAAACAAGTCTAAGATGCAATACATTCCTCGGTAATATTTTGAAACTTATCACAATACTGCATTAATTTATTATAATTGAAAACTTAAACCTTCATCGAAAAAAATGAACTTCATTCAAATGACGGCATTGAAACATAAATTGCCTGGTTTAAACATCTCTAAAATGTTATACATTTCTCGGTAATAGTTTTAGAATTATCATAATACTACGATAATTTATTATATTTGAAAACTTCATCGAAAACAACTGAAATTAATTCAAATGACGTCATAGAAAAAATAACACGCCTGGATCTCTCTATAAAAACAGGATTTCATTCATACCTTCCTCCCATTCATTTCATTCATCACAATACTATAATAATTTATTTTATTTAAACATTTTATTTAAGACCATGGAGCTACAAATAATTAAACTCTATGCTTAAAACTTCATCGAAAAAAATCGTCCTTCTCTTTATAAAATCAATTAATATTTCATTCATATCAGCCATGCAGACTCCATGGGCTAAATTATTTTGTGTTAAAGAAATACAGCAATTCTAATACAACTCATTCTATATATTTTGCTGTTTACATTTTACATAAGTGAAAAATAGGCTTCGTTGTAGAAATAATCAAATTTGGATAGTCATATAAACTTAAATATATTGCATTTGCGTTGTTTCAGTATGTAGATGCACAGAATTTAAGCAAAAATAAAGTAGTTTTAGGACGGATACAACACTTAATATGAATTAAAAAGACCTTAAAAAATCACGATTTTGAAACAAGATGGATGCCATATATCATTTTGAGGTGGGTCATGTGAGCTTTTCATATCATGGTCACGTGATCGTTTCATATAAGATGTGTAATTATTATTTTAATTTTTATTTAAAAACCTTCTGAATATATTTCGATGAATTTTTTTTTATATATTTTATGGAACAATTTGAATATTACCTAAATTTTCGAAGCAATTTGTGAATTTTAAATCCGCTTAAAAAATGTTTGAAAAATTAGGTCCCATAGGGCTCAATGTATTTCATTTTTTCAACCCAGGTTCAATCCAAAACTAATTGGGTGATATTATTCATTTATATTCCCATAGGTCCTACAGACCGTCTGAACAACATACTAAAATTTCCTTTTTATTAAGTCATTTTTACGGCAGTTATCGTGCTAACGGACAGACAGACAGACAGAATGAACAAAGTCATAAACACTTTTCAACTTTGTTGTAAAGTGTTAAAAAGTACTTGCTAATATTTATGGAAGTATTGTAAAGAACTCATATCCCAACTAAGATTCGAATCACTGATCTCCTCTTGTTGTAAAGTGTTAACAAATGCTTGGTGTGGTGTGCACTACCACCTCGTAAAGTTTGGCCCATCTTTTTTTAATCACCCTGTATATCGATGAGTATACGGATATCTAGAGCACAAAAATATATTCCAAAAGGAATAATCATTCAAATCAGTGTACATAAATTCGATTGAATATATTTCGGATGATCTTGGAAAATGAGGTTGCTATGCTCTACGAACCATATCTGTATTTTTCATGAATAGTAATTATTTTTTCAAGTCATGACTAGCATTATAATTTTTGTAATGTTATGCCGCGAAGCTGTCTAAGATGACCAAGCATCGTTACATTTCCTACCGGGGCGAAACACGTCTACAGTGATCTATACATTAAGTACAGGGTTCCGAGGAAAGTCCTTAAGTACCCTTATAACTTTGTAAGCTAGAATGGACAGCTAGAATTAACGCTAGAACGAACCGTTCTCGAGATATTGCACATTTTTTAAATAAATTCAGCAAAAACTCCCATAAATTGATAAAATATTAACTGTTGAGAAACATGTTCACTTTTCATATGTAATACCATACGATGAATTTGGTGACATTCTCGTGGATCTAGCTCGTTCCATTCATGAGAAAAGTTACTTTGAGTAATATTTTTGTATTTGAACGCAAATAGTCATTTATCTGCTATAAGAATAACTTATTTCTCCATCCATAACGCTTGGCGAGATTTTGGCGACGAATTTGGCGGAATGTCCCTTCTTTAAATGTTGCCAAATTAACGAATATCTCGCCAAATGGATAAAAATGATCAATGATATAACTAAATCAACGAAAATGACGACTAATTGACAATAATTCCATATCTTGGAAAAAATATAAGTATCTACTATAAAAATAACCTATTTTGTTTTTACTGTAGAAGTAGTAAATTAATTGCATTATATAAGGAAAGCCATATGCTGCCCAAATCAGACATGGATATCAAAGATATCCTTGATATATGAATATCAGATTTCCCGGTTTATTAGAATTCAAGCATCTATACATTTAATAGCCAAGATACGTTAAATTAAAAACAAGTAAACAAAAAAAAAAGTTTCAGAAGGCAGTCTTTTATTGAAAAATGCTACAAAAAAATTGTTCTCACATTTTTATCTCCTAATAAAAGTGGTTAGCTAGAAATTAAATAAAACAAATAGTTAATTGAATATAGATATAATTTTTAAATTTAAAATAACATAACTCAATTTAGGTAATCATTGATTTCATACATTAGTGATAATCTATATAAATAAAATTGAAAATCCGTCTGTGTGTGTGTGTTTGTCTCATCATCAAAGAAGCTGCTCATATTTTCATGAAATTTTGTGGTAACCTTGAAGGTGTGGTTCTTTCAGGGGTGTTTGGCTGGGGGGGGGGACGAATGATATTTTAGAGGGGTACAAGTTTTCTACTTGTCCTATATAAATATATTTAAACGCTGCGCAACATAAATAGAAACTAGGTTTCATAAAATGTCTCCGGAGGGGGCCGAATACTTGTCTCGGGGGGCTTCGCCCCCTCCCGTAGGTATGCCTGAAAGAAACACTACCTGCGACCCATTGTTCAAGGTATATTGAATCGCGTAATCTTTTTGAAACACCTTGTATACTCTGGTCGAAATGAAATAAAAGTGTGTAAAAAACATTTAATTACAGTTTTCAATATTAAATATTGACCTAAACATCATTTTCTGGCATAAGCAACAGTAAATTCTGCTTTGATTTCCACAACTGGTTCATTTTTTCTTCCAATGCAACTGACCATTCAAATATTTTCCCTAAAGTGGCTGGCTCTCCTAGACTAGATGTCTTCAACTTTCGGGATTGTGTTTCCCAGAACAGGTGTGTATGGAGGGCCTAATTAGACTGTGCTTGAGGGCATTTCCTCAGCACAGTCCCGTGAAACTGCTAAGAACGCCCCTTCGCATTGCTTCAAAGGGTGGGTGACTTGTCAATCATAGTTCTATGCAGGGGAAAACACATTTTTGGCAACGCCTATTCCTCCCTCCCGCTGCGAGCGCTGACAACCGAAATTATTTTTCGCTTCGAGAAGACTATCCTCTTAAAATAAGGGTACAAGTATCACCAATTTCCAGTGCCACTTTTAAGGTTGTAATGCCATTAAGGTTAAATGGTTAAATGTTATAATGCCATTAAGGTTAAATGGTTAAATGTTGTAATGCCATTAAGGTTAAATATTATAATACCATAAAACTTTTAAGTATCATTATTATGTATTAAATAGTAGCTGAGTCTTTTTCACAGTTTATCTAAAATTATAATTGTGTAATTCAGAACTAAATTTGTTTAAAGTACCATTAAAAGATTTACTTTATTCGTGTTGTTTTCAACCTTTATGATCACCAGCACTTTTTATCAAAGTATTTAAACTTATGCAAAAATGTGACGCACAAAGCGAT
This sequence comes from Amaurobius ferox, assembly GCA_951213105.1. NCBI lineage: Eukaryota > Metazoa > Arthropoda > Arachnida > Araneae > Amaurobiidae > Amaurobius > Amaurobius ferox. Next base: position 106,658,013 of record OX578142.1, on the reverse strand, counting down.
GGTATATAATTTGTAAAAGTGAATTACTCACATTAGTTACGGAAATTATGCCAAGATTAATTTCTATAGGATACAATGGATAAAGAAACAGCTTGTGGAGGAAACTTGGAACTTGTTATTAAAACAACAGCTTACCTTACGAAAGGAAAAAGTTCTGCCGACACCATAAATGACTACGAGACTTCAGGAGTCTGGCGACTTTTTAAAGGATTGTCAATGAATGCAGACTTGTACCCACTAACGACTGGTAATATGAGAGGGAAGAAAATTAAAATAGGCATTGTTAACGTAAGTATACGGAAACTTGTTTTTAAATTTAGCTACACATCTTTTTACATAAGGAAGACTCTCCTATTGCAGATAACAATATTCAAGGACATAGTCTCGCACTCATCAGAATTGAACGTTACTTGCAGTAGCAGCAAGATAATATAAATGCTATTTGCCACAATTTTGCGAACTTCTATGAGAACTCGCAATTCTAGAGTTTCCACGTAGCCGACATGAAATTTGTTCACAATTTAGCTCAGGCTACACGAAGTTATAAAGGCCAAGCTCAAACGTTCACAATTTAACTTGGGCTACATAAAACTGTAAAAGCCAGGTTCAAAATCAGAAGAAACCGCCACAAATGGGCGCTTCTAAAAATAAGGAAGACACACCCACTGCAGATAATAATACCCATGGGCCGGTAGCAGCAGATAGCATAACACTGCCTATGAGAAATGCTGAGATAGCATAACACTGCCGATGAGAAATGCTGAGATAGCATAACACTGCCGATGAGAAATGCTGAGATAGCATAACACTGATTTTAGAACAAGTGCGGAAAGATTTGAGACATTCAGAAATAATAATAGGCATCAATTCGAATCCTACTATTAATCATTTAATGAATGTCACAAATTTAATCATTTTATGAATTTAATAAATGCTGCCACTTTATTATTTTATAAATTAAATAAATGTTTCCGCTTTATCATTTTATGAATTTAATAAATGTTAACACTATCAGTTTATCAATTTATTAAATGCTACCACTTCATTATTTTATAAATTTAATAAATGTCGCCACTTTATCATATTATAAATTTAATAAATATTACCACTTTATCATATTATGAATTTAATAAATGTTACCACTATATCATTTAATGTTTGCATACCATATTATTGTCAGGTGCTTCTTAAAAAAACGATCCGGAGTTCATGTTCACCCTGTATACTGGTAGAGTACACTCACGTCCAAAAGTTAAGCATAGTTGCTGTTTATGTGAAAATTTCAGGAATTCTACATCGGAATGGAAGAAAACACGGTGTGCGGGTGTTATAGGGTTATAGAAGAAAACAGTGCAAAACAAGGATAATAACGACTTTTATTATCCAAAAAAAGGGTGACAATACGAATGTCAACCTCAGTGAAACAGAATGATTAAAACAATGTGATGCTGCAGTTTAATACGGTGTGTATGAACCTCGGGAAGCCACGCATGCTGTACAAAGATTTCCCATATTTTCGATGAGGGTTTGGATGAGTTGTGGGCTCAAAGAGTTCCAAGCCTCAAGGAGAGCACTTTTCAATCCCGGAACGGAGCTTGGTGGGTAGCGAAGGGCTGCAAGATGTCTCCCGGGCATATCTCACACATGCTTTATTATATTCAGATCAGGAGAGTTGGTAGGCCACTGCATGTGCTGGATATCTTCAGTTTGAAGGAAGTCGTCGACCAAGGCCGTACGGTTAGGAGGCATGTTATCATCCATGAATATGAAATCAGGACCAACAGCACCTCGAAACAGTCGAACGGTAGGCTCAAGGACTTCGTCTCTATCTTTGACCGGTAACCGACCCCGTGTCAAAAATGTGGAGGTCTGTGCGACCGTCCATCATGATACCTTCCCATACTATGACTACCCCAAATGGAAAACGATGTCTTTCCCGGATAACGTTATTTCCCGGGTGAAAACGCGTTCCACGTTCTCTCCAGATCGTGGTACGACAAGAATCAGTTTGCAGGCTAAACCTGGACTCGTCACTGAACATGGCATTACCCCACTGTTTTCCACTCCACTGCCGATGTTCCAAACTCCACTGTAAACGCGCGCGTTTCGTGCAGGCGTTAGGAGTATGCAATCTGCTGGTCGTCTGACATAGAGATCAACTTGTCTGAGTCTCCTGTAAACAGTTTGTCTTGAAACAGTGGCTCCTGTGGCGGCTGTCAGGCCTTAACCCAGTTGTCTGTCAGAACGGTTCCTCTAACGTCGCGCAGTGATCACCATATATCAGTCTTGCCGATCAGTTGCTACCCTTGGCCGACCTGGTACTGATTGTCGGGTAACATCTCCAGTGGTTTGAAACCTCCAGTCTGGAGATCACACGCTGAGGCACATTCGGAATTCGAGATACTTCGGTTTGGGATCAACCAGATTCCAGCATTCCAGACATTCGTCCCTTCAAAGACATGTCCAGTTGGCATCTTTGTAACATCTTTTGTCCGTTTCGATTGTTAACAATTCTGCATACCACAGCAATTTCGAAATTCTGCCTCCACTGGCCATGTCGCTTGAGGCCGTTTTATACTCGTTCCGACGTGCGCCGGTGCTTTGCTCATGTTGACATCGATTGAACTGTTTTGCATATGCACAAATATTTACCTTCTTCCCACTATTCTCCACAACTGATTATGAATCATTGTATCCATATTAACTCCGAATTTTTCGAATTTTACGAATTATGCTTAACTTTTGGACATGAGTATATTTGAAAATAAATTCCTAAGATCTTATGTGTACATTTTCTTTCAAGGGTGCACCAGGAGCTTTAATTATTCCAACGGATGAAGGGACAGTATATAGAGGTCTTATAGTTGACTTTATACGGGCCGTTTCGAAAGAAATGAACTTTACGTAAGTTATTTTTTATTCTGATAAATTATAGGTAGAATACGAAAAAAAAACATTTATCACCAATTTTTATAATTTGTAAGAAAATTTCGAGATCATTTTCTTCAGAGATATGTTTATACTTTTATTATACTAATAATATTAGAAACATAATTCATTAATTTGATCACAGATGTGTATAATATAGGGAAATCTGGGAATATGTCTGTTCTTAAAAATAAAACTTCAAGCTAGAGTAAGTTTAATAGTAATTTGATAAACAAGTGGTCATACGCAAGACTCTCTGTAATGAGTCGTTCTTTTGCGAGTTTTAAATAGTATACAGACTTTTATATTATTTTACTATCGTAATTTAATTAGCGTATAGTTCCAATATCCTCTTTATTTTCAAGACAAGAGACAAAGGGGACAATACTTTGGTTATAATCGGATATTTTGAAAACAAGGGTAAAATAAACCGCTGAATTTGGGGTTAGACAAGAAATTCTTGTACTTAAATAAGCGAAGGTTACAGACATCTTTGAATTTTCGTATAAAAGACCACAACATCTTAGTCAAATTCTATTCAATTCTTTAATACAATTTGCATTCTTTGAACAATTAAATAAAAGGACAATAAAACTTTTCATCTTATGTCCCCAATTTTAGAAAAAATGATAGCGTAATCAGAAACTTATGAAATGACATGATAAGTTGAAAAATGTACTATGTTGCAGCAAATATAAACGCACTGCTTAATATCGCCCTTTAATGGAAATTCGTTAAAATATTTATAAATTTTATCGTCGTTGCAACGTAATACACATAGAGAGACTTCAGCTAAACGCGCAAAGGGTAGTACAAACAAAACTTGAAAGTCCTCAAATTTTCAGAAGCGTGGATATGTTTGGATATTAACAATATTTTATGGTAAGTAATTTGTTAAGTTCCATTCATATCTCGTGTAGCTCAGTTAGTGGAGTATTGGAGTTTTAGACGTGTAATTAGAATGCCTATGCAAACTCGCCAATAGGAAGGGACAGATACCACTCAAGTTGGCAGCACGGTACGTAGATTTTTTGGGGAGGAACAAATGCGAAAGATTTACAAAGAGAAAAATTGAGTACGCAGGGAGAACCGTGAGAAATGCTTGAAGGAGGTCTAATTTGTATGGGTGGCCCTGCCATGGGCTTCATTTCATACTTGGGCCTGAGGGATATTATAAACCATGATGTACGATATAAAAATACTGCGGATAAAGAAATTAAGTTACGACAAAGTATACGAAGAAAACTAGATTCGTTGAGATAAAGTAGTACCTCAAAATTAGAGCGAGGTTTTACCTCCTAAGCTGAGGAGAGCTGAGTTAGCAGCTTGCTGATCTCGAGATACATGACTTCTTAAACTGGGGTATAACTTCATAAATTAGCTGACTGTTATAAAATTCTAAAAACGTAGAATTCGAGAGTCTTTAATACGCTAAAACTGTAATAATCTTTAGGATCGCGCCCCATTACAGATAACGGAATCTATGAGCCGGTTTAACGCTCCCTGTGCGCTCATCAGCAAGGAATAACTGATAATTGCAATGATGGCATCAAGAAAATTTGACGCGTGCCATAATTTTAAGAACTTTTATAGAACAAATTTGGTCCTACCACGCAGTAGTCTTCAAATTTTCAAATAAATTTCAAGCAAATTTAATTACATAATAATTTGCATTTTTTTAAAGAGAGTATGGCCATAGTCTAAATACAAATTAATGAATAAAAATAATTTCGAAAAGAAGAGAATTTTATATAAATTAAATGACGAGAAGCTCCCCCAGAAATACAAAAAACGGATACCTATATTTCTGGAATTTTTAGTTCGACTCAGAAATTTTGGTAATTTCTCAAAAAGGGAACATAAGTATAGGTTGTAACAAAATAAAATGTTGTAAATAGTCTTTAAATCGAACAGCAAATGATATCATATATCGCAGTGTCATGCAAAAGTACCATTAAGATAGAAAAGTGTTACCCATGTGTCATTAACAAATGGCCCACGAAACTTCTTCACTTCAAATTAAAAAAAAAAGAGAAAAAATGTTATACTGTATATTTTATTTTCTGCATTTCATTGACGGAAAACGAAATTGATTGGTGCTTTTGTTCTAAAAGATTGCATTCTTTTAGTGTGTCTTCTGCTTTAACGTGTGTGACAAAAGAGTAGAAAGAACTAAGTAAAGAGAAGAAATCAAATTCATGTTTATAAATCATACGATATGTGCACCACATGAATTTCTTTACAGATTAACAAATTTTGATATTGTGCGTGAAATAAAAATAAAAATTAGAGCTTACCTTTAGTTCGCTTATTTTATTTTACTGGTTAAAATAATCATGCCAAGTTTCCAGTAATTTGCTTGATTATTTTGCGAAATATCGCCCTCCCTGAGAAAAATAAAATTTTTAATACCTCAAGAATGCTTGTAAACAATAGCTTAAAAGTACTTATTTCTGCTTAAAAGTACTTATAAAGCCTAATCATTTGATAACAGTGAACATATTTAATGTGTTTTAGAATTTTTGTTTCAATTTAGATTTAAAACGTGTAATATGTTAGGCGTATGTTACCGTTCTGTAAATTATGCTATTCGCTTTTGCATAAAAATTTACATATATAATGCTCACTTTCCAGCATAGTTTTAAATATTTATTTTTTTTCGATTTTCGAATAAAATATTTGAAATCTTAAAGGCTTTCTTTAATCCGAGCTTTCCTATAATCGATAGGTCACTGATATTTATCCATTGGAATTATCGTACCAAACTTTATTCGATTTGCTCTATTTGTTATATAGATGTAGCGCTCCATGTGGAAATATAAAGTTTCCCATATCTCAAGAGCTTCTATAGTGATGACTTCTAAACAATGGTGTCCATTTCTTTATATTCAAAGTACTTATAATGTATTTACACATTCATTAATAAGGAATATATTATTTTAAGTTCTGCTATTTTAGATTACTTGCAATACCTCTAAAACAACGGGTATGAACGTACTGTACATGATGTCATCCGTGAGTCATCCGTGATGTCATCCGCCAATGAGTGTTAGCTTCGGCCACAGCGCGCGTTTCTATTGCGTAACTATAAACAGGTTAAACTATAAACAGGTACTGCGCATCCTATTAAACAGGTTAAAATGTGGACGGTTTATCTTTGCTCGTTATCGGCGTTGCAGTTCCGTAGAGACACAACCAATAATGCCGTTACGACGTTGCCGAAGATCTTATAAGCAATTAAACGAGTTGGAACGTGGTCGTATAGACGGGATGCGTGAAGTTGACTGGTCATACCGAGCAATAGACCGCCACCTGCACCGAACGAACACTGCTGTGCAAAGGTGCTGGCAGCAATAGTTGCTGCAAGGTCATTGGCGGAATGAAGGTTCTGAAACGCCAAGGTGCACGAAAGCGAGGCAATATCAGATGATTGTACGACAGGCCAGAACGGGCCCAACGACACCTACAGCCTTTTCCATACCACCCATGGTACCTTCCACCATCTCACGGCGCTTGGCTGAGGTGAGGTTAGGCTCATGGCGGCCTTTAAAACGTTTACCCATAAACCCACAGCATCGACAGAGTCGTTTGGAGTGGTGTCATAGCCGAACATCCTGGCTGTCAGCAGACTGATATCGCATAGTGTTCAGCGATGAATCACGCTTCAGTCCTTCAGCAGATGACCACTGGGTACGTGTGTAGAGGCGCCAGGGCCAGCGGTCCCCCATCAATCTTTGTTTTACACAGGCACACAGCCATTACCACTGGTGTGATGGTGTGGGGTGCTATCTCTTACGACAGCAAATCGCCCCTAGTAATCCTGCGTACAACTTCAACAGCTCAACGATATGCTGATGAAATCCTGCGGCCGTTTGCGTAACCCATCATGGCAAGTCATTCTGGGGCTATTTTCCAACAAGATAATGCCACGCCACATACATCTCGCATATCTGTGGACTGTCTCCTTGCTGTTGATACTGTTCCTTGGCCAACAAGGTCACCAGACCTTTCGCCAATAGAGCATGTATGGGACATGCTAAGCTGCCAGATTCGGGCACCCCGAAATGTAGCAGATCTGGAGCAGCAATAGAGGAATACCTAGCAGAATGTATCGCAGGATGACATTAGGAAACTTTATCACTCCTTACCTAGACGTATACAAGCATGCATTGCCGCCAAGGGGGGGGGGGGTTCTCCAATTACTAATTTGAAAATTCTATGTGCAATTCCTAACAATTGGTGGGTCCTGCGGCCTTGATTTTGTAATCATTTTATTAACTGTGTATGAGCTATAGGCATATTTAATTTCAATAAAAACGGTCACTTTCCTCATGGTGCTTCTTTTTTTTTTTTGCAAAAGAGTGTATATATAATAAGTTACATACTATTTTTATTCTTAGTCTTGGTTTCTTTTATTCTTAGTTTTTATTCTTAGTCTATAGTTACTTATTTGTTACGGATTTGCTAGAGATGGATTTTTTAACTCTTTACAACATAGTTGAAAAGTGTTTATGACATTGTTCATTCTGTCTGTCTGTCCGTTCGCACGACAACTGCCGTAGAAATGACTTTATCTAAATGAAAATTTAGTATATTATTCAGGCGGTCTGTGGGACCTATGAGAATATAAATGAATAATATCACCCAATTAGTTTTGGATTGATCCCGAGTTGAAAAATGAAATACATTGAACCCTATGGGACCTAATTCTTCCAACATTTTTTAAGCGAATTTAAAATTCACAAATTACTTCGAAAGTTTTAGGAAATAATCAATTATCCGATAAAAAATATAAAAAAAAAATTTTTTAGCAAAATATATTCGGTAGTTTTTTAAATAAAAATTAAAATAATAATTACACCCATATCATATGAAAAGATCACGTGACCCATTTCAAAATAAACTATAGCATCCATCTTGTGTCAAAATCGTAACTTTTAAGTTCTTTTTAATTTATAATTAGTGCTATATCCGTCCTGAAACCACTTTATTTTTGCTTAATTTCTGTGCACCTGTATTCTGAAACAGCGCAACTACAATATATTTGAGTTTAAATGATCAATGCCATTCATTTTGTCGAAAGCCCAGGCCAGCCGACTCGTCCGGAGACTTAGAGCAGCATGATGGAAGGCCGAGCCATTCATTTTGTGTCAAAATCGTGATGTTTACACAATTCATTCGCCATTCATTTTGTGTCAAAATCGTGATTTTTACATTCTTTTTCATTTATATTTAGTGTTGCATCCTTCCTAAAACCGTTTTAATTTTTTTTCTGTGCATCTATATACTGCGCCAACCTAATTATAATATTTTGAGTTTAAATGATCATCAAACTTTGATTATTTCTACAACGAAGCCTGATTTTCAAGTATGGAGAATGTAAACACATCAAGATGTAAAATGAGTTGTATAAGTATTGATGAATTTCTTTAATGCAAAATTATTTAGCTCCGGTGTCTGCAATATAGCTGATATAAATAAAACATTCATTGATTTTACATAGAGCAGCAGACGATTCTATTGCCTTTTTCGATGAAGATTTAAGCATGGAGTTATACAGTATTTTTACCTCCATGGTTTAAGTTTTTAAGTAAAATAAATTATTGCAGCATTGTGATGATTTTAAAAATATCGCCGATGAATGAAAGGAATGGAAAAAAGTACATGAATGAAATATTCAGTGCTTTTATATAGAGAACCAGGCGTTTAATATTTCGATGACGTTATTTGAATAAAGCTCATTTATTTTTAATGAAGTTTTCAAATATAATAAATTGTAGTATTGTGATAATTTTAAAAATATCACCGCTTGATATATCGCATTTTAGAGATGTTTAAATAATTGCATTGCAGTTGGAAAGTGTTTCATAACCAATGCTTTATGCATGATTGATCTTTCTTGTTGTACGTAGTTTATGCATAGTTTTCGATTAATATCAACTTTATATATATATATATATATATATATATATATATATATATATATATATATATATATATATATACATATATATATATATGCAGTAATATTGTTGCGAAAATAGTAATGGAATAATGAAGCCCTCCAAACGGTTTCTATACAAATTAAAACTTACATAGAGATATGTTTAAAAATTAGGGGGCCCGGAGATTTTCCCAAATCATATATGCATTCATAAAGTATTAAATTATATGACTGCACATTTGATGTTGGACAAGTGGAAAATAGCAATACTCAGTTCATAACAATAAAATTGCTATAATCATGCCTTAACTAAAACTTAATTGACGCTAAAATATGTCGCACACGCATATGAATGCGTTTAACGCGTTGTTAAATATTCGTATCGACTATTGATTAATATTTTAAGGTGAAATTTGTTTCGAAGTGAAAGAATGAAAAGTAACTCAAGATAATTTTTTACATAGCCAAGATTCGATTCCTGGTTCGGCAAATTGTTATTTTGAAGTGAAATTGTGTCTAATACTTTATAATCTGTCTCATTTCATACCATCCACGTTTTGCAGTTTGTGTCTGACGGGGATATTCTGGTCGGTCACTTCCATCTTGCATTCAATAGTTTCATGTTTCCTCTTTTCTCTAGCTTATATTTTCCATTCTTTAGCTTCTCTCGTCGCTCTATTCTTCTAAACCTTCCATTTTTTTCAGATGTTCTTATTTTCTCCATACCACTATACATTTTTATTATCTTTCCTAAAGCAAAATATTTTTTCTAAAACGAATGCCAATTTCAACCAGAAATTGATTCTTCGCAGCAACAAAAAATTAAGAATAAACCCATTTTGAAAATAAGATATGTTACATTTCTATACAAGGTATTAAATCCTATACAAGGTATTAGAAGGTTACATTTTTATACAATGTATTAAAAGGTGTTAGATTTCTATACACGGTAAACGTTTTCTATACAAGGTATAAGATTTAAACTAAACGTTATTACAAGAGATATGCGGAAGGATATTGATGTTTTTACATGTATATTCTGCATTAAACATCATTAGAAGACATCATATTTTGTAATTATGTTTATACATAACTTGGTGACAGTAGAAAGATTGAAAATCTCAATGTTATATAGTAATTATTCTCAAGAAGAAATTCTACTGATCCAGAATTATTACTTTTGTTAATACAGGTATGAGTTTATCGAACCGAAAGATAAACAGTTCGGAAAAAAGTTGCAAAATGGAGAGTGGACAGGAATTATTGGCCAAGTAATGAGAGGAGTAAGTATTTTTTTATTTTACTCCTTTTTCCATGTTTTTAACATTTTCCAGCATAGTTGAAAAGTGTTTATAACTTTTCATCCTGTCTTCTGTCTGTCCGTTTGCACGATAACTGCCGTAAAAATGACTTTATCAAAATGAAATGTTAGTATGTTGTTGAAACGGTCTGTGGGACATATAGGAATATAAATTAATAATATCACCCAATTAGTTTTGGATTGACTCAGATTGAAAAAGTGAAGTACATCGAACCCCATGGGACCTAATTTTTCAAACACATTTTAAGCAAAGTCAAAATTCATAAATTGCTTCAAAAATTTTGGGAAATATCCAAATTATTTCATAAAATATATAAAAAAATTTCAAACTATGTTCGATAGTTTTATCTTTTCTTACTCTTTACTTATGAGTCTTGATGAACTAGTGAAGATCGCCACAATTCTTCATGGTCCTGCCTTGGGTGGTTTGTAAGATACTGGTTTCATACCTCTTGTTTACCCCCCATTCTACCCCTTTCTGCCCTTTAACGATGGATTACATAAAAATGATCCTTTTTCTATGGATTTTTCCGTTAGCCATTAGGGTACACCTCTATCCTTCTTATTCCCTCTATCACCTCTTTCAGTCTTACCCCTGTACCTATATCACTTCTCTCCCCTCTCCCCCTCTTTCACCTCTCCCCTCTTTCATCTCTCTCCCCTATTTCACCTCTCCCCTCTCTCATCTCTCCCCTCTTTTACCTCTCTCACATCTTTCACCTCTCTCACCTCTCTCACTTCTTTCACCTCTCTCACTTCTTTCACCTCTCTCCCCGCTCTCACCTCTTTCACCGTTCTCACCTTTTTCACCGTTCGCACCTTTTTCACCGTTCTCACCTTTTTCACCGCTCTCCCTCTCTCACCTAGTCCAGGTTTCTAGCTCGGGGAGTTGCGGAGATATGATAATCTTGCCTGTTTAGCTCATCATTTCTCACTACAGTAGGGGTGGGCTATTGAAATATCCTTTCCTAGTATGTTCTTATTTACCGGATGTAATATTTATACCCGTTTAAACGAAAATGTTAAAGAAAATACTAAAGATTCTGCATTATATATTTTTTCGGCTAACCAGGTATAAATTATAGCATCCGACTAACCAAATAGACTATCGGTTAACTGCATGCTTAGAAATGTCAGCCATTCAAGGAAATTCAGGATGGTAGAAAACCGAGATGAATAGAGGCAAATATTGTAATTTGCAGTCGACCCTTAATTGGCAAAAATACTCGGCGGTCAAACAAACTTTCTGAAACCCCAAAATGTTTAAAATTTTGGAAATTATTATCCTAATATCTTACCGAGTTCTTAAGTTAGAAAGATCGGGTCAGATTTATTGCAGTAATGAGTTCAAAGCACAACGTGTTACTAATGGAGCCTTTTGCGCAGGGGAACTGTATAAAAATTTAGATCCCTGTTTTTTTTCTAATCCCACTCCTTACAACAAAATCCCACAACATGATGCTACACTGTTCTTTCTAGTGATTTTTCTAATTGTAAATATGCTAGCAACCACCAACAAGGTAAATTCTAAAACTTACTAAAGATTCTGAAGTCTGAAACACTCTATATTACTATATTATTTTCATTATAGGAGGTGGAAATGGCTGCACAGTGTTTTTACATAACTCCAGAACGACTAGAAGTTGTAAATTTTACAACTGGCCTCGAAGAATTAGCATACGCTTTAATGACCAGACGACCTGAACAAGAACACAGATACTTGTTTCTAGCGCCATTTACAAACGATGTAAGCTAGCTCCATTTTATTTTCTTCCACTAAACATGAAATTTTCCATTTGTCAATAACTACATTACAATTGTTATGCATGCATAAATAGTAATTCGATGTTCGCATTACTTATGTATTCTTGTATGCGTGACCGCAAAAGCTATTTACGATTAAAGAAATATCAGAATGTTTTCCATAGCAGATTACGTGCAACTTAGAATTTCGCACTTAATAGTATTTTGAAATATCCTGTCTTTAACTTTCGGGAGCATTAAAGTTTGGAAATCCTTATTTGAAATACATATCAGCAACTAATATAGTCAATGATGCATTTGTGCAAAACATTTTTATTTTTTACAAACACATTACATTTCTTTTAAAATTAAAATTTTGTAAAAAATACATTTTTCTATTTACAAGTTCCCTATATCACACAAAAGAAATAATATTAATGAATTGTTTGAGGTTATCTGTAAAAATATCGCTGAAACGGTCCACGGATAAAATAAAACCACATAGCAAAACCACGATGGTCAAGTGATTAAGGGCACTGAATAAGAGAGATGTATTTATTCTTTCGTAGCAAGTTTCTTGTTTGAAATTTCTATGAAAGCATAACAATGAACAATGCATATTAGAAAAGGTCTTTTTTGAACTTATTCCAATACTTTATCTGTAAAAAACGAAATATGTATGAAAATAGAAGAAATATACAGAATTATAATGGGTGATTCCTAAATTAGAAAAGTAAGCCACGTGGATAACGAATACATTCTCACCAGAATCAGTATTTGCATACTGTTATGAACCAAAATGACTATTTTTGAGGGAGCTAATATACAGGGTGAGTCGGAATTGTTTTTACAAAAGCAGAGGGGTGATAGTACCCCACCAGACGAGCAACAATTACCATGGAACATAGGGTCGCATTGCACTCTGAGAGGCAGAAAAGAGGCACGTCGAACCGCGTTGAGCATGACGCAGTCAGCGCCTCGGACGTCATTGTGTACCTGCCTACGTAGTATCTCCTACGCCAGACACGAACGCAGTTACCGTATGCAAATGTACAGGGAGCAGAATCAGCATAACTGGCTCCTAGTAGGTTCCGGCGATAGCCAATCAGAGCACACGTTGCCCTTTAAAAAGCGGCACAACTTCAACGCTGCAAATTATTCCCGTGATAACATCGTCCGATACGTTGCGTGGACGCTATGGCGGAGTACACCTACGAGGAATTGGCCGACATGCACCTCACATACGGTGAAGCCAAAGGGAATGGACGCGCAGCACGAAGATTGTACGAGCAGCGGTTTCCAACGCGTCGTATTCCCAGTCATCCTACCTTTGCCAGGGTCGATCGACGACTGCGAGAAACCGAGTCGTTCGCCATCGCTAACAGCAATGCAGGACGTTCGCGAATTGCACGAACGCCTGAACTGGAAGAGCGAGTCCTGACGAGATTTGCAGCAGCTCCGTCCACCAGTACGCGAGCGGTGGCAGACGAAATGCGTGTTTCTCAGAAAGTGGTGTGGCGTATTTTACACGAGGAACGCATGCACCCCTACCACGTGCAACAGATGCAATCTTTGCACCCAGATGATTATCCCCGCCGGGCAACCTTTGTGCAGTGAATGCTCGGGATGAGGAATACCGATCCACGATTGCCTGCATTAGTTTTATTTAGCAACTAGCAGCATACCCGTTCTTCGTACGGAGTATATAATATAAAGAAACTTGAAATTCATAATCATGCCCAAATTCTTATAGTATACTAAATGACATGTTTAATCAAAATATTCTGTTAAAATATTTAATATAATGCTCCTAAAAAGAAGTTTAAGAATCTCTGTTCTCGCTATATAAAATTATCTTCATGGACATATCTGAAGAATAAAACATCTTGGACCCCTTATGTAAGCAAATATAAAAAAAATATGGAATTGAATCAATATATGCAAAATAAAAGCGTTAAAATTGTATGGGACCCGTACTAATTATATACGCGAATATTAGAAAATATAACCTGTATTAGTAGATTACATGTATAAATTGAAAATACCAATAAACCCGTAATCTTTAAATCTGAAGACAGTCATTTATTCCAATATATGTCAAAATTAAAGTGCTAAAATTATATGGGAAGATATACACGTACTACTTATAATGTCCGATTATTAGTAGAAGATTACCCGTTCTGCAATATGAGTCACAAATGTTTTTTGGTAAAATACAACAGACGACGTAATAAATTGAATATATAATTAATCCCCTTAATCTTCATACCAGAAGACTGTACTTGATTCCAATATATATGCCAATATATGTCAAAATATATGCCAATATACCTGTACTACTTATATTCTCGTAGGTTAGAAGATATACCCGTGCATTCCTAGAAGATTACTCGTACAACGTACAATATGCGTGTGTCAGCAATTTTTGCCGCAATAAAACAATGGCGTAATAACTTAAAAATATCAATAATCCCTGAATCAATAATTCCGGAAAATATCAATAATAATAATGTTTAAACCTGAAGAGTATAATTGATATTATCCAGTCCAAAATGAAATGGCAATGAAATTTATTTTATATACATATCTTCATTATTCAAATCGGAAAGGATTTAATAAAAATCGTCTGCCGCATAAACACATTGGATTTAAATCCGTTGCTAAGCGACATGATATCATTTGCTTCAAATAAATTGGTAGAAAAAATATCGTCTAAATAGTTATATTTCTATGGAACATTTGGCGACAGTTTCGTCAAATTAGCGACATTTTAAAAAATCGCCAAATTTATCGCCAAGTGGGACTGTAGAACTGACAGTTCCACTTTGCGACATATTGACGAAATATCATCACAATACTATCCCCTAACAAAAAACAATTAATATCATTTATGTAGCGCAATTTTATCAATTTCAAGATATTTTTATAGATTTGAAAACATTTTTATCAATTTGGTGACATTTTAAAAATTCGCTAAACGTATTACTAAGTAGGATGGTTGGTCTGACAGAGCAATGCTAACCAAACATCATTTCAGTACTCTCTTCTAACAAAACAAAAAAAAATTTCATTGATATGTAGAAGACCCAAGCCACACGACCAACCCGAAGGTTTATGGCAGCTGTTTGTGTGTCGTTTATATCAATTTGGCGACATTTCCGTCAATTTGGCAAAGTTTAAGAAAAGTTGTCAAATTAGCGATATCCCTCCAAATTCGTAGCTTTGAATTTGCAGATCTGAATGAAACATTTTTATCCCGTTTCAATATACTAAATGAAAACACTACAATTGTATTAGAAGATATACCCGCCCTACTCTTTTTCTGTTTCAACAATCGGCTATATGAATTTATTGGCTAAACACAATATATGAGTTTAGTAGCTAAATACGATATAAGCTTGAAAACTCTTTGCCAAAATAAATGAAATTGATGTACGCAGTCAGCAATTAATATAATTAAAGAAAAATCAAACTGTCCATTCATAAGATATACTTTTATATCCATTTATCCATTTATTTATTATTTAAATCGAAAAAAAATAATAAAAACATTAACAAACACATTTAATTTAATTGCGATGCCGAGCAACATGATATATCCTCCTAAAATGTTAAAATTTATTAACCACTAACAGCACACCCGTTATTCGTACGGAGTGTATAATTTAAAGAAACTTAAAGTTCGCAATCATGTGCAAATTCTGTTAAAATATTAAATTTATTGCTCCTAAAGAGAAGTTTAAGAATATATGTTCTCACTATGCAAAATTATCTTCACGATCAGATCTGAAGAATAAAACATCCTGCCCCCTTTTGTAAGCAAATGTACAGAAGAAAAAATAGGAATTGAATGAATACATGCAACCCCGTACTAATTACATTGTCGCAGATCAGAAAATATGCCAATGTGTTAGTAGAAGATTACCCGTATTACAATATGCGTCTCAAAAATATTTGCCAAAATAAAAGAGATGACGTAATAAATTGAAAACATCAATAATATCCGTACTCTTTATACCAGAAGGTCGTAATTGATTCCAATATATGCCAATATATATCAAAACATATGTCAATATACCTGTACTACTTATATTCTCGTACATTAAAAGATATACACGTGTATTTGTAGAAGATTCGTACAACATACAATATATGAGTTTAAACAATTTTTGTCATAATAAAATAATTGCATAATAACTTGAAAATATCAATAATCCTTGAATCAATAATCCCCGAAAATATAAATAATAATAATTTTTAAACCTGAAGACCGTAATAAAAATCGCCAAATTTATCGCCAAGTGGGACTGTAGAACTGACAGTTCCACTTTGCGACAAATTGACGAAATATCATCACAATACTATCCCCTAACAAAAAACAATTAATATCATTTATGTAGCGCAATTTTATCAATTTCAAGATATTTTTATAGATTTGAAAACATTTTTATCAATTTGGTGACATTTTAAAAATTCGCTAAACGTATTACTAAGTAGGATGGTTGGTCTGACAGAGAAATGCTAACCAAACATCATTTCAGTACTCTCTTCTAACAAAACAAAAAAAAATTTCATTGATATGTAGAAGACCCAAGCCACACGACCAACCCGAAGGTTTATGGCAGCTGTTTGTGTGTCGTTTATATCAATTTGGCGACATTTCCGTCAATTTGGCAAAGTTTAAGAAAAGTTGTCAAATTAGCGATATCCCTCCAAATTCGTAGCTTTGAATTTGCAGATCTGAATGAAACATTCTTATCCCGTTTCAATATACTAAATGAAAACACTACAATTGTATTAGAAGATATACCCGCTCTACTCTTTTCCTGTTTCAACAATCGGCTATATGAATTTATTGGCTAAACACAATATATGAGTTTAGTAGCTAAATACGATATAAGCTTGAAAACTCTTTGCCAAAATAAATGAAATTGATGTACGCAGTCAGCAATTAATATAATTAAAAGAAAAATCAAACCGTCCATTCATAAGATATACTTTTATATCCATTTATCCATTTATTTATTATTTAAATCGAAAAGAAATAATAAAAACATTAACAAACACATTTAATTTAATTGCGATGCCGAGCAACATGATATATCCTCCTAAAATGTTAAAATTTATTAACCACTAACAGCACACCCGTTATTCGTACGGAGTGTATAATTTAAAGAAACTTAAAGTTCGCAATCACGTGCAAATTCTGTTAAAATATTAAATTTATTGCTCCTAAAGAGAAGTTTAAGAATATATGTTCTCACTATGCAAAATTATCTTCACGATCAGATCTGAAGAATAAAACATCCTGCCCCCTTTTGTAAGCAAATTTACAGAAGAAAAAATAGGAATTGAATGAATATATGCAACCCCGTACTAATTATATTGTCGCAGATCAGAAAATATGCCAATGTGTTAGTAGAAGATTACCCGTATTACAATATGCGTCTCAAAAATATTTGCCAAAATAAAAGAGATGACGTAATAAATTGAAAACATCAATAATATCCGTACTCTTTATACCAGAAGGTCGTAATTGATTCCAATATATGCCAATATATATCAAAACATATGTCAATATACCTGTCATACTTATATTCTCGTAGATTAAAAGATATACACGTGTATTTGTAGAAGATTCGTACAACATACAATATATGAGTTTAAACAATTTTTGTCATAATAAAATAATTGCATAATAACTTGAAAATATCAATAATCCTTGAATCAATAATCCCCGAAAATATAAATAATAATAATTTTTAAACCTGAAGACCTTAATTGATATTATCCAGTCAAAAATGCTATAAGAAAAATCAAATCGTTCTTTTCTAAAATATATTTTTATATCCATTTCTTTATTATTCAAATCGAAAAAATAATTATTAAAATTAACAGACAGATTTAATTTAATTGCGTTTCTGAGTAACATGATATAAGATAGAATCTTATAACATGTTAAATATGTCATGTCTTATAACATAAACTGCGAAATTAAATAACGATTTTGATTTCTCTATACTTCTCATTGTTCCGTAAAAGCGTGTTTTAAATAAACCATGAACCATGGAGATAGATTTCCCCTTTAAATCATGTTTCAAACAATTCATGTTTTCAGAAAGTGACTAATTAACGCAAAAAATCTCCCATCAAACTCGGAGATTAAATTTTAATTCACTTTCAAACGATTTTCAAGCTTTTCGTTTGGATAAACCACGGAGTTAGGGAGTAGAACTCCTAGGAAAAAGTTCCGTTTTTCATTAATATCTCGACAACCCCAGGTCTTAGAAACTCGAAACTTGGACAACATTTATGGGGGGATATTTCAAGGCTATTCACCAAATTTTATTAAATTCGGTTCAGCCGTTTTTCCGTGATGATGAGACAAACGAAAATTTCGTTTTTTACTAATATCTCGAGAACCACTTGTCGTAGAAACTCAAAACACGGATATAATTTTAAGTGGGGCTATTTCTGGGCTACCCACAAAATTTCATCAAATTCGGTTCAGCCGTTCTCCCGTGATGGTGTGACAAACAGACAGACAGACAGACAGACAGACAGACAGATTTTCATTTTTATTTATATAGATGAGGCAACGTTCAGCAGATAAGGCATTTTCAATATGTACAATCAACACGTGTTGTCTGCCTGTAATCCACACTGCATAATCCATCGTAAACACCAGCACCGATTTACCGTGAACATCTGGACAGGTATCGTTGGTGATTACCTGGTCGGCCCGTACATCCTGCCAGACCGTTTGTCCGGCGCAACATACCGTATCTTTTTGGAACACGTGGTGCCCAGTTTATTGCAGGCCGTTCCGCTCCCCATCCAGAGCGACTTGTGGTTTATGCACGATGGAGCCTCGGCACACTTTTCCATCACGGTCCGGAACTTCTTGAATGCCACATATCCCGCACGCTGCATCGGACGTGGCGGACCTGTGGCGTGGCCTCCTCGCTCACCAGACCTCAACCCACTGGACTTTTTCTTCTGGGGCCACATGAAATCTTTAGTGTACGAGACGCCTGTGGACTCGGCGGAAGATCTCGTCGCGCGCATCGTTGTTGCCGCAGACCATATTAACACAATACCCGGAAACTTTGAGAGGGTGCGTCAGTCATTCCTTCGCCGGTGTGAATGGTGCAACGACACGCGTGGTCGCCACTTTGAGCACTTGCTGTGAGTTTGTCGCTGCACAATAAATCTGTTTGTGCAACGTTTGGTATCGTTCATTGGCTTTCCCAACACTGGTGTACGTGCAGGTTCGTATTCTAATTTTGCTCTTTTCTGCCTCTCTGAGTGCAATGCGACCCTATGTTCCATGGTAATTATTGCTCATCTAGTGGGGTACTATCACCCCTCTGCTTTTGTAAAAAACAATTCCGACTCACCCTGTATATTACATAAGCAATTTTCTCTAACAGACAAACAAATAAAGAGAAAACCCCATGATTAAGATATAACTATTCATACCTTAAATTCGAATCCATAAACTGACTATCAAATACACTCAAAGATGTTTGTTTTCTATTCTATTTGATGGAATAAATACAGAAATGTAGCATGCAAAATTAAGAGTCATAAGTTGAAAGATAAATAATATACACCACCCGACACAGAAAATACAACAACATGAAAGAACGAATGATAAGGACACGCAGACAGAGATGGCATATCTAAATAGATAATGTTAATTCCAGAAGGATTATGCAATACAGTAATGGCATAGACAAGGCGATCAGTAGGCAGTAAAACTACCTGTTACGGCGATACAAGCAGCAACCCTTCGAGGAATAGATGCAATGAGCGTGACGATAGTTTCCTAAGGGATGGATGACCATATGCCTTCAACCATCTTCCTCAGGTCATTCTCTGTTTGAGGCGGGGACAGGGTAATCAAACGACGGCCAATCCCGTCCCATTCATGCTCGATGGATGAGAGATCTGGAGACAGCTGAGGTCAAGGAAGCACCTGGATAATTTGCAAGGCTTCTCTGCTGATGGTTGTAACCGTAGAAACTGCTTATGACCAGGTGCCGCAAGCAATAAATTTGAATATAGAGAATGTGTCACAACACCTTGCAGATTCGCTTTTCATTACGAAAAAACCAACCCTGGCAAATAGCACATTTTTTCGTATGACAGAAGAAAGCACTTCCGACAATTTTTCATACTGTCTATCAGTAGTGGAAGTGAAAAGTGCACTTAGCTCTAACAACGCCCCCGAAATAGACCATATCGATATGCGAATTCTGAAAGAAGTGTTTAAAGTCATGCCAATAACGATAACAACATTGATGCATAAATGCCTATCTCTGGAATATTTCTCAAAAGTCTGGAAAATTGGAGAAGTTATTTTCTTTCTGAAGCCTACCAAGGGTCCTTCCCAGAAGAGCTCATATCGGCCGGTATGCCTTCTACCAACTTTGTCAAAAATATTAGAAAAAATAATTCAGAGGAGAATTGTACACTTTCTAGAACTGAATGGTCTTCTGACCAAACATCAACATGACTTTCCAGAGGGTCAATCTACTGAAACAGCACTGGCATACGTTCTGTCATACATAGAAGACAATATATCCGAAAGAAACTACACTGCCTTAGTATCATTTGATATACAAAGTGCATCTGATAACATGAACTTGTCCATCTTATTAAAACAAATACAAAAGATAAATTGTCCATATTATTTACAGAACATCATAAGTAGTTATCTGGAAAGATAGGGCAATTAGACTTAATTCAGGAACAACTTGGAAAGATATTCGTGTCTACGGGGGATGTCCACAAGGCTCTTGCTTAGGATCCTTACTTTGGTCAATAATGGCTGATATCATTCTTAATAAATTCAGTATTCCAGAAACACAGCTTTTGACGTACGCAGATGACTTTATGCTGGTATCAGGAGGCAGTTCACGTAGACTTCTGGAAGATACAGCTAATACCGGCATAAAAACATTTTCAGATCTTCGTGAGGAGCTCCTACAATCAATTTCATCAACAAAAACTTCAGCTTTAATGATAGGAAAACCATCTCAATTAAAAAGGAAGCCTATCTTCAAGATTAAAGGTGTTAGCATACCAAGACCAAACCAAATCAAGTATCTTGGAATTATAATTGATAAACATCTATCGTGGATTCCACACATTGAAAATCTGCGAACAAAGATTGGCTGCCAAATTCATAATGTCAGAAGACTAGCACCATTTAGGTGGGGCATAAATCCTAAGATCTTAAAAACATGGTATCTATCAGTAACAGAAAGTATCTTGCAGAAAGGATCCTGTGCTATGCTGCGAGTAGTTGGGTTCTAAACTTGAATACCCATGCAAAGAGAAAACTAGAATCAGTTCAAAGGATAGCTCTTCTACAGATTTCAAGGACTTATCGCACAACATCTACAGTAACCCTACAAGTGTTTACCAGTATCCCCCAATAACATTGACAGCGCAAAAAGAAACCATTATAGCGCAAGTAACACGCTTAAAACAAACAGTACAGTGGAATAATCTTTATTATGACCACAAGGATTACGAACGGAAAAAGGTTACCTGGTTAACGGATCCAGCAGTAGGTAACATTCGCTTATACTTTGCTAAGCCATCAAGAAATATCTAATTACATAAATATTTATGCGGATGGCTCTAGAACTGATTCTGGAACAGCATTCTTCTACTGTGCTTTTTACGATGGCATGTGTGTCCACAAGTGATCAACTCGTCTGCACTATGAAAATAGCGTCTTCCAGGCAGAGCTGCACGCAATAAAGGAAGCTGTATTTTGGGCTACCAAAGGTATGCATAAGAATTTCAGTATTTACTCTGACAGTCTATCGAGTATCGAAACTCTTAAACAATATCAAGCGAAGAATCCGATAGCTTATCAAATTATAACTATCATAACCAACAGCATCCATCAAAAGTTTTTTGTAGGATGGGTTAAAGGTCACTCGGGTGTTCTGGGAAATGAAGTTGCAGACTGTTTAGCTTTTGAGGCGACGTCAGATATCTCTGTTCAGATTGCAAACTTACCATATCCCTGTTCATCGCTAAGGTCACATCTAAATATTAATATCATAAAAGAGTGGCAACAGCAGTGGAATGAAAGTGAAAAAGGAACAGGAACTTTCAACTATCTTCTCAGAGTATCTCAAGAGCAACTGATTTGCAGCAGAGAATTGGTACAGTTTTTCTCGGGGCATGGCTGTTTCCCAACCTATCTTCACAAAATCCAAAAGAAAGACACCGAAAAGAGTATTTGTAGTGAAATAGGATCTCCAAAACATTTCGTATTTGATCGAGAACTTACAAAGAACTATCACCTTAAAAAGCCCAGTAGACAACATATGCCAATATTTGCCAAAAATTTTCTGGATAATAGCTGGGCTAAACAGAGAATAAAATCTATAATTCAATTCCTAGAGGAAAACGAACATATCCTGTGAATTACTATTGGTAATATCCATACATTCGCTCACTATTTTTTGCATATTTATTTGTAGTACTTGTAAATTTTGTTATAAATACTGCAATCAAATTAATTTTAGATTCATATTTGTTTCAATCATTGAAAATATCATTGTATGTATCAATATAGTATTGAAAGCCATGGTAATCTGTGAGAATTGTATGTATATGTTGTATATATATAGTTTTGTATGTATGTTTGCAGTAGTTTGTATGTAGTTTTGTATATATATCTTTGAAAATTATTCGTGGCATTTTGTATATGTAATAACAACCAATTTTAGAAATATTTTATATAGTATATAGTTGCTCCCATTTGAAACAGTTCTGCACGTAAGTATTTATGGATGTGAAATATTTGTGAAATACTATCTGTATCTAGTATAGACAAACATATTGTATATAATTGTTTATCATTTTTATCTTGGTATTAAGTTTTGATTTCTGGTTTTGGTAGATATTCCTCCACCATAGGCTGTAATTACTGTAAACCTTCAGGTCGGTGCCTACAGATGGTTAATCTGTTAATCTGTATCTGCTGATGGTTGCCGTGTGCGGTTATGTTGCTGGAAAACAGCATTTTGCAACCGCTGAAGATAGGTCAGTGCAACCAGCCGCAGTACCTCATTCACATATCGTCGTCGTCACATACCGTCATTGTACTTCTGATATAAATCAGAGGTGACAGGCTATCGAAGCCGATGGCACCCCAAACCATGATGTCGCGTTGTTGAGCAGTATGGCGTTCATCGGTCGCAGCAGGATTTGATCTGTTTCCAAGTCGCCTCCAGAATCTCACAAGGCAACTGTCATTCGGCAAACAGAACCGTGACTCGTCGCTGAACACTACCATGTCCCATTCAATCGTCCAAGATGTTCGGGCCCGACACCATTGCAATATCTCACGTAGGTGTCTTGTCGTCAATGGCAGTCTTAGTAACGGTCGGTTTGAGTGAAAGCCGCTTTCGGCCAATCTTTGAGAAACTGCCCTCGTTGATGCTGGAACATCCAATGTACCCTGCAAATTCTGCAGAATGTCGACAGTCGTCGTTTGTGGGGCCGCCAACACATGCTTTCGAATGCGCCGCTTAACGCTTGCTGGCGTACGTCTGAATGGATCTGTACCACTGCGATCATTCACATGCCCTTCTTCAATTCATTTTCTCCTAATCCTTTGCACAATGGTTGCATCTACGCCCGTGTTTCAGCGGCGATATGCCGGTAAAACCAGCCGTGCATATGCCTAAAATGATACTCGCGCAATCGCTCAAATGATGAAACGAACTTCAGCGTGATCAGCAAGGAATCTGTTTAACAACACGTGTCTTCTGAAACAAAAAACAGCTCGGAAAACAGGTTTCCGTAGGCGACAGATAGTAACAACTGTTGGTCCCCCCCCCTTTTTACGTGAGCTACTTTTCACTTGACCTAATCACGTGACCTACTTGCATTTTAGATCATTTGCATACATCGGTCGGCTAGCTGCGTTTGTCTCGCAATTTGCATAATTATATGGCCAAAGCTTCATGGTGTTGCATTTTCTATGTCAGGTAATGTAGTTTGTGATATATCTTTACAAAACTTTTGATATATCTAAAGTTAAATCATAAATGGGAAGTAGGAGCGAAACAAATATCTCATGGAACTCATTTTTACATTCATTTACTTCGTGTCTTTTAATTAAGGTTTTGTATTATTACAAAGTTTCCTTTAAAAGGTACTAAACAAGCAATGTAGGAATGCATGCCTTTGTACTGTAAGGTTATTTGGAAAGAACTTTGGTCATTTAATCTCGCCATCATAGTCTTTATCCAGGTAACATTCTCACTCAAGCAAACTCATGAGACAGTTAACTTCCTTTAACTAACTTTAAGTTACTGCCTTTTAACTTAGTATTTTTACCCTACTTCAACTTACTTGCTTTTGACTTATTAATTTTAGCTTAGAAAAATTTGATCCATGCTTAAAAGTCTTGTGCAAGACGTATTCTAATTATTTATTCTATGCATGTAACTTTAAATTTATTTCAAGTTTTGATTCGTCATCAGTAAAATTGCTTAGCATTTGGTGTCTACCGTTTTGAGCAGTAGGCATCCACAAAATTTCCATTGATTGTAATTAATTACTAAGAAGAAAAAATTCTTTTTTAAATAAAATCTCATAGAAACGCCCAGCATTTAACTCATGCTCTTGTTCTGAAGATACATGGCCCAGAAAATAAGTTTCAAAGGTTATCTTAGTAAAATAAAAAATAACATTGTACGAATAGTTTTCTTCAATAAAAATTAATAAAATTTTCTGTAGAAAAATTTATAAACTATGTTGGATCCTTACTCCCTCATGGTTTGATTGAAAGAGAGTTAATGAACTTAAAAGTATGACACATGCCAAAGATGCACCGAAATTGATATACTTTCGATGCATCGAGATTGCAATACTTTCGATGCATTTCAAGATAATATAAAATGAGTGCCGGAGCAATTTAGGTATTTAGTGATAAAAACAACGTAAATATCCGCGCAAATTCGTTAAACTCTTAACCTATTTCGATGATTCCATATATCATATTCATCAGAGGCCACCGGCATAAGAAGCAAGAAACATAAAACAAATATAGATTATTTATTGAATGAACTAAGTCCATGGTAGATAATGCTGCAATGCTGCTTTATGTTTATTCCGTATACAGGTTTCCTAGGAAAGTTCTTAAGTACCACAATCACTTTGTACCACAATCTCTGTACCACAATCACTTTGTAAAGAAAGGTTTGGGCAGTACATATTAGATCTATCTATAGTAAAGTGATCATGCCTGATCAAATAAAAATGATTGAAGTCCTCCTATTAATTTAAAAGAGGAGCATTTTAAAAATTAGAATGATAAATTTGACAACAAAGCAATATAAACAGAAAAACCCAATTACAAAGTATTGTACATTAGTAGGAATGAACAATAAAACTGTTACAGAAGGCATTCCTTTCACACAGTAGAGTTATTGGTGAATGGCTGTCGTATTCAGGCATGCTAAAATAAATAACACTTCCACGCGCTGGAATCTAATGTACAACCTGTTCAAAATGTCCTCCACTAGCAGCAATGCACATTTGAATTCGAGAAAAATATGACTGCGTACTTTGACAAATATTGCAGTTATCACTGTGTTACAACCCCTGAGGATAGGACTTTTTGACTGGTATTATTGTCTTCCATATAAGCGTTTAGTGCGTCTTTGCTGTCGATTCTTACAAATTAAATAATCTTCTATACCTCTGTAAGTGACATTTTACTTCTGTATGGCTTTGCTCCTCCCCCCCGGGGCCGCCCACTCTTTGAGTGGTGAACGGATCCTGGCTCTGTAGCTCTGATCATCCAACCTGGGGGTTAATAAATCCGGGGAACCGGCTGTCGAGGAACCGGCCGTCGTACCGGTGACACAGTTAGTCCTCGAATTCTTCCAGGTGTTGCTGTGATCACATGGACTATGTCTATTCATGACCTGAGCCTAGATCTGGCCGACGACTGGGGTCGGGCTTGGCGGGTAATTCTTTGGATCTTACCCGGTGAATGATTACCCCGAGTACGTTTCCCTGGCCGTGGCTTTTCTGGATGAGAGATCGTTTCTTCACAGCAGGCATTTATGAGGCGCGGTAGCCCATTGGTTAGCGCGCTGGAGTTGCACTCGGTAGGCCCGGGTTCGATTCCAGCCGCTGCCAAAACTGCCGCCGTGTTCACGCGGAGTGCGATCACGTTAAACATAAGGGTCCGTAAGTCCTTCCGAGAGGTTGGTGGTAGGGGAAGGAGGGTGCGGTCCCTGTGGATGCCTCCCCCACTGGGTTCCGGTCTAAATTGGGGGGCACTTCCCGGCCGTCCAAACAGTTACCTTACACCTTTCTGGTAGGTCGGACGGTCTGGGTCTCAACAACAACAGCAGGCATTTATATAGGCATAAACCAACAGGTTGTCGTGGCTTGGTGCTTAATCCTGTATGACTTTGCTGCCAAATTTGTTATCCTAACATTTCAAACTATCCGCTGGGATGCTGCAGTTACTGTT
Source organism: Amaurobius ferox (assembly GCA_951213105.1). NCBI lineage: Eukaryota > Metazoa > Arthropoda > Arachnida > Araneae > Amaurobiidae > Amaurobius > Amaurobius ferox. The sequence continues at coordinate 106,631,547 of OX578142.1, read as the reverse complement.
ATTCTATCATAGTCACATTACTATAGACCTAACATGTACACTCCTGAACCTTTCCTTACAAAGTTATTGTGGCACTTAAAGACTTTACTGGGAACCATGTATTTACCATATATTTGTCTTACTGTCATTTGACTTCTTTGGTAGGAGTTATCTTCCATGATAAATATTATACATGGAATCATCGAAATAATTTTAATATTTTTTTAACATTTGAGTGGAAATTTTTCCATTCAAATTTCGCCATTTTATTACATTTTTTTAATCAATGTGTTGTGAATATGTATAGTTTTTCTACAACTTATTTCTGTTACAGACTTGGATATGCGTCTTTATTGCGGTTCTCCTTATTGGACCTATTCTGTATCTAGTACACAAAGGAAGTGCATACTACAAATACAATGATCTTGTAAATGATAAGGGACTTTTTCGACTAAGTAACTGTGCATGGTACAGTTTTGGAGCTATCGTACAACAAGGTAATTTGCAAATTAATCAATGTAAAGTAGTTCAAGAAAGTTTTCACTCATAATATTCTGCGTTCTGTTCATAAGACCAGATCCGATCAACTTCTATTAATTTTTGCTCAGAGATCTACTTGGCTAAGTACGATTTACTTTACCAACCTATTCCCATCAGTTTATGAAAGCTAAGGCATTGACTGCTAAACACAGATTTTTGTACATCAATCGATTTTATTCATCGAAAATCCTCTAGAATTTTTTTTTCGCAAATCTCTAGAAAAAAACAGTCTGTCAAGTGTAAGTTCTTTAATTCTAAATTGTACGAAGAGGTTATCAGCTATATCATTTTCTTAAACTTTATCTATTAAAATCATATTTAGATTAAAATATGTAATTTGATAGTGCTAAAGAATTGTGGTAAATTTTTTTCAGAAAATTTGCAATTGAAGTAAATTCCTTTTACATGCCAAAATTTTACAGGCTCTCATATTAGTACTCTTGGCTAGTATGATTTAGAAATAGAGTAACTAACTTTTATTTTTTTTAATTGAAGTCATTAATTGTGTTATAACACTCACATAATTACACAAAATTCTATAACCCGCCTAATGCATAAAAGTGAACATCACATTTATGTCTTTCAAAACCACCTAAAATGTTTCTACTTAATCGCTTATCACAACAATACGACACGCTGTACCTAGATTTCATTCGATGCATAAAATCCTTTGCACAAAAAGCAAATATGCAAAATAAGAAAAAAAAAGGAAATACGTTTTATAAGAGCATATTCCATTCTTGTGAACATATAGAAACGAGTAGTAAGTACATTTTAAATATACTATTCAGCCAAATATATCCCTTGATCTAAAATAAATACAAACTGAGCGGCATTGGTCGTATGATTTGAACGCAAGATAACGTGGATGGTTATTTTTTAGGACTATGCTTTAATTCATGTTCCTTTTCAAATTCTTAAATTTAAATTTTATTATCAAACATTAAGTGATTTCACACAAGTGATTCAAAAATCCCCTGAGAATTTGCAATGGGGTTGCACAAAAGTATTAGTTATACGTTTTTTTTAATAAATTTTTAAACAATGAAAAAAATAAGGATTTCCTTTAAAAAATAATTAAAAATATCTATATTATTATAATATGTGAGCGTATCTATTTGTGTATCTATTATAATCTATCTATGTAAATACGAAGTTTCCTACGCAAGACGTTTTTGTTGGTAAGACAAGTTACAAATCTGTAGAAATGCATTTTGTATTATAAAATTCATACTTTTTATAATTGAAAAAATCTTAAAAAGACCTAAAGTATTTGAATTTATTGCAATAATCCTCAAGACTGCAAGATTCAAAAGAAGCGACTGTCATATTTGGCCGCTCATCGTTATCTATCCCAGTATTTTTTTTTTCATTTAAAAACATTTGCAATATTTTCCAGTTGTGTTCTCGACAAAGCGAAGACGGTTTGCACCGTTGGAGCAGGATATTAATTTTAATGCTCTTACAGTCATGCAGTCAAAACATAGCATATTTTTGGCGGGAGGGAGTGAGAGAGTGGGGAGCGGCCGTCTCAATTGACAATTGAAATCACGAAATGATTACATGATGCTTCATCATAGCAAATAGAAAACGAACTAGACGAGAAGGAAAGGTTTTAATAGGGTCAGGGATAGCGGACAAGGACGAAATATTACATTTTTACTCGGCCCGGCCTGACAGTAACAGTTTCTGAACCCGATCCAAGACCTAAGACATTCAAGCATATTGAACACGAGCCTAGCCCTGTCCGGTCAGAATTCTTATCAGAAATCTATGTCAGAATTCTTGACCGGGTCCATCCCGAAATGAAGTTTATCCAAATGTGTCAAAAACCTGAATTTGTGCAATTTTTGTTCTCGGAATTAAGGTAAATATTTTAAACATTTATCTTTAAATGGCTTAAATCATACTTTTATAAAATTCTACTAAATTTCATTTATGCATTTTTAAGCATTGAATATCTCCGACCCGACCGGATTTTTTAAAAACTATGACAAATCCCGGCCCGGCCCAAAACCTTCTACGAGAATATCATTCAGATCTACTCGTCTCCAAACTAATCCAGTTGGTGAAAACCAGAGCTCGTTGCAGAGTCTGCTTCGGCGACAATAACTTACAATTTCGTCCTTATAGTTCAACGTTAGAGCATCCATCGGCTGGCCAGTACAAAGATCCGTGATTCGAATCCCAGTTGGGACAGCAAGGTACTTTTTAATGGCGCCCGAACGAATCAACCCTGTAGGTTAGTGCAAAGATGTCGGAAGCCTGAAAATGACCCTAGTATGACTAGCACAGATTCAGTGAACTCTGGTATATTGAGTGCCGATTTCAAATCGGAAGGTCAAAGACCATGCAAGAAGCTAACGTTGAGGATAAAAGTAACAACAGGATGCTAACTTGGGTTAAAAATAGCAGTATTATGTCAGTCAGATTGTTAGTTGCACGTCAATCTGACATTAGAGGGTGGAAAATACAGAGTCCACTTCGACGATAATAACTTGCAATTTCTTCCCAGTAGCTCAACGGTAGAGCCTCGACTGGCCAGTATAACGATCCGTGGTTAGATTCCTGGTTGGGCATAAGGTTCTTTACACCATGCAGACCGGGGCGCGGTAGCCCATTGGTTAGCGCGCTGGAGTTGCACTCGGTAGGCCCGGGTTCGATTCCAGCCACTGCCAAAACTACCGCCGTGTTCACGCGGAGTACGATCACGTTAAACATGTGGGTCCGTAAGTCCTTCCGAGAGGTTGGTGGTAGGGGAAGGAGGGTACGGTCCCTGTGGATGCCTCCCCCACTGGGTTCCGGTCCAAATTGGGTGGCACTTCCCGGCCATCCAAACAGTTACCTTACACCTTTCTGGTAGGTTGGACGGTCTGGGTCTCAACAACAACAACAACACCATGCAGACCTTTAATACATCAGTACATCAGACTTTTTAGAAAGAAGTATTCGACTCATTTGGTTACTGGACTTCATTATGCAAGGAACTAATCTAAAATTAATATTTGTTTTAAAGAGTATTGCAACTCGTCTAAAATGCTTAACCGTAGTTTATAACTCCTAGCTCAGACAAAAGTTTTGATTACTTTTAATCTCAATTTTTATTACACTTATGATCTTTAAACGTAATATTGAATTTTTCTTCGCCATTTAAGATTAGAATACGCAGGTGAAATCGATGATCTAAAAATGTTAATCACAAATACTGCATAAAAATATCTCATAATGATATTTTACAGAATATATTTTTTTTTTCCAAAACCTATCTTGAGAGTATTATTTTAGCAATGCAACATCACATAGCGTGATATCGTCCGTTGTTTATATTATTAATGCAGTCATTTATCCAAATAAAAATGGACCTCCAGCTTTGGAAAGATTCATTCTCAATGAGATTTTTCTGATCAATAAAATATCATTTAAAATTCTAATCATGTGAAGAATTCCGATATTGCAATTTGTTATTATACTTCTTGCATAGATATCTATGATCCTTTAGATTTTAGAGCACGACGCTACTTAAGCAACTTTACATAAACAAGTAAGTAAATAAATATGTCATGTTACAGTAGCATTAAAGTTCTGGGGATTTAAGAAAAATATAGTTTCAGAATCTTTAAGCATGATCATGCAATCTATAGAATAGGAAATTCTCCCAGCACATTCATTTTCTTATCAGCATTAACTTTCTGTGATGTGTACTAATAAGCTACAAATGATAATATTAATCAGGCGTGAATTGACCATAGACCTGTATGGTGTAATTAATCACCGAGCCTGGTTAACCGAGAACTAACTGGTTGAGGCGAACTGTATATTTCTCTTTAAGGGAGACCAAACATGAATAACTGAGTTGAGGTTCTACGAATAAATACAGTCCGTGACTTTGTACAAATTAATGTAGATTACAGACAATTGTTTAGAAAATTCTTACATTTCCGGACATTAAAACTGTTTTACTTGTGAATCAGAATGTAATAATCAGAGGGGAAAAAATTGCCCCACTATTGTTTTTATGAACATTTTTTTCCCCTTGAAACATCTATTTCTCAGGATATGCTATATATAGAGCTCAGATGATGACTGATATAGATTTAGCATCAAATTCTAAAGGAAGCAGGTAGGTTTACTAAAGAGTTCTACTTATGATTTAAAAATTTGTATATTGCTTACAACATCAATTTCTAGTAATATACAAATTTCCATTGCTCTATCTATTGGATATAGTCTATATTGAACATATCTATCTATTGGATATTTATCTATCGGATATATCTATTGGAGCAAGATTGGGTATAGTTAGAGCTTATATAATAACTGATATGAATCCAGCATCAAATTCTGAAAGATGTAGTGGCGGGGGACTTGAAAGGAGGTAAGGGGGCCATAAAGAAGGGCAACCAACATTCACCAGAGAAAAATCAGCTTTTGAGATGCCGATCTTTCTCTGGTCTTCTAGTCTAGACGAAGACGATCTGCTAAATCGGTTGACAACCTTATATTTTGTGTTTTCTTGCTATTTTAAATGAAGTGTTATAAATTTCGTTTAAAACAGCATAGTTTTAACAGCAGTTTGAACTTTTACAAAAAATATTTTGTTTGAATGGAAACAAACTATTTATTTATTTTCTTGCTGATCAGATTTGGTATATGTTCTTCTAGTAGGACAACTTGTCTTTCGAATATAAGATAATTATTAGGGCAGGAAAAACTTTGCAATCCCCCGGTCGGTCTAATAGTTCCAGTCCGCCTCTGATAGTAATGCAGATTTTAGGTTATTATTATCATATGCCACGATCTAATCATTATGGTTCATGATATATAATTTAGATCCCATTCTTTTTTTAAATACCAAAGGATTATAAATCTAATGGAGTCTATAGTCTCTAGCTTTTCATCCTTCATTTTATATGTCAAGAATTGAAGTACTTAAAAAGTGTATCGATATTTTAAAATGCAACTATTTTCTGAACTAATAGGAATAAAAATATAAGTGAACTAACTGATGAGTGAAGTAAGTGAGTGCTAGATTATTATAGTCACTTATAAAACAACTAGGGGCCCAAACTCAAATCAACCTCCAATTTTCAATCTATACATAAAATATCGAAGCGACTTATGCGCTATAACAAGGCTTTGTATAAAATCAAGAAAGTGATCAACTGATAATATCGCCGCCTGCACTGTGCTAACGGGCGTCAATAACCCCAAAAACCGTGATCCACGTGTGATGATGCTTGATTAGTTGAGTACTCTTTTGTTTTAATTCTCTAATTATCCCATTTATAATATTTATAATATTTAATTTTATAAAAATAAATATCTAGAGGTGTTCATGTACATGTTGCAGAATTCACTTCGTCGATAACAGCTTGCAATTCCTTTCCAGTAGTTCAACGGTAGAGCGTAGGCTGTCCAGTATGAATATCCGTGGTTCGATTCCCCGTTAAGGCAGCAGGATTCTTTACAATGTATACACCATATCTTGTATATGTATGATTTTTACAACGACACATTTTACACATACAAATTATCCTTTCTGGTAGGTCGGACGGTCTGGGTCTCATAAACAACACATACAAATTAAATACAAATCTCAAATTTATTCAAGTCCAAGACAAAATAATATTAGATCATTCCTCATATTCCATTCATCACATTCTTATTTAAAATTTATGTATTCAATTCATGTATATGGAAGGCAAACACTCCATAACACGTATTTAGTGCCAACACTCTATGGTATGTATTTTGAACAACACTCCGTAACATGTATGCAGTAGAAACACTCCTTGATATGTCATGTATCCTGTAGAAACACTCCTTGACATGTCATGTATCCTGTAGAAACACTCCTTGACATATCATGAATGCTACAGAAACACTCCTATACATGGCACTATTCAATGCAAACACTCCATGACATGTCTTAAATGTATTATAAGTTTTATTTAATAATTTAACAATTTGTACTTTATCTGATTAATCACTTCTTTTTTAGGAGGAGTTCACTTGCCTTTAGCTATTTCAGGAAGGATATTGGTTGGCTTTTGGTGGATTTTCGTTATCGTCACAGTTGCAACCTACAGCGGAAACTTAGTAGCTGTCCTTACTTTCCCCAAAATAAGAAATCCAATAAACAATTTTGAAGATCTTTTGACGTTTAAAGGTAAACTTAAGTGGGGAATTTCTGATGGAGAAGCACTTATCGAACAAATGCATGTAAGTCCATGAAAAAACTATAAATTTGTTTTAATATGTTTTTCTTAATAAGATCTGTGCACATGAAATAGTCTCGAACTTGTTTATATTATAATATCTTATTATTGACTTAAGCTGATGTATATAAATAATGCAATTTGCAGAGTCCACTCCGATAAGAGCTTGCAATTTCTTTCTAGTAGCTCAACGGTAGAGCGTCAGATGGCCAGTTCAGAGATCCATGGTTCGATTCCAGGGTTCGATTTCGTTTAATTTTTCGATAGGTTTAATTGTTAAAGAAGGCAAAATCTCATTCTCGAGCTCCTGCAAACGGCCACCAAAGAATAGGTTTAACAATTAAACCTATTCTTTGGTGCCGTTACGTGGATGATGTTTTTATTATCTGGGATCATGATTTAAATGATCTCCTTCACCTTTTGGATAAAATTAATAATTTTTACCCTTCGATTAATTTTACTGTTGAGCATGAATCTAACTGTTCCTTGCCTTTCCTCGATGTTCTGGTCACCAGTTCTGATTTTGGTTTTTATACTTCCGTTTTCCGTAATTCCACTTTTACTAACTCCTGTATCCCAGTTAATTCTTTCCATCCTGTATCCTATAAAAAAGCTTCTTTTAACACGTATTTTAATCGCGCTTTTAATGTTTGCTCTTCTATCCCCGCTTTGACTGATGAAATTAATTTTATTTTTAAACTTGGCCATGAGGCTGCTTATTCTTTTGAATTTATTTATAAGATCTTCGACCACGTTCTTCACACACATTCGCCACGTTAAATTTACTCAATATGATACTAAACTTGTTGCTATTAAAGATCGTTTAATCCATAAATCTAGTGTTCCTTACCATCCTAAGATTTTTCGTCCTTTTATTAATTTCTGTCATGAATTTGGTTTCAAACCCGATCACTCTAATATTACCACTTTATTTAATCGTATTCGATCCGATAAATTTGGGAATTCTGATGACTTTAAAAGCTTTGCTGGGGTGTATCTCGTTCCCCTGTTATCCCTTGCTGGTGACTATAAATTCTACATTGATAGTACAAAACGTACTGTTGGCATCCGTTTAGCAGAACATGCTCGCGATGTCAAATCTGGTAAACTTTCTACGATTCTTGCTCAATATGTGGTTAATGATAAATTTCTTCCCGTTTTTGAAAAAACTTTCCTTTTGGTTCGTTGTAAAAATCCACGTAGTATAATTTTTTATGAATCCCTGTTTATTTATATTTACCGCGAATCCATTTGTAATTTTGATCCTGTTCAAATTTTAAGTTATGCTTGGCGACTTTATGCAATTCAAACCTCTTAAAAGTTATTTGTGACGTCATTCTCAGGAATATCATGCTTGACGTTTTCTAAAATTTGTATTAGTTCTTTTCTTGTACTAATCTAAAATTCGTAAGCGTTTAAACTTATTTTGTAATTTCCGTGTATATTTCTTGTATTATTTTTAATAATTTCATTTATCATTTTATATTTTATGCAAATTTGCTTTAAACTGGTTTCTATATATATAAACATTCCATGTTTTTACTATTCTCTGCAGCCACTGATTTAGGGCGCATACACGCCCGAAAGCGCTCTGGCAGTTTTTAATATATTTTTTGTACGTCTTTTAGGATGTGTTAAATAAAAGACCTTTCGTTTTTAAAACGTTTTGTCCTTAATTTTATCTATTGAATGCAGACGTGACACCAATCTTGATTATTTTACAACATAGTTGAAAAGTGTTTATGACTTTGTTCATTCTGCCTGTCTTTCTGTCCGCTCGCACGATAACTGTCGTAAAAATGACTTTATTAAAATGAAAATTTAGTATGTTGTTGAGACGGTCTGTGGGACATATGGAAACGTAAATTAATAATATCCCCCAATTAGTTTTGGATTGAACCCGGGTTGAAGAATTGAAATACATTGAACCCTATGGGATCTAATTTTTCAAACATATTTTTTAAGCGAATTTAAAATTCACAAATTGCTTCGAAAGTTTTAAGAAATATCCAAATTATCCCATAAAATATATAAAAAAAAATTCAGCACGGTCCCTGTGGATGCCTCCCCCACTGGGTTCCGGTCTAAATTGGGTGGCACTTCCCGACCGTCCAAACAGTTACCTTACACCTTTCTGGTAGGTCGGACGGTCTGGGTTTCAACAACAACAACCCATGTAATATGAAGCGATCTCGTGACCCACTTCAAAATAAAATATGGCATCCATCTTTTTTCTCAGAGAAAAAAAATCGTGATTTTTATAGTTCCTTTAAATTTATATACTGTGTTGCAACCGTCCTAAAACCGCTTTATTTTTGAGTATTTTCTGTGCATCTATATTCTACGCCAACGCAATTACAATATTTTTTAGTTTAAATGGTCATCAAACTTTAATTAATTCTACTACGAAGCCTAAATTTAATGGATGCAGAATGTAAACAAGTGATTATAAAGATGAGTTGTATAAGAATTGCGGGATATTTTTTCACGCAAAATTATTTAACTCTGAAGTTTGGAATGAAAGTGTATGAATGAAATAGTCACTGCTTTTACATAGAGAACCAGACGATTTATATTTAGATGACGTCATTTGAAAAAACTTCATTTGTTTTCGATGAAGTTTTAAGTTTTCAAGTAAAATAAATTATTGTAGTTCTGTGATAATTAAAGAAATATCACCACTGAATGTATCGCATTTTGAATTTCAGTTGGTAAGTGTTTCATAATCAATGTTTTATGCATGATTGATCTTTCTTGTTTATAAATGCGTAGAAATATGTGTTCCGCTAGGAGGTTCCCCACCATGTGGGCAACTTGAGTCACTGGAAAGGTTCTAAAATAAAATGTATTAATTATATATAATACATTTGAAGTTGATTATACTTTTGTCTTATACAGAAGTGTTTAATGCATATGAGGTAAATTTTTAGTTATTATAGAGTTATAAAAATGTTTTTATAAAAATCAATAACTGAAACATGAGCAAGGTATCCTACTCTCTTCTGTTTTGTTTTTATGGGAAATGTCAACATTATCTATAATAAAAAAGAAACTGTAATGTTGTACTGTTAACTATTCAAAAACATACTTCCCTATTTCTATATAAAATTCAACTAATCGCACAATTTATTTTTAAGGGTTCTACATCCAAGACATTCGATGCCATTAGCAAAGGTTTGACGATTTACGACCCAAGGAGTACATCATCCGTGCTAAAAGAAGTGGAAAAAAATAAATTAGTGTTTATAGGACCTCGTTTTGAACTCTTGGAACTCATGAGTCAGAACTACAACGAAACGGGAAAGTGCAACTTCGCACTTGGAGCAGATGACGTCTATGCCGAGAGTGCATCAATTGCTGTACCACAGAACTGGCCATACCTCAATATGCTAAACAAAGAGTTAGAAAACTAGATCTATTTATATTAATTGAATTATATATGTATGTAAAAAGTATGTTCCAAAACATTTGCCTTAAGATTCATCCCTGTGGAATCGGAAATCAAAACATGAGATTCTTACCCTAAGCAATTTTATCCCACTTTCTGAATCCACAAATATGAGGCTAGAACTAGCTCATTGCCTGGAATTTAATGCAATATACCTGTTTTTTTCCTTTATTAAGATACAATAACTTCAACAAAGAAACCGGGAGTGCAACATACAACATTGTTTTTCGACTTTAATCTAGGGTCGCATACCATTTAAATATGAGGACCCATGTAGAAATTACCAGTCAATTAAATGGAAGAGGAATTTTTATGGCTTTCTAAATTCAACTGTTGAAGAAAAAATATCAAAACAATACTTTCAAACATAATAATAACACTATTACCAATAGATTTACTAATAAATAAATACTGACAATGATGATAAAACATGGAATGCAAAAGATAATTCTCAAATTAATCTTTAATTTTGTGACTGGAAATTTCGTTTAATAATAAAAAGGATCTTTCATATTTAGCTAAAACGCATTGCTTGCAATCGAATGCAATATAGAGAGTTCTATTTAAAACAATAAATGACTTCAACAAGGAAACCGGGAATGCAACATGCAGTATTGGGGTATTTTTTTCTGTCCCTTATATCAAGAGTCAGCAATCATTTGCACTCGTAGCCTTTTAGTTTAATGCAAAGCCACATTGGTTGGCATTTTATAGAAGGACCACATATAAAAAAATACCAAACATTTAAAAGTAAAATGCATAGCAGGAGCTTTTTAATTTGCATTTTATTCGAAAAATCTATTTCCAACCTTTGCAAAAGATATACAAATACAATAACTTCAACAGTAATGATATTAATACTAATGACATTAATAATAAATACTTATAATTACGATATAAATGTAATGCAAAAGTAAGATGTCAAGTTAAACTTCATTTCTACAACGGGAAATTCTGCGAAATGGCAAAATTGGTTTTCTTCTAAACTAGAGCCCATTGCTTACAACCTAATGCAATATACAAGGTTTCCTTCCTTATTCAGAAATAATGACATCAACAAAGAAACAGGAAATGCAACATGCAACATTATTTCTCGTCCTTAACATCAAATTGCGGCAACATCTTTTGTAAACGTAACTCTTTATATGAATGCAAAGCCGCATTGGTTGGCATTTAAAAAAAAAAGACCAGATATAGATAACTACCAGGTAAGCAAAAAGAAAAGGAATGATTGTCGATTTCTAAATTGAATTTTTTAAAAATCTCAGTCCAACGTTTGAAAAGGATACAAAAATAATTATTTCGCGAATAGTGATAATGTCAATGATATAATTAATAATATAAAAAAATTAATAATATATAAAATAATATAAAAATTAATAATATAAAAAACAAAATGCTTTAAATCACGAAAAAGCATGGAATTATAAAAATATTTCTCAAATTAAACTTCCCTTTTGGGAGTGGAAATTCACTAGTACTTAACACCATATTTATTTCTCAAGTCAACGCCTATAAAATCACTTGCACACACAAACCTGCATTTATTATTTTACTAGAAAATATACCCGGTTTAATCGGGATTAGTACCCTGTGTTTTTTCACTACGGAACAATTTGTATATCTTTAGATTACAATTTCTCTAACTAAACGTTTTTTTTTTACCATTTCAAATTCAGAGTACGTATACTTATAGCCAATAAATATGTTATTCTGAGGATAACTTGCTTCTTGTTATCGTAGCTTTTATAAACTGTAGCCGAGATAATTTTTGTCCTTCTAAAAGTGTTCCGTTATACCAAAACTCCCTTATATCTTCCATGTATTTATTATTAATTTGTTAAAGCACTGCAGGTGCTGCCCAAAGTCCCCTCCAAAAAACAAGCACGATAAGCAAATTCTAAGAGAGATTGCGAGCAAACGAATAAATTTTATTGGACGAAACTTGCTATGTACTTCGAATACAATATGTAAATATAGAAATACGTACACATAATAGCAATAGGCTCCGTTAGTACAGTCAATAGGTATGGAAAAAGGGGCTTGCCTTGCAAAAGGTGGAGTAGAAGATTTTATTTTTTGTATTTGTATGTATTGCTGCCAACATGAAAAAACCAAGTTATCCAACATGGCCGATCTCGGGAGAAATTTTGGCAGCCAAAAAACTATGAAATTTCACGACTTTTTTTTATTTTTTCGAAATATCACAGAAACGATCGACTTTTGCGATTCTTTCTCAATATAAAATTTAAAGATAATTAAATTTCCTACAATTTTCTCAATTACAACTTTTTTATAACACGAATTCTAAGTGCGCTACAGATTTTTAAAAGTTAACATTTTTTTCTCAATTTGATAAAACTCAAATAAAAATCGGTTTTATTTTACTCTTAATTTCTATTTACTTCTCCTCCAAATGCGCAACACATATTTTGCTTATATTGCTGATGCGTAAAATATTGGATGCATGAAAAGGTGTCGGAGGATGGGGAGGAAGAGGGGAAACGTCGCCAGTTGGGGGTGGCCTTGAGGAATGGCGGTTGCTTCACAGCTGAAAGAGAGATAAGCCATATTACTCACAACCTGCACCAATAATGCCTGTCTAATGGGTATTGCTGCAAAATTTAGACAAGCCTTGTGTGTGCTCGAATGTAAGGGACCCACAGCAAAATTATGGGTTCAATATTTTCGTATGATAACACTCCTCAAACAGTTCACCGAGGCTGAGCGTATAGGCAACTGGAAACTTCCTTTTGACTCCATTCAAAAAGCACTACCATTTTTCCATGCAGCTGGCCATTTCTAAACACCAAAAGTGCGCATCTCTACCTTCAAGACATGTTGAAACTAGAGCAATTAATGGACCCAACTGAATTTCACGACTTCTCCACAAAAAGGAAATTCACCATAAGACGCTCCAATAAGTATACTGGTGTGGAATTTCATCTGACCAGACCATTGAACAGACACTTATGAGGAATATGAAAGCCTGTGGAGGAGTGACACGCGGAAGATGATTTTCAGACGGTGTTTTAGCAAAATGGACTTTGGCAATGATATTCATGCAAAATGTTTGTGATGAAATTGAACAATTCTGTGATGTACATTATTAAACATGACAATGGTCGCTCATGGAAATTTTAAAAAGGTGACCTTCAAGAGGAAAGACAAAGTTGTAACCCTTGAATCGGTTGTCAGCAGTATTAAAGCAGAAACCCTCAAAGTAATTGCTATTGATCCGCTGACACTTTTCCAAAGATTGTGTCTTTCGAAACAGTCTGATGAAGACATAAAAATGTTTTTTACTTATGAACTTGCACCCTACCCGATATCACTTTTCTCCGAAGAAGACATACGGAAAGGTACAAAGTCTTCATTATACATGGCTTTCACCCCAGTCGATTGCAAAGAAATTGCAGGGAAGAAACAGTTTGCTGTTATAGATGGAGGATGCCTCCTACGCAAAGTTATTTGGCCTCAAAATACTTCCTTTGCTAATATAACTAAGCATTATTCTTCATTTCTTAAGAGACATTCTGGATCGCGAGTTGTGGTTGTATTCGATGGGTATCCTGTACGTACTGGCACCAAAAGATCTGAGCGATTGTGTCGTATGAGGATGCACCATTCCCCTGAAGTAATCTTTGAAGCGAATGCGATCAACCAAGTCTCCCAAGAAAAATTTTTGGCAAACAATCAAAACAAGAGTCGTCTGATCGAACTTCTGAAAGCTAATTTTGAAGAGTGTGATATTGAAGTCAAGCATGCTCAAGAGGACACTGATTTACTGATCGTCAACACTGCCATTTCGAAGGCAAAAGAACATGAAAATGTGATCGTAGTTGGGGAGGATATCGATCTGCTAGTTCTGATGACAGGGTTAGGCCAGTCATTCAGCAACTTATTCTTTCTTAAGCCTAGGAGAGGGAATGCTGGCAATGTGTTATTTTCAACTATATCATTTAAGTTCGACCCAGGCAATATCCTGTTCATCCATGCATTTAGTGGATGTGATTCCACATAAGCCATCTTTAGTCAAGGCAAAATTAAATTGTGCAAGATTGTCAACAAATTGCCTGAAGTGAAGAAAGTCACTAAAACATTCATGGATCCACTCAGCAGTCACGATGATATAGCTGCAGCTGGAGAAGAAATTCTGAAAACATTATACACAGGCGACATCCATTCTGACCAATCCTTGAACACTTTGCGATTTAATCTGTTTGCAAAATCAGTCTCCAACAGAAAAATAAATCTCGCACGACTACCACCTACGTGCGATGCTGCACGCTACCATTCCTACAGGTGCTACTACCAAGTTCAAAGCTGGTTAGGCAATGGCACCAACCCGGAGGAATGGGGTTGGGCGTGCAGCATGGAAGATCTATTGTTGTTGACACAAAAAGAAATTCAGCATCTGAGAATCTTCTGAAGAGTGATGTGTCTTGCGCTTGCAAGAAAGGGTGTAGTGGACCCTGCTCTTGTCGCAAGGCAGGTTTGAAATGCTCCAGCAAGTGCAAGCACTGCAGTGACATGGGGTGTGACAATGTCGTACCAATTTCATCTTTGGATGATACTGAAGAGGAAGATGACTTACTCCACCAGCTCTTAAAACCACTGCAATACGTGGATGAACAACTTGAGGATGACAACTTCCTTCCACCTCCTACGGTTGCTGAACCCGAAGAAGAACACACATCTTAAAAACGTCTTCGAAGAAGATAAATATGTATGTTATCAGTTTTACTTACTAATTTCCTTTCTTTAATTGTTTCAAACCTGTATGAATCTTCTTGTAATTTGTATATAAATGTTAAATTTCTGCAATTTGTGTTTTTGAAGATAATTATTTGTTTTTGTACTTTAAACAAGTTTGGGCATTTGTGGAGATTATTTAAATTTAATTTGGTGCATTGGTATTATTATTCATTATGTTGATGTATTATACCTAGAAAATTAGTTGAATTACAACACACACGTCATGAATTTTTGCTTATTAATGCTTTATTATTATTTCGCTTATTATCACTCCCATATTTATTCATTCACATTCAAATATCGCTTCTGTGTAGGTAAAACATCAGAATAAAATGTGTTGTGAAGTATAATATATGTTGCAGTTGTACAATATGAACATGTGATGTTATTGGGGTCTGATCGAGTCGTCTGCGAAATGTGAGGGGGAGAATTGTGACTGCGGGGTCAGGTGGGCAAGGGGTGTTAATGCGTTTTTTTACTAAGTTGAGAAAAAATGTCAGATTTTAAGAAGTTGTAGTGCGCTTACTATTCGTGCTATAAAATAGTTGTAATAGTAAAAATTGTAGGAAATTTAATTATCTTTAAATTTTATATTAAGAAAGAATCGCAAAAGTCGATCGTTTCTGAGATATTTTGAAAAAACCAAAAAAAGTCATAAAATTTCGTGGTTTTTCGGCCGCCAAAAGTTCTCCCGGGGTCGGCCATGTTGGATAACTTGGTTTTTTCATGTTGGCATCAATATATACAAATGCAAAAAAAAAAATCTTCTACTCCACCTTTTGCAAGGTACAATGTATCTACGGACTGGACTACGTGCCAAATACGTAAATCAGAGTCTTGTTAAAAGCAGGTGTTTCTTTCTATGCGCCCTTACTTCTACTACGGACGTTAGAATGAAAATCCGAAACAGCCATTTCATTCGATATGTCCCAAAGAAGGCGTTTTGATGATGGTCAGCGATGGCGAGCCGTGAGCAGGTTAGATTTCGGCCAATCTATTGGAGAAATTGCTGAAATCTTCAGAGTACACCATTCTGTGATTTCACGCTTATTGATCCAATTCCAAAACAACGTAACAATAAACAACAAGAAAGATCAATCATGCTTAAAGCATTGATTATGAAACACTTTCCAACTTCAATGCAATTTTATTTAAAAAAGTCTAAAATGCAATGCATTCCTCGGTAATATTTTAAAACTTATCACAATACTACATTAATTTATTATATTTGAACACTTAAACCTTCATTGAAAAAAATGAACTTCATTTAAATGACGGCATTGAAATATAAATTGCCTGGTTTAAATATCTCTAAAATGCGATACATTCCACGGTAATATTTTTAAAACTACCATAATACTACGATCATTTATTATATTTGAAAACTTCATCGAAAACAACTGGAATTAATTCAAATGACGTCATAGAAAAAATAACACGCCTGGATCTCTCTATAAAAATAGCATTCCATTCATAACTTTCCCCCATTCATTTCATTCATCACAATACTATAATAATTTATTTTATTTAAAAATTAAGACCATGGAGCTACAAGTAATTAAACTCTATGCTTAAAACTTCATCGAAAAAAATCGTCCTTCTCTTTATAAAATCAATTAATATTTCATTCATATCAGCCATGCAGACTCCATGGGCTAAATTATTTTGTGTTAAAGAAATACAGCAATTCTAATACAACTCATTCTATATATTTTGCTGTTTACATTTTACATAAGTGAAAAATAGGCTTCGTTGTAGAAATAATCAAATTTGGATAGTCATATAAACTTAAATATATTGCATTTGCGTTGTTTCAGTATGTAGATGCACAGAATTTAAGCAAAAATAAAGTAGTTTTAGGACGGATACAACACTTAATATGAATTAAAAAGACCTTAAAAAATCACGATTTTGAAACAAGATGGATGCCATATATCATTTTGAGGTGGGTCATGTGAGCTTTTCATATCGCGGTCACGTGATCGTTTCATATAAGAGGTGTAATTATTATTTAAATTTTTATTTAAAAAACTACTGCATATATTTCGCTGAATTTTTTTTTATATATTTTATGGAACAATTTGAATATTACCTAAAATTTTCGAAGCAATTTGTGAATTTTAAATCCGCTTAAAAAATGTTTAAAAAATTAGGTCCCATAGGGCTCAATGTATTTCATTTTTTCAAACTGTTCAATCCAAAACTAATTGGGTGATATTATTCATTTATATTCACATAGGTCCTACAGACCGTCTGAGCAACATACTAAAATTTCATTTTTATTAAGTCATTTTTACGGCAGTTATCGTGCTAACGGACAGACAAACAGACAGAATGAACAAAGTCATAAACGCTTGTCAACTTTGTTGTAAAGTGTTAACCAGGCTTGGGTCGCCCTCGAGTTACATCTTCTAATGACATCTACTTAGCGTTATTGGTCAGACGCAAAAGCAAGCAACATCACCTGCTGCGTTCGGATTGTAAGAGAGAATATTACATAACTTTCTCATAACCATTATCCTTCTTTTAACAAATAAACTTATTTCTAAACTGCATAGCGATAAAAATCTATAATAGTGACCAATATTTTACATTCACATCAATCATACTCAATCTCTCTAACATCTATTGAATTATTAATTATTTACAACATAATTGAAGAGTATTATGTCATTTTGAAACAAAATATGGATTCATTTTGAATATTTCATTTTAATAGGATTGCAAGACTTTTTGAAAGTGGAATTTTTATCAAGTGGAAAAAAGATGCATTGCCCCCTGACAACGAATGTAGCTTTGTATCCAAACCGCAAGCGGGTGACACCCGAAAAATCAGCATCTCTCAAATGATTGGATCTTTTTATATATTAATGTTTGGACTTTTTGGAGCATTGGGTTGCCTTTTGTTTGAATATGGCTATCTCACCACGAAAAACAGGGGCCATCTTCCAGAAATACGGGGCCTGCAGTGCAAACTATTTAGTTACTTCTGCCCTAATACGTTTTCGGGCAAAATGGACAATAAAAAGAAATTTATGCATTCAAGAATGTATCCTGGGTTAAAAGATCCCGATCGACCCCGTAAAAAACGAAGAAATAAAAAGAACAAGTCAAAGGCTTTTCTTGGAAAAGACAATAAAGGTATTGCTACCTTTAATAATTTGATAATGTCTTCTATCGTATTGCGATGCCTTATGTCGTATAATTTTATAAAACTCAAGATAGTATTCAGATGCTTAGCTAATCCGATACTTAAAAAACGGGGGTGATTTTCAAACAGCTCTAAAATAAACAATATATTTCAAAAGTTGAAGTAAATATTTTAAAAATTATACCAGCAAATAAAATACGAAATATTTAAAATGTTCAACCAATGAAATTATTTTCATAGTGTAACGACTATTGGGAGCAAGCACTATCTTTTCTCGAATGTGTTTAGTTCATTAATAAACTAAACGATAGTCTAATTTAGAAACTCACTTTATTATCCAAATAAACTTGCAGTAACGCCTTCAGATTCTTCTTAATGAAATTTTAATTCATTTTTAAGTTTTAGCCTGCACTTGCGAACCATCAATACAGGGTCTGACTAACACAGGGGCACACGGGGCAGCTTCCCCGGGCCCCCGTGTCAGAGGGGCCCCAAATTAAACTATTGCAACATTGAAAAATTAACGACTGTTTCCTGAAAAAACATTTATGCCGGCGAAATAAGTTTTCCCAACCAGAAAATTTAATTTGGGGCATATATAGGGATTACCTCACTAATTCAAGATCATGTTGGTTTCTTGGATTTACTGAAAAAGTTGTCAATATAATTTATATTCCATTAATTATGTAAAAACTTCATTTTGTATAAATTTTTCTAGAGTACAAATATACTTTTGAAAAAATATTTTTGTTCATTTCATTTCTGTTGAGAGGTGAAAGAGGGAGCCGGAGGAATGTTTACCCCGGTCCCCAGTTAAGCTAAGTCGGGGCCTGCATCAATAAAGGGAAATTGCCCTAAACTTGGCATGTGAGTTTTAAGTCCAATGGCGGAAAATCTTGAGTCAGATCTTTATGTATAAAATATGTGTACAACTAATTTCGAACTGTAAAAAAAATGCAAATGTACACTAATTATCCACCTGCCATTATGTTGTAAGCGTTCCACTTTACCTCTTAAATGTGAGGTTGATAAATATATTTTGTTTACATGTTATAAATTAGCGTTCGTATACATTTCAGGATTTTACATCACATCACTTCACTTTAATTTCATTATAAATCGTGGTAGTGATAGCTTGCATAAATCCATTTAAAAATATATATTACAAAAATCCCGTGCTTGTTTAATATACGTAAATAGTTAAGAATAAGATATCCTTAAAAAATTATAATTGCATGGTAAAATTTGCTTTGTAATATTTATTTAAATATTTAGTTGTTCAGTCGTATTTTGAAATATATATATATATATATATATATCTTTTTGACTTTTGACAGCTTTATATTATTTATACCGTGCTAGCATGTCGAATTTTATTATGAAGATGAAGTTTCATCAAATTAATAATGTTCTGTGTTACATTGACTGAAACAAGTATTAACTCAAGTAAGAATTTTAGAAATTTTTCCGGTAGAAATTTTAAAATATTCCCTCCCCCACCAGTATTACAGGCCTTATTTTAGTCCTACTAACCATTTCAAAATTCGAGCTTCATTATGCTCTCAAAATTAGAGAAATAACTTTTGCCCTATAGCAGGAAGTGGTTTAGAAGCAGAAAAGTGATCAACTGGTTATTCCTTCACCACTCTTAGATCATGAGTGGCTTCGCGTTATATTTCATTTCGCCAACACAGAGATGTCGGGGCCGGCATTGCCCAGTGGTTAAAGCGAGAGATTTGCACTCGGTAGTCCAGTGTTCGATTCTGGACGACACCTAAAAATACTCCTGTGTCTACTTGGAATATAGGCACGATAATTCTGTCCATCTAAGAGGTAATAGTTTATGAAAAAGATACAGTCCTAGTGGTTGCAATCTCATTTGATTCTGATCTAAATTGAGTAGCACTTTTCTAGCTGTCCAGACAGATACCATATACCTTCGAGTAGGTTGGATGGTCCAGACAGAAAGAAAAAACCCGGAGCAGTCGGTAAGATGACCAGCGAACACAATATTTTGAAGCAATTTTTTGAGTATTTTTATATCTAGTAGAAAGTCATGATTTGGGAAGAAAACAGATTTAGTTTAAACAGACATAAAATGATTAAACATTTAGTTCTTATTTTTTAATCCTCACCATTTACTTCTTGATACTTACCGCAAAATTTTATTATTTCAGGTTATTACAATGACGACTGGCATAACCATCGAAATGCTGCCCTGGATGATCAATACATAGGATTCGATGAACATGGGAGACGAGATATCTACACAAACTACAAGAATAATCAATCTCGAACAATATTTGGAGCTACGTACGATCAACCAAAACCGTACGCCATTAAACGTAGTTACGATAATCCGAAACTTGGTCGGCAACATATGAAAGAATTCAACAAAGGCCCAGATTCCCGTTCAGAAGACTCTGGCCATAACTCTGTAGATTCCGGCACAGACGTAAAAGCACAATCTGGAAATACACGTTCTCCAAGAAGAACAAGAGGCTCCTACTTTACATATGGTAATGGTGACTACAGGAGATACTGAAAGCCAAAATGTATATAGTACAAACAGGAGTGAAGATAGTAACCTTTTTTTAATAAACGTGCTTTTATTTCAGATCATGTAGCATGCAAAGAACAAAATAATATTGAAAATATTTTATATAAATTTAAAATAAAAGATATAATATGTCCAATATGCAACTTCCCCTACAAATGACAAATTTCAATATTCAGGAAAAAACAAAAATAAACTCTTATGACCTGATCTCACTGGAAATCAATGGAATTATAATTTTTATTAATTCAATCAAACACATAAAATTCCATATAAATCGCTTGATTACACTATAAATTAAAACTTTGAAAAATGCACCATATATTAAAAAATAAACTGATCAACTAGTTTCAAAAGCAAGAAACAGCCTTCGTCTCCAAGACCAGTAAGAAACGTGACGTCATCTACTCAAGCTAGGTCAGCATCTAAAGATAGCGCACTTGGCTGAATGTAGCAGAAAATAAATTACCAACGTCGCGGGGGGAAATATAAATTTCCTAGTAAGATATATACGGACAGAAATGAAGGGGGGGTCACAAAAAGACCATAAAACTATGAACACCCAAAACTACAGAGAAAAGAAAGAAAATTTAAGCCGATAAGAGAACGTATAGCAAAACGAACAAACAGCTGAATAGTGAGAAAACATACAAAAACAGTGACGAAAAAACCTGAGACGTTTAAACCATCCGTGAAATGTAAGTAAAAATTAATGGAAATGATGGCAAATCAATTGAAACAAACATTAAAAAAATGAAATTCAAATATGAAGAAACCATCTGGTTTTGGAGGCCATATGAACTAACTTCGTCAAATAAAATAGCGGAAAAATAACGAAACCCCAAGAAAGGTAGACAAATAAACGAAAAAAGAAAGAAACTGACCAGAATGGATAACATTATACAAGATATTTCCAAACTGAAGGGAAGATAATACAATAATCGTTAACAAGGGAGTTAGATTGAGAACAATAGAGGAACTTTCAAGAAAATTCAATTCAAAAATGGCATTAGGAAAAAAAGTGATCTTGGCCTCCGACATATTGTAAACATGATTAGAGTTCCAAGAATGTTCAGCAATTGAAGACTTGGATAGTCTTATTTAAAACATTGCTCATGCGTTCCTTAATACGAAATTTAAGATACCTTTTCGTTTGACCATTATAACCAAAACGGCATTCGCATGGAATGTGGTAAACACCTCCACTATTCGAGACAGGAATAGATTAATCGAAGAAAGCGAAGAAAATTAAAGCTAAGCATTTTCTTTAAGCGAAGAAAATTGAATTATATTGAGAGGTTTAAACACAGATCTAAAATTGAAATGAGAAATAATATTAGCAACCTAATAGCAAACAGATGAGTATAAATGTAAAGCTATAAGGTTGCTAATATTCTTTCTCATTTCATTTTTAGATGTGTATTCAAACCTCTCCATAAAATTCAATTCTCTTCACTTAAAGCCTCCATTTCTGTCTGAAATCGTTAAGGTGTTTATGACATTCTATGCGAATGTGGTCTTGGTTATGTTGGTCAAACTGAAAGAGCTCTTAAATTACGTATTAAGGACACATGAGTTATGTTTTTAAACAAGAAGTATCCAAATTTTTAATTTCTGAACATTCTTGGGATTTTAATCATGTTTCAATTTTTCAGAAACCAAGATCAATTTTCCTTCAAATTCTATTTTGAATTGGGCTTTCTTGAATTTTTTTCTATGGTTTCTCAATCTAACTCCCTTATTAAGGATAATTGTCACGTATTCTCTTCCAATTGTAAAACTCTAGTATATTTTATTCCATTCCGGTCATTTTCCTTCTTATTTCGTGTATTTGTCTACTTTTCTCGGATTTCATTATTTTCTCCGCAATTTTTTAGGACGAAGTTAGCTGAAATGACCTCAGAAGCCAGATGCTTTCTTCATATTCTAATTTAATTTTTTCCTGTTTTGTTCTAATTGGCCATTTCCATTAATTTCTACTTTTTATGTACAGCTGGTTTAAATGCCACAAGTTACTTTCGTTACTGTTTTAGTAGTCATTCATTCTGCTATCCGTTCTCTTACAGCCATATTTTTTTCCATTCTTTCCTATGTGGTTTTGGTTTTGCGTGTTCGTAATCACCTGCCAGATGTTTTGGGTTATTTTTTTCCTTTTATTTCTTCCGCGGGTGTTGGCACCTTCTTTTCTATAACCTTCAGCCATGTGTGATATTCTCAGTTGCCGACCTGATTTGAGTAAGTGAAGTTGCGCTTCTTGTCGGTCCTGCAGAAGAATGCTGCTTTTTGCCTTTGAAACTGGTTGACCAGTTTATTTTGCAAATATGGTGCATTTCACAACGTTTTAATTTATAATGTTGTTATTGCAGCAGTTTTGGGGCGATTATTCGATTGCTTGATAATTTTGAGGGATATCACACTCTATGTAGAGGTTCTAATATCTCGAGAACGACACTAGATAACTCTTAAAATAGTCACAATAAATGAAACTTCTCCTTGTAAGAATGCAACTATCTAGTAATTTCCTAAAGAAATCAGACATAAGCAAATGAGATGACAAGTGCGTCGAGGGCGTTAGGTGTCCTCGGTCTCAAATCAGAAGCGGTGTGTTCTTGATAAACGCTAAAATACAACTCCGAGGTTGCAGGCAAAGAAACAATCGAATAGATAGATCCGGGGCACCCAAAGCGAGAATTTGCTAGCGGAGGCAACAGCCATTGAAATCGAAACTCCAATCATAAAAACATTGACCTGAGTTTATTTGTAGGGGAACAGTTTCATTTTCTTGCGTCAAATTAGATATTAAATCAGTACTCTCATTTGATGTTAATTTTTTTACATTCTTTTTTAATAATGGATATACAAATTGTTTTTATATTTGTACACGTACACTGTGTAAGATAAATGCATAGCTGTTCTGTAAGATGAAGAAAGCTAGCGCGACAGAAATCTTTCTATTTAGATGAATAATTTAACGAGAAAAATTCTTTCATCAATGCTTGCAGCTCTCTGTGAGTATAAAATGAGTATATAATGATCTAGTTTTTGTGAGTATAAAATAAGTATATAATGATCTAGTTTTTGTGAGTATAAAGTGAGCATAAAATGATTTAGTTTTCGCGAGTATATTGAGCTAGTTTTTGTGAGTATAAAATGAGTATAAAATGATGTAGTTTTTGTGAGTATAAAATGATGCAGTTTTTGTGATTATAAAATGATGTAGTTTTTGTGAGTATAATATGATGTAGTTTTTGTGAGTATAAAATGATGTAGTTTTTGTGAGTATAAAATGATCTAGTTTTGAATGCATATAAATGCAACAAAATTGAATAGCTCCTCTTTAATAAAGCTATGAATTAATGTTTCATTCTCCTGTTTATCAACATCGTACTCTAATACGTATTTTAAATACATCTAACCTCAAACTAATATGGAGGTTTAAAATTATAAAAACATTTTTAGTTTCTTCAGACTGTCTCTACAGAACGGTTTGCAATTGTAATAAAAAGTGCAATATTGACATTGTTTAAGAAATTATTTTCATTTAAAATGTTTCTAAACATCATTCATATTGCTGCGATCAAACTAAGTATTACGTATTTGTTGAAATGAATATTAACATTCAAAATATTTCAATAAAACCATTATAATTATATATTAAATTGACATAGTTGTGAAATTTATTTTTACTTTCTCGTGCTATAGAACATAGTATAAAGAAAGTATTGTTTTCACGGAAATTTTCGATTTCCATATTTTGATGCCAATATATGTTTTAGGACCTCCTGAACACAATTTAACTATTTTTAGAGTGATGTCCGTCTGTTTGTGATCGATTTTACTTGCACACGATAGCTGCCACAAATATTAATGAATTTTCACGAAACTTTATATTCGGCTTTGTTAACGAAAAACCTAGAACTAAATAGAATTTTTTTGGAATTCGAGCAAAAACTTCGAAATTTCATATTTTTTAAACATGTCAGCATATAACAAAATTCGACATAGTTATGCATAAAAGGGGTTATTTATGGCTCAATAATCATGAAACTTAACAGTTTCAATCATTGTAGAGAAAAATAGCCGCGATACTATTTTTGTACTCGTAACGTCATTAGCCCCCTTGAGGGGCAAGTTACCCCGCTCCCGAGACAGTAGATAATTAAACTTGATATCAGTCCAAGGTTTAAATCTTGATACCAATCGAAATATTTTTCAAGCCCTTTAATATGAAGGGTAACTTTCTGTAATTGTGATCATTTTGACTAACGATACAGATTTTTTAAATGCTTTCTTGAAAAATTTACAAAAAAATAAATAAATAAATAAAATAAATAAAAAGGTACTTAAAAGTGGATTCTGATATGAGAAAAAGTCGAGTTGAAATACACTCCAGTAAATTAGAACAGATTTAAAAATTTCAAATAACAATGCTAATTTAGATTTTAAATTTTAAGTCGTTGCATTATGAATAGTTTGATACCAAACCTGTTGAAACAGAAATCACTATTCAGAATGAAGTCGACATTTTTAGTCGGTATACATATTTTTCACCGTTGTATTTGGATATATTTCTAATGTTACATACAATATGAACTGTCTAAAATCATGTAGCTGTTATGCACCAAAATGGGCACGATCGAAATGCAATAGAAACGAATTATTGTTCAATAGTGTTTTAAGAATGGATATATTTAACTCATGGTTTAGACCTTGACACATATTATGCCGTGCTTGTGCATGTATTTATGACTCAAATCACCAGTCTCTAGAAAATGTATGTTGTGATTGTTACATTAAAAGAATAAACATTTTTTGAGACGTTTGTCTATTTTATTACAAAACATATTTTAAATAGTCTTCGGATAAGTTTTGTTTGAGCGCATTAAAATATCTGAATAAATGATATGAAATATTTTTATCATTTATTATTTTATCATTGTTCACATACTCACGTGTAAGCATTACTTACGAAATGATCTCTTTTTTAAAAATTGCTCGTTATGTTGTTGATGACTTTTTAACTAAAGTGTACTTTTAATCATTGAAACAACGAAAAGGATTGAAAAGATGAAAGTTATATTCAAAACCAACTAATACACTCTATTATGCAATTATAATTCAGTTATACTGCAATGATCCATTGTTTAAAATTGCTCGTTTGTTTATAACTATTAAAATCAGCCGGCCAGTTAACTGAGAAGTATAATGCAATCTTTTCCTGGTGCTCTCACGCATGCCGGGTTGTAGGTTCGAATCCCACCTGTGGGCATGAATATTGTGGTCTCCATTTAGGATAACCAATTCGTCCCTCGACCATTCGAACATACGGAGTCCAACTAATGAGCATCGAGTAACATCAACTAACAAGCCGAAATATGATCCAAAACAAAAACGACAACAATTTAGAGTCAATTTTGAAAGAGATTCATCCTCTGGCTGATCCCTACAATGGTCAAATCGACCTGCATTAATTAAACGATACAAACTCAGACTATACTTCCTTCTGAAAATAATACAAAGAATGGGACCAGCCTTCGGTCAACAAAACATAACTTTTTCCATTCAACAATTAAATGTTATTTACAAAATAACATCTTAACAATTAATTCAATAAACAAATATTTAGAATTTATATTTACATATTACTTCATATATATTTACATTAATCAAGCCAAATTTCAATATTAAATTTTTCATACTTTATAATAATCCAGGAGATCTTTAACTATAATACAAAAAGTTCTAGTTTTACAAGATTTAATTAAATCTTTAATTTCAACATTGACAAAATTCATAGGAAAATGTGTTTTCCGCAAACTTTTATATCTTTCACAATCATAAACATAAGTTTTAATAGCTCTTTCACCAGGCGCTGTTATAAAGGGAAGTCGCAAGGACGCGCGGCACCATTGAGTAAACATCCAAGTTGTTTTTTAATTATACAGATTTATTACAATTTTTATTGAAAAAAAATCTGAATTTTTGTTCAATTCAATCGAGAATTAATGAGAATAAGTATTGGAAAATATCACTAGATAGCAGCACTACAGCTTTCCTCGGAGAAGAGGACACTAAGAAGGCTGTAGTGCATAGATTTTTCAAGGGAAAAATACAGGGATATTTGTTAAAGCCGCGTCCCTTTTACTGGTTTGTCCTGAGCGAACGAATGGTATGGGAACAATATTAGATATTTGGAATGAAATAAAAACAGATATTGCAGTTTTAGATTTGATATGTGCCGTGTTTTGAAAGCGGCTTTCTTCAAAGAGAAATAGAAGAGTAATAAAACATGAGGAGGGAGTTCTCAAATTGGCTCAGATCGCTAATTTGGCTTCATTTTTCTACATTTAAGAATACGTATATTCTCTCTCTCATATTTTTTTATGAATAAATTTGGAAGTTTAAATAAGCATTTGAAAGCAGATTACTATTTTTTGTAATTTTGATTTCTTTTATTAAATCTATTAACCTAGTTCTTTCAGTTTGGGTCCATGACGAAATTGTATTAGATTTAGAAAATTGAAATTTAAAAAATCTTCAATAGATGTTTCTTTTTTTTTAATAAGTGAGTTTGAATAAGTGGGGGTTATTTGTGATATTTTAGGGGTTTCTGTCCATCGTGAGTAAAATAGGATACTCAGTTTGAGGAGCCACTTGACGTACCCTGCTGTCTTACTTTTCAGCTATTTAACATTAAAAAATACCAAAAATTAAAGAATATCTACATATTTGTTAAAAAGCTTTAAGATTAAATTTTCAACATGATCTTTTAATCTGACGTTATTTTTCTGAAAATGTTAGCCCCCCGTTGGCGATTATATTGCTCACATACCCCATGGGCGTATATTTTAATTGAGGTAGCACCCCATATTTCTTATCTCGGCTTCTAAATCAGTGATTTTGATTCTGATGATAGCTATAGTCTCTGCACCATCTATACGTGTCATCTGAGTATACATATTTTGTGTCAACCCCTTGGGCATAACTTTTAGCTTAACTAGCCCCCACAATTTTACATATCGTTTCCTAATTGAGCAATTTTGGTTCTACTAGTGGCTATAGTCTCTGCACCATTTTTACATGTCATCTGGATATGCACCTTTAACGTGACTGACAAATCCCTGAGCGTAACTTTTACTCCAGTAAGCTCCCCCTCCCCCACAATTTTCTATCTCGCCTCCCAATTCGCCGATTTTGATTTTACTAGCAGTTATAGTCTCTGAACCATCTGTACGTATCACCAGAATATGCATATTTTTTAGACAACTAGCCCCCACAACTTTTAGTTTAACTAGCCCCCACAATTTTACTTAGTGTAAATTAGGACTATGTAATATTTTCACTAGGAGGGAGGTATCCATATGTGTCCAGGAATGCTAGGAACGAGCAAGCATGTGGGGAGGCATGTTATTTTGCGTATCTTAATAATACACCCGTCGCTACATACAAAACACATATGGATATACTTAGTATATACATATACTATATATATACATATATATATATATATATGTGTGTGTGTGTGTGTGTGTAACACATATATAGGCTTAAATACATAGATGAGTGCCCCCTTCTACACATCGCTCACGAGCCCCACTGTCTTTGACACTAGGGGCGTGCCGAGGACCAAGCAGTCCAAACGACCGCTTGGAGCCTCATGCTTATAGAGAGCCTTAAAATTTTGACTTAATTTTTATTGGACCTTTCTTGCACTTTTTTTAAAAATTCATTAATGCATTATAACAAACCCAACGTTTTCTTATACTTTATATAATTCTGCATTTTATCATGAGTCATTTTTATATCAGTTTGCAGTTGTATTTGCAACGTTTGGCTGCCTTATATTTATCGGATTATAGTTGAACATATTGAGATCACGATATTATAATCTCACAGTGATTGCAATGTAGGCTCTGTAGCATTTTATGTTTTTTTGGTCTCTTCGAGTTTCGGTAATAAATAATTATGCAAAAACATATATTATTGCTAAACATATAGTAGTGTTAAAACAAATATCGTGTTAAACATATATTGTTGTTAAAACAAATATTTTGCTAAACATGTATTATTCATTGTAGGAAAAATAAGAAATGGAAATATTCATATGCCAATTAACTTAAAAATTGGAAATATTTGAAGGTCAATTAACTTAAAGATAATGCCGCCTAATTATGGCTTCATTGTTTGACACATGTATTTCCAATTTTCTTGACCCCTAATTTATTTTATCCTTTGTAACAAATATTCCCCAGTTAAAGAGCAATTTTAATACCCTTTTTCAGTTAAAAATTCTTCTGTTGGCTCATTCAGTTTGCTAAAACGTTCTTACATGCTGTCTTAAATAATAAAAGGCAATGTCTGTGTGTCTGTGTGTCTTATACACTATACGTTTCGCGACCGCGAGTCGGAGAGCTACGAACTTTGGCAGTCGGAGACCTGAGGGGGTGGGAAGGTGACACGTGAAAACCGATTTTTAAAATTTTAATTTTTTTTTTGTTGTTATTTAATGTTTTATGCGATTTCACGGTTTTTTGCCCTTTTTTCTCCACGATCCAGACGTCGTAGAAAAAAAATAAATCACACCACCGGAAAGAGCAGACAATTGCGAGTAAAAATATATCAATTTCAAATCTCAATTTCGATTTCTAATATTTTTTGAAGATTTTAAAACAAAAGTCACTTTTGGCTCAAAAAAACGATTTTTGGTTTTTAAATTCTCGCATAGTAAAAAGTACTCATAATTTCGACTAATAATTTACATTTTTAGAAAGCTCAAACATCTGGCTTTCTTACAAGCCCAATCTGGTCAAGAAATAATTAAAATTGGCCGCTAGATCGGAATTTTAAAGACGTCATGATTTTAAAATTCATCGCGGCGGGCGAAAGAAGTTCCCATTTCCCATTGCCCGTTCCCCTAAGCACGCATTTCAATGGCGCCGGTTTGAGTCTAGGTGGAGGTGACGTCACTGTTCTGAATATGCATAGCGAGGGGTGGGAAAATAAAAAACCGAATTAGTGTTTGCTTTCCGTTTCCCGCGCTTCCGGTTTTAAATGAATTAAGAGATTTGCATATGTATTGTAGAAATTATTATATTTATATTTTAAATGATGGAACGATATGGATTTTTTAAATGAATATTTTAAATGGATATTTTAATTTGTGGATATTTTAAATGGATATTTTAAATAATGGAACGATGTATATTTTAATTTTATGGATATTTTAAATGATGGAACAATCTAACGATGGAATGAGGATGATTGAATTAAGAGCTTAGCATATGGTCATTTTACATTGTAAATTAGCGCGCGGGAAGATAGCGGAAGGCAAGGGTTCGATTCCCGCCACTGCCAAAACTGCTGCCGTGTTCACGCGGAGTACAATCACGTTAAACATGTGGGTCCGTAAGTCCTTCCGAGAGGTTGGTGGTAGGGGAAGGGGGTACGGTTCCTGTGGATGCCTCCCCCACTGGGTTCCGATCTAAATTGGGTGGCACTGCCTGGCAGTCCAAATAGTTACCTTACACCTTTCAGGTAAGTCCCGCTAGCGTGGTTGCCACGGTCAGAATTTGCCACGGTCAGAATTTTCAAGGATAGCTAACAGGCTGGTCGCCAAAGGCGGCTAGTAGACAATAAAATTTCAAGGTAAAAAGTCAGTATTCGGATAATTGAACAGTTTGGACATTAAGCGTTCGGATAATTGAAGATCAACTGTAGTTAGAATAAAACTGAAAATTAAACAATTATTATTAGGAAAATAGGATAAAAAGTTTACTCATAGATAGTCTTTATTTAACGTTATTATTTTACAGAAATATATTTATAATTTTCATTAATTTATAATTTTCATTTTTTATTTATAATTTTCATTAATTGCGCATTTTTTAAAAATGCGCAATTTACAAATCTACATTTGTGTTTCTTGACTTAACATGTGCAAACATTTATTACATACTAAAGTTAAATCACAGGTATAAAAATCTTTATAAATTTCAAATTTACAATCGCCACTTATTTTGAATTCAAATTTTGGGTATACAATTTTACACTGATGTTTACAATTGTCCACTGATTGCTATAGGTCTAAATACCTGCAGTCATTTTGTTTCAGCAAAAGTTGTTATGAAACAAAATGCGCTTTTCGTTTTCTAGCTGTCTAAATATTTATGAATTGTTCACTTTTTTATAAGTGTAGATGCCGACGAATGCATAGCAATTCTAAAATAAATTATTCATGAATTTCATTTTGTACTTAGGAATCTTTAATAAACTGAGTTTAGATAGAAACGCAGATATTGCAATGCATATTTTAGATTGTTAAATTAAAGTCCTAAAAAAACGGGTATTTAAATACATTTAATGCTAATTCAAACTACCTAGCAATCTTTAAATGTTAAATGAAATGCTTGAGTTGAGTAGCAACAGGAAAAAAATAATTATTGTATTGACTGGTTTACAAGTGCTTATAGTTATTTTGCAATTCTCTAACGTAATACCATTTTGTAGTAATTACTATTATTTATGAACGGAAAGTGCATTTAACGGGTTAATAACTTTTTAGTTATTGTAATTGCTCGTTTTTAATATAACTTTCATAGATTTTATAATTTTAACATTTACAATTTAACTTTTGGGAGTTATAAACATTACAAACAATTTTTGAACAATAGTTCATTTTTACAATAAATAAAACTACTGCTTGTAACAACATGACTTACAAAACTTCCTTGAAGAAAGTAGATGTCAGTTAGGTGACGACAGTTATTTCGAGGGTGTTTTAATTCTCCTTCTTCAGGTCTAAAGAACAATATGCGTCCTTAGCAACTGCTAAGAACGAACTGAGGCGAGGCAGGCAAAGAACAATTCAAGCAGAACGTGACCATCCAACGCGAAAATTCGCTAGCGAAGGGTATTAGACATTGAAGAATCAACAATAAATATATCAACAGGGAACGATTAAGGGACCCACCAGAGCCCACTAAGACGAGGGAAGCTGGTTTGAAAATGAAATCTTAAGCATTGATATGAGATTAAAAATAAAACAGAAATAAAGTCTTGATGTGAACAGCACATGACTTTCACTACAGACTAAAACTTATTTTCTCTTTTCGAAATGCATTAAATTCAATTAAATTGCATTAAGTAACACGGACGCTTATTCGAAATGACCACCGATTTTGCAGTTTTAATTTAATTTTCCCTTTCAATTGATGACTGGGCATATTTTCAAACAAAAACTGAAACATATATCTCGAGAACGGTTCATGGTAGAGTGTTGGAATTGAACGCATTCCTTTTGTCGTCATAAATTATGTATAAAACAGGCATTTAATTAATACATTGAAATATTTTGTTTTTATTTTAGAATTTGACGATTTTTGCGGACCATTTCGCAAACAGATGTAGGTCCTTTTGTTCCGAATCGTACCAAAATCTAATCAACACCAGGGTGACCCACAAGTGACTTATCTACCCACAACTGACTTCTTATTTACCATTGGCGTCCTTGGACGCCAATGTCGGCAAAGGGGGATCGAACTGTTTGGGATAGGGTATGTCAAATACCTGTCTTTTCGGGAGGTTCTTCTTTTGGGATGGACTCTGTTCCACCCGTAAGCAAAAGGTTAATTCATTTTCTAGCTAGAGTGGATACATACATTGCACAGACAGACACAGAGATAGACAGACACACATACAGACGTCACACTAAAAGTAGATTTTCCGGGTTCTAGAGCGCCCAAAACGCGTAAATTAGTCGAAAACTCGAGTTGCGATTTTTGACGCGATTCCAATACTTTAACTATACATTACCATATATTGCAGGGAAAGTAAAAAACCTAATGTGGGCAGCACTTGACTTTCCTTACTAGACACAAATTCATTCTCCCTTTCTGTCAAAACTCATTAATTTGAGTTTAATTGCACAAAACATGTATATTTATTTGAAATTACACTGTATGTACAGATTTCATTCAATTTTCGTCCTCGATTTTCGCTCGATTGGAAGTAATTTCAACGACGACATTACGAAAACTGAAGGAAAAAACCCCCTAAAATATCTCCAGAACGGTTAGTCCTAGAGTTATGGGGTTGATCTTATTCTTTTCATCGTCGTATTTATTTACGCACCTCGAGAGCCTCCTTTGTCTGCTTTTGTCAGTGCAACTTAGTCTGCATCGGCCAGACAAAGAGGACTCTCGAGGAATGTATCAAAGAACTTCCGGGATACTCGTTAAGCAAAAAATATATAAGTCATCCATTTCCAAATTGATTTGAAAATCATTCATTTTAATTTTATACGCCGAAAATCATCATGCATGCCCGCACTATTTCTGAACTAGGTTTTTAGGAAGAAACTTTTATTTACTTGAACTCTGATAATCGTGTTAATGATAATCAGCAGCGGCTTACGTCTTTGTAGTATGGAAAATTGTGGTCCATACACATTCTTGAGTTCAAATATTAGCTCATATAGCTTCCGAAACAATATTTTTTTTTGTCAATTATTTAATAAGTTATTTCTTAATTTCAATCTCATTCAACAGTGGTTTAAAGTTATTTGTTAGTTTGTTACTGGAATTCAGTTAACTCATACAGCTTCCACATAACCGGTTACTTCTTTAATTTTTGTTTATATTCTTATTTTTGGTATCACGCTCCGGAACTTTTAACGTAGTTAACTTGGTTATTTAAATTTAAATGTAGTTGATGAAGTCACTGTTAAAGCTCTCTAAAACCCCTGCATGTTTGTACTTTTTTTTTTACTAGGCGTTTTTATTTATTCGAACTCTAATAACCTTGTTATTGATAAATATGCCGTTCTTTACGTCTTCGTAGCCAAAGGGTAAAAATTATATAAAACTTATCTTATATAGCATCCAAAACTTGTTTTTCTTTCAATTTTGGTTATATCATTCTTAATTCCAGTCTCATTCACCGATAGTTTTGAGTAGACTAATCGATTGATACTTGCTTTTAGTTGCTGAAGTTAGCTCATATAGCTTCTGAAACCAGTTCTTTCCTTCTTTCTATGTTATATTGCTTTTTGACGTAGTCTCAACCTCTGTTAATTTTATAGCAGTTTGACTGATACAATTAACATATGTAACCGGTAACTTTCTTTTGTTATTTTCTTCGTAATTATGTGTATGTGGTCGTTTTTCCAATGGCTGATACCACCTGATAGCAAATTTTTGAGTTGGGTGTTCTACCTCTGTTTGAATTGCTCCTCATTTGTCTCGTCGCAATTCGTTTTTAGCGGTAGCTAGGGGGGGCATACTGTTTTACCATTCGAAACTCGAAGCATGCATATATATATATATATATATATATATATATATTTATATATATATGTGTATATATATATGTATAAGAGTTTATATGATATATATATAGTGTGATATATATAGAGAGTGATATATATATAAGAGTTTTGAAACCAACTCAATAATATGGTGTATAAGAGTTTTGATTTTAGCGATCTTTACAATAACAGTGATATAAATGATTTGCTTAACATAGTGATAGACTTATACTATACACATAAATTGCATTTATTGATGTCGCTGACTAGGTATACAGCATTGGTGAGACTGGTCCTTTTCGAGACAGTACTATACAACGGTATGGGCTATTACAAGCAGATTAAAGGTATCCCAATGGGGGGGAGTTGTTCTTCGGTTCTAGCAGACATCTATCTCGATAAGTATGTACCCATATATTAAATGAAATAGTCTACATGAGATACGTCGATGATGTAATTTTGAGTTGCAGTGTTGCAGATTTCAAAATGGATTTTAGTTTTTATCCACAAACTTTAAACCTAATAGAAACTCCTAGCAATTCAGATGAAAGTTTAAATTATTTGGACTTATGTATAGTTAAAGACAATAATAAAATTTATTTCAGAATTTTTTATAAAAGAAAGGATTTTAAATTTAAAATAAACTTCATCACACCTTGGTCAAGTAATTTACAAAAAAATGTTTTTCGTAATATTATCATTAACCATTTAACTAGAAATAAACGATTGAATAGTAGAGAGAGTATGATCAAAAGCATCACGATACAGAGTTTATAAATGAAGCTGTAAAACACGGTTACCCCACGGGTTTTGTAATTAAAATACTTTCAGAATTCACTGGGTTAACTGTAACTGAATGTAAGGGCAAATATTTAAACAGTTGAAACATTGTCATTGAATAGCTACGACTCGCGAGTATTGAGTATGGTTATTTGTGAAGTGGACTACAAGTTGGAGTTTTATACATCGGACAGTTTTGGTAAGAATTTTGGAATTTGTTGAGACGGGTTATATCGGCACGTTCATTTGTAGGCACAGTGAGTGAATTGAATAGTTTTTTCGTGTGTCATCCAAATTGTATTTTCGAATTTTTGCTGTGGGTTTTTGCTGTTCGGTAATTGATGGTATTAAGGCCATTCCATGTATAAGTATCGGCTTCCGGGAGTGTCGCCATGGCATAAAGCATTGCTTAACCGGAGAGTGGGGGTCACAACTCCCCCCGGCCACTTGTGATACTTTTCGTTTTTCACATTCATCTTTTGCTTTTCTGTACTTATGTATTCTTTTTGGAAAAAATATATATGTATATATATATATATATATATATATATATATGTATGTATATATATATATATATATATATATATGAATGTATATATATATATATAAATATATATATGTATATATCTTTTTACTAATATTAAGAACTCAGATCTTTATGATGTAATTTTAGCTCTATATAATGCTTATATTACTAATCTGTCAACTCAAACAAAATTTATAAATTTTCCTAAACGTCTTCACTTTGTTATTCTCAATAATTATATTTTTCAAGGAAATAAATTATACTTACAAGTCTCAGGAGTTCCAAAGGGTGGCTGCAGTAGCAGTATGTTAGCCAATTTATACCTTTATTATTATGAACAGTCTTTTACTTCAATAGATTATACATTTTACAGATATGATGATGATCTGATATGTTTAGTATATACTGAAAATTATCTCATAGATATAGATTTCTATCCAGAATTATCTATTATTGAACCTATAGAATTGTTACTAATTTATATGATAAAAAAGACTATTTTAATTTTAACATTGATAAAATCTTACCATTTAATTCCTGTAACTCGATTCAATTATTTAGAAATATTATACTTAATCAGCTTTTTAGAATTTATAGATTATCTGATAAAAAAAAATTCATGCTATACATATAAATAATCTAAAAATTACCAGCAATTTATATAAATATCCCTCTTATTTAGTAAATGGTATTGTTAAAAAGTTTAGATTAGCTGGATTTTCATGAATTCTGTTCATAGTATCTTATATTAGCCAGACATCACCATTCTCTTGTATTAATAATACTTTTATTTTTACATCCACTTAAACATAAGCCTTACTATTATAAGCCCCACTTTTTTGTAGCTCTTATAGTATATTACTTTTTCTTGCCTTTTCGCATTACTGTTTTTTATTTCTTACGAATGGCAACAGTAGATCATTTCTTTTTCCTTTGCGAATTGCAACACTGTTCTCTACATTATGGGTTCCAGGGTTCGACTGGTTCGGGCATTTACAGTGTTTTTTTCAGGTATTCTTGTTTCCTTTATTTTTCCTTCTTTATGTATGTTGTCCAAGTAGAAATGGTTCATAGATATAATCTAACTATTTCTTCAGAAACAGACATATTTTGTGTTTGCTTCGACAAAATACTTGGACCCCATGAAGAGTTTTGGCGAAATGAACAATTCCATTTTCAGGTCTATCCCTTGTCTGCGTGTATATAATTAATGCTTGATTTTTTTATGTTTTTCTATTATCGATTCTATACCATTGAAATGTGTTGATTTTCTTTAACTTGACTAGAAATTTTTATTTTTTTCCATTTGATTGAAGATTTGCTGTTTTATACTTTTATATTGTAGGTTTGTTAGAAAGTTAGGTTTTTAGAGTTGCAGCTTCTCACTTTTCTATCATTGGACTTTCAAAATATTATTTATTTATATATATATATATATATATATATATATATATATATATATATATATATATATATATATATATATACAGGGTATCCCAAAACCATTGACCTCGGCTTTTACTCCTTAAATATTGATCATAGACATATATAATAAATTACAAAGTTGAGTAAGAAAGGTACAGAATTTTATGAAATCGATTAAATATTTCAAGGGAATTAAAGTTTAATAAATACAGAATTTAAATTTTTATACGGCCCCCGTACAAAAACATTTCCAATGAGTAAAATGTGCCCCATGCACTAATAAGGTGATGTACAAAATTTCAGAATTTTATCATAAAAAGTCCCAGAGATATGAAAAGACAAAAATACTGACTTAGACCACTTTTCGATGCATCGACATGGGTTCTCAGAGGGGAAAAATCATGTCGGAAGACCGCGTTTCAGGGGTCTTACACAAATTACGAAAGAAAACAATGATTACATAAATAAATAATAATTTTGCTATTTATTGGTACAAAAGTATCTACACTGTGTAGAAATAATAAATTTACACAAAGATTACAAAGCTATTTCAAAATGTTTTCCATCCATGCCAATACAGAGCTGCATTCGCCTGATAACACTTCTATGCACTCGATCAAGTTCTTGTTCGGTGATGTCACATCCATCTTGAATGCGTCGTTGCAACTCAGATTTATTTAAAGGAGGTGACAGATAAACAGTTGTGCGTAAACCACCCCACAAATAAACATCCATAGGCGTTAAATCAGGCGATCTAGGGAGAAATTCGACTGGCCCATGCAAGCCAATCCACTTGTCTGGAAACTCATTATTTAACCAGTGTTTCACAACTGTAGTATGAGGATCTGGAGATCCGTCCTGTTGAGACCATACATGTGGAAGTACTGTTAGGGGCAGTTCATCCATAAAATGAGAAATAACCGCTTTCAGAATCTCATTAACATATCTGTCATCCGTCAACGTACCATTATACAGTAAGGGTCCAAGCAAACGGTTTCTGAAAATACTACACCATACATTCACAGAAAATTGCTGCTGATGATGAATATCACGTACCACGAATGGATCTGTGTCAGACTAGAAGTGTTCATTTTGAGGATTTATGCATCCATCTCGTTTAAAACAGCATTCGTCAGTCCAAATTACGTTTTACAGGAAAGAGGGATTTGCATCTTCCTGATTTGGAGCCCAATTACAAAAATCTAGACGACATTGATAATCTGTTGGCTCCTGGACAGGAGCCATCATGAATGTTAAACGAAAGTCATTTATTCCGTCTCAGTATTCTCCACACTGTTGCATGTGGTACGTTCATTTCTGAAGCAGCTGTCCGAACACTACTACGTGGATGACAGCAAAAGTAAGCCTAAATATCAATTTCTACATCAGTTGAGTGAAGTCTGGGCCTACCTAGTCCACCTACACGATGTAGGACGCTTCCTCTTTCACGCACTCGTTGCACCAATCAGGAAAACAATCTCCCAGAAGGATGTCGAGAATTGGGGAAAGTACGTTGATATTCCCGTGCAATTTCGTTAGCATTGCGATTTCATAAACTGTACAGCATAAGCATTTCAAAAATTTCTTCGTTTCTGTATTGCGACATACTGTTGATATAGGCTAACTACACTCTCAAAATGTAGCAGAAATGTGAAATACTTAAGGGTCGCTCAGACTGCCGGGCTGCGCTCGCTACTCTTGCGTAAGCCAGGGGATTGATCAATGACAGAGCAAAAACAACTTTTTCATGTGGTGATGCATCTCTTGCGATTGTCTGACGTACCGATCAGAGGCAGATATTTGCATATGCATACATTTCTAAGCTGTTTTAATGTTCATTTTGATTGTGCCACTTCCAAGTTTTATTCTGTAGTTAATCATGTAAATGTTTAAGGTATTTTTCAGGAAGCACATTTTTGAAAAATTGTAAATAAATCTAAAAATAAGAAGCAGATATTATTTGCCTATGATGCATTTCTGCGTTGCGTTATTTGCACCCTTGCTGTAAGCATTTACATTTTAATTTGTGATTAATCCCTCACCAACTTTGTCTAAACATATCTCTGGGACTTTTTACGATAAAATGCTGAAATTTTGTACATCACCTTATTAGTATATGGGGCACATTTTACTCATTGGAAATGATTTTGTACGGGGGCCGTATAAAAATTTAAATTTTGTATTTCTTCAAATTTAATCCCCTGAAAATTTTTATCGATTTCATAAAATTCTGTACCTTTTTTACGCAACTTTGTAATTTATTATATATGTCTAAGATCAATATTTAAGAAATAACAAGAAAGATCAATCATGCTTAAAGCATTGATTATGAAACACTTTCCAACTTCAATGCAATTTTATTTAAACATGTCTAAAATGCAATACATTCCTCGGTAATATTTTAAAACTTATCACACATTAATTTATTATATTTGACACCTTAAACCTTCATCGAAAAAAATTAACTTCATTCAAATGACGGCATTAAAGTATAAATTGCCTGGTTTAAACATCTCTAAAATGTGATACATTCCTCGGTAATAATTTTAGAATTATCATAATACTACGATAATTTATTATATTTGAAAACTTCATCGAAAACAACTGAAATTCATTCAAATGACGTCATAAAAAAATAACAAGCCTGGCTCTCTCTATAAAAGCAACATTTCATTCATAAATAATTCCCCCATTCATGTCATTCATCACAATACTGTAATAATTTATTTTATTTAAAAATTAAGACCATTGAGCTACAAGTAAGTAAACTCAATGCGTAACTTCATCGAAAAATATCGTCCTTCTCTTTCTAAAATCAATGAATATTTCATTCATATCAGCTAAGAAGACTCCATGGACTAAATGATTATGTGTTAAAGAATTACAGCGATTCTAATAAAACTCATTCTACATATTTTGCTGTTTACATTTTACATAGGTGAAAAATAGGCTTAATAGTAGAAATAATCAAATTTGGAAGAGCATTTAAACTGAAATATATTGTCATTGCATTGTTTCAGTATGTAGATGCACAGAATTTAGGCAAAAATAAAGTAGTTTTAGGACGGATACAACACTCAATATGAATTAAAATGAACTTTAAAAATCACGATTTTGACACAAGATGGATGCCATATATCATTTTGAAGTGGGTCATGTGATCGTTTCATATCATGGACACGTGATCGCTTCATATAAGAGGTGTTATTATTATTTTAATTTTTATTTAAAAAACAACTGAATATATTTCGCTGAATTTTTTTTATATATATTTTATGGAACAATTTGAATATTGCCTAAAATTTTCGAAGCAATTTGTGAATTTTAAATCCGCTTAAAAAATTCTTGAAAAATTAGGTCTCATAGGGCTCAATGTATTCCATTTTTTCAACCCGGGTTCAATCCAAAACTAATTGGGTGATATTATTCATTTATATTCCCATAGGTCCTATAGACCGTCTGAACAACATACTAAAATTTCATTTTGATAAAGTAATTTTTACGGCAGTTATCGTGCTAACGGAAAGACAGACAGACAGACAGACAGACAGACAGAATGAACAAAGTCAGAAACACTTTCCAACTTTGTTGTAAAGTGTTAAAAACAGAGGTCAATGTCTTCGGGACACCCTGTATATATATATATATATATATATACAGGGTGTCCAGTGCTATCGGTGCCCAATGGCTATTTTCTAAACCGTTAGTCACAGAGATACACTTCCAATTGCAAAAATGTTTTAAATTTTAAAATCTATTATCTGAGAAACAGTTTAAATCAATAAATGCATTTCTGAAAGAAATACGAAATATAAATTTTTATACAGTCCCCCGATCCTATCAATTATAGTTAGGAAAATCATCCTCGTACAATTTTATGCAAAAAAAAAAATCATCCTTTACGACCAAAACTGACCGACTTATAGCTGTTTAAAGTTGGAGCACTTTTTTGTGTTAAGAAATGGTCAATACGGTGCCTGATTGGTTGGTTGCCTGGTGAAATCGTCAATACGGTCCCTGATTAGTTGGTTGTCTGAAACGGGACATTTTTATTCGTGGAAAAGCGACTTAAGTCATAAAGTTAAATGCTTCATTACTCGGTGAATTTTGATCGTAAAAGGAAGGTTTTTTTTTTTTTTTTTTTTTTTTTTTTTTCATGAAATTGTATGAGGATGATTTTCCTAAATATTATTGGTGGGACCGGGGGGCCGCATAAAAATTTATATTTCGTATTTCTTTCAGAAATGTATTTATTGATTTAAACTGTTTCTAAGGTTATAGATTTTAAAATTTAAAACATTTTTGCAATTGGAAGTATATCTCTGTGACTAACGGTTGAGGAAATAGCCATTGGGCACCGATAGCACTGGACACCCTATATATATAAACAGCAACAAAAATAATAAGAAATGCTCTAAAATCTGCAACTTTTTGTAAGCTTACACACTCTTTCAACTACTGTATGCCTAACTATGTTAACTTAGATAGACTAAGGTACTGAAAGGTTCTTATGTTTCATTTTTGCTTTATAAGTACTTTAAAAACAGCCTAGTTTTTAACACAGCTGCTCAGATATTCTTTAAAATTATGAATCTATTTTGAGGGAAATTTAGTTGAATAGCTATGAGGAATAACTAGTTTTGCGAAATCAAATAATTTATTCGTATGTGATGATATTTTTATTCTGCTGCCAATACTATACTACGCTAGTTTGGTAATTTATATTTTTACATACCCATTTTGACAATGATGAATAGATTTACATTAGGTTGCATACAAACGTTTTCTGGTATGCAATTTGGTTGGTAATCCTAAGTCATTTTTATCTATAAAAAGTCCTTTTTTATATAACTACTTAAACAATGCTTATTCTTTTTCATTTTTAACACTTTACAACAAAGTTGAAAAGTGTTTATGACTTTGTTCATTCTGTCTGTCTGTCTGTCTGTTTGTCTGTCCGTTAGCACGATAACTGCCGTAAAAATGACTTAATCAAAATGAAATTTTAATATGTTGTTCAGACGGTCTATAGGACCTATGGGAATATAAATGAATAATATCACCCAATTAGTTTTGGATTGAACCCGGGTTGAAAAAATGGAATACATTGAGCCCTGTGGGACCTAATTTTTCAAGCATTTTTTAAGCGGATTTAAAATTCACAAATTGCTTCGAAAATTTTAGGCAATATTTAAATTGTTCCATAAAATATATAAAAAAAAATTCAGCGAAATATATTCAGTAGTTTTTTAAATAAAAATTAAAATAATAATAACACCTCTTATATGAAGCGATCACGTGTCCATGATATGAAACGATCACATGACCCACTTAAAAATGATATATGGCATCCATCTTGTCTCAAAATCGTGATTTTTAAAGTTCTTTCTAATTCATATTGAGTGTTGTATCCATCCTAAAACTACTTTATTTTGGCCTAAATTCTGTGCATCTACATACTTTAACAACGCAATGACAATATATTTCAGTTTAAATGCTCATACAAATTTGATTATTTCTACTATTAAGCCTATTTTTCACCTATGTAAAATGTAAACAACAAAATATGTAGAATGAGTTGTATTAGAATCGCTGTAATTCTTTAACACAAAATCATTTAGTCCATGGAGTCTGCATGGCTGATATGAATGAAATATTCATTGATTTTAGAAAGAGAAGGACGATAATTTTCGATGAAGTTTTACTCATAGAGTTTTACTTACTTGTAGCTCCATGGTCTTAATTTTTAAATA
This sequence comes from Amaurobius ferox, assembly GCA_951213105.1. Lineage (NCBI taxonomy): Eukaryota > Metazoa > Arthropoda > Arachnida > Araneae > Amaurobiidae > Amaurobius > Amaurobius ferox. The sequence goes on along the minus strand of OX578142.1, from coordinate 106,589,109 downwards.
ATATAAATTATTATGGTATTGTGATGAATGACATGAATGGGGGAATTATTTATGAATGAAATGTTGCTTTTATAGAGAGAGCCAGGCGTGTTATTTTTTCTATGACGTCATTTGAATGGATTTCAGTTGTTTTCGATGAAGTTTTCAAATATAATAAATTATCGTAGTATTATGATAATTCTAAAATTATTACCGAGGAATGTATCACATTTTAGAGATGTTTAAACCAGGCAATTTATATTTTAATGCCGTCATTTGAATGAAGTTAATTTTTTTCGATGAAGGTTTAAGGTTTCAAATATAATAAATTAATGTAGTATTGTGATAAGTTTTAAAATATTACCGAGGAATGTATTGCATTTTAGACTTGTTTAAATAAAATTGCATTGAAGTTGGAAAGTGTTTCATAATCAATGCTTTAAGCATGATTGATCTTTATTGTTATAATAAACCACAGTCCTATAAAAGCTTAGACACAGGAATGCAAGGAAATCTTGCTATAGCTGAATTCACACAAGATTTGTTTACATACTCAACCTACATTATAACCATTGCAGTTTATAATATTTATAGTTTAGTTATAAATGTTAATGTTAGTAATTATTAAATGGATAAAAATTGAAGGCCTAACTTTACAATTACACTATCGAATCCTTATTTAATTGTGTATAGGAGTGTGCAAGTTATATATATATATATATATATATATATATATATATATATATATATATATCTGTGTAAATTTACTCTAATTATAAATGGGCTTGACTTTTGTTATTGGAGGTTTTTGTCTTGAAACTTACCTCAGTAATGCTACTTTCAATATGTTATAATGTGTAGCTCACTAAAATTAGTGACTAGAAAAACTATATTTAGATTTATCTAGAAGACCTGAAAAATATCAGAAAAATTCAAAATTGAATGTGACCTTAATCTGTAGGAAAATATGTATTGATCTATCTAAGATTTTTTTAGTACTAACACATTTCATACAATATTGAAATTGGTTATATATATGTTGATCTATTTCAGATTTTTTGGTACTAACTCCTTCCTCATCAAATCGAAATTTGTAAATTTGTTAATAGATGTGCGTCCATCTATCTCAGATTTTTTTTTGTATTAATCCATTTCAGCCATACAACACGCGTAAGAAATTTTTAATATAGAGAAAGAAAAACGTAGAGTTTATTTCCCTTTTCACTTCAATATTTCGCAGAAAAGAACAACTTACGTATATTCACTTCGCCGTGTTATTGTAAATAATTAAATATCCCGATTTATGTCTCAGATTTGAACTCAGATTTTTTTTTTTTTTTTATTAACTCATATCAGCTGTGCCAGCACTCGTAAGAAATGTTGAATATAAATAAAGAAAATTGTAGAGAGTTTAATATTTCCCTTTTCAATATTTCCCGGAAAAGAACAGCTTTCGTAGAATCATTTCGATATATCCTTCTGAATAATTAAATATCTCGATTTATGTACAATCCAACGTTCAATTTTCTAGATGTATCCATAAATATGTATATGATCTCACAAGTTATAAAAATCATCTTTTCTATCTAAAGTTTCAGTCGCGGTAACTTGCAATACACAAGAGACGGCACTCAAGAAAAATTAATGGCATCGATTTTCAAAATCACTATTCAAATATCTAGCAAGTATAGAACACACATTAAGATACACAAAAGTGAACAGGACCATTTCATATTTATAGAGTTTCTGAACCATCGTAATTAAAGTTGGAATACCAATAACGTTGCAGAAAATGTCTGTTTTTATATTTATGCATTTGGGGTGTTACTGAAAGTCAGGGTGCATTTTTTATTGAGAGAAAATACTCATAGAAACCAAGCATTATTTTTTCTCATGAATATATATATATTCGCATAATGATCGCTTATTGCAACAGTTACAACATGTAATTTTCTGCAATAATAGCGTGTGTTATAAGATTCACGACATAGCTCGAAGCTGCTCTACTGTTCGGCGATATCTTTTGTGCCATGCATGTCATCATCAAAATATGATAAAAGTAGTTTATAATTATTTTACTCTGCCAGAAATAGAACTTAGTCTGAAGCAAGTCGCAAGAGGGCGATTTCTTCATCCCAAATAATCCTACATAGGTGTGGTAACCGAAATGAAAAGGAACTTAAAATTGAACTTTTTGATTAACTATCATTATTCATATCATATCTTAACATGGTCGTAAATTCATACATAGTGGACTTATTTATTATTGTACATTGCTTTGTTGTGCCACTATATAAAACCCTCCAATTACTTACTTTTTACGTGAGTCCTGTAAAAGAATTATTAATTAATATAATACTAAATGGATCACACCATTTTAACTTTAACAATAAAATATTTATTAACAACATAAAATACTTATTAAATTCATTACACAATTAATTATATTATTTCGGCGGCGGGAACATGTGAGACCACCTAACTTGCCTAATATATGTTTAGACCTAGATATCTTTTTGAGGAACACATACCTTCAAGTCTGTCTTGGACTTTGTCACCACCAGGTACTTCGCCGATCATATTACTGAATTAGACTCAAAGAACTTATTTACCACACGCAATTCGACGTTACATTACACCTTTCTGGTAGGTCGGACGGTCTGGGTCTCAGCATCATCAACACGTAATTCGACGATCATATTGTACTGCTGGCTCGACACTCGTACTTGTGTCATTCTCGTAGTCGACACATCTTTCTAAGTTTCGTGGTCCTTGATTTCGAGCTGTTAATCTCTTACATTTTTTTTACCCAGTCTACCGTTCTTGTTCTTATGTCACAGGTTGTGGCTCTTTTTCCCTCAGGGGTGTCGCTCCCCCTTTGCTTTCATTTGCAGCATGTAGTGTAACGCAACAAGCACTTTCTTCATCGGTTAATCCTTTAACCAACGTCGCTACTTGGCATCCTCGTAAGGGCCCACTCGGCCCCCTCTGTCTTGACGCTCCCAAATTTATGGTTTGCTCTAAACCTCGGCGCCATCCAGACTACAAGTATTGTTCGATGTTTCGGACACAATAAATAATTGGCATAAACTTGTCTCACCAAAACACATGTGAAATCTATTTCTGGTCTCACAATGGGATTATGAGTCACATTTGTAAACTTTTACCTGCATTGCCTCTAAAAAACGTTAAAGTTTAAACTCATTTTGTTTTTTAACGGCATTCTGCGATAATTCTGAGCATTCTATAGTAAGAAAAGTAAAAATAAAAACAATGATATGGGCAGCACGACTTTCTTTTCAGACTCAAAATCATGTTTTCTTTATTTCTTTAATAAATCATTAAATTGAGTTTAATTGCACAAAATAACAATGAATTTGGACTTTTAATTTAATTTTTGCTTTTATTTGGTAATTGGATTTTTGGTAAAAACATTTTTTCAAAGGCGACGTAACAAAAGTGCTAAAAATTCAAATATCTCAAGAATGGTTAGTCCTATAATAATGGAGTTGGTCTTATTATTTTACTCGTCAAACATTACGTATAAAACAAGCATTTAATTGATACATTTGAGCATACGTAGTCTTTTATATTAAATTTTGGTGATTTTTGAGCTAAAATTTTGGCTATTTCGTACAAACGAGCAGGTTTTTCTTTTTCGAATCATATCAAAATCTAATTAGCAACAGGGTATCCCACAAGGGACTTATCTACCAATCCTTGTGAAATTTGGTCAATTAGATTTCTAGCTAGAGTGGATACATGACATTTTTGCCGGCCGTTTCGAAACAAAAGGCGGGTTCTTTTATCCCGAATTGTACCAAAAACTAATCAGCACCAGGGTCACACACAAGTGACTTATCAACCAAATTTTATGAAATTTAGTCCATTAGTTTTTGAGATAGAGTGGATACATACATTGCACAGACAGACACATAGACAAACAGACAGCCACACACACAGACGTCACGTTAAAAATAGTTTTTTCGTATTCTAGAAATCCTAAAACGCGTAGATCCATCAAAAACTCGTGTTGCGATTTTCGGCATGATTCCAATACTTTCCCTATACATGACCATGTATTGCAAGGAAAGTAAAAAATCTGATATAGGCAGTACATGACTTTCCCTGCAAACTCAAACTCATTTTTTCTTTATTTCTTTTAAGAATTCATTAAATTGCATTTAATTGCACAAAATAATACTATATTTGCATTTTTAATACAATTTCTGTTTTTATTTGGTAATTGGACATTTTTTCCAAAGGTGGCTTAACAAAAATGCGAAAAAGTGCATATATCTCGAGAACGGTTAGTCCTAGAGTAATACAGTTGTTCTTGTTCTTTTCATCGTCAAAAAATATGTATATAACAAACATTTAATTGGTACATATACGTAGTCTTTTTTTTTAGATTTTTGCGATTTTTGCTGGTCAATTCGTAAATAAAGTTAGCTTGTTCTTTTCCGAATCGTACCGAAATCTAATCAGCATCAGAGTATCCCACAAGTAACTTATCTAGCACATTTTGTGAAATTTGATCAATGAGTATTTCAGCTAGAGTGGATACATAAGATTTTGGCGGGCCATTTCGCAAAAAAAGGCGGGTTCTAATTTTCCGAATCGTACCAAAAACTAATCAGCACCAAGGTCATACCCAAGTGACTTACTTTCTAAATTTTATGAAATTCGATCCATTAGTTTTTTAGTTAGAGGGGATACATACATTTCACAAACAGACATACAGACAGACAGACACACACAGAGACGTCACGCTAAAAATAGTATTTTCGTATTCTAGAGGTCCCAAAACGTGTAGATCCGTCGAAAACTCGAGTTGTGATTTTCGGCATGTATTGCAGGGAAAGTAAAAACAAGTTGGTATATAGCCTTTATTTATTTTTATGTACACTACAATACATGATAATGCATAAAAAAGTATTAAAATAGTGGGTAAAATGAAAAATGAGTTTTCGATGGATTAACAGATTTTGAGCACTCTAAAATCCACTGTTTTTAGCAGGATGTTTGTGTGTCTGTATGTCTGTCTGTGAAATGTAAATATCCACGCTTGCTCAAAAACTATCCGGCAAAATGTCACGGAATTTATTAGTTAAGTAGCTTATGCTTTCCTCTTGTGCTGATTGGATTTCAATACGATTTGATAAAATAGAACTGGTCTTGCTTTAGAAATGGCCTGCAAAAATAGATCAAATATGAAATAAAAGACTAAATATGCTTAAATACATTAATTAAATACTCATTTACTCATTTTATCAGCATCAGTATTTTTTTATGACAAGTGGAAAAAAATAGATCAAATATGAAAAAAACTAAATATGCTTAAATATATTAATTAAATACTCATTTTATCAGTAATTTTCTATGACAACAGGAATAAAATTCTGATGTGGACAGCACATTGCTTCCCTGCAGACGCCCTTCACGCTCTCAATATTTCTTCAATAATTCATTAAATTGGGGTGAATTGCACAAAATAATAGCCATAGTTATTAACACTTTACAACAAAGTTGAAAAGTGTTTATGACTTTGTTCATTCTGTCTGTCTGTCTGTCTGTCTGTCTGTCTGTCCGTTAGCACGATAACTGCCGTAAAAATGACTTAATCAAAATGAAATTTTAGTATGTTGTTCAGACGGTCTATAGGACCTATGGGAATATAAATGAATAATATCACCCAATTAGTTTTGGATTGAACCCGAGTTGAAAAAATGGAATACATTGAGCCCTATGGGACCTAATTTTTCAAGTATTTTTTAAGCGGATTTAAAATTCACAAATTGCTTCGAAAATTTTAGGCAATATTCAAATGGTTCCGCAAAATATATAAAAAAAAATTCAGCGAAATATATTCAGTAGTTTTTAAAATAAAAATTAAAATAATAATAACACCTCTTATATGAAGCGATCACGTGTCCATGATATGAAACGATCACATGACCCACTTCAAAATGATATATGGCATCCATCTTGTGTCAAAATCGTGATTTTTAAAGTTCTTTTTAATTCATATTGAGTGTTGTATCCGTCCTAAAACTACTTTATTTTTGCCTAAATTCTGTGCATCTACATACGGAAACAACGCAATGACAATATATTCCAGTTTAAATGCTCATCTAAATTTGATTATTTCTACTATTAAGCCTATTTTTCACCTATGTAAAATGTAAACAACAAAATATGTAGAATGAGTTGTATTAGAATCGCTGTAATTCTTTAACACAAAATCAAATAGTCCATGGAGTCTGCTTAGCTGATATGAATGAAATATTCATTGATTTTAGAAAGAGAAGGACGATATTTTTCGATGAAGTTTAACGAATAGAGCTTACTTACTTGTAGCTCAATGGTCTTAATTTTTAAATAAAATAAATTATTATAGTATTGTGATGAAAGACATGAATGGGGGAATTATTTATGAATGAAATGTTGCTTTTATAGAGAGAGCCAGGCGTGTTATTTTTTTATGACGTCATTTGAATGAATTTCAGTTGTTTTCGATGAAGTTTTCAAATATAATAAATTATCGTAGTATTATGATAATTCTAAAATTATTACGAAGGAATGTATTACATTTTAGAGATGTTTAAACCAGGCAATTTATACTTTAATGCCGTCATTTGAATGAAGTTAATTTTTTTCGATGAAGGTTTAAGGTTTCAAATATAATAAATCAATGTAGTATTGTGATAAGTTTTAAAATATTACCGAGGAATATATTGCATTTTCGACTTTTTTAAATAAAATTGCATTGAAGTTGGAAAGTGTTTCATAATCAATGCTTTAAGCATGATTGATCTTTCTTGTTTTAAATTACATTGAATTTGCACTTTTAATTCAATTTCGCTTTCATTTGGTAACTGGACTTATTTTCAAAGGTGGCGTAGCGAAAATGCTAAACAACTAAAATATCTTGAGAACAACTAGTCCTAGACTAATGGGATTGAACTTATTCTTTTTGTAATAAAAAAATTACGTATAAAATAAGCATTTACTTAATATATTTGAGCATACATAGTCTTTTATTTTTAAATTTAACGATTTTTGTAGAGTCATTTCGCAAAAAAATACATGTTCTCTTTTTCTGAATCGTACCAAAATCTAATCAGCATCAGGATAACCTACAAGTGATTTATCTACTAAATGTTGTGACATTTGGTCTATTAGATCTTCAGCTAGAGTGGATAAAGGCAATTTTTGGGGCCATTTCCCAATGTAATAAGACAGGTTTTTTTTTTATCCCGAAACGTACCAAAATCTAATAAGCACCAGCGTCACCCACAAGGGGCTTACCTAACACATTTTATGAAATTCATTTAGTTTTTCAGTTAGAGTTGATACAAAATCTGCACAGACAGACACACACACAGACGTCCAGCTAAAAAAAAATTTTTTCGTATTCTAGAAGTCCCAAAATGTGTACATCCGCCTAAAACTGGAGTTGCGATTTCCGGCACGATTCCAATACTTTCCTTATACATTATGATGTATTGCAGGGAAAGTGAAAAATCTGATATGGGCAGCACATGACTTATATTCACTGCAGACTCATATTCACGTTCTCTTTATTTCTTCAATAATTCATTATACTGAGTTTAATTTCACAAAATAACGTCCAAAATTATTTAAAATGACAGTGAATTTGTACTTGGAATTCAATTTTCGTTCTTAGTTGGTAATTGGACTTTTTTTCAACGGTGGCTTAGCGAAAATGCGTAAAACTAAAATATCTCGAGAACGGCTAGCCCTAGTGTAATGAGGTTGATCTTATTCTTTTCATCGTTAAAAATTACGTATAAAACAAGCATTTAATTGATTTATTTGAGCAGGTTACTTTTTCTTAATCGTACCAAAATCTCATTAGCACTAGGATAACCCACAAGTGGCTTATCTACCAAATTTTGTAAAATTTGATCGATTATTTTTTCAGCTAGAGTGGATAAAGGCAATTTTTGCGGGTCATTCCGCAAAAAAAGACGGGTTGTTTTATCCCAAATCGTACCAAAAGCAAATCAGCACCAGGATCACACACAAGTGTCTTACTTACCAAATTTTATGAAATTCGGTTCATTAGCTTTTGAGTTCGAGTGGATACATACATTGAACAAACAGACACACACACAATCAGACAGACAAACACAGACAAACACACAGACGTCACTCTAAAAATAGTGTTTTCGTGTTCTAGAAGTCCCAAAACGTGTAGATCCTTCGAAAACTCGAGTTGCGATTTTCGACATGATTCCAATACTTTCCCTATACATTACCATGCATTGCAGGGAAATTAAAATTCCGATTCGAGCAGCACATGGCTTTCCCTGCAGACTCAAATTCACTCAAATGACACGTATAATTAATTGGAATTACACTGAATTTGTACTTGTAATTTAATTTTCGTTCTCTTTTGATAACAGGACTTAATTTTAAAGGTGGCGTAGTGAAAATGCAAAAAACTAAGATATCTCGAGAATGGCTAGTCCTAGTGTTGTTGTTGTTGAAACCCAGACCGTCCGACCTACCAGAAAGGTGTTGTTGTTGAGACCCAGACCGTCCGACCTACCAGAAAGGTGTAAGGTAACTGTTTGGACGGCCGGGAAGTGCCACCCAATTTAGACCGGAACCCAGTGGGGGAGGCATCCACAGGGACCGTACCCTCCTTCCCCTACCACCAACCTCTCGGAAGGACTTACGGACCCACATGTTTAACGTGATCGTACTCCGCATGAACACGGCGGCAGTACTGGCAGCGGCGAGAATCGCGCGCAAACCACAGGGCTGCCGCGCCCGAAAAGAGCCAACAACACGCGGTGTTCCCAGGTGGTCACCCACCCAAGTACTAACCGCGCCCGATGCTGCCTGACTTCGGTGATCTAACGAGAACCGGTGTTTTCAGCACGGTACGGCCGTTGGCCTCTACCAGAAAGGTGTAAGGTAACAGTTTGGACGGTCGGGAAGTGCCACCCAATTTAGACCGGTGGGGGAGGCATCCACAGGGACCGTACCCTCCTTCCCCTACCACCAACCTCTCGGAAGGACTTTCGGACCCACATGTTTAACGTGATCGTACTCCGCATGAACACGGCGGCAGTTTTGGCAGTGGCTGGAATCGAACCCGGGCCTACCGAGTTCAACTCCAGCGCGCTAACCAATGGGCTACCGCGCCCCGCTAGTCCTAGTGTGATGGGGTTGGTTTTATTATTTTTATCGTTAAACATTACGTATAAAACAAGCATTTATTTGATATATTTGAGCATACGTAGTTTTCTATTTTAGAATTTGACGATTATTGCTGGCCATGTCGCCAAAAAAGGCAGATTATTTTTTTCCGAATCATACAAAAATCTAATCAGTATCAGGGTAACCTACAATCTACCAAATTTTGTAAAATTTGATCTAATAGTTTTTCAGCTAACGTCGATACAAGCAATTTTTTGGACCGTTTCTCAATAAATGGCAGGTTCTTTTTATCCCGAACCGTACCAAAAACTAATCAGAACCAGTGTCACACACAAATGACTTACGTACCAAATATTATGAAATTTAGGCCATTAGTTCTTGAGTTAGAGTGGATACATACATTGTGCAGATAGACAGACACATATACAGACGTCACGCTAAAAAAAAAAATTTCTTATTCTAGAGGTCCCGAAACGTGCAGATCCGTCGAAAACTCGAGTTAAATTTTCTGCATAATTCCAATACTTTCCCTATACAGCACCACGTATTGCAGGGAAAGTAAAAACTCTTTTGTGGGCAGCATATGACTTACCCTGCAGACTTATATTCATGTTTTCTTTATTTTAATTCAATTTAATTCACTTTTAATTCAATTTTTGCTCTCATTTGGTAATTAGATTCATTTTCGAAGATGGTGTAGCGAAAATACGAAAAAACTAATATATCTCGAGAACAGCTAATTCTAGTATAATGGGGTTTGTCTTATTCTTCTTATCGTTAAAAATTACGTATAAAACAAGCATATTTATTTGATATATATGAAAATACGTAGTTTTTTATTTTAGATTTTGATGATTTTTGTGGGCCATTTCGCAGAAAGAGGCAGTTTTTTCTTCCGAATCGCACTAAAATCTAATCAGCACCAGGGTAACCCACAAGTGACTTATTTACCAAATTTTGTAAAATGTGATCCATTAGTTTTTCATCTAATGTGGATACAGGCAATTTTTTCTGGCCATTTTGAAAAAAAAGGCGGATTATTTAATCCCGGATCGTACCAAAAGCTAATCAGCATCAGGGCCACCCACAAGTGACTTACCTACTAAATTTTATGAAATTTTGTCCATTAGTTTATGAGTTAGAGTGGATACATACATTGCACAAACAGACACACAGACACACACACAGACGTCACGCTAGAAATAGTTTTTTTTCGTATTCTAGAGGTGTCGAAACATGTAGATCCGTCGAAAACTCGAGTTGCGATTTTCGACATGATTCCAGTACTTTCCCTATACATTACCATGTATTGCATTATTCCCACTATATTACTCCCTATACATACATTCTCTATACATTATTATACATTCCCTATACATTACCATATATTCCCTGCAGACTCATATTCACGTTCTTTTTATTTCTTAAATAATTCATTACATTGAGTTTAATTGCACGAAGTAACAACCATAATTATTTAAAATTACACTGAATTTGCTCTTTTAATTCAATTTTCGTTTTCATTTGGTAGCTAGACTTATTTTCTAAAGTGATGTAGCGAAAATGCGAAAAATCTAATATTTCTCGAGAACGACTAAACTTAGTGTAATGGGGTTGATCTTATTCTTTTGATCGTTAGAAATTTCGTATAAAACAAGCATTTAATTAATATATTTGAGCATATGCACTTTTTATTAACACTTTACGACAAAGTTGAAAAGTGTTTATGACTTTGTTCATTCTGTCTGTCTGTCTGTCTGTCTGTCTGTCCGTTAGCACGATAACTGCCGTAAAAATGACTTAATCAAAATGAAATTTTAGTATGTTGTTCAGACGGTCTGTAGAACCTATGGGAATATAAATGAATAATATCACCCAATTAGTTTTGGATTGAACCCGGGTCGAAAAAATGAAATACATTGAGCCCTACGGGACCTAATTTTTCAAACATTTTTTAAGCGGATTTAAAATTCACAAATTGCTTCGAAAATTTTAGGTAATATTCAAATTGTTCCATAAAATATATAAAAAAATTCAGCGAAATATATTCAGTAGTTTTTAAAATAAAAATTAAAATAATAATTACACCTCTTATAAAAAACGATCACGTGACCATGATATGAAACGATCACATGACCCACTTCAAAATGATATATGGCATCCATCTTGTTTCAAAATCGTGATTTTTTTAAGTTCTTTTTAATTCATATCGAGTGTTATATCCGTCCTAAAACTACTTTATTTTTGCTTAAATTCTGTGCATCTACATACTAAAACAACACAATGACAATATATTTGAGTTTAAATTCTCATTCAAATTTGATTATTTCTACAACTAAGCCTATTTTTCACCTATGTAAAATGTAAACTGCAAAATATATAGAATGAGTTGTATTAGAATTCCTGTATTTTTTTAACACAAAATAATTTAGTCCATGGAGTCTGCATGGCTGATATGAATGAAATATTAATTGATTTCATAAAGAGAAGGACGATTTTTTTCGATGAAGTTTCAAGCATAGAGTTTAATTTTTTGTAGCTCCATGGTCTTAAACAAAATGTTTAAATAAAATAAATTATTATAGTATTGTGATGAATGGGAGAAAGCTATGAATGAAATCCTGTTTTTATAAAGAGATCCAGGCGTGTTATTTTTTCTATGACGTCATTTGAATTAATTTCAGTTGTTTTCGATGAAGTTTTCAAATATAATAAATTATCTTAGTATTATGATAATTCTAAAACTATTACCGAGGAATGTATAACATTTTAGAGATGTTTAAACCAGGCAATTTATATTTCAATGCTGTCATTTGAATGAAGTTCATTTTTTTCGATGAAGGTTTAAGTTTTCAAATATAATAAATTAATGCAGTATTGTGATAAGTTTCAAAATATTACCGAGGAATGTATTGCATTTTAGACTTGTTTAAATAAAATTGCATTGAAGTTGGAAAGTGTTTCATAATCAATGCTTTAAGCATGATTGATCTTTCTTGTTTTATTTTAGACTTTGACGATTCTTGTGGGCCATTTCGCAAAAAAAGGCCGCTTATTTTTTTCTCCGAATCGTACCAAAATCTAATCAGCACCAGGGTATCCCGCAAGTGACTTATCTACAAAATTTTGTAAAATTTTATTGATTAGTTTTTTCAGTTAGAGTGGATACAGACAATTTTTGCGGGCTACTTCGCAAAAAAAGGCGGATTCTTTTATCCCAAATCGTATCAAAAACTAATATGCACCAAGGTCACACACAAGTAACTTACCAACCAAATTTTATAAAATTTGGTCCATTAGTTTTCGAGTTAGAGTGGATACATACATTGCACGGACAGACACACAGACACACACACAAAAGTCACGCTAGAAATTGTTTTTTTGAATTCTAGAGGTCAGACAAAACTTGTAGATCCATCGAAAACTCGAGTTGCGATTTTCGCCATGATTCCAATACTTTCCCCATACATTACCATGTATTGCAGGGAAGGTAAAATAAATCAAATATGAACTAAAAGACTAAATATGCTTAAATTTATTAATTAAATACTCATTTTATCTGTAATTTTTACTTCAACAGGAATAGAATTAATCTCAATACTCGAAGATAGACCGTTCACAAGAAATTTTAATGTTTTGGAACTTCTTCTTCCCAGCGACGTAATAAAATGCTCTAGCCCCCACATGAAAACGAAAATTCAATTTAAACTGCACCTTTGGTGTAATTTCAAATAAGTATCCGCATTACTTTGTGCAATTAAATCCAATTTATTGCATTATGAAAGAAAGACAGAGAAAATTAATTTGAGTCTGTAGGGAAAGTCACAAACCGCCCACATAAGTTTCTCTGTGATATGTAGTTATTTATGCAACCTACTAAGTCCTGAATTTAATACAGGTCGATGAGAGAATAGGTCGCATGGTTTTTTACTTTCCCTGCTCTACGTGGTTGTGTGTAGGGGAAGTATTGGAATCGTGCCGAAAATCGCAACTCCTATTTTCGAAGAATCTACAAATTTTAAGACCTCTAGAACACGAAAAAACTATTTTTAGCATGACGTCTGTGTGTGTGTCTGTCTGTGCAATGTATGCATCCACTCTAACCGAAAAACTAATTAACCGAATTTCATAAACTTCAGTAGGTAAGTTCCTTGTGGGCGACTTTGGTGCTGATTAGATTTGGTACAAATCGAAATGAAAGAACCCGCGTTATTTTGCAAAATGACCGCACATATCCACACTAGCTAAAAAACTAATTTACCAAATTTCACAAAATTTGGTAAATAAGTCAGTTGCGGGTTACCCTGGTGATGATTAGATCTTGGTACGATTCGGAAAGGAAGAACCCGCCTTTTTTTTATGAAATAGCCCGCCAAAATCTAAAATAAAAAACTACGTAGTTGATGAATTTGTGCATTTTCATATCAACCATGATGAACTCAATGTTTTATCACTGTGGTGAACTTTTGAAAGATTAACTTTCGGTTTCCTTATCAATGATAATGAACTTGTGTAGGTTTTTCGTATCAATCATGATGAACTCAATTTCTTAGCATTGTGATAAACTTTTAGAAGAATAACTTTCGGTTTATTTTTCGCAGCGTAGTGAGAATATAATGCCAGAAATCAAGAAATATTAATTGATTAATCAAACATGGGGGATAGTCGAAGAGCGCAGAAAAGAAGTCTACATTCCTAACCAAAATCCGGATTAAGAAAATTATGGATCGAGCGGAGACGAGAAGTCAGCGTTCTAGAGAGGTGTGGCACGTGAACTGTCTGGGGAAGAAAAAGTATATATATAACCACGGTAAGGGGAAAGAGCATATATTGAGAGTGATAGAGATGAGAGAGCTTTAAGAGCCAGCAGCAATTGGTTTTCAGTTGAACTTTGTATGAGTGCCTTGTACGATTAACTGCTTGGAGGAGAACTTCAAAATTATATCTTGCGATCCAAATATGGAAATGTGTATGGAGATTCTTTATGCGTTTGACTCGACATGTGTTGAAACCCAGACCGTCCGACCTACCGGAAAGGTGTAAGGTAGCTGTTTGGACGGTCGGGAAGTGCCACCCAATTTAGACCGGAACCCAGTGGGGGAGGCATCCACAGGGACCGTACCCTCCTTCCCCTACCACCAGCCTCTCGGAAGGACTTTCGGACCCACATGTTTAACGTGATCGTACTCCGCATGAACACGGCGGCAGTTTTGGCAGTGGCTGGAATCGAACCCGGGCCTACCGAGTGCAACTCCAGCGCGCTAACCAATGGGCTACCGCGCCCCGACTCGACATGTGTTGTTGTTGTTGATGTTGAAACCCAGACCGTCCGACCTACCAGAAAGGTGTAAGGTAGCTGTTTGGACGGTCGGGAAGTGCCACCCAATTTAGACCGGAACCCAGTGGGGGAGGCATCCACAGGGACCGTACCCTCCTTCCCCTACCACCAGCCTCTCGGAAGGACTTTCGGACCCACATGTTTAACGTGATCGTACTCCGCATGAACACGGCGGCAGTTTTGGCAGTGGCTGGAATCGAACCCGGGCCTACCGAGTGCAACTCCAGCGCGCTAACCAATGGGCTACCGCGCCCGCCAACTCGACATGTGTAAAAGACCTCATCAGGTATTGTACTATTAATGACTATGTGACGATAGTATAATTATCCGAAATTTACAAATAATGATTAAATTGTCCCACCAAGTGTTCCAACCAAATATTAGGAAGTCTCGGCATTACTGCTCCCTAATTACTTTTAATATGTGTCAGAAAAAGAATAATAGTTTTTATATTGTTAGATATAATGATGTAAATTCATAATGTATAATTGAATAAAATTTAAGACCTTCCTATTTACCTTTAGATCTAACTTTGGATTTCTGTAAGATTATTACAATTGTTAATTATCCTGATATGCTGATATTAGGTGGGTTTTGCGGCCACCAAAGCAATGTACTAAACTAAATTACAGATGGCTGTAGTTTATAAAGTTAAATGCACTTTAGAGCATCTTAATATTAAGAATTGTTAATCAAATAAATAATTAAATCAATTTATTAAGCAAATAATAATCGACTTGACAAAAAGCTAATCGGCACAGTATCAATTAAATGCTTATTTTATACTTAATTTTTGAAGAGGAAAAGAATAAGATCAACACCAATACTCTAGGACTAGCCGTTCTCGATATATTTCAGTTTATTTTCATTTTCAGTGCGACACCTTTAAAAATAAGTCCAGTTACCAAACGAAAGCTAAATTGAATTACATGTGCAAATGCAGTGTAATTTCAAATAATTATGCTTATTATTTTGTGCAATTTAATGAATTATTAAAGAAATAAAGAAATAATGAATTTGAATCTGAAGGAAGAGTCATGTGCTGCCCACATCAGATTTTTACTTTCCCTGCAATACATGGTAATATATAAGGAAAATATTGGTATCACGTCGAAAATCGCAACTCGAGTTTTCAACGAATCTACACGCTTCGACACCTCTAGATTACGAAAAAATCATTTCTTGCTTGACGTCTTTGTGTGTGTATCTGTGTGTCTGTCTGTCTGTGCAACGTATGTATTCATTCTAACAGAAAAACTAATTGAACGAATTTCATAAAATTTGGTAAGTCACTTGTAGGTGACCCTGGTGATGATTAGATTTTGGCACCGTTCTGTATGAAAGAACCTGCCGTTTTCTGCGAAATGGGCCGCAAAAATCGATGTATCTACTCTAGCTGAAAAACTAATTGGCCAAATCTCATAAAATTTGGAAGATATGACACTTATGGGATACCCTGATGCTGATTAGATTTTGGTGCTATTCAGAAAAATAAAACCTGCCATTTTTTTTGCGAAATGGCCACCAAAAATAACCAAAATATAAAATAAAAGACTACGCGTGCTCAAAAGTATCAGTTAAATGCATGTTTTATACGTAAATTTTGACGAGGAAAAGAATAAGGCCAACCCCATTACTCTGGATCTAACCGTTCTCGAGATATTTAAGTTTCTTTTGCATTTTTGTTACGCCGCCTTTGAAAAAAGTATCCAGTTACCAAATAAAAACAAAAATTGAATTAAATTAATTCAGTGTTATTTTGTGCAATTAAACTCAATTTAATAAATTATTAAATAAATAAAGAGGGAATGAATTTGAGTCTGCAGGGAAAATCATGTGCTGCTCACATCAGAATTTTTCATATTTCAGTTCAATCATTTAAAGAATTAACAATTGACCTTAATTGGAAACATGTAGATGGTGTTTCAAAAAGATCGCACAGATAAATATGTTTTGAACTATGGGCCACAAACCCATGGTTTCCATTTAAGTAATGCTTCAAATAAAATAGACTTTTAGACTACGACTGTTTTGGTCACGTGACACATTTTAGTAAAATACTACGAAATTCAACTTTTTGCACGGACATTCCACAAAAGGAGTTCCTATTAGCAAATTGTTTCTTATTGATTTTAAGATCTTTTGAAAAAAAACGATTCTTTAATATACAAAATTAATCGTTAAAAATTGTCAAATATATAGGACGTAAACCACTTTAAAAGAAACTTCGAAAATTAAATTTTAGGGGTCGCAAAAAACTTAAATTTAGTTATTTCGAATTTGCATTCGAAAACTCACATGCGTACCTATTTTTAGCAAAAGTTTTATGTAGTGCCCAATTACCCGTCGAAACCTTTAATGCTATCTCAGGTAACATTGGTTGTTGACAATGGAACTTTTTTCTGTTTGACTAATTGCACTAAAATACTTTTATAGAAATTTTTTTCTTGAGGGTCCGCATAAAAAGTTACATTTTATACTATTTGATACAAAGATGTCATGTCATAAGGTAAAATTGTCATTATCAAAATTACCACTATAGGACTTACCTATGATGCCGTCGCTAGGGGTGGAGCATGTAAGCCCTAGGTTCTCAAACTGGAGAGACGAACACACAAAATATAAATAAATACACTTGACTTAATTGATCAATTTATTTTAATGTTTTAAGTTATAGATATCCATTGTATCTTGATTAATGATACTATTATTAAATCTATTATTAAAAGACATATAACACTGACAATATTTCATTAATACATATTTACACACATAATAAAATGGACATATATTTTTACAACAGTTTCTTTTAAGCAAGCGATACTCAAAATAGTTCTTTTAATTCAATATCTAAGAACTCGTTAATAGAATCTACTCTTACGAGCTGATTGTTCATTATTTGAATAATCGATAAAAGAGTGTGCCTTCCGTGCTAATTAGTGACAATTGAAAGTTGATTTACCTCTACTCTTTGTGTTAAGTACGTATTCGTGCCATCTCAAGGATGTACAAAATTGATGCACATCTCATAACTGCAACAAGCGTCCATTTTATCGCGTTGGCATCCGGAATTGAAATTACAAAATGTCGTGCACGCCGTACGACATGTCACATAGTCAAAATTTGCATTCGATGATTGTCTACCCTAATTAGATATTTCTTTAATTGGAATCATGAGTCTAAGATCAATCGTTTAATAGATATTGAGTTGTGCAATCTTTTTAAAACACCTTGCGTAAAAGGAAGAATATATTTGTAACATTATCAGTTTCGTAGCTCCCCATAAAGAGTTAAACCAAGAAAAAACATACGTGTGCACAAAGGGTAAAGAAAATCAAAGAGTTTAACTTCAAATTAACAACTTAACCTTATCGGGATAATTAACACGAAAAGAGAACCTAACAGTGGCGTCGCCCAGGGTGGGGTTTTCGGGGTCTGGACCGGAGTTCGTAGAAATGATATTTGGAGTAATAGAAAACAAGATATTTCGGTACTAAAACCCCACCCATTTTTATTACTTTCCTTATATACATAATTGTAAGCTAATTGTACGCGCCAACCGCAATCGAGAACTATCCGAGAACTATTTTCGTGTAACCTTGCGCTAGCAGCACTCAGTTCAGTGAATCTCGTGATGATATATATATTCGACGTTTGATGCTCGCCTATGATGTACGATTGATGCCCGCATACGATGTAACACGATGTTCGATGCACTCGATGTACTATATATTTTGGTTTGTTACGATGCGATGACGACGATGTAACTTAATAAACCTTTACTAATTTATGCTAGAATGTTGTTCTTTATAAGTGTTCGGTAGAAAAACTGTAATTATGATATACACAAAACATTTCCAAATATTCAAAACATTTTGAATTCTTAAAACTTCTTAATCATTCTTCTGAAAACACTCAAAAATATCTGAAATTCTTAAATAAACTCTGAAAGTCTTAAATAAACTGAAAGTGCTTCTAAAATACACTGAAATTTGTAAAGTTCATCTAACCTGAAAACATTCTAAAAATATAACTGAATTCTTAAATAAATAGAAAGTGGACCTATTGACCAGTTTCCCTACGTGTACAAATATGTACTCCTGTAAAATATAAGAATTGACACTTTCCTAAAATATAAAACATTTAAATAAAAGAGAGAACACAGATTTTAGGTTTTCAAAATCTAACGTTTATTAAAATTTTAAACTTCATTTTTAAAATAATTTTCAAAATATTTTACATCTCATTAACTAAAATCAAACATCTTAAATAATAAAAATAAATGGAATGGCCGGTCGTATAGTGGTAAAAAAAAACGTTAGAATATTAAATTTTAAAGTTAACAATATTAAACTTATTCAATTATTTATCTAAACTAAAATTTGTGATAAAAGAACATAAGTTAGCCAAAAGGGAATTTAGAACAAAAGTTAAAGAAGATAACCACAGGATTCGCAACTTAAAATATATAAGTGAAAGGGGTCTTAGTCATGCTAATTTAACTTAACTTTAAATTTTGCAAAAGAATAAAATTACTGAAAAGATATCACCCATAAACGGGAAAACGCTGAACGGCAGTAATAAAGTCCCGAGGACGAAATTGATGTCAGTCATCATCAGCTTGGGTGCAGTCCCTTCCTGCTCCAGAAGAGGCCAAACGGAGAAGTACCTCCCGTAGGGTATCGGTACATCAAGTGAGTCCAACCATTCAAGTGGAATATGGTGTTCCAAAACTCCGCGAAAAGAACACTCCCAAGGCCTGATCTGCACAAAAACGGGCAGCTCCTTCACATCATAAAATTCTCAGCCGAGAGTAGCAGAGCGCCAGTGGACATCGCTCGGAACAAAAGAACAGACAGCTCCATCATCAAAACCGTGAAGTAAACAAATGGGAGGTCCGGTCCTAGGACTCGGAAAATTTAAACTACTCAGTTCACTATGAAAGAACAAATCTGACCTCCGGAAGTAAACAACTATTCCAAAGGCGCCGACGATACTTCAGTAGACATCAATCACTTCGCTCGCAACGTCATTTCAAGTAAAAAAAACACTCTGCTATCAGGATTCCACACGCATTTACAGGCAGGCCGGGAAATAAGACGTTCGTTCCTCGGAGCGCATTTCGCTCGGCTCGCGCCGAGGCGCTGAAAACAACAACTCTATAAGACTACATTTTAGTTCCAATCAAAAGAGCAAAAGAGAAAAGAGCAAAAGAGCAAAGAGATCGAAAAAGTGCGCGATTTGCTTATATACTGCGAAACATCGCTGCCACAGATTGTAAACAAAATTATCGATGAACGATAAAATAATTAATGACAGACGATTTTAATATTACGATCAACCAATTAAAAACTCGAAACTTTAAAGAAGAGAAATGGAATTTTAGAGCAGACGAAAATTAAAAAGAAATGAAGTGAAACGATTTGGAAAATACGAATTCGGCAATAATTTAAATATGGACGATTCTGAAATATTTAAAAAGCTGAAAATAGAATAAAACTGTAAAATTGCGATGAATTAACCAATTTTTAACCGAGAGCAATAAATTTGGAATCAAATTAAAGGGAATAAAAAGGGCAATAAATGGAATCACAAATTAGCCAATTTAAATAAATTTAAATTGCTAAAACCTAAAAAGAACGAACTTTCGCCGTTTTTAAAACAAAACCTATGGAATAGAATATATTTGAACAGAAGAATATCAAAACCTAAACAATTGGAAAATGGATAACTAAAAGAGAATGACTATGTAAATAAGACCCCTGAACACATTTAAACTAAAAACAAAATACCTAAAATATTAAATATCCAAAAGTATAACCCAACAACTCCTTCGAACGTCCCAAAAAAATTTTTCATTTGAAAAATGAAAAATTTTAGCTAACACATGACAAAATTTCGCGAAACGAAGGAGAGAAAAAAAAATCAAAATCTCAACTACAGCTGTAACATGAGCCATAAAAATCACATAAAAATCAAATTCCTTATAAATAAATCAAAAATTAAATAATCACTTCACTAAACACTTTCATAATAACAATTATCATATTTCTCAACATTTCGTCTAAACTTTTAAACATACATATAGATTCAATATTAAATACTTCAACTTCATTGTAACTCTATATTATGAAAATTCATCAATTCATTTTTAAATGCTCCAACAAATATGCTATCAAAGAGAAGCAGTAGAAAAATAATAAACAGATCTCTATATCATTAGCTGTCATGAATAAACATTAATTTTAACGAAAACTTTGGACCAGCCAAAGAATTCCAATAATCTAAACAATAAATTTTGAAAAGGTACCTTCAACATAACAACCAATAAGTACAAATCATCAAATTCATCACCATCTCTATCTACTCCAGAAAGAAAACAATCATTCGAAGCATATTACTCTATTTAAATAATATCAATTTTGGCTCAAGTTACAAACAAAAAAATTGTGGAATATTTACCCCCAAAATAACAAACTCAATTCCCTAACAATTTGGAACTGAACACAAATTTAACCGACTTGTTTACAAATTATACTATAAACTGATTACTTGGCAAATTAGATCGTTCAAAATACAAATATACATTAAAATGACCTTATGCATCATTTTACACCAATATCAATAAACGCGATTCTACTAATTATTGTGCAACATCTTGCACTCTCAACAACAATAAACTCAAATATCATAACTGCAACTCTGGAAATCTCAAAAAATTCTCATAAAAATCAAAAAAAATTAAGACAAGGGGCCGAGGTTTTAACGAAATTATTGTGCAACATCTTGCACTCTCAACAACAATAAACTCAAATATCATAACTGCAACTCTGGAAATCTCAAAAAATTCTCATAAAAATCAAAAAAAATTAAGACAAGGGGCCGAGGGTTGTGAGTCCTCTCAAAGGTTGTGAATCTTTTTTGAACCCCAAAAAAATAGCACAAAAAAAAATATCCATCAAGTAGTACATTTAAATTCACTAACTGCCAAGTGTATCACATTACTTTAAACAAAATACCAAAGAAAAAATCATGTTACAAATCCCCATTTAAATTTCAAAACCAAAAGAACTCAAATTGCATTGCACAATTTTAAATATTCCACTTAAAAAAAAAATTAATTCTCCTATAAATAAAATAAATTTTTCCACTTTAACGACCAAAAATTTTAAAGACAGTATTAAAAATATCAGATTCAGAATTAAGAACAAACAAACTGATTTGTCACCACTCTATTTGAGTATGAAAACCAAACAAATGATCAATGTGAAGAACAAGATAACTCAAGATGACATTTATGTCACACTCATATTGGAGTGTAAAAAACACCTGCATTACCCAATTTTTCAATTAATCACCAGCACTTCATCATCTACATTCACATATCAGTGAGGATTTAAATCTCAATTCCAAATCAGAACATACAAAATTCTAAGTCGAAAAACTACTGCTTTAATTCTATACAATTTAACTTAATAAAAAAAAATATTCTCATTAAATTTACTCAATTAATTCCATTCTATTTCATCAAAACAATTCTAAGTTGCAGGGAGCGTGGGTTACAAAAACATCAAAATAAAAAAAATTTGTTAATGGGATGGGATTAGAACAAAAAATGTAAATACTATAAAGTGCGTTCTCCACATGCCTATAATCTCTTAAATTTATGAATTAAATGCAATTTCACACTACTTCAAATAATAAAATTCAAATCAAATTAACTTACATTAAGGAATGCCTAAATAAAAATTCTAAATGAAAAAGTCAAATTCAAAAGTTTCCTCAAAAAATTCTAAATGAAAATATTTAAATCAATCTTAAAATTTTAATCAAAATATTAAAATAAATTCCTCTAATTTAGTTTAAGAACATTCTAAAACATCCTGCCTTACTTTAAGAACATATTAAAATCTCAACTGTAATCACTTTTAGAATAAACAGGTATGGAATCATTTTACTGAAATTTCATTTTTAAGAACAAAAATTATCAAGAACATCTATTACAGTTAGCATGAATAAGCCCCTAGACTGGTCAAACGGCGCCAATTGTTGGGGGGGGGGTAAAGTGTAATTTTGATATACACAAAACATTTCCAAATATTCAAAACATTTTGAATTCTTAAAACTTCTTAATCATTCTTCTGAAAACACTCAAAAATATCTGAAATTCTTAAATAAACTCTGAAAGTCTTAAATAAACTGAAAGTGCTTCTAAAATACACTGAAATTTGTAAAGTTCATCTAACCTGAAAACATTCTAAAAATATAACTGAATTCTTAAATAAATAGAAAGTGGACCTATTGACCAGTTTCCCTACGTGTACAAATATGTACTCCTGTAAAATATAAGAATTGACACTTTCCTAAAATATAAAACATTTAAATAAAAGAGAGAACACAGATTTTAGGTTTTCAAAATCTAACGTTTATTAAAATTTTAAACTTCATTTTTAAAATAATTTTCAAAATATTTTACATCTCATTAACTAAAATCAAACATCTTAAATAATAAAAATAAATGGAATGGCCGGTCGTATAGTGGTAAAAAAAAACGTTAGAATATTAAATTTTAAAGTTAACAATATTAAACTTATTCAATTATTTATCTAAACTAAAATTTGTGATAAAAGAACATAAGTTAGCCAAAAGGGAATTTAGAACAAAAGTTAAAGAAGATAACCACAGGATTCGCAACTTAAAATATATAAGTGAAAGGGGTCTTAGTCATGCTAATTTAACTTAACTTTAAATTTTGCAAAAGAATAAAATTACTGAAAAGATATCACCCATAAACGGGAAAACGCTGAACGGCAGTAATAAAGTCCCGAGGACGAAATTGATGTCAGTCATCATCAGCTTGGGTGCAGTCCCTTCCTGCTCCAGAAGAGGCCAAACGGAGAAGTACCTCCCGTAGGGTATCGGTACATCAAGTGAGTCCAACCATTCAAGTGGAATATGGTGTTCCAAAACTCCGCGAAAAGAACACTCCCAAGGCCTGATCTGCACAAAAACGGGCAGCTCCTTCACATCATAAAATTCTCAGCCGAGAGTAGCAGAGCGCCAGTGGACATCGCTCGGAACAAAAGAACAGACAGCTCCATCATCAAAACCGTGAAGTAAACAAATGGGAGGTCCGGTCCTAGGACTCGGAAAATTTAAACTACTCAGTTCACTATGAAAGAACAAATCTGACCTCCGGAAGTAAACAACTATTCCAAAGGCGCCGACGATACTTCAGTAGACATCAATCACTTCGCTCGCAACGTCATTTCAAGTAAAAAAAACACTCTGCTATCAGGATTCCACACGCATTTACAGGCAGGCCGGGAAATAAGACGTTCGTTCCTCGGAGCGCATTTCGCTCGGCTCGCGCCGAGGCGCTGAAAACAACAACTCTATAAGACTACATTTTAGTTCCAATCAAAAGAGCAAAAGAGAAAAGAGCAAAAGAGCAAAGAGATCGAAAAAGTGCGCGATTTGCTTATATACTGCGAAACATCGCTGCCACAGATTGTAAACAAAATTATCGATGAACGATAAAATAATTAATGACAGACGATTTTAATATTACGATCAACCAATTAAAAACTCGAAACTTTAAAGAAGAGAAATGGAATTTTAGAGCAGACGAAAATTAAAAAGAAATGAAGTGAAACGATTTGGAAAATACGAATTCGGCAATAATTTAAATATGGACGATTCTGAAATATTTAAAAAGCTGAAAATAGAATAAAACTGTAAAATTGCGATGAATTAACCAATTTTTAACCGAGAGCAATAAATTTGGAATCAAATTAAAGGGAATAAAAAGGGCAATAAATGGAATCACAAATTAGCCAATTTAAATAAATTTAAATTGCTAAAACCTAAAAAGAACGAACTTTCGCCGTTTTTAAAACAAAACCTATGGAATAGAATATATTTGAACAGAAGAAAATCAAAACCTAAACAATTGGAAAATGGATAACTAAAAGAGAATGACTATGTAAATAAGACCCCTGAACACATTTAAACTAAAAACAAAATACCTAAAATATTAAATATCCAAAAGTATAACCCAACAACTCCTTCGAACGTCCCAAAAAAATTTTTCATTTGAAAAATGAAAAATTTTAGCTAACACATGACAAAATTTCGCGAAACGAAGGAGAGAAAAAAAAAATCAAAATCTCAACTACAGCTGTAACATGAGCCATAAAAATCACATAAAAATCAAATTCCTTATAAATAAATCAAAAATTAAATAATCACTTCACTAAACACTTTCATAATAACAATTATCATATTTCTCAACATTTCGTCTAAACTTTTAAACATACATATAGATTCAATATTAAATACTTCAACTTCATTGTAACTCTATATTATGAAAATTCATCAATTCATTTTTAAATGCTCCAACAAATATGCTATCAAAGAGAAGCAGTAGAAAAATAATAAACAGATCTCTATATCATTAGCTGTCATGAATAAACATTAATTTTAACGAAAACTTTGGACCAGCCAAAGAATTCCAATAATCTAAACAATAAATTTTGAAAAGGTACCTTCAACATAACAACCAATAAGTACAAATCATCAAATTCATCACCATCTCTATCTACTCCAGAAAGAAAACAATCATTCGAAGCATATTACTCTATTTAAATAATATCAATTTTGGCTCAAGTTACAAACAAAAAAATTGTGGAATATTTACCCCCAAAATAACAAACTCAATTCCCTAACAATTTGGAACTGAACACAAATTTAACCGACTTGTTTACAAATTATACTATAAACTGATTACTTGGCAAATTAGATCGTTCAAAATACAAATATACATTAAAATGACCTTATGCATCATTTTACACCAATATCAATAAACGCGATTCTACTAATTATTGTGCAACATCTTGCACTCTCAACAACAATAAACTCAAATATCATAACTGCAACTCTGGAAATCTCAAAAAATTCTCATAAAAATCAAAAAAAATTAAGACAAGGGGCCGAGGTTTTAACGAAATTATTGTGCAACATCTTGCACTCTCAACAACAATAAACTCAAATATCATAACTGCAACTCTGGAAATCTCAAAAAATTCTCATAAAAATCAAAAAAAATTAAGACAAGGGGCCGAGGGTTGTGAGTCCTCTCAAAGGTTGTGAATCTTTTTTGAACCCCAAAAAAATAGCACAAAAAAAAATATCCATCAAGTAGTACATTTAAATTCACTAACTGCCAAGTGTATCACATTACTTTAAACAAAATACCAAAGAAAAAATCATGTTACAAATCCCCATTTAAATTTCAAAACCAAAAGAACTCAAATTGCATTGCACAATTTTAAATATTCCACTTAAAAAAAAAATTAATTCTCCTATAAATAAAATAAATTTTTCCACTTTAACGACCAAAAATTTTAAAGACAGTATTAAAAATATCAGATTCAGAATTAAGAACAAACAAACTGATTTGTCACCACTCTATTTGAGTATGAAAACCAAACAAATGATCAATGTGAAGAACAAGATAACTCAAGATGACATTTATGTCACACTCATATTGGAGTGTAAAAAACACCTGCATTACCCAATTTTTCAATTAATCACCAGCACTTCATCATCTACATTCACATATCAGTGAGGATTTAAATCTCAATTCCAAATCAGAACATACAAAATTCTAAGTCGAAAAACTACTGCTTTAATTCTATACAATTTAACTTAATAAAAAAAAATATTCTCATTAAATTTACTCAATTAATTCCATTCTATTTCATCAAAACAATTCTAAGTTGCAGGGAGCGTGGGTTACAAAAACATCAAAATAAAAAAAATTTGTTAATGGGATGGGATTAGAACAAAAAATGTAAATATTATAAAGTGCGTTCTCCACATGCCTATAATCTCTTAAATTTATGAATTAAATGCAATTTCACACTACTTCAAATAATAAAATTCAAATCAAATTAACTTACATTAAGGAATGCCTAAATAAAAATTCTAAATGAAAAAGTCAAATTCAAAAGTTTCCTCAAAAAATTCTAAATGAAAATATTTAAATCAATCTTAAAATTTTAATCAAAATATTAAAATAAATTCCTCTAATTTAGTTTAAGAACATTCTAAAACATCCTGCCTTACTTTAAGAACATATTAAAATCTCAACTGTAATCACTTTTAGAATAAACAGGTATGGAATCATTTTACTGAAATTTCATTTTTAAGAACAAAAATTATCAAGAACATCTATTACAGTTAGCATGAATAAGCCCCTAGACTGGTCAAACGGCGCCAATTGTTGGGGGGGGGTAAAGTGTAATTTTGATATACACAAAACATTTCCAAATATTCAAAACATTTTGAATTCTTAAAACTTCTTAATCATTCTTCTGAAAACACTCAAAAATATCTGAAATTCTTAAATAAACTCTGAAAGTCTTAAATAAACTGAAAGTGCTTCTAAAATACACTGAAATTTGTAAAGTTCATCTAACCTGAAAACATTCTAAAAATATAACTGAATTCTTAAATAAATAGAAAGTGGACCTATTGACCAGTTTCCCTACGTGTACAAATATGTACTCCTGTAAAATATAAGAATTGACACTTTCCTAAAATATAAAACATTTAAATAAAAGAGAGAACACAGATTTTAGGTTTTCAAAATCTAACGTTTATTAAAATTTTAAACTTCATTTTTAAAATAATTTTCAAAATATTTTACATCTCATTAACTAAAATCAAACATCTTAAATAATAAAAATAAATGGAATGGCCGGTCGTATAGTGGTAAAAAAAAACGTTAGAATATTAAATTTTAAAGTTAACAATATTAAACTTATTCAATTATTTATCTAAACTAAAATTTGTGATAAAAGAACATAAGTTAGCCAAAAGGGAATTTAGAACAAAAGTTAAAGAAGATAACCACAGGATTCGCAACTTAAAATATATAAGTGAAAGGGGTCTTAGTCATGCTAATTTAACTTAACTTTAAATTTTGCAAAAGAATAAAATTACTGAAAAGATATCACCCATAAACGGGAAAACGCTGAACGGCAGTAATAAAGTCCCGAGGACGAAATTGATGTCAGTCATCATCAGCTTGGGTGCAGTCCCTTCCTGCTCCAGAAGAGGCCAAACGGAGAAGTACCTCCCGTAGGGTATCGGTACATCAAGTGAGTCCAACCATTCAAGTGGAATATGGTGTTCCAAAACTCCGCGAAAAGAACACTCCCAAGGCCTGATCTGCACAAAAACGGGCAGCTCCTTCACATCATAAAATTCTCAGCCGAGAGTAGCAGAGCGCCAGTGGACATCGCTCGGAACAAAAGAACAGACAGCTCCATCATCAAAACCGTGAAGTAAACAAATGGGAGGTCCGGTCCTAGGACTCGGAAAATTTAAACTACTCAGTTCACTATGAAAGAACAAATCTGACCTCCGGAAGTAAACAACTATTCCAAAGGCGCCGACGATACTTCAGTAGACATCAATCACTTCGCTCGCAACGTCATTTCAAGTAAAAAAAACACTCTGCTATCAGGATTCCACACGCATTTACAGGCAGGCCGGGAAATAAGACGTTCGTTCCTCGGAGCGCATTTCGCTCGGCTCGCGCCGAGGCGCTGAAAACAACAACTCTATAAGACTACATTTTAGTTCCAATCAAAAGAGCAAAAGAGAAAAGAGCAAAAGAGCAAAGAGATCGAAAAAGTGCGCGATTTGCTTATATACTGCGAAACATCGCTGCCACAGATTGTAAACAAAATTATCGATGAACGATAAAATAATTAATGACAGACGATTTTAATATTACGATCAACCAATTAAAAACTCGAAACTTTAAAGAAGAGAAATGGAATTTTAGAGCAGACGAAAATTAAAAAGAAATGAAGTGAAACGATTTGGAAAATACGAATTCGGCAATAATTTAAATATGGACGATTCTGAAATATTTAAAAAGCTGAAAATAGAATAAAACTGTAAAATTGCGATGAATTAACCAATTTTTAACCGAGAGCAATAAATTTGGAATCAAATTAAAGGGAATAAAAAGGGCAATAAATGGAATCACAAATTAGCCAATTTAAATAAATTTAAATTGCTAAAACCTAAAAAGAACGAACTTTCGCCGTTTTTAAAACAAAACCTATGGAATAGAATATATTTGAACAGAAGAATATCAAAACCTAAACAATTGGAAAATGGATAACTAAAAGAGAATGACTATGTAAATAAGACCCCTGAACACATTTAAACTAAAAACAAAATACCTAAAATATTAAATATCCAAAAGTATAACCCAACAACTCCTTCGAACGTCCCAAAAAAATTTTTCATTTGAAAAATGAAAAATTTTAGCTAACACATGACAAAATTTCGCGAAACGAAGGAGAGAAAAAAAAAATCAAAATCTCAACTACAGCTGTAACATGAGCCATAAAAATCACATAAAAATCAAATTCCTTATAAATAAATCAAAAATTAAATAATCACTTCACTAAACACTTTCATAATAACAATTATCATATTTCTCAACATTTCGTCTAAACTTTTAAACATACATATAGATTCAATATTAAATACTTCAACTTCATTGTAACTCTATATTATGAAAATTCATCAATTCATTTTTAAATGCTCCAACAAATATGCTATCAAAGAGAAGCAGTAGAAAAATAATAAACAGATCTCTATATCATTAGCTGTCATGAATAAACATTAATTTTAACGAAAACTTTGGACCAGCCAAAGAATTCCAATAATCTAAACAATAAATTTTGAAAAGGTACCTTCAACATAACAACCAATAAGTACAAATCATCAAATTCATCACCATCTCTATCTACTCCAGAAAGAAAACAATCATTCGAAGCATATTACTCTATTTAAATAATATCAATTTTGGCTCAAGTTACAAACAAAAAAATTGTGGAATATTTACCCCCAAAATAACAAACTCAATTCCCTAACAATTTGGAACTGAACACAAATTTAACCGACTTGTTTACAAATTATACTATAAACTGATTACTTGGCAAATTAGATCGTTCAAAATACAAATATACATTAAAATGACCTTATGCATCATTTTACACCAATATCAATAAACGCGATTCTACTAATTATTGTGCAACATCTTGCACTCTCAACAACAATAAACTCAAATATCATAACTGCAACTCTGGAAATCTCAAAAAATTCTCATAAAAATCAAAAAAAATTAAGACAAGGGGCCGAGGTTTTAACGAAATTATTGTGCAACATCTTGCACTCTCAACAACAATAAACTCAAATATCATAACTGCAACTCTGGAAATCTCAAAAAATTCTCATAAAAATCAAAAAAAATTAAGACAAGGGGCCGAGGGTTGTGAGTCCTCTCAAAGGTTGTGAATCTTTTTTGAACCCCAAAAAAATAGCACAAAAAAAAATATCCATCAAGTAGTACATTTAAATTCACTAACTGCCAAGTGTATCACATTACTTTAAACAAAATACCAAAGAAAAAATCATGTTACAAATCCCCATTTAAATTTCAAAACCAAAAGAACTCAAATTGCATTGCACAATTTTAAATATTCCACTTAAAAAAAAAATTAATTCTCCTATAAATAAAATAAATTTTTCCACTTTAACGACCAAAAATTTTAAAGACAGTATTAAAAATATCAGATTCAGAATTAAGAACAAACAAACTGATTTGTCACCACTCTATTTGAGTATGAAAACCAAACAAATGATCAATGTGAAGAACAAGATAACTCAAGATGACATTTATGTCACACTCATATTGGAGTGTAAAAAACACCTGCATTACCCAATTTTTCAATTAATCACCAGCACTTCATCATCTACATTCACATATCAGTGAGGATTTAAATCTCAATTCCAAATCAGAACATACAAAATTCTAAGTCGAAAAACTACTGCTTTAATTCTATACAATTTAACTTAATAAAAAAAAATATTCTCATTAAATTTACTCAATTAATTCCATTCTATTTCATCAAAACAATTCTAAGTTGCAGGGAGCGTGGGTTACAAAAACATCAAAATAAAAAAAATTTGTTAATGGGATGGGATTAGAACAAAAAATGTAAATACTATAAAGTGCGTTCTCCACATGCCTATAATCTCTTAAATTTATGAATTAAATGCAATTTCACACTACTTCAAATAATAAAATTCAAATCAAATTAACTTACATTAAGGAATGCCTAAATAAAAATTCTAAATGAAAAAGTCAAATTCAAAAGTTTCCTCAAAAAATTCTAAATGAAAATATTTAAATCAATCTTAAAATTTTAATCAAAATATTAAAATAAATTCCTCTAATTTAGTTTAAGAACATTCTAAAACATCCTGCCTTACTTTAAGAACATATTAAAATCTCAACTGTAATCACTTTTAGAATAAACAGGTATGGAATCATTTTACTGAAATTTCATTTTTAAGAACAAAAATTATCAAGAACATCTATTACAGTTAGCATGAATAAGCCCCTAGACTGGTCAAACGGCGCCAATTGTTGGGGGGGGGGGGTAAAGTGTAATTTTGATATACACAAAACATTTCCAAATATTCAAAACATTTTGAATTCTTAAAACTTCTTAATCATTCTTCTGAAAACACTCAAAAATATCTGAAATTCTTAAATAAACTCTGAAAGTCTTAAATAAACTGAAAGTGCTTCTAAAATACACTGAAATTTGTAAAGTTCATCTAACCTGAAAACATTCTAAAAATATAACTGAATTCTTAAATAAATAGAAAGTGGACCTATTGACCAGTTTCCCTACGTGTACAAATATGTACTCCTGTAAAATATAAGAATTGACACTTTCCTAAAATATAAAACATTTAAATAAAAGAGAGAACACAGATTTTAGGTTTTCAAAATCTAACGTTTATTAAAATTTTAAACTTCATTTTTAAAATAATTTTCAAAATATTTTACATCTCATTAACTAAAATCAAACATCTTAAATAATAAAAATAAATGGAATGGCCGGTCGTATAGTGGTAAAAAAAAACGTTAGAATATTAAATTTTAAAGTTAACAATATTAAACTTATTCAATTATTTATCTAAACTAAAATTTGTGATAAAAGAACATAAGTTAGCCAAAAGGGAATTTAGAACAAAAGTTAAAGAAGATAACCACAGGATTCGCAACTTAAAATATATAAGTGAAAGGGGTCTTAGTCATGCTAATTTAACTTAACTTTAAATTTTGCAAAAGAATAAAATTACTGAAAAGATATCACCCATAAACGGGAAAACGCTGAACGGCAGTAATAAAGTCCCGAGGACGAAATTGATGTCAGTCATCATCAGCTTGGGTGCAGTCCCTTCCTGCTCCAGAAGAGGCCAAACGGAGAAGTACCTCCCGTAGGGTATCGGTACATCAAGTGAGTCCAACCATTCAAGTGGAATATGGTGTTCCAAAACTCCGCGAAAAGAACACTCCCAAGGCCTGATCTGCACAAAAACGGGCAGCTCCTTCACATCATAAAATTCTCAGCCGAGAGTAGCAGAGCGCCAGTGGACATCGCTCGGAACAAAAGAACAGACAGCTCCATCATCAAAACCGTGAAGTAAACAAATGGGAGGTCCGGTCCTAGGACTCGGAAAATTTAAACTACTCAGTTCACTATGAAAGAACAAATCTGACCTCCGGAAGTAAACAACTATTCCAAAGGCGCCGACGATACTTCAGTAGACATCAATCACTTCGCTCGCAACGTCATTTCAAGTAAAAAAAACACTCTGCTATCAGGATTCCACACGCATTTACAGGCAGGCCGGGAAATAAGACGTTCGTTCCTCGGAGCGCATTTCGCTCGGCTCGCGCCGAGGCGCTGAAAACAACAACTCTATAAGACTACATTTTAGTTCCAATCAAAAGAGCAAAAGAGAAAAGAGCAAAAGAGCAAAGAGATCGAAAAAGTGCGCGATTTGCTTATATACTGCGAAACATCGCTGCCACAGATTGTAAACAAAATTATCGATGAACGATAAAATAATTAATGACAGACGATTTTAATATTACGATCAACCAATTAAAAACTCGAAACTTTAAAGAAGAGAAATGGAATTTTAGAGCAGACGAAAATTAAAAAGAAATGAAGTGAAACGATTTGGAAAATACGAATTCGGCAATAATTTAAATATGGACGATTCTGAAATATTTAAAAAGCTGAAAATAGAATAAAACTGTAAAATTGCGATGAATTAACCAATTTTTAACCGAGAGCAATAAATTTGGAATCAAATTAAAGGGAATAAAAAGGGCAATAAATGGAATCACAAATTAGCCAATTTAAATAAATTTAAATTGCTAAAACCTAAAAAGAACGAACTTTCGCCGTTTTTAAAACAAAACCTATGGAATAGAATATATTTGAACAGAAGAATATCAAAACCTAAACAATTGGAAAATGGATAACTAAAAGAGAATGACTATGTAAATAAGACCCCTGAACACATTTAAACTAAAAACAAAATACCTAAAATATTAAATATCCAAAAGTATAACCCAACATAAGTTCTTCTGGCGGATTCATTTCCCTTACATAATGTATAAGGAAAGTATTGTGACGGGGTCGAAAATTCGAATTCGAGTTTTCGACGGGAGAGCACGTTTCAAGCATCCCTGATCACGAATCGAACATTTTTGAAGTGATGTCTGTGTGTGTGTGTGTGTGTGAAAGTATGTGTGTGTGTGTCAGTGAGCCTGTGGAGACGATAACTAACGAACGAATGGACCGATTCGAACGAAATTTGGTACAAAAATCACAATCCGTAAACACTGGAAGCCTATTGTTTTTATACGCAATCGAATGTTCAGAACCCCCTAAATTTTCGAGTGAAATTTTGAAAAAATCGTCAAAAGATCAAAACCGCTAATAAAGTTACGCAAATAGACATTTCTTATGTAATTTTTCATTAGAAAACGATTGACATAAATTTTAGAACGTTAACATGAACCGTTCTCGAGATATTGCACATTTTTCAAAAAAATTATCAAAAAGTTATATAAAATAAAAAAAAATATTTCCTACTGAGAAACATGTTCACTTTTCATATGTAATACCATGCGATAAATTTAGTGACATCATTCTCGTGGATCTAGCTGGTTCCATTCATGAAAAAAGATACTTTGAGTAGTACTTTTGTATTTGAACGCCAATAGTCATTTATCTGCAGTAAGAATAACTTATTTCTTCGTCCATAACGCTTAGCGAAAATTTGGCGACAAATTTGGTGGAATGTCGCCAACTTGGCGACTTTTTTAAATGTTGCCAAATTAACGAAAATCTCGCCAAATGGATAAAAATGACGCTAAATCAATGAAAATGACGACTCATTGACGCAAATTCAATATCTTGGAAAGAATATAAATATCTACTATAATAATAATCTTTTTTTTTACTTCAAAAGTAGTAAATTCATTGCATTACATAAGGAAAGTCATGTGCTGCCCTTTTTTTTTACTGGCGACGCTACTGGAACTGAATATAACATTATAACTTGATTCTAAATTCATACTATCTTAATTGAAAACCCCAATGTTGCCTTGTAACTAACCTTCCCCCTCGCTAATCCTAATCCAATATTCGAAAACACAATAATAAATCATTTTATTGTTCTATAAGTTAACCCACGTGCTGTTTGAAGAATGCAAACTTCTCGCGTTGCTCTTCTAAAATCGAAATAGCGAGACGATTTCACATATTTTCCGATTTATGTCACATGTTAATTACATCTTCAATTCCACACAATATATGTTCTTTAATTCCACAAAATGTACGTTAACCTTCATCTTAACATGTTTACGAGTAATAAAAGATTTGAAAATAACCCTTTGAAAATAAGGCCAGTTACGAAATGAAAACGAAAATTGAATAAAACGTGCAAATTCAATGTAATTTAAATTAATTATGGCTGTTATTTTGTGCAATTAAACTCAATTTAATGAATTATTGAAGAAAAACAAGAGAACTCATATATGAGTTTGCAGGGAAAGTCATGTGCTGCCCACATCAGATTTTTTCTCATAATCTATTCCTAGGTAAGAGTGAAGAGCAATTTCGGACTAAAATCATCCCCAACAAGTTTTCAACGCATATCCACGGAAATTTACAGCATGCATTTCTACGAATATATTGAAATACTAAGACGTACTAAAAAACAATATTACTTTTCACATATACATAATATAATGTATAAGGAAAGTAATGTGACGGGGTCAAAAATTCGAATTCGAGTTTTCGATGAGAAAGCACATTTCAAGCATCCCTGAATACGAATCAAATGTTTTGAGGTGATATTTGTGTGTGTGTGTGTGTGGAGACGATATCTCACGAACGAATCAAACGATCCTAACAAAATTTGGCACTAAAATCACAATCAGTGAATGCTGGAAACCTATTGTTTTTACACGCAATCGAATGTTCAGGGCCCTCCTAAATTTTGAAATGACATTTTGAAAAAATCATCAAAAAGTTCAAACATTCAATAAAGTTACGTAAATCATCATTTCTTATGTAATTTTTCATTAGAAAACGACGGACATAAACTTTAGATCGCTAGCATGAACCGTTCTCGAGATATTGCACATTTTTATTAATTTATCAAAATTTTAATTATCAAAATTAATTAATTTATCATAAAATCACATAAAATTAAAAAAATATTAACTATTGTGAAATCTGTTCACTTTTCATATGTAATATTATGTGAAAAATTTATTATCATCATTCTCGTAGAT
Source organism: Amaurobius ferox (assembly GCA_951213105.1). Classification (NCBI taxonomy): domain Eukaryota; kingdom Metazoa; phylum Arthropoda; class Arachnida; order Araneae; family Amaurobiidae; genus Amaurobius; species Amaurobius ferox. The sequence continues at coordinate 106,553,830 of OX578142.1, read as the reverse complement.
CTAACTCGTTCCATTCACGAAAGAAGACACTTTAGGTAATGGGTTTGAAATTTGACGCCATTAGTCATTTATCTACTATAAGACTAAACTACTTCTTCATGAACAATGCTTGCCGAAATTTTGGCGGCGAATTTGGCTGAATATCGCCAACTTAGCGAGTTTTTTAATGTTGTCAAATTGACAAAAATATCGCTAAATTGATAAAAATGTCACCAAATTGATAAAAATGGCGCTAAATCAATGAAAATAAAGACTTATTGGTGAAAATCTAATTTGTCGGAAAGAATAAGAATCAAATATAAGACGAGGCACTTTGGGTAATAGTTTTGTATTTGGATGCCATTAGTCATTTATCTGCTATAAGAATAACCTATTTCTCCGACCATTATACTTGACGAAATTTTAGCGACGAATGGGGCTAAATCAATGAAAATAACAACTAATTGATTAAAATTCAATATTTTGGATATAATATAAGACTCTACCAGGAGACTCCGTTTGTAAACGTTTGGCAAAATTCTGGCGACGAATTGTAACGGCATATTGCCAACTTGGCGACTTTTTAAATGTTGCCAAATTGACAAAACTATTGCCAAATTGATAAAAATGTTATCAAATTGATAAAAATTTCGCCAAACTGATATCAATGACGCCAAATAGGATGCAATATTTTGCAAATTTTTAATTCCGTCATATGATGGGCATACCTTTTACTATATAAGAAATGCTCTTCTAAATATCGAAAACTTGACGATATTTGGCCCCACATTGACGAAAATACCGTCAAAATTGCAAAATTGACGCCAAGTTAATGAAAATGACGCCTAATTGATGAATTTATTATTAAAATATTTAAATATGTTGACTGTATTGCGTATTGAGGATGCTATCAATATTGATAATTGTTAATTTAAAGTTACGTAAAATATAAGTTAATTGGGTACGAAATAGTTTTAGATGTTGTCATCTGTGTGTACAATTTACCGCCCCAAATGCACAATTTAACGTTACAAACACTGTGCGTGAACCTTTTCATCACTTTTTCACCTTCAAAGAAGTAAATTCATTGCATTATATAAGAAAAGTCATGTGCTGCCCACATTAGACTTTTTCACACTATAGAATGAAATAATAATAAACCGCGATTTTATGATAAATACTGGAAATCAATAACTGTAACAGTACACGTATCATAACTCATTGAATATGTTTTAAATGACGTCATATTTCATTCATATACTTGTCGAAAATAGGATAAACTGTAAATAGTTACCTGGAAACTGGTTTCCCACATTGAAGAAAAATGCTAAGTCAATATCGAAAATATAATAACAAGTAGCTTTTACAACATAAGATGTATGCAGTTTTTACGGAGACCCTCATTTAAGTATTGAATGTCAATTTTAACAAACAGCTCCAGGTGTTTGGATTCACATGGGCGATAAAGGGGGAAAAACGCGAAGGAGAAGAGAATTTTCAATATTCAATTTCATTTTCTAAAAGCTTCCTTTTCAAGAGTTTGTCCTGTAAGTAGTAAGTAATGTTTATTTTTGCGATGTTTGTAAAAGCTTTGTTGCCAAAATGAGTAACTGTGTTATAATCACCTTTTCATGGGTCAAAACCGTTTCTTAGGATCTTTTATGTCTACATTATTTCAAGAAATTTTCACTGGAATGAGTTATTTATATATTAAGTAATATTTCTTTGATTGATACAGTACCTTATGGTCTCATATATCTGCATTATTTCTTGAAATTTTCAACAGAATGTGGAATTTATATAAAGATAGTGGGGGAAGATGGACGTAATGATGCATTTTTCCCCTACTCAATAAATAGAGCTCATGTTGGCCTATTCTGATGAGTTAATGTGAAATTATATTCTCGCAGGGAAAAAAAATGGTTGAAGTTGCCGGTAGTGAAAATGTTTTCTATGTCTTCATAAAACTAAGGTAAAGTCATAATTTTTTAACATTTTGTATTTACTTTGGCAAAGCTGTATTTTACACAATTATGCCGAGAATAATATATGATGTTTCGGAGAGATTAAGGTTTGAGGTTATTTTAATTTGAAGAAATGGTCCATGTGTGTGTGTGTGTGTTGCACGTCTGTTAAGCCACGATGGCATAGCAATAAATATATGTTGGGGGTGAGATGATATGTGTAGGAAGATGGGTCTTAACAATTTATTTTTTTTAATTTTATTTTGCAATCCTTTAGCCTATAGGCATAATAAGGTCCCAAATTAGCTAAATATTGGTAGGCAAAAGCGCTGTCTAAGGTTATGAACAGTGTCTTTCATTATGAACAGGAATGAAGTTGGTGCTTTCTTCTATTCATTAGAGAAGGCTGTGGATTATAAGAATCTGCTTGGAAAGGCATCTCACATTTACAACGTTGACGAAAGTGGTGGGTTAAACAGTCGTTCGGATAATGTAATTAGAAGGGCAAGGTACGCTATGTCATGCCTTCCGTGAAAAAGGGTGAAACGATTACCATTGTTACCTTCGCTGCTACAGAAGACTAATTCTGAGTTATACCACCGGCAGCGATATTCAAGAGAAATCGTAAGCAATCTGCTTGACAGAATCGCCTTCCAACTGATTACTCTATCTATATGTCTGATACCGACTATATTGATTCAAACCTGTACCTCAGATGTTTGAAGAAGCTCTTCATGCTTCATAAGAAATCTGAAAATCTTGCTGCTGTTCGATGGGCTTAATTCCTATATCTGTAGCGTAGACGGGCTAGACTTTAACATGCCTAGCAAAATTGCCATCATTTTTTTTACCTAGGATGGTCCATATGAGCTAACGAAATCATGCTTCACAATTAACAGCCTACTGTCAACAGTTCGGTCTACCGCAGTTCAGGACCACACACAACATCCATCCATAACAGGCAAATTTAGGATGGAGCGAATGTATGTAAATGCTTTGTGCCCCAAGTATGAGAGTATGATGACTAAGACGAAGTATTATGCCCATCTTACCTATAGGCTGGATAAGATGAGCATTTTGCAGTGGCCTTTTTATTTTGGTTCTGTATCATAGTGCAACGTACATTAAAAAGACTTAATGTCAATATTAATAAAAACAAGAAAGATCAATCATGCATAAGCATTGATTATGAAACACTTTCCAACTGAAATGTAATTTCATTTAAAAATTTCTAAAATGTGATTCATTCAGTGGTAATATATTTTACATTATCACAGTACTACAGTAATATATTATACTTAAATATTTAAAACTGTATCGAAATATAAATCATCTGATTCTTTATGCAAAATCAATGAATATTTCATTCATATAACTTGTATTCCAGACTCCAGAGCTAAATAATTTTGTGTGAAAAAAATTCAGCAATTCTTATGTAATTCATCTTACAATCGCTTGAGATATTTGCATTCTGCATATGTTAAAATTAGGCTTCCTTGAAGAAATAATAAAAGTTTAGGGATCATTTAAAATCACAACTATTGTAATTGCATAGGCACGGAATTTAGATACACAGATAATACACAGATAATATATATGTGTATGTGTATGTACTCAAAGTATTGGAATCGTGCCGAAGATCGGAACTCGAATTTTCAAAGTATCTACACGTTTTGGGACTTCTAGAACACGAAAAAACTACTTTTAGGAAGACGTCTGTGTGTGTAAGGGTGTATCTGTGTATGTTTCTGTGTGTCTATGTGGATATTACATCCACTCTAATTGAAAAACTAATGGACCGAATTTCATACAATTTGGTAGGTATGTTTTTTGTGGGAAATCCTGATGTTCATTAGATTATAGTACGATTCGTAATAAAAGAATCTGCCTTCTTTGCGAAATGGCCGCAGAAATTGCCTTTATCCACTCTAGCTAAAAACTAATGAACCAAATTTAACAAAATTTGGAGTATAATATTTCAATAACCTACAAGTGATTTATATACCAAATTTAACAAAATTTTGTATATAAATCATTTGTAGGTTATTCTACTACGATTCGGGAAAAAGGAACGGGCTATTTTTGCGAAATGGCCAGCAAAAATCGTTATATATAAAAATAAAAGACTACGTGTGCTCAATTATATCAATTAAATTCCTATATTATATGTGATTTTTGACAACAAAAAGAATAAGACTAACCCCATTACTCTAGGACTAGCCGTTCTTGAGATATTCTAGTTTTTTCGCGTTTTCGCTACGCCACCTTTGACAATAAGTCTAGCTATCAAATGAGAACCAAATTTAAGTTTAACGTGTAAATTCAATGTCATTTAAAATACTTATGTTGTGCAGATAAACTCAAATTATCATTGAATAAATAAAGAGAACGAATATGAGTCTGCAGAGAAAGACATGTGCTGTCCACATCAGACTTTTTAACAATATTACACCAATGATTTATAGAAGTGAACGGGGATTATTTTCAGGCCATTTCGAAAAAAATGTATGATCTATATTTAAAGATCCATCAAATTTTTGTCGAATAAAATGTTCAACAAATTTAAGCTGTGTACCAAATTTTAACTCTCTAGGACGTAGGAAAGTGCATTTAAAATGCCATCAATTAAATTTATCATGAAGAGTTATATAAAATTTAAAAAAAATGAAAAATTGTTATCTACCAAATTTGTTTTAAAATATGAAGCCACTCCCATATGCAAAACGTTTAAACAAATGGAGAGATATTTATTATATAATATCTCTCTCTTTTCTTTCTGGAAGATATCCCAAAGTCAGAATTTAATTGAATTTGTTTTTTTCCCTATATTAAATAATTTTTTTAATTAAAAAACTACTTAACATATTTTACTGAATTTTTTTTTATATATTCTATGGGATAATGTGAATATTTCCTAAAAATTTCGAAGCAATTCGTGAATTTTAAATTTACTTAAAAAATGTTTGAAAAATTAGGTCCCATAGGGTTCAATGTATTTCATTTTTTCAACCCGGGTTCAATAAAAAACTAATTGGGTGATATTATTTATTTATATTCCCATAGGTCCTACAGACCGTCTGAACAACATACTAAAATTTCATTTTGATAAACTCATTTTTACGGCAGTTATCGTGCTAACGGACAGACAGACAGACAGACAGACAGACAGACAGACAGACAGACAGAATGAACAAAGTCATAAACACTTTTCAACTTTGTTGTAAAGTGTTAAAAAGCATCTTATATAATTTGAAATACTATATGTAACATTTTATTAAATATATCAATCTGTAAATAAGAAAATCATAACTATACACATCTTCTCCTCACATACTATATTAAATAATATTTTTAAAGATTAGAATCATCTCTTAAAATGTAAATCTGTATTATTCTGTAAAGTTATCACCAGAATATGCTATTGTTCATAAATATTTATAGAAATTACTTACATAGATCAGAATCGTCTTTTATAACTTTGTATATTTAATTACTTTTCAAAAGCTATGCAAAAATCAAAAATACATCTGAACAAAATATTTATCGATTAGGATTGTCTAAAATTACCTTTTAATTTAGCGTTATTTCGTAGAATCACTGTCACCAGAATTAGTTACTCATATTTTAATAGCACTTAAAGATAGATCAAAACAGTCACTTGTAATCTTGAATATCTGCACTATTTCCTGAAAATTTACCAAACTAAACACTATAATTGAACACTATTTTTATAGATCCGAACCGTGTAAAATGTCTTCATCTCCATTATTTTATAAAATCGTTGTCATCAGAACTCGTCAATAATGCTCATTATAATAACTTTAAAACAGATCAGGATACTCTTATAACCTTATCTGAATTCAATTTCTGAAATTTTCTATAGAAGGAACAACATATTTGAACATTTTTATTGATTAGAATCATCCAAAATAATTTTATAGATCTGTAATATGTATTTTGTAAACTTTGATCACCAGAACAAATTAATAATTATTTTCAAATCTTTATAAATCAACATGGGCTCTAAAAATTATTTAAAATGTTTTAAATTTTTTAACCCCAGTACTTTAATATAACCTCTGAAGTTACCTTGATATTTAAGAGTGGTGAAAGCATGTCCCAAGATGGTGATAGTATGTCCCAACACTGTGGATGGGATGTCCCAGGAGTGGTGGATAGGATGTTCAAAGAGTGGTGATGGATGTTCCAAGAATGGTTATGGGATGTTCCAAGACTGGTGATGGGATGTTCCAAGACTGGTGATAATATGATATGGGGACAAAGTAAATATATATATTCGAGCTTAAATAAATGTAACATGGCGTGATTAATTTATAAATTAGAATCAAAATTAGTGGCAAATGCTCATTTTAGAAGCACTGTATTTCAAATTTAGAACTTCATAAAAACTCAAATTACACAAAATCTTTACTTAATATTCAAACATTGATGCTATTATCGAATTCAGCACATCAAATTACATATACATAAAATACAAGAAAGATCAAGCCTGCATAAAACATTGATTATGAAACACTTTCCAACTTCAATGCAATTTTATTTAAACATCTCTAAAATGCGATACATTCCTCGGTAGTATTTTTAAAATTATCACAATACTGCATTAATTTATTATATTTGAAAACTTAAAATTTCATCGAATAAAATAAACTTCATCCAAATGACAGCATTGAAATATAAATTGACTGGTTTAAGCATCTCTAAAATGAAATACATTCCTCAGTAATATTTTTTAAATTACCATAATACTACAATAATTTATTATATTTGAAAACTTCATCTAAAACAAATAAAATTTATTCAAATGACATCGAAATGTAACACGCCTGGCTCTCTCTATAAAAGCAGCATTTCATTCATAAACTTTTTTCTATTCACTTCATTCATCGCAATACTATAATAATTTATTTTATTTAAAAACTTAAGAACATGGAGGTACAAGTAACTAAACTCTATGCTTAAAACTTCATCGAAAAAATTGTCCTTCTCTGTGTAAAATCAATGAATATTTGATTCATATCAGCTATATTGCAGACTGCATGAACTAGATAATTTTGCGTTAAAGAAATGCAGCAATTCTAATACAACTCATTCTACCTCTTTTGGTATTTACATTCTCCATAAGTGAAAATTAGGCTTCGTTGTAGAAATAATCAAAATTAGATGATCATTTAAACTCAAATATATTGTAATTGCGTGGTTTCAGTATGTAGATGAACAGAATTTAAGCAAAAATAAATCGGTTTTGGGACAGATACAACACTACATATGAATGAAAATGAACTTTAAAAATCACGATTTTAACACAAGATGGATGCCATATTTTATTTTGAAGTGGGTCACGTGATCTCCTTATATAAATGCCACATGATCGCTTCATATAAAAGGTGTAATTATTATTTTAATTTTTATTTAAAAAACTACTGAATATATTTTGCTGAATTTTTTTTATATATTTTATGGGATAATTTGAATATTTTCTAAAACTTTCGAAGCAATTTGTGAATTTTAAATCCGCTTAATTTTGAAAAATTAGGTCCCATAGGGTTCATTGTATTTCATTTTTTCAACCCGGGTTCAACCCAAATCTAATTGGGTGATATTATTCGTTTATATTCCCATAGGTCCCACAGACCGTCTGAATAACATACTAAAATTTCATTTTGATAAAGTCATTTTTACGACAGTTACCGTGCTAACGGACAGACAGACAGACAGACAGACAGAATGAACAAAGTCATAAACACTTTTCAACTTTGTTGTAAAGTGTTAAAAATTATCGCATGCAAGTGCATTCAAAGCGGATAAATCCATCAATATCCAAGGGTCAAATCTTTTACCTTATTACGCCACCGTATCTTTTTATATGTCATTGTACCGTAAGCAGTGAACGCCTAGCTATTATGTAGAATGCGAATCGCAGCTGCTCTGTAGAATAAAGCTTTCCTTGTTAAATAAAAAATGACTTCAATCGATGACTTGCAGCTGTAGTACCGAGCTATTATTTTTTGACAATATATTCTCGTTTTAAGCGCACTATGGCTACGTTGACAGAGGGCTACAGTTTAAACGAAATGTCAAAGCGCTACAAGTAAGTTTGAATTCTTAGGGCTACCACCGGTACCCGGTATTCGATACTGGAACCTATAGATCTAATCCCAAAGTGAGATCCATTTGACTACAGGAAGGACTTGCAGCTCGGGGAAACCTAGAAAAAGATAGAATGTTTCTGTTCGCGACTCTTAGAAATCTCTTGTTAACATCTTTATTACCAGCCTATGAGGAATGCAAGAAATGTTAAAATGCATATTAAAAAATTATAGTTTATTTCAACATTTTTCATAGTACGAATTAATTAAAAAATATTCTACCTCGGCTATTTTTATCAGAATTGTGCGTTGGATAAATTACTACTAATAAAATATACTTACATTTCTATTTCAATCATAATTCTCCATAGGCTGATAATGGAAAGGGTATGTATATTATGGTTCAGGAAACTTTCTGACAGAAACCAACTAACTTTTATTTGTGAAAATAAATATTAAACAATAATATATTGCAAAGAAAGTGTTAATTACACTATTTAACCCTTTTATAAAACATGTTAGTTCTGTGAAGATATAACGTTAGCAATAGCAATTGAACTCTCCCTCCAACTACATGAATAAACAAGAATAATATTTCTACCATCTAATACACTGCTAACACTGCTAATACAGATACTTGTCAAAATATGACTCAGCAGATGTCGCATAAAAGTACCATCTACACCAGCTGCAGTATAATTTATTCACAATCGCTATATAATAATCAAAAATAACATACATATTCAATTTTTTTCGTAATTTATTCGTACGAAGAAAAAACAGATGTGCGAAATAAACTCGAACAACAAAAAGAAGTCTGCATTACAACAGTTTCAAAACATATGCTCAACAAGAAGTCATTTTGCTCCGACAAAATAAATAAACAAAATTAATATCTCTAATTAATCCACTGCTAATACAGATAATATAATTCAGCATATGTCACATAAAAATACCATCTACACCAATTGCAGTATAATTTAGTCCCAATATCCAAATAATAATCAAAAATAACATATATATGCAAATTTTTTTTCGGAATTTACTCGTACAAGAAATAAAACAAATGTGCCAAATAAACTCGAACAACAAAAAGAAGTCTATGAATTACAACAGTTTCAAAACATATTCTCAACGAGAAGATATTTTGCTGCAACAAAATTAATATTTCTACCATCTAATCCACTGCCAATACAGATACTTGTCAAAATATGACTCAGCAGTAGTCACATGTAAATACCATCTACACCAACTGCAGTATAATTTAGTCCCAATAGCCATATAATAATCAAAAATAGCATATATATGCAAATTTTTTTCGGAATTTATTCGTACGAAAAATAAAACAAATGTGCCAAATAGACTAGAACAACAAAAAGAAGTCTATGAATTACAACAGTTTTAAAACATATGCTCAACGAGAAGTCATTTTGCTCCGACAAAATAAATAAACAAAATTAATATTTCTACCATCTAATTCACTGCCAAAACAGATACTTGTCCAAATATGACTCAACAAATGTCGCATAAAAACACCAACTGCAGTATAATTTAGTCACAATAGCCATATAATGATATAAAATAACATATATATGCAGTTTTTTTTTTCAAAATTTATTCGTAAGGAAAATAAAACAAATGCGCCAAATAAACTCAAACAACAAAAAGAAGTCTATGAATTCCAACAGTTTCAAACATATGCTCAACGAGAAAATTTTTGTCGGACAAAATAAACAAGAAAGAACAATCATGCATAAAGCATTGATAATGAAACACTTTCCAACTTCAATGCAATTTTATTTAAACATCTCTAAAATGCAATACATACCTCGGTAATATTTTAAAAATTATCACAATACTACATTCATTTATTATATTTGAATACTTAAAACGTCATCGAAAAAAATGAACTTCATTCAAATGACGGCATTAAAATATAAATTGCCTGGTTTAAACATCTCTAAAATGCGATACATTGTTTGGTAATATTTTTAAAATTATTATAATGCTACAATAATCTATTATATTTCAAAACTTCATCGAAAATAATTGAAATTTATTTAAATGACGTCATCGAAATATAACACGCCTGGCTCTCTCTATAAAAGCAGCATTTTATTCATAAGCATTTTTCCATTTATTTCATTCATCACAATACTATAATAATTCATGTTATTTAAAACTTAAGGCCATGTAGGTACAAGTAATTAAACTCTATGCTTAAAACTTCATCGAAAAAATTGCCCTTCTCTGTTAAATCAATGAAATTTCATTCATATCAGCTATATTGCAGACTCCATGAGCTAAATAATTTTGTGTTAAAGAAATGCAGCAATTCTTATACAACTCATTCTACATATTTTGCTGTTTACATTTTCCATAAGTGAAAATTAGGCTTCGTTGTAGAAATAATCACATTTCGATGATATTGTAATTGCGTTGCTTCAGTATGTAGATGTACAGAATTTAAGCAAAAATAATGGTCAGGTGACCGCTTCATATAAAAGGTGTAATTATTATTTTAATTTTTATTTAAAAACTACTGAATATGTTTTGCTGAATTTTTTTTTATATATTTTATGGGATAGTTTGAATATTTCCTAAAACTTTCGAAGCAATTTGTGAATTTTAAACCCGCTTAAAAAATGCTTGAAAAATTAGGTCCCATAGGGTTCAATATATTTCATTTTTTCAATCCGGGTTCAATCCAAAGATAATTGGGTGATATTGTTCATTTATATTCCCATAGGTCACACAGACCGTCTAAACAGCATACTAAAATTTCATTTTGATAAAGTCATTTTTACGGCATCTATAGTGCTAACGCACAGACAGAATGAACAATGTCATAAACACTTTTCAACTTTGTTGTAAATTGTTAATAAAAAAATTAATATTTCTAACATTTAATCCACTGCCAATACAGTCAAAATATGTTCAACAGATCTCACATAAAAATACTATCTACACCAACTGCAGTATAATTTAGTCACAATAGTCATATAATAATAAAAATAACATGTATATGCAAATTTTTAAAATAACATATATATGCAACAAAAAATAAAACAAACGTGCCAAATAAACTCGAACAACAAAAAGAAATCTATGAATTACAGTTTTAAAACATGTGCTCAACGAGAAGTTATTTTGCTCCGACAAAATAAACAAGAAAGATCAATCATGCATAAGCATTGATTATGAAACACTTTCCAAGAGAAATGTAATTTCATTTAAAAGTTTCTAAAATGTGATACATTCAGTGGTGATATCTTTTACATTATCACAGTACTACAGTAATTTATTATACTTAAATATTTAAAACTGTATCGAAATATAAATCATCTGATTCTTTATGCAAAATCAACGAAAATTTCATTCATATAACTTGTATTCCAGACTCCAGAGCTAAATAATTTTGTGTGAAAAAAATTCAGCAATTCTTATGTAATTCAGCTTACAATCGCTTGAGATATTTGCATTCTGCATATGTTAAAATTAGGCTTCGTTGAAGAAATAATAAAAGTTTAGGGATCATTTAAAATCACAACTATTGTAATTGCATAGGCACGGAATTTAGATACACAGATAGAACACAGATAATATATGTGTGTATGTGTATGTACTCAAAGTATTGCAATCATGCCGAAGATCGGAACTCGAATTTTCAAAGGATCTACACGTTGTGTCACTTCTAGAATACGAAAAAACTATTTTTAGGAAGACGTCTGTGTGTGTAAGGGTGTATCTGTGTATATTTCTGTGTGTCTGTGTGGATATTACATCCACTCTAATTGAAAAACTAATGGACCGAATTTCATACAATTTGGTAGGTATGTTTTTTGTGGGAAATCCTGATGTTCATTAGATTATAGTACGATTCGTAATAAAAGAATCTGCCTTCTTTGCGAAATGGCCGCAGAAATTGCCTTTATCCACTCTAGCTAAAAACTAATGGAACAAATTTAACAAAATTTGGTGTATAATATTTCAATAACCTACAAGTGATTTATATACCAAATTTAACAAAATTTTGTATATAAATCATTTGTAGGTTATTCTAGTACGATTCGGGAAAAAGGAACGGGCTATTTTTGCGAAATGGCCTGCAAAAATCGTTATATATAAAAATAAAAGACTACGTGTGCTCAATTATATGAATTAAATTCCTATTTTATACGTGATTTTTGACAACAAAAAGAATAAGACTAACCCCATTACTCTAGGACTAGACGTTCTTCAGATATTCTAGTTTTTTCGCGTTTTCGCTACGCCACCTTTGACAATAAGTCCAGCTATCAAATGAGAACCAAATTTAAGTTTAACGTGCAAATTCAATGTCATTTAAAATACTTATGGTTGTTATTTTGCGCAGATAAACTCAAATTATTATTGAAGAAATAAAGAGGACGAATATGAGTCTGCAGGGAAAGACATGCGCTGTGCACATCAGAATTTTTAACAATATTACAACAATGATTTATAGAAGTAAACGGGGATTATTTTCAGGCCATTTCGAAAAAAATGTATGATCTATATTTAAAGATTCATCAAATTTTTGTCGAATAAAATGTTCAACAAATTTAAGCTGTGTACCAAATTTTAGCTCTCTAGGACGTAGGAAATTGCATTAAAAATGCCATCAAATAAGTATATCATGAAGAGTTATATAAAATTTTTAAAAAATGAAAAATTGTTATCTACCAAATTTATTTTAAAATGTGAAGTCTCTCTCATATGCAAAATGAATAAACACTTGGAAAGATATTTATTATATAATATATCTCTCTTTTCTTTCTGGAGGATATCCCAAAGTCAGAATTTAATTGAATTTGTTTTTTTCCCTATATTAAATAATTTTTAATTGAAAAACTACTTAACATATTTTACTGAATTTTTTTATATATATTCTAAGGGATAATGTGAATATTTCCTAAAAATTTCAAAGCAATTCGTGAATTTTAAATTTACTTAAAAAATGTTTGAAAAGTTAGGTCCCATAGGGTTCAATGTATTTCATTTTTTCAACCCGGGTTCAATAAAAAACTAATTGGGTGATATTATTCTTTTATATTCCCATAGGTCCCACAGATCGTCTGAAAAACATACTAAAATTTCATTTTGATAAAGTCATTTTTACGGCAGTTATCGTGCTAACGGACAGACAGACAGACAGACAGACAGAATGAACAAAGTCATAAACACTTTTCAACTTTGTTGTTAAGTGTTAATAAACAAAATTAATATTTCTACCATCTAATCCACTGCCAATACAGATACTTGTCAAAATATGACTCAGCAGATGTCACATTAAAATACCATCTACACCAACTGCAGTAGAATTCAGTCACAATAGCCATGTAATAATAAACAAGAAAGATCAATCATGCTTAAAGCATTGATTATGAAACACTTTCCAACTTCAATGCAATTTTATTTAAACATGTCTAAAATGCAATACATTCCTCGGTAATATTTTAAAACTTATCACAATACTACATTAATTTATTATATTTGAAACCTTAAACCTTCATCGAAGAAAATTAATTTCATTCAAATGACGGCATTAAAATATAAATTGCCTGGTTTAAACATCTCTAAAATGTGATACATTCCTCGGTAATAATTTTAGAATTATCATAATACTACGATAATTTATTATATTTGAAAACTTTATCGAAAACAACTGAAATTCATTCAAATGACGTCATAAAAAAATAACACGCCTGGCTCTCTCTATAAAAGAAACATTTCATTCATAAATAATTCCCCCATTCATGTCATTCATCACAATACTATAATAATTTATATTATTTAAAAATTAAGACCATGGAGCTACAAGTAAGTAAAACTCTGCGTAAAACTTCATCGAAAATTATCGTCCTTCTCTTTCTAAAATCAATGAATATTTCATTCATATCAGCCATGCAGACTCCATGGACTAAATGATTTTGTGTTAAAGAATTGCAGCGATTCTAATACAACTCATTCTACATATTTTGCTGTTTACATTTTACATAGGTGAAAAATAGGCTTAATAGTAGAAATAATCAAATTTGTATGAGCATTTAAACTGAAATATATTGTCATTGCGTTGTTAAAGTATGTAGATGCACAGAATTTAGGCAAAAATAAAGTAGTTTTAGGATGGATACAACACTCAATATGAATTAAAAAGAACTTTAAAAATCACGATTTTGAGACAAGATGGATGCCATATATCATTTTGAAGTGGGTCATGTGATCGTTTCATATCATGGACACGTGATCGCTTCATATAAGAGGTGTTATTATTATTTTAATTTTTATTTAAAAAACTACTGAATATATTTCGCTGAATTTTTTTTTATATATTTTATGGAACAATTTGAATATTGCCTAAAATTTTCGAAGCAATTTGTGAATTTTAAATCCGCTTAAAAAATGCTTGAAAAATTAGGTCCCATAGGGCTCAATGTATTCCATTTTTTCAACCCGGGTTCAATCCAAAACTAATTGGGTGATATTATTAATTTATATTCCCATAGGTCCTATAGACCGTCTGAACAACATACTAAAATTTCATTTTGATTAAGTCATTTTTACGGCAGTTATCGTGCTAACGGACAGACAGACAGACAGACAGACAGACAGACAGTATGAACAAAGTCATAAACACTTTTCAACTTTGTTGTAAAGTGTTAAAAACAACATATATATGCACATTTTTTTCTAAATTATTCTTACGAAAAATAAAACAAATGTGCCAAATAAACTCGAACAATGAAAATAAGTCTATGAATTACAACAGTTTTAAAACTTGTGCTCAACGAGAAGTCATTTTGCTCCGACAAAATAAATAAACAAAATTAATATTTCTACCATCTAATCCACTGCAATACAGATACTTGTCAAAATATGACTCAGTAGATGTCACGTAAAAATACCATCTACACCAACTGCAATAGAATTCAATCACAATAGTCATGTAATAATCAAAAATAACATATGCAAATACTTTTCGAAATTTATTCGTACAAAAAATAAAACACATATACCAAATAAACTCGAACAATGAAAAGAAGTATATGAATTACAACAGTTTCAAAACATATGATCAAGAAGAAGTCATTTGCTCCCACAAAATAAATAAACAAAATTAATATTTCTACCATCTAATCCACTGCCAATACAGATACTTGTCAAAATATGACTCAGCAGTAGTCACATAAAAATACCATCTACACCAACTGCAGTATAATTTAGTCACAATGGCCATATAATAATCAAAAATAACATATATATGCAAATTTTTTTCGAAATTTATTCATACGAAAAATATGACAAATGTGCCAAATAAACTCGAACAACAAAAAGAAGTTCATGAATTATAACTGTTTCAAAACATATGCTCAACAAGAAATCATTTTGCTCCGATAAAATTAATAAACAAAATTAATATTTCTACCATCTAATGCACTACTAATACAGATAATGTGACTCAGCAGATGTCACATAAAAATATCATCTACACCAACTGCAGTAGAATTTAGTCACAATAGCCATGTAATAATCAAAAATAACATATGCAAATATTTTTCGAAATCTATTCGTGCAAAAAAATAAAACAAATGTGCCAAATAAACTCGAACAACAAAAGGAAGGCTATGAATTACAATAGTTCCAAAACATATGCTCAACGAAAAGTCATTTCGCTCCGACAAAAGCGATATATTGATTGAAATATCAGATGACAGAAAGTGAGCTGTTTGAACTGCCGATTCTCACGAGTATATCCTGATAACACGCGCACGTTATTGACCGCTATTACTAGCTATTATCCTGACGAGCATCGAATAATGCACAGATGAAAGTAAGCGCTCTAAGTCATCTATGGTGATCAGATACTGATATGAATTTTCATGTAAGTATTCTTGTTCTTATACTCATAAGGATAGCATCAGTTATCTTGTTTGTTTGGTGTCATTTTAATTAAAGTTTTATCTGTAATTTATGATGAAAATTGGGTGATCCATCATGTTGCGGATGTTTAAAAAAATGAAATTACTTCATAAAATGTTTAAAAAGAACTTTTATATAAAATAATAAAGTCAAAATATATGTCAAGTTTTTCAGTTTACTAATATAAATTAATAGCTGAAACACGCGACTTTGTTTGTGTTTTAAAATATGTGCAAATGCTAATAGCATGTATATTACTTTTTTCCCTTAAAGCATATAAATTACTTCCTTTTTAAAAACAAAAAATTAGAAAATATGTTTCCTTAATGCGAAATTATTTTTGCACCCAAATCTAAAGAATAAACCATCTTAGTCTCTTCTGTAAACACACCCTCCCACTCCTAAAAGAATCTGATATGGATAGCACATAACTTTCCCTATATAATGCAATAGATCTACTTCTTTTACAGTGAAAAAATGACGTATAAGGTCTACAACGCAATGTTTTTAATATTGAATTGCACATTCAGCGTTTTTCCGTATGACAGCATGTAAAACTATTTCCATTAGTTTATATTTCACGAAACTCTAAATTGACAATTATCAATATTGATAGCTTCCGCAATAAGCAACATAGTTCATATATTAAATTATTTTAATAATTAATTAATCGATTTGGCCTCATTGTTTTAACTTAGCGCCATGTTTGCAATTTTAACTATGTTTTCGTCAATCTATGTTAGCGATATTTCGCTAATTCGTTGCCAAGTTCGAAAAAAATTATCGCTAAGCGTTACAGACAAATGGAAAGACGGAGAGCATTTCGTTAATATCAATAACTGTTGGCGAATTGTTGGTCGTCAAAATATAAATCTATTACACAAAGTATTTTCTCTCATGAATGGAATGAACTAGATCTACAGAATTGATGTTAACAAATTTTTTGCATAATATTGCACATAAAAGTCCACATATTTCCCAATAATTAATATTTTTTCTAATTTTATGTGATTTTTTTGATAAATTTATTTCAAAAATGGGCAATATCTCGAAAAGGGTTCATGTTAGCGTTCTAAAATTTGCGCCAATCGTTTTCTAATGAAAAATTGCATAGCAAATAATTATTTCGTAACATTATTGAAAGTCCTGATTTTTTGATACATTTTTAATAATTCATTCGAAAACTTAAGGGTATTCAGAACATTTGATTGCGTTTAAAATCAATAGACAGTACTCAATGATTGTAATTATTGTACCAAATTTCGTTCGAAACGCTCCATTCGTTCGTGAAATATCTCCTCCATAGACTCACGGACACACACACATACATACACACACATGTTAACACACACACACACACACACACACACTATCACACATATACATACACACACGTGTTGACACACACACACACACATACTAAAACACACACACACACATACTAACACACACACACACACATACTAACACACACACACATACTAACACACACACACATACATACACACATACATACTAACACACACACTAATACCCACATACATACTAACACACTAACGCACACATTCCCATAGACATCATCTCAAAAACAATCGACTAAAGTTCAGGGATGCTTGAAAGGTGACTGCCTTCGAAAACTCGAATTCTAAATTCCGACCCCGGCACACTATGTATATACTATGTATTATGTAATACCTATGTAATACCTTATATACTATGTATATAAGGAAAGTTAAAAGGGGGGCAAAGTTTGGTCAACTTATGACAGAAGGTGGATGCTGACATAAGTATCAAAATATTTTTTCATATCAAATTTAATCCTGATACAACAATCAATTAAACACAATCAGAAGTATAAGAATTTGAAAATCTTTATCAAAATCAAAGCTGTGATATAGGAAGTTAAACACATCAATAATAACCGTAAAAAATCTGATGTAGGCAGCACAGGAATTTTTGTATATAATGCAATAAATTTACTTCTTTCACAGTGGGAAAATGATGTATAAGATCCACACATACATACACACATACTTATACACACACACGCACACATATACTTACACACACACACACACACAAACACACACTTACACAGACATCACCTCAACAACGATCGATTAAAGTTCAGGGATGCTTGAAACGAGCTCTTCCGTCGAAAACTCAAATTCTGATTTCCGACCCAGTTTCAATAATTTCCCCTATACATTACACTATGGGGAAAGTAATTATTTTATCTAGTTTAATTAATAAAAAAAATTCAAAAATTCTTATATCAAATGTAAATTAAATACTCCTGTTCATCCGACTCACCCGAAAGTTCGGAGCAGCTACCTAGACGGCCGATTAGAAGGTAAATTATCAAACTTCACAAATAATAAATATAAAACTTTCACTCCACCCAACATACTCGTATATATAAAATTAAAAACCTGACTGTCATGTTGTCCGTGTATATGATTTTATCTACCATTTATTAAATTTATTTATCTATCATTTTCCTTATTATTTAGAACAGATAAATGCAATTAAAACCTCTGACTTATTAACACATTTGATGTCATTTTTTATGGAATAAAAAATGTTGCTAAATAACACGATATAACTTCATTCAAACAGTTTCAACAAAAATCATTTGATCAATATTATTTTTATGAACAAGATTATTTTATATCTTCATTAATATCTTGAAAACTCCTAGAACAATATATAAATATATATAAATATGCAAAATATGTTTATCCACAATGAAATAAAGAATAAGCATACAAAATTTGAATATATATATATATATATATATATATATATATATATATATATATATATATATATATATATATATATATATATATATATATACATATATATATACATATATACATATATATGTATATATATATATTTATATATATGTATATATATATTTATATATATGTATATATATATTTATATATATGTATATATATATATATTTATATATATGTATATATATATATTTATATATATGTATATATATATATATGTATATATATATATTTATATATGTATATATATATATTTATATATATATATATATTTATATATATATATATATATATTTATATATATATATATATATATTTATATATATATATATATATATATATATATATATTTATATATATATATATATATTTATATATATATATATATATATATATATATATATATATATATTTATATATATATATATATATATATATTTATATATATATATATATATATATATATATATATATATATATATATATATATATATATATATTTATATATATATATATATATATATATTTATATATATATATATATATATATATATATATATATATATATATATATATATATATATATATATATATATATATATATATATATATATTTATATATATATATATATATATATAATAATAATAGAAGTTTTAAAATCCAATGAACGAAAAGTAAGAAGATGTAACACGATAAACCTAACTTTTTTAAAAACACCCACAGAATAAAATATAATACAGCAAATCATCAATCAAATGGATAAAAAATACAAAACACAAGCTATCAAGTTACAGAAAATCAACCAAATTAAAAGGTATGGAAACAAAAAAAGAAAAACTTAAGCTAAATTCAACTATCTAACAGGCTTACAAAACAAAAGTAAAAATCAACTAATCCTCAAGCAAATGGGAAAAAAATAAATAAAATAAATATCGAATCAACAAGTCAATGAAAAATATAAAGGTATGGAATCGAAATAAGTATAACAAACGAAATCAAGCACAAACGCATTACACGTGGACGAGGCTCTAAGCCTAAATCATGAATTGTTATATATATATGAATGTTTTATATATATATATATATATATATATATATATATATATATATATATATATATATATATATATTATGGATGTCGTGCGAAGTGAAGGTTTTATATTTATTATTTGGGAAGTTTAACGACTTACATTTCAGGTATTCTTAGTAATGGTTTCATTTGTATAATGTATGAAACTTTCATGATATTTTAAATTCATTTCTGTGTGATTATGAAAGACAGCATATATTTAGCAAAACTAAATGTCATTGGAACAAACTCGTCATTTTAAAAAGTTTAATATAATGACCATGATTATAATAATGGTATGTTATCGATATTCAAGGCACAGTTCAAAACGGTATATTTTTATGCTAAAAGTTCTGGAATATTTACAAACTTTACAAAAATAATTTCTACTTTACATATTTTGCATGGTTACCGTTTGTCACTTGCTATATTCATAGTAAATTAACTGTATTGCGACTCAACTCGACTTTCTCATACAAGAATCCACTTTTAAATAGCTTATGAATATTTTTGCGGGGAGAGGAGCTAATCACATGACGAACATAAAAATTGTATCGCAGCATCTTTTCTCTACAATGATAGAAACTAAGTTTCGTGATCATATTATTATAAGCTAATTAATTTCAAATAGCTTGCAATTTTTTTTCCAAATATTGCAAGAAAAATTTTGAAAAATATGTATCGTTGGTCCAAATGATTACAATTATAGCACATGACCTTTCATTTCAAAGGGCTTAGAAAAGTCGTTTGTTGATACTAAGTTTGACAATGCACCCTCTCAGAAGGGGGCTAATTTGCCCCCCGAGGGAACTAATGATGTTACGAAAACAAAAATTGTATTGCTGCTATTTTTCACTACAATGACTGAAACTGTTAACTTTTGCAATCATTGAGTAATAAATTCCCCCTTTTATGCATAATTATGACCAATTTTATCCCATGTTGCCATGGTACAGAAATAGAATTTTGAATAAATTTCGAGGTTTTCTCTTAAATTTCAAAACATTCTATCTAGTTCTAGATTCCTCGTTAACAAAACCAGATATAAATTTTCGTAAAATTCCATTCATATTTGTAGCAGCTATTGTGTACACAAAAAATCGACCACAGACAGATAAACGGACATCACTCTAAATATAGACGAAACGTGTTCAGAACGTCCTAAAATATATATTGGCATCAAAATCTCGAAATCGAAACTTTCGTGAAAATAATACTTTAACTCTACTATATTTAATAGTACGAAGAAATGAAGTGCTTACTGATATTATAATATTCCACTGATAATTGGAATAGTGTAAAAAGCATTTCATGAATTTAATAATTGATTTCTTTTAATAAAAAGAGCATCAATATTCATTGATCTGAACACATGTGACTTGAAGTTAACTTCTTTGTATATATTGTTTTAAACTTATCATAATATACGTTATTGAGGTAAATATTGCATAATACGTATATTTGCGGGTATTAATCAAATATCGTACATTCAAAATCAAACATATATATTACACAAATGATTGTAAAATAAATCAAAGCAAAACAAGAACAATAATTAAGCAAATGAAAGATATAATTACAAAACAAATAAATACATATTGAACACACATCAATCAAAAACAAACACTATTTATTAAAGAAAATAATTTACTAAACAACTCTTAAAACTTAAATATATGAAAATTCCAAAAGAAATAACTTTCTTAAATTGTAAATATTTGCAACAAATTTAATTCGAATAAGAATTTGCTAATCGAATTAGATTATTATCGAATTAAATTGTATTAGACTAGAAAAGAGTTTTATCGGATCTGCAAAATATCTTAAATGGGATATTATATTGAAAAAGATTTCAGCTGAATATATTTTAATAGATTTGATTACTTAATATAATCTATGGAATTTATTTCGGTTGTACTAATAGTACTGTTTACCGATGCAGCTAATATTTTTTCATATTACTTACATGCTATGAATATTTAGTATACTGATTCTAATTTAAATATTTTTGTGTAAATTTTTTTATGGGTGTATGTGTAATGTTTTCAGTATTTAAACCATATTTTTATATGAATATATCATTTCAATTGTGCAAAATGCTACATGCTACATTCCAATATATTTCTTTCAAGCTAGATACACTGTATGTACGTATGATTAAAGATTCTACATTGAGAATAAATCTCATTGTTTTAAAATCCATCTTACATAATAAATGAAAATGTTTGTCTGTCTGTGTCCTCTGTAGTGATGAATTGAAGCAACGGACAGCTGTGAAATTTGCTACAGCGGTGCTTCAAGTCCCCTTAATGTGCACCTTAAAGTATTATTTTAAAGTTCGATTTTTAGTTAATCTAAATTGAGGCACAATTATGAGCGATATTCACACAAATCGGTTCCTTAGGGAACGAAAATATTATTTCAGTGTGTCCATACGAATATTTTTTCATACTACTTACATGCTATAATTATTTAGTATACTGATTGCAATTTACATGTTTTTGTGTAAAGATAAATTTTTATATGGGTATGTGTTGTTGAGACCCAGACCGTCCGACCTACCAGAAAGGTGTAAGGTAACTGTTTGGACGGCCGGGAAGTGCCACTCAATTTAGACTGGAACCCAGTGGGGGAGGCATCCACAGGGACCGTACCCTCCTTCCCCTACCACCAACCTCTCGGAAGGACTTACGGACCCACATGTTTAACGTGATCGTACTCCGCATAAACACGGCGGCAGTTCTGGCAGCGGCGAGAATCGCGCGCTAACCAATGGGCTGCCGCGCCCGAAAAGAGCCAACAACACGCGGTGTTCCCAGGTGGTCACCCACCCAAGTACTAACCGCGCCCGATGCTGCCTGACTTCGGTGATCTAACGAGAACCGGTGTTTTCAGCACGGTACGGTCGTTGGCCTATATATGGGTATGTGTGTAATATTTTAATGTTTTCACTATTTAAACCATATTTTATATATGTATATATCATTTCAATTGTACAAAATACTTTATGCTACATGCCACATTCTAATATATTTCTTTCAAGCTAGATACACTGTATGTACGTATGATTAAAAATATATCTACATTGAGAATAAATCTCATTGTTTTAAAATCCATCTTACATAATGAATGAAAATGTTTGTCTGTCTATGTCCTCTGTAGCGATGAATTGAAGCAACGGACAGCTGTGAAATTTGCTACAGCGGTGCTTCATGTCCCCATAATGTGCACCTTAAAATATTATTTTAAAGCTCTATTTTTAGTTAATTTAAATTAAGGCACGATTATGGACGATATTCACACAAATCGGTTCCTTAGGCAACGAAAATATTATTTCAGTGTTTCCATCCTTACATCATCGGAAAAATAAAAGGACGTTTTTTCTAACGAATCCGTAGTACAATTCTTTCATATTTGTTTATGAATATTTAAATGTATCGAAATAAGCATTTTTTTTTTTTTTTAATTTGTCTATTTTCTGATTTTCCGTTAATTTCCAGCAAAAACCATAAAATAATTTATTTTCCATTAAAAAATTTACAATTAAATTAAAATATTTTTATTTAAATTAAAAAAGTGTTTTCCATTTTTTCGTCACCGTTCCGACAGTTGCTGTGCAGTAGGCTGGGCCTGCTTGTAAGGACACGTGAATGTTTGTGGTGAACGCGTGGCAAATAGTTCTCGCAACAGTATATGCTGAAGACCCAGACCGTCCGACTCGTCCAAAGGACTAAGAGCAGCTATTTGGACGGCCGGCAACAGTATATGCGGAGAAACTAAAGGATTTGAATTAAAATGAAAGGAAGAAACAATTTCGGGTAAAAACAGGCGATTTGGAAATTGAGTGGTGTTAATCATACATGTATTAAGTAGCGGGAGCTCATTTAGGACCCGAGAAACGACGAGTAATTCTTTGTAGTCTATAATAATAATAATAAATGAAGATGCCTGTCTGTTTGTGTCATTCGTAAAGAAACAACCCACAGCCATGAAATTTGGCACTGAGACACTTAAACTCCCGAAAGAAAACATCTCGTCAAGACCTTTTCAAAGTCCGAATTAGTTTAAAAGTTAAGATTATAATAGTCGAAATATGGCGTAATCCCAAGATAGCGGAAAATTCTGATAGGTAGCGCCATCTATTACACTTTTCTAAAACCGAAACCATATTTAAATTTTAGACAGTTCATACTGCTTCCGTAAGTCCATCAGAGAGGTTGGTGATAGGGGAAAGAGGCTACGGTCCCTGTGTATGCTGCTCCCACTGGGTTCAGTCTAAATTGGATGGCACTTGAGTGGCACAAACTCGTTCTAGTTACATATAAAAAAAACTTAAATACATTTAAAGAAAATATAGTAAAATTATAAATAAATATCAATTAGAATATAGTGCTATACAATTCACTTAAATAATACTACACATATTGATAATGAATTATAGCGTGTTAGGTACGAAATAACTGCACTGTTCTTTGCAGTCATGTGAAATATAGTTTGACCTGCAATATTGGAATGTAATCGTAAAGCAGAATTTACGATATCACTTGGAATTTTATCTCAATAATGTTAAAATGAAAGTATCTATTATATCTGAAAAAACTTACACGGTTTCAACTTTAACGAAGGAAAGTATATTTGAACCTGCAGATAAAATCTATTTTTCTTTAACTAGATAAATTTACTGACTACCACTTCTAGCCCAATTAATTCAATTTAGAAATAATCACTGTCGAAATTACCTTATAATTTAATTTCATTTATTTTCAATAATCTTAAAATGAGAACATCTATTATATCTGAAAAAAAAATTTGCATTGTTTCAACTTTAGCGAAAGAAAATATATTTGAACCTGCAAATAAAATATATTTTTCTTTAATAGGATAAATTTACTGAGGACCACTTCTAACCCAATTAATTCTATTTAGAAATAATCACTGTCGAAATTACCTTAAAATTTTTTTATTACAAAGAAAAAGTTTGTTTTCTCTTAGGAAACACAGTTTTTGAATCAAGAAGCCCATTAGCAAAAATTTCCGCAAGCACAGATAATACCCCCAGGAAACTTTCTGCAAGTTAAAATACTAACCTATGACCAAAAATCTTGAGACCTTGGATTGGTAAATCCCGGATTTGAATCCCGGTAATGGTAGGTGCAACATGCATTTTTAATCAATGAAACCATGTCTCTTATCGTACTTACAAGGGGCTAATTCAATCGTACATCTGAAACGCGTAATGTTACCTCCCGCAAGGTCAAAACACTGACAGGCATCCTTTATTTCTGTTTATTGGAGATCGACGGCCCGGTACGGTTTATCCATATCTAGATTCTGCAACTCTGTTTTTTTTATATATAAATATAATTTTATAAAATTACAAAATAAAACAAAATGTTTCTCATTGTTGTCAAACTCCCTTTACCTCAACGGGTATGAAACGGATCACATCATTCGGGTAGCATTCTTTGTTTCTGTCAAATTCTCTTTAACCTAGTAGGATTGGATTAATCGCAGCCCGCAGATTACCCAGTTAATACTAAAACTCCATGTATTCGAGCCATTCCCAGATCTATACGACAGTGTACTTTACCTGGGTAAAAGAAGGTTTACCCGATTTGGGGCTCTACCCGTAACATTTAAAGATTGAATTTTGTACAGGATGCCTAATTTTCAAATAGTATCGGAATTTTTCAAGTCTTCCGAATGATTCTGGTTCCAAAATATTCACATATAATGTGGATTTTTATTCGGCAAGGTCCAAATATGGTCGGACGAGGTATCATTCGTGTAAGACTATAAGAACTTTATAAGAGGAGCTGTAGCGTATTTACTTTATATACTAGCAAAATCTACAAGGCCCTAGCACACGCTGGCTGTCAATACTATCTGATTTAAGAATAGTACGCTCGTCCTGCGGGTTAATTACTCATATTTCAGTCAAGAATACGACGCTGACGGCCAACTATTGACAACTGGGCTTGAAATATTCACAATCAATATTATGCATTTATAATCTTGTAACCAGCGACATTTCTCTTTGGACATTGTATGCTTAACGGTTGGCAATGTAAAATTTACAGATTTTTAAAAAATGCATGCATAACCTGTCTGATGTTTTATGTAAAAGGTACTTAACAAAATAAAATAAAGCTAGTTTACTTACCTACGTTCAAACAAATATTGCCACTCTGCCAGACTCCATGCAAACAAAAACAATATCAAAAAGTAAATTGGAAGCAAATGATATTTTTCAGTATTATTTCAAAAGATATTTGAATATGTGGAACAGTTCGATAATATAACTCGGAGTAAATATTAAACTGCAATATGCGTGGCAATCAGAAAAATTCGATCAACTGAACTGCCGAGCAAAGTCTGAAATAGAAGTGGTAACCACAACACCTCATATTAAATTTCTTATATAAATTATATGAACAACTTTTAATGGACATATTTAGTAAAAAGTAGTTAAGTTTAATATTAGTTGATGGGCAAATGATTTAATAAAAATCGTGGGTAAGACTGCATTTTTCTAAATTTCCTAATTGTATGGACTACGTAAAGGGAAATTTTTGCAATCGAATTAAAATATTGAATATCGGACTTTTATGGATCAACACATTTAACAATATCTCTTTGGAATCTGCAGACTCGATGTCTCTAAGTAATTGAGACACAATTTCAATTTATAAACACAAGATGGAATGTCCCACTGGTTAGTGGAGACCCGAGTTCGATTCTCTGCTCTGCCCAAACGGTTCACGCAGAGTACGGGCACGTTAAATATGAGGGTTCTTAAGTTCGTCAGAGAAATTGGTAGTAGAGGAAGAGGAGGGTACGGTACCTGTGGATTTCGCGCCCACTGAGTTCAGGTCTAAACTGTGGGCACTTCTCTGCTATCCAAACAGATACCTTACACCTTTGAGTAGGGGGCGCGGTAGCCCAGTGATTAGCGCGCGGGAATTGCACTCAGTAGGCCCGGTTTCGATTCCCACCGCTGCCAAAACTGCTATTGTGTTCCCGCGGAGTACGAACACGTTAAACATGTGGGTCCGTAAGTCCTTCCGAAAGGTTAGTGGTAGGGGAAGGAGGGTACGGTCCCTGTGGATGCCCCTCCCACTGGGTTTCGGTCTACATTGAGTGGCACATCCCGGCCGTCCAAACAGTTACCTTACACCTTCCTGGTAGGTCGAACGGTCTAGGTCTCAACAACAACACCTTTGAAGTATTTCACCCTACGAGTTAGTTCCAGCCAACGGCCCTACCGTGCTGAAAACAACGGTTCTCGTTAGATCACCGAAGTCAAGCAGCATCGGGCGCGGTTAGTACTTGGGTGGGTGACCACCTGGGAACACCGCGTGTTGTTGGCACATTTCGGGCGCGGTAGCTCGGTGGTTTGCGCGCTGGATTTGCACGCTGCCACAACTACCACCGTGTTCATGCGGAGTACGATCACGTTAAACATGTGGGTTCGAAAGTCCTTCCGAGAGGTTGGTGCTAGGGGAAAGAGGGTACGGTCCCTGTGGATGCCTCCCCCACTGCGTTCCGGTCTAAATTGGGTGGCACTTCCCGACCGTCCAAACGGTTACCTTACACCTTCCTGGTAGGTCGGACGATCTGGGTCTCAACAACAACAACCCTACGAGTTACTTCCATTAGATCATTGAGGTCTCAAAAATACCAAATTTTGATTTTTTTTAAATGCCAAATTTGACGTTTCAAGGGCAGCAATTTTCAATTCACAAGTATTACGACGGATAACTAGCTACTCTGCTTAAAATAGCAATCAAATGAGTCGTAGAACAGGACAATAGCCAGTATTAAAAAAAAAAAAAAAATGGGGAGGCAGTTCACATCTGCAAGTGTATTTTTATCTCAAATCAAAAGGACGAGAACACTTCAAATATATAGAAGAAAATAATATTGTCATAGTAGTTCAATTATTATAAAGTCGCTTGAACAGGCAATGATCCAGAATTCGTATCCCGATGACTAAAATTTGTGTAAAAGAAAAATCCCATTTTTCATTTCATTTTTTCCACGAAAATATACCAAATTAAAGAAAACAAGCAGTTGCAGATTTAGTATTGTAAGCTTAATGGTAGTGTAACTTTGAACTTTTGGTGTAAAATGGAAATGATATCTACTTAATTTCAATTTTAATCATTAATGAAAATTATGAAAGCAGATCATACGAATTGAAAATAATTCTTGTAACGTTTTACATATATTAGTTGTAACATTTTCAAAAACTTCAATTCAAATTCAAAAGCTGTCAGAAAAAAAAATGTTTGGAAATGCAATTATCAAAACAGTTTGTTGCACATTAAAAAAAATGTTACAACAAATTAAAAAAATTATTATTAGTAGTAGTAGTGTTGTTGTTGTTTTCGTAACTAATCTCCCGTAGTGAAGGAGCGCCTATGCACCACGTCCACTAGACTCCTGGTCCCATGGCGAAGAGGAGAGAGATTTGCGGCCTCACTTTTATTGAGACTCCTCAAGGGCGGAAGTGTGACTTTGCCTCGACAACACAACATCCATGCCCGCTGGCGGGATTCGAACCCACAACCCGGCAATCCAGCGATCAGACGGAAACGCGTGCCCCTGACCGCTCGACCACCGGATCGGCATTAGTAGTAGTAATAGTAGTAGTAGTAGTAGTGGTAGTAGTAGTAGTAGTAGTAGTAGTAGTAGTAACAGTAGTATTACAGCAAATTTAAATAATGTCTTGTTGAAGCCATTTTTTTCACACATTATTACCTTTACCATAAAAATCATATAAAGAACTAACTGGGCTAACTTTAAATATTTTGAAATTAATATATTCTTTAAAATAAACATGCCAAAATTTAGACTAGTCAACATTGAATAACTTTCTAATTTAGAAAAGCGATACATAAAACGGAAACTTTCAACCTATAGGTCAACAACAAAGGCCAGTCAACAAATAAAATATGTAAATTCTCCGAAAACTATTAACTGAAAGACTAATTAAAATTCATAATGTGAAAACAACATCATAGTGTCAAATCATCGCAAAATACATAACTTGCACTATCTACTGCAACATAGTACTTTTTGTTATACAGGGTGTCCTAAAAAGATTGAGACGCACTTTAATTCTTTACCTGTTGCAGATAAGTGGGCAATATAAATTGCAAAAATGCTGAAAGTAAGGTAAGAAATAAGACTACGTTAATGAAAGAGTCCTCCCATTAATTTTCAAAAAGTTACACTTTTTAAATTTTTATACGACCCCCTTACACAAATTTGGTCAATCAGAAAATTTTATTTTTAATGCAACAAGATCATTAAAAAACCGCATATCTATATCTTTAAAATTGAGTGAGTTATATTTAACTGAAAATTGAATATTGTGAATGGGGACCATATATCAAATTAGAAATGTAAATTTCTGACATATCACAAAAAAGAACAATGTATGCATATTTTAATTATGTGCCCCAACCGCGTAGTGAGTACCACTACTTTATATGATCTCTGTCTGTGTAGTGCTTTATTTAGATGCTTTTGTGATAAAAAATGTTGACACTTATTAACGTATTTTTGATCTAAACAATTTCCATCGTTAATTTGTTTATGATCCCTATTTTCACTGATGAAACAGCTTTTCACATGGTACGGAAAAGTGGCATAAGTCAGATTTTTTCCTTTATCAAAATTCAGTTGATTTTAAAGATACAGATATGCTGTTTTTTTATGATATTGTTGCATTAAAAATAAAAATTTTCTGAATGATCAAATTAGTCTAAGGGAGTCGTATAGAAATTTTAAAAATGTAACTTTTTGAAAATTAATGGGAGGACTATTTCATTAACGTAGTTTTATTTCCCACCTTATTTTCAACATTTTTTCAATTTACATTGCCCACTTATCTCCAACAGGTGAAGAATTAAAGCGCGTCTCAATCTTTTTGGGACACCCTGTATATGAAATTTTCTGAAAATATATTCGCATTTTTAACACTTTACAACAAAGTTGGAAAGTGTTTATGATTTTGTTCATTCTGTCTGTCTGTCTGTCTGCCTGTCCCTTAACACGTTAACTGCCGTAAAAATGATTCAATCAAAATAAAATTTTAGTATGTTGTTCAGACGGTCTGTAGGACCTATGGGAATATAAATGAATAATATCACCCAATTAGTTTTGGATTCAACCCGGGTTGAAAAAATGAAATACATTGAACCCTATGGGACCTAATTTTTCAAACATTTTTTAAGCGGATTTAAAATTCACAAATTGCTTCGAAAATTTTAGGTAATATTTAAATTATTCCATAAAATATATAAAAAATTTTCAGCAAAATATATCCCGTAGTTTTTGAAATAAAAATTAAAATAATAATTACACCTCTTATATGAAGCGATCACGTGACCATGATATGAAAAGATCACGTGACCCACTTCAAAATATAATACGGCATCCATCTTGTCTCAAAATCGTGATTTTTAAAGTTCTTTTTAATTCATATTGAGTGTTGTATTCGTCCTAAAACCTCTTTATTTTTGCTTAAATTCTGTGCATCTACATACTGAAACAACGCAATTACAATATATTTGAGCCCAAATTTGTTTATTTCTACAACGAAGCCTATTTTTCACTTATATAAAATGTAAACAGCAAAATACGTAGGATGAGTTGTATAAGAATTGCTGTATTTCTTTAACGCAAAATTATTTATCTCATGGAATCAGCATAGCTGATATGAATGAAATTGATTTTACAGAGAGAAGGACGATTTTTTTCGATGACGTTTTAAGCATAGAGTTTAATTACTTGTAGCTCCATGGTCTTAAGTTTTTAAATAAAATAAATTATTTTAGTACTGTGATGAATGAAATGAATGGGAAAATGTTATGAATAAAATGCTGCTTTTATAGAGAGAGCCAGGCGTGTTATTTTTTCGATGACGTCATTTGAATGAATGTCAGTTGCTTTCGATGAAGTTTTCAAATATAATAAATTATTGTAGTATTATGATAATTTAAAAAATATTACCGAAGAATGTATTGCATTTTAGTGATGTTTAAATAAAATTGCATTGAAGTTGGAAAGTGTTTCGTAATCAATGCTTTAAGCATGATTGATCTTACTTGTTATATAGCAGCTGTCCAATCCATCGTCTTTGCGACTTGCAGTAAATTGATCGAACATTTTACAAGAACTTGAGCAATATTTACACCAGTTGTGAAATAGACAACTTGCAGTAAATTGATTGAATCTTTTGCAAGAGCTTAAGAAATGTTTACACCAGTTGTGAAATAGCAAATTTTCAATCCTGTGCAAAAATACTGCACGCAAATATGTCTTTAAAAAAATATGGACTCCATGGAAGTCAAAAATAAAATCTTCTTTAAATTAAGACTGATATTTTCATTTTAAAAGACTGTTTTCTTTTACATTTATTGAAACAAGTGAAGGAGAATATATTATACATTTGCATTTTAATTCTGAAGGCCGACCTGCAGGTCTCTAGTCAGACGGGGTCAAAGGGGAATGGTTCCACCTAGAAGAACATCCCTCCCCAACTGACAGGATTGAGCTACCCAACATTGGATACTGCTTGCATAATAAATTCAGAATACGAAATTTGACGCGAAAAATAATATTGTAAGCATTGATTTGTTCCATTCAGAAATCAGTTTTTATTAACACTTTACAGCATAGTTGAAAAGTGTTTATGGGCTTGTTCATTCTGTATGTCTGCCTGTCTGTCTGTCTGTCTATCCGTCAGTTCGCACGATAAGTGCCGTAAAAATGACTTTATCCAAATGAAATTTTAGTATGTCATTCAGATGGTCTGTAGGCCATATGGGAACATAAATAATTAATATAACCCAATTTGTTTTGGATTGAACCCGGGTTGAAAAAAAAATACATTGAACCCTATAGAACCCAATTTTTCAAACATTTTTTAAGCGAATTTAAAATTCACAAATTGCTTCGGAAGTTTTAGTAAATGTTCAAATTATCCCATAAAAAATATGAAAAAAATTTCAGCAAAATATATTCGGTAGTTTTTTAAGTAAAAATTAAAATAATAATTACACCCATATTATATGAAGAGATCACGTGATCCACTTCAAAATAAAATATTGCATCCATCTTGTGTCAAAATCGGGATTTTTAAAGTTCTTTTCAATTTATATTTAGTGTTTTATCCGTCCTAAAACCGCTTTATCTTTGCTTAATTTCTGCGCATCTATATTCTGAAACAACGCAATTACAATATATTTAAGTTTATATAATCATCAAACTCTAATTATTTCTACAACGAAGCCTAATATTCACTTATGGAGATTGTAAACACATCATGCTGTAAGATGAGTTGTACAAGAATTGCTGTATTTCTTTAATGCAAAATTATTTAGCTATGGAGTCTGCAATATAGCTGATATGAATGAAACATTAATTGATTTTACATAGAGAAGCAGCCAATTTTATAGCAAACTTTTTCGATGAAGTTTTAAGCATAGAGTAAAAGTATTTTACCTCCAGGGTTTTAAGTTTTTAAGTAAAATAAATTATTGTAATATTGTGATGAATGAAAGGAATGGAATAAAAGTGTATGAATTAAATATTTACTGCTTTTACATAGAGAGCCATGCGATTTATGTTTCAATGACGTCATTCGAATAAAGTTCATTTTTTTCGATGAAGTTTTAAGTTTTCAAATATAATAAATTATTGCAGTATTGTGATAATTTTAAAAATACTACCGCTGAATATATCGCATTTTAGAAATGTTCAAATAAAATTGCATTGCAGTTGGAAAATGTTTCATAATCTTTGCTTTACGCATGATTGATCTTTCTTGTTTATTTGTTTCATTATTTTTTATTAACACTTTACAACATAGTTAAAAAGTGTTTATGACTTTGTTCATTCTGTCTGTCTGTCCGTTCGCACTATAACTGCCGTAAAAATGACTTTATCAAAATGAAATTTTAGTATGTTGTTCAGACGGTATGTGTGACATACGGGAATATAAATGAATAATATCATCCAATTAGTTTTGGATGAAACCAGATTGAGAAAATGAAATACACTGAACTCTATGGGACCTAGCTTTTCAAACATTTTTAAGCAATATTTAAAATTCACAAATTGCTTCAAAAATTTTAGAAAATATTCAAATTATTCCATAAAATATATAAAAAAAATTTCAGCAAAATATATTCGGTAGTTTTTTAAATAAAAATTAAAATAATCATATAATATGAAGAGATCACGTGCTCCTCTTTAAAATAAAATATGGCATTTACCTTTTTTCCCAGAGTCGTGATTATTAAAGTTCGTTTGAAGTTACATTTTGTGTTGCATCCTTCCTAAAACCGCTTTGATTTTGTGTAATTTTTGTGCATCTATATTCTGCTCCAACGCAATTACAATATTTTTTAGTTTAAATGATCATCAAACTTTGATTTATTCTACAACTAAGACTAATTTTAACGGATACAGAATGTAAACAAGTAATTGTAAAGATGAGTTGTATAAGAATTGCTAAATTTTTTAAACAAAATTATTTAACTCTGGGGTCTGGAATAAAAGTGTATGTATGAAATATTCACTACTTTTACATAAAGAACCAGACGATTCATATTTCGACGACGTCATTAGAATAAAGCTAATTTTTTTTCAATGAAGTTTTAAGTTATCAAGTAAAATAAATTATCGTAGTTTTGTGATAATTAAAAAATATCACCTCTGAATGGTATTTTAGTTGAAAAGTGTTTCATAATAAATGTGTTATGCATGATTGATTTTTCTTGTTTAATATAAAAAAAGCTTCTTGTCATCATACAATCAACAGATAAAATTCTTCCAAAAAGGGCTTTAAAGTGTCCAGCAATATTGTGAATGCTATGTTCCAGTCTCTGAACTCGATTAGGGGTGATAAAAAATTTAGATGACTTATTTTTTTTTTAATTTTGGATTACTTTGATGATGATTTAGATTTTAAAGTGAACCAAAATATTTGCAAAAATATTGGGTTTATAGAGAGACCAACTGTTTTTCAGAAAAAGCACAAATTTAAACGATCATATTGTTTGTGGTTATAAAAATGACAACTATTTGAGAAAACTATTTGAGACAGACAAATAGCAAAGGTTAAAGTCGGTTATGATGGGGTATTGGATATGGTGCTCCAAGATATTGACAAATAAATTAGCAGTAATAAAGAACTTATAGCAGCAATTTCTGCAGTTGAAAATGTAAGTCAAAAGTTGAACACTTTAAATATTTTAAAGATTTAGGGATACAAATCTCTCAAAAAGAACTAATTGTTGCCAAAAATATTCTGAATGGTAAATTTCATTAAAATGATGACTACTTTAGAACGTTATATCTAGTGAAAGGTATTTTTCTACGCAGTTTAGCTGCAACTTGCAGAATGATTTGTTGCATCACTGCATTATGTGAGAATGTGATAACATACATTTTCAGTACTGACAAATGTAGACAAGCTACAACGCCAATGCATGACAAGTTAAAGACAATCAAATTGAGATCTCTAATAGGTAACTCAAACAAGTACGCCGACCCACCCGAAGGTACACGGGAATATCTCTAATAGGTAAATAAATAATCTTCATAGCTACCTTTCTGAGAAACCCTGTATAATAATTCAAGAGATTTCCTTACATGGCTTTAGTTATGCAGTTGATAATATAGCAGGCCACAACCAGGAGGTCCAAGTTTGACTTCCGGTTCCCACCAAATTAGTTTTTACTTTCCTTATATACATAGTATAATGTATAAGGAAAGTATTGTGACGGGGGCGAAAATTCGAATTCGAGTTTTCGACGGGAGAGCATGTTCCAGGCATCCCTGAGCATCAAACGTTTTTGAGGTGATGCCTGTGTGTGTGTATGTGTGTGTCAGTGAGTCTGTGGAGACGATATTTCACAAACGAATGGAGCGATTCGCACGAAATTTGGTACAAAAATCACAATCCGTAAATATTGGAATTCTATTGCTCTTAAACGCAATCGAATGTTCAGAACCCACCTAAATTTTCGAGTGAAATTTTGAAAAATCATCAAAAAATCAAAACCAACTAGCAATGGTTACGCAATGGTTACGCAACTAGCAATGGTTGGCTAATGGTTACGCAACTAGCAATTTCTTATGTAATTTTCCTTTACAAAACGATTAACATAAGCGTTAGAACACTAGCATAAACCGTTCTAGAGATATTGCACATTTTTCAAATAAATGTATCAAAAAATCACATAAAATAAAAAAAAAATATTAACTATTGTGAAATATGTTCACTTTTCATATGTAATATCATGCGATAAATTTGGTAGCATCATTCT
This sequence comes from Amaurobius ferox, assembly GCA_951213105.1. Classification (NCBI taxonomy): domain Eukaryota; kingdom Metazoa; phylum Arthropoda; class Arachnida; order Araneae; family Amaurobiidae; genus Amaurobius; species Amaurobius ferox. The sequence continues at coordinate 106,518,615 of OX578142.1, read as the reverse complement.
TGAGGATCTAACACGTTCCATTCATAAAAGATACTTTAGTTAATACTTTTGTATTTGAACGCCAATAGCCATTTATCTACTATTACATTTTAGCGCCAAAACTCCATTTAAATTGATATAACTATATGGCAACAAAATTTTATGAAAATTAATGTCTACAAACATTTTTCTATATTTTTAGCATTTAATTGAAAAACTTCATTAAACTTTATTTATGTATTTTTTTTTTGTGAACTTCAATATAATTTTAGGAGGAGGTTAAAGTAAAACTTTTTTAGGTGTTATATTTAAAAAATTCAGAAAGCATATGTCACAGTTTATCTATAAAAATGCGCAAAGCACTTGTGTCGCAAAACACACATTCAAAAACTATCAATTAATCTATCATGAAAATAAAATGTTCTACCAACCTTTTACTAAATGCGTTTTCTGTAGTTACAGATAACGAGTAAGACAATAAACTCTAAAAATTTGACATCATTTGAAAAAAAATTACTAGTTCATAAATATTTTTAATATTCCAGTACAAACAACGATTTTAGACCCGGTAATCTTTCCCTTAAATATAGTGTAATAGTGTGGCGGCGCATAAAGAAATTAGGTCACCTTCAGATTTAGAATTGGGAGAAGTTGAATTTTTTAATTGGAGAGGTTCAAGGGCCTTTTTAAATTGGCTATAGTGGTGTAGTTAGTAGAAAAACTAGCTACAATACAGGAGGCCTAGATTTGAACTCGGTTCTTTCTGTGTGATATTCTTAGATAAAAGAATATGTCTAACATTATATCTCTCTAGTGCAATCTATGTGCCATATGATTGTAATTTTTAAACAAAGATATATGTACTGAATTTACTCATACTTTTTTACAGTTTCAATAATCAACTAGAGAAATGGACCAGAGAAAGCAAATAGTTTATTCCCTACTGTTGACGCTGCTCATTCATCTTGATTTTCATGGAATATTTGCTCAAATAAACATGAATGTTGGTAAGACGTTTTCACGTTTATTTCAAAAGTAACCACTTTGGGGCATCGATTACTCTAAAATATAAAAATATTTGCACAAGAAATTCACATCACTTTGGCTATTTTATGAACAATAGCTAAATATAACTATTATTCATAAAATAGCCAAAAACCTTATACATTAAGTAACAATTTTTAAAAAAATAAAAAATACCTGCAGTCATTTTGTTATTTTGACAAGCAAAATTAACGGAGTGTACCTCAACTCGACTTTCTCATACCAGAATTCATTTTTCTTTTCAAATTTTGCAAGAAAAAATTTAAAAAATCGGTATCGTAGATCCAAATTATTACAACTATGGCGTTTTATCCTTCCCTTTAAGGGCTTGAAAAAATCTTTCATTTGATAGCATGATTATGTCAAATTTTGTCCTATGCCGCCATGTTAAAAAAGTACAAAATTTCGAATAAAATTCAAAGTTTTCGCTCGAATTTAAAAAAAGTCTATCTCGTTTTAGATTTTTCTGTAAAAAAACAGGATAAGGAAAGTTTTTGAAAATTCATTAATATGTGTGGCCGATAACGAGCATATAAGAAATCGACCACAGATATCAGAGACAGACAGATAGACGGACATATCTCCAAAAATAGTCAGAACGTGTTCAAGAGGTTGTAAAGAGCCTTGCTGTTCCAACCGAGAATCGAACCCTGGAAACCCCCCTCCGAACTGGTCAGCTGACGCTCTATCGTTGAGCTACTGGGACGAAATTGCAAACTCTTCTTGTCGAAGTGGATTCTGCATTCTCAACCCTCTAATGTCAGATTGACGAGCAACTGACAATCTAACTGACCACCTCAAACTCTTTACCTCAGGTTAGCCTCCTGCTATCCTGCTACTACTATTTTTACCCAGGTTAGTATCCTGAATGGTCGTTATCGGCTCAATTTGAAATCGGCGCTCAATCTTCCAGAATCCACTGAATCCGTACTGGTCGTACTAGAGTCACTTTCAGATCTCTGACATATTTGCACTAACCTACAAGGTTAATTTGTTCGGACGCCATTGTAAAGAACTTTGCTGCCCCAACCGGGAATTGAACCCTGGATCACCGAACTGGTCAGCCGACGCTCTGCAATTGAGCTACTGGGGAGAAATTGCAAGCTCATATTGTCGAAGTGGATTCTGCAAAGGTCTTAAAACATATATCGGCATCAAAATCTCTGGGGGTGATGGGCGTCGCCGTTCTGTCAGTGGCGCGTGTTGCCTGGTTGGTCGTGGGGATCACACTTTTTCCCGACCGTGCAATGCAGCAAAAACCCTTTAAGCCCTTGTTGGTAAGAGGCACGGTCTGAGTCGCAGAGGCATCAAAATCTCGAAATTGAAAATTTTCGTGAAAACAATACTTTCAGAATACTACGTATAAGAAAGTAATAATAAATTAACCAATACTTAAGTAAAATACATGGAGATTAACACCCTTGAAAGAAAGGTTGCTACATTTTTGAATAAGTTGTATTTTGTTTAATAATGTATGGCGCTTAGAGTTAAAAATAATAATCTTGATCGAAAATCTGGCTCAGTTACGTTCTGAAATATCTAAAAGCCAGAACCGTTTGGTCTCACGTGAGCCGTGTAACTCAGGAAGAGCCCCATATGAGTAGAATTCATATGTTTACAACATTAGAAAATATCTTGTTAAAAGCTCTCTTGGCTCAGAAATCGATGTGTTTTCATTTTCGTATTAAATGACGGAGCTTCCTTTATGAGTAAGAAAATAACTCAAGTAAATGTTGTATAATGTAATATGTTAAGTAGTTTGTGGTACACACACAAGATTATTTCAAATTACATACAGCACTTTTTGGCAGCAAAATTTTTACCATACTATTTTTTTTATAAAAACTTTTTCTTAAAACATCTATTTCTAAGGATCTGCTACAGATAGTGTTCAGATGAAGGCTGCTTTGGATTCAGCGTACAATTCCAGAGGAGAAGGGGAGGTTCACTAAGTGTTTCTACTTTGATTCTTTTACATTTCCGGATCAAAAATTTTCATTTTACTTGAAACATATATTTCTCAAGATTGCCTAGATGTCACTTCGGATTCAAACATATAGAATTTCCTTGAAACATTCTTGAAACTATATTTTCTTGAAACATGATATTTTTCTGGATCTGCTATATATAGCTTAGATGATAACTGTTATGGATTCAACATCAAATACAGGAGGGAAATGGGGGTTCATTGTGGATTTCCACTTTCGATTCAAAAACGTTATTGAAACATCTAATTCTCAAGATTGGCTACTGATAAGGTAATGATTATTATGAATTCAGCACTAAATTCTAGAGGAAGTAGAGGGTTCACTAACGATTTCCGCTTTTGGTTCAAAAAATTTCCTTGAAACATCTATTTCTCAGGAGTGACTATAGTGTAGCTTAGATGATGACTTATACGGATTCAAGATCGCATTACAGAGGAAGTAGGGGGAATCACTAAGTATTTCCATTTTCAATTCGGGAGATGTCACTTCCAGTTTTTCCGAAAATTCGTATGAATGTATGAAATAAATATGCAAAAGAGAATAAAACTGCTTAATAGTTCCGTCAAAAAGATGAATTTTACACACCATTTGCCACCATATGAAGTCTCCATCATAAATTTTTTGTTGGATTTTTTGTTTAATATAGATTATAAATATCAAACAAGGATAGATGATCAATTGATCATCAATTGACAGTATTCACATGCACACATATCAATTTGGAATTCATATCTCAATTTAGAAGCAATAATATCTCTCATATTGATTACTTATTTTAGTACTGGAAAATATACCCAGCGTTGCCACGGATTTAAAATGAGCGGTTGTGGCAGCATTTCTCCTGTTTCTTGTACATCAATTAGGCTTGCTTTCATCTGATAATTCCGTACAGCAGCTAACAAAAATGGACTACACAAAAGACCGAATATCAATCTTCCATGCCTAAATATATTTGTATTCTTCTCTCAAAATCTTCCCACCACAAAAATCAGAGAAAATCTCGACCTTCTATTTCAATATATTTGAAGGAATGCCTTTCTGGTGTCTGCCACTACTCCAATTTTATATTTTCAAAACTCGTTAATATTGGTGGCATTTCTTCTAAGAGAGTAACCCCACCCCCTCTTCAACATAGTCATTCAATAAGGGGAAGGGACCTTTTCTGTGACAAGAAGCATCAAATACGGTCCTAACTTTGTAATGGTCCTGCCAATTGTAAAGTTCACTCTTTATCATTAGGACTTTAACCTGAATTTTCTTCCTATCTACACAATATCAACTTGAACTGAATTGCAAACTACATCTTAAATAAACTACGATCTGAAATCGATAGCAATTTGAATTAGCTTCGGCCTGAAATACAAACCTCAATTCTCCCAATGACTAGAATTCTACGAAATAATCCCGACAATTAAAACTTAAATGGATTTATTCACAGCTAACTGTCGTAATGAATAAAGTTTATTTCGGACATTCTTTTTAACGCGAAATAAACTTTCTTTTCAACTTTGAAAAACCCCATTGAAGCGATATTATAAATAAGTCGAAAGCAAACTCTCAAACAGGAAATGTACCGGTACTTAAGAACATTCCCACACTTGGAGTATTGGTGACGTGGAGAAGAAAATATAAAATAAATAAATAAAATAAAAGGACGTTAGAGTAACTGACCGATCACGTTTCAAAAGAAATGGCGCAAGCCATTATATTAATTGAAAATGGTGTTAATCCTATATTTGGCAGACATTTTTGGCTACCAAAACGGTAAATCTGCCGAAGATACATTATGCTATGTACCATCGAACTCTAGAGTGAATGATCAAAGAAAAAAGATGCTATTTTATGCAAGGCCCACGCCAAGTGGCAAATGTCTCTCCGATAATCAGAGCAAACCGCCTATATAAACTTTCACTAGAAAAAATCTTAAAAGAAGTCATTTAAATTTCTAAAATATTAATATAAAAGCGGATGAATGCCGAAATTATGCAATATACGGTGATAGTCCCCTGATCATATAAGATTCCCTACTATCCGAAGACGTATTACAATTCAGTAGGGAGAAAAGAGTAGTGATGGGTTGCTATTAACTTAGCAGCTAATTTAACACTGCTAACGCAAAATAGCAGTTTCTAAAAATGCTAAAAATAGTAGAGGCTTTTTCTTTAGGTACTAGAGTCTGCTCCCCCTGCTTGCTGCAGCTCACTAAGGGTAGGAGGTCGCAGCTTGTTACGCAAGCGTAATATGCATGGCGGGCTCTAACCCATGTTCCCTGACACTCAGCAACCCGCGGAGCTCTCCTCCACAAATAGACAGGGGAATAGTTTGGGCAGCGCAGGGAACCAAACTCAGGTCGAAATCCCCGTACATTAACCACTGGACTATCCCGCAATTGGTAGTCTTTCCTTCTTTCGACCCAGACTGTCCGCCCTACCCGAAAATGGAAGGTATCTGTTTGGGCGGCTGGGCATTGCCACCCAATTTAGACCTGAACCCATTAAGGGCGACATCCACATCGTACCCTCTTTCCTCTACCACCAACCTCTCGAAAGACTTTCAGACCCACATGTGTAACGTACCCGTACTTTGCATGAACACGAACACAGTTTGGTCAGAGCAAGGAATCAAACTCGGTCCTCCGAGTGCAATCCCAGTGCCTTAACCACTGGGCTGTCCAACCTCGCCATTGGTAATCCACTTAACTGAAATTTATTTACTAGAGTTTCAAAATAAAGACTAACAGTTGCGACTAACAGCCCGGATCAACGCGCCAATTGAACAAAATCTCCATTTAATGTATTTTCATGAGCGTTTAAACAAAACTAATGCAATGCATTTTAAAATACACTATTTTACATGGAAAATTATTATTTAAAATATTTCTCATCGGTAGTTTTGTTAAAATTCAAGTTTACTCTGGGTCCTTCGCGTGTGAGTGGTGAAAAACTCGAATATAACCTGAGGTGACAAACGAGCACTTTCGACCAATCAGACTTGATTAACTCGTATATAACAGCACTCTAATACAGGCACTCTACATCAAAATAATAAAATAGTATGGAAACACGTCAACTAATTAATACTTTAAAATCAAAGACAACAAAAAATAGGTTTAAAAGTCTTTTATTAAAATCTCCTTTTTACGACGTACAAAATCACACGGCCATAATGCTTTCGAATGAAGAGCATAATAGTGCCCGAAAGCACTATGGCCGTATGATTTTGTACGTCATAAAAAGGAGATTTTAATAAAAGACTTTTAAACCTATTTTTTGTTGTCTTTGATTTTAAAGTATTCTACATCATTGTAAAAGCAAAATTCCAAACTTTCATAAAAGTTTATAAAAACAAATATGATTTTTCGTCAATTTTAGGATGCTGGTCCCCCTTAAAAATGCCGATATTGTACGATATTGATCTTTGCTTTCTAATTTATATTGGAATAGCTTTTTATTTTGTTTCCGTGGCAACAAGTCTAAAAATGCCCTCTGAAGTTGTTAAAAGCTGCTATACAAACTATGCGTGACTTGAAACTTTGTAGTATTATCCATTACTGCATACATCCGTGTTCCACGTAATAACTCAATACACACTTATTAGCATAAGAAAAACGTACCAACAGAAAGCAGGATGAAAAAAAATCTGTAAAAACCTCAATTCGTTTGTGATATGCCGATGTTTGACAAATAAAGCTTTATTTTTGTTATGTACAATAAGATTTGTTGATTTGAAAAGCTTTTAGCTAACATTTGTACGAACCTTATAATGGATGTAACGAAATTTATATCTTTGATTCGCGAAGATGATTTGAAAATCACGCAATGCATAGATAATCATATTAAAAAAAAATTAATAATGCCAATGTGTGATTGCATTATAAGTAGCATGAATAATTTAAACAATTCTTCGATAATTTCTTTTATAATTTTCATTATACAGCCTGGCGTTACAATATTGACTTGTACATAGTAACTTAATATTTACCGCTATTTTGGTATAACTATGGGTAACGGCTCAAACATTGTACTATACTAGTGAGTATCCTTGAAATAATCACTGGAAATGTTTCATTCATTGAAGGTTAACAAGAAAGATCAATCATGCTTAAAGCATTGATTATGAAACACTTTCCAACTTCAATGCAATTTTATTTAAAAAAGTCGAAAATGCAATACATTCCTCGGTAATATTTTAAAACTTATCACAATACTACATTGATTTATTATATTTGAAAACTTAAACCTTCATTGAAAAAAATGAACTTCATTCAAATGACGGCATTGAAATATAAATTGCGTGGTTTAAATATCTCTAAAATGCAATACATTCCACAGTAATATTTTTAAATCTATCATAATACTACGATAATTTATTATATTTGAAAACTTCATCGAAAACAACTGAAATTAATTCAAATGACGTCATAGAAAAAATAACACGCCTGGATCTCTCTATAAAAGCAGGATTTCATTCATAACTTTCTCCATTTCATTCATCACAATACTATAATAATTTATTTTATTTAAAAACTTCATCGAAAACAACTGAAATTAATTCAAATGACGTCATAGAAAAAATAACACGCCTGGATCTCTCTATAAAAGCAGGATTTCATTCATAACTTTCTCCATTTCATTCATCACAATACTATAATAATTTATTTTATTTAAAAATTAAGACCATGGAGCTACAATTCATAAACTCTATGTTTAAAACTTCATCGAAAAAAATCGTCCTTCTGTTTATAAAATCAATTAATATTTCATTCATATCAGCCATGCAGACTCCATGGACTGAATTATTTTGTGTTAAAGAAATACAGTGATTCTAATACAACTCATTCTACATATTTTGCTGTTTACATTTTACATAGGTGAAAAATAGGCTTAGTTATAGAAATAATCAAATTTGAATGAGAATTTAAACTCAAATATATTGTCATTGTGTTGTTTTACTATGTAGATGCACAGAATGTAAGCAGAAATAAAGTAGTTTTAGGATGGATACAACACTCAATATGAATTAAAAAGAACTTTAAAAAATCACGAATTTGAAACAAGATGGATGCCATATATCATTTTGAAGTGGGTCATGTGATCGTTTCATATCATGGTCACGTGATCGTTTCATATAAGATGTGTAATTATTATTTTAATTTTTATTTAAAAAACTACTGAATATATTTAGCTGAATTTTTTTTTATATATTTTATGGAACAATTTGACTATTACCTAAAATTTTCGAAGCAATTTGTGAATTTTAAATCCGCTTAAAAAATGTTAGAAAAATTAGGTCCCATAGGGCTCAATGTATTTCATTTTTTCAACCCGGGTTCAATCCAAAACTAATTGTGTGATATTATTCATTTATATTCCCATAGGTCCTACAGACCGTCTGAACAACATACTAAAATTTCATTTTGATTAAGTCATTTTTACGGCAGTTATCGTGCTAACGGACAGACAGACAGACAGACAGACAGACAGAATGTACAAAGTCATAAACACCTTTCAACTTTGTTGTAAAGTGTTAATAAATGCAAAAGATCTTTAAGTTTGAATTTTTATGTCAAAGATATCTTCAAGAAGATATTTTTAGTATAAATTTTATAATATAGCAATAATTACCTTAGTCAAATTTAACTCATTAAATTGGTTTTGACATTCTATCCTTCAAGTGATGGGAAAAGAATGGCGGAAGTGCTAAGTATCGCTTATGCTTAACTGCGGGCTGACAGAAAATCTTCTTCGAGGAAATGGAACTTTTTCCTTGGTTTAAGATTTAATTAATCAGATGAAAATTATAAAACAAGACAAAAATAATAATGTGTTATTATTGCAAAAAGGTATTTTAAAATAGCGTAATTTCTTATTTTATTAAAAGCGAATAACGTAAACAAACATATATGCTTGTTGCCATTCAGCAAACGATAATAACGTGAGTAAATTACTCACACCCGAAATTATGTTGTTTCATAACATTTTTCAGATACCTTACACCTTCGGATAGGTCGGACTGTCTGGGTATAAAGATATAGCAGGCATTTTAAACCCATTTATTTATAGCCTTTTCAAATAAATAAGTCATTCTTAAAACTTCCATCAAATCTTCTTATAGTCTGATGTATACAGTCAGAAAAAATATCGATCTCAATACAATGCGACAAAACGTCAAAAGTCCCATAATAAGGTCTCTTAGATACCATCATAATATCTTCGTAAACTATCTGGATTTGTGGAAGATACTCCCATTGCAGATACCAGCATTCAGAAACCGGTTTCCTGCTTATTATGCACTCGTCGTCGTGGATACAGGTATCTGCTTTAAGATCAAAAATGAAAACAACTAAAATACCTCGAGAACGATTAGTCCTAGAGTAGTAGGGTTGGTCACAATCTGTTTCTCGTCAAAACTTACGTATAAAACAAGCATCTTATTAATACATTTGAACATACGTAGTCTTTTATTTTAGATTTTGGCGATTTTTGAGGGCCATTTTGTAAATAAAGGAAGGTTCTTCTTTTGCGAATCGCACCAAAATCTAATCAACACCAGAGTATCTCACACGTAACTTATCTGCCACATTTTGTGAAATTTGGTCAATTAGATTTTCAGTCAAAGTGAATACATGAGATTTTTGAGGGTCATTTTGCAAAAAAAACGCGGGTTATTTTATACTGAATCGTATCAAAATCTAATCAGCACCAGAGTCACACATAAGTGACTTAAATATAAAGTTTTATGAAATTTGGTAAATTAGTTTTTGAGTTAGAGTGGATACATACATTGCACAAACAGACAGACATACACACACAGACGTGATGCTAAAAATATTTTCTTCATGTTCTAGATGTCCCAAAGCGTGTAAATCCGTCGAAAACTCGAGTTTCAATTTTCGACACGATTCCAATATTTTTCCTATACATTACCATGTATTGCAGTGAAAGTAATAATTCGACGCCTTACTCCAATGATTCTTAAACACTCAGCATTTATGCACCACTTTCTCAAGATATATTTATCTGTATATCATTGTATACATATTTATTGTATTGGCATATACTACACTGCTGGCCATCCAAAATGCAACACCATGAAAGGCAAGAGATATCAAAGTCAAATTTATTGGACAAAAAACATAAAGTACAAGGATGAATTGATGGAAATACAGCCCCGTTCGACTTGCGGAACACGAAGAAATCAGTATTTTGTGCAGCCGCCATGGGTGAAAATAACTGCTGCTACACGCCTCGACATTGAAAGAAAGAGACTTTGGATGTGTTCTTGGGGTATGTCAGTCCATACTGCTTCCACACGTTGCCAAACTTCATCTGTCGTAGCAGCTGGTGGTGTTTGCTGGGCCAGTCGTTTGCCAATCATCGACCAGACGTGTTCAATGGGCGACAGATCTGGAGAACGGGTGGGCCAAGGGAGCAGTGGAACTTGGTGGGCACTGAAGAAATGTCGAACGATATGTGACACGTGTGGTCTCGCATTGTCGGTTTGAAACTTGGCTGTAGGCAAGCCTTGAAGGTAAGGTAAGACAACAGGCTCCAAAACTTCAGAAATGTAGCGGTGGCTGTTGGGTGTACCGGCAATGCGTATTAGGGGGTGCGGGAGTAAAATCCAATGCCACCCCAAACCATAACGCCAGGTGAAGGACCGGTATGGCGATGCATAATGCAAGAGTTATGGCGCTACTGGCGCACATGATTTGCATATGAGCTAAAATTCTAATCATTTGTATTTCCTATCGAGGTCTACGTATGGTGCAAATTTCATGCTTATTGGATGCTTTCTTCATGGTGTTGCATTTTGGATGGCCAGCAGTATATATAGAGATTGATTCTTATAACATATGTCTTTATGGAACGATTTCGGTCGAAATTGGTCATTTTGTATAAGAGTCTTGATTTTAATTTGATAAAAAATACTTATTAGATATAAAAACCTAAAGATAGTTACAAAAGTTCGGCAATAGATAAGTCAAGCAAAAGAAATTGTGTGGTAGCAATAACTAAATTACGTATTTTATTTATTTATTTTTTATATTTTTTGCACTTAAAGAAAAACAGCAAGTACATTCTAAATGGACCATAAAGGACAAAACCAAACCCTTTCAAATACCCCCCCCCCCCCAAGTACTACATTTTAGGAAACACTTCCGTACTACACTTTAGGAAACACTTCCGTACTACATTTTAGGAAACACTTCCTTGCTCAATTAACATGTAACTCTTGGAACTCCGCCAGCATTGGGCTTTCTTAAATTTTAAAGCACCATTATACTTAGATTCTGAAACTATGAACTTGACCGTTGTAACTTCGTATAACGTGAGATAAATTTGCGAGAAACTTAAAATCGACCTCGTGGTAGGACTGAATTTGTCAGTCCCCATAGATGTTCGCAAATTGTGATACATATAGTAAGTTTCCTGTTGCCACTGTAGATATCAGCTATTCTATTCCATGCTGACGAGAACATAATGAGAGATGAAACCGGTCCATGGATGATGTTATCTGCAATGGAAGCGTATTTCCAACTTCTGAAACACCCCTGCAGGCGGGTTCTGTGACTATGTAACTCTTGATTTCATGAAAATTAAATGTCAAAAATCTAGAAAACAAAATATATATTTTATAAAACTATTTAATGTTTTGAATAATTTTGATGAAATGAAAACATACATCACTTGGTATTTCTATTTAAGCCATTCTCATCTCAGCTATTTAGTACCAGCTCAAAAGGTATGCGTGTAAGCAAATGCACAATTACGTGCAACAGTTTTATGGGCTGTTCCAAATGTATGCTGACAAAAAGTTATTTTATTAAGCGTGAGGTATAACGACAGGTCAGCATAAAAGTTTAAGTAGAAGCTATTTAAAGTCATGTTTACTCTCGTAAAATGAATAATGGGCTGAAGATAACAATAGCACTTGACAAGAGTGCGTTTTAACGGTGAAGTAGAATAAGAATAAATGTGGTTGAACAGCATAAGAATGTATTTGAAATGTTGAAAAGAGAAGTTCTCAGTTTTATGTTCTTACATAATAAAGGAAAATGTGTGTGTGTGTGTGTGTGTGTGTCGTGCAAAATCTAGTTTTAATTTATCATGCGAAATTTAGTTTTATGTCTTAACCCGATTTAGGCCGATATTTACACAAATCGATTCCTTAGCGACCTAAAATATTATCACAGAGTTTCCATCTTGACACCATCGGAAAGATCGAAACATTACCTTTCAAACAAACTTTGAACGGAGTCCATACGATGAATAAACACATTTTAATGAATTGGTAAAACTATATATATTTTTTGTGCGCTTTAAACCTCTCCAATTTTTATATTACGATATATTAAAATTGACGTGCCATCCAACCTTCATTTTTTTCAGTAGCCACTTAAAATATCAGAGAATACTAAAAAAAGTACTTTCATAAACTCATCCGTTGATCAATTATAAAAATTTTATTTAACGAATCTAGCAGGCTGATGACCCAGCGGGAGGATGAAACGCACGAGGTAATGGATCATTTTGCTTAGGGGAGTGAGAGGGTATGCATAAGAGGAGAGTTCTCTCCTAAAGAAAGACTTCCTATGAGGCATTTCTTTTGTTTTCTTTGGACGCTTGCGGAAAACCAGATTTCTATTCAAACTGATTATATGCTTTTATTTTAGATGAATATTTTTTGTCATTTTTTTATATTAATAAATTCAATTTATTCCTGCTTTAACTCCCAGGTAACTTCGGGTACATTTTTTAGTACATAATAAGGGAAGAAGTCTCTGTCTGTCAGTGTTTCTGTATCTATGTATCTGTCTGTGTGTCTGTTAGTGCAGTCTATAAAAGGAAATCTAAGCGTGCCATTAACAGTTGGCAAAAGCACAATTGTCAAAAGCTGTTCAATTTATAAAATTAAAACTGCTATTTAAATAACTTGAAAATATAAACTTTTAGAGAGTTACAAGCGATTTTTTTTTTCTAAGTTTTGGTTGTAGAACTCGATCCACATACAACTCCTGGAAACTTGTCTTTGAATTAAAATATCGCCAAGCCCGAAGTATCAGCTCTGGCTTATTAAGATTGGACTACAATTTAAACAATTGAAAGCAGTAAAATGTACTATTAGTAAAACTGTTATTTAAATAACGTTAAATATAAAATGTGCAAGTATTACATTTATTTTAGAGTTACACAGATGTTGTTACAGTATGGATACATGCCTGTATAAGCACGTCATGAGAACATCAAAAACTGTAAATACACATTCGTAACTGTAAACATTGTACTAGGGTTCTCCGCCCCCTAGTACAATATACTTCAATGCTTCGCGAGCTATACTGTGCTTCGCAAGCTATTTCAAGCCAAACTAAAGTGTAAATCGGAAAAAGGTTGATTTCAACGTGTTCTGTTCTCATTTTTCTACAAACGTACCAAGTTTTTCCTATTTTTGTATGCTATAAATTTTTAGGTACGAGACAGAGAAACTCGAGGGAAGCGACGATACGAAAGAACTTTTTTAACTTCAGAAGTGCATGAAAAGTAGAATAACTCGTAAGCTAAATCGAAATAGAAATGGTGGCTCAGTCATGCAGAAATTCAATTATGTAGGTACATGTCTGCAAAATATGCATGTCTTTTTATAGTTAGTTTGTCCAGGACGCGAACACGCAGCTCAAATATTTTGTCTTTGACATTAAATATTTCTTAAACTAAAATTTAAATAGTAAAATGGTTTATTTCAGCGTTTTCCCCAAACATTTCTCTACAAGTGTACCAAATTTTATATTTTTGTATGCTATAGATTTTGTGGTACGAAGCAGAGATTCTCGAGGAACGAGAAATTTGTCAAACAGTGGCAACGACTTTAGCTACTTTTTAACACTTTCCAACATAGTTGAAAAATGTTTATGACTTTGGTCATTCTGTCTGTCTATCTGTCTGTCTGTCCGGTTGCACGATAACTGCCGTAAAGATGGTTTTAACAAAATGAAATTTCAGTATGTTGTTCAGGCGGTCTGTTGGGACATATGGGAATGTAAATGAATAATATCACCCAATGAAAAACATTAAACCCTACGGGACCTAATTTTTCAAACATTTTTAAGCGAAGTTAAAATTCGCAAATTGGTTGAAAATTTTTAGGAAATGTTCAAATTATTCCATAAAATATATAAAAAAATTTCAGTAAAATATGTTCGGAAGTTTTTTAAATAAAAATTAAATTAATAATTACACCCATCACATGAACCACTTCAAAATAAAATATTGCATCCATCTTGTGTCAAAATCGTGATTATTAAAGTTCTTTTGAATTTATATTTAGTGTTGTTTTCGTCTTAAAACTGCTTTATTTTTGCGTAATTTCTGTGCATCTATATTCTGCGCCAACGCAATTACAATATTTTTGAGTTTAAATGATCATCAAACTTTAATTATTTCTACAACTAATCCTAATTTTGACGTATACAGAATGTAAGCACATCAAGTTGTAAGATGAGTTACATAAGAATTGCTGAATTTTTTAACGCAAAATTATTTAGCTCTGGATTCTGGAATATAGGTGATGTGAATAAAATATTCATTGATTTTACATGGAGAAGAAGACGATTTTATAGCATTGTCTTTTTCGATGAAGTTTTAAGCATGGAGTTAGAAAGTACTTTTACCTCCACGTTTTTAAATTTTTAAGTAAAATAAATTATTGTAGTACTGTGATAACTTAAAAAATATCACCGCTGAATGTATCGCATTTTAGAGATGTTTAAATAAAATTACAATGCAATTGGAAAGTGTTTCATAACCAATGCTTTATGCATGAGTAATCTTTCTTGTTTTAGAGAGATTACTTGCAAAGTTTGCATTTTACGCCTTTTAAATGGCATTTTTATCATGGTAAATTTTGAAGATATCGGCGTTTTCAATTGTAGTATAATCTTCATAAATCGTTACTGATGCTTCAAAGTAAACAGCTTTCAGCTCGATGCTAAAGTATTGGGTCTCCACACGTTGGGCAGGATTGAAATCGTACTTTAAAAAATAATATCTGTGCCATCTAAAATTCTAAACTTCTTTAATAGCAACTTTAGAACTGTAAATTTCATAATTAAACAATTTAGTTATTAAACAATTGCAATTTTGTAAAATTTACAGCTTTCAAATGCTTAAATAACATTTGAGTATTTGTTTATTTTAGTTCTTAACTACTTTAACGACTTTACCTTTGTAAATTCCAAATAGATTTTTATTTTTTTTATTAAGTCTTTCGCATTAGTAAAACCATACGTGATTAAAATTTCAGTACTTAACCCTTTCCGGACGGCAGTCTTGAATACACGTTAACAATCGACGCGTGGGCGCGTCGACCGTCCGGAAAGGGTTTTAAAAACAAAGTGCAGCAAGACGATCGTAAAAAGTATAATTGTCATTAGAACTTTTGATCATTATACTCTGATTAGTGTATTCACTACCGATAAAGTTCTAAATTCACATAGCACGCTTTCGAAGTTTTGTGGTTTGTGTTTGCGAAAATATGAAGAAACCTTGATATATCTAAATCGGTTTTCAATATTTACGTCAACCCATTTTTCTTTATTTCCATTAACAAATACTTTATTGCATTTTGCAGCTTGTCTGAAATAATGATTTAAGTTATGTTTTCGCTCCATTAAACGCAATATATAATTCACAACCTCTCAAATGAGTTAAGAAAAAGTTTAGCATATACGAATGACTTCGTTTCCATTAAAGCAAATCACAGTTTATTCTTTTATGGAAGTGAAAGGCGTGAAATAGCCTTTTAACACAAACATACAGATATAAATATTTTATTACTTTCGTTTTATTGGGTAATATTTTTACAGCGACGTATTCTTTTAATACTCTTACACACGAAATGTTAGAACAACAAAGAAATGTCTGGTTCTGCAATTTTTACTTTACAGCATCCACTTCGACAATAAGAGCTTGCAATTTATTCCCAGTAATTCAACGGTAGTGTCGGCTGACCAGTTCAAAAATCCAGGGTGCGATTCTCTGTTGGAGTAGCAAAGTTCCTTAAATAATGATGTCCGAACAAATCAACCCTGTATGTTAGTGCAAAGATATCGGAGGTCTAAAAATGAACCTAGTACGACTAGCACGGGGTTCGATTACGGTTGGGGCAGCAAGGTTTTTACAACTTTCCTGAATACACAACAAACAAAAGTATTGTATTGTGCTCAAATCAGACTTAAAACAGATTCGTGTTCAAATCAGACTCAATATTGTACTGTGTCAAAAATCGGACACAGTATATTTTTATATGGATTTTTATGGGTTTACGCCTTCTGAGAATCCCTGAACGCAAATCATTCATTTCTTATATGATGTCTGTCTACTGTCAGTGTTTATTAGTCTCGTCATAATAGTATCTCTCAAATAAATCGGTAAATATAAGAAGTGTGTTTGTTTTTTCAATGAAATTGAACACAATTGAAAGTCTTTAGTGTTTTAATTATTTTCAGAAAATGAAAAGTATTCGTAAAAAATAATTATGTTGAATAGTCATTTTATTCTTTATTTTAGATTTTAAAACCCATGACATCATTCAAAAGACGATAATATACACTCTTTTGGGGGGAAAACGAAGCACCCCTAAAAAATAATCCGATCATCTGAAAATTTCGCATGCAAATTCCTTTATACCAAGTATGCAAATGATTAAATTTGCAAAGCCAATGAGTGTTAACTTCGGTCATAGCACGCGTTTCTACGGCGTATCCTATAAAACAGGTTGAAAATGTGAACGGTTTATCTTTGCTCGTTATCGGCGTTACAATTCCGTGGAGACACAACTAATAATACCGTTACGACGTCACCAAAGACCTTATAAGCATTTAGACGAGTTCGAACGTGGTCGTATAGTCGGAATCCGTGAAGCTGGCTGGTCATACCGGGCAATAGGCCGCCACCTGTACCGAACGGACACTGCTGTGCAAAGGTACTGGAAGCAATGGTTACTGCTAAGAACTCGTCGGCTGAATAAAAGTTCTGGAAGGCCAAGGTGCAAGAATGCGAGGCAAGATCGGATGATTGAGTGACAGGCTCGAACTGGCCCAGCGGCATCATTGTCCGCCATCCAACGTGCTACAGCCTCTTTCATACCACCCGTGGTACCTTCCACCATCTCTCAACGCTTAGCTGAGGTGGAGTTACACTCACGGCGGACTTCAAGACGTCTGCCCATAACACCACAACATCGACAAAATCGTTTGGAGTAGTGTCGTAGCCGAGCATCATAGCTGCCAGCAGACTGGCATCGCATAGTGTTCAGCGATGAATCACGCTTCAGTCTTTCAGCAGATGACCATCGAGTACGTGTGTGGAGGCGCCAGGGCCAGCGGTCCCAATCAGCCTTTGTTTTACATAGGCACTCAGCCTATGGCGAGGTAGCTCAGTGGTTAGCGAACGGGAATTGCACTTGGTAGGCCATGGTTCGATTCCCGCCGCTGCCAAAACTGCCACCGTGTTCACGCGGAGTACGATCACGCTAAATATGTGGATCCGTAAGTCCTTCTGAGAGGTTGGTGGTAGGGGAAGGAGGGTCAGGTCCCTGTGGATGCCTCAGCCACTGTATTCCTGTTTAAATTGGGTGGCACTTCCCGGCCGTCCAAACAGTTACCTTACACCTTTCTGGTAGGTAGGACGGTCTGTGTCTCCACCACCACAACAACAACAACAACAAGCACTCAGTCATTACCCCTGGTGTGATGGTGTGAGGTGCTATCTCTTACGACAGCAGGTCGCCCTAGTCATCCTGCATACAACTTTAATAGCTCAAAGATTTGTCGATGAAATCGGGCTACAGTTTGCGTTACTCTTTATGACACTCATTCTGGGGCCATTTTTCAACAAGATAATGCCACGCCATGTACGGCTCACATATCTGCGGACTGTCTCCATGCTGTTGATATTTTTCCTTGACCAGCAAGGTCACCAGACCTTTAACCAATCGAGCATGTATGGGACATGCTAAGCCGCCAGATTCGGGCACCCCGAAATGTAGAAGATCTAGAGCAACAATTGAAGAATGCCTGGCAGAATGTATCGCAGTATGACATTAGGAAGCTTTATCACTCCTTATCTAGATACATTGCCGGATTACAGGCATGCATTGCCGCCAAGGGGGGTTTCACCAATTACTGAATTGAAAATTCAATGTGCATTTGTTTACCATTGATGGGTCCTGCGGCCTTGATTTTGTAATCATTTCATTATCTGTATATGAGCTGTACGCATATTTAATTTCAATAAAAACAGTCACTTTCTTCATAGTGCTTCTTTTTTATGCTTTTTTTTGCAAAAGAGTGTATACCGCTCTCGAGATATTGCTAGTTTTGATATAAAAGTCATGAATTTTTTTTACCACTAGAACGACGAATATTTTGAACTACCTAGAACGACGAGCAGCGGTGAATTTGACCGCCATAGAAAAAATACAACATACCGTTCTAGGAAGATCGTTGATTTGTTATTATAAAACCTAGAATAATTTTCTTCCGTGTTTTCAATAAATTTAAGAAATTAAGAAAAATCATAAAATTTCAATGGGTTGGGATTAGCCGTTTTGGAGGAATCGTTTCTCAAAGTAGTTATGCGGTCAAAATGGCCGTTTCCGTCGTTCTAGTGTTAAATTGATAAAATATTTAAGTAAATTATTAAAGAGGTGCTTAATAAGTATTTTTAATCAGAACGTTAATGACACCATCGTTTACCCGGCCATCCAAATGGTTTCTCTAAGTCCTCGGACGAGACGGATGGTCTGGGCTTTCGACACCATCGTTTAGAAGTTACCACGATCTGCTATACCGGATATTAGGAATTTTCCTTTACCCGCAGTGAACGCGGTAGTCTTGCAAAAAATTAGCTACTTAGAATGACATTTCATTTCATGTCAAGAGCCTGGCCATTTGATAAAAAAAAATTCATTTCATTATTATTATTGAAAATTATAAGAAACCTATTTCTTTACAACGAATTTGACTCACAAGAAAATTATACTTATTATATTCTCCAAATATCCTTTTTTTAATAAATCATGCTTTGGGAACTATGTATAAGAACATCAATTTTGTAACGTGTTCCTTTTTGTCTAATTTAAACATGAAACTTAAAACATTTACGAAAGAAATGATAATGATAGTAGATGCCATGTAAATCGCATTAAATCTAAACAATTAAATTCCAAGACAATAAAAATGCAATTTTAAGTAACGGTTCATTATAGCCTTAGATATTAAAGAAACCGCAAAATTTTCACTTACAAAACAAGCGCATATTTGCTTTTAATCCAGTGAGTATAAAGGTCACTGAGAATTCAGCCATTTTGTTAGGTACGCAATACTTTCTTCAAGTTAAAAATACTTGAAAGAAATTTAATGTACTTTCATGTACATTTTTGGCGGATGCAAAAATTTCTCTGCCCTTTACAGTCCCAATATTGACATGTTGAACAGAAAGCAAAGAATCAATTTTTCTTTCCACTTCATATAACACCCAAAGTGTTTTAAGAGAAATTAATTGCTTTGAAACTACATAATAAAGCCTAGCTAAAATATTAAACCACTTTATTAAAAATTAGTAACAAAGTATATTAAAATATTGAGCGCTTTTCCTACTTCTAAAAAGACATGGAATTAAGTTAATCTCCATAAAAACAGAAACTACATATATTGCAAGTTTTCACAAAGTTTTCTTTTTCAAATACAATAAATCCATTACACTATTGGATTCCGTGAATTACTTAATATTTTTCTGATTCTAAAATTGCAATAAATTAACATACTTTGCTCTAAGGAAAATTCATTATTATAGAATTACAACATAGAAACCAAATTCTAAATCAAATTATGTAAAAAACAATTTTATATGATATGTTTTTGTTCTGATATTATATGTATCTTATTTCGTTTCGATGCAAACTCAATTTTATTCACAAAGCTTTTAAAGCAAAAGTTACATTTTCATTGGTTAAAATTACAAATATTTTATTTGATCCAATATATAAATTTCCATATAAAATAAGTTTTTAAATGATGTTTGTAAAACTTTCCTTAATTTTCCTTTTACTTTAATATTTTAAACCATGTTTGTGAAAAGTTTTGTTTGATATAATGCACTGATTCTGGTATTTTGATACCATTACTATGTCTTATCTATTTTTATCTCTAAGAAAATAATGTATAAGTACTATTATTCACATATTTAGGCAGATTTAGTTTTTGTGTGTGTGTGTGTGCCTTCATTTGTAAAATGCATACCTAATAAATATAGGAATGAATTTAGAATAATTTTATTTGCAACCTAATTGCATATACTTTATTTATAAAGTGATTGGTTATAATGTATTTAATACTTTTGCTTAACTAATGTAAATCGCCAAAGATGTAAATGAATCCAAAATTATTACACCCAAGCTTATTGTCTTTTCATCAAATTCCGTAATACTGACAAATTTATAAATTTTATCTTGTCTAAACTAAGCATGTACAATTTTAGTCACTAGGACATATAAATATATTTTGATCCTTCTGAAAGCCATGTGAAGTAATTTTATGCCTGCTTCAGGTATAATGTTCAATTAGGTGTAGCATTTAAACATCCATAAACTTTAAAGTTAATTCAAAGTAATGCCTTACATTAAGGGAATGGTACATCGATTGTTATGACTGAGTGCAAACCAGGAGACCCGGATATGAATCTCGAGCGATTGATTGAGATTTTTAATTTAAAAGAAGTTAAAATATTTTATCTTTAGCGCTTGAGTTGAAATTTAGAGTTATTACAGCCAGAGGATTATTGTGATTATAGGGGGATTGGACTGACTTCCCCGGGCTTTTTTCGGAGAAGAATGGGTGATTATAATTAATTTCTTACATTGAGGGAATAACGTGACCGCTATAGCTAACTGGCAGCGTTGAAGACCCAGACCACACGACTCACCCTAAGACTTTCAGCAGCTTAATGTGTGGCCGGAATATCTACAGTGTCGAAGGCTCAGACCACACAGCCAACCTTACGATAGTTTAATGTGTGGCCGGGAGAGATAATGTTCCAACTGCACGCGGTGTTCCCAGGTGGTCACCCTCCCAAGTACTAACCGCGCCCGATGCTTCTTGACTTCGGTGATCGGACGAGAACCGGTATTTTCAGCATGGTATGGCCGTTGGCGAATATCTACAGTGTGAAATAGTTTCTCGTACATAAAAACAGGTCGGAAATAAGCGAGAGATCAGCAACTGCCGTCTAACTCAGAATATAATTAGAATGTAATATATTTTAGAAGAGCAATAGTGATCGTATAGAATTTAAATATCACCCTATAACGTTATGCTTTGTGTTGACCAGGTCCCATTCACTGGCCCATTCTAGGAATCGGTTGGTCAGCCATAGATCGATATTAAAGGAAAGGAGCAACACACAAATTAAACAAGTTGTGGAAAGCAGAACAAATTAATTAAATGACATAATATGCATTCAAATATAAATTAACCAGATTTTCAAACAATTAACATATTATATTCAACATTTTCTCTTGTTGATGCAGATCATATTAAATATAAAATTGTACTTACAATACGACGACATACCCGGCAATACATTAAAGTTTTTCCAAGGAGAGGGGAGGACCGAACGCTTTATCACCTTAATCTTAACGGGTCCTGGATGGCCAAAAGTTTAAAGTCTGATATTATCACACTGGAACACACTAAATCCTTCGGTACTTTTTTTGGTTTCTCCACCATGCATGCAGGTTGTTAATAATTTTCTCTCGGACAGCACTTCCATCCATGAATACTGCATTCTTAGGACTATTTCCAACCTTGGTTGTGGAAAACGAAATTCCCCATACAATCGCGAAATTCGTCAATTTTCAGACGGTTGCAAGTGAACTCTGAAGCACGTCAATAACCAAATTCTAACATTCATAGAGTTTCGTCCAGAACAGAGCACCAGGCGCGAAGCGCCTTTAATCTCCAATCTCTAGGTGTGGTTCTTATCTTCATACTGTGACATTATTTCATTGGTCCATAGTTGGAGATTCGAGGTTTTTGATTTACTGTTTTTATTATTTGTCCTAGCTCCTAGTGTGGCAGCTTGTTGCACATTAAGAGTTTAAGCAGTTTGGGGGGTTGATGCAGATCTGAGGGTAACCTAGCATTTTAGCAGTTTAGGATTTTAAACATTTTGTAGAAAACCAAAGATCGCGAGTTTTCGTTAATATCAACTGATTAAGGTGGGACGTTCCTAGTACCGAATATCAAAGTTAAGTACCGAGCGGGGTCTCTTACGAGATTTAGCCTTGCGATGATCATAGTCATGCAGATTAAATAATTGTTCATTTGGGACAGATGGCAGATTTTTGTAGAATTTAAGCGCTAGCTTTTTGATTTGGGCTCTAACAGTTTTTATTTTGAAGTCTTTCCTAATTACCGAGTTTCTTAAGTATCTAGGGGCTTTCCTTATAATCCTTAGGGTTTTGTTTTGTCTTGTCTCTAATAAGTCTATGGTAGTTTTACAGGCATATCCCCATACGGGTGCTGCATACAGCATTCCCGGGCAGATGACCGATTTATAAATTAGGAGTTTATTTTGATAACTTAGATTTCCGTTTCCTATCATTGGGTATAAAGCTCCTGTGGCCATATACGCTTTTTTGATTAAGTTCGTTACGTGCAGTTTCCAAGTTAGGTGGGAGTCTATCGTTACACCTAGGTATTTAGTAGATTTTTCCGCTTTTAGGGCATGATTGTTTATGTACAGTGGAGGCGGAGGTTTACGTTTTCTTGAGAAATAAATCCAATGACTTTTATTGGGATTTAATTTTATTCGCCATTTTTCCAGCCATGTTTGGAGTATGTCTAAGTGTTGTTGTAGCTGTCTGTGCATTACTGAGACGTAAGGGTGTTTTGCAAGTATCGCGCTGTCGTCTGCATAGAGTGCCAGCTCCGTGTCTGGGGTCCTGGGAATGTCATTTAGATATATGTTTAAGAGGGTCGGGCCCAAGATGGATCCTTGCGGTACACTACTTTTAATGAGCTTGGGTGTAGATAAGTTATTTTTTACTCTGACTTGAAAGTGTCTGTTATTTAGGTATGAAATTAAAAGTTTGACAAGTGCGTCAGGGACTTTTAGAGTGATCAATTTGTAAGCTAATCAACAGTGCCACACTTTATCAAATGCTTTTTGGATGTCAAGAAAAATCGCAGCTGTGGGTGTCTTATTATTAAAACCAGAAGAAATGTACTCTACCACTCTCAGCAATTGATGAGTGGTGGAGTGTTTTGGCCGAAATCCAAACTGCTCCGGAATGATAATGTCATTCTCACTAAGGTGCGTGTTCAGTCTCTTAAGAATTATTTTCTCAGTTATTTTACTAAGTGTCGGCAACAAACTGATTGGTCTGTAGTTGGCTGGAATTGAGGCATCCTCACCAGGTTTATGGATCGCTATAATTATCGCTTCCTTCCATTCTTTGGGGAAATAATTTAGTTCTAGTATTTTATTTATTAAGATGGTCAAGTAAAATATTATATTTAAGGGTAGGTTTTTTACCGCGATATTCCTGATTTTGTCGTGCCCTGGGCTTTTACGGTTTTTAAGGTTTTTGATAATCTCTACTATTTCTTGCGGGGTGGCTGGGTTAATCTCAGCCGTGACCGGGGAGTTCCTGAAATTGTTTAGAGTTTGCCTAACCATTCTTAGGGTGTCCTGACACATTAGATCGTGGTTTGGTTCAAATTGCTTTTCGTAATGCCTAGCAAGCGCCTCTGCCTTTTCTTCGTCTGAGTACGCAATATTAGTGCCATCTATTAGTGGCGGGAGTTTAATTTGAGGTTTTCTGAGTCTTTTAGCGAATTGCCAGAGCGATACGTCTTCCGAGCTAAGGGATTCAATTAACTCTTTATACTGTTGCTGCTTTTCTGCGACAATTTTATCCCTGACTTTCCACGTGAGTCTGTTAAGCTCCCTTTTGAGGGTAGGGTCTCTATTAGCCTGCCATGTCTTACGCATTCTGTTCCTTTGCCTAACTAATTCTTTGACATGGTGGGAAAGTGTGGGCATTTTTGGTGACTCACGATGTGTTGTGGCAGATGCAATAGCTCTCCTGATTTCTGTTGTGAGTGTGTGCGTGGCAGAGTCAATATCCGCCGTGCTCATAATGTTGGGTACTGCTAAATGCGGCTCGAAAAGTGCTCTTTTGAATGCGTTCCAGTTCACCCTCTCTTGTCCCAGAGAGGCTGGAAGGGGAGTGTTCAAATCGAATGTCACCAGTACCGGTAGATGATCCGAGTCGAATTCATCCAGGGTATCAATTGTGTGAGCGTATTCTATGTTTCTCGTTAGGACAAAGTCTATGAATGAGCCATTGGCACCTGAGAAGCAGGTTGGTCTCGACGGTGCAATGATGTCAGTGTTTGTTGTGTTTAGCAATCTATGTATCTGTGTACCGCGTGTGTTGGCTCTCCTGCTGCCCCACGCTCGGTGGTGTGCATTGAAGTCGCCCGCGAGTATTGTGTTTGGATATCGCGAGAAAAGCAGTTCCAGCTGCGCAGCTACATTTATACCACTCATGTTTTTGACATATATTGAAGTTAGGATAAATGGGTTTACATTATTTATTTTAATTTTTATACTAGTATTTTCTATACCTTGAAGATTTATGTTGTTTATTTCCTCGTGGGGAATATTACTTTTAATATATATTGCTGTTCCTCCATGGGGATTTCTAGCAGTTATATTTGAGCTAAGGGTATGATAGCTATTATAGTTTGCTATATTTAGTTTTTTGTTTTCTCTAACTTTAGTTTCCTGGATTAGCAGGGCATCTACATCATTTTCATTTACGTAGCTCCTAAGTTCATTTATTCTTGGAGATATGCCGTTCGCATTCCAAAATATTATTTTAAAACTTTCTTTTTGGGACCTATTCATGGCGGGTTTGTTTCTCACTGTTTTTATTAAATTCCGCGATTAATTTAAAAGCCTCAAAGACCATTTGCATTGGATCGCTCTTTTTTTTAATTAACTCAGCGAGCTGCATCAACAGATGTTTTATATCGTCTAGGTTGAACATACTGATAAATCCTCTGACGAGGTTGAGGATTTCATCCATCTTTTCATCATTGGATTTATCAGCAAGTTCAGTCTCAGCTTCCATTTCCTCAGTCTCAGCTACAATTTACTCAGCCTCAACCGCGGTTTGATCTGTTTTGTGAGTATCCTTTTGGACCTCGGTAGTCTTTTGTTTTTTTTCAGCCGATTTGTCTAACTGCTGTGTTTGCGCGAGCTCTTCTCGGGCGCGTTTAGTTTTCTGCCATTCCTGAACCTTTTTTTCTAATCTTTGTTTTGCTTCTCTTGCCTCTTTGGCGGCTTTATCAATTGCTATCCTCTGATTTATGTCTTCATGAGCTATTCTCACTTCCTCCACAGTCATTTCTCTGGAGGTCGACGGTTTAGGGGCCTGCTCTTGCACCGATCTGGTAGGTGCTGAAGTTTGAGTTCTTTTAACCTGTGGCACAGAGTGCGAGGAGTCCTGATGGGGTGTCTGAGGGTTTAGACCGAGGGCCTTTTGCCTCCAAGGGGGGTATCTGTTTTTTTTGGGGGGGGGGCATACCCCGGTGCCTTTCCTCTGTTCCAGGGGTTCTTCGGGCATTGCCTGAAGTTCGCCGGGTGATCTCCATTGCAGTTAGCATACGTTGCCTTCTCTGTCCTTGGTCTTTGGCAGTCACGTGTGAAGTGTTCTTCAGCACACTTAAGGCACTTTGGTGGCATGCTGCAATTCTCAGAGGAATGATTGAATTGCTGGCACCGGTAGCAGATTTTGAAGCCCCGTGCTCTGAAGGCCTCTACCTTCACAGCCAAGTATCCTAATCTTGTCAGTCGGTATACCCTCTGCCAGTCTTCTGTAGGCCTAATGCTGACTAAGAAGATCGGCAGGGGCAATCTCGTTTTTGTGTTTCTCAGTTGAGAAACCCGGACTACATCTAATCCTTCGGATGTTAGAGTGATTTTTATTTCCTCAATGTTATAGTTTGTTGGTAGCCCCTTCAAAACCACCTTTTTAGGCCTTTCCGTCTTTAAGTTTAAACTGTGGAAGGGGATTTTCTCACTAGATAAATGGCGTTGTACAACCCTATAGGCGTCAGCGTCATTTGGAATCAATTTTAGCATGTCTCCTGTGAGCTTGCCAGATACTTTATTACCTGAGATTTCATTTAATTTTTTAAGGAGAGCCTGGTAATTGTCATTAAACTTGATGAAAAAACATTCCGCTTTTGGGTCTTTTTTCTCAACCACTACACTATTTTGCCTGTCACTATTTTGAACCGTTTTTGGTTTTGGTGCACTTTTGAACACTATAGGTTGCGCGACAATTTCAGCATAACTCTTAGTTTTAACATTATCATTTACATCTTTATTAATTTTTTCACTACAATCCATGTTATCCTTGTCATTAGATTTTAAGTTTAATTCTCCATTCTGGTTTTTAGTAGGAGCATCCATAGTAGATTGCCCCTCTATCCTCCTCTTTTTATTTGGATTTTCAACAGGTTTAAGTTTATCTTCATCTTTAATTTCTTTAATTAAGCCTAGTTCTATCATTTTACATTTAATTACATCACTAGAATTACTTCCTTCACAGTTATAAATCTCGTTTAAATTACTAGCATAAAACCTATCCAAATTCTGGACCAACAAAAAAGAATTTACAGAAAGAAACGAACCCAGAATCTTGGAGACTTGGTCCTCGTCCCGTCCGAGTAGTCCATTCGTCAGTAGCTCCCTGATGTGTAGCGTCAGAGTGTAGATTGCCAGTGCACAAAAGTTCACAGCGTTTTTCACTTCTTCCTTCCAAGCGGGCATCAATCCATCCTTGGGCAGAGTATCACAATATTCAATCATGGCATCCCTGAGAGGCCGCAGTCCATCTTCGTCTAGCTCACCAGCAAGTCCGCGAGTAGCTTCCGTATCGAATGCATCCAAATCCATGTCGTCAGCGTAGAAACGATCAAAGCAATAGCACTACTACGTGGGAAAAACACACGTGGCACTCCAAAGTTGAAAAAGCACGAATCCAAAATGGCGAGAAATCCGTACACAACAAAGCTGTAATTGCTTAGCCCGACGTGTTCTATCGTAACTAGATATAACACGCCAAACTTAAGCAAAGAAAGTCACCACAATCAAAAAGCAGCAGCTTCACAAAATCACAACCTCGTAGCTCGGAGTCTGAGCTCCGAATGAATTCTAACATTCCTATTTTTAATATATTTATTTTTTGATCAATCCACACGAACTCTACTCCTATTGTAGAAAATACCGTGACCTCTCGGCCATCCATACTCCACATTACTTCAGGGTCAAATACCACAAGCGTCATCCGAACAGCTCATGCGTCACCCATTAATCAAGCCCTCATTGGCTAAACGACACCTGCATCAGTGATGTATCGTAATTAAAGTCACCACATACGTCACTTTCTATACACGACTGGCAACAATAAACTAACGTGCGAAAACAGAACTGCATTTCCCCCACGTTAATCTACGAGGACAGAAAATCTTTCGATAAAATGACTGTGAAATGCAAGAAATTGAGATAGTGTTCCAAAAGCAGATACGACAATAGATATCTCCGCTCTTCAAAAGGTGCAACTGAGCATAAACCAGAAAACATAAGTTTGATTCCTGTTTGCGATTTGAGTTATTTTTTTATCTAGAGCAAAGTTTAATGTTTTACAGACTCAAAAACCACATATCTATTTTAAGATGCTAATGCACGACGGATAACCATTTTTTTTACAAATTAACTTTTATGGGTAGATATAAGAATTAGCATTTTCCATAAAAAGAAGATACACTTTAGCTCGCTGATTCTTATATTAAAACGATTATTGTGGCAGATTGCACTTCAATTACAGATAACAGCGTTCATGGAACAGTTTCAGTAGCAAATACTGAGGTATAGCTAGTAGGGCACCGTCAGATGAAATCCGTGGTAAAATCCCTACTCTAGTTACAATATATAACCTACTTTCAGTAACCGTATTAGTTTTCATTACTATTATAGGGATTCAGCTCAAATCTCCAAGGCAATCTATTGGTCTATGCCTATGGAAAAAGGAGTCAGTAAAGGTTTTATCACTCCCAGCGAAACCACAAACAGGGAAAAGAGGTCAGCCCAGACAGGGAAAAGAGGTCAGCCCAAACAGGGAAAAGAGGTCACGGCACGGGTCCGATAGACAATCTGTCGAGTCTCGACCCCAGTCACTGACAGATTTTTAAACTGGTCACAAAGAGTCAGTTCCTCTCCACCACCTGGGAAAGTCGATTCATGAACTCGCGAATATTAGACCCAGGGGACAATTCCACGATTTATATATCCCCTTAGAGGAGGCGGGTCAATGGCTACAGAGCCAGTGCCCCTACGCTGATGCGCTCTAACCTCCCTAAGGGAAAACTATTAAAGTCATTAAACTCCTTGAATATTGTGGTGATAACGGGGATGGGGGGAGGAGTAAAATGCATTTCAGCATGACTTGATTTTTAGACCAGGATTTGTCGCTGGCCAGTATCAGGCTTATCATGCGCTCATCAACATGGAAAATTTTAAATCAGCAATAGCAACAAGAAAACGTGATATGTGCTCATAAACAAAGGCATCATAAGCATGAAACTGTCCCATGAATGTAGTTATTTGTAATGGACGCGATCCTATATCTTTGGAAACGCCCGATGTTTTTAAATATAAAACATTTCCTGGCAAACATTTTTGTGTTTATTTTACTACACACTTGTCACTCAGTTCTGTGTAATCACTATTAAAAAGCTAGTCTACAGTTATTAATGCTTGCAGGAAGATTTCATATGTTCTTAAATTAAATATACAACGTATATACCACCCTGAAAAATATAAATTCGATCGCCAGTTCTTCGGTGAATTATTTTATTACAGTATAATATAGAAGATAAAACAACAGCTTTTGTTTCTGTCACTTAAATTATTGCATTGCATCTGCTCTTTCTTTTTTCTTTGTAAAAAAATCATTTCGATTATTTCTCAAAATATTCTACCTAAATTTAAATGCAATTATAAAGTTAAACAAAGATTCGTGGACCACTTGATGTAATATCGAGAAACAGGTTTGATAGGGGAGCGGCAGTTTCATCATACATTATCTTATCAAATACTTGTTCGTTAACTAATAATATCTCATCAAAAAGAATTCTGTTTTCATCATTTATCTACACTTATTTGAAATAAACAAATACAGTAAAAAAAAGACTCCCATCTCATATATTGAAATACTTATATTTTCAGTTTCTGTGTTTGAAAATGATTATCCAATTGCAAAAGAAGTTGTTAACAGAGTATTCGAGTGGTTTGCTAAACAAGAATTTCCAGACGTAAATTTTGAGTACAATAATATTACTTTAGAAGATGGATTAACTGAAGCAGAAGGTGGTTATTTTTGATATTCTCTTACTTTTACTTTAGTATTCGCTTCACTTGATATCATTATAGAATTTTGAAAATTTTATCATTCTTTCTTATTTGCATAGTACCTTGATATCTTGTTAAAACGAAAACTATGTTAAAACACATGTGTTACAGAAAAATTAGTAACAATATTTAAAGCCTGTAAGAATAAAATTTTCTATTACTTTCTTGAAGAAAGCTGGCATATGGAAATTAGGTGACGACAATTGCTTCGAGGGCTTTTTGAGTACTCTTCCTCAGGTCAAAACCAGTGTGCTCTTAACAACCGCTAAGAAACAACAGAGTCGTAACAAGCAATATCTCTTTGCCAGCTACGACGAAGTTGTGTGTTTATCAGTGTTTCAAACAGAAAAATAGCGAAAGCACAATCCAAAACATATTCGATACACCAGCTTGACGAAAAAAGAAGCATTTTTATAGATGTTATGATAAAATGTTGCCATTACTTTAAAAGCAATTATACCTATCATAAAATTTGACTTGCATTCTGATTGTAGAAAAAATTCATCAAACCCTAATAATGTATTTTCATCACACAATTTCGAAATTCAGATCTATATTGATAATCATGCAGGAACTTCAGGGAGGGAAACGTGAATATAATATGTAATGCACAAAATGTTGCATAAACATTTTATAAAACATTTTCAGTGTGACCTATCCTAAAACTTTTTGTTTTCTAGTGTGTGAGAAAATAATATCACCTAATCCTACTATTTTAATCGACACTACACGTCGACCAAGAGCCATTGGAAACCGCGTAGGAACTTTGGTGAAAAAAGTTGTGCGTAGAATGGGAGTGCCAACAATCAGTGCAACATATGGGAAAATGAAAGGCATTATGGAATGGGAGGAACTTGATGATACTGAAAAAGAGTACCTGGTGCAAATACCTCCACCCGGATATATAATTACTCAAGTAGTTCGAGACATAGCTTCTCACCAGAATATGACAACAACGGGTGTTCTTTTTGATAAAAGCATTGGTAAGTACAAATTTCAACTCAACTCTTTAATTGTAGCACTCTACATAGTTATAACTCATGCGCCGACTCTAAATCATCCTTTCAGTCAAATTCTGAAACAGCTGCACTCAACGGTCATGGACAGATTGGATGTTTATCCCATTGAAACTAAAATCGTCTGAAACTTTTCTATTCTGGCTAGGATTCTTCTAATTTCAGATCAATAAATGTTAATACCTTCACCAAAAAGTCACATGGTCCCCTAAAAAGTCTTCTTAGGGCCATGGTCAACTAGTAGCTGTTCAACAATCTGCGTACTAGATCCGGATTAAGAAACTGTTGTTCAATAAACTAGAACCGGATCAACAAACCGTTGATCCGGTCAACAAACTGTTCAATAAATTAGATCCATTAGCCTTGAAACAAAAGAAAGTGTGGGAGGAGAATTTATCACTCTCGTGTGGATTTTAGTAAAAATAGTTACTCCAGTTACAATAACTTTAACACGTTGTACAAAAATGTTTTGCATGCAATTTGAAGAGAGTTTGTATAGAGGAAAAACTGGATTTGGTGATTTTACTTATTCCACTTGGACGACACTCCTCGATCTATATTTCTAGTTAATTGAGTATTTTGCTTCTGAAATAGAATTTTTATAGTGGATCAATTTACGTAAACATGCATGACAGCTCATAATAATAATGAACTCTGCACATCCATTATAGTTCCACCGATAGTCGAATTATTATAACAGACGGACCGTTAGATATATAGTCATGGTAAATCAATGCCAAACTTTATAGAAAAATTGAAAAAGAGGTCAATTTAACAAAAGATAAAAAGTTTTAAGAGTCATATTCTAAGTATAACCAGTGAGTGGATAGATACGTGCAATTTTTTTACTCTGGCCTCGCTAATCACATAATTAAATTCTCTATATTTTTTCGACATATTTCAATGAACTAAAAACCGAAATATTTAATAAAATAGCTCTTTATACTTGGGAAATTTTATTCTAATGTTTCCCATGCTTGTTTTTAAGAAATGGATCAAAAGTCTTCAACTTTGCTTCAAAATATTGCAACCCGAGCTACAATTTTAACAGTGGAGCCAACACGCAAAAGTATTCAAGAACAAGTTTTGAAAATGAAAACAAGTGACACGGCTTATTATTTCATCATTGGGCCGATGAGTACCATTAACCTCGCTCTGGAAGTTGTAAGTAATAGTAAATTGCTTATTTTACGAAAGTATCTCAATCATGAATACTACACATTAAAGTAGAATTAAATCTATGAAGTCTCGAGACTAATATAACCTCGAGAAAAGTGCTTTACTGACTGAGTTATCTTGTAACGTGAGGAACCCTATGATTTTCCTCCTCCTAATTATCTGGCTTCTACGAATCCAGTTTCTTTATTATATCCCTCTAATGATAGTAATTCAAAATTTTATCCACATACATTATTTTATTATTATTATTATCATTATTTCGCTTTGCTTTCTAAGGTTATCAGTATTTCTTTGAATACATTGTGATATCATACTCAGAGAAGGACTCAAACTCTCAATCTCCTGATCTCTTCTTAAACAAGCGCTTTACCAACTGAACTTTCTCAATTTGTCAAAAGACATCCGAACTTTCCATACTCTGAAATGACGTTCATTCTTCAGAGCCCAATTTTAGTTGTATCTAAAAGGTTCAACTGAAATTAAACATAAGTGTTTTAAATAAATGAATGCTTTTAAACTTTACAATAGCTTACTGAAGTTGATTAAAACAAAAAGGAAAATCAAAATAAAAAGTTTCACAAGCAAATAGGATAATAAAATGTTATGTATTTGTGAAACACCATATAAAACTATAGATTTTGCATTATTGTTTTTCAGGCGGAAGTGAACAACATGACGGGGCGTGAATATGCTTGGTTCTTAGTCTCTCTGGTAATGCATATTTATATTTCATAGAATACTATGCTTTCTTCTCATTGCTTAACTTGATATTTGATTAATGCCACTACAAATTTAAACCATTATTCAAGTGTTTATATTAAAAGATCAGGCGATCGTGCCGACCAAGCTATGGAACCACCCCGACCAATCCATTGCCCTGGGAATGTAGCATCTAAGGTATGCCGCACATCCACGCTGAAATGGGGTGGTGCTCCGTCGTGTTGGAACCACATACATGCTTCAATGTTGGCAGGGACATCTTACAGTAATTGTGGCAATACCTCCTGTAAAAATAGGAGGTATGTTCTGCCGTCCAGTCGGCATGATATAAGATGTGGGCCAATCAAATGATCATGCACGATTCCAGCCCACACATTTACAGAAAAACGCTGCTGGAAGCAATGTGAACGTGTGGCGTGCGAATTTCTAGATACCCACACATGAAAATTATGCATATTAAAAATGCCCTCACGGGTAAAGATGCATTCGTCCGTGAATGAAACATGTGCACTAAAATCAGGCTGCGCTGCCATCTGTTGCAGAAACCAGGGTGCAAAATCGACACCTGGCTGATAATCTGCAGGTGTCAAGGCTTGCACTTTCTGTGCATGGTAGGGGTGTAATCCTTCGTTCCGTAATACTCGGCAAACCGTTCTTTGGGACACATTTAAGGCATGAGAAAGTGCCCTCGTGCTGCTTTTCGATTGATCTTCAACCCTTGCAGAATGTTCTTTTCAACTTGTGGCGTCCTCACACTCCTGGAACGTCCTGTATCATGCATGCTGCTGACAAAGGAGCCTGTTTCACACAGACACCGATGAAATCGCTGAAAATTTTTTCGATCTGGAATGCGTCTTGTCAGGAAACGCCCGAGGTATAGTCTTCGGGCTTTACGAGCATTCCCATCCGCAGCACCATACATAAAATGCATGTTCGCATTTTCCTGATTTGTGAAACCAGCCATTCTTTCTACAATCCAAGGTAGAATTGACGATGAGAGCGATAAACCACCGCTTTATGCGTTTATTTCTTCCGAGCTTTTATTCTTTCTACCGTTTTTTAACCAAAATTCTATCACCTAGAATAAACAATTAAAAGCTGTTGCCACAAGTACATAAAAATCGTCTGCAAACAAAATAATTATTTTCAATTACTTTACAAGAGAATAACAGTGGCGCTGCAAGTTGAGGTTCGTTCGCTAGTTACAATGTTTCCGCTACGATCGCATTTTTCGCAAAATGCTATAATAGACTATCCAAAATGCGAAAATGAAACAAGAAGTTTTAGCTTTTTTGCTAAAGAAATTTTAAACTCAGCTTAAACCCTGGCTAGTTCTGACGCAGTAGTCACTGCGTTCAATGTCAGCGATGCCTAGAGGTTCACCTCTTGCGTTACGACCCTGCTTTGTATGACAAAAATTGCTTGTTTAGATGTGATTTATTACCTCTTAAAGTTTGACCCAAAAGTTCTGCCTCGCCCTGTATGTGATCTCTCTCTATTAGAGCTTCGCATTCATGTGCATTTTTATTCAAAGTCCTCCAAAAAGCTATGCAGCTAACAGCATTCTAAATATCCTGCTTAATAGGAGAACAGATTTGTAAGTATAGCAAAGAAATTTTAAATTTTAGCCAAAGAGAAATAAAATAGTAGTGCATACGAATACGTGAGCAATGAGAGCGACAGCATGTATTTTCAGACTATGTGACCAAAGCAAACTTGGTCTTAAAATCCAGAACGTGCTGCTGAAACGAGGAAAAAAAATTCCATTCCGAGTCGTCTGGTTTCTCCTTCTCTAATGCATACATGCAGCTGACATGCTTGAAGATAGTGATACCGTACTCCAACATTGCTATTAATAAATTAGTAAATACGATACATACCCATACACAGGTCAACCCACGGCCGAGAGGTTACGACGCTAACCATTAAATCGTAAAGTCGTCACAAATCGTTAGAGCGATGCTCCGGTCGGACAGTATTAGTAGAGAGCGTGTACTAAAGTTTCTGTGGTTTTCCTAGTCTTGTATATAACGTTGATCCAACGTAGTATCCCAAAAAAAATTTCACGAAACTTTTGTAAGTATGGTCATAACTTGATCTTACCTAGTAAATCCCTTCTCCTACTTGTAAACTCATTCGTCCTTTGAAAGCATTACCTTGTTCTCATGTTAGCTATTGTGGTTTCAGGATCCAATTGAACCGACGTGCAACTGCAAAAATTTCACGACATTATGGTTGAGCCCTCGGCCTGTGGCGGATAGAAAGACGAAAGCTGAAAATTTAGCCGCAACTTTTCAATTCTCTTCTGAGGTAATGTTACTTATTTAATTTTTGAGTTTTAAAATGAAAATACGTATAAGAGAACATCAAATATATCTAAAATCAAAACATGATGAATTCAATACTCTACTGGACAATTATTAAGAGTGTACAATCATATTTCTGTAAAATAAATAAATTGATATTTAAGGACGTGGTACTATGGTCTTTAGGTGTCAAATATTGGTCTTAACATTACTAATATTGCCAAATAAACATGAAAAAATTGAAGTAAAATGGTTTTAACAAAAAATCGTTGCTATATTACTGTCTACAAATAGATTTTTTTTAAATTAGTACTTAGCAGCGGTAAAATATAGTATGAGAAAAACATTTAGCAAGTTTTACTGCAAGCGTAGTCAACACCCTAATAAATCTAACTTTATGAATTTTGTACAGATGCCTCGATACGTATTACTTTTTTTTTGGTTTTTCTTGTGAAAATACTAAAATAAATGATTTTATACATCAGTACTTCGAAGCATACATAATTTCAATATTTAGTTGATACGCACGTATTAAGAATACGAAACGTTGAAACTGGAGCCGTATTAGAGTAGCCGGAACCAATTTTTCATTCAAAAGCGGCAAATCGAACGGAAATCGAACACGTATTAAATTATGCTCATTTTCCCTACCTACTTAATCATAAAACGTTTCAAACGACTCAGAAGTAAAGAAACAATCCTCCCCCCCCCCCCCAACCGTGATTCATCACAAATACGTGTAATCCACAATACACAGAAATATTAATTGCATAAGCAGATATAACAAATCTCACGTTGTAGTTTTCGTCTAA
Source organism: Amaurobius ferox (assembly GCA_951213105.1). Classification (NCBI taxonomy): domain Eukaryota; kingdom Metazoa; phylum Arthropoda; class Arachnida; order Araneae; family Amaurobiidae; genus Amaurobius; species Amaurobius ferox. The sequence goes on along the minus strand of OX578142.1, from coordinate 106,483,025 downwards.
AGTTGAGATACGTATATTTTGCGAAAAAAATATTCAATTTTAATATTAGACAATGAATAAACTGAGAGTGTACAATTTTTTTATTTTTTATTAATCACTTCCATTTTGTCTGAAGAGGGGTTAGGTGGAGTTTTAGTGCATATCTGTCATTATTATGTGAGCCACTGCAGACTCAACTCCAAATGGCGTACTCAATACGCCGCGTGAGCCTTGAAGAGCTAATAGAAGCGAAAAGTTAAGACATATTCAGATGTCTTACAAGTTCATTACGAGTAATATATAAATAAGAATGTCCAAATATAAGTAGCATATCGTTTCTACACTTTATTTTATGAAGCCCACAAAGAGTCAGAAAATTATATGAAAAGTGAAAAACTAAGCATATAGGCCGTTTAAAAAGTAAATTCCAAATAACTGGCAATTTAAAGAGGGGACCTCAATCTGTGGTACCTGTAGTAATTATATTTCTTTGAACAAAAGCAATGAAGTAACAATATCTTGCCGTATTTACAACATTGGAGGATCTTACAGCATGGCAAAGACCTCCTCCATACTGCATGCACGACAATTCAACTGCTAAAGGTCCCTAAAGACTTGAGAAATTAATTTAAAAAAAAAATTGCAAGGTCTTCTTTGGGCGTTATATGAACTTTCCTTTAGTGTTTTATACAAAAGGTTACGAATAAAGTTTAATCTTTATGAGAGCAACAAGAAATCTGACATTAGAAAACACAGAATAAGCATTTCAAAGTAGTTTTGTATTTGAATTGGCAATTTCACATAATTAAAAGACATTTTAAGGCACACATGAGCGAAGCATCAATTGAAATGCGTAAAATCAAAAAACATATTTCATTCTTATACTTTAGTGTATTTTTTCTACTTTAGGTGGATGTTGCATTTTACTATGATTTAGTTCTATTTGCCATTCAAGCAGTAAGGAAAGAGATACTAAAGGAAACCTGGCCATCCAAAATTACTTATCTATCCTGTTCCAGTGACCAGTCCATAAATCCAGAAGAGCGGAGCAACATTAAACTTCTTACGGCTCTCAAACAGGTAAAAATTCTTCATGCCTGACTGAAGCAGTTTTGTCTCTTCAGATTCCTTCTCATATACATATTGTATAATTAGCAATTTGTGTCAATTATACCTTTAAACACTCTCGGTTAGTATTTTTAAGTAAATATGTACTGACATCTAAAGCTCTAACTGCACAGAACTATTGCTAATTCAATTATAGAGGTTTTGTATAGTTTTCGAATCAAAGTTTTACCCAAAGCTTAAAACTTCTGTACACATTGTTATAATTTTTGAGATCTTTAAAGCATTTAAATTTTAATTATTCTATTATATAAAAAGATGTGTAAATCAGTTTTGAATGTATTATTTTTAAAACTATTAACATTAAAATATATTTCGTCTTTATAATTACAGGAAGCTTATGAAGGTATATTTGGTCAATTTAAAATTACAGAATCTACTGGAAGCTATCAGGAACTGGAACTTTACTTACGCAGGTTAAATTTCGTGGTCAAAGAGGAGACTCAACGAAAAAGAGTATGCTTTCATTATATGCAGTGAACGAAATAATCATGGGTCTTTCTCATTTCAAAGAGAAACAAAAAATATTATTACAATACAACACAAACATATGGCATTTAAAAAATTATTTTCTAAATTTTGTGTAATAAAGATGAAAGGTTCTTATGCTCAAAATAACATAAGCACAGGCTCTGTGCACTTTTAAGTGATAAAAAATTGCGAAATCATTATGGTCCTTCGGGCTAAATTCATTTGTGTCACTTTTAAAAACAGAATATTTTTCATATTTATGTCCAGCCACCTTTAACATTGTAGCAAGCTTCCAGTCGACGAGATAAGCTGGCATAAGTTTTGAATACATTCCATATCGATAGAATCCCAAAATTAAAAAATAACTGTTTTCAAACTGTCATTATTTATGAAATGACAACCATTTTCATAAACATTCCGTGCCAGCATATACCACACATTATATATTATACTATTTAGATCAGGTGATTTTATTGGCCAACATTTGAGTAATTTTCTTTTCGACTTAAACCAAATCTTGGACGATTTTGACATGAGTTTTGCAGTTGTCATTCTGAAACAACCAATTTCGACCGGCCACTTTAAGTCCATTTTGAGGAAAGTGTTTACTTAATATTTGTTGGTAACCAGACATGTTCATTTTTTATCTACAAATTTAATATTGACTTTCTTTACCAGCCAATTGCACCCAAGGCTGCTCATGCAGATTATAAGACAGCCATACAAACATTTAATGCACGTATCCTTCATATTTGGTTTTCCCCTCTTTGTAAATTCTTCTTCAAAAAATTATGTCTAACATTTGGATTAAGTCAATAAAAAAATGACTCGAAACGTGGCCAGCAAAATCACCTGATCTAAATATAATAGAGAATATGTGGTATATACTGGCATGGAAGGTTTATGATAACGGCCGTTATTTTAATCAATAATAGCAAATTAGAAACAGCCATTCTTGAAGCATGGAATTCTATCAATATAAAATATATTTAAAAAAGTGGATATTAAAATTCTGCACCTTCTAAAAAATAACACAAATGAATTAAATTACCAGAGGTCTATAATTATTTCGTAATTTATTTATCCCTTTAACGTGCACAAAATCTATACAAATACGTATTATTTTAAGCATAGGAGCTTCTAATCTTTGTTATACAAAATTTAGAATAAAATTTTTAATGTCATATATTTTTATTTTATTGTAGAATACTTTTTGTTTTTACTTAAAAAATGACAATATGGCCGTAATTATTTCGCTCACTGAATTCTTAAAAGCTATAAGTGATTAATTTTAATGACAATATTTTATCTTTTAGATTGGGGTTTGGACATATGGACAACCAACTGGTAAAATCAAATTCGAACCTCAAAATGATTTGGCAAGGTTTGAAGCAATCACAGTTTATCGTGTCACAACCTTAGATGTAACTTGATATTTATTTACACTTGATATTATTATATACACTTAGAAATTATGATACACTTTTAAATTGCAGTAGACTCAATAATTTAAGAGTGGGAAGAGTGGCTAGGGGTAAAATGTTGTGAAATCACAAACATTTATTCGCATGGTATCATGGTACTTACATAGTTTTTCAGTATATTTTCTTACCTATCATTGATATCAAAATACTACTTAGAAGAGATTATAACAGTAATAAGTCATTTTCATTGTTCTATCGAAAGGTTTCTCAGGCTTTCTTTCCGACCTGATTGCAACTACATTATTTTTGTGACATGTAATACGATAGTAAGCAGAGCCCATATGATAGTTTAAGATTAAAGAAAAAAAAATTAATTTTGTCACTTTCTTTGTTACTACTTTTCTACTTCCACTTATGTTCCGCCAATTAAAAAAAATTGGCTGATTATTCAGTGGTGATTAAAGTTTTAGCAAAAGAACACCAGTGTATGTATATTTAAGAATGTATAGAAAAACTGAAGCCATCGAGGTTGTAAAGAATGTTAAACCGAAAACTAGTTAGAGACAATGTACGCCAACAAATTTTAACAAGTCGAAGCATGATTCATACCAGCGCGCACGTGAGCTTGGTAAAACAATAACAAGAAAGATCAATCATGCTTAAAGCATTGATTATGAAACACTTTCCAACTTCAATGCAATTTTATTTAAACAAGTATAAAATGCAATACATTCCTCGGTAATATTTTAAAACTTATCACAATACTGCATTAATTTATTATATTTGAAAACTTAAACCTTCATCGAAAAAAATGAACTTCATTCAAATGACGGCATTGAAATATAAATTGCCTGGTTTAAACATCTCTAAAATGCGATAAATTCCTCGGTAATATTTTTAGAACTATCATAATACTACGATAATTTATTATATTTGAAAACTTCATCGAAAACAACTGAAATTCATTCAAATGACGTCATAGAAAAATAACACGGCTGGATCTCTCTATAAAAACAACATTTCATTCATAACATTTTCCCATTCATTACATACCATAATAATTTATTTTATTTAAAAATTAAGACCATGGAGCTACAAGTAATTAAACTCTATGCTTAAAACTTCATCAAAAAAATCGTCCTTCTCTCTGTAAAATCAATGAATATTTCATTCATATCAGCCATGCAGACTCCATGGGCTAAATAATTTTGTGTTAAAGAAATGCAGCAATTCTAATACAACTCATTCTACATATTTTGCTGTTTACATTTTACATAAGTGAAAAATAGGCTTCGTTGTAGAAATAATCAAATTTGGATGATCATTTAAACTCAAATATATTGTAATTGCGTTGTTTCAGTATGTAGATGCACAGAATTTAAGCAAAAATAAAGTGGTTTTAGGACGGATACAACACTCAATATGAAGTAAAAAGAACTTAAAAAATCACGATTTTGAGACAAGATGGATGCCATATATAATTTTGAAGTGGGTCATGTGATCTTTTCTTATCATGGTCACGTGATCGCTTCATATAAGAGGTGTAATTATTATTTTTATTTTTATTTAAAAAACTACTGAATATATTTCGCTGAATTTTTTTTATATATTTTATGGAACAATTTGAATATTACCTAAAATTTTCGAAGCAATTTGTGAATTTTAAATCCGCTTAAAAAATGTTTGAAAAATTAGGTCCCATAGGGCTCAATGTATTTCATTTTTTCAAACCGGGTTCAATCCAAAACTAATAGGGTTATATTATTCATTTATATTCCCATAGGTCCTACAGACCGTCTGAACAACATACTAAAATTTCATTTTGATTAAGTCATTTTTACGGCAGTTATCGTGCTAACGGACAGACAGACAGACAGACAGAATGAACAAAGTCATAAACACTTTTCAACTTTGTTGTAAAGTGTTAAAAAATACACAAGTGCCGCAAATAAATGGATGTCAAAGTAACGAGACTATTGTGTTCATCTTCATCACTCTGGTACAATTTTAAATTAGTCTCATTCTCAACAGCATGCCCTTATTTATTTTGTTTCATTCTATACCTTCAGATGGCATTCTTTAAATTTTTCGTTTTCTTCTTATTTTAATATATTTATCGAATTTCAGTTATTTTCCTGAAATTTTAAAATTCTTACTAGAATTCTTTATATAGGGTGTTTCACTAGGTAGTTCTCCAAAGAGCCAACTATAATTTTCTCCCTACTCTGCATAGAAACATTGCGTTTGGTTACCTTTGGTGACCTTGATCCTTGAGAAATGCGTGGTAGTGATTTCCTTAATAATGCGATGACTCATTATGGCATTCCCTGCCAGATGATCGGTCTTTCTGCTCGGTGTGAAAGTGTATTTCACTGTGTCGTTGAACGTCGTTCATAATGTCTGGATATACCGTTTGCGGAGAGGATGTTTATTGTGAAAAGTTATTGATAACACTATCTATAAAGGTATCACAGCGCGAATTTAAGGATAAATTTGGTGGAAGAAAGCTCTTTGGGGGGAACTACTCAGACAAACACCAGTACTATTGAGATATTTAACAAGTAAACCTAAATATATCATAGCATATAAGCATTTTCAAAGAGCACCCGACTCAATGCGCTACTTGTAAATTGCGATAACGGTGCTTGAAACTTTTAATTTCCCTGATATCGTCAGTTCGAGTCTTGCCCTCGGCTCATATTTTTCCATTTCTCTCCATTTTTCTTCCACTCTCCTTTCTCCTCCACAGACGTCATCACTCCAAATACTCAGTAGATCAACTAACACCGGCTGCTAGTTGAAAAGTTTCGCTGTTACTACATATAGAATCTGTTCATCTCTACCCAAGAAAGCAATGTTCTCTAAGCTACGGTAGCGACATTTCAAACTTTCGAAATTCAACTTAATAGAATGAGCATCTTTTAATAATACATATTCTTAATTTAGTGCAAACCAGACAAAACTTCAAAACAAATTATTATCTAGGGTATCGAAAATCACGATTTTCTATAATATGCCAAAATTATCTAGAAATTTTCGAATTTACATTATAATATAGTTTTGTCATTGCACAATTACGCATAAACGTATTTATATTATGCATGTTTTTATGGGATAGCATTTATGTGAATGTAATCCTGCTATTATTTCACAGATGCCGCCTTTCATCATTAAAAATGTAGATCGGAATGGAACAATTACCTTCACAGGATACTGCGTTGAGCTGCTGGATGAAATTAAGAATATTCTGAATTTTGAATATACGATATTTGAAACTTCTGACAAAAAGTTTGGAACAATGAATGAAAAGATGGAGTGGGACGGTATGATGAGCGATTTAATTGATAAGGTAATTGATTTTACTTTCATTATTTCACATTATTTAAAGTGTTATTGAAAAACAAATGTATTACTATGATTTTCTCTCTCTCTCTCTCTCTCTCTCTCTCTATATATATATATATATATATATATATATATAAATATATATATATATATATATATATATATATATATATATATATATATATAGAGAGAGAGAGAGAGAGAGAGAGAGAGAGAGAGAGAGAAAGTATCTAGTAATACAATTAACTAGATATATGCATATATAATATGCATATGTTATTATCCTCTTGATTAATAAATCACTATTTTTTACTTCTTTTTAAATTGTTGGCATATTTTTTTTAAGTTGCAGTTTTTAGAGTTAATTTCTCTCTATTCTATCATTGGATTTTCATATTATATTATATCATTATATATATATATATATATATATATATATATATATATATATAATGATATAATATGTGGAATATATATATATATATATATATATATATATATATTTTCCACAAAAGTATAAACTCATAGTTATAGAAGCAGGTTACAATCCTGTGAAAACCTTATGTAAACCATGCATTTGGCGCAATGCAGCTCTAGTACAAATTTACCTATATAAATTCCAAACAGATATATCAAGACTTATAAGCAAGAAAAGAAGTTCGAAAATGAAAAGTATCACAAACTGGTCGGGGGGGGGGGGGGAGTTGGCTGCATTGCTTAAACAGAGAATGGGGATCACAACTCCCCCCGACCAGTCTGTTGAAGACCCAGACCGTCCGACTCGTCCTGAGGACTAAGAGCAGCTATTTGGACGGCCGGCCCCCCCCCGACCAGTCTGTGATACTTTTCATTTTCGAACTTCTTTTCTTGCTTATAAGTCTTGATATATCTATTTGGAATTTATATATATATATATATATATATATATATCACAACACTCCCTTGTTAAATATTTACATTTGCACATGCGGTCGATATCACATGTTGTTGACCTTGTGATCAGTTACCACTAGCGGATGGATTACCACTTGGATAAGGTGGCGCCCAACAATCGATGTTCCACTAACCGTAGAGATAGGATATTTATCGATTCCATACACAACGTCACATCAGAAGGTTATTATGAATTACACAGACTAAGTTATGAACATCTTTTATAGAACTAATAGCTATTGTAAATCCTGAAAACATTAATTTAATAAGCTTTAACATAATACACATCTCGTGTATAAAAGCAGTAACTGCTGATCATAAAGTGACAGACAGAGCAAGAGTGTGCTAGAAGACAAAATAAATATATTTTGTGATCGGCGTCTGTAACAATTGTATCAACTGCAACAACATCATGTAGCAATTTTGTGTAACAGGCTCTGCCACTTACATGATGTTCATTGCACAAGTATTGTAAAATATGCAATAGGTGACTTTAGAATCTGAAACTGAGAATTCCTCTCAGTATCAAAATTGTAAAAATAATAATAAAATGAAAGCGGTTCGTATGAATCTGTATATTTTCTCAAAGGGATAAAAATAGAGGAATCTATTGAGGTATCTCTCTTGTTACTCCTTTCTCATTCTCTGTGTATAACATTTTCGCAATGATCGCACACACTATCGAAAAACAATTGTAAAAGCCCATTCAGCAAACGCAGAATCAGAAACTAAAAATTCCTTTCAGGATCAGGTCAGATTTTAACCAGAGCAGAAATAAAGCAGCTAGAAATATAAGTTTGGGGTGATTACAGTCCATTTGGAGTCATTTTAAATTACCTTTAACAACAATCATTTTAATCACAATGTAAAATATCAAAATGTAAATTTAAAATTTTTCTGTGGTACTTACGACATTTGCATCATGAAAATTTACATTTTATCATGAATTGTTTACATTTTAAGTAAGTATTGACTTTAATAAAATATTGATAAAAAAAATTATGCATTTGATTATACTCAATCTTTTTATTGTTGATTTCTAGTTAAATGGCATAATATGCTGATCTGTTTTTTAATCTTATAAAATTTTATGTAAAATACCGCACACAAATCAAATGCTTATTGCCTGAACAATATTTGATTACTTTTTATATGCTCTTAATTACTTTTAAATTTACAATTATATTTATCTAATGTAAACTACTTTATATATATATATAATTATACTTTTGAATTTACAATTTTTTAACGTTAGTTACATTACACCTAGCTATTTGCAACAATTATTCGGTATTTTTATTTCATCAAATCTGAGTTACTTATTTATTCTATCTGTATATAAATATTTATGAATATTTATTATTTACGATTTTTAAAGTTTAATGTTTAATACTTTCTCAATGCGTATTGATTCTTACAGAGAGCTGAAATTGCACTTGGTCCCATATCAGTCATGGCGGAGAGAGAAACTGTGGTTGATTTTACAGTGCCCTATTACGATTTGGTTGGCATTAGTATCCTCATGAAGAAGCCTTCTGTTCCTCCTTCTCTCTTTAAATTCTTGACAGTACTCGAAGCTAACGTTTGGGCCTGCATACTTGCAGCTTATTTTGTTACTAGGTAATGAAAATTAATATAATAATGATAAATAGAAGGGGAAAAGTTAATCATTTAATATTCCATTGCTAACTTTTTCTCTTCAAACATAGTGTAATGTAAAAGGAAAGTATTGTGACAGGATCGAAAATTCGGATTCGAGTTTTCAACGCAAGAGGAAGTTGCAAACATCCCTGCTCGAATCGAAAAATTTTTAGGTGATGCCTGTGTGTATGTGTATGTGTGGTTATGTGTATGTTAGTGTATGCATATTAGTGTGTATATGTTAGTGTGTGTGTATGTTAGTATGTGTGTATATGTATAAGTGTTTATGTGTATGTTAGTGTATGCATATTAGTGTGTACATGTTAGTGTGTGCGTATATTAGTATGTGTGTATGTGTGTGCGTCCGCGAGTCTGTGAATGCGATATCTCTCGAACGAATAACGATGCGATATCTCTCGAACGAATAACGATGCGATATCTCTCGAACGTTTCAAAAATAATTCTGTACGATTATTACAATCAATTAATACTGGAATCCTGTTGATTTTAAACGCAATCAAATGTTCAAAAGATGCCCAAATTTCGAATGATTTTTTTAAATATTTATCATTAAAAAAAATCAAAATCTTTAATAATGATAAATAAAAATAATTCCATAGGTAATTTTTCATTAGAAAACGAATGCCATGAACTTCAGAACGTTAGCATGAACCGTTCTCGAGAAACTGCACATTTTTCAAATAAATTTATAAAAAAAAAATTGTAAAATTAAAAAAATAGTAAGAATTATTCCAGATGTTCAATTTCCATATGCAATATTATGCGACAAATCTTTTAACACCATTCTCGTGGATCTACTTCATTCCATCCACAAGAGAAGATACTTTGTGTAGTAGTTTCGTATTTTAACGCCAAAAAATTCGCTAATAGTCATTTATTTCACAGGTTATTAATTAAATGTAAATTGCTTTTTGATGTGTATTTTACACGTGAGTATGAATAAGTAATTCTATTTTGAATAATAATTTTCCAAATACTCCCAATTTCAATTTAGATGATGTTAATTCAATATCAAAAATATTGTGCTGTGATTCTTGTTACCATTATTTCGCTGTGAAAGAAGTAAAGTCGTTTCATTGTGTAGAGGAAATCATATCGAGCCCACATCCGATTATTTTAAAATATACTTGAAAATATTTTTTAGAAATACTACATCTACTAATAGTACGAATGAGTTTTAAAAAAAACCAGTTTTTTTTTATGACACTGAAGCATTGAAAATATAACACAACTAAAAAATTCAGTTAAAGTCTCATGTTTAGTACATATTTGCTAATTCTGTAATTGCAGTTTATTGCTGAATATGTTCTAAAAACTAATATAACTGCTAAGAATGTGATTAAAATTTAAAATGCTAATAACACAAATAATAAATTTCAAAATGTTCTAATTTTTAAAAAACCCTGGTGTTATAAAGAATTTTTAAAATATCATCGCTGAATGTATCTCATTTTAGAGATGTTTAAATAAAATTGCATTGCAAGTGTTTCATAAACAATGCTTCATGTATGATTGATCTTTCTTGTTAATTCTCACCCAGCCTCACACGCGGTATCCAAAGCATTGGTCTCTGCGGAATGTAGGAGCATATTGCCAACACCTTTTTATAAATTACTTCCAAAAATTAAATTTCAACAAACTGAAAAGTTTGCTCGAAAACAAGAATCTGGATTTTGTACGACATATTCATAAAATGATATATTTAAAATCAGCGTGTAGATCAGCACTTACTAATGAACAAATACAAACTATTTTAATGACTCAAACTTCGCATTTTTAGAACCAGCTAAATCTTTGAGCAAATGAATAGCAGTTTCATGCCTCTACAAAAATAATTTATTTGGAATATGTATTTTACTGACCAATTTGTACTTCAATTTTACACGCTGATTTCAGGTATGCTTATTTAAAAGTTGTTGTGACCCACTAAATGTTTAATAACTCTTATGTGGCCCACTAAATGTTTAATGACTCTTATGTGCCCAACTAAATGTTTAATAACTGTTATGTGGCCCACGTGTCAGAAAGTTTAGGGACCTCTGTTCTAAATGATTGATGTATACGGTAATAACAAACTTTGTAGTATGAAGCTCTAAAACGCAAAAAGTAGGATCCGGTCAACTCGCCATCTTGTCTTTTTCTACAATGATAGTTGAGCTCCATGAAGTTGGCCCCCCCGTGGAAAGCACAAACGACAAAAACTAGTGGAATCGTTTGTACTTCGTTTGTGCTGCAAGAATTTTCGTTTGTGCTTCTTTCGTTTTCGATTTATAGCATTTTCTTTTCCGGGGGAGGGCTAACTTCACGCTCAGCCATTGTTTACATAAGAGAAATTACATCAATATCCAAAAAACGTTTATGCCATTCGTTTGTGCTGGTTTGTGCAGCAAAAAGTTTTCTTCGGACCCTTTTCAAATTTGAACTATAAAGCTTTCATTTGTTTGGCGCCAAAACGGGCTTTGTTGACATACAAGAAATTAAACGAATTTCGAAAAAACGTTGATGCCATTCGTTTGTGCTTCGTTTGTGCTGGTTTGTGCCGCAAAAATTTTCGTTTGTGCTCTTTTCGTTTTCGATTTATAGACGTTTATTTTCCCGGGGGGGCTAACTTCACGATCAGCTGTTGTTTACATAAGAAAAATTACATCAATATCCAAAAAACGTTTATGTCATTCGTTTGTGCTTCGATTGTGCTGGTTTGTGCAGTAAAAAGTTTTCTTCGGACCCTTTTCAAATTTGAATTATAAAGCTTTCATTTGTTTGGCGGGAAAACCGGGTTTGTTGACATATAAGAAATTAAAGGAATTTCGAAAAAACGTTTATGCCATTCGTTTGTGCTGGTTTGTGCCGCAAAAATTTTCGTTTGTGCTCTTTTCGTTTTCGATTTATAGACGTTTATTTTCCCGGGGGGGCTAACTTCACGATCAGCTGTTGTTTACATAAGAGAAATTACATCAATATCCAAAAAACGTTTATGCCATTCGTTTGTGCTTCGTTTGTGCTGGTTTGTGCAGCAAAAAGTTTTCTTAGGACCCTTTTCAAATTTGAGTTATAAAGCTTTCATTTGTTTGGCGGGAAAACCGGGTTTGTTGACATACAAGAAATTAAAGGAATTTCCAAAAAAACGTTTATGCCATTCGTTTGTGCTTCGTTTGTGCTGGTTTGTGCCGCAAAAATTTTCGTTTGTGCTCTTTTCGTTTTCGATTTATAGACGTTTCTTTTCCCGGGGGGGCCAACTTCACGATCAGCTGTTGTTTACATAAGAGAAATTACATCAATATCCAAAAAACGTTTATGCCATTCGTTTGTGCTTCGTTTGTGCTGGTTTGTGCAGCAAAAAGTTTTCTTAGGACCCTTTTCAAATTTGAATTATAAAGCTTTCATTTGTTTGGCGGGAAACCCGGGTTTGTTGACATACAAGAAATTAAAGGAATTTCGAAAAAACGTTTATGCCATTCGTTTGTGCTTCGTTTGTGCCGGTTTGTGCCACAAAAATTTTCGTTTGTGCTCTTTTCGTTTTCGATTTATAGACGTTTCTTTCAGCGGGGGGCCAACTTCACGATCAGCTGTTGTTTACATAAGAGAAATTACATCAATATCCAAAAAACGTTTATGCCATTCGTTTGTGCTCCGTTTGTGCTGGTTTGTGCAGCAAAAGTTTTCTTCGGACCCTTTTCAAATTTGAATTATAAAGCTTTCATTTGTTTGGCGTGAAAACCGGGTTTGTTGACATACAAGAAATTAAAGGAATTTCAAAAAAAACGTTTATGCCATTCGTTTGTGCTGGTTTGTGCCGCAAAAATTTTCGTTTGTGCTCTTTTCGTTTTCGATTTATAGACGTTTCTTTTCCCGGGGGGCCAATTTCACACGGAGTAAATGAAAGGAAATGCTATAAATCGAAAACGAAAGAAGCACAAACGAAAATTTTTGCGGCACAAACCAGCACAAACGAAGTACAAACGATTCCACTAGTTTTGTCGTTTGTGCTTTCCACGGGGGGGGGGGGGCAACTTCACACGAAGTAAATGAAAGGAAATGCTATAAATCGAAAACGAAAGAAGCACAAACGAAAATTTTTGCGGCACAAACGAAGTACAAACGATTCCACTAGTTTTTGTCGTTTGTGCTTTCCACGGGGGGGCCAGCTTCACACGAAGTAAATGAAAGGAAATGCTATAAATCGAAAACGAAAGAAGCACAAACGAAAATTTTTGCGGCACAAACCAGCACAAATGAAGTACAAACGATTCCACTAGTTTTTGTCGTTTGTGGTTTCCACGGGGGGGCCAACTTCACACGAAGTAAATGAAAGGAAATGCTATAAATCGAAAACGAAAGAAGCACAAACGAAAATTTTTGCGGCACAAACCAGCACAAACGAAGTACAAACGATTCCACTAGTTTTTGTCGTTTGTGGTTTCCACGGGGGGGGGGGGGGGGGCCAACTTCACACGAAGTAAATGAAAGGAAATGCTATAAATCGAAAACGAAAGAAGCACAAACGAAAATTTTTGCGGCACAAACCAGCACAAATGAAGTACAAACGATTCCACTAGTTTTTGTCGTTTGTGCTTTCCACGGGGAGCCAACTTCACACGAAGTAAATGAAAGGAAATGCTATAAATCGAAAACGAAAGAAGCACAAACGAAAATTTTTGCGGCACAAACCAGCACAAACGAAGCACAAACGAATGGCATAAACGTTTTTTCGAAATTCCTTTAATTTCCTGTATGTCAACAAACCCGGTTTTCCCGCCAAACAAATGAAAGCTTTATAATTCAAATTTGAAAAGGCTCCGAAGAAAACTTTTTGCTGCACAAACCAGCACAAACGAAGCACAAACGAATGGCATAAACGTTTTTTGGATATTGATGTAATTTCTCTTATGTAAACAACAGCTGATCATGAAGTTGCCCCCCCCCCCGGAAAAGAAACGTCTATAAATCGAAAACGAAAAGAGCACAAACGAAAATTTTTTCGGCACAAACCAGCACAAACGAAGCACAAACGAATGGCATAAACGTTTTTTCGAAATTCCTTTAATTTCTTGTAAGTCAACAAACCCGGTTTTCCCGCCAAACAAATGAAAGCTTTATAATTCAAATTTGAAAAGGGTCCGAAGAAAACTTTTTGCTGCACAAACCAGCACAAACGAATGGCATAAACGTTTTTTGGATATTGATGTAATTTCTCTTATGTAAACAACAGCTGATCGTGAAGTTGCCCCCCCGGGAAGAGAAACGTCTATAAATCGAAAACGAAAAGAGCACAAACGAAAATTTTTGCGGCACAAACGAATGGCATAAACGTTTTTTCGAAATTCGTTTAATTTCTTGTATGTCAACAAAGCCCGTTTTGGCGCCAAACAAATGAAAGCTTTATAGTTCAAATTTGAAAAGGGTCCGAAGGAAACTTTTTGCTGCACAAACCAGCACAAACGAATGGCATAAACGTTTTTTGGATATTGATGTAATTTCTCTTATGTAAACAATGGCTGAGCGTGAAGTTAGCCCCCCCGGAAAAGAAAATGCTATATATCGAAAACGAAAGAAGCACAAACGAAAAGTTTTGGAGCACAAACGAAGTATAAACGATTCCACTAGTTTTTGTCGTTTGTGCTTTCCACGGGGGAGCCAACTTCACGGAGCTTGATAGTTGCATCTATGGAAAGATTCTTCTTATTTCTAATCTGAAACTCTTTGGGTAAGTTCTTTTTACTTTCCCTGCAATACATGGTAATGTATAGGGAAAGTATTGGAATCATGCCGAAAATCGCAACTCGAGTTTTCGACGGATCTACGCTTTTCAAGATCTCTCGAATACGATAAAACTATTTTTAGCGTGACGTCTGTCTGTGTGTCTGTCTCTCCGTGTGTCTGTCTGTTTGTGCAGATTTTGTATCTACTCTAACTCAAAAACTAATGAACCGAATTTCATAAAATTTGGTAGGTAAGTCACTTGGTAGGCGAGTCTGGTGCTGATTAGTTTTGGGTACCATTTGGGATTAAACAACTCGCCTTTTTTTGCGAAATGGCCTGCAAAAGCGTGTATCCACTCTAGCTGAAAAACTAATGGACTGAATTTCACTAAATTCGGTAGATAAGTCACCCTGGTACTGATTAGATTTTGATACGATTAAAAAAAAAATAACCTGCCTTTTTTTCCAAAATGGCTCGCAAAAATCGTCAAAATCTAAATTAAAAAACTACGTATGCTCAAATATATCCATTAAATGAGTGTTTTATACGTAATTTTTAACGCAGAAAAGAATAAAATCAACCACATTACACTAGGACTAGCCATTCTCGAGATATTTTAGTTTTTTCGTATTTTCTCTACGCCACTTTTGAAAATAAATCCAGTTATCAAATGAGAACGAAAATTGAATTAAAAGTGAATTAAATTTAAATAAATAACAAGAACGTAGATATAAGTCTACAGGAAAAGTCATCTGCTGCCCACATCAGTTTTTTCAAATACTGTAAGTTACATTTTACTGTCGTTAAATGTTTTTTCTTAAAAAGATTTAGAAATAGCTCCCTTCGTTTTCACGTCAATTTGTCGTACGTTAGTTTACGGTCAATATTCTCCTGAATCATAAATCTTGTAATGTTTAAAAATAAAAAATGTAGCATTTACATTATATCCTTCAACAACTTTTCTTACTTGATGATTATTATTATTTTCATATATTGTGTAGATATTAAGATTTTTGGATTCGTTGTAATTAATACAGAGTGTTTCACTAGGTAGTGCCCCCAAAGAACTAAATATATTTTTCTTTCCACTCTACATAGAAACACATCGTTTAGTTTACAAGTGACTTTATTTCACGTAAATGTAGCACCATCTCACTTAATAAAGGAAGATGTCTGTGTGTGTGCAGTCTGCAGCGGAAAATCTAATCGTCGTATGACCATGAAATTTGGTACATAGGTACTTCAGGACTCGAATAGGTGCACCTCGGTGTTATTTTTTCTTTTCTAAATTTTGAATTAGTTTAGATATTTTATATTTTAGCCCGATTTACAACAATATTGGACGATATTCGTCGATTCCTTAACGACCTAAAATATTATCGCAGAGTTTCCATCTTTACACCATTGGAAAGATCGAAAAATTATCTTTCAAACAAACCGTGAATAGAATCCATACGATTATTCGTACATTTTTTAAAAATATATACTTTTCGTGCGTTTTAAACCTCTTTGAATTTTATAATACGATATACAGATATTGACTTGCCATCCATCCTTCATCTTCTTCTCAGCAGCTGCTTAAAATATCACAGACCACTCCAGAAAAAATAATTTCATAAACCCATCTGTTGATTAATTATAAATTTTTTATCCGAGGCATGTATTTGATTTTGTGGCAGCCGACTCCGCTCCTACTAAAACATCAACCGTGCTAGAAATCAGCACCCAAATTATAAGTTCGGACTCGAAGCTAACGTTTGGCCTAATCTTGTAGCCTCGGTCTTGTAATCTCTAAGTCTGTGGTTCGGGCCTGGCCGAGACCAAAATACATACATTCCTACAATTCTTTTAACGAACCTCGCAGGCTATCGCAAGCTCTCGGAACCTATCCAAGGTCTAAACGTACCGGGTAAGGAACCACTCACTCACTTTGTCGTAGTGAAGTGGATATTTTGGTATGGGATGAGAGGGGGTACATGAGTATTTCCGATGAATCGCCTATTTCATGCGCAGTGTGTTAAACATACGGTCAATTGTGATTCTTATATTTTTTGCTTTTGCGGAGAGCGAGTGCGATTTGATCCATGCAATTTTCGGATCGAAATCGTTTTAAATTGTGTTCAAATGTATTATTTAAGCAGAGGGTGCTCATTTAATTATTTATACGTAGTATACGCTTATTTAGAACCCGAGCAACGCAGGATAATTCGTTCTAGATCACAATAATGCAGGAAATGTCCTCCACCGACAACCATGCACACTCGAAAGGGACGCTCCAATGCAGCGTTTGTCTGGTGCTTTTCATCCTCAAACTTATCGAAGAATTCACTCTGTGATATCTCTATGGACTTTGTTATCCAATAATTCTTCATAGTACCCGCTCAGCAACGATATCCAGCCATCCTGAATGACACAGTGAAATACATATTGACACCGGAGTCCGAACAGAAACAGTGCGCCAGGACGTCTGACAGGGTGATATTTCAATGAGTCATCGCGTTATTATAAAAATCACTATGACGCAATTCTCAAGGATCTAGATCACTTGTAAACCAAACGTCACGTTTTAATGTATCAAGTTAAAATATAATTGGTTCTTCGGAGGACGACCTAGTGAAAATGTGCATTTGTAATACCTATGTAATAAAAACCTGCGTATGTAATTAAAAAACAATTTATGTTTTTCAGCTTTCTTATGTTTATTTTTGATCGACTGAGTCCATATAGTTATTACAACAACAAAGAAAAATACAAAGATGACGATGAAGATGAAAAAAGGGATTTTAGTCTAAAAGAAAGTCTCTGGTTTTGCATGACATCTCTAACACCACAAGGTAAATGTGCCAAAGCTAAATAAATAAACTATTTTTTCAATTATGATAAAAATGAAACGTGGATATTTCAATCTATAAAAATAAAGGAAGATGTCTATATGTTTGTCTGTGTCATCTGTAGCGAAAAATCCAAAAAATCTCCATGATGGAAGATTCGTTTTTCATCAATATCTCGACAATCCCTGGTCCTATGAACTCAAAACATGGACTAAATTTTAAGTGGGGCTATTCCAAGGCTACCCACAAAAATTAATGAAATTCGGTGCAACTGATCTCTCGTAATGATGAGACAAACACACATACCCACAACCATATTTATAATTTTATTTATATAGATATTAAAAATTTAAAAATTCCAATAAAAAAATAACCATTTGAAACTGCGCTATTGTCAATAAAAAGTATGTGGATACTAATATTTCTCAATGTATTTCTAGGTGGCGGAGAAGCTCCCCGTAATTTATCTGGAAGATTAGTTGCTGCAACGTGGTGGCTCTTTGGATTCATCATCATCGCTTCTTACACTGCCAATCTTGCTGCCTTTCTTACAGTGTCACGTCTCGATTCGCCTATTGAATCACTTGACGATCTCGCCAAGCAATACAAAATCAAGTACGCTCCACAAGAAAGCACATCAGCAGCTACGTATTTTGAAAGAATGGCATACATCGAAGAAAAATTTTACGAGTAAGATTTTCAGGATGTTCCTATTAAGAATTATCTAAATCGCTGTTTCTTCACCACCGTTACTTGGAGTCATTTTTACAGATCCATAAGAAATTATAATGTAATAAATGATATGCAGGTAGCACCGGAATATTTTGCTTTTATGAAAAGAGCTTTTTTGAAATAAATCATCTAATGCCTTACAAAGTTCACTTTGACGATAAGACCTTGCAATTTCGTCCCAGTAACTCAATGGTAGAGCGTCGGCTGGCCAGTTCGGCGATCCAGAGTTCGATTCCTGGTTAGGGCAGAAAGGCTCTTTACAATGGCGCCCGAACAAATCAACCTTGTAGGTTAGTGCAAAGATATCGAAGGTCTGAAGACCCCAGACTGTGCGACTCACATAATGGGTTTAGAGTAGCTGTCTGCACGGCCGGGAAAGGATACCTCCTGCACTCAGGAGGCACCCAAGGTCTACCATCCCGCCAAACGAACTTTTATTTAGGTCTAAAAATATAACAATTGATGAAAAATATTGTGATTAAACAGTCAGTTTTACATTATATTTGAACTTGACAAGTACGTCCATTTTACAAAAATGGGAAAAGGGTTATTGCGAATATAGATAAAAAGATCATTGAAAAATAAAATTTAGAGTGAAGTATAATAACATAATGAAAAGTAGATTAAAATTAAAGAAAATAATAAAATTTTAAAAGTAAAATTTAGAAAATATATAAAAAGAAAATATATAAAAAGGAAAAAAAATTAGGCGTATGAAAAACAAAAACAGAAATTTAGAATAAAATTTAGAAAAGAAAAATAAGAAAAAATACAAATAAAAAGGGTAAAAAAAAAAAGATCCAAGAAACTAAGAACAGTTAACATAGTTTTTTTGTTGTTGTTGTTTAAGGAAAAAATGGAGGGAACACAATAAGTTCCCTAAGCTTATTTATTGTCATAAGAATGAAATAAATAAGCTTAGGTCACTTTATTAGAAATTTCCATGGCACCAAGAATACAGTTTTTAATTTTATCTACTGAAGAGGGATTTGAACGAACTTTGGAGAACCAAATTGGTTTATTAGAGGGGGAGGGTTTGCAGACATGAAAATTTTTAGAAAAAGGACAATAGAAAATGTAATGGTCAACTTCACCGAATTTATTGCAAATACAGTTAGAGGTGGATTTAATTTTGAAAAAGTATAGGTAATCAAGAAAGAAGCCAAGACCAGTAAGAAAGTAAATGAAGTATTTATTAAAAATTTATACATTAATACTCACGATAGGGAGGTAAGACAGGATTCTAGCCGGATCACCAGTCCTGGTGGAAATATAATCATTAAGATAATTTTGCCAAAGATTAAGGATATGAGATTTGCAAAATTTTGAGAGGAGCGAGTAAGGAAAGGGAATATTAAGAGGGAAACCAGAGATAGCAGCAATTTTGGCATGGTAATCAGCAATTTCATTTCCAGATATGTTATTGTGAGCTTTTATCCAAGAAATATTGACAAGGTTTTTGGCAAGGAGAGCTTTGGATTTAATGGATTGAATTTGGATGTCGGAGGTCTGAAAGTGACCCTAGTACGACTAGTACGGATTCAGTGGACTCTGGAAGATTGCTCACCGATTTCAAATTGAGAGGATAACGACCACGCAGGATACTCACCTGGGTAAAAGTGGGAGTACCAGGAGGCTAACCTGAGTAAAAAATAGCAGGAGGTGGTCAGTCACATTGTCAGTTGCCAATCTGACATTAGAGGGTGGAAAATGCAGAGTCCCCTTTGACAAAAAGAACTTGCAATTTCGTCCCAGTAGCTCAATGGTAGAAGCGTCGGCTGGTCAGTTCGGAGATCCAGGGTTCGATTCCCGGTTGGGACAGCAAGGCGCTTTACAGTCTGTCAGAAATCACGTGAGTTGGAATTTTGTGCATTATTTTAGTTTCACTACAATACATGCTAAAGCATAGAAAAAGTATTGGAATCGTATCAAAAATCGGAACTCGAGTTTTTGACGGATCGATACGTTCCAAGCCCTCTATAACACGAAAAAAACATTTTTAGCTTGACGTTTGTGTATGTGTAAAAACTTAAATATATTTAAATGTATCAATTAAATGTTCGTTTCATACAAAATCTTAACAATGAAAAAATGAAAATAATAATATTAACCTCATTTCTCTAGAATTAACCGTTCTCGAGGTTTTTTTTTTTTTTCTGCAAGCTTTGACGTTTTATAAGGCGATAAGTCTTCGGATAAAAAAAAAATGCTTTAAAACTGTAAACTGAATATAATTTCAAGAAAATATTCGTGACATTTTGTAAAATTGAACTCAATTCAATGTATTATGAAAGAAGTGGTGTAAATATGAATTTGAATCTAAAGAAGATAAAATGCTGTCCACATCAGATTTTTACTTTCTCTGCAATACATGATAATATGTAAAGTATTGTTTGTTTGTTGGACTCAAACCGTCTAACCTATCAGAAGCTGCAAGATATCAATAGGGAAAGTATTGGAATCGTACGGAATGGTGTCTATCATGTCTATCTTCTTTTATTCCGATCTAATTTATTCTGATATTTTGCACTCGGCCTGTCTGGCTAAAAGCCTCTAAAAAGAACTCTGGAATTGGCAATAAATATATGCTTCTGCTCACAATACCGAAATTTATGGCTCATATTTTACTTATTTTTGTTGTAGGATCTGGAAGAATATGTCTTTGGATGATTCCCTTAACGAGACAGAGCGTGCAAAACTTGCAGTTTGGGATTATCCTGTGAGCGATAAATATACTAAAATATGGTGGACTATGAAAGAAACAGGAATGCCTAAAACGTTTGAAGAAGGGATTGATAAGGTTCTGGCTTCAAAAGGATCACAAGATGGATTTGCTTTCATAGGTAGGTGGGAAGTGCATTTTTCATCATTAAGCGAAAAGCTCTCTAAGTACATTGAACCTACAAATCATGAATTCCTATTTCATCACATGGATAAATTAATGACCTCACAAAAACATCACTTCGTGGTAAAAATACATCCCCGCCAAGTACAAAAAAACTAAAGTCTTCTTTCAAAAAAGTTATGAAATCTCAAAATGGTTTGAGCGAAGTTCCTGCAAGACTGGAGATGTACTTTCATGTAGGGTACGCTGCTGAACAATCATAACTCTCCGTCAAAGCACAAGTAAACCTTTTTAGTTACACTTAAATTTTTTAATCGACTGCGACTAAAACTTGCGGTTAACAATTATATACCTTACTGTTGATTCTCATAAACGATTAACAAAGTAATTGCGAAAACTAATTTTTCATGATCACGATTGTTCGAAATTTTACCGTACTGACTGTCTGTTTAATTGAAGTCATTTAATTTGTTTATATTTTAAGCTGCATATGTTGTACAATCAGTTAGATTTCGAATAAAATATTAACCTGGTTATGATTACAGCTCAAATTCGGTGCTTTACAATATTATAAAATTTCACCTAAGCGAAAACGATCTTATCGCACTAGGAATGAAAATCAAAAACATTCTAGAGCTGTTGGTAAGCCATCAAGTTCAGAAACAATAGGCGAACTTGCGCGCCTGTCCGCTACGCACGCAGTGTGGAAGAGCTCGCGAAGCAAACTTCAGAGGTTGTTGAGCGTCAACGAACAAGGTGCGAAACCCCGACAAACGTATTACGCCTACGTAGCAAACGGATCAAATGAGCTTGCGAAACGAGCTCCTGGGGTTGGCGAGCGTTAGCTAGCAGGGGGGGGGGGGCGGAGCTTCCTAGTCTCTCAAAATAACAAACTTATCGAACTAATTTCTATGCCATGTTCTACTCCATATTTTTGTCCCTGTGGATGCCTCCCCCACTGGGTTCCGGTCTAAATTGGGTGGCACTTCCCGGCCGTCCAAACAGTTACCTTACACCTTTCTGGTAGGATGGACGGTCTGGGTCTCAACAACAACAACTCCATATTTTTAACGAAATTTAGGCCATTCCTGATTTAATATCGATATTTAATTTTGAAATTCATATTTGAAAATATATGTTTAGAAACACGGGTATACTTCAACTTCAATCGCTCCTTATGACTTCATTAGTTAAAATAAAAAAGTTAGGCATTCTTAAAACAGAAATTCAAGGAGATATTAAAAAGCGGATTTACCTACTTAAATCAGTCTACAATGCTTATTATTGACTTAAACTCATGACTTTTGAGGACAAATCCAGGGATTTTTAGGGAACATTTAAGGATTCCTTTATTTATGGTTAAACATTTTAAGCATATTTAAACGAATTTTGCAGGTAAAGAAATGGAACTTTTATAGTATATATGTACTAATATGTTTCGTATATATAGGGCTCTATCTTAAGTCATACATCTCTTTAATTTTCGATTGAAGTGTTATATAGCTGCAGAAGCGGGTTTATCAATAGAAAAGTGACCATGTGCTATCGATTGAGAAAGTTTGCAGCGCCTCTACCGGCGAATGGATGAAGTTAGGAATTTTATCTTGAAAACGTAGATGGGACAAATTTTTCAGTTACAGAGTTGTAGAACGTTATCTATTTAGTATGAGAAAGCGGGCAGTTTGCACATAACATGTGTACAGATGATAAAAAATAAGGTCAACGAAAAGGGATAATTATTGTATTGCATCATTTGTTTGCAATTTTTACGCAACATTTATTGCTTTCTGCAAAAAGGATTACTCTAAATAAATTCAAATTAGCTTATTACATGGATTATCATTTTTCCATATACATTTCTTGCCATTTTGTTCAAAAGTACTTCAGAAGAAATGAGACATTTGCATAATTATCGCTTTATGTTGACCTCACTTTTTATCGTCTGTATACATGTTATGGGTAAACAGCACGTTTTTCCATATTAAATAGAGAACTCTACAAATTTGAAAACATTTTGCATATTTTGCTTTGTTTTCGAAATAGGAATTAAAACTTCTTCACCGCTAGAGGTGTCACATGCTTTCTTAATCAATAGCACATATTTGCTTCCTTGGCAGTGGACCCTGCTTCTTTAGCTCTAGAACACACTTCAACTGAAAACGAAAGAGATGCATAAAGACTTAAGAGGGAACCCCAGTATGCGGGTATATATTTTATACAGAGTCTTTCAACATAGTTGACCTCGCTTTTCTTGCTTCGGCAATTGATTTTAGATACCATACTTCTAATTTGAAAGTTTGTTTAAATCAAATGTAAAATTATTCCATATAACTTTTTATTGTGTGAAAGCGGGGGGTGGGGGTATTTTTAAAAAAATCGGAGATCTAAATATACAATTGCTAAAAGTTGCGCTGTCAGCTGCAAATAACATTGAACATATACGTTTTGTGAGAAATCTGATTTCAATTTGGAATCCGCCCCTGCAGAACGAGTAACAATCGAAAAAAAAATCGTCGAATTGAGGGAAAATCATTGAATCATGGGACAACCGATTTTAATTTCCCTTATTTTTGTATCTTTTACATTAATTTTATTGTAAATATCTTCATGAATATTGCAGAAAATTACACAGGGTACTTTTGTTTAGACTAATTTTTGTATAGCAAGACTTTTCAAATTGAACATTTTTCTTACGGAAAAATTTCCCTATAAAAAGCTAGCCCCCCACCCCTATTGTTTTTTAGAAAATACCACTCAACTGAAAAATAATTATATGAAAGAATTTCACATTTAATTTAAACGAAAATTCAAATTGGTATTTGTGAGACCAGAAATAGATCTCACACGAAGTGCTGTGTTTGTGGGGAGACACTTATGTACAAATTTATGGTGTCTGAAACGGCAACAATACGTCCAGTCAAAAAGACGCCAGGGTTTACAGCAAGTGAACCCAAAGGTCAACTGAAACCATAAATTAGGGGACTCAAGTCAGAAGGGGTCGAACGAACTCTTAAAATAATGTAAAGAAAGGCATTGGATGGAATGCTAGCCAATTCAGATGAAGCTTGTTGCGTCACACTGAATGCTACAAATGAAAGCAAGGGGGAAAATGACACCCCCGAAAAGGAGAGAACCACATCCTGTGACCTAAGAAGGCCACTGATCAATGACTAGAACTGTAGAGTGATGGCTTAATAACGACAACAACGATGACTTGTTCTGATACTTCCCCAACATTATGAAATAACGACGACTAGAAATGTGGAGTGCTCCGTAGATATTAAAAAATAATGGAGATCTATTGATTTTTGTGAGTGCAATCAGAGTACGAGAAGGAGCCACACACCGAGAGTTATGGCGAGTACGAATATCTGATGCCAGCATTTTGATATATGATCAAAGTCCAAGACAACCTTGAAGGTATGTGCCCATTGAAAATGATATCTGGTCATAACCACTATTTAGGATTTTCCGTACTGGTCACATATGTCCCCTCCGCTGATGAAATAATATAATTAAATATTGTAATTGAATTATTTAAGTATTTATGCTTATTTAATAAGTGTTTTTGTTAAAGTTAAAATGGTGTGATCCATTTAGCATTTTATTAATTAATAACTCCTTTACAGGACTCACGCAAAGGTTAAATAATTGGAGGGTTATTGCAAAACACTACGCACAATCTTAATGAATTTAATATTAAAAGTATAACTTAAATCCCTTTCCCACAGTATTATATGTCTAAAACCAATTGCCGAAATACTAAAGCTAGCTCATGCTGAAACACAGTGTATACAAAGTATATATTCGGTAATTTTATTTCTTTTATAGCGGATTCTACTCAAGTGAAGTATGCAGTCATGACTAACTGTGAGTTGACTCCTATAGGTAGTGAATTTAGTCGGAAGCCTCTTGCTTTAGCAGTACAACAAGGCTCGCCTCTAAGAGATCAACTTTCTAGTGCGTAAGTATTTCTATTAGGTGTTACATTAATTTTCAATAAATCTAAATTTAACACCTTATCTACCACAAAATGTATGCTCAATACATATACAACAACCCAAGCATAAATAGTATAACCAACGAGGTGGGGTCAAATTCTTTAAACGTCGCTGCTAATGCAGCAAAAAATGAGCGAATCAGCTATATCTCTGGTCTGAAAGTAATAAACTGTCAGCTTCACTCATGTTCATGCTAAAATTATTTATTAGTACTGTATTTACTTCGATTTGCTTACCCAAATAAATGTTTTCAACGATTTAGGTACCTTGTTTTATTATTATTCTGAGCTCAAGTTTAATATTCATATTCAAAATATTGTTTCCAGAGCTTATAAGTTACTTGGTTTAATTTTAGGAAATCTATGAATTTCACCAATAGTAATGTCTTAGTATAGCTTGCTTGATTCTTTTGTTCGGGTCTTGTTGAAATATGTTCAATGTATAATTTGAGATACGTATCATCTTGATTCGGCTCATGCTATTGAAAGGGTTCAAAACAATTTCATGCGGTACCTTTATTTTAAGGTCAATGTGTATTACAAAAGTAGCATATCCTCTCTTTAACTCAGAGACTCGTTTACCATTAATTCTTTGAAATCCAGAAGGAACATGCTGTGTATGGTATTTTCCAGAAAATTGTTTAATAATCACATGATTGATTGTAGTTTCCTTAAAATATTGTGGAATTTTATACTAGCAAGCCTTGTTTAAGTTACTATATGTTATTTCGCATTCTTGTCAACGTTAATCGCAATTTTTTTAAGAAAGTTTGCTGTTTTTAAAATTTTACGCTTTATATATCTTGATGATATTGATTTGTTTTCTATGTCTGAAAAGAATTTTTAAAATATTTATTTGAGGATTATGCTATAATTTATGATATTTTTACTTTCATATACATAGTATAATGTATAAGGAAAATATTGTGACGGGATCGAAAATTCAAATTCGAGTTTTCGACGGAAGAGCGAGTTTCAAGCATCCCTGCATAAGAATCAGACGTTTTTAACGGTGTATGTGTCAGTGAGTCTATGGAGACGATATCTCACGAACGAATGAAGCGATTCGAGCAAAATTTGGTGCAAAGATCACAATCAGTGAATACTGGAAGACTATTGTTTTTGCATGCAATCGAATGTTCAAAACCCACCTAAATTTTGAAATGAAATTTTGAAAAATTCATCAAAAATCTAAAACATTCAATAAAGTTACGTAAATAATCATCTCTTATGTAATTTTTCATTAGAAAACGATTGACATAAACTTTAGAAAGCTAGCACGAACCGTTCTCGAGATATTGCATATTTATCAAGTAAATTTATCAAAAAATCAAATATAACTAAAAAAAAGTATTAACTATAGTGAAATCTATTCACTTTTCATATGTAATATTATGCGATATATTTATTATCATCATTCTCGTAGATCTAGTTCGTTCCATTTACGAGAGAAGACACTTTGGGTAATAGCATTCAAAATTGACACCATTTGAAGTTTATCTACTATAAGAATAACCTGTTTGTGCATCTACAATACTTTACGAAATTTTGGCTACGAATTGGCGGAATATCGCCAATTTGGCGAGTTTTTTCAATGTTGCCAAATTGATAAAAATGTCACCAAATTGATAAAAATGACGTTAAATCAATGAAAATGAAGACTGATGAAAATTCATTATCTTGGAAAGTATGTAAGAATCTACTATAAGAGAATATACTTTGGGTAATAGTTTTGTAGTTGGGCGCCGTTACTTGTTTATCTACTATAAGAATAGCCTATTTCTCCAACCATAATGCTTGACGAAATTTTGACGACGAATTTGGCGAAATATTGCCAGCTTGGCGAGTTTTTAAATGTCACCAAACTGATAAAAGAAATGTAGCCAAATAGATAAGAATTACGCTAAATCAATAAAAATGACAACTAATTGATGAAAATTCAATATTTTGGAAAGAACATAAGAATAACCTATTTCTCCGTCTGTAATGCTTGGCGGAAACCTAGCAAAGAATTCTGGCGGCATATCGCTAACTTGGCGACTTCTTTAAATGTTGCCAAATTGAAGAAATTTTTGCCAAATTGATAAAAATGTTATCAAATTGATAAAAATGTCGCTAAATTGATAAAATTGAAGCCAAATGTGATGCAATGTTTTGCAAATTTTTAAATCTGTCGTATGATGGGCATACCTTTTATTATATAAGAAATGCTCTTCAAAATATCGCCAACTTGACTATATTTAGCCTCTCATTGACGAAAATATTGGCAAAATTACAAAAATAACGCCAAGTTAATGAAAATGACGCTTAATTGATGAATATATTATTAAAATATTTAAATATATGGACAATATTGCTTGTTGAGGATGATATTAATATAGATAACTGTTAATTTAGAGTTGCGTGAAATATAAGTTAATTGGGTCCGAAATAGTGTTACATGGTGTCATCCGGAAAAGCGTCAACTATAAAATTTAACATTACAAACAATGTGCCGTGAATTTTTTCATCACTTTTTCACAGTTAAAGAAGTAAATTCATTGCATTATACAGCCTTTTGCAAAAAAAAAAAAGAAAAAAAACCGAAGCACCCCTAAAAAATCCGATCATCTCGAAATTTCGCATGCAAATTCCTTTATACCAAGTATGCAAATGACTAAATTTGCAAGGTTAATCAGTGTTAACTTCGGTCATAGAGCGCGTTTTTACTGCGCAACTAGCATCCCGTAAAACAGGTTAAAAATGCGGACGGTTTATCTTTGCTCGTTATCAGCGTTGCATTTCCGTGAAGACACAACCAATAATGCCGTTACGACGTTGCTGAAGACCTTATAAGCAATTAGACGCTTTCGAATGTGGTCATATAGTCGGAATGCGTGAAGCTGGCTGGTCATGCCAAGCAATAGGCTGTCACCTGCACTGAACGCACACTGCTGTATAAAAGGTATTGGCAGCAATGGTTTCTGCAAGGAACTCATTGGCGGAATGAAGGTTCTGGAAGGCCAAGGTGCACGAATGCGAGGCAAGATCGGATGATTGTGCGACAGGCCCGAACTGGCCCAACGGCATCATTGTCCGCCATCCAACGTGCTACAGCCTCTTCCATACCACCCGTGGTACCTTCCGCCATCTCACGGTGCTTGGCTGAGGTAGGGTTACGCTCACGGCGGCCTTTAAGACGTCTGCCCATAACTCCACAACATCGACAGAGTCGTTTGGAGTGGTGTCGTAGCCGAGCATCATCGCTGCCAGCAGACTGGCATCGCATAGTGTTCAGCGATGAATCATGCTTCAGTCTTTCAACATATATCACCATCGGATACGTGTGTGGAGGCGCCAGGGCCAGCGGTCCCAATCAGCCTTTGTTTTATACAGGCACTCAGCCATTACCCCTAGTGTGATGGTGTGGTGTACTATCTCTTACGACAGCAGGTCGCCCCTAGTCATCCTGCGTACAAATTTAACAGTTCAACGATATGTTGATGAAATGCTGCGGCCGTTTGCGTTACCCTTCACGGCACGTCATTTTGGAGCCATTTTCCAACAAGATAATGCCACGCCACATATGGCTCGCATATCTGTAGACTGTCTCCGTGCTGTTGATACTGGTCCTTGGTCAGCAAGGTCATAAGACTTTTCGCTAATCGAGCTTGTATGGGACATGCCAGGCCGCCAGATTCGGGCACCTCGAAATATAGCAGATCTGGAGCAACAATTGAGGAATACCTGGCAGAATGTATCGCAGAATGACATTAGGAAACTTTATCACTCCTTACCTAGACGCATACAAGCATGTATTGCCGCCAAGGGGGTTTCATCAAGTGCTGATTTGAAAATTCAATGTGCAATTGCTAACCATTGATGGGTCCTGCGGCCTTGATTTTGTAATCATGTCATTACCTGTGTGTGTGCTGTACGCATATTTAATTTCAATAAAAAACAGTCACTTTTTTCATGGTGCTTCTTTTTTTTTTTTGCAAAAAAGTATAAGGAAAATCATGTGCTGCCTACATCAGCTTTTTCTTTTTTCTTTTATTAATTTTTTTTAATGTGATCATTGTAATTGAACTTGTTCAGTTTTATATTGCTGAACAATAAATAAATAAATTAATTAATAAGGCATAGGGTATTTTAACACTTTAAATTTTCTTATAACAGCTATAACATTTTTGTTCTTATAAGTAAAAGTAATCTTTGATATATCACGTTTCTCAGTGCACCACACCACAGACAAGTTAATAAATCAGTATTGAGATTCATTAACAAGTGTAACACTCCCCATCATTTCATTAATTCTCATTACGAAAATGTTAACTCTATTTCAACACTGTTTAATTTTGGAATCCAAAATACTTTATTATGCTAGTTTTTGCATTCTGTTAGGATCTTGAAGCTTTTAAATCAAAGAAAACTAGAGGGCTTAAAAGAAAAATGGTGGAACAAAAATCCAGCTAAAGTTGAATGTGATGATTCTGAGCAACAAAGTGATGGAATTAGCATCGCAAATATTGGTAAGTAAATTTCAAATATTTTGCATAATTACGTAAATGATTTTGCAGGGACGGGACAAAAGCGCTGCTAACATTTGTGTCGCCATATTATTAATACGGTACTCTCAACGCGAGTTGTGTTGCTGCAAAACCTAAGCTAAAGTTCTGGAAATCAGAGATGAATCACTGCGAGTAAACATATTTCAATCGCTTGAGGACGACTTCATAATCTTGCAAGAAATTTTAATTAAATCTATAAATTTAACATTCATTAACTAAAAATAATCGATAAAGTATCTTAAGATTTTTGAAAATTTGTATTAGTTACTAACAAAAAAAATTGAAAATCGAAGATTAGTTCTAATAATCCATACTCATAATGGCATAGGAGTCAAAGGGTTAGAATTTATACCTGAGTCTTGGAAGCCGATTTTGGTTTTTTCTGTGCTAGAAGATATCAGTATTTTTGGATCTATCAAAAACTAAATATATTTTACCTATACAATTAGAACACTTTTTAATATTTTGAAACTACTTGAATACTTTTGAATATTTTGTTCCTACTCTATCCATATGAAATTTAAATGTAGAAGATGTCGGAGGCCACACAATATTGATGCAGAAACCACTGGTTGCCAACCTCTGTTTCACAACGTTAAAAAATTTAGTTTTGATTTTTGTTTTCGATAGTCTACTTTAGAATTTTAAGAAAACATTGAGAAATTGATTGTAAAGCAAAATCCTCAATTTTTAATATTACCACAAAAAATTAGCTTTGCCAAGACACACCGGATTAGTCACATTTTATTTCAACCTCTGTTACCCAATAATTTTGAAATTCAACTTTCCGACATATCTAGATTTCAAGATACAGTAGTAAGATGAAAGCAACTGTTTGTTGGTTTATGCAAAATGTATTTGTCTGGAAGAACTTGACTGTGCTCAGGCGCGCCCCTGATGTAGGCTGCGACTTTTCAATTACTTTTAGGTATTTTATCAGTTTCATAATTATGTTGAAAGTAACTTATTTTTCATTTTGAATTTACTTAATGATGACACTGCATATTCCCTAGAGACGACTGCAGTCATTTTGACGGTTTCAGATTTACTTTCGAGCGCTATGTCTATATTTATGACCTGAGGTTACTGAAATTTTATGGATTTTTCTAATTTTACGTGAAGGATATACGGATGTTTATTATATCATTATTAATATTATTATTTATTTTTAATTGTGTTACATACTTTTTCAATCTACTGCCATCATTTTGACGGCAGTAAAGAAAACGAACAGAAATATTTGAAACAATCGCATATACATGCTAGTTGCGTTAAAATATTCTATCGATATTTAAAAAAAAAAATGCATCAAAGTTTTCTTTTCTTGTACACTTTGTGCGAAAGACAAGAAAAACTTGAGCAACAAATAAAAGCACAGATAACACAAGGTAATGCAGTATACAGCTGTTTCGAGGATACGCTGGATCTCCTTCTTCAGTGCAAGAGAACCAATAAACTCGAAGTCCAAAAGAGGAATGCGTGCGAATGCTATGTTGGTTCTTTTTCATTTCTTTTCTGGATTTTGGGTTTGTTGGTTCTTTTGCACTGACTAAGGGGATCTAGCGTATCCTCGAAACAGCTGTATGCTGCATTACTTTGTATTATTTGTGCTTATACTCATTTCTCAAGTTTTTCTTGTCCTTTGCACAAGGAGTATTTTACTTATAGGTAAGTTCATGAATGTTTTTTCAAGTGTTTAGTTAAGCAAACAATGCCACCACAACTTTACTATTACTTAAAATGTTTTCTTTTTACATCTCATTATATATAGACGTAAAAATAATATTATATGCAAATGTATTATAATTTAATGTTTATCAGTGAGAGATAATTCTAAATTTAAAATACACTACATTTTTAATGCGAAATATATTACATTTCCTATTTTAATTCCACCTGTCAAAATGACGGCTTTGGTCTTTATAGTTAGAAAAAAAATTCCAGCTTTCTAGTGTTGAACTGTATTTCCGTTTCCCCTTCTATTTCAGGTGGTGTTTTTATAGTCATTTTCATTGGCGTCGTTCTAGCAGTGCTAACACTTGGTGTAGAATACT
Source organism: Amaurobius ferox (assembly GCA_951213105.1). Classification (NCBI taxonomy): domain Eukaryota; kingdom Metazoa; phylum Arthropoda; class Arachnida; order Araneae; family Amaurobiidae; genus Amaurobius; species Amaurobius ferox. The sequence goes on along the minus strand of OX578142.1, from coordinate 106,451,374 downwards.
TCTTTTACAAGAAACGAAAGCAACGTAACACCCGAGTGAAAGCTCTAGAAAAATACCCTGATGAAAGACATAGGCGTCATTGACATTTTTGATTATTCGTCTTCTTGTATAACAGTATTTGGGGAGAAAAGACTTTGTAAAGAACAAAAATGTGACATCATGTGAAACAGATATTTTTATCTAATATTTTTCATGAAAATTTTCTTGTGCATTTTTAGCTTTAATTGAGCATTTTTAGTAAAAATCTTACTTAGACATAAAGACTAATGCAGAACTCAAGTTACTCTTTATTGAATTCTGTCAACTGCAAAACGGCACCGAAAGCTACATTAACCAGAACAAGAAATCATGCTTAAAGCATTGATTATGAAACACTTTCCAACTTCAATGCAATTTTATTTTAAAAAGTCGAAAATGCAATACATTCCTCGGTAATATTTTAAAACTTATCACAATACTACATTGATTTATTATATTTGAAAACTTAAACCTTCATTGAAAAAAATGAACTTCATTCAAATGACGGCATTGAAATATAAATTGCCTGGTTTAAATATCTCTAAAATGCAATACATTCCACGGTAATATTTTTAAAACTATCATAATACTACGATAATTTATTATATTTGAAAACTTCATCGAAAACAACTGAAATAAATTCAAATGACGTCATAGAAAAAATAACACGCCTGGATCTCTCTTTATAAGCAAGATTTCATTCATAACTTTCTCCATTTCATTCATCACAATACTATAATAATTTATTTTATTTAAAAATTAAGACCATGGAGCTACAATTCATAAACTTTATGCTTAAAACTTCATCGAAAAAAATCGTCCTTCTGTTTATAAAATCAATTAATATTTCATTCATATCAGCCATGCAGACTCCATGTACTGAATTATTTTGTGTTAAAGAAATACAGTAATTCTAATACAACTCATTCTACATATTTTGCTGTTTACATTTTACATAGGTGAAAAATAGGCTTAGTTGTAGAAATAATCAAATTTGAATGAGAATTTAAACTCAAATATATTGTCATTGTGTTGTTTTAGTATGTAGATGCACATAATTTAGGCAAAAATAAACTAGTTTTAGGAAGGATACAACACTCAATATGAATTAAAAAGAACTTTAAAATATCACGATTTTGAAACAAGATGGATGCCATATATCATTTTGAAGTGGGTCATGTGATCGTTTCATATCATGGTCACGTGATCGTTTCATATAAGATGTGTAATTATTATTTTAATTTTTATTTAAAAACTACTGAATATATTTCGCTGAATTTTTTTATATATATTTTATGGAACAATTTGACTATTACCTAAAATTTTCGAAGCAATTTGTGAATTTTAAATCCGCTTAAAAAATGTTTGAAAAATTAGGTCCCATAGGGCTCAATATATTTCATTTTTTCAACCCGGGTTCAATCCAAAACTAATTGGGGGATATTATTCATTTATATTCCCATAGGTCCTACAGATCGTTTGAACAACATACTAAAATTTCATTTTGATTAAGTCATTTTTACGGCAGTTATCCTGCTAACGGACAGACAGACAGACAGAATGAACAAAGTCATAAACACTCTTCAACTTTGTTGTAAAGTGTTAAAAAGTACTTGCTAATATTTATGGAAGTATTGTAAAGAACTCATATCCCAACTAAGATTCGAACCACTGATCTCCTCCTGGCCGTGAACCCTCTATCCATCGAACTACTAAGACGATAGTTCTTTCTTCTATAATTGAAGTAACTCAACATTTTCTTATTTCAGATCGAAGTGAAATTTGAGTTCTGAATTATCTTCTCATTCCTCAGCTTTTTTAAATACACAATAGCTATTCGTTCGTTGCAACACTCGTGAATTAAAAATCCCTGCAATAAATCATCCTTAAAAATTTCAAAATTTTAGTTTTGAACAAGTCTTTTATTCTATGGATAAAGTGGATCCTATATTACATGATTCCTGTTTAGATGGTAATGTCATCTATAAATGATTTCTTTTTTGTCAAAAATTGTACTATGTATATAAACTTGCTGTAATTTGTTTATTAAAATTAAAACACAACTTAATAAATTTGAGCAAAACAGACTTTGAAATTATTTAAAGGTGTAATTTACATTGCAGATACGGTAAAGCTATAATTTAGATAAACTCAGTTTATGTTTTTCAACTATCAATACAGAATTAACGAAAAATAATAACATTGTAAATCAAAATAGGAAGGCTGCAAGATGTAAACTGAAGTTAAGTTTCGAACTCAATCTTTGCGGCATCTGATGGAATTTAATAGAGCACGATACTCCATGTGTAAACTCCCTAGTGGTATGCCAATATTGGGCCAATATGAAAATGTAGACATTTCCTTTTTTCAACCAATATTGATTTACAATATTGGGCCAATATCGGCGTTTCATTGGAAATATTTCCAATGTTAGCGTAATATTGTAATGCCAATATTTTATTATTATCGGTCAATATATCCCAATATTGGCGTTACATTGGAAATATTTCCAATAAAACGCCAAGATATACAATATCGGCATGCTACCAGCACTATAAGATAACTGGTATAAGTTATACCTTGTATAAGTATAACAAATTCATTTTCCAGTTAAAAGATTTAAAATTAAAATGAAGAAAAACAATTAATTAATACAATGCAAAATACAATGACTGAAAATTCTCACTTTTTAGAAACTTTCAAAATTCCCTTTTCAAAAAACCCGGTTTATTTCCGGGAATAAACAAGGTATTTTCCCGTCTTTGCAACTTTACCTGTATTTCCGCATTACAGATTCCAGAAAGAAAATCGAAATAGGCAAATTTTGAAAAATAAGTATACGACATCATCTGGGTGATGCCAGGCATTGGAAGGTAATAGGGCGTCTTGAAGCGGGCCAGCAACAGTATGAAATAACCCGAGCCCTAAATGTGAGTCATTCCATCATTTGCCACCTGTGGAATAGGTCGAAAACCCAGACCACTCGGTTCACACTGGGGTACGAACAGCAGTTTGAGTGGCCGGGCCTGTGGAACAGGTATCAAAGTGAAGGAACAGTGTCATGAAGACCAGTAAGTGGACGTCCAAAGTTCACAACCGCTCAGGATGACAATTTTCTGTGTCTGCACGCATGACGCCACAGGTCAATCACATCACTGATATTTGATGGCGGAGGTTTGATGGTTGGCACTGACAGCAGTCCCTGCCTGCACTGATCCCCACATCTTCCCTCGCTGTACCGTGACTGCTGTCGGTGCCTGCACTGATCGCCACATCTTCCCTCACGGTACTGTGACTGCAGTACGGTATAGAGATAACATCTTTGTCCATTTCTTGCGGCCATGGGTCTTAATGCTCTTTTTATAGACAATAATGTAAGAGTTCACAAGGCTCACGTTGTTGACCAGTATTTAGAATAGGAATGACTGCTTAGTATGGAATGGCCATTGAGATCACCCGACTTGAATCTCATTGAGCATGTATGGGACCCCATACTTGGGAGACGTTTAAGTTCTCGCCATGACCCTCCCTGAAACCTTTATGAGCTAAGAGCATGTCTGTCGGTGAATGAGCACATATAACCCAAACTGCCATATATGATCTTATTCTTAGCATGAATCGACACTGTTGGGTATGCCATTCCAGCAGAAGCATTTTAGCAGAAGTAATCACATTCCGTATTGACAGACCTCCACCAATGAACTGTTTTGCTGCCTAAAATCATATGTTTTGTTTATCTCTATTATTTATTTATTTATCGATAATTTTCTTTGCATTTCCTCATGTTAGAATATTTTGTTATACCCTATGATCTATGAAAGTTTCAATGATTTTGAATAAATACTTCTCTTTTTATCTGCTTTTTTCACTTTGTTTCTTAACTTTTGGACATAAATGTAGTTTGATTGTATGTGATTTTAATATTTTAGCTACTGTAGCACTACAAAACAGGCTGTTTTTCTTAATTTTTATTGCTTTAATTATTGTTGTCTGTTTTAGTTATCTTTTAACTAACTGGTTTTTAAAGTTTCGTGTTTTGGTGAAGGTTTAATCTTAAAATAACTTGTTATTTTCATTTTGTTATTTACTACATAGTTCGTGAATTTTGAATATGGTTATCCCAATTCTTATGTCTTTGAAGTTTTCATATTTCACTCTTTTTAGTTACCATGTTTAATATTTTACTATCATTTTCTCTTTATATGAATTTGTCAATTTTTTCCTCTAATTTCTCACCATTCTCTTACTTTTGTTTGTAATTCAAAGATTTTAATTTCATTTTCTCTCAATTGTAATTTAAATCTCATTTCAATTTGTACCTTTCTGTTCCATTTCTTTTGCTTGGCATATTGCATGCACTATGGTGAGGTCATCTTATCGACCTGTGTTGATAGTTTCATAGATGGGGTCCTGTTACCTCCACTACGAATCTTTCCCTTGGGTGTTCCAAATATTCCACTGTTTCTTGATCTGCGATCTTACACTTCTTTCTTAGCGGGGGAGAATAGCCCAGTGGTTAAGGCACGAAGATTACACTAGGAGGACTTGAGTTTGGCTTCTGACTGTTTCAAAAATTCCTGTGTTTACACAGAGTATGGGCATGTTAACTCTATGGGTCCGAAAGTCCTTCCAAGAGGTTGGTGGCAGGGGAAGGAGGATACAGTTCCTATGGATGTCGCCTCCACTGTGTTCCGGATTAAATTGGGTGACACTGTCCCAACCGTTCAAACAGATACCTTACACCTTCGGATAGGTCGGACAATCTGAGTTGAAAGAAATTTCTTTCTTAGTGGTTGTAGACACTGTTTTAACCTGCTGAAGATGGATCAACCTCCCTTGAAACTATTGTCATCTAATTTTCATATGCCTGCTTTTTTTAAGGAATCTGCTTTCATATTAAAGTCAATATAGCTTCTATTATACAGAATTTCAAGCTTTAAATGGTTTAAAATATTGAACAGTAAAAAAAAAAGGGATTCCATTAAAATGGTTACAGGGCTCCCCATGAGGAGGGATGGTCACCACTCGATGAAAGGGAGGGCTCTAGAAAAAGCATGGACCTACAATAATTTTGTATTTTTCATTTGCTAAAGACCAGCTTTGTGTTGGCTAAATGATTCAAACAGCTCTGAACTTAATACTCTCCCAGCTCCCCCCCCCCCAAAAAAAAAAAAGAAAATATACCAATATACAGGGGCGGCATTTCAGCATTCCATTTGGGGGTGCGAGATTTGTATGTATGAAAATTCACAATATGGAATAAATAAAATGTTTGTTAATAGGGGGGGAAGGGATCACAAAATTGAATTGATGTTGAGAAAAATAATTGTTGTTAACATAATTTTGTACATAATTGTGTTAACATAATTGATGTTAACATAATTTTTCTAAATGCAAGTATCTATATTTATTTACCTTATATTGAAGTTTTAAACGCCGGTTCTTAGAGTTTGGAAGAGGAAAAAATTTTGTTACAATATCATCGTAATCCAGTGGTATATCTTGTTCTATAGCTAAATCAGCTAAAAATGAAAGTCTTTCTTGTACCATTGTACTGCGAAAATAATTTTTCAGCTTCCTAAGACACTAAAAAGACCTTCCAGAACTGGCTGAGCTGATTGGCACAGTCAAAAACAATTCAACTAATAATGTTATGACAGGAAGCACATTTTTTAAATTCCGCTCTTTAAAATAATCCAGGCGACTTTTAAAATTGGGATGGTCTATGTTTTCATTTTTCACCATTGAAAATAAAACCAGTCGTAATTCACAGAGCAATTCCTCTTTCTGGAAGTCATATACTTTGCATATGGTTGATACGTTTTCTTTTTCTTTTTCGACATCTGATCCGGATAATACTGAACTAAGGGCAAACAAAACAGATATATTGTTCTCATTAAATCTTGTCTCAATTTCATTAGATACTGAATCTGTGATTTCATATTGAATATTGATTCTGTGATATGATTTAACATCATCATGGGGATTTTTCTCACCGCCTCCGAATTTGCTTGGAACTTTTTACGCAATTTCAGTTTTGGTCCAGAATAAGAATTTTTTTCGCAAAGTTCTGTCACAAAACTCTACACTTGATTGAAATATGTATCAGTGCGAAAAGAACTAACAGTTTCAATGGTAGCTAAAGCAAAAGCTTGTACAGTCTAAAAATTAAGATCAGATGACTGAAGATGCGTTGAGAGAATATTGTATTGATCAAAAACACTGTTCAATACAAACAAAGTGAACAAAAATTCGAACGATGTCATGGATGTTAAAAGGGCTTCGGCTCTTCCACCAATGGGAGAATCGTTTTCAGATAATTCTTCCAGTGTTAAAATCACCACTTCAAAATTATCAAGTAGTGCTTTTATGGCTTTAACTCTGGAAGACCACCTCGTATCACTTAGTGATTGTAGAGTTGAAGAGCCGCCAGAAAAGTATTTGTTGATGAGCGAACCTTTTCAAAAATAGCATGTCTTTTATATGATGTTTCTATGGAAATATGTAATACATTGAGCTGCTGAAATACATTTCTAGCAGAAGGATTGGATGAGCATGCACTAACTACACATACATTTAATCAGACACTTGAAATTTTCAAGTGAAAAGGATAACATCATACCCAATCTTTTCAAATTGAAAAGGATTCATTCCAGCCGGAAATGAAAACTTCACTGTGATTGTTGGTTCTTTTGAAGCACCATGGAGTGAGAAAACTGACCAGTGGACAGTCGATAAAAAAGGGAGAAGCCGATTGACGACGAGGAGAAATTTGGGGGCGCGACCGCGCCCCCTATTTGCCGCCCCTGCCAATATATCAACATTTTAAAGTCCATTTAGTTTCTATTGTACAAAATTTCAAGCATTAAATGGTTTAAAATATTGAACAGTAAAAAAAGGGATTCCATTAAAATAGTTACAGGGCTCCCCATGAGGAGGGATGGTCACCACTCGATGAAAGGGAGGGCTCTAGAAAAAGCATGGACCTACAATAATTTTTTATTTTTCATTTGCTAAAAACCAGCTTTGTGTTGGCTAAATGATTCAAACAGCTCTGAACCTAATACTCTCCCAGCCCCCCCCCCCTCCTCAAAAAAAAAAAAAGAAAATATACTAATATATCAACATTTTAAAGTCCATTTAGTTTCTATTGTACAAAATTTCAAGCATTAAATGGTTTAAAATATTGAACAGTAAATAAAAAGGGATTCCATTAAAATGCTTACAGGGCCACTGATAGGGAAGGACAGACACCAGTCGAGCCAGAGGACAAGATCTAAGAAAAGCTGGTACCATTACTATCTGTGCCCCCCTCTCCAATGTTTTTCGGAGAATTTTCAAAACCGGGAAAACCAAATATGGTGGGGGAGGGGGCTGTGATAAAGATTTGTAGGGAGCCGCAGTTTGTATAGGCTTAATTATCTTTTCTATCACTGGCATACACTGATTTACAACCCGGAACAAAACAAGTATCGAAAACCATATTTTAAGAAAATAGAAGTACCAATAATAAAAGAATAAATTAAAATAAAATAAACTTCTGATCAACCTAATGCTATATAAATGGAACAGAGCATGAATAAATCTGAGTGTGCTAACAGCAGCACCACTAAACTGGACTTTTCTTCCCAAAAATCATTTGTCACTTTTCTTCGGAACTGCCTATTCCGTTTCCCCTCCTACCGTTTAGCCTTCATGGATGGCATTCCTATAGGAATAACAATCTGATGCTTATTTTGCTTATGGGTCAAGTTTGCTTACAACCAATCCAGGTATGTTTAAAAATTAGAATTTCATCAGGAGAAGAAACAGAAAAAAATTTGGACTTTATTATTATTGTAAATTGCTGCATAATGGAAATGAAATACTTAATTTTAGCTACTTCAAAGGCATTTGAAATTTGGTTTTATGGGTCAAATTTATTGGAAAACACTTAAATTATGACTTATGAATAAAATGTGTTGCTAAATTGTAATGTTATATAACACATTAAAATGAAATAAGATTTTAAGCTATAAAAAATTACAGAATAAAAGAAAATAAATACATTTATTATTTTAAATCAACAATTTAAAAAATCACAGATAAAGTACATAATACCAAAACACAAGTATTTTGTCAAATGTCTAGAAAAAACATAAATAACTTAAAAGACTATATAAAATAGATTATTGCAAAATAAGCATAATTACTCTGGATCACATGACAAAATTCTGTTAAATACATGCGATGGTATTTCAAGAGAATAAATTGAAGCTAATGCATTTATTATTTCTATTTGTTTCACACAGAAAAAGAAAAAGATATATAATAAATGCAGTCACTGACACTAATACAAATGCACATATCTGTTTACACAAATATCAGCATGATCTTGCTAAAGAGCTACTGGGACTACTGGGTTGTATGTAAAAAGCTTTATCAAGCAGCAAGAAATATTTATATTAATCATGCTAAAAGCGACAATATAGTACACAATATAGCTGAGTTTGGACTCAATGCTAAAACCTCTCCCCAAAATATCTTGGGCAAGATAATATCTGGGCTCTTTCATGAGTTAGAATTACATTTTATGAACCAATGAATCTTACTAGAAAATTTGAGTAAAATCAATAACTTTTTATGTCAAAAGAAATTAATATTTAGATTGTCAATTGCATATTAAGTTGGAAATTATATGAAATCCATAATTGGATTCAATACAGTAAAGTAATTAACCAATCACAGATTTTTGCTAATCCTTGCTTTTATATTTAAAAATTATTCATAGCATTTTCTCTTCCCTTATGTCTGATATTTTATTTCAAAAACAATTAAAACTATAGAGATCCTATAAAAAAAACTTAATTTGTCATTTTAAATATTTGTTATTAATAATTTAATATTTTATAAAACACAAGGTACTTATCAATGCATCTATATTATTAAAAGTTGTAATATATTACAAAAGGGCTGTAATGATAAAAATGTAGTAGAAGCACTGCAGAAGACTACAAAAAATGTGCACTGAACACAAATGCTATTGAACTAATGGCAATTTTTCTCCATATTATACTACTATTACATAACCAATGTAAGTTTAATCAAATTTCTGGTACAGAAATTATAAATATAAGAACATAATTATACAAAATAACACATTCCTTAAAGAAAATAACTAAACATATTAAATAATACAAGGAGAAATAAACCTTGAAATAGACAGAAAAAATATATTTTTGTTCTGATTGTTATTTTATTTTTAAAAATTATTTTACGACATTTTCATAGTACTTTCCCCCTAAATTAGACATTTGCCACCCAAATTTGAATAAATAAAGTTTTTATAATTGCCATTTTGAAAACATTAGCATTTTAGCAATTTAAAAAACTTCAGTCATTAAAAAAAATCACTCAAAAATAAATGAGTATGTGTGAAAAGTATTATTAAGAAAGCTTATTTTTCACATTTAATGATACAATTTCAAATTTCGAAGAAATAATATATTCTTTTTAAGGAAAAAAATTTAAATTCTCAGTAGGAAGCATAGGTGTTAATCTTATATTACAGACAATTATGTAGTGGAACAAATAGGGTTTGAAGTTTGATCTGGAAAATGAAAAAAATAAACCTTAACATATTTGAATATCAATTTATAAGATTGGAATTATGAATGTAGTATTTCGGATTTTTGTTTTGTTATTACTAAATACATGACAAGGAGGACTGGAAAATGACAAAGTTTTGAAACAAGGTCTAAAGATAACTAAAATGTTATAATGTGACAGAAAATCAAACAATTTTAGTTTTGAACAAATATACATCTATGAGCATCCTAAAACATGTATTTATACAATCCAGCTCAAAACTATTACTAATAGGATTTTTATTAAATTAGGTATTTTTGTCTCTTATTAAACAGATAAATGTTTGATATGTTATTTTGTAAAATAAAGTGAATGAAACTCTTCCCTCTATGACAACATAAACATTTTAAGATATTGTTCATCTGTTTTTACATTGACATCTTTTTAAAACAATATAAATTTACAATATATTTTGAAATTTTTATAGCACCTTCATAAATTTCCTTTTTTGAATTGTTGGTTTCCTATCATGAACCAAAGACTATATTAGAATTAGAACATTATGACATTGAGATTGTTGTCTAAAAATATTGAATATCATACTAGGTCTACAGTAAAGCTGAAAAAACCTTACATGCATACAACATGACAGTCTTTACAATCTAATAAATTTAGATTTTGTGGAAAAACAACATATATAGAAGTCTTGATTTTGTTACAAATAAATCAATACCCATTTTGGAATCAAAAATTGGAAGAATCACATAAAATGTTATCTCAATGGCTTAATTTGTTTGAGATATACTCTACTACAGGTAAAGTAAACATCATGAAATCTTGAAAAAGACTTGTGATAATTTCTAAGCAATGATGCGTAAACTTGTGGTAAAATACATGCGCATTAAATATTCTTGCTCCATGCATTAAGAATATTTTTTTTCATAATTTATGTTTTAGTTTTAGAAAACACATCATTTTGTTCTTGTTGTCTTTGCATTCAATAGACCTCGTTTGTTTATAAATTTCAAATATACTAAACTTCATTTTTTAATCACTCACTAGATTCAAAATACAGTTAATTTCTGTTCAAGGATGCTTAATCCTTTCAGGGGCATAATATCATATTTTCTTAAATTTAAAGATTCAACTTACAAAATGTATGTACTCTCATGGTCCCATAGATTACTAAAATGAGATCTTAAGAAATTTAGCGATCCCTTTTTAGGGAGAGGGTGTGAGTTGCAGAGTGTCTAAGACATCCAAAAAAGAACTGTGCTTTTACTTCTTTGATATATATCTGAAGATAGCACATGATACACAATTAAAATATTACTTTCTTGAATAGATGAAAGTAAGATACATATTTCCTTTGTAACTAATGATTTAACAACAACAAAAATACTTAAAATTGAAAATACAGGTAAAAAATTGAATTTATCAAAAATATTCATAAATACGAAATATGCTATAAAATTATTAAAAAACTTTAGTAAATTATATATTTATAAGAAAAAATGACTACAGCAAAATTAATAGCATATGAAACATGACTGGTGAAAAATAAAATAATTACAGAATGAAAAGGGAAATTGTTTCTGGTAACACAATCCCAAGGTCTCTAATTTATCGCCAAATCCTCCCTTATTCTGAAACTAAGAAAAGGTTATTTGTTTTTACTTGCAAATAAACACTCACCAACAATAAAAGAGGGAGATCATTGACCTCTGACTCTCTTAGACCCATAGACATGTCAAGAGGTTTGAGGAAAAACTGAAAACCCCTTGAACATCCAGCCAGCTATTAGCGGGAATGTGAATGCTCTAAACAGGAGCTTGTTGTGCCTTGAAACCACTACATCAATGGACAAAAACATATAGGTTTTCCCCATTTTCTATTTAACTAAGTACATATCAATAACTATTCAGTTCTGTAAATAAAATATTACGCAGAATATTTTGAAATTAGACGTTTTTTATTCCTAAAAATAATCAAAATATGTAAAGCTGAAAACAGCATTTAATAAACACCCTATTTTGTGATTTAAAGATTGATAATGCTGTATTGCTGCCATTTGTTATTATTATTTACATGTGAAAGATTGTTTTTAGAAACTTTAGTTTTCAAATAAAGCCATAATTTCTGCATGAAAAAAAAATCACAAAGCTGTAGTTGTGTCTTGCAACCAATGTCCCTAAAAGGATTAAAATGTGCAGATCCATTGAAAGCCCAGAGGCATTTTTTCGATCTAAATATAAACAGTTAAGCTATGATGAGCTTACGGCTGTTTATTGGTTATTATTAAGTTTGGAGTAAGTTCCTTAATATTGCAAGGGTACAATACAAGGATTAATAGTTTATAATAAAGTATTGATATAGTGAACAATTTTTTTTTTGTCCTTTGAGCTAGCTTCAAAATACATGAGCTCAACAGTATTGTGTAAGTAAAACATCAGATGTGTAGAGATAGAATCAAATGTTTTTATTTGAATAAAATTGTTGTCATGAAAAATCTATATTTCGAATTGGAATATTTAAACATGAAGATTATTGTGTAAAAGTACTAAATATTGATCTAGGCAGCTAATTTACCCACAGTAACACTAAGGAGAAACTGAATTTCAACTCATAAACCACACTGCCATAAATATTGCATATGATAAAAAATTATCTTTTAAAGTCTAAAATGCTATGGCCTATCTTTCCAAAATTATAGTACTAGAGCAAATACAAAAAATATTTATATGTAATTTTTAGAAATGTACACAATATAATATAGTTCTAGGTAAAAAATACAAAAAAATATTCACAGCATGGAACTGGTGATCATCAGAGAAATTAAAATGTGAGCTTGACATGGGCCAAAAAGTCAGACTATTGGGCTCAGGCTTAGGCCGTTTCAACTCTAGTACACAAGACAGGGCTCAACTTCCAGTAAAATACTTTTACTCCATTTAAAAGTGAATTGCAACATGATTTCAAAAATAATTTTTAACTTTAAAAGCACACCATTAGATTGTTTAGATATAGAATAAAACTAAATATAGAAAAAATAATATTTCACAGCTTATAATCAGTATATGAAAATAAACACTTATATATTTCCTTACTTAGAAGTCTGCTGTATTAAAAAAGTGTAACAATCTGAAATTGCTATGAAAATCAAATTGCTGAATCCTTTCATATTTAAAAAAGGAATACGTAAACTCTCATAACATTACAACAAATACAACTGCAAACATTATATATCCCTACAAAATATTTATTTATAACAAAGTATGGTACTGAATCTAAATATATCAGTTATTATCTGCAATAATATTCAAAATATGTTATAACCTTTTTAAAATGTCTTTCAAATTTCTCAAACACTTAGCAATTTTTATATCTTTACAACTGTTTAAATAATTATACAAATATTAATAATGTTTCAAAAATTTTAAGTACTATAACGATATGTTTTTATTTCATTTTTTTAATGAAATAAAGTTATTTTACTACAATATACCCAGGCCCGGCTCTAGGTTTTTAGCCGTCCCAAGCAGAAAGCAATTTGGCAGCCCCCTCCCTGTCACTCATTTTACTGTTAACTTTTATAAATGCAGTAGAATGGAGAAACACTGCTAACTGACATATTTTAGTTAATTTTGTTCCAAATGTTTCTCAAGTGAATGGATTTTTCAGGGAATTAAATCTTTTGATTCTTACCGTTTTAAATTTAAAAAATGTGCAATACCTCAAGAACGAAATATGTTAGCATCATATAAATGATGCCATTAAATTTTAGAAAAAAAAATCTGCGGTCTAATACATGCTTTTCCATGTATATTAATAAATTTTGCTATTAAAAAATTTTATTTAACTCGTCATGAATGGTATGTGCGTATGTGTGTCTGTCTGTTCCAACTTCTTTGATGGCATTTCAACATACTTTCCTACGTTCTAAAGAGCTGAAATTTGGTACACAGTGCAGTCTAATAGAACATTTTAATTTATTAACGTTTGTTACATCGTCAAAAATCGAAATTATCGAAATAAGAAAATTTGAAGATCTTGACCTTCGAGAAAATTAAGATGCCCTCTGACAGTTATTGGTTTCTACACCAAATATATTTTGATTTGACTAATTTTTTTTTATACATATACCTCCGTATTTGGAAAAGTAAAATGCTCAATGAGAACTTCTAAATAATGGTATTCATTCATTTTCTATTAAAAGTAATTGCAAAATGTGTACTAACTTAATAAGATTGAGTATATTTAATTTTTTTATGATTTTTTTCTGTTTCAAATATAAAATGCTAATTATATCGAAACATCCTATATAAATGATGATATTTGCTTTTAAATGAAAATTCAATTAAAATATCTAATTTTGTAACATTTTTAAACTGTATACTTTTCATGCTCATCCCAGTCTTGATTTTAAATGTTTAAAAATTGATGGCTTTCTTCTATCCCATTTACCCTTAAATTAACGAGTCTCTGATATTTAGTGATTGAATTAGTATTATCGAACTATAAACTCTCATAACATTACAACAAATACAACTGCAAACATTATATATCCCTACAAAATATTTATTTATAACAAAGTATGGTACTGAATCTAAATATATCAGTTATTATCTGCAATAATATTCAAAATATGTTATAACCTTTTTAAAATGTCTTTCAAATTTCTCAAACACTTAGCAATTTTTATATCCTTACAACTGTTTAAATAATTATACAAATATTAATAATGTTTCAAAAATTTTAAGTACTATAACGATATGTTTTTATTTCATTTTTTTAATGAAATAAAGTTATTTTACTACAATATACCCAGGCCCGGCTCTAGGTTTTTAGCCGCCCCAAGCAGAAAGCAATTTGGCAGCCCCCTCCCTGTCACTCATTTTACTGTTAACTTTTATAAATGCAGTAGAATGGAGAAACACTGCTAACTGACATATTTTAGTTAATTTTGTTCCAAATGTTTCTCAAGTGAATGGATTTTTCAGGGAATTAAATCTTTTGATTCTTACCGTTTTAAATTAAAAAAATGTGCAATACCTCAAGAACGAAATATGTTAGCATCATATAAATGATGCCATTAAATTTTAGAAAAAAAAATCTGCGGTCTAATACATGCTTTTCCATGTATATTAATAAATTTTGCTATTAAAAAATTTTATTTAACTCGTCATGAATGGTATGTGCGTATGTGTGTCTGTCTGTTCCAACTTCTTTGATGGCATTTCAACATACTTTCCTACGTTCTAAAGAGCTGAAATTTGGTACACAGTGCAGTCTAGTAGAACATTTTAATTTATTAACGTTTGTTACATCGTCAAAAATCGAAATTATCGAAATAAGAAAATTTGAAGATCTTGACCTTCGAGAAAATTAAGATGCCCTCTGACAGTTATTGGTTTCTACACCAAATATATTTTGATTTGACTAATTTTTTTTTATACATATACCTCCGTATTTGGAAAAGTAAAATGCTCAATGAGAACTTCTAAATAATGGTATTCATTCATTTTCTATTAAAAGTAATTGCAAAATGTGTACTAACTTAATAAGATTGAGTATATTTAATTTTTTTATGATTTTTTTCTGTTTCAAATATAAAATGCTAATTATATCGAAACATCCTATATAAATGATGATATTTGCTTTTAAATGAAAATTCAATTAAAATATCTAATTTTGTAACATTTTTAAACTGTATACTTTTCATGCTCATCCCAGTCTTGATTTTAAATGTTTAAAAATTGATGGCTTTCTTCTATCCCATTTACCCTTAAATTAACGAGTCTCTGATATTTAGTGATTGAATTAGTATTATCGAATTGTATTCTATTTTATTGATTTGTTATAGAGATATCATTGCCAAAGACAAAGGTGATTCTTTCAAGAATATATCTGGCGGGGGGGGGGGGGGGGAGGAAGTTCCATCTGGAAACATCCTCCCATCCATCTCCCAGAGAGATTTTATGTCACCGTACCAAATGCTAATAAATTCAGAAACTCACAAAATACTTTTTGTGGAAAAATTTGCCGCATTTTAACCTAGTTTCCACTTATGTAGCAGCATTTAGATCATTATAATTTTATTTTATGATTGATTATTTTCAGAATGAAATTTTGTAGCTATAATTCAATTTATATTATTTTAAAGTTTTTCATCTTCTTGTTTAGCCGGAGCAAGTTTTTCTTGCAATATTTATATAAGTATTTGCTATATATATAGTAATTACTTCTATAGTATATGTGTATATATAATAATTACTACTATATAGTAGTTAGTGAAAATTATATTCGATAACTTGTTGCCTTTGAGGTTCCATTTCTCCCCCCCCCCCCCCCCCCCGCAGACAAAAATTCCTGAAAAAAAAAAACACTGCGCAGATAGCCAGACATCATTAAAAAAATGATTGATTAGTATTCAAGGACGCTCAACATTGGTAAATTTATCAAAATCCGAGCGTCTGGTTTCTGATCCCATCACAATACTTCTCCTTCCCTATGTGTTGCAGGAAAAGAAATTATATATGAAAAGGATATTTTTGTAATTCTTGTCGTCATATTTATTTTACTTCCCTCGCTAAATAGAAGTAAGTATTCGAACATATCTTTTTCAAAGATCTATACGTTTTTGATGGGACTGGTTACAAAACACAAAATAAATACTCTTTAGTTTTTTGTTGTTAATCGGTCTTTCGGTCAGAAAATTCTTTGAGAGTTCATCATTTTTTTTTTCAATGATTTAAAATGGAAAAATAAAAATTAGAAAGATTAGAGCTCTACATGTGAGACAGTTGGTTTAGAAAATAAATTTTGATTGATTTCCAATTAATTTTAAAAACTGAATAATTTCCTATTAACTTTCGTTGTAGGTACTCAAATACCAAACAATGTTATATTCTATAAGATTCTTACTCCATAACTTAAACGCAAAATATAATATATGTAATAATGATATTTTTATGATCCGATATAATTCGTTTATAGTTTTCGAATTTATAAGATAAGAAGGGTTTTAAAGCGGCAAGATGTGAATCTGTTGAATATGGTCATTCTTTAAAAAATTACCTCATTCAAATCACAATATTTACTTTTTAAATTAAATGAAGCTTTAGCTGAAATCCTGATAACTAAATATTTGAATAATTCGAAAAAGTAGAAATTTCCCGTAAATAGCATAATTAATATTAATACATACTTTTATTTTAAGAAAAAATACAGTATTAGGTAGGGAAAAAGTACACTGAAAAAGAAATCTAAAAATTGAGCAAAACGAGGAAATAATTTCTAAGAATTTTCAAGGAGCTAAATTTAGTATAACATCCTAAGAGCAAACAAACAGTATTATACTGATCCATCTGAAAAATTTAAAATACCTTTTAGATAAAAGGTGACTCAACTAGATGCTGTATATAAATTGTTATAATGAAAACTATTACGATCTTTAAATTAAAGACTATACCGATTTTACACCTGGAATTTAGAGTAATCTGGATCCCCTTGATGAAGACTAACTATGTTATACGTTAATAGAAACAAATTTAAACAATCATAAAATAATTATATCTTACTTACCTTACATTTTATAATTACATAAAATGCTAGATGAATATTTTAGATAGTGTCAAGTTCAACTGTATAACATTTAGAAAGAAATACCAATGCTGCAAGAAAAATGACATTTGACTTTCTCACCGAAACGTACGATTAAACTGATTCACCCCAGAACAAATTTCAGGCAGAACAAAATGATTGATAAACACATGTTTCATAGCCGATGGGATTGTTTGGGGTGTGTATGTACCATAAATTCTACAATGGTTCACCGATGTTTCAAAGATGTCTTTTGAGACCTGTCCTTGTCCAGTTTTCTAATTACTTCCAATGCGGACACCTGTTTTGGCATAGATGTGAAAGAAGCCCTTTATTCATGTGTCTGAGTGATGGGGGAGATGATTTCCAGATTTGGAGAGTAGAAGAATAATTAACAAGGATGGGCATCCTGGCATGGAAATTCTGGGATTAACCAAAGAGCTAGTATTACTCCTCAAAGGGAGGAACCCCATCGTTTCAAGCAATGTGCCCTCTCTCATCGGATTTTTTCATGGAATAGTTAACAAACACCAGTCTCACATAAAAGCTTTTTCAGTTCATAGATAATGGTTAACATGCCGCCCTAGATGTGCTGTTGATAGCTGTACTGGACTCCCGGTGCTCTAAAGTAATTAGCTGTTACTTGTGTTGCAAGATAAACGATTGGGGGCGACATACTGGAAGCCATTACATTTTTGCCCTCTGGTCCTCTTTTCCAAGGGGAGAATAAATGATAGCCGTTTTCACTTTTTTATCTGGGTAAAAATTTTTAACATTTATTCAGTGTTTCAATTCACTTTTTAGCTCATACAACTGCAGTTGTAAATGCGGTTGCACGCGCCCCAGAATTTTTTTTTTATGTAATAGCTTGTTGACTATAATGCCGCCCCAAGCAAGTGCTTGTTTTGCTGGTGCCTTAAGCCGGCCCTGAATATACCATAGATTCTAATAAAAAAAAAGTATTGTGTACACATTGTTCAAAAATTTTACTGAGACATCCTAGACTTCTTGTTATACACTAATAATAATAAAAAAATAATAAATAGCATTACTCCAAAAATGCATTAGTAAGTGTCGAAAGCCCAGGCCAGCCGACTCGTCCTAGGACTTAGAGCAACAAACATTAGTAAGTGTAAGCACTATATAAAATAAAGAAAATGCATTATTGAAACACAATCTTATAAAAAAAGTACAATAATCTTTAATACATAAAGTATGTCAAGTAATATGCCAGTTTGCATTATTTCCATATCCACTCATGATCTGACACCCTTTCCTACATTTTTCTGTTGAGTTAAAAAAATTTCAATGAGTGTTATTACCACTGTGTCCCTAGCTAAATTTCAGACATTTTGGCAAGTATGTCTTTTCATGATTTCTTTTATTATTCCTTATAATATTAAAGTCTCAATAAATAAGTTTTTAATTGTGAAGAAGCTGTCATGACTCAGATTTTCTTAGTTCACATAGCCAGTAAAACAATTCCATGCAGACTTTCAATCAGCTGTGTTAAGAATGTTGGTTGATAATGTATTCAAACTACAATTGCAGCATAAGTATTAATTTATCCTCAACATCTGCTTTTATTTTTTTTTAATCAGGAAGCAATTAAAAAATTTCTGTTCTTTTCATAATTATGTTTCTCTGTTACCAATTATTATCAATTTTCCTATTTAATAAAGATTGTAGTTTCAGATGAATTTACTTCTGATTCTTAAAGTGTTTCTTGATTTGAGAAGACTTTATCATAGACTGGCATATTCTAAAACTTACTGAAAAATGTACGTTAACATATTTTTACTATTCTGTAAGAAAATAATACTGCATTGTCAGTCAATCATATTCTGTATGTTGGAAAAATGAATATTTCTGAGTCAACACAATAAAATTTGAGTCAAACGTTGGTCACAAAAGTGATTTTAACCAATTTCTGAGTGTAGCATATTACCCCGACTTACCCTACAACTTCAATTTTATCACTAATGAGAAAGTACACTACATAAAATATTTAACAAAATAAATAAAACTTTATGAATCATAAACATAGAACAAATTAAAAGAAATTCAAGATAGCATATTTCTTGATCAACTTAACATAAGAAAAGGGCAAAAATACATTTTTATCAACTTATCACCCCCCCCCCCCCCCCATATAACTCTAGTAATAACTTATTCATAACATTTTACTTTTAAATATAACAACATTTGAATTATTAATATATGAGGAAATTAAAATTAGTAGAGAATGCATAATTTTAATGTATGACCATATGATTATTTAATATATATATATATATATATATATATATATATATATATATATATTTACAAAACTACTTATATAAAAATATTAATAAAAGGCAGAATGCATACAAAATTTGGCATCTTTCACATTTCTTTTTTGAAATTTCCACCAGATTAGATCATACATAACTACAAATTAATTTCAATTCAAAATTTATGTTCTATAGAATGAAACAGCAAAAGTAATGCACAATATATATATATATATAGTATATATACAGGGTGGTCGTAAAAACACTTCCCCGATATATGAACCCCCAGCGGCCTATCCGCTCAACCAATTGAAAGGAAATTTCAGATATTGTTATTTGAAGGTATGCGCTCGAGATTGTGATGATTTCAAACAATAGAGCTCTCACGGTTACGGTTACAGTAAAAAAAATTCAAAATTTTCGAATGGCAACACCCACTTTTTTCCCACGCACATTGATCAGCGCATTGAAAAACCATAAATGGCATTGGAACGATACACGTATGACGAAAATTGGCGGCGTAAAACATTTGCAAAGAAGAGTATTGTAAAGGACCAATAACAACGCAAGGGAGGAGAAGGAAATTTTTTTTATTGGAATTACAAGTTTCCGACGTGACCACCTTCGCAGACGATAACGCATTGCATGCGGGAGATTGTTGACAACAATGACGAATGTAACGTCGCAGGAGGAATCTGTATAACTTCATGTTTTATGGCATCTTTCAATTTTGACAAATTTCGTGGATTTGATGTGTACACCTTAGATTTCAGATAACCCCAGAACCAGAAATCCATCGGAGTGAGGTCGGGGGATCGCGGTGGCCACGAAACTACAAAATTACGGGAGATATCTCTATCACCAAAGTTCTATTGCATCACTTGTCGAACACATGTAGTGACGTGTGGAGGAGCACCATCTTGCATCCATACAATGTCATTAACGACATTTCGCTGCTGCAATTCTGTAATTCTGCAACATTGGTTTATACTGAGGACCTGTGATGGAGCACGTTTGAATACCATTGGAAGTGACCTCTTCAAAGAAGTACGGACCGAGAACGAAAGTCACTTTAGTTTCGTGTAAAGGCACTGGTGCCACATCGTGAGTATTTTCGTCAGCCCAGCGAACACAGTTCTTGGAGTTTACGTTCCCAGTTAAGGAGAAATGTGCCTCATCCGTCCATAATATCCGCAGCGGCCACCTGCTATCTTCATCATATCTGATGAGGAAAAAACTCGCAAAGTCGACACGCTGTTGCTCGTCACCAGGTTGCAATATCTGGACGTGCTGGAATCGATAAGGAAACATCCGCAGAACAGAGCGCAGAAGCTTGAGGATTGTGGTTTTCGGTACATCCAAATTGCGGGCAACACGTCTTGCAGTACGCAATGGATCTGCAGTAATCGTATTATGCACTTCCGCAACAACTTCCAACAGGAACAGATGGTTGTCTGGATCGCAGTCTATCACATGTGCATGCAGTTTCTTCAAATTGTTTTACCAAAACACGTACAGTTCATACGGAACACGGGCCTCGTCTTAGCTTATGATTTCGCCGATAAACTCGCACTGCTTCGGCAGCATTTTCCCCGTTCAGATAAAACAGCTTTATCAATTCACCACGTTGTTTTCCTGTAAGTGTCATCTTGTTGGCACGTTCGAACACCTGATTAAAGAAACAATCTTCCCACACTGCTTATTAAAGATTTTTCACGAGCAATGCTTTGCAAATGGTGTTCTGTGATTGGTGCTTTTACTGTCTATCCCTGTGAATTATGCAAAGTGCGTCAATGCACCTCCTCTCTGTGTTGTCATTGGTCATTTACAATGCTCTTCTTTACAGTTACCTTACACCTTTCTGGTAGGTCGGACGGTCTGGGTCTCAACAACAACAACAACAATGCTCTTCTTTGCAAATGTTTTAAGCCGCCAATTTTCGTCATATGTGTATCGTTCTAACGCCATCTATGGTTTTTCAATGCGCTGATCAATTTGCGCAGGAAAGAAAGTGAGTGTTGCCATTCGAAAATTTTGAAATTTTTTCACTGTAACCATAACCGTGAGAGCTCTATTGTTTGAAATCATCACAATCTCGAGCGCATACCTTCAAATAACAATATCTGAATTTCCTTTCGATTAGTGCAGAGGATAGACCGCTAGGGGTTCGTATATCGGGGAAGTTTTTTTATGACCACCTTGTATATATATCTTTTTTTTAAATGATGTAGAAATGAAACATGATAAAAAAAAAATGTAAGCTTTCAACTATTTAAAATGGAAAAAAATATACATAATAGTATTATCTAATTAACCAGTTAACAATATTTTCATATAATTAGATAATTTTATATTTCTTATATGAAATTAAGATGTATCTAATTTTAGTTTTATATATTTACATAATCTGTAAATTTCAAAAAAGAAAACTATAAAATAATATTCATTAAACAGAATATATTAGATCCATTTTGTAATAACTTACATTCACTCTTTTAAAACCCCACACTATGAAATTACAGCAAACTTTAACAAGACATTTTTCTCCGATTGTTATCAGTACATGATTTTTCAAGAGATTCAGAACACTGTTTTACAGCTTCATGATAAGGAGGTGGGGGTTCCTAAAATTAAATAGATCAGAAATGCATAAATTATATTTTAAAGTATACACTGTATTTTTTATGAAATACATACAGCAAAACTGAAGTACAGTACAACGTCTCAAATCCAGAATCGTCCGGACCTCCATGAGCCCGAATTTCGGATTTTAGGTCATTTTTGAAAAAAAGTGTGGATCGACCCCCCAACACCCCCTTTCCGTAATTTGAACCTTCTGAATACCACTACAAAATGGAAATTTGGACAGTTTAGCAAACATTTGAAACAAAAAAATACTTAAAAAGAAAATTCTTATTTATCATACACCTTTAAAACAATTTAAACATTTTTAGCAAACATTTCTATAACGGCATTCTCATAATTTTGTTTTTCCGAAGCAGCTTTTTCTTTAATTTTAATGACATACGTTCTTGTTTTGTTACAAAGCTCCTTTGTTCTAGTTTTTTTAATAACGTTGTTCAGTAACCCTTCTAAATTTTCCAAAGAAACCTAATCTTCATTAACATCAACATCGACTCGATCGCTTACTACGTAACTATCTTCCTATTGCATTGGCTCTGTTGCAGGGGTTCATTAAGTGGGGGTCCATTTCCTCTTATGGGCAGCTACCGGGGAATGGACATCACTTACAGGGGAAGGGCCTGGGCCGTTAAATTTTCTTTTGGGGCTGAAGAAAACATGAAAAATTTACAAAATATGAGAAAATCAAATATAGGGGGTCTGTGATACATGTTTGAAAGGGGCCAGCAATTTTTATGGGCAACCCAGAAAACAAGATAAAGATTTGAAAGCGCATTTTACTGTTTGAAAATCAGACAGACAATAGAACGAGCCCTTCCTTGTATTTTCCATTACAGTAGCGGACTAATTATCAGGAAACCTCCGGACTGCTAGCTTTCCGGATTTCTGATCCGTCGCCAAAACGGCCGTTTAACAGGGTAATACGTTAATTTGGCACTGTTGTCTAATCGCGGTATTACGCTAAATACACTGTATAAACCTTTATATATTTTATAACTTATAAATTATACATATATTTTATAACTTATAAATATTTTATTTATTTTCTAGCATCTTATACATCGTTGTATTATAAAAAGTAATGCCTCTATAAAACGGAAACACTTTATAAAGAATAGTCAAAGATGTGAAAAATACCGGAGTAGATACAATAAATAGCTTTTTTTATAAAGAAAAATACCTCTCCCGGCAATGATTTTTCTAAAATACGATGAATCATTATTGAGCAGCGGCGCTGGGAGGGGTGGGGCATTGAAGGCGAAGAAAAGAATCATGTATATATGTATATTCTTTGAAGGAATGTGCCATTCTCGCCAATGCAGCTGTCCAACTTTGAGAGGTCAGTGTGATAATGACCTTGTGCTTTGCAATAGATCTAAGTTATTTATGATAAATATGGCTTTCCAAACAAAAAGAGCAATATACGGTTGATATAAAGCTGAAAGTTAATATTTTCACTAATGAGAATAACTGTGTTGTTATGAGGAAGTTAACGAAAAACTCGTCAGATGTTTGCGGGGGTGGGGGGAGCTGTAGACGAAACAATCTATTGAAAAATGGGATCCATTCTATAATGAAGTGAATAAAATACATTTTCTTGAGAGTTTTGCAATTGGGGAAGGGTTAACTTCAACAACATGATTCGCGCTCCATCCACAAGCCAGGGCGTCCATTTTTATATCTGGTGTAAAAATCTACTCCTACATTTTCATGTCATTTTTGGGGTTTAGTGAGTTGACTTATATACCGGAAACGATATTTGTTTATTATTATATTTGGTTATAAAATGTAATTCAATATAAACAGGCCCGGCTCGATTTTTTGCCGTCCCAAGCAGGAAGCAATTTGGTCGCCCCCCTCCCTGAAATTCATTTTTCTGTTAACCTTTATAAATGCAATAGAATTAGAGATTACTGCTAAATTGCCAGTTTTTAGACTACCTTGTTCTAAATGTTTCTCAAGTGAATGGATCTTTCGTGGGATTCATTTTTTGATTTTTTCCGTTTAAAAAAAAAAAAAATGTGCAATATCTCAAGAATGAAATATGTTGGCATCATATAAATGATGCTATTCAATTTTAGATTTAAAAAATATGTTGTCTAATGCATGCCTTTCCATATATATTAATACATTTTATTATTAAAAGCTTTTATTTAACTCATCATGAATGATGTGTGTGTGTGTGTCTGTTCCAACTTCTTTGATGGCATTTCAACATATTTTCCTGCGTCCTAGAGAGCTGAAATTTGGAACACAGCATAGTCTAGTAGAACATTTTAATCTATTAAAGTTCGTTACATCCTCAAAAAATATAACTTGTATTTTTTTTTCTACATAATGGCCTTCAAAAATTCCATTATTGTAAGATAGTTAAAAAAAGACTTGAGGGGCTGTACCGAAGATATGTCCGCAACGTAGAATACGTCTTATCACACGAGTGTTTGTAAATGAAGCAACGGTTTACATAAATATTTCATTTGTTTCTACAAACTGCCAACAGTAGTTTAATAAGTTATAAAGTTAATTATTACGAAATGTTAATTAAGTACCAGAATTAAAAAAATAAAACTTAGCAATTTGATTATTGCTTGATAATTTTTATCTTATCTCGCGCTCGATTGCACGTATCTCTTTAACGTGTCACCCCCTTACAACACGCGTACATCCTTGGCCTAACACTTGGTACCACTGCCGCTATTACACGCCAAGCTACAATCTTTCAAATTTCCACTCTTTTCCGTCACACCCGATTTGCCGACATAGCCCCTATACCAGGTGCAGACAAAGACGTTATCCTACATCATATATTCAGCATAGCTATATATATATATATATATATCACTGACAAGTTTAACTGTATAAATTAAGCTCAATGTTGATATATATATATATATCACTGCCAAGTTTAACTGTATAAATTAAGCTCAATGTTTGTTGTACTTTGAGGTAGAATTAAAATGATTTTTTTGTAGCGTTCTCATTTTTCAGATATTTCTTAAGATTTGCCTCCATTGAAGCTGTTATGAATAAAATCTTTTAGCCCAAAATCAAAGCTTCTATATTTATTCGTTTTTAGAAAACATTTACACGGCCGTCCAAATAGATACTCAAGTCCTCAGGATGAGTCGGACGGTCTGGATCTTCAACAAATTAAAGCTTTCTTATAACTAGATATGGCTGAAAATTAATAGGATTTTATTGATACTGATTTGGCATGCTTCTATTATGTCATTCGTTTCATTATTTCGAGATATGTATCTCTTCCTGTAGGAAAGTAAAATTTTCGAATATCTCTAGAACGACTAGGAATAACTACTAAAACATGTTGTCCGTTTCTTACTCATTAGAAGTACCTACACATTATTTACTCCTTTAACAATAGTGAGTAGTATAAATAATGTAAAAAAACGTCTATTTTAAATAAAAAACGTGCAATACCTCAAAACATATATTTTATTGTCCTGTAAATGGTGTAATTTAAAAAACGAAATATTACATATAAAATTAATATTTTTGTAACAAATTGTAATATAATCATTTAATTTTTTTTTTTAAATTATCAAAATAAGAAAATTTGAAGATCCTGGCCTTCGAGAAAATTAAGAAGCTGACAGTTATTAATTGTATACCAAATATATTTTGATTTGCTTAATTTGTTTAGATATATATACCGCTGCATGTGGAAAAGTAAAATTTTCAATGAGAACTTCTAAACAATTATATTCATTTACTTCCATTTAAAAGTAATTGCAAAATGTGTAATAAATTATTAAGTGTATTTATTTATTTTTTATTTTTCCTGTTTTAAATAAAAAATGCAAAATATCTCGAAAACGGTGCGTATTAGCGTCCTATATAAATGATGATATTCGCTTAAGTGAAAATTCAATTAAAATATTTATTTTTGTAACAATTTTAAACATTATACTTTTTATGCTCATATTTTTTTTTATTTTAAATGTTCGAAAAATCAATGGTTTTCTTCTGTCCTTTTCACCTGAAAATTAATGAGTCTCTGATATTTATTGATTGAAGAAGTATTACCGAATTGTATTCTATTTTATTGATTTGTTATAGAGATATCATTGCCAAAGACTCGGTGTTTCTTTCAGGAATACATCTGGTGGTGGTGGTGTCGGGAGGGGGGGGGGGGGCGAAGTCCCTTCCGAAAACATCCTCCACTCCCCAGATACATTTTACGTTACCGGATCAAACGCTAATAAATTCAGAAACTCACAAAATACTTTTTGAGAATTTTAACCTAGTTTCCACTTCTTATGTGGCAGCATTTAGATTATTATTATAATTGTATTTCGCGATTGACTATTTTCAGAATAAAATTTTGTAACTATAATCCAATTTACATTATTTTAAAAATTTTCATTCTCTTGTTTAGCCGGAGCAAGTTTTTCTTGCAATGTTTAAATAAGTATTTGCAATATATATAGTCATTACTTTCGTATATGTATGTATATAGTAATTACTTCTATATAGTAGTTAGTTAAAATTATATTAGATAATTTAACCCCCTTGAGGTTCCATTTTCTACCCCTCCCCCCCCCCCCCCCCCCAGACAAAAAGTCTTGAAAATAACACTGCACAGATATATAGACATCATTGAAAATATGGATGATTAGTATTCAAGGATGCTCAACACTGGTAACTTTATCAAAATCCGAGCGTCCCGTTTTTGGCCCCCATCACAGTACTTTTCCTTTTCTATGTGTTGCAGGAAAAGAAATTAGATATAAAAAGGATATTTTTGTAACTCCTGTTGTGATATTTATTATCAGGATCTTGGAAAGGTGAAACTACTAAGTTTCGTTTATGTAATTTTTCAAGCAAGAGGAGGTATGATTTTTAACCTCCCCCCCCCCCATTTGCCTATGTTACTGTACACACTTACTGATATATATTCATGGTACTACAAAACAATTAGAAGTATCCATTTCATAGGGATATCTGATAAGATAGAATTTACTCTATTTAAATTATTTAAATATATTTAAATAACGCCAAACAATATATTTACAAGTAATATTTTTAATTTGTTCTCAACACTAATATCACGACTGGCGTAGGTCGTTTGGATTTGCTCCCTCTGAGACACCTGCAATCACAATGTACAATGTTCAAAGTGATCGCAAGTGGGATGGAGCTCCTCGGAACTCATTCCTTAAGGAGTCATTTGCACCCCTCTCAGTTGGGAGAAAAGGTGGGGAACAGGTGTACTTTGGATAAGGGATGAAATACTACTATTTTAAAAAATAGTAGCGTAAGGGATGAAATGGGAAAGGATGAACCGATTAAACCAATCTCCTGGTTTTCTAGACCCCTGGTTTTCTAATTACTTTCAATGTGGACACCTGTTTCGGAATAGATGTGAAAGAAGCCCTTTATTTATGTGTCTGGGTGATTGGGGGCAGATGATTTCAGGATTTGAGCGAAGGAGAATAATTAACAAAGGATGGGGATCGTGGCATGGCAATTCTGGGTGAAACCCCATCGTTTCAAGCAAAGTGCCAACGGTGCTCTCAACGGATTTTTTCATGGCATAGTTAACAAAAACCAGTTTCACATAAAAAGTTCACAGATAATGGTCAATATGCCGCCCTAGACCTGTTGTTGATGGCTGCACTGGACGCCCTGTGCGCTAAAGTAATTAGTTGTTACTTGTGTTGCAAGATAAACAATTAGGGCGACATAATGGAAGCGATCCCATTTAGCCCTCTTTTTCTAAGGGAAGAATGAATAAATATGAAGAATCTGGGACCAAATGTTTAATATTTATTCAGTGTTTTTGTTTTACTTTTTAACACACACATCTATCTGCCCTTATAAATGCGGTTGTTCGCGCCCCAGGACTTTTTTTTTTATTTAAGACTCAGAACATTTTTTATTAAGATTTTTTTTATTAAAGAATTTTTATTTAAGTTGGCTGAAATGCCGTACTTAAAATGTGCCGCCCCAAGCAAGTGCTTGTTTTGCTGGTGCCTTAAGCCGGCCCTGAATATAAATAATCTTACCCTGTTGTTTTAAATCCGCGATTTTAGCATTCCAATAGTTAGAATAACTAAAAAAAAATTTGAAAAAAGTCCAGATTTTGGAGGTTTCCAGATTTTTGATTGTCAAGATTATTCTGTATTTGTTTTATATCACAAAACCACTATATACATTTAAAGTAAAAAAATATTTTGTTTATATTAAAGGAAATTAGTAACTTCCATTGAAAACATATACACACAAATATCATTTAATTTTTTTCCGAATTGCTGGATTCCGGATAATTGGTTCATTACTGCATTATCACTTACTTAATCCTATAAATGTCTAGCATTGCGTTTCTTCCAACCCGCCCCCCTTTCCTCCCAATACATCAATGGAACAATACAAGTAAAGAGTTATGTGCTGGAGCATTCTTTCTAAAAATATATTATTAGGTTGTTGCCGACATTTGAGAGGGCAATTAGTTCTTTCACATTTTCAAAGAGGGGAGATTTTTTATGTTCCTGTTCTTACAGCATTAAAGGAGTTCAGTTATATTTCATAGTTTACGAGCGAATGGTTGGATAATCAAATGCCTGTCCCTTCTGTAAAAAAAAAAAAAAATCAGTTTGTACTAGTGTCCGGATTTTGGATCATTCAGAATTTCGGACGTCTGGATTTGGAACGTTATACTGTATTTCAAACGCGAGGAGGAATGCAAAAGAATTAACATTCTACAAAATGTTAATTATTGAATATTTAAAAACATATTAAGTTTGACAAGGGGAATAATGTTTGGTTCAAATTATCCAATAATTCAAATAAACCAAATTTTACTGTATACCTTAATATCCAATTAATTTATAGATCAAATATATCTATTTTGGTTGTAAAATTTAAGAGAATATCTGCTAACAATATGTTTACTTTATACAGGAGTCCATGAAAGAGTTTGGCTACAACCAATTAGATGTAAAAGTCATGGTTAGGCTCATATTTAAAAGTTTCGTCGTTTAAAGCAGTAGTACGTAAAGGGTTCATAACATAATTTTACTTTTGATTTCCCTAATAGTCCCTGACCAATGAAAATCATTTTCCCAGACATAATTTGTATTTAATTTACTTATCAGTGGAAGGCATAGACATTGTGTCAGGAGGAAGAGGGGATATATTTGGGAATGTCCCCTATAGGCGGATTTTGTGTTTTATGAACTTTGCCTTTGCATCTTCGTGTGGTCTGAGCTAAATTGTAAACAAATTTTATGCCTGTTACATAGAAGAAGTGAAATTAACAGTTCCCATCAATGTTTATGAAAATTGTGACTTATAGCAAGTTTAATTCTAGCTGTCATTGCAGTATCGGCTATTCCATGCAGACGAATACATAGGTGTAAAACTGGTCCATGGATGTTAGTATCTACAATGGTAATGTCTTCCATAAATAAAAAATACTTTGTGCAAAGGATAAGAAAAACTTGAGCAAGATATTTAAGCACAAATAAAAATATAATGCAGTATACAGCTGTTTTGAGGATACACTGGATCCCTTTAGTCAGTACTAAGGAATCAACAAACCTGAAGTCAAACAGATTTGGCTATCTTAGGTGGATTCTAAATCCACAACTTGGATATATATGTATGCAGCCTCTGTATTTTCTATTTGTGCCCATTTAGTCTTTTTGAATTTAGGTTCGTTGGTTCCTTAACACTGATGAAAAAGATCCAGCATATCCTTGAAATAACTGGATGCTGTAAATTTTTCATAAAACTGGCGGAAATTTCTATTAAATTCATAAATAAGCAGTAGGAATAAAGCCCTTAAATTTTATGTAAATCAATTAAAAACTTTTCAAATTTTGTTCAATGTAATTTAATACTTCAGATTGGCATTACTCCACCTGAAACTTGCTGAAAAACTATACAAGGCGTCCCAAAAAGATTGAAACACGCTTTAATTCTTTACCTGTTGGAGATAAGTGGCCAATGTAAATTGCAAAAATGTTGAAAGTAAAGTAGGAAATAAGACTACGTTAATGAAATAGACCTCCAATTAATTTTCAAAAAGTTACACTTTTTAAATTTTATACGATCCTCCTTAGACAAATTTGGTCAATCAGATATATATATTTTTTTAATGCAACAAGATTATTAAAAAAAAACCAGCATATCTGTATCTTTAAAATTGAGCGAATTATATTTAATTGAAAATTGAACATTGTGAATTGGGCCCATATATCAAATTAGAAATGTAAATTTGTGACATTTCACAAAAAAGATAAAACTGGATGATAATACATAGGAGACATTTTTGCGAATTCCGCGTAGGCTCTCGATGCAATCACGGATTCTCAAGTACTTTTCAATAACTAAGTACTTTTTCAATAATTAAGTACTTTTAAATACCTTTTTTTATCTACACAATTTCCATCGTCAATTTGTTTATGATCCCTATTTTCACTGATGAAAGAGCCTTTCACATGGTACGGAAAAGTGGAATAAATCAGATTTTTTCCTTTATCATAATTCCGTTGATTTTAAAGATACAGATATGCAGGGTTTTTTAATGATCTTGTTGCATTAAAAATAAAAAAATTCTGATTGCCTAAATTTGTCTAAGGGAGTCGTGTAAAAATTTAAAAAGTGTAACTTTTTGAAAATTAATGGGAAGACTATTTCATTAACATAGTCTTATTTCCTACCTTACTTTCAACATTTTTGCAATTTACATTGCCCACTTATCTCCAACAGGTAAAGAATTAAAGCGCGTTTCAATGTTTTAGGGACACTCTGTATATTATAATCCCATTAAAGTTTTTGACAGATCATTCAAATTTTTGAGGGTTAGCTTCTGCTAGCTAATTAGTATACTGATAAAAATTTAAGCCTGTTTTGTGAAGAATTTAAAAATGCATATTTATAGCTTAGTTAAATATGATGTTGATTCTCCACTTATCTGTAGGCCGGGCAAGGTGTTACGTTACTATGCATAACGAAACTGCGATCATTTGCATATCTAGCCTTGCTGTTTCCATTGCCTGATTTACATAAAGCTACACCTATAACTTTATAGTGTTGCGATTTTAGTTGTGAGCAGTGTATATACATACTAACAAAGCAGTTACCTATATTAAATGTCATTCCCGTCATTTACTTATCTTGAAAATAAAATTTTGCATTTTCTATTTAATTTCCCTAAAATGATCACTGCTACTGTTTGTTTTTTAGTTTAAAACACCCATGTTAAAATATAATGCAAAAAACAGGTTGAAAAAAAAATATATATTGTAACAAGAAAAATGAAAATGCCCATTTAGAGAAAATGATATATATATATATATATATATATATAAGGATATAAACAAGAAGAAAAAATAAGCGAGAACAGGAGTGACCATATGATTTGCATAGAATGGCTGGGGTGGATTGCGACACCCCTTTCCCGCTTAAAGCAGCTTTTACGACCCGGGCAACGCTCACGGCACCAATGTAACTCAATGGTCAATCTCCCACATGTGCAAAGACAGAAGCACCCGAACGGACAAAAGAGCAAAGATGGAACCAAGCATGGAAGAGATACACCTTACTATCCAGCATGAAAACACAACATTTTATAAGGGAAAGTCGCACATGCGCGAAAAGACTTCAAGATGATAGGATCGCAGATATGAAAATATATATGATTAAGAATTCTCATTTAGAATCAAACAATGTACAATTTCTTTCTTTGAAAAAGGAATAGTAATAATGTTGTAAAAAATATCTAGGGTAATTTCTTTTTAATGCATCATTTATTATTTTATTACATTCATAAATGCAGTCTTTTTTATAAGCCTTGTACAATTGTCCATGATAAAGCTGTGACAAACATAAAAAATGTAAATTCTTTTGTAATAAATGACACGATCTATAATAGATCATCTTTTTTTAACGACTTTTATCAACACTATCACCATATGAAGAACTTCAAGTTCAAGAAATGCAATTCTAAGCGATGTAAGCTTTGTCCCGTAGCCAATCCACACCAAATTTCTACAAAAAAGGACAATATAAAAATCTTTTGCAAAACTTTTAATGTAGTATATTGCATATCATGCCTTGCCTGTCAGGCAAAATATATAGGACAGACGCAGAATTCCCTGAATATCCGTATAAATCTGCACCGAAGTCAAGTGGGCAAAATCCAACAGCTATCCACCAATAATAACTTAGAAGTACGACATTTTCAAGTACACCCCTTCAGCAATATTATGGTAACTATTATTGATATAGTACCAGACCTTTCTGAACGCTTGTGGTGGGAAAACACCCATATAAAGCAATATAATTCTGCATATCCATATGGTCTGAATACTTTATTATTCAAGGAAAATTGCAATAAAGAAAGATGCAGGAATAGTAAAGCATACCCTCTCTTAGAAAATTCAATACCTAAGAAAACTTATAGACACCAAAGAGGAAATAAAAAGCAACAATTTAATTATATCAAAACAGAAGAAAAAATCTCAGCCTTCATAAAGACAGAAATAACAGTGAAATTCGGATGGATCAAGAATATAGCCAACAGTATCAAAATCAAATACTTACAACGTATATGGAATTTTATTATAAATTTCAATTTAAGTGAAAATAACTGCAATACAGAAGATACAAACACTAATATAGACATCATTCTGGATTTAATTAAACTCAGAGCTGCAAAATATAATGTAGCACTTGAACCAAAATATCAAATAAACAAATCAAAAGAATTTTTTATCACAACATTTAAGAATAAAATGTTCGAAAATATTCCATTCAACCAAATATTACATAATATAGAAGAACGTCTTCCTTTGCCTAATCTAAATATTAAGATATCCTATCGCTTTGTAAGAACCAACGGTAGAAGATTATTCAACTACAATAAATTATGTAAAACCGTGTCTTCATTTAATATTGAATCCTGTCAATGTCATAAAAATATACATTGTGATCCCTACCACAAGCATATAATTACTGGAAACTTAGATTTTATAAAAGATAATAAACTCAAAAACTTATTACAACTTGGTACTAAGTACCGAATACAAGAATATAATGATATTTATAATGAATTTAATTACGATCTGGAAACCTTCATATACAAGATGGCTGTCAAACACAGTATACCTGTACAAACTTTTAACGCATGGAAATATGCCTTTTACAGTGCTTTTTGCCAATTCTACCCGAGAAGAAACAAGGATTTTGGGAGTTCTCAATTTCCATTTTCAATCAAACATTTTAATGAAGAATTCGTATTGACATACACCGACAAAATCGTATCGAATTTTGCATTCACGTGTAAAAAATTCTATGTCGATACTTTAACACAATGCTATAAGGATTGTGCCATGTATACATTAATTCCTAGTAACGAATCAATAATCACTAATAGAATAAAAGCACTGTATAAAAGAATTGGTATGGATATTAAATCAGTAAAATTTCCATACTTGATCCTCATTCCCAAGTTACACAAAAAGCCAGTCAAGTTCCGTACTGTAACAGTGGGATGCGGATCATACCTAGAAAATGCAAATAAAAAACTTCTGAAATTACTCCAATATGTTATGACTGATATTAAGAAGCAAAACTCCATAATGTTAAAAAACGGACAAGAAATGATAGACCGACTGAAATTTTGCCATAAAGATTTAAACTTCAGAAGCTACGATTTCAGGGATCTGTTTAATAACATCGATTTAACAAACCTACAAATGATCTCAGTGGCGCACCCAGAATATTCCTAAGGGGGGGGCGAGCCATTGGTGCACAAAATTTTTATGAAGGAGGATGACTCCTCGATAAATTTTCCGAGAAAAAATGATCAGAGGCCATATCAATTAACAAGGCGGTTGTCTTTTTTTGTACATTTATTTTTATCAAATTACTAACAATTCTTTAGTGCAGTGCAAGAGAATTGAATGATTAGAAGAAGTAGTAGTAGATATTTATACAAAACAACACAAATTAAGAAATAGATGAAGATAAAATTATTTGTTCTGGTCTGCTTATACTGTATACTTGTTTTCAACCACTCTCTCATGATTACATATTGTTATATTATTCAATTATGATCTATACATATTCATAAAACGAAGTCCAGCCTCCTGTTTTTCTTTGTAGCCAGAGCATTAATTATCTGGTCTGGATCCATTTCCACTTCACGGTGAATGTTCATTGACGCCAGTCCATTCAGTCTGGTTTCACTCATACTGTTTCTCAAGTAAGTTTTCAACCTCTTCATTGTGGAGAATGACCTCTCAGCACTGCTTGTTGATACTGGGAGGGTGGCATACACTTTTAAAAGTTCAAACACAGTTGGAAAAGTCCTTTGGTCACAAAAGTTAAGCAGTTCGATTGGGCTTTTAGTTTTCTTGTTCAATGCAGAGACCTTCATGTACCACAGATGTAGTTCAGCTTTTAGAGTATTATCTGATCTGGGTCCTAAATCATCTGCAAATTTCCTTGATAAGGCAACAAATCTCTCGTTTTCTTCCAGTGTCGGCTGCCTTCCATTCGGAATGACAGATGCAAAACTTTGTAGAAATTCCTTATGTTTGAGAAATTTTTCATGGAGGTGAGTGATGAAATTATCAATCCATGGAATGAAAATAGAAAGTCTGTAGTATTCTTCAGGAGTCTGTACGTTGAAATTTGATCTATAAATTTGTCTGGTGGCACGGCGTGGTAGAGTAATGTTTTCTCCATGCTGTTCCAGCTTCTTAACAGCTTGTTCAAACAGATGGTGAAACTCGTTCTCTGCGTTCTCTCGAATTATAGATATAGCTTTCAAAACGTCTTCTACGTCACTCACAGCAGTTGCCAGATCAAGGTTAACTTCCTGCAGCTTTTCACTCAGACGAACACTGTAGCTGAGTAATCTGTCAGCTGAAACAAGTGCTATGACAAACTGTGATGTTAACATTGAACATATCAAGGTATGAGCCTCTGTTGATGTCTCCTTGTCATTCCAGGTAGTAATCTCCTCCAGAGCCTCGATTACTTGATCAAACAATGAAACCATAACTGTGACGGCATCATGTCTCTCCACCCAACGAGTAGGGCATAATTTCTTCAGTTTTTTGGCACTGATTTCTGTCTCTCCCTGATTAGCTGCATTGATTTTGCTGGTGAGAACAAGGTTTCGTTTTGGTGTGTTGAAAAAACTAGAGATTTTCCCTATTATTCCAAAGCTGTTTCGGATATCCGGAACTCTAGATGAATAAGTTATGGCTAAGTTCAAACAGTGTGATGCACAATGAACGTAGGGGGCTTTGGGGTGTTGCTCATATATAATTGCTTGGGCGCCATTGTACTCTCCACTCATTGCAGAAGCTCCATCGAACCCTTGTCCACGGAGGAAAGACGTATCAATGTTGCAGTCTGCAAGGCCTTTAAGAATAGCATCTGCAATTGCTCGACCTGTAGTTTCAGTCAGGGGCACAAACTTAAGGAAGTTCTCCACTATCTTAAATTCAATTTTATACTTATCATTTGTTTCAAACCGTTTCAAATAACGAAAGCAAAGTGTCATTTGCTCTACCGTTGCAATATCTGTGGTTTCGTCACATAAAACCGCAAAACATTTGGCCTCATTCACCTCAGTTGCTATGTGCTTCACAATGGAATCATTGCATGCTGAAATAATCTCATTTTGTATATTCCAACTTATGTAAGTTGCATTTTTTGCACAACCTTGTAGATGAGTTTTCAGTATTTCTTCTCCTGCATCAACTCGGAGTCGCAAAAGGGCTCTAAAATTTCCTTCGCCTTGGCATGGTTCTGACAATACGTCCAAATCCACACAGTCTCTATGCCCTCTCATGGCCAGCCCTTGCCTTCCACAAAAAATCACCGTTTTGATAATAGGTTTAAGAATAGCCCTATTCTGCAAAACTTGTTTTTGCTTTCCTCTGTCCATTACTTGATCCACAGGAACCGTTTTTCCTTCCGTGACCCTTAAGAACTCATCGGCATTGAGAACTGAATCCTTATGATAGAAAACATTTTCATGTTGACTGAACTTCTCCAAGGCCTTCTTCCAATTATTAAATCCTTTTGAAACAAGTTGACCTGTAGCTTGTGTGGATCTTAAACCGACTTCATGGGGTGCAAAGAGAACACAAAATTTGCAATAGGCACTGTCCTCTGCCTTTGAGTAAGCTAGCCAGTTATGCTTACTCAGCCAAGATGAGCAGAACTTCCGAGTGTGGTGAGGTTTTCCTTGACTTGATACAGCACTAGTGACAGTAGCAGGAAAACTGTAATTTGCATATGGTTCCCAAAGATTTTTTAGCGCTGTTATCCTATCTTCATCTGTGAGGTTAGATTTCTTGACATAATTAGAAATATCTGCAGCCAGAATTTCTATTTCAACTGTGTTTGGTATTGTGTTTTGTCCTACCTTTACCTCCTCACAAGCGTTTGAAGACAGCCCGGGGTCACGGCTGTTGCTTGCTTCGACTGCAGCCTCATCAATGTAACAAGAGCTCAGGGAAACGTCGTTGGGAACGTCACTATTTTCAATCTTACTTTTTTTTTTTAAATAATTTCCCAGTGTCTGTTGGCCTAGCCCTTTTCGTTTTTCACTCATTGTCTTTTTTTTTTACCTTGCTCCTCAGTTATTCAAGAACAAAATTTGCTATATAGCCGAAATACGCACATAAACACACACACTGATCGTTAAAGATGCATTTCACTGTAAGATCAGTTGAAAGTTCAGGACCATTATTAAATTCAGCTATTCACCACGCAGGCCCTCGTTCCGAAACTACCAATTCACTGTTATCACCTTGTGTCGTAACGTCGCACTTTATTTCAACTCACAGCAACACTTAATTCGCGAAGCGTTGGCACGATCTATTTATTCACTTCCACAATTTTCTCACTGGGTAAACGAAATCCTCGAGTTTTCGAGCGAACAGCCGCTTCCCCGCCGTTCACTCTTTATATAGGGCCACGGAGGCGCCTGTGACGTCACTCTACACAGCACTGGTATAGTAC
This sequence comes from Amaurobius ferox, assembly GCA_951213105.1. Taxonomy (NCBI): domain Eukaryota; kingdom Metazoa; phylum Arthropoda; class Arachnida; order Araneae; family Amaurobiidae; genus Amaurobius; species Amaurobius ferox. The sequence continues at coordinate 106,414,256 of OX578142.1, read as the reverse complement.
GACTCCAGCGAGAAGGCATTTGGGTCACGTAATTTTGGACAAGTCCATTAGTTAAATTCAATCACAGGTAGAAACGTCTTAAGAAGAACGGGTTTCCAGAATTGGCGCCTTTAGTGCGAATTAATTTATAATTTGTACAGTACGATAAAGAGCTTTATATGTATAATTACATTCAGTGTAAGTGTTGGGATATGCTGGAATTGTTTTCTTCACAATGATTAAAATTATTTATTACAATAATGGTTGTAAATGTTTTTTTTTTATACTTTCTCGAAGGCAGACCTAGTTCTCCCTTGTGCTGACAGCGCCCTTCGCGTTTTGCTTTGTCAGCCCAAGGGGGGGGCCAGGGCCCCCTCGGCCCCCCCCGTGGGTGCGCCACTGAATGATCTTGAAAGAATTACATGAAGAGTATAATTTAAAACCATATATAACTCTCAGAAGATATTTGGATTTGATTGAGTTGGTTTTAAATGAAAACATACTATATGACGGTATGCATTTCTACAAACAGGTCAGAGGCATACCCATGGGTGGTGCATGCTCATCAATATTGGCTGATATTTATCTATCCAAATATGAAAGAGGAACCCATCTATTATCGGAAATACCTTATTTCCGTTATGTTGACGATGTGATATTAGGGGGTTATGCAAACACCCCTGACATAGATTTTGCATTCTACCCAAGGGAATTGGACTTAATTGAAAACCCGATCAATGAGGATGGATCGACAGACTTCCTGGATTTGTCAATAAGAAAGCACCAACAGTATGGAATTTATACAACCATACACGACAAGAGAAATTCATACAATATCAAAATTAATAATATTATTGATTGGAATTCAAACCTCACTAAAAATATATTCAGAAATATTATTATCGGGTACTTCAGAAGAAACAGAAACTACAGTACTTTTAAAAAAGACTGCATTCATGAATGTAATAAAATAATAAATGATGCATTAAAAAGAAATTACCCTAGATATTTATTACAACATTATTACTATTCCTTTTTCAAAGAAAGAAATTGTACATTGTTTGATTCTAAATGAGAATTCTTAATCATATATATTTTCATATCTGCGATCCTATCATCTTGAAGTCTTTTCGCGCATGTGCGACTTTCCCTTATAAAATGTTGTGTTTTCATGCTGGATAGTAAGGTGTATCTCTTCCATGCTTGGTTCCATCTTTGCTCTTTTGTCCGTTCGGGTGCTTCTGTCTTTGCACATGTGGGAGATTGACCATTGAGTTACATTGGTGCCGTGAGCGTTGCCCGGGTCGTAAAAGCTACTTTAAGCGGGAAAGGGGTGTCGCAATCCACCCCAGCCATTCTATGCAAATCATATGGTCACTCCTGTTCTCGCTTATTTTTTCTTCTTGTTTATATCCTTGTATTCCACTCTGGATGCAGAGCTGCTATGCGCCACATCCTCTGTAAGGTTTCTGTTTTCTCCTTTACTTAAATAGGAGTTCCGTTCGTGATATACTTATTTTTATATGTATATATATATATATATATATATATATATACAGGGTGGTCATAAAAAAAACTTCCCCGATATATGAACTCCTAGCGGCCTACCCGCTCAACCAATCGAAAGGAAATTTCAGATATTCTTATTTGAAGGTATGCGCTCGAGATTGTGATGATTTCAAACAATAGCGTTCTTACGGTTACAGTGAAAAAATTTCGAAATTTTCGAATAGCAACACCCACTTTTTTTCTGCGCAAATTGATCAGCGCATTGATGAAAAACTATAAATGGCATTGGAACGATACACGTATGACGAAAATTGGCGGCGTAAAACATTTGCAAAGAAGAGCATTGTAAAGGACCAATGACAACACAGAGAGGAGGTGCATTGATGCACTTTGCATAATTCACAGGGATAGACAGTAGAAGCACCAATCACAGAATACCATGTGCAAAGCATTGCTTGTGGAAAACCTTTAATAAGCAGTGTAGGAAGATTGTTTCTTCAATCAGGTGTTCGAACGTGCCAACAAGATGACACTTACAGGGAAACAATGAAGTGAATTGATAAAGTTGTTTTATCTGAACGGAGAAAATGCTGGCGAGTTTAACGGCGAAATCATAAGCTAAGATGAGTCCCATGTTCCATACGAACTGTACGTGATTTGGTAGAAAAATTTTAAGAAACTGGATGCACATGTGATAGACCATGATCCGGACGACCATCTGTTCCTGTTGAAGTTGTTGTGGAAGTGCATAATATGATTACTGCAGGTCCATTGAGTACTGCAAAAAGTGTTGCCCGCAATTTGGATGTACCGAAAACCACAGTCCTCAAGCTTCTGCGCTCTGTTCTGCGGATGTTTCATTATAGATTCCAGCGCATCCAGACGTTGCAACCAGGAGATGAGCAACAGTGTATCGACTTTGCGAATTTTTCCTCATCAGATATGAAGATAGCAGGTGGCTGCTGCGGATATTATGAACAGATGAGGCACATTTCTCCTTAACTGGAAATGTAAACTCTAAGAACTGAGTTCCCTAGGCTGACGAAAATCCTTACGATGTGGCACCAGTGCCTTTACACAAAGCTAAAGTGACTGTGTGGTGCGGCATCGCAAGCACATTCATTCTCGGTCCATAGTTCTTCCAAGAGGTCACTTCCAATGGTATGTAAAAGTGCACCATCACAGGTCCTCGGTATAAAACAATGTTGCAGAATTACGTAATTCCAGAATTGCAGCAGCGAAATGTCGTTAATGACATTGTATGGATGCAAGATGGTGCTCCTCCACCCGTTGCTACATGTGTTCGACAAGTGCTGCAACAGAACTTTGGTGATATAGTCATCTCCCGTAACTTTTCAGTTTCGTGGCCACTGCGAACCCCGACCTCATTCCGATTGATTTCTGGTTCTGGGGTTATCTGAAATGTAAGGTGTACACATCAAATCCACGAGATTTGTCAGAATTGAAAGATGCCATAAAACGTGAAGTTATACAGATTCTTCCTGTGTTCGTCATTGTTGTCAACAATCTCCCGCATGCAATGCGTTATCGTCTGTGAAGTTGGGCACGTTGAAAACTTGTAATTCCAATAAAAGTTTTTTTCCCCTCTCCTCTCTTGTGTTGTCATTAGTCCTTTACAACGCTCTTCTTGGCAAATGTTTTACACTGCCAATTTTCATCATACATGTATCATTCCAACGCCATTTATGGTTTTTCAATGCGCTGATCAATTTCCTTTCGATTGGTTGAGTGGATAGACCGCTAGGGGTTCATATACCGGGGAAGTTTTTTTATGACCACCCTGTATATATATATATATATATATATATATATATATATATATATATATACACTATGTGACAGTCAAAATGAGGCACCACGAAGGAGTGGGCAGAAAAATATGCAAATTGCAGGGTAGACGCAACTCACGGAGTTATGCAAATGATACGAAATGCGCAGCTGTCCCATGCACGTTGAGTGAGATATAAGGGACGGAACCTGCAGAATCAGCAATAGTCGGGCCGCTCTGTGTGCCAGGGAAATCATTTTGCAATTTTTTTATGTCTCAGAGGAAACGTGTAGTAGCAGAGAATGCCAGGCCGCCGCTAACCGAAGCAGTTCCAGCAGACAGACAATTTCACGAGGGGTATGTTGATCGGACACCTACACGCGTCCACGGTGCACCGGTTGTGACGAAAATGGTTGGAACAAGGGAATGTGGCAAGTTTGAGGGGTGACGATATGGTCAGAGCGACGTCAGCACGTGTCGACCGACGCAGCCACCGGCAAGCATTGGCCTCCCCACAGACCACTTCCATCGTCCTTTGGCAGCATGTGCAGGACACCCTTGATGCTCTCATATCGATCAGGACCATTATCCGCCGATTGGTCGCCGGCGACTTGCACTCATGGCGCCTGTTAAGAAGACTGCCATTGACCCAATAGCACAGACGCCTCCGTTTGCAATAGTGTCGAGATAGAGCCACGTGGACGGCGGAATGGCACAGGGTCATGTTCTCAGACGAGTCATGCTTCTGTTTTAGTAATGACAGTCGCCGTGTATGAGTCTGGCATCAAAGTGGTGACAGGTCCAATCCAGCCGCATCTGTGGAACGCCACACCGCAGCATCATAGTTTGGGGCGCTATCGCCTACGATAGCAGATCACCTCTGGTCTGTATTGAGGGCACTATGATGGCCCAACGATACATGGATGACGTGCTGCGGTCGGTGACACTACCCTTCCTTCAGGGGTATTTTCTTATTCTTCCTTCATTTCTGTTAACAGTAACAAAAGTAGGTTTATTACCTCTATTAAGAATAAAAAAATTATAATATAAAATGTGTTCTAAAAGCTCATCAGCATGTTGGTTGCAGTCACTACTGCCCCACATAGTATGGTGAGCATTTGCATCACAACCAATGATGAGCCTTTTGCTCAAATTGCAATGTTCAATAAGATCCTTTGTCACTTTTGTGAGAGGCTCTTTCTTTTCATAAGGAAGGTAAGCTGATATAATGATAAATTCAGCCTTACGTCTATTGGACTCATAATTCACCCTGACAGCAACATTATCACTGTCTAGGTAATTTACTAAGTTTAGAGCATTGAGCTTGTTGCTGACAGCAATACAGGCTCCTGGTCTGATACAAGATGTATCATAAAATACATTATAGCTCTTGATCCCTAGGTCCAAGATCTTACTGTTCCGGGTCCAGGGTTTTTGAATTAGAGCAATGTCAACCTCACCATTAGTCATCTTCATGCCAAGAATAGCAGAAGTCGAGTGACTATGGTGCAGGTTAATCTGCACAACATTGATACTGTCCATTAGGCAGAAAGCAAAAGGAAGACAGCAGAGACTAGGAAGATATATTCTTCCCAGTGTCATGAAAATAGTCAGTGCCTAGCACTTCTTTTTCGAATTCCTGCAAACGTCTTTCCAACTCATCCTTAGATATTGGTAAAATAGAATGTAGCATGCTTTCGCAGCTAGAACCAATTTCCGACTCATCAAGCTCAGGTATGTCAGTAACAACACTTGTGATACTTACCTGAGAGCAGGTTGCTTGGTCTTCTGGCAGAACCTCCTTCTCCATCTTCCCTTAGGGCTTTTCATTTGGGTTTGAAGTATCTTGAAGATTCCTCGGTCCAAACCTGTATATGCACCAAAGTTGGCCTTTCGTATTGTCTCAGCAGCCCCCAATTCAACCTCGAAGATCCATTTTATAGAGTGGGGGTCTGCAAATTTTTGCAGAACACGCCACTCCTCTGATTTCAACTCTGGGTTAAAATGGTTAAGCCGCTGCAGCAAAATGCCTGGCTCTTTAGTATACACATCTCTGGTCTTAAAGGCCACCTTGATAGGTTTAGGTAGTTCATTGGCACTCAGAACTTGGAGTGCTTCACCTAAAACCTGTCTAATATTATGGAAGGTTTCCTTAACTCATTCCACAGTCATTACATCATAGCACTGAAGGACCAAGGCTCCTGCATTCAAGCCAGAACCATGGATCTCAGGAAGTTGCTCACCAGTGGGGATCTCATCTATTTTGTCGAGTATCACCATCTGGATGAGATCAACTTCTTCCTTGCTCAAATTTCCAGGGGGGAATGAGTCTTTAACAACAGCCATCTTTATAACCTGGACTGCATGGGCAAATGACCCAGGTTGGATGTCTGTCCTTGGCCTCTTTTTCATAACCTGTTTCCTGAAGATGGTGTGGTGCCTTCTGACCTCAGTCGCTTCGTACCTCCAACCTTCTCTGTAGCAGCCTCAACATTCTTCAGCTGCTGGTCTTGCTGCTTTTGGGCTTTTGGGTGAGCTTCCTATTGTGCCATTGTGTCTTAAAAAGTACTCTCTGCACCCCGGCCATGGTTTCAGTGTGCTGCTCGCAAAAGCTTGCAACTCAACCTCTGCCCACAGCAAGGTTGCTGATTTCCTAATTTTTGCCATGATCCAACGCCAAAGGAGTTGCTTCAGTGACTGATCAGGTTTCACCCGAAGGTTTACCCAATCCTTCAGTTGACTTATCACCATAGAGACATGAAGAGCTAGACAAAAATGGAATGTCTGAACTCTCCGTGTTGTATCCACTGAAATAAAAAACCACAGATTACTTCCAGTTCGATCAGAGCCCTCGAAAGGGTCTGTATCTCCACACTTTTCTAACGTGAAAAGTGTAACCACCAGAGTCATTCGCAAAGCTAGATGATGTAGAGAAGGCATAACGTGCACCTGATGCACAAGGCCAGAGGACCAGCAAGGATCTAAGGGGATTTCTCGATGTGAAACACTCTCCCTCATCCAACCAATGCAACCAAGGAACTCACCTCTGGAACCGTTTACTGCAAATGTTTCTTAAAAGCAATACTACAGATGCATGCAGATCTGCCCTTTTCACATCATACCCCAGGGTTTCCACTAAGTCAGGAAAAGAGGGGGAGAATTTCTCTCCTTCCAAAAAAATTTGGGAGAGATTTTCTGTTATAAGGAGAGACACTTAAAATTTCATTTCTTTTTTAACATGCTAATTTAGAAAGTAATAAAAAAGAAAGCATTAACTATAACTCATATTCTTCGACATTTAAATTTTTTAATTCTTAAAACTAACATTCTTTTAACATTCTTACTAACATTCTTTCTAAAATTTAATTAGGAGTCGTTTAAGTAAGCACATTTTTGGTAATTTCATAGCTCCCCCCCCCCCACTTGTTAGCAAAAATACTCAAATTCCTGACTTCCCCCATGCTTACGTTATGATTTTATTTGCTGACATAAAAACGTCTACATGGGTTATTTTATGTAAAATGACTCACATGCGAATTTACGATTTTTTTGTCTGTAAACTGCAAAAGTCGAGGGCCGACTGTATTTACTTTATATTTTGATTTTCAAAATCATTTTATGATCAATTTTCATGCAGCAATAGCAATTAAAAACTTTAACGATTTTTGATCGCCGAAAACTATTTCACTAGGCAAATAGAATTAGGTAATAAATTTGACTTTATGTTTGAAAATGAATTTTTTTTACAAAACTTGCAGAACATAAGGATTGCATCGTCCTTTTGTTGAATCTCAAGCCAGTCATGTGATTTTAGCCATTTTGTTTGACTCGACTTTTTTCTTTTTGTTTTCAAAATAGCCCTTTATTTCATAAATAATACGTTTGTAAAACAATTTTTCTGTATGAAACGCGAAACAATTACAAACACTGTAGTCGATGCAAACAGATTGGAAAAGTGGGAAATATTTTTCAAATTAAACGAGGTATGCCGAGGATAGCGTACAAATGCAGATTTTCGTGATGCTGCTGCAAAATAACCTTTCATTTTATTAATAATACGGTAGAAAAATGGTTTGGTTTTTATTATTTGTATATTAAACGACATAATTATAAAAAAATCCAGTCGATGCAAATATATTGTGAAAATGGCAAAAAGATATTCATTGGTCATCTCTCCTCAGAAAATGTGGGAATCGCCGTATGCGAACGCCGTTTACGCAATCGCGGAGAAACAGATTTTCAGATCATGTAAGAAAGGAATGTCTCTGATAAAAAATTCGTTGCTTTGTTCAAATTTTGTAACATTTCTTGGGCATATATGGCCAATTTCACGACATTTTCGGGATTTTTGTAACCTATAGACATACTGTGTACGGGGGAAAGGATTTTCGTCCGCGGAAAGAAGAAAATTTCTCGAGCAAAACACAAAAAATGCGGGAAGTACGCGGAAAGAGCATAATTCAAATCCGTGAAAGAATTCTATAAAAAAAAAGCAAAATTTTATTTGATCGAATTTGCCACCCGCGCAAGCTGAGGGGACACTTATAGTTTTCTATAAAATATCTCTCTAATTAGAAACACGTAGTACTTTAGTGTACCCAAATCGCGATTGACTCGGGACCCTCGGGATTCTCTCTTTTCCCCTTCGCTTACTGGGCCTGGCCCTTCAGTTTGGGACGTTTGGATAAACGATGGACTTTTCTCCCAGCCATCCTAGCGAAACGACGTTTCTCGTAAAGGATTTTGTAGACATTATATTTAAAGATATATGTATAACATAATTTAAGAATAAATCTAGCACACAAATACAGAGAAAGTATATAATATTTAAATAAAAGTTTTAAGAATCCTGTTTTAAGCACTAATTATCATACAAGGAAATACAACATAGCCGTAGAAAAGCTACATGGCACATGAAAGAATATACACAGTATGTTAAAAATTGACTTGTGTATAGAATAATCACTGACAGACAGAGAACAATTGAACAAAAATTGACTATAAACGTAAAATGGAAAGATTATATCCAGTTTAAAAACATTATCGCAAATAAAATGCAATTCAATGTATTTTAGACTTTAAAAAAAGAGTGCATGAAAATACAGGTATAATTAATATAAATTTTGCTTTCACAAAATTAGACAAAAAATATTTATAGCAAGTTACTTGTATAGTATGTAAATGAAAAACTTGTATAAAAAGAGAACATGAAAAACAAAAACCACTATAAAATATATACACTTCTAAAGAGCCATTAATTAACCTTCTAAAGAGCGTGCCAAAATTTTAGATTTTCTCGCTTTCTTTATATGCTATGGAAAAATTCCACAGTTTTAAGTTACAGATTCGATAAATGTTACAATCTCGGGAACAACCAGGAGAAATTATAAATTTTTATGCTATAATTTTGTAAAAAAAAAAAAAAATTAAATTCTTACTTACGTTTTATCTTATGCAGTTAATTTTTGATTACATCTATAAAAAAATCGCTATATTTGTATAACCCTAAGCTTCTGTAATTTATGTGTATGATGCCAATAAAATACTAATGTTCATTTTTTGTGCAATATAGACATATAAATAGTCAATTTATCGTTTTTAACAACAAATCACGTTCAGAATTACAGAAATTCAACATATAAGTATTTTACTCCTGAAATCCTGAGTGTTGAATATAAACTCTCATTTAAAATAAAAACTCTCTAAATTCAGTTATAAACACCTTAGAATATATGAACTGAAAGTAAATTAAATGTCACTCATAGCAATTAAAACATGTAGCAGTTTGTATATCAGTAAAACTGATCTGTACAACTTTTGCAATTATATTTAATTATGCGAAAGATAAGATATATACATAAAATAATTAGTATAAAACTTAAGAATAAATAAAACAAAATAAAATGTCATAAATAAGAAAATAAAAAAAAAATGTATTAATGTACGATCCCTGATTTTATGCATTTAAATACAGTTATTCATATTAGAATTATGAACAGTAAGTATATAATTTTCTTCGTTTATATCTGTATAAAGAAACTAATTTTAATATAAGTATATTGACTCCTTTACTTTTTTTTATTTAAGAATAAGAATTTATAGGTATAAATTTGCAAAACATTAAATCTACGACAAATTTTACAACTTTATTTGAAGAATAAATGAAACAAAATAAAATGTTATAAATCAGAAAAAAAAATTATAAATATATGATCCTTGATTTTTTGTATTCAAATACAGCAATTTATATTAAAATTATGAATAATTAGTAGATAACGTTCTTCGTTTTTATCTGTATCAAGAAACTAATTTTAATGCAAATATTGACTCCTTCGCTTTTTTTTCTCATATAAGAGTAGATATTTATAGCTATAAATTTACAAAAACATTAAATCTACTGCAAATTTTACAATATTTAACTGACAATATTGAGATAACTGACAATATGGATTGTCACTTTCTTATTTAAGAATAAGTATTTGTATATATAAATTTCCAAAAATATTAAATCTACGGCAAAGTTTACAGTATTGACAATCTCAATATAAATATGAATATTAATATGTAATAGTATATAATATATCCATTAATATATCTTAGCAATAACCAGTGCAGCCTAATACTCATTAATATAATTCGTAAAAACTACAATAAAGATGAAAATTCTTTAATTAGCTTACCCTTCTACAGCATTCAGTTTTCTATTATATCCAAGTTAGCATTATGTTGAAAATCAATTTGATGTATAGAAAAGCCTGACCTTCATAATGATTTTAAAACTACATTGCTACATAAGACTTAGTCTTTAAACTTAAATAAATATTTTATTTATAATCTTAATTTACTCGTAGCATAATAAAATTCTTAAAAATCTGCACATTGTAAAATGAAAACAACGGTCAGTGTCACTATATCACATTCAAACACCCACTCAAAGACAAGAGGGGAACTGAGAGGATTCAAAATACCAGCGCTTAGCATGACGTCAGAGCGGACACCCCTTATCTAGGGCCAGGCCCAAGGAAGAGGAGAAGAGGAATCACGATAGCCCCGATTGACTGCGATTCAGACGTAGCTACGAAATCGCGGGTCCGCGACCGCTCGGCAATCGGCCCGCGATTCGCAACAACGAGGCAACTGATCGCGATTTGCGGTCGCAAAGCAATTGGCCCGATCTGGATTGGGCCGATTGCTTCGGCCGATGCCCGATCCTTCGGCCGATTGCTTCGGCCGATGCCCGATCGGGATCGGGCATCGGATTTCTCAGTATCCAATTTGAAGGAAAAAATAATTTTAAGCCGGAACTGGAGAGAGAAATTCTCGCGCAGTCTAAATTTTTACGCGAGATTTTTCATGGATTGCGCGAGAATCTCGCGGGTTCGCGCTGAAATGGGAACCCTGTCATACCCCCATGAACCCATTCCTGAACCCAAATGGTATACCTTACAGCAGAGGCGGAAGGGTAGTACTAGGGCTCATAGAGCAGATATGATGTTTACTATGAGTTTGGAATTGATGACACCTACAGCTGAGAAAGATAGCTCAGGTACCTCAGGATTGTAACACCCGCATTCACTAAAGAAGTGAACCCTTGAGGATTTTTACAGTGTGAGGCAGTTAGCCCCACACCCAACACCCAAACCTGGAGAACTAGGATGTCTCGTTTCATCAGGAACCTCACCCTTGACCTGTCCGGCATGAGACACCCTACCAATAGCAAAAGCTACCACTGGTATAGCTCTCAAGATCATTGGAACATGCAAGCCCCACCACCACGATAAGGCAAAGACATCATCAGTGGGGTGCAGGTATAATGACAACACTATCACTTCAAGTGCATATCTTCAAGTCTTATTATATCTCATTTTATATACCTCAGGGTTCGCACTCAATTTTGAAAATAAAAATTAAGATATTTTTAATGGCATATCAAAAATTTTTAAGGAGTTTACTAAGGGTCAACACGCTCAAACCCTGCATTTTATACAAGCATTATTTAAAAAAAAAAATATGTTCCAGAAAAATTAATTAACACCAGTGCAGCTAAAAATACAAATTTCTTTAAGCCATATATTAATAAGATAAATAAATATCAGATAGAACTAAAATTTGTATCAGTTTTGTAGCAGGTAAATCTAAGTTTAGTATCAGTTTTACAACAGACCAATGCATAATTCGAATGATTTATAGCAAAGGAAATTCAGTCTTTTTTATCACAAATTTACATATATAAAAATTCTGCACAAGAATAAACAAATACTCACAAAATTTTTATTAATTAATTTTTACTTGTTATTTATTGCTTAACATGTTATCAATTAAAATAATATACTTATATGCACTGAACTGACTTACTTTGAGAGTGAATGATGTATCAAAATTAACAAGCACTTACACTATAGTTTGAATCTTGGTTTTGATGTGATCCAATTCATCTCAGTCAGCTTCAAGGCTAAGGGGAAAATCTAAAGTTCCAAAATTTTGAATTAGGGGTGACAGGGCAAAGGAATAATAAAAAAAACTTTAAACCTCTTTACCTAATTATTGAACACTTCCACTCTAGTTAGAATCTTGGCTTTGGTCTCATCTTCTAGGTCAATGGAAAACTCTAATATTTCTAAATTTTCAAATTAGGGGTGGTGATTCAAAGAAATAATTAAACAATTCAAAACAACTGTTCAAACTGATCAATTACTTTCACGGGAGTCAAAATCGTGACTTTGGGCATATGCGATCCACCTCAGCTTCCAGATCAATAAAAAAATTCGAAAATTCCAATTAGCTAGGATGATATAAAGGGATTTAAAAAAACTTGCATTATTTTAGGTCTCAAAATGTAACTCAATCAATTTTCTTTTTGTTTAAAATTGAAACAGATTTCAATAATTGGAACCTTTCTTAAGTGCGATGATATCCTCTTTAATGGCCACTATGGATTAAGAATTTGTGAAGCATAGGTGAAATGGCTAGTTTTAAAATAAACTCAGCACAACAATTATTTGGAGGGGGGGGGTGAAGCAGCTTTGAGATTTAAAGTATTGCATGAGAATGTTAACTATAAGAATCATCTTACTTTCATCATTATTAACTCTGATAATATTGGTTAATTATGCAAAATATACCTTTAAAATTAACCACAATATGAAAATAAGCAAGTTCAGTCTGTCTACTGTGTAACAGGGTTTGTACTCCATTTAAAAAAAAAAAAATTAAGGAATTTTTAATGGCATATCAAAAATTTTTAAGGAGTTTATTGATTACATGCTCAAACCCTCTACTTTACATCAGCATTATTTTCCAAAGAAACATATGCTCGAAAAAAGTCATTTAACACCTGTGCAGCTGCTTAAATTACAAATTTCTTTAAATAATCCCAATATACAATCAAGTGCTATATATTAATAACATAAATAAGTATCAGGTAAAACTAAGATTGGTATTCGTCTCAGCTGCCAGATCAATAAAAAAATCGAAAATTTCAATTAGGTGAAAAGATACAAAGAGATTTAAAAAACTTGCATCATTTTAGCTCTCAAAATGTGCCAATTTTTTTTGTTTACAATTGAAACAGATTTTAAAATTCAGAACTCTTATTGTGTTGATATCCCATTTAGTGACCACTATCCATTAAGAATGGGCGAAGTGTGGCTGAAATGGCTAGTCTTAAAATAAACTCTGCACAACAATCATTTGAAAACCTGAAAAAAAAAAGCAGCTTTGAGATTTAAAGCATTGCATGAGAATGTTAACTATATTTACTAAACTGACTGACTGACTGAGTGGATGATGTATCAAAATTATCAAGCACTTCCACTATAGCTAGAAAATTGGTTTTGATGTCATTCAAATCCGTCTCAGCTTTAAGACAAGGGAGAAATCTATAATTTTGAATTAGAGGGTGGTGGTGCAAAGAAATAACAGAAAAACTCAAAACCTCTTTGCATAATATCGAGTGCTTCCACTCTAGTTAAAATCTGGTTTTGGTTTCATCTTCTAGGTCAACGAAAAAAATCTAATGTTTAAAAAAATTTAAATTAGGGGTGAAAATGCAAAGGAATAAATAAACAATTCAAAACAACTTTTCAAAATGGTCAAGTACTTTCACTCGAGCAAGAATCTTTTGGTCTCATTCAATCCGTCTCAGCTTCCAGATGAATGAAAAATAAAAAATTCCAATTAGGTGTGAAGATACAAAGGAATTTTTAAAAAACTTGCATCCTTTTGGCTCTCAAAATGTGCACAAATTCATTTTTTTTATTTAAAATTTAAACAGTTTTTTGATAGTCTGAACTTTTATTAAGTATGTAGATGTCACATTTAGTGCCCACCAGCCATTAAGAATGGACGAAGCGCAGGTGAAATGGCTAGTTTTAAAAATATATTCAGTATAATAATTATTCAAAAACCTGAAATATTTAAAATAAAGCCTAGAAATTCAAAACATTGTATCAGAATGTTAATTATAAAAATCATCTTAGTTCCAACATTATTAACTCTCATAATAGTTGGTTAATTATGCACAATATTTCTCTAAAATTAACCAAAATATGAAAATAAGTAAGTTTAGTCTGCCTATTGAGTTGAAGGATAGAGATGGATGGAAAAAGATGCTTGTGGATTCTCACTAATGCATCATGATACAAAATGAATTGCGCAATCCTACCATTTATACTGAAAATTATTTCGTGCAGTAAAATATTTATTCATTTACACTGGCGCACCTGATAATATTTTAAATGTGTCACTTTATTGAGATAATTTATGCCTATAGTGCATATATGCAAAAGCCCTGAAGTCTTACATATTTGTGTTTGGAGAGAAAGTCATGAGCTGCCCACATCAGATTTTTGTAAAACAAATACTTAACTTTAAAGTTAGATTTGTTTTCGAATCCATTTTTTATTGATTCTGACATGCTTGGAGAAAAATTGAAATGGATGAAAAGAAATAGCAATTTAAAGTTGTATATGAAAATTTAAACAATATCTGACAAATGTAAACATTTGCCTAATATTGTAAATAAAATAATCATTACATTAAAAAAATATTTATATATTTCAATCTCATTAAGATGCTTGACCCCTTTATTCCCATTAATTCTTAGCTGATATCACTAATGAAACACATAACTCACAATGGCTTCCCTGTTTTGGCTTCACTGACTTAACATAAACAGTAAACACTTGTTGAAAATATCGCTCTCACTAATGAGGAACGTTATAGAAGGCTAGTCCCAATAATTATATTTGGAAATATTGGTTTTAGAGCAAAAATTCTTAAACAGTTCAAGTTTTTAGAACTTTTTACCCCAAATTTACACTAAACAAAAAATAATAGAGCAAAATTTTGCTTATGTAAAGAAAGTGAAACTTAAGTAATTTATCAGGTAGAAAGAGAAGTGTACTATACTAATCAGCAATCTTTCAGTCATTTTCTACTTTTCTTCAGGAAAGTTCATGAAAGGAGTGTTTTGCTTCTTTTTCTACTTTTGATCCTACTAATGAAGATCAGATTTTGGAACAAAAGAAATTAAAAAACAAACAAAAACAATCGTAAATTCTATTTTGATAATATTCCCCACAGTACCGATTGAAGTGTACTATATTAATCAGTAATCTTTCAGTCTTTTTCTACTTTTTTCAGGAGAGGTAAAAGGAGTGCTTTGGTTCTTTTTCTACTTTTGATCCTACTAATGAAGATCGGATTTTAGGGCAAAAGAAGTTAAAAAACATACAAAAACAATTGTAATTTCTATTTTGATAATATTCCCCACAGTGCCGATTTCGAACCATCAGTCATTTGTCCAGTTTCCTTTTCCATTTTCAAATTGGAATGGCAAAAATTTTAAGGAATTTTTAAGTAGAATTCAGCAACATTAAGGAGTTTTAAGGGTCCCTAAAAATGAAATGTGAATTTAAGGAGTTCTTAAGAAGTTTTTAAGGACCGTGTGAACCCTGCTGAAAACCCCAACCACCAGACTGACCCAAAGGTTTGCAGCAGCAGTTTGGGTGGCCGGGGTGCGAACCCTGTTGTTGTTGTTGAGACCCAGACTGTCCAACCTACCGGGGTGCGAATCCTGTGCAATAATTAAAGGACGGAGATGGATGGTGATAGATGAGGTGGATAGAAAAAGATGCTTGTGGACTCTCTGTAATGCACCACAATACAAAATGAATTACATAATCCCACCAATTATGCAATAAATTATTTCATTTAGTGAAATATTTATTCATTTATATGGGCACACTATAAAAATAACCTGACACTAATAACTGAAATGAGTCTCTTTAAAAATATTGGGGTAATTTATGCATAGTGCACATAAGCAGGAGCCCTGAAAACAAAAAAAAAATTGTGTTTGGAGAGAAAATCATGAACTGCCCACATCAGATTTTTTGTGAAACAAATACTTATCTGTAAAGTTAAACTTGTTTTTAAATTAATTTTTTATTGAGGTTCACATGCTTGGAGACAAATTGAACTGGATGAAAAGAGATAGGGATTGAAAGTGGTATATTAAAATTTAAACAATAGGCAAATGTTTAAAAATAAACATTACATTAAAAAATATTTATATATTTCAACCTCATTAAGATGCTTGATCCCTTTAATCCCATTAATTCTTAGCCAAGATCAACCAAAGACATAACTCCCACTGGTTCCCTCCCCTTCAGTGTTTTGACTTGACTGACTCATAAACAGTAAACACTTAGTGAAAATATCATTAATAAGAAATGCAAAAATCTTAGTCTGAATAATTCTATTTCGAACTATTGTTTCTACAGCAAAAATTCCTGAAGAGTTCAAATTTTCAGAACTTTTTACCCTAAATTGACACTAAACTTAGTATTATTGAGCAAAAGTTTACTTTTGTAAAGAAAAAGAAACTTATAGTAACTTATTAAAAGGGACGTGCACTACACTAATCAACAATCTTCTAGTCTTTTTCTACTTTATTTTTATTTTATTTTTTTCAGGAGAGATAAAAGGGAGTGTTTTGCTTCTTTTTTTTTTACATTTGATCCCACTAATGAAGTTCCGATTTTGGTGCAAAAAAAATTTAAAAACAAAACAAAACAAAACAATAGTAATTTCTAATATTTTTATAATATTCTTCAGAGTGCCAATTTCAGACAGTCAGTCATTTATTCAGTTTCCTTTTGCATTTTGGAACTAGAACGACAAATATTTTAAGGAGTTTTTAAGGAACTTTTGGCAAAAATAAAGAGTTTTAAGGACCCTCAAAAACAAAATGTGAAGGAGATTTTAAGGACTGTACAAACCCTGATAACTGATAATAATTATTTCAAATATAATACACATTTGGCAACACTAAACTTTATTTGTATGTTACATTTAATTTCTTCTCCCATCAGGTATGTTTTGCTCACTTCTATGTATGATGTTCAGATTTTTTCTAATCTTCATTTAATCTTATTTCAATTATTTTTTGTCCATCAGGAAACATGCACATGTACCAGGTTATTATTTGAAATGAATACTGAAAACTTGCGAGTATGCACACACTGATGAGATTACCCTTTATCAATTTGAAACTTTATTTATGGTTAACATAAAAGTGATAAGATCAGATCAAGCACTAATCTTGTGTGTCTTAGACTTAATTTAAAAAATTTTGTTAATAAAAAGTTTGATACAACATTTAATCTGTTGTGCCTAAGTTTTAAAGTCATAAGTAAGTTTGGTCAATGAACGAGGATAAAATTGAAACTAGATATCTAAACAACTTTATATGTATGAAAATGCATAAAATAAAAAATAACACTGTTGTAGTACATCTGAAAGATAAATATTTACATTACAAGTAAAAAAGATTAATACTGCTTGCAAGTATTAAACATGTAAATATGAACAAAATTTTTATAGTTCCCTATTATTGTGTGGACCAAGCATTTTAAGAGATGAACACACTTTATTACATTTAACATTTACACCACATACAACATGACAACACAACATAGAATCAGAATGTCCTATCCTGCTAGCTCGAGTTGAGATGTTGTATCTCTTGACTTTTGGAAATTGGATGCCGTCTGGTGTTCAGTACACAACACTCCTCCTGTCGCAAGATGTAGCACATAATCGTCCAGATATTTTGGACATGCAACTGACCGTTGTGACCAGCACAGAATAAGCTCAGAATCTGAAGTAGCAGATTTTTCAGGAACTATAATGGGTTCCACATCACATGATTTATCAGGTTCCTTTAAATCAATGTCACCAGCTGCAAAATTTTCTTGCACAATTTTCGGTGAAATTGACTATTCACTTGTTACAGGCTCAGATATGACACAGTTTCTAATCTGGTCCACACGATGTCCTGAAATATCACTATCTCCAGATTTTACTTCGTATGAAAGTGGTCTGGTAGACCTTACAATTATTGCTGGGGTCTATGGTGGTCCAGAGGAATAGCTTGTAACATAAACATGATTGTTAGTTTTAAAAGTAAGAACTCGACTGCAATCTTGTCTTGAATCTTCTTTCTTATCTCCCTATTTAGTTCGGTATGTAGACGATCTAGTAGGAATGCAAGACATCAGCAATTCAGCTGAAGATTTTCTGGTAGTTGTGCATGGTAAGGTATGCTGGGAATACAGCAGGATAAAAAATTAGCGAAGGCCATGTGCAAAATGCGACCAAATTTTTATCATTTGAAACCATGATTTCAGAATCAGGGGGGCCAAATCGTAACTAGAATTAAACCACTATAATTTACCAAAAATAACCGAGGAAATTTTTTTCTTTTGTATAAAACAATAAGTCAATTTAAATTTTTGTTTTTTTCATAGTGTTTAAAATAATCTGAAAGAATCAGCCCAAATTGGTTAAAGTTTAGCATATTGATATTTATTGAAGAGGTAAAGAAGGAAGTGGCTTATAGGGTGGAGGGAATTTCCCTCGCCTCAGAATTCCACTTTTGCCTATTATGTCAAGCACCATTCCCCTCCCAAGATGGCAACTTTCCATCTGCCACCCCTATTTTCTGAGTGAGCTACTTCCATGGCACAAATGCAAATGTAGCAATATCAAATGTGTTAATTTTAATTCAGTGATTTACAGCAAAATAGTAGCTCTTCATTGGAACCGATATCATTGTTTAGGTACCATTAGTGTTTATATTACCTGAATGCGAAACTACCTTCTTTGCTCATGCAGTATCAGTCTTTGCGAGTAATTAAAATTTTATAAAAGATATACAGACTTAAATTCACATTCACTATTAAGCAACATTCATATTTTTGATGCAATAAATTTGCCAAATTCTGAAGATAAAAAGTTATTTACAAATTATGGAAGCAAGGAACTTGATATTATTCTTAAAAATTTGCCTTCATGTGTGCAAATTGATGAAAATGAAGTTATTTGGAATGGAAATTTTGGGCTACAGATAAAAAATCACAAGATTCAAATGTTTTATGGGATAGATTATTTGAATCAGAATCTTCAGGCGAATACAGCAATTTGTTAAAAATTATTTCATTTCAGCATATAATACCATTCAGTACTGCTATTTGTGAACAAGGGTTCAGCACAATGAATCTTATAAAAATGATTGTTCGAAACAGATTGAAGGTTGAAACACTAAATGATGTATTAACTACCAAGTTTGCAGGAATTTCACTAAATGAATTTGATCAAAGTAATGGCATTCAACTTTGGTGAGAGGATGTTTGTGCTGAGCGCACTTGACGACCAAATTTTTAACCATAAGTAATGGAATTTTAATTTGCAATTTAGTGTCTTTTTTTAAAGTATATATATTTGGCAAGCAAATAAAATATTTGAATTAGGCCTATGTGGTTTTATGGTGACCATTTTTATTTCATTAAAATGTTTTATTTTGGCCCGTGGAAATTTTCAAATGGCCTATAAGAAATTGATGCTGAAGGCCATTCGGCCCCTAATTTTTTTTTTTTTTTTTTCTAATTTCTTACCCTGGAATACAGAAATCTAGCTAATACAGCTTTCCAGTTACCATTCAGAATGCATTTAAGTGCACATTTTGTAGTAGCAACCATGCATTCTGCCTGGTCATTAGAGGAAGGAGTGGTAAGGAGCTACCAAAATTTGTCTAATCAAGTTTTTCTTTAGAAATTCTTTGAACTCTCTAGATGTGAATGTTTCTCAATTATCAGACACAATGGTATCCGATAAACCATGTGTAGCAAATAGAGATCGAAGATTTGCTATTGCTGTTGAAGAAGACAATGAAGATACTGGAAGTACTTCTAACCACTTAGAATGTGAGTCGACAACCAGGAAAAATATTTGTCCATGAAAAGGACCAGCAAAGTCTATATGTAACCTAGACCATGGTCTCTTAATCCATTCCCAGGGGTGAATTGGTGCCTTATGTGGAAACTTCTGATTTTCTTGCCATGTCGAATTTATCTGAATGGTAAATTCGATTTCACTGTTCATATATGGCCACCATACATAGCTGCAAGCCAACCCCTTCATTCTTACAATTTCAGGGTGAAAATCAAGCAACAGTGATAGAACTTGTTTTTGTAGAGCCTTCAGAAATTATTACTCTACCTCCCCAAAGAATGCAGTTATGGTGAACGCTTAGTTCATTTTGTCTTCAGAAATATGGTTGGAAACACTCATCTTGAATTTTATTAGGCCATCCATTTAGTATCTACAAAGATACCATTGAAAGAATAGGATCCCTTTGAGTGCTTGTAGCCAGTAATCTAGAATGCAATTGAACATCAGGAATAGTTTCAAGATGTAGAACATCTACTGGATAAGGAATTTCGAAGTCAGGAGTTGTTAAGGGAAATCTGCTTAATGCATCAGCATTCATTATTTTTTCCCCCTTTCAATACTCAAGCTCATATTGATAAGTTGATAAATTCAAACTCCAACAAAGAACACATGGTGAAATCATTTGAGGAAGTGGTTTGGTTGAGCTCAGCAGGCCTAAAAGAGGGTTATGATCGGTTATGATTTTAAATTTTTGACCCAGAAGGTATTGGTGAAATTTTTTAATAGCAGCCAATATTGCTAGAGCTTCTCGATACATCTGAATGCAATTATTTTCATCTTTGGAAAATGTGCAAGAATAATAAGCAACAGGATCTTAATTGCAGTTGGGCAGCACATGTCCCAAAACAGCACCAAGGCCATATCATAAAACATCACAGGTAAGAATTACAAATATGGTTTTGTCAAAATGAACTAATAAATTATCTTCCTGCAAGAGTTCTTTTGCTACCTTGTACACTTTATCATGACAGGATGTCCAATGCCATGATGTGCTTTTCTATAAAAGTCTGTATAATAGTTCCAGAATATCAGAACGGTTCTTAAAACAATCACAAAAATTTAGCATGCCAAGAAATATTTGAAGCTCAGTGGCATTTGATGGAGTCAGAGCTTGATGGACTACCTTAACTTTATCAGGTGTTTGCTGTACAACTCTCTTGTTAACCTTAAAACCAAGAAGTTCGATTTCAGGAACTGCAAATTTGCATTTTTCTTTTTCTAGGGTAAATACCCTCCTTTTCAAGCTGATCTAACACTTGTTTGAGTTTTGAGTTAAGATTCTCTATTCCACATACTTTGACAAAAATGTCATCCAATTACGGTAATACACCTTCAATACCAGCTAATACTTCTTCCATTCTCTTTTGAAAAATAGCTACTGCAACAGAAACTCCAAATGGAAGTCATTTTACTCTAAACAGATCCTTGTGCATGTTTAATATTAATATCCGAGAAGATGGCTCATCAATAGGTAACTGTAAGTATGCTTCAGATAAATCAAGTTTATAAAATATAGTTCCTCCTGATACAGAAGTTAAAACCTTATTTACAGTCAGAAGAGGGTAGGTAAATTGTCTTACTGCTTGAGTCACAGTACTTCAGTAATTACCACAGATACAAATACTTCCATTTTTCTCTAATACTGGCACAATAGGTGTGGCTCAGTCCGAATAGGCTATAGGTTTTAGAATTCCTTTTCCAACCATTGCATTGATTTCTTTTGTAACTCGATCACGTAGAGCGAATGCAACATTTCAAGGCTTTAAGAATTTAGGAGAGCAATTTTTATCTAATTTTATTGTTACTGGTGGACCCTTAAAAGTACCACTATAGTATTTCTTTAAAAATTTTACTGTAACCTTGAAGCAGGGTATCAATTGAATTTGTATGTATCATATTACATGGTAAAAATTTTTAAGAACTAACTCAATTCCCAATGCTTCAAACCAGCTTCTACCAATCAGAGATTTTCCCTTTCTTTCTACCACCAACAGTGGCAACTCAGCTTCTACAGAATTTGCTAACACATTCACATAACCTTTTACATCTAATTTTTCACAACTCCAGGTGTAGGAGACCCAGGCCACCCAACTCACCCTAGGGTAAGAGCAGCTGGTTGAGTGGCCAGACAACTCCAGGTGTGTAAAAACTGATCAGAAACTGGGAATAGTTCAGGTGGATTCACTGACCAGTTTCACAAAACTTAAAGTACTAATTACTGAATACAGTGAACCACTATCTATTTCTATTACATGATCACAATTATTAATTTTTAACATGTCATTTGGAGGAAAATCATTTACAGTTTTTATGCTGTTTATATTATGATTCGAATCAATGAGTTTTGAAAAGTGGAGCTTACCTCTTCATCAAGTTTAGATGTTCTCAAGCTGTGAACTTTAGAAGCATTAGAATTTTTTGTTAAAGTCGTTTTAACATTTTCAGAATTGCACACTTTAGCGATATGTCCAATTTTCTTACAGAAATGATTTGCTGCATTTAAATTTACAATCTCCAACAGGATCAGAATTTCCACATCTATAGCATGATTTTTTATTAACAATATCCTTGGAGTTTTGTGAGCCTCGATTCTTTTAAATTTCATATAGTTCAGTTTATTTGAAGATGTTCTTCGAATTTTCTGAGCATGATGCAATGCAGCTTCTCCCACTACATCTTGATCTATAGCAGACATTAAATTCAACTTTGGTTCAGCCTAAAGTATTTTCAGAATATTTTCATTTCGTAGATGGCAAACCAGATGATCAAATAGCATTGAATACAGCTGAGTTCCAAAGTTACAATGCTCAGACAAGTGCCAAATATCGGCAATGAATTCAGCAGTATTTTCATTTTGTTTTTGATCATGTTTATAAAATTTGTACCGTGCTAGAATTTCAGAAGGTGGTGGCAAAAAATGATTTTTTAATCTCTGGGCAATTTCATCAAACTCCACAGTATTCAGAGTTAAAAGAGTACATAATGAGCTCACAATAACATATAGAGCAGGTCAACAGCTGCTGAGAAATACAGCTCATTTTACACATCATCAGTTATTTCATTTGCAGTAAAAAAGAAATCCAAGCATTCATAGTAATGTTGCCAAGTCAATTTTCTAAGGAGAAATTCCTCTAAATGCCCGAAAGTAGACATTTCAAAACCAGGAGTTCAATATGCAAAGTACATAAGGAAATGAAAACAATATGTGAAGTGCATAACTTTAATAGTGAACTCACTTGGAAATACACAAGTTCCCTCGTCGCCAATTTTATAGTTCCCTATTATTGTATGGACCATGCATTTTAAGAGACAAACACACTTTATCTCTATTACATTTAATGTTTACATCACATACAACATGACAACACAACATAGAATCAGAATGTCCTATCCTGCTAGCTCGACTTGAGGTATATATCTTGGCTTATGGAAGTCAGACGCAGTCTGGTTTCAGTACACAACAAAAATATACATAGATAAAAATTTTAAAAATAAAACATATACATACCTCACTTTGTGAAGCATTATTTGAAGAAACAACAGTTTGGCTATAAGGTGGTGGAGAAGTTCTGGCATCTGTAAATACACATATAAAAATTGGAATGAAAGTTCCTTAACATAAATCACATATTATTAATAAATTAGAATCTTAAGTTCTATAATATGTTATCTGTTAAAATATGTATGCATGAACTAAAAGGATTCATATGGATTTAGTCAGAAAATATTTAATGACATTTTAAGATGGATCAATTAGCATTCTAAGGATTCAGAAAAGAATAAAGTCATTGTACTGGAAAAAATGTCTTTTGCTTGAAAATCACATTCTGTGTCCTGCCAACATGGCAAAAATATAAAAAACATTTTTATGTTGATGTACAGAATTCCTCTTTTATTACAGACTATTTTTCAACTGACTATTGACTTCACACTATACAGTGTTAGCATAAATGATTGACCAGATTTTAAAAATTTATATTTTCAAAACTATTACACATAATATAATTAGTGATACATTAAAATAAAGGAAAACATTCTAAGTTTTTTTTCAGTTACAAATGTTCAATGTGTGAACCTTTCGTAACATGACAAACATCTAACTTGTAATCAAGTTCGTTCCATACATTTCGCAGTATTACACTGTCAACGGTTCTTAATGCAGCACTGATGTGTTCTTTAAGTGCATTGAGTGTTTTTGGCAATGGTGGTTTATAAACAAGATCTTTGATGTAACCCCATAAAAAGAAATCACATGGTGTAAGATCAGGGGATCTTGGTGGTCATGTGAATAAGGGTAAATCATCGTTACCTGCATGTTTAATACAGCATTGTGGAAGCTCCTCGTTTAAGTAACTACGACCATCCAAAGCTCCATCTGGGGTGGAGCTCCATCCTGTTGAAACACAAATTTTGTACTGTCCTCACACAGTAATGGAAATAACCATATTTGCAACATGTCCAGATAATTGTTACCTGTTACCATTTTTGTGAAACAAAATGGCTCATAAAATTTTGCTTGTGAAATGGTACAAAAAACATTCACTTTTGGTGAACCTCTCTGCAACTCCACAATTGCATAGGAATCCTCACTGCCCCACACTCTAACATTATGACGATTAACTCCTCCTGATGTATGGAATGTTGCTTTGTCTGTGAATATCAGTTTATTGGCGAAATCTTCACATTCTAATTCTTCTTGCATGTGAATGCAAAAGTCGAATCGACGAATTTTATCTTCCGGTTTTAAATTTTACAGCAATTGTAAGTGATAGGGCTTGAATTTTAATCATTTTCATAAAATTTTCCATACTGTTTTCTGGGGAATTCCAAATTCACGGGCACCAGCTACAGTCGACTTCTGTGGACTTCAAACATAACTCTGCTTCAACCTATCCACTGTTTCTTCCGAGACGATTGGTCGGCCACTGCTTTTCTTTCTGCACAAGCAACCTTTATCTTGAAATTGCCTATACCACAGCAAAATGTTCTTGCGGCTTGGTACTTCCTTTCCATAGTGATTTCTAAATGCATGCTGCACAGAAATAACGGAAAAAACCCTTGCACATACAAAATATTTTCTCTGTCATTGTCGTCATTTTTAATTTCAATCATCACATTCTAAAGGAGTGCTGCCATCTATTGAGCAATGTTGGAAAAAAAACTTGGAATGTTTTTCTTTATTTTCATGTGTCACTGATTATATTATGTTGTTGTTGAGACCCAGACCATCCGACCTACCAGAAAGGCGTAAGGTAACTGTTTGAATGGCCGAGAAAAGCCACCCAGTTTAGATCGGAACCCATTGGGGGAGGCATCCACAGGGACCGTACCGTCCTTCCCCTACCACCAACCTCTCAGAAGGACTTACAGACCCACATGTTTAATGTGATAGTACTCCACGTAAACACAGTGGCAGTTTTAGCAGCAGAGGGAATCAAACCCATGCCTACCGAGTGCAATTCCTGAGCACTAACCACTGGGCTACTGAACCCCCTGATTATATTATGTTGTTGTTGAAACCCAGACAGTCCGACCTACCAGAAAGGTGTAAGGTAACTGTTTGGACGGTCGGGAAGTGCCATCCAATTTAGACTGGAACCCAGTGGGGGAGGTATCCACAGGGACCGTACCCTCCTTCCCCTACCACCAACCTCTCAGAAGGACTTTCGGACCCACATGTTTAACGTGATCGTACTCCACATGAACACGGCGGCAGTTTTGGCAGCGGCTGGAATTGAACCTGGGCCTACAGAGTGCAACTCCAGCGCGCTAACCAATGGGCTACCGCGCCCCTGATTATATTATGTTGAAGACCCAGACCGTCCGGCTCGTCAACAAGGACTTGAGCATCTATTTGGACGGCCGAAGATTATATTATGTTGAAGACCCAGACCGTCCGGCTCGTCAGCAAGGACTTGAGCAACAGTTTGGACTATATTATGTTGATGTTGTTGAAACCCAGACCGTCCGACCTACCAGAAAGGTGTAAGGTAACTTCTTGGACGGTCTATATTATGTTGTTGAAACCCAGACCGTCCGACCTACCAGAAAGGTGTAAGGTAACTGTTTGGACGGTCGGGAAGTGCCACCCAATTTTGACCGGAACCCAGTGGGGGAGGCATCCACAGGGGCCGTACCCTCCTTCCCCTACCACCAACCTCTCGGAAGGACTTTCGGACCCACATGTTTAACGTGATCGTACTCCGCATGAACACGGCGGCAGTTTTTTGGCAGTGGCTGGAATCGAACCCGGGCCTACCGAGTGCAACTCCAGCGCGCTAACCAATGGGCTACCGCGCCCCCGGTCTATATTATGTGTAATAGCTTTGAAAAAATAAATTTTTAAAATCTGGTCATTCAGTTTTGCTAACCCTGTATACTGATTTCATACTTTAATAGTGGATATCAACTTTCCTATTGCTGGCGGATATCGACTTGCTGTGGTAGCTATTGCTTGGAGAGCTGGTGTAGTTGCTCAGTGATTGTGTTTGACCAGTAATGAGGTGTACTGGTCATTAGAGGATGCTATAAACCTAGAATGACCTGAAAAGAGTCTTCAGATAATTGTTTCACTTATTACTTTCCCTATATAAATTGTATAGGGAAATAATTGTGACAGGGTCGAAATTCTAATTCGAGTTCTCGATGGAAGAGCACATTGTAAGTATTCCTTACTTGAATTGAATGTTTCTGAGGTGATGCCTGTGTGTATATATGTATGTATATATGTGTCTATAAGACTGTAAAAGTGATATCTGATGAATGAATAAAACATTTTGAATGAAATTTAGTACAAATATTACAATCGGTAAATACTGGAACCCTATTGATTTTACATGCAATCAAATGCTTGGAAGACTCCTACAAAAAAATCAGAACCTTCAATAATGTTACATAAATGATCATGTCTCATGTAATTTTTCATTAGATAATGAATGATACAGAGTCTGGAATGCTAGCATAAACTGTTCTCAAGATAATGTACGTTTTTTTAAAATATTAATAAAAAATTATATAAAACATAAAATGTATAAACTATTGTGAAATATGTTCACTTTTCATATGTAATATGGTCTCAAAAATTTGTTAATATTATTCTTGTGAATCTAGTTCATTCCATTCACAAGATAAATTACTTTTGGTAATTATTTTTGTATTTTAATGCCCAACAATTCGCCAATAGTCATTTATATATAGGAAATGCTCTTCTAGTTATCTGTCTGCAATGCTTGATGATAAATTTGGTAAACTTGACTAACTTGGCAAAATATAGTCAACTCTATGATATTTCACTCCAGATTGGCGAAAATATCAACAAAATTGCAAAAATGACACTAGATCAAAAATAATGCCAAATTGATGAATTAATTGTTAAAATATTTTAATATCAACTCTAATATTCATATCGGATGCTATCTATTGATAGTTGCCAATTTAGATTTATGCAAAATATAAGTTAATTGTATACTTAGTAGTGAAATAGTTTTACAAGTTGTCATCTGTAAAAATGCCAAATGTACAATTCAACGCTAAAAATACTACACCATGGATCTTATACATCATTTTTTCACTGTGAAAGAAGCAAATCCATTACATTATATAGGAAAAGTCATATGCTGCCCACATTACATTTTTGGAATTGCTTCCATAAACGAGAAATGACACATTGGTCCAAAGAAAAAAATTAGTGACTTCTTTAATGAACTGTCCTGCCTCAAGTCTCCCAACAGCAAGCCAGAGTAAAGAATCTTCTGAATGTATAATTTGTATCATAGCAAAGCTAATCTAATAAAAATCAACCCTAACACTCTTTGAGAAAAATTTTCTTTGAACATTGAAACTCTTAGGTACAGCAAACAAGTCATTTTGGCTACATGCCTAATTTTCATATTGTTCACTATTGGATACATTTGACATCTGTATATCCCTATTGTTGACAACATTAAATTTTATCCAATAAAATCCACAGATGTAGTCACTATTTGAAAATTTACATTTCATGCTTAACTTTTGGAAGACAGTGTAAATTAGCATTGCTTCTCTGTCTTAGATTTGTGCTATATGTTGAAGCGTATTTGGGAGCATACTAAAATAAGTTTGCACAAATGAATGAATTAATGTTTTGTGCAGTGCATAAGTAAGATTAGGTTTGATTAAGATCATTTTTATTTGTAAAGGTTTTTCTTAATTTGAAAATCCAAGCTATAACCAAACATATTTTTACAGTGGGTTTTCCTGCCAAATTAAAAAAAAAAAATTCTCACAACCTATTGGTAGATACCAAGCTGAAAACTCCTGTATCTACTATCACACTCCTATGTATATATAGATTCTTTATGTATGTAACTGTATGCATCCAGGATTGTGGATAAGTTTGTGGCGATTGGGCGTCGCCGGGCTCCGAACCAGGGACCCTTTGGTTACAAGACCAACATTATAATCATTGAGCAAAAGCTAGCTCTTCCTCTGTTCTTATAATTCGGGTACAGGTTTCCAAGCATCTTTGATAGATGTCTTTGCTGCCGCACACTCCCTCCGCTGATGATAAACGCCGGGAGGCATGTCGCCTCGGCGTGACGGGCAGTCGTGGTCAACCAGGAAGGGAGTGTCAAGGCTTCTGACTCCGTGTGGTGCTGCCATCTCATGTTGAGAGGCGAAATCGTTGGAGAGGAAGGTTGCGTGTTTCAAACGTCCAGGGTAACCACTGTGGCAAATGGACATCGCCGGGCCCCGAACCAGGGACCCTTTGGTTACAAGACCGACATTATAATCACTGAGCAAAAGCTAGCTCCTCCTCTATTCTTATAATTCGGGTACTGGCTCCAGGAGGCATCTTTCATCAGATGTCTTTGCTGCCGCACACTCCCTCCGCTGATGATAAACGCCGGGAGGCATGTCGCCTCGGCGTGACGGGCAGTCATGGTCAACCAGGAAGGGAGTGTCAAGGCTTCTGACTCCGTGTGGTTCTGCCATCTCGTGTTGAGAGGCGAAATCGTTGGACAGGAAGGTTGTGTGTTTCAAGCGTCCAGGGTAACCACTGTGGCGATTGGGCGTCGCCGGGCCCCGAACCAGGGACCCTTTGGTTACAAGACCGACATTATAATCACTGAACAAAAGCTAGCTCCTCCTCTGTTCTTATAATTCGGGTACTGGCTCCGTGTGGCATCTTTGATCAGATGTCTTTGCTGCCGCAAGTTAAATAGTTCTAATGTGATCAATCTCAGATATAACACTAGATGTTGAAATTTTCAAAATGCATAATTTAACTATCAAGAGATAGCACACTTAACCTCTTATAAAAATTAAAATATTTATAGATGAGAACTAGCTAAAGCCATGCTGTCAAAGGAAGACTAATCTCCATAAATACTTTATAAGGGAATCTGCACAGTATTTAATTTGTATGTTAGGAATTTCATAAAAAAAAACTAACATACAGTATTTCAATACCATCTAATTAAGATTCCAACTTCTATTATTTGATTTTACTTCTTACTAACATGGTAAGAGTAGTTATTGGACTGGCTACAAAATCTCTTAATTTTATAGTCTGCCTCATAACTCATCTGCCATGGATGGATAAGTGCTAAACACCAAAAGTCTGATAAATCATCAAGAACCTGAATCTCTCAAACTTCTCCCTCCATATTTTGAATAATAGATCCTTTTACTGGGGTGGAGGGAGGGGGTTATGAGTATACAGAGAGGTGAAATCAACATGAAATTGACCTTTACTTACACAAATTGTGTATAATATATTCTTTATGCTTTTCTAGCCTGTAACATAAATATGACACAATTTCCCTTAAAAAGCCTTTTTGTGGTATCGGGCAGCATGGCTAAATCTAGCTATTATTTCATTAAAATCTCTCATCCCCTCTGATAAATCAGAGTATGATGATATCTCTTTATTCTTTTTATATATTTTTATAATGTAATTAGATTTAAACAACTCCCTTTTTGGTAACATTATACATAATTATGTTGTTCACCTTAAAAAATCAGCAAGCTCTATTGATAATGTATGCTGATCTTTTAAGTTATTTTATTACTATTATTAAATCTAAGTATTCACAAGATATTGCTTACTAAAAGTGATCAAAATAACCATAATTTTAATTACTTTAAACAATTATTGAAACATTACAATGTGGTTTCATTTTTAATAGGTTGCACTACCATAGAGTTAAAAAAGTTTAACTTGCCTGAAATTGTAGACTCCATTTCAGGAGTAATTGTGAATGATATCATAGGTCCTCTATGAAATCGTATATCAGACAGTGAAATAGCCCGTAGGTGACATGTCCCATGTGATATAAACTCAGTTCTTCTACAATATTAATAGTAAAAAATTAATACTATTATGCTACATGATACCAGTTAAAATAAAAATATAAAATCAATTATAAAAATTCTATGCAACAATATGAAAAATTTTAAAAGATATATAGCTATCTAGAACTTTTATTCTAGAAATTTATAGTTCATACTTATAAGGAAATATGACAAAACTAATATGCAGGGTTCCCATTAAGAGCATAAGAGTGTAGAAGACCCAGACCGTCCGACTCATCCAGAGGACACGAGCAACCATTTGGACGGCCGGGAGCATAAGAGTGTTGAAGACCCAGACCGTCGTGAAATTCTTGTATTATTCTAGAGAATCTTATACAATAGAAATTGGTTGAAATGTCAGTTGAGATGTCAGTTGGTCAGATGGTTTGAGATGTCAGTTATGGTTGAGAAGCATCTATGTGATGGTGAGAATCGATCCTCTTTAAGGTAATTTTATTTTACTTTGTGTGTCAAGTCTGCTACCATCATTTTTATTCTAAAAATATATATTTTATATTTCTATACTCATACTGTTTACTTGCCAGTTTCAAAAGCCTTTTACTTGCTTCCTTATTATGCATATGGATATTAGTTGATATGTTACTTCTAATGTCAAGTCTGTTACCTGCCAAGTCTATTATCAGACTTGACACATCATTTTGCAGCTGGCATTACAAATACATGTACATACAAAAGACTGACATGCTTAATTAATGGCATTTATGGATTAACCAAACATACACACCCTCATCTGCTTCAATTTCTAAGAAAATCATCATAATGATTTTTGTGTGTCTTTCTAATGCAATCTCATTCTGGTATAATATGCATGTTCTGAACTATGAGAAATTGAAACACTTTGCATGATGAAGTGAAAAATTTTATGATGTATTGATGCCTTATAAAAATCATAATTTTAATGCACTGATGATCACAGAAATATATTTTTTGTCTTTGAGTTGTGTTGTTGTTGAAACCCAGACCGTCCGACCTACCAGAAAGGTGTAAGGTAACAGTTTGGACGGTCGGGAAGTGCCACCCAATTCAGACCGGAACCCAGTGGGGGAGGCATCCACAGGGACAGTACCCTCCTTCCCCTACCACCAACCTCTCGGAAGGACGTCTTTGAGTTGTGTTGAAGACCCAGACTGTCCGGCTCGTCCTGAGGACTTGAGCATCTATTTGGACGGCCGATCTTTGAGTTGTGTGAAAGCCCCAGGCCGTCCGGCTCGTCCAGAGGACTTGGAGCAAACGATCTTTGAGTTGTGTGTAATATTTAATTTTTTTCCTGTTAATTTATGAATATTGGATTGTCAGTGGACTTTTCGATATCAGAATTTTAAAATCAATTATGTTTTCCAAACATGAAAAGTATATAATTTTTTAATTCATGAAAATTTAGCTATTCATAGTACTGATTTTATTCCAAGCTTTTTTGGATGAGAATTCTTTAATCATTCTGATGATGCTAAGATGGAAACTCTGCAATAATTCACAAAAAAATTTAGCTACAGCCACAAAACTCTCATACAAATGTTGTTTTAAGAGTTATGCAAATGATCAAACTGTCAGAGTTAATAATGTGTTTGGACTCATGCAACCCCATGAAAATGAACGGTGCAGCACTTACAGGCAATTAGAACTAGATTTTTTACTTTGATACTGCAAGCATGCCCAGATAAAGAGAAATCCCAGGGGAACAATTGGTCCTAGACAAAAATAATTACTTTCATCAAAGGCAATATGACAACACAAATTTATAGAAAGGGCCTCACCATCCACTTTTTGAAGATGGTGAGGCTCCTTCTGTAAATTTGTGTTGTCATATTGCCTTTCATGAACATAATTATTTTTGCCTGATATTTTCCTCATATATTCTGTGTTTTAAGATGAAGGGGGCTTAGCCCTTAACCCTTTGTGGACGGTAGCATTCCGGAACTACAGTGGCCCAAAGGATGGAGCATTTCACTCCCGAACTGCAATTTATGACATAATGTTTCTTTTGATTTGTGTTTAATAGTAATTGAAAAAGTCTGTTTGGGAGCCCCTTTAAGATTCAAGCCTCTTGGTATAGGTCATATGACCATGAGTCTTTTGATATAAACAGAACTCCTTTATTATTAGAATTTTTTTCTGTGATTGGGTGGAACCGGGCCTGAATCAATTTCTTTTCATATTGTTATTATTTTCCTTCCGTTATTTGCATAATTATTCCAATAAGTAGCCACTCAAGAAAGGAAAGTCAATGATTGAATAGAATCATGATATGGTACATATCGTATTATATATACGGTACATATTTGCCAAAGACAGCAATCAAAAGCAATATATTTAATTAGCCATTGACCATGCCACTATTTCATGTATCCTCTCTGTCACTTGTCAGTTAAATATTTAACTAGGATATCGTGAATCCTAGACAGGCACTTTATAAACAGCATTGATTTAAAAAAAGATCAGTGAATGACAGCCCTTGTGAAGAACCTATTTTCCTTCCCAGTTCCAATGAAAAATATGGTTGATGGCAAACATTTTGCAATACCGTTGGTATTGTCAAAACATATTTTGAGGCATCTGTTTTTTAATATCTATTATAAATAGAGGTTCAATGATAACTGATATAGACTCAACATCAAATTCAGGGAAAAGTAGGGGTTCACTAAAGATATTCACCCTCTCTTATTTTCCATTTCTGGCTCAGATATTTTTATTTTCCTTGACACATCTGTTTTCAAAGACCAACTGTAAATCGACTGACTATAAATTGAGCTTAAATGATAACTATCATGGGATGATTATATGGATTCAGCATCAAATTTTGAAGAAAGTAGGGTGGTTTATTAGGAACTTTCACTTTTGGTTCCTTTTACATTTCCAATACCAAAAATTTTCCTTCAAGCATATATTCAACATGATTGGCTACAGAGGAAACTTAGATAATGACTAATATGGATATAGCATCAAATTTTAAGAGGGGGAGGGGGAGTTCACTAAGGATTTCCACTTTCTGTTCTGTTAAAAATTTCGGTACTTACGTATTATCGCAACCATGATAAAACGTAATTGATGTATCGTCCAATAAAGGTCCCGATCGATTCCAAGGACAACATGCAACAAAGTGATCTGTATGAGGACCCACGTTCGAGTGGGCTCGAATTGGTTGGGGGACGTATGCACCGCTGGGACTGTGTCGTCAGACAGGCCGGCTTCGCCGGACCAAGTCACAGAGCATACTAGACTCGCTTCTGGGACCGTCGCACGGCGCAAGGACCGTGACAACATGCAGCCAAGTGATCTGTATGAGGACCCACGTTCGAGTGGGCTCGAATTGGTTGGGGGACGTACGCACCGCTGGGACTGTGTCGTCAGACAGGCCGGCTTCGCCGGACCAAGTCACAGAGCATACTAGACTCGCTTCTGGGACCGTCGCACGGCGCAAGGACCGTGACAACATGCAGCCAAGTGATCTGTATGAGGACCCACGTCGAACTGCTTGAGAAAACCCCAGAAGCGAGTCCCAGAAGCGAGTCTAGTATGCTCTGTGACTTGGTCCGGCGAAGCCGGCCTGTCTGACGACACAGTCCCAGCGGTGCGTACGTCCCCCAACCAGTTCGAGCCCGCTCGAACGTGTGTCCTCATACAGATCACTTTGTTGCATGTTGTCCTTTGAATCGATCGGGACCTTTATTGGACGATACATCAATTACGTTTTGTCATGGTTGCGATAATACGTAAGTACCAAAATTTCTCTGTCTTATACCGCAGAAACCATTGCATACAAAAATATAAAATTTGGTACATTTTTAAAGAAATGTTAGGGGAACATGCTGAAATAAACCATTTTTGAATTAAACTTTAATTTAAGAAATATTTAATGTCAAAGTCAAAATATTTGATCTGCAAGTTCACGTCCTAAACAGACTAACATTTGCAAGGTCACAAATTTTTGTAAGCATGTACCTACATAGATGAATTTTTGCAAGATGGAGGTCCTTTTTTTTTAATTTTGATGTAGTTTATGAGTTATTCTACTTTTCATGCACGTGAAAAATTTTCTTCTGTATGGGCACATCCTTCGAGTTTCTGTGTCTTGCACCTCAAAAATTATAGCATATATAAATATGAAATTTGGTACGTTTGTAAAGAAGTGATAGTTGAAAATGCTGAAATAAACCATTTTTTTATTAAAACTTCAGTTTGGCTTGAAATTGTTTACGAAGCATAGTATACCTTGCAAAGCGTAGTATAGCTCGAGAAACATAGTATATTGTACTAAGGGGTGGAAAACCCTAGTACAATATAAAAATATTTTTTATAGTAGTTGCAAATGTGTTTTTATAGGTATTGACGTTTTCATGATGTGCTTCTACAGGCATGTATCCATACTGTAACAACATATGTGTATTTCCAAAATAAATGTAATACTTATACATTTTATATTTATAGCTATTTAAATAACAATTTTACTAATAGTACATTTTACAACTCTTAACTGTTAAAACTGTAGTCTTAACTAGTTAAAATTGTATCTTAATAAGCTAGAGCTGACACTTCAGGCATGGTGATATTTTAAAGAATTAAACTTTTAATGAATGAAGAAACGAATTAAACTTTAGTTAAAGAATCAAACTTTAGTTTGTTTTAAAACAACTAGCAGAGCAAGCTCTGAAGAGTAGGAGGTGAAATGAGAGGTAAAATCTCCTGACTTATGAAGCAAGTTACAGGGGCTGGCAAATCATAGTGAACAGGGGGCAGGACCCCCTAGTAATAAAGAAAGATAGGAGAAAATATAAAAATCAGGAAATATTAAAACCAGAAAATATAAAAATCAGAAAATATTATAAAAGAAAAATTAGAGCTCTGAGGTACCTGGAAAGTGCATATTTGCTCATCCCTTCACTACTCTATTAGGTTTGAGAGCTTTACCACTTTTCAGCAAGGAATAAGAAATTTAGGAAAAAAGTGAATAAGATATTTTTCAGAATTCTTTTAGTACATTTTGTGAAAGGAAAATTCTTCCTATGTTCTACACTAGTTAAATAAATGCATACATGAGTAAAAATATTTGTCTCTTAAAACTTATTAATATAATAGCTATATTCTGTGAAGGAAAAATTATTTTACCTGTGTTTTTTCCAATAATGAAAAGCAAGCAAACATATTGCTTCAACAATAACACATCCCATAAAGCATAAGATAATAGGTGCTGCTGTAAGTCCTTCTTTATATTCCTCAGGGGGGTCTCCTTCAAAAATAGTAAAAGTTTAAATGTAGAAATAGCCAAAGATACCTGCACAATTAAAACAATATAGTAAAACATTTTTTTTTTAATTAACAGCACAAATAGTCCTTATAAGCCAGTGTCTCTAAGAAAAGCAACTTCAGATTTATTTGTTTGAATAGTTTATGGGAAACAAGAAAACTTGATTTACCCCTTAACGCTAAATAGGAGTAAATTTGCCTATACTTAGACTAAGCAGTTTCATGGAACTCAGGCAGTTAAAAGAGGTCCCACTACCAGTGGCGCACCCACGGGGGGGGCCGAGGGGGCCCTGGCCCCCCCCTTGGGCTGACAAAGCAAAACGCGAAGGGCGCTGTCAGCACAAGGGAGAATTAGGTCTGCCTTCGAGAAAGTATAAAAAAAAACATTTACAACCATTATTGTAATAAATAATTTTAATCGTTGTGAAGAAAACAATTCCAGCATATCCCAACACTTACACTGAATGTAATTATACATATAAAGCTCTTTATCGTACTGTACAAATTATAAATTAATTCGCACTAAAGGCGCCAATTCTGGAAACCCGTTCTTCTTAAGACGTTTCTACCTGTGATTGAATTTAACTAATGGACTCGTCCAAAATCACGTGACCCAAATGCCTTCTCGCTGGAGTCGTACTATACCAGTGCTGTGTAGAGTGACGTCACAGGCGCCTCCGTGGCCCTATATAAAGAGTGAACGGCGGGGAAGCGGCTGTTCGCTCGAAAACTCGAGGATTTCGTTTACCCAGTGAGAAAATTGTGGAAGTGAATAAATAGATCGTGCCAACGCTTCGCGAATTAAGTGTTGCTGTGAGTTGAAATAAAGTGCGACGTTACGACACAAGGTGATAACAGTGAATTGGTAGTTTCGGAACGAGGGCCTGCGTGGTGAATAGCTGAATTTAATAATGGTCCTGAACTTTCA
This sequence comes from Amaurobius ferox, assembly GCA_951213105.1. Lineage (NCBI taxonomy): Eukaryota > Metazoa > Arthropoda > Arachnida > Araneae > Amaurobiidae > Amaurobius > Amaurobius ferox. The sequence continues at coordinate 106,378,158 of OX578142.1, read as the reverse complement.
ACTGATCTTACAGTGAAATGCATCTTTAACGATCAGTGTGTGTGTTTATGTGCGTATTTCGGCTATATAGCAAATTTTGTTCTTGAATAACTGAGGAGCAAGGTAAAAAAAAAGACAATGAGTGAAAAACGAAAAGGGCTAGGTCAACAGACACTGGGAAATTATTTAAAAAAAAAAAGTAAGATTGAAAATAGTGACGTTCCCAACGACGTTTCCCTGAGCTCTTGTTACATTGATGAGGCTGCAGTCGAAGCAAGCAACAGCCGTGACCCTGGGCTGTCTTCAAACGCTTGTGAGGAGGTAAAGGTAGGACAAAACACAATACCAAACACAGTTGAAATAGAAATTCTGGCTGCAGATATTTCTAATTATGTCAAGAAATCTAACCTCACAGATGAAGATAGGATAACAGCGTTAAAAAATCTTTGGGAACCATATGCAAATTACAGTTTTCCTGCTACTGTCACTAGTGCTGTATCAAGTCAAGGAAAACCTCACCACACTCGGAAGTTCTGCTCATCTTGGCTGAGTAAGCATAACTGGCTAGCTTACTCAAAGGCAGAGGACAGTGCCTATTGCAAATTTTGTGTTCTCTTTGCACCCCATGAAGTCGGTTTAAGATCCACACAAGCTACAGGTCAACTTGTTTCAAAAGGATTTAATAATTGGAAGAAGGCCTTGGAGAAGTTCAGTCAACATGAAAATTTTTTCTATCATAAGGATTCAGTTCTCAAAGCCGATGAGTTCTTAAGGGTCACGGAAGGAAAAACGGTTCCTGTGGATCAAGTAATGGACAGAGGAAAGCAAAAACAAGTTTTGCAGAATAGGGCTATTCTTAAACCTATTATCAAAACAGTGATTTTTTGTGGAAGGCAAGGGCTGGCCATGAGAGGGCATAGAGACTGTGGGGATTTGGACGTATTGTCATAACCATGCCAAGGCGAAGGAAATTTTAGAGCCCTTTTGCGACTCCGAGTTGATGCAGGAGAAGAAATACTGAAAACTCATCTACAAGGTTGTGCAAAAAATGCAACTTACATAAGTTGGAATATACAAAATGAGATTATTTCAGCATGCAATGATTCCACTGTGAAGCACATAGCAACTGAGGTGAATGAGCCCAAATGTTTTGCGGTTTTATGTGACGAAACCACAGATATTGCAACGGTAGAGCAAATGACACTTTGCGTTCGTTATTTGAAACGGTTTGAAACAAATGATAAGTATAAAATTGAATTTAAGATAGTGGAGAACTTCCTTAAGTTTGTGCCCCTGACTGAAACTACAGGTCGAGCAATTGCAGATGCTATTCTTAAAGGCCTTGCAGACTGCAACATTGATACGTCTTTCCTCCGTGGACAAGGGTTCGATGGAGCTTCTGCAATGAGTGGAGAGTACAATGGCGCCCAAGCAATTATATATGAGCAACACCCCAAAGCCCCCTACGTTCATTGTGCATCACACTGTTTGAACTTATCCATAACTTATTCATCTAGAGTTCCGGATATCCGAAACAGCTTTGGAATAATAGGGAAAATCTCTAGTTTTTTCAACACACCAAAACGAAACCTTGTTCTCACCAGCAAAATTAATGCAGCTAATCAGGGAGAGACAGAAATCAGTGCCAAAAAACTGAAGAAATTATGCCCTACTCGTTGGGTGGAGAGACATGATGCCGTCACAGTTATGGTTTCATTGTTTGATCAAGTAATCGAGGCTCTGGAGGAGATTACTACCTGGAATGACAAGGAGACATCAACAGAGGCTCATACCTTGTTATGTTCAATGTTAACATCACAGTTTGTCATAGCACTTGTTTCAGCTGACAGATTACTCAGCTACAGTGTTCGTCTGAGTGAAAAGCTGCAGGAAGTTAACCTTGATCTGGCAACTGCTGTGAGTGACGTAGAAGACGTTTTGAAAGCTATATCTATAATTCGAGAGAACGAAGAGAACGAGTTTCACCATCTGTTTGAACAAGCTGTTAAGAAGCTGGAACAGCATGGAGAAAACATTACTCTACCACGCCGTGCCACCAGACAAATTTATAGATCAAATTTCAACGTACAGACTCCTGAAGAATACTACAGACTTTCTATTTTCATTCCATGGATTGATAATTTCATCACTCACCTCCATGAAAAATTTCTCAAACATAAGGAATTTCTACAAAGTTTTGCATCTGTCATTCCGAATGGAAGGCAGCCGACACTGGAAGAAAACGAGAGATTTGTTGCCTTATCAAGGAAATTTGCAGATGATTTAGGACCCAGATCAGATAATACTCTAAAAGATGAACTACATCTGTGGTACATGAAGGTCTTTGCATTGAACAAAAAAACTAAAAGCCCAATCGAACTGCTTAACTTTTGTGACCAAAGGACTTTTCCAACTGTGTTTGAACTTTTAAAAGTGTATGCCACCCTCCCAGTATCAACAAGCAGTGCTGAGAGGTCATTCTCCACAATGAAGAGGTTGAAAACTTACTTGAGAAACAGTATGAGTGAAACCAGACTGAATGGACTTGCGTCAGTGAACATTCACCGTGAAGTGGAAATTGATCCAGACCAGATAATTAATGCTCTGGCTACAAAGAAAAACAGGAGGCTGGACTTCGTTTTATGAATATGTATAGATCATAATTGAATAATATAACAATATGTAATCATGAGAGAGTGGTTGAAAACAAGTATACAGTATAAGCAGACCAGAACAAATAATTTTATCTTCATCTATTTCTTAATTTGTGTTGTTTTGTATAAATATCTACTACTACTTCTTCTAATCATTCAATTCTCTTGCACTGCACTAAAGAATTGTTAGTAATTTGATAAAAATAAATGTACAAAAAAAGACAACCGCCTTGTTAATTGATATGGCCTCTGATCATTTTTTCTCGGAAAATTTATCGAGGAGTCATCCTCCTTCATAAAAATTTTGTGCACCAATGGCCCCCCCCTTAGGAATATTCTGGGTGCGCCACTGCCCACTACATAGTACTAGATTGGGCCTCTGAAACTGGATCTGCTCTTGTTCTTAAAATTAAAATCTGCCAGTTCTTTGTTAAATTAGCATTTATAAGATCCATTATTTTTTTCATCTTTTAAAATACAAAGAAAATGCAAGAAAGGAAAGTTTACTGATAATTGTAGCAAAAATTGCCTTGAGATTAAAAACATATAGCTAACTCTGTGCTTTGCATATCTAACATGCACAAATTTACTTACCCCACCAAATACAAAAGGTTTTTGAATTATAGGTGGTAGAATGTAACGAGATCCAAACAGATCCACAAATCTAACAGTATGTCCAGATGGCAATAGTACTATCATGCATATAAGGTGACACACAAAAACAGTAGTAGATTTACTTTTGCTCAAACTAAGCAGTCTCTAGGAACCCAGTCAGTGATAGGGTAATTTTCAATATAGAAAAATGAGTATTGATATTAAAGAGAATCAGGGTATAGAATTGTGTAGGGGCTCTGAAATAAAATTACACCAGTTCTTAAAATTAACATAAGCTTGTTAAACATTTGAAACATTTTAAAAGTTAATAAAATACTGTGTGTAACTCAGATCATGAAAAATAAAACACTTTGTTATCAAAACCTACAAAGGACAAGTATGAACCAATATGGAAGTAAAATAAGCCACCTTCACCAGAATAATTGAGACAAAGCAGCCATTCCTGCAAAATCAGGTTATGTCTGTCCTGAATCCCAGAATATTTTATAAACTTTTTGATGTGTCATCTTTATCATTATGAGTTCTTAATAAATATGAATCTTCATAAAATCAAGGTCTATACAGACTTGAGCATGACCAAGCATGGTACATGGGCCAGGCCGGGTCAGGCCAGCATGGATCAAATTTAACTTTGACATTTAGAGGTAGGTGCATTGAATGTTTAAAACACATTTAAATGATATTCAAGAATGTACATGAAATTATTTTGTTGATTTCAGCTGTATAAAGATAAATGTTAAAATCATAATTTTCAAATTAATTTTGAGCACTATATTTGTACAAATTTATGTGTTTGACACATTGGGATAAACATCATCATTTCAGGATGGAATGGGTCCATACTCACAGGTCTTTAGCCGATGCAAACTCAAGTAATACATTCAAAAAGATCTGCAAGCTCAGACTAGGTTCGTACGCAGGTAACATTGAACAAGGGTAAAAACCTAAATTTTTGGCCTATGCAGACCTCTATCATAAGATTGATTCAATGTTTACATACTTATACTTCTTTCAATAATAATGTAATTATGGTTAAAATCTCTACTCTAACATTAGAGGTGGAGAGCAAGCCCCATGTATTTTTTGATAATATTGATGCCCCGAGTTATAGCAGGGGCAGACTGGCCATAGGAACAAAGGGAGAAATTCCCCCTAGACCTGGCTGGGTAATAAGTTCCCTGGGCCTGTCCAAGTCAAAATGGTTTATTTTTCTTACTGCACATATCCTACTTCAAAATGCACTAGCCATAACCAGAATTCAAACCAATTTCTAATTTGAACCAATTTCTAATTTCTAATTTGATCATAGCTACAATGTGTTTATTATTGTTAGGAAAGGGCTATCCAAGTGGCCTGCTGCACATCATAATACACTGCAGAAGTCATAGATTACAAACATAAGTTAACTAAAGAAAGCGAAGATTTTAGTATGTAAGAGGTAAAGAAAAAATTATTTGCATAGAAGTAAAAGCAAAATCCTAGAAACAACAATTAGTTTAGTAACAAAGATTCATTTCTAGATATGTTGAGTCTAAATATTTTCCTAAATACATCCCCAGATACATTGAGATATAACATAAATACATGAAGTTTGCTTGCGAATTTTTAGATGATGTCTGGTATAATGTTCACCTGCAAATAGAGAAAAACAGCTTGAAACATGCTGGATTTTTAGGAGAAATCCAACAATCCTTCATTTCTGACTCTGTGTTGAAAGATAGTTTAATATGGAATAGGTTAAGAGAAAAAGGAGTTTTGCCAGGTCAAAATGTCAAGAATTCAAACTTTGCATTGCACTTTTCTGAGTATTTTCCATCAGAAATTGATGGATGATCACCAAACAGCTTCAATATGATACAGCTCTGAATCAATATGATACAGATTCAAATATAGCTCTGTAGTTCAATAAGTAATGAAAGGAAGAAACTAAATTTTGCAAACCAATGAATCAATTATCATCAAAATTTACCCAAGTTTCAATTCATATTTTTTCAAATATAATTTTCATAATAATTAATATTAAAAACTTGTTTGAATGGTATATATTTCATTTGGATTATTTGGTTATACACAATATAAAATAGGAATTATTTTGATAGGCTACTTATTTCGGAAAAATATAAAAAAAAAACTGCAGCACCTATTTAACGTTAGGTGCTTAAAATTTCAAGCAGTCATAACTTCCCATTGGCTGGAGTAAAATATATAAATTTTATATGAATTCAGGGTACTTTGAATAGGAAAATCAGAATATGTTATCAAAAGATGGGGTTGCCCTTTAGAAAAATCAAGTTGGTGCAAAGTTTACGCAAGACAACCCCACTCTTCTCAGCTGTCCAAACAGTTACCTTACACCATTCTGGTAGGCCGGACGATCTAGGTCTCAACAACAGCAAGACAACCCCACATGCAATTAGTTGCTCATTTATTTATAGCAGGCATTATTAGGAGTCTAATAATCCATTTGGTTTTACTGTGTGACCTGAGGCACAGCTGGTCTACACACAAGCCGTGGCGCCACTGAGGAGAAATTGTCTTGACGTCACGGTAAAAGGGGAGCATTCGGAAAGAAGAGAACAAAAATCCAAGCACGGTCAACATCCCTCGTGGAGTGGTTGATGATTGCAAAACATTTTTGAGGTTTTCGGAATGTTCTATTAGTTTTATAGCATCGTGTTTTGTGCATAATAAGTTGTTCTTATGTTTTATAATCATTTAACTAACGTTCATGGGTGTTTTAGAGCCATTTTTTAAATAGTTTATATCTGCGTAATTATCAATGCATCGCACGTGTTCCGTTGCCGGACGAACTATACTGCAATTTCTAAAAGTATAATGACTTTTCAACAAGAGCAGTAAAACAACAGCCTGCCAACTTTAGAAGATATCAAGGTTTATTTTTGTATTATTCAAGGAGAAAATTAGACCCACCTTTCAATCGATGATGAGCTGTATCTTTTTAAAGTTCGCATTAATGCATCATCTGTGCCATGTGTTATTGCGAGTATCAGAATATGCCAAGAAAAAACGTTCGATATGTTTTTTTGAAAATCTCCAGTGCAGTGAGAAGCAGCTACAAAAATGTGGAATACAATTTAGCCTAATTACAAATAAAAGTGATCTGGATTTATTAATAAGTGCATGTGAAACTGTGCATTCTACTCCATTACAGCTTAATTATATCGAAGCCGCAGTGAAGCTGTTGGAGAAACAGAAGCAGATATGTTTAGAAATTTGCACCGCCAAATTAGACTTTTTAATTGAACAAGTAAAACTGCTAGAAAAACCAAAAAATCAGCTTCGATTTTCACAAGAACTGTTTACTCTATGCTTTAAAATATACTTATCTAGTTCTTCGTGCTATAAGGCATTTAGAAATTCAAAGGTGTTGACATTGCCTCATGTGAGAACATTAAGTAGAATTTCAAAAAAGTTAAATGTGGATTCAGATTTTTTTAATCCGTGCAATAGTTATTTAAAACGTAGGGTACAATGTTTAAACGAAGATCAAAAATTTGTCTCTCTCTTAATTGATGAGATTTATGTTGATCCTAGGTATACGTTTAAATGTGGTAAAGTTACCGGTGATTGTTTTGATAGTAATGAAAAAGCAAAAACTGCCCAAGTGTTTTTGATTACATCTATGTTCTCGAATTATAAAGACGTAATAGCAATTGCCCCAGTTTCAACATTTACGGACAAAACCTCTATAATTTGGCATCTATGTCAATTTGCAAGTTAAAAGAACTTGACCTTAATGAATTGTCTGTTATTACTGATAACAACAATATTAATAGAAGCATGTTTGCTTTTTTTAAGAAACACGATAAATTTTATATGATGCTGTATATAATCCAAGTAATCCTGATCCTCTGTATTTGATGTATGATCCTGTTCATTTATTAAAATCTATGAGAAATAATTGGTTAAATGTAAAAGACACTAAATTGCAGTACCCTGATTTCCAAAATAATGAAAACCTTAAAGAGGCAAATTTTGCTGATTTACGGAATTTATACAACTTTGAAAAAGATAAACTCCTTAAATTTTCTCACGTGTTAACATTAAAATCATTATATCCATCTAACATTGAGAGGCAAAAAGTATCCCTTGCATTAAAAGTATTCAATATTCAAAACTCTAATATTTATTAGAAATCAATTGAAGTGATTTTTCTCATCAGCAATGTGAAAATATTTCAAATTATATGTAAAAATAGAATTGTCACACAATATTTTTTTGCTATTATACATATGGTTGTAGAAATTTTGATGTCATATTAATTGCATTGTTTACAGTAGTAGAAAAAAATGAAAGCTACTTAATATTCATTAACACTGGTTTTGTAACTGTAAAAGGATCTAGATTATATATAATTTTGTAATCATTTAGACAGAGTAGTTCTTGCTTGTGGGAGCTCCAGTAAAAAAATATACCCCCACCCCATGTAAGTTTAGATAATCTTTATGAAATTAACTGTGCTAAAATTTAGGCATAGAAATGAGTAAAAGTGTAATTATTTTGAAATATTTTTTAACTCTCAATTTGCAAGTTTTCCCGAGTTAGCAAGAGTTCCCCTTCTAGTGTCACGTCATGATTCTGGCGCCACGGCCTGAGTGTAGACCGGCTGTGCCTGAGGTGTAAGAATAACATGCAGTGTTCGGATTTTTTTTTTTCTTTCTTGACAGGCTGTACTGCATGATGTAACTAAACTAACCAGTGTAATCACCAGGTTGAGCTAATTGAGGGATAGATGATAATTTCTTTCATTTCCACCTTATAACTCTAATATAGAAAGGAAAATCTTTTTTTGCCTAAATACATAATAAAATTGGAAAATTACAATTAATTGGGGTTTGCAGATTATATTTATTTTTCTAGTAGAGCAAAAAAAGGGAGGGATTGACTGATTTGCAGTGTAGGCAAGTTAGCTGAAAATGGAAACAATTTGACCTTGGATCGATTATCAGTATTCCTAACAGTTGGACCTTCTGGAAATACTAATAAGCAATACTGGGCATTTATTTCAATAAGAATAGATTTTTACTTGTTTACATTGGCGAAACCTGATTAGTGATTAGAAATATGGTGAAACTCAATGAAAAAGGAAGGAATCCCTTTCTGAAATTTTCAAGAATGAGAAAATCTTGAAAGCTGATATATTTTACAAAGTTTCAAAAAGTATATAGCTGAATTTCTGATAATTGTCAATTTTCAGGTTAAAAAAATTTTGTTTTTCAACTTCATAGTTTCTAGAAACTTTTGCTTGGAATAAGTTCTTGGTAATGTTTTTTAAGATTTCTAATAGATGACAGAGCTGTTTAGCATGATTTAATGGAATTTTAATGCATAATTTGAATGTAAACTTGATAAAAACATCATTTCGGTGATACATGTTTTTTTGTGTTTAAACTGTGCAAAATATCAAAACATTAGATTTTTTTGCACGCCAATTCAAGTAAACAATGCAAACATATAATTTCTAATGCATAATGTGTAAATATTATGTAAATATTTTGCAAAAATATAATTTTATTTAATGAAATTCCTCTTTAGGTGTAAATTTTTAGGGATAACTTTATCATAGCTTTACTATAAATAGATTTAACTAGCCTCATTTTTGCAAACAGATAACATCCAGAGCTGGCTTAAGGATATTTTCGTGTGTGGGCAAAACAGTTTGGGGCCACCCTTTATATATATATATATATATATATACATATATATATATGTATATATATGTATATATATATATATACATGTATATAATATATATATATATATAAATACTCAAAAAGGACAAGTATTTACATACCCATAAAGATGTTAACAGGGACGTAAGTGGGCAATCTTGTCTGGGGGGTGTGTGAAGGAAATTTTTCCGACTAATATTGAAAATTTCCGACTTTACAAACAAGTGAGTTAACTTTTGTTTTTGGGCGAGTGCATTGCTGTTCTAGTGACCTTTATGCAGTTCAAAGTCTACACAGCAATTATTTGTTTTCATTTTCGAATGTTTGATGTATATGTCCAAATCATACCCCAATTTAAAAAAAGAAAAAGTCTCAAAACCAAATTTTTGGTTTTGAGGGTTTTGTTTTATAAATAATTGTACATTTGTTTAATTATCGGATGTGTTATGCAAATGCCCAGATCTTTAGCTACCAGTTGAAACAAGGCAAGTTTCTAGGGCAAAGATTAGTAGAATTTTAAATATATTTGGAAAAGTATTAAATTTTGTACATTTTGGGATTTTTCTTCGAATGCACTTGACACATTCCCAGATGATTGCCTGGTACTTAAAAACCTGTGAGTTTCTATACCAATAATTGGTTGTGTAAATTTCGGAACATGCATCTTTCTTTTGATAAAATTGGGTCTTTTGTTAGGTTTTTATAAATTATTAAAACTTTATTACTTTTTTCTAATTTCCGAATGCACTTTGCACATTTCCAAACAATTTCCTCAAAAAAGAGGAAAAAACGCGTTTCTAGGCCAAGAATTAGCTTTGTAAAACACGGGATGTGTATAATAGCATGCATATATACACTGTTCAAAGGAAATTAATATGACATGATTTGCAGTGCTCATAAGGGGTTGCCGTTGTTTCATTTCCTCGATATTTGTTTTCAAAAAATTGTCCAGACACGGACGTAAAAAAAAAAAAAGAAATTCCAAATAGTCCACCAGAAAACTTACCTACATGTGGCTATACACATATTCTTAAATACATTGAAATTACATTTTTTAGGTTATCTGATACTTATTTCGCCGCATCTAAAACAGGAAGTTTAGCTTAATTCTGCAGTTTGAATTCTACAGAAAGTTGTATTTATCTTTGCATTCTAACATTTTTTTCAATTACTACATTTTTTTTTAAGAAAACGCATCAAAGCAACAAATGCATCGCCCTTAATGAGATGCATAGGACTGCGGTTTCTCCCCGGTAGATTGCACATGCCTGATTGCACATGCCCGTGCGTTATGTTACGAGTTGGTATAATATATATGTTTTTATAGAGAGATGTTATCCTATAAGAGATAGTAATATTGAATAGGGAGGTGTATGACTCGTTTGTGACTGTGGATATTAGGAGCGGGTGGGAGGATCGGTGACAGTTGATGTCTGCCGGTTCCTGTTTCTGATGTATGGCTGTGGTGTACTTAGCCGAGCTTAGCGCTCGAAGTGCGCAGAACTTTGCTGGTTTATAAAAAATTTCAACTTCGATCAAAGTCTTTGAGATATACATAATTCGAAAGAACATAAGATTAAATAAACCAATTGCAGAGATGGGAAGTCCACAAAATATAAAAACATTTTTTTTTTAATTGAACACCAAAATTTTCAGTATAAGTAATTTATTACTGGAAACAAGTGCATGTTAAGTGGCGCAAACAGAATCAGAAATGAATGAAGTAATATAAAGCATAGCATCACCATATTTTATGGACAGCTGACTTTCAAAAGCAAAAAATTATGTTATTCATTATTTTGATCTATTTTACTGGCTTCTTCATCGATATTTAATATGCAAGATCATTTCATTACTTTTTTGTTTCCTACTCATAGTGGCAGCTCTAGTAGAAAGGTTGTGACTATTAAAATACCAAATAATGACCACAAAATATCTGAATACAATATTTCGCAACTATCAACTTTAGCTTATTATTTTGAAATAATGCTGTTTAATTTTAAATGATATTTTGGGGGATTTTTATTTGAACAAGAAAGAAATATTTTAATTTAAAAATAAAGTAATTGTAATTATAAATAAATTAATGATTATTTATTAATAAAAATATAATATATAAAATGTGTCTACAAAATGTACAGCAGTAAAATTATAACTAATGGAAATTTTTATTTATTGGACGCTCAACTCTTTAACATATTTTTTCGATTAATAAAGGTTTATAAAAACATTTCGACATTGTTACCATTTTAGTGTAACATTCTAATTTATACACAATTTAATATCGAACGGTCGAGTAAATGTTGCATTATTATTATTTAGTATTTTTCAAAAAGATGTCTGTTTCTATGTGTGGGTAACGCGTAGCAGAAAATTCAAGCTTTCAACAGTTTTGAAGATCTGTAAAAAAGTTAGTTGGCATCTTAGCATATGCAATCTTAGCTTATGCAAATACGCACCTCGCCGGGATTATTTTTCTTTTAAATTTCAATTAGTTTAAAGGTTATGAATATTTAAAATCGAAATTTCGTTGTTTCTAAATCCATTCCTTTAAATATTCAGAACACAAAGTTGCCAACAGATTATTATTTGAAGAATAGCAGATGTTTATAGACAATTAGCGCGACACAATATGGGTGATAAAATAAAAAATTCTAAGTTCCAGAATTTTACAGATATCATTTTGATTTTTTTAAATAAGCAATTATTTTATTTTTATAAGAATTCGCTCGATAAATATCTTCTATAGCACGAAAATATTCGAAGATAGTATTTAATTATCTAATTTTACTTTTCGGCATTTATTTCACGAAAGTGCAGCAGACAAAAGACATTAAGTGATTTAAATTGAGAAATTTTCTTATTTCTTGAATTTTAAAGATATTATTTATATTTTTCAAAATACAATTATTTGCCATTAAAAGCATTGTGAAAAAATCATTTAAACGGGATAACTACAATCATAATCCCGATTTTTACCTCCTTGCTTTTTGTTCAATCCTAAAGGTGTCGCAGCGCAACGAGAAAAAGCGTGTTTAAGCGCTTATTTAAGGCGTTTTTTTTGCTTAAAGGCGCTTATTTCAGGCGTTAATTTTGTACATGCAGATTAAATGCGCGCCCACATATGCAAACCGACATCACAATGAATCGTTTAGGTGTTTATAAAGGGCATATTACGCCCGTGTAGCATGTGCGGCCGCACAGTAGACTATCACTGTTATTTGCAATAGAAGCTAAATTCTATTTTCGTCTAGATTAGTCTAACTATAATGGAATTATCAAACAATAGTCTCGGCTAACAATAGGAAAACCAATAAATTGGTTGCTTTTACAGTATAGAAGAATGCATTTTAAAGAAAAACTTGCATGACTTAATGCTCTATCACTAAAACCGTTTATGTTTGCTAGTTCAATTTTGCTACAATATATTTTGGTGCTAGTCATTATAGTTTTATAAGACAAGCATGTAACCTAAAATGTTATCTATTTTCTTTTAGAAATTTCTCTGGAAAGGCATTTTTCCTGATAGCTTATCTGACATAATTCTATTTTTTTCTTTTACTTATTGTATTTGAAAACTCTTGAAATTAACTTTAAATTTCTTAACTTTCTAGTAAAAATTTGTAGAATGTAATAGATTTTAAATCGTATATTTAATAAAAGAAACTTTAAAAAAAATGCAAAGCACAAGTGCTTTTTCTGTGATGATATTGACGGGAGAAAATTTTCTAATATGATAATTATTGTTCTAAAAAGGTTTAATTACAGTAATTTAAGAAAGGGAAACACCTTAACTTTAAAAATTAAGGAAATGTATTAATTTTGAAAAATACATTGAAATTTAAATACGGTAGAAATAAAACTTGTAAAATAATACTTTCTTTCGGAATTAAATATTTTTATAAATAAATTTCATCGCAATTTGTACTATAATAGATTACTTAAAAAGATGATAAAGAACATTTTGGGGGGAAGGAGATGAAAAAGAGTTTATAAGGCAAAGATAGCATAACAGAGTCCTGCTGCTAAGAGAAAGTTATCTTTCGTGAAGGATTTTATAATGGAAATTGTACTTTATTTGTTTTACTGATCAGATAGTCAAAAAAGAACCTAATACACGCAACATGTCAAGACTATGCGAGCTGGGATAAAACTGAATTTTAATTTTTGACACTATTATAATATTTATTCAATTTTCTACATACATATTACCATGCATTTGATTTATACGACGGAATTAATAAAACATTTTTATTTCAAATCAGAAGATATAAAATTTCATACGAATGACGACCGCATTTAAATATGTTTGTAAATACTTGAAATTCCTTAATTACAAATAGTTTAAATACAAACATGTAAATATTGTTCATTTTTTCTGGTAATATATCAACCAATTATATTCCATAAGGATTGCGTCCCCATTGAAAATCTGTAGATCGTTTTTGCACTTTTTACTTTCCATGCAATACATGGTAATGTATAGGGAAAGTATTGGAATCATGCCGAAAATCGCAACTCGAGTTTTCGACGGATCTACACGTTTCGAGACCTCTAGAATACGAAAAAACCATTTTTAGCGTGACGTCTGTCTGTGTGTCTGTCTGTCTGTGCAGATTTTGTATCCACTCTAACTAAAAAAGTAATTGACCGAATTTCATAAAATTTGGTAGGTAAGTCACTTGTGGGCGAATCTGGTGCTGATTAGTTTTGGGTACAATTCAGGATAAAAGAACCCGCCTTTTTTTTTTGCGAAATGGCCCGCAAAAGCTTGTATCCACTTTAACTGAAAAACTAATGGACCAAATTTCACAAAATTCGCTAAATAAGTCACTTGTGGGTTACTCTGGTGCTGATTAGATTTTGGTACGATTCGGAAATAAATAGCCTGCCTTTTTTTGCAAAATGGCCCGCAAAAATCGTCAAAATCTAAACTAAAGAACTAGATATACTCAAATATATCCATTAAATGCTTGTTTAATACGTAATTTTTAACGACGAAAAGAATAAGACCAACCCCATTACTCTAGGACTAGCCGTTCTCGAGATATTTTAGTTTTTCGTACTTTCTCTAGGCCACCTTTGAAAATAAGTCCGGTTACCGAATGAGAAAGAAAATTGAATTAAAAGTGAAATAAATTTAATTAAAATAAAGAGAACGTTAATATAAGTCTGCAGGTAAAGTCATGTGCTGCCCACATCAGATTTTTAGTTCTCTGCAAGTAATACCTAATGCGGAATGGCAACATGAAAACTTGCTATATTCTACAAATTTGTGAACTTTTTAGAGACAGATAAATTCAGTCTTATCACGCAGTCGGCATTAAATTTCACAAAAATTGAGGCCATACTACACAATTTATCTGTGGACTATGACCAAAACCAAGCGTTAATGGTTACTGAACTCGCCTAAAGGGGACGTTCCCCAAACTAGGATAACTTTAGCATCTATGTCGGAATCTGCAATGGGACTATCCTATGTTTTGGAACGCCTCTCTTTGGTGGTTTCTGTTAGTATTTATAACTTAAAAATTTACTGCAATTTAAGAGTAACTTTATTTAAGTTATAAAATTAATAACATTTTAAGTTAATTAATCAAACTTCCAATTTTTTCAATTTTAATTTTTGCCGCATATGCAGCCATAAGTCAAACACAATGTTATTCAATACTTATATTTGTAGAAATAATTTGTTGATATCATCCCTAGAATTTTTTTCTCTCGAGTTCTGCGTTTTATACATTCGTAGCATTTTTCAGGGTTACGAAGCCTAACTTTTTTATTTAATGAATTGGTTTAAATAATTAGTTGCAAATATGTTTTAATATATTAAACATGTTTTCACACATAAGTTTAGGCAAATTATTTTACTTTCAATTTAAAAAAGGAAATACATCATCATAAAGAAAAACAAGCAAAAATAAAAAGCATTATTTTTTCGCCCTCATCAATTTGATATATAATATTCTCCCGAAAAATAATCACAGTATGAAAGGGCAAATTGCATAGATTTTATAGATTTTAATATGAATAACATGTATGGTTGGGGAGTCTCTAGCAGACATCCGGGCGTTACGAAAAATATAAACACTTAGGGCGCTTATATCTCCGAACCTAACAGATAAAAATATCACCAACTTTTACTTGTTTTGTTGGAAATATAGTACCTTTTATGTATATATAGAGATAATTTCAATATTTTAGTATATTGGCATTTTTTTTCGAAAAACTAAAAAGTTTTTGTCGTAGAGAATTTTAGTCTCCTTGCTTTCACTCTCGAACTATTTTCAAAATTATGAAAGATAAACCATAAGCAATAAGAATGTTTAGTACGAAATCCAAGTTCTAGCTTAGTAATGGGTTTTTATAGATCTAATGCAATTTTTGAGGAATCGTCTTATCAAGTTTAAAAAGATTGAAATTTTCCTGTTTTTTAAGTTTATAAATACTTATTTCTCGAAAACGAAAAGTGGCAGCTATGAACAATATTAGGTAATTTGTAGCCCTTTGAAAACCATATAGGAGTGTACAATTGGATTTTGGATAGGTTCTTAGTTTTTGAAATATAGTAGCAACAATTTCGATATTTTAATATTTTGTAAATGTGGTCCTAATTTCGATATTTTAATAATTTAAAAAAATTGAAAAAGTGGTTCTAATTTTGATGTCTTAATATTTTGAACCATTTTGAAAAAATGGCTCTAATTTTGCTATTTAATTATTTAAAATTATTTTAAAATTGTTAAAAAAGACATAATATCTACATAGAAAAATGTTATTCAGGCGAAATCATTTCGACTCGGGCCGTGCCGAAATTTTATAACGCTGTTTCAGGCCAGGCTCGAACTTTGCTTTTAAAAAAGGCCGGACATATTTTGAAAATTTTTCTGGGGCCGAATATATTTATTTCGCCAGGCCGAACATATTTAATTTTAAAAATTTTTCAAATGAATTTTAATTGAATACATGAAATAATAGTCTTTATTTCACCTATATATAGATAAATGTTTAAAAAAAAAATTACCTCAATTCTTCGTAGAAAAATTTCACTCTTTCCCGGCCGTTACCTTACACCTTTCTGGTAGGTCGGACGGTCTGGGTCTCAACTCTTTCCCGGCCGTCCAAATAGTTGCTCAAGTCCTCAGGATGAGTCGGACGGTCTGGGTCTTCAACACATTCATGTTTTTAACATATATGTATATAAATTATTTCGAGCCGGATCAAGCCAAGACTCAATGGTCTTTGGGCAGGGTTTAAGCACTGGTACAGTCGTGCCAGATAGGGAAAAAAATTTAAATTTTCAGCCCATTCTGTCCCGTATTGGAACCACTGCTGATCTTTTTGTATAGTTTAGTGTTTCATTCACAATTTGTGATTTTATTTTATCGCAGAAAATTTATTTAAATGACGTATGAATTGTTAAATGATACCTTTAAAAGCACAAAAATATTATAACAAAATTTAAAAAAGGAATAAAAATAAATAATAATCATTATGAGAAACGTATATAAACAATTCTTAAGCATGCCTTTAAATAATTTATAAATACTACCTTACTTCACGCGGTCCCAACCCAGCTCTGCAAAAAATTGAAGCAATCTGGGCTGAATGAAGATTCCATGCTTTTCAGAATTATACAGGAAATACATTCATATTTTCTGAGCGTCATAAATTACTTGCCCAATTAAAGACACTTTTAAGGGAATGCATACTGGGTTTGCTTTCCAAATCCCTGGACAATGTGTTTTAGTATTTTTCTCCTGCTGTTTTGCCGATTGCACAGCGAAGAAAAGTGATTTTTTCCGAAGAACTCTTACCAAACCTAATTGCTCTTGCATGGTTTTGTCCCCACATATGGGTATTACAAATGATCTGCACCCTCCGGGTGCAAGGTCTGCTTCTCCGAATTTCCTCAAGTAAAAGGCCGAAAAAGATTGGGGACTTCCTGCCCTCGTTGTCATCGCCCTTCCAGGTGGCTCAAATGTATTTAAATGAGATTTATGACACTGCAAAGAAACCATTTGCCCGACGTTCATCAGATGGCTTTACTTCAACATGGACTTCAAGGATTTTGTTTCACACGAGAATCGGTGATTTTGTAGTGAACATTTAGAAATTAAAGTAAAATATAAGTTTTTGAAGTGAAATTTATGGTGAACAAAACTCACACTTATTCCGATTTCTTTTCCGAGTGATTGCCAAATTTTCCGACTTTTTTGAGTCAGGGGGAGTGTGACACCCCCCCTCCCCCCCGGTTCTTACGTCCCTGGATGTTAAGAGTATTTATAAAGTGATGGCCGGGGGGAGTAGCGACCCCCAACTCTCCGTTTAAAACTTTTACTGCCATGGCGAAACACTCCCGGTAGCCGAAACCTTCAGACCACTTCCAACAAGACGCTCACCATTACCTCAAAAAAATGTAAAACACACTAAAAACCAAGTCATTAATATAAAAACCTAAAATCACTTTAAACAATACTTCTAACTACCTAAAGATCTTAAAAGGGAGGGGATAAAACCCACTTCAGCATTAAAACTATAGTATGAAATCATTAACTAAGTGGTTATATTATGTATTTTCAAAACGATATTAAAATACCATAAAAAATGGACAAATACAAGCTTATTCCCAAACCTGACTGTAATAGCCATGGAAACCATATTGACTCGAACCATTAAACTACTAGTGTATGAAATTATTAAAAGTGTGGTTATTTTTATATACTACAAATAAAAACCAAATATCAATTTGCGGTCATAAAACAACTAATGTATAAAATCATTCATAAGGTGGTTATTTTGTACAGTTCAATGAAAAACCAAATAGTAATTTAGCAATTTCAAAAAGTGAATAAAAACCAACTTTTAAAATTCACCATAATTTTCACACGAAAAAACCGTCACCATTCTCATAAAACCTTTACAACAAAGCCTTACAGGCAACTTTGAAAGAAAAATCAGGTATACAATACCCGAAACTTTCTAAAATCCAACTATGCTTGACATTCTATTATAACATGACAATGTATGACAAGAATTATGCAAATAATCAAACTGTCAATGCCAATGACGTTATAGGGCTCATGTAATGCGCATGAGAACAACGTACCATACGGCATTTAAAACGATGTTCTCACATATGGGTAAATGGAACTGGATTTTCTGCTTTGATACTGAAAGTTCTGTACATAGATGCCTTTGAGAAGTACTCGACAGCACTACGAACAATTGTCGGAGTTAGAGAGAAGTCGCATCATAAGACCAAGGGAAACTGTTTGGTCCAACAGACTATCAATCGCTATCTTGGTCGGAGCGATATGGTAGTTCCTCAGTGATGGAAACAGTGAATCAGAGAAGACCTATGTAACCATCACAGAGGCCCAGAACCCCCAAGACAGACAACTGCTCGAGAAGATATTGCAGTCAGTAGAGGAGCCACGTCTATACCAATGGTGGCGCTATCAGCCATTTGAAGGCATTTGCCACCCCCATGCATTCTGTATCAATGTATATTATTCGGAGACGACTGGCAGAAGGTGGGATTAGTTGTCGACATCCATTAACGTGCCTACCACTAACCCATCAACACAGACAGAGCTGTCTGGATTGGTGTTGAGCTCGGTCAACATGGACAGTGTCCGATTGGAGGCATGTTATCTTTAGCGACGAATACCGTTTCTCTCTCATTGCTGATGAATACCACATAGGTGTGTGGAAAAGGACTGTACTTTTTTTCATGATTACACACAAGAAAGATACTGAGAGCAAAACATCTAGGCAAGAACAGGAGGGGACCAATCCTCCTTAAAACAGGATCACCATCACCTTACGAAAATTATTTTATTTCAATGACCTATCAAATTTTATTCTCATCTAAATTTAGAACTCTAATTAGCGGTTTAGAAAATGTAATGCTATACATTTTTTTCTACATACATACATAATATGCAGCATTAATTCATAATACGTAACTGAAATATTTTGAATTTTATTTGTAATTTCCCTGCATATAAATAATGTATAGGGAAAATATTACGATGGGTTTGAAAACTCTTAATTCAAATTTTCGACAAATTAATATACGTGTTGGATATCCTTTAACCTGTGATTACTTTTAAAGGAAAGTCTGTACGTATGTGAATGTAATGTATGTATGGGTGTGTATAGGAGTCTAGAGAGACATTTCTAGAACAAATGGAGTGAAGTGAACGAAATTTATTTCAAACTTCTTTTAAATTATAAATTTAAAAAAAAGGCATCCAAAAATGTTAAATAAGCAAACATGTTTTCAGTAGAAATGCAATGGAACTTACTTTAGAACGATAGCACGAACCGTTCTCGTACAATTGTACTTTTTTCGAATAAATGGATCACACTATGCATAAAGTTAATAAAAGAGTATTTATACGATAAATTTATTAACGACATTTTCATATATATATAGCGCATTCTATGCACGAGAAAAGACATGTTAATTTTGTTTTGTTCAATAATGCTATAAATTTCTGTTTACGTTAGTTAATGCACTGCTAATATCATTGTGAAATAAATTCTAGAACATGGATATAAGGTTTTTATTTTACGCAAATAGCATCTATATTTGGGGTTTCTGTGGAGGGAAAACGGAGCGTTACGAAAAATGTAAACCCTTTGGGCGCTTATAAAAATAATTTCAATATTTAGAACTGTTTTCCTAGAAAACATAAAAAGTATTTGTCCGGGCGAGTGTTTTTTATTCTTATTTTCATTTTAAGCTATAAAATATAGATATAAATAGTAAACGACAAAAATTAGTACTAGGAAAGTTGATATCAAAATCAATATTATTAAAAAAAGCTTTTATAGTTCTCAAGTAATCGTCTTGCCAAACTGAAAATGATTGAAAATTTTCCATTTTTCAAATTTGTGATGATTCATCTCACAAACTAAAAGATCTAGCTTTGAACAATAAGCATGAATTTGCAGCTCTTTGAAAGACCTACAAGTGTATATAATCATCTTGTCAAGTGGAAGAAGTTTTTCAAGCTTGCAATGCTTATATCTTGAAAGCTAAAAGTGATAGCTATAAACAATAAGCAAGAATTTATTGTTCTTTAAAAATCCTACAAGTGTATATAATTGAATTTTGGGTCACTTTCCTGGCTTTTGAAGTATAGTGGTTATAATTTTGATATTTTAGCGTTTTTACCTGTGTTTTCCAATGGATGGGAAAGCTGTAATATTTGAAATGCCATGATTGTTGCAGCTCTGTCTAGTTACTTACTCTTTTGTGAAATATTGGTGCACAAGCACGATATACTTTGTTTTGTTTAAAAAAAAATAGGAATTTAAATGAACTTGGAAATTCTAAATATATTTAATGATGGATGAGGTTTGAACAGAATAGCTGGAAATATACGTACAAGTACATATTTATGTGCGGTCAGACAAGTTTATAGATTAACTAGAATGTAAAATCTCGTCAGTGAGTTTAATTTTTATACAGCAAATCATATTGGTAAAATAACTGAATATATTAAAATGGAGTCTATGGTCGGAGTTTCCAGATGAAATCGGGATGAAAACGAAAAGCGCAAGCTAGCTATAAATAGTTCCTGAGTGCTTTGAAAGCCTGTAAACGAAACAAATGAGTATGAAAAAATCGAATAAACTCATTGAACATTATTGGATTTTTTTCTTACAAAATATTCATGCAAAACAATTCCAGCTCCATCAGACTGGAGCCACCGCCAATTATATTTTTCGGAATCTATCAGGAGTCAGAAGTAACTTACTGCATTATGTAGTGCCATGAAAGTTGTCCTCATCATTTTTTAAAATAAAATTTGAATTTGTAATTGGATAAATTTTATGAATTATTTGTACATCTTAGCAGTAAAACATTATAAACAAATCAAACAAATGATCTCATGAATTAGAAAAGGAGAAAGATGAAAAAAAAAGCATTTCAATTCCTAAAAAACTAATATGTAATATAACGGGAAAAGTCAAAATTTTGCAGGTTATTATCAGCAATTTATTTAAATAGCTAATCTTTAAATATTAAATTAAAAATGCAAAAATATTTAAATTTATTGCATTTTCGATTTCGCAGATAAAAACCTGGAATCCTATTTCGAAGATGTTTGTGACTGTCCATTGTAGCCCCTCTAAAATCTGATTCAAATACTGCAGGGACATAGATACAAAATAATGGAATACTAGCCAAATTACAAGGAAATTTTACACCTTGGCAAATTTAAAATTTGTTTTATTGTATCACTGGAACGAATTACCCGATGTTGACCGGGATGTAAGTAAACATTGCTACGTAAATAATACATTTACAGATACCACTACTCAATTTTCTTCAAATACTAAACCAGAGCTAAATTACCACGTATGCTATCGGCAAAGCAAAAATAAAATGCACCTTCTCCGTAATGCAAAAAATAAATGAATGAAAGATTAATAACCTCTAAGAGATGAACGTGGCATTAGATCATTACGGTAGCTATTAAATCGTATGAGTAGCTGTTAAATCATATCGATGGCTGGTGGTTCTGTAACTGTTAAATCACGAATAAAGCTGCTAGGTCATATCGGTAGCTGGATATTATCTGATTTTGGAATTTAAAAATTCGTTAAAAAATCTAATTAAAATTTCGAAAAAAGGCCATTGAGATGCATTAGTTCAGGTATAGATGCGACTGTGTGAAAAAAATCAAGTGCGGTGGATATCGCGAGGCATTGTGGATAAATAAAAGCAGACAGATTTTTCTTTTTATTATTAGATTCACTGGGGCTGAAGACTATAGAAAAGTAATGTTTAAAATGTCCCTGAGTTTGTGCCAAGTAAATGAAAATATATAAAAAATGTTAGAAGATACAAAACCTAATTCAAATGCAGGAAAAATATGGAATAACAATTAGGAAGAAAATGGGAGGGGGGGGGGTTAAAAATTAAAAATATCCTTATTCTGTGTCAAAAGATAAAGTGCATCACAAAATTAAGAGAGGAAAAAAATCTTATTTGCAATCATTGGAGGACAAAGCGGTAAAAAACGCAATATTTTTTTCATTTTGAAAAAAATAGTAAACGAAATTATCTGAAAAGAATTTAGAGATACATGACCCCAACAGAAACACAAGGAATGCTTCCAAATTCATTAAAAACAAAGGGGGGGGGGGTTAGAAATTAAAAATATAACTTTCAAGTGGGATAAGAAAAATATTCTAACTAGTCCATATATATTCGAAAGTTATTTAAAAAAAATTATAATAAATAGAAGTATGTTTAAATAATTCTTTAAGCTAGATTTAAGCTCAGCTTTTTAGCTTCAATGAACGCTACGCCACTGGGTGTAAGTGAGAAGAATTGATTATCTCAATAGGGTCCCCTATATGAAAAATGTAATTGATTAGTCAATGGGAGAGGGGGTGTACTGAATGTAAAGGTAATTACATGACTATGAATAAGTTGCCCCAGATTATTCAATTAAAAATGCTATCATAAACTATTTATCACAAAATGGTCATGTACACAAGTTACACTTTCTGTATTACATATTATATATACATCTCTCCCTCATTGGCGAAAATATTACATTACTTTTCTATAGAAGATATATTGGAAAATGAAAACCCGCTCTATTAGCTCCATCCATTCAATCGTTGAGTTCTTGGCTATGCCTAAAGGTGTACAGAGGGATAAGGATAATAAATTGCGTGGGTAGAAAAAAAATCACAATATCAAATGTGCATTTTACAAATTCTAAGACTGTTTACTTAATACTTTATCTAAAAGTGTATTACATTATAATTATAACTAAAATTGCAATTGTACAAAATTAAATGTATATCTATGCAGAAATTTATATGCATGAGCAAAAG
This sequence comes from Amaurobius ferox, assembly GCA_951213105.1. Classification (NCBI taxonomy): domain Eukaryota; kingdom Metazoa; phylum Arthropoda; class Arachnida; order Araneae; family Amaurobiidae; genus Amaurobius; species Amaurobius ferox. The sequence goes on along the minus strand of OX578142.1, from coordinate 106,355,345 downwards.
AATTTGTCAAATTCGTAGCTATTGTGCCTATAGAATAAATGTATTAATTTACAAAATAGCTCTAACAATTTTAGAACAACTTTTGCACTTTTAAGCGAATATTCATAAGGAAATATTTTACTTCACAAAGTCCTTTTGTATTTTTTTTTATGTAAATGAAACTGGAAAACATTATTAAATGAAGATCATTTTATTCCCTCGTACTATAAATTGACTCTGAAATCATTATAGAAGAACCATGTATCATCCTTTAACCCATTAATATTTTAATAAAATCCAAAAAGTTACATTAATTTCATTTATATTAAAATGGCACAGAATTGGTTTAATTTCAAAAGAATTTTTGGATGCGCGCGCAAAAGTATTATATAGATATTATTTTGGTACTTAAAATGAAAACATTTCTTTGTTTATCAATATTATTCTGTGGTCAATTGCATAATTTAAACTCACCAAAATATTTAATCTAATAATAAATCTATATTCAGCAAAAGACAGTCAACTAAGAAATTTTAGGAAAATATTTTAAGTAATTGAAAAAAATTAATTAAATAGTTATAAAACTCTTAACAAAAGAAGACAACTCATAAGACAGACATATAAACAGCACGGCAGTGATATAACGCAATACTCTGACACTTCTAGCTACTGTGCTATCTAAATGGAAAATGCACAAAATACTCTGTGGGAAAATGTTTCAGCTGTACTCCAGCTAAGCTAAATGAGCTTCAGTAAATGACCAAAAGAACAACTATTCTTATGGGACGCTCCGGGGCTCCAGTAGGCTGTCGGCATATTTTATGACATACAAATACCCTTTCTTTCTGCCCCTTCCAAATTTACAACCTTTTAGAAGTGCGATAGGGACCGCATCCTTGTTTTTACAATTTGAATTCGAAACTAGGACAAATCGTGAGAATAGCCCTCGGGCTCTTTAGTAGCCGGAATTTGTGGAAAACAAATTCTCCTTAGGGATTACAGACTTCACCCAGCTGCAAGCTGTATAAAATCTAATAATCTCCTAACTATTTGAGCACATGTATTTTCCAGGTAAACTATACATTGCTGCAAAAAAGGCCTAATTACATGAGAGGAAAGGATTCTAAAAAGTTACATCAATTTCATTTATATTAAAATGGCACAGAGTTGATTTAATTTAAAAAAATATTTTGAATGCGCCCGCAAAAGCCATTCTTACTACACCTAATTTCACTTCCAAATGGCTGCCCCTAATTCGGCCGCTGTGGGCAATTGCACACACCTTAAACTGGGCCTGATAACATCATTCAAGATTGATCTCTCAGAGTTTTTTAGAATTCTAATAATTTAATATATTTTCTTTATGAGGGAAAATAGTCATGTCATCTGAATGATGCAGCATCGCTGAAATGACTGTTTATATGGAAGGGCTAATTAAACAGTATTCTTATAATAATGTAATGTGCATTGAATCATTGAATAACAACTTTTATTATACAACAAATTAACTTTTTTTTACAAAAAATGGCAAAAATTCTTTAACACAACATTACAGCCTAAACATTAGTACATACAAAAATGAAACATTGCCACTATCACCCCTGCAGAGTTTCACTCAGATAGAACTGCCATAGGAGGGTGGGGGGAGGGGTATGTATGCCATATGTCCGGGATTTCCCCGGGCAGTCTGGATTTTGAAAGTGTGTCCAGGTGTCCGATCTGGTGTTAGTAAAATGTTCGTGGTAAGCAATCAAGCAAGCAAAAAAAAAAAAAAAAAAAAAAAAAAAAAAAAAAAAAAATCAATATTTTAAAAAAAGAATCCACTAAAAATATTTATATCACTGAACGTAAAAAATAAAAGAGGTTGAAAGTAGTGATGAATTTGTTAATAACATGATGTCAGATGCCATGAAAATAAATGTCAATTTGCTGTTTGATGATATTTTTGTTATCAACCAGATATTTGAGAAATATATTCCAGAGTGGGAAAAAAATAAGATATCTTTATCCCAAAAATGGACTGATTTATTAAAGTGTGTTATAAAATCAGATCTTGAAAATGAAAATAAGTGTTTGAATTTGTGGAAGATGGTAGAATTCTTTTTCAGTTTACCTGGTACATCAGCATCAGTCGAGAGACTTTTTTCCATAATAAAAAATGTTTGGACACCAGAGAGGTGAAGACTGTGTTCAAACTGTTAAAGCTCTAATGACAATAAAGTACAATATACTGTTGTCATGCAGCAATTTTTATGAGGAAATTAAAACCAATGAAACTGTTTTAAAGAAGACTTTTTCTTCCAAAAAATATGAATGGTCAAACTGCAATTTGCAAGAACTTCCAAATTTAGTATGTACTGGTGATAATAAGGTTGATGATCCACAGCCAGGATACAAATCAAAATGAAATAAATGAATTACAGAACAACTTTGATTTGTATAGCTTCCTGTTCCAATAAAAAGTGGTATTGTGTTATGGAAAGTTTGTGCAAAGTATTTTAATTTTACCTAGTAGCCTATTCTGTATTCTAAATATTATTTATACATTCTTTAGGCGAGGCACAGGCACCGACTTTCAAAAATTTCGGGGGTTGCTTAAAAATTAAAATATCTTTAAAATTTTTTAATTGTTCGGAAAAATGGTAACTTATCATGAATTTAATGAAGTCCTACTAGGTTTACAAAATTGATCAAGATGAAACATAAACCCATGCAGAACTTATATCCCCATCAGTGGCGTCTCCAGACCGAAATCCAGGATGGGGGACAAATGGCCTAAAAAGACATAATAACATAAATGAGAAAAGCATTTGCACTCTCATTTGCTAGTAATTTCTATTATTACTTATACAAAATGTATTTAATCGGCACCGCCTGTTATCTCCCAACAATAAATAAATAAAAATAATAAGATTAAGACCTGATCTAGAGTCAAAGAAAATACCTCCCACCATACTTTCCTCCATCAAAAGAAACAAAATAGAAATAGCAGAAAGGGGAAAATTGTTATGCCAATACATTCCCCTTTTCACACGATTAAAACTAAAATTTTGTTAAATTATTCCATTATTGGAATGCATTTGGGGTAAACAGTTCTAAAAATTAGAACTCTATAAACATTTTTGCCCTAAAACCAATATGTAAAAATATAGCTTTCCGGAATAGGGTTCTGTTGTACCATTTGCAGGAGCTTTAGCCAGCTTTAATGAAATATGAGAAAATGTTTTTCCTAATATTATTTACTAACTGCTTTCGGCGACCATCATGGTTGTTTTTTGAAAAAGCTCATACCTTGCAATAGCTTTCTTGCAGTAACTGTAGACCACGTACCTATGCTATGCGCATATGCCGGTCACAATTCATGCAGTAGTTATTAATCATGTACCCAACCGTTACGCGAGAGCATGCAATCCGCATAAGTTATATATACAATAACGATAACCCCGCTTCATGAAAAGCGAAAAGCACACTGTGCAATGTAAATGATTTATTAAAGATTGACGATGTAGATTCTGTATTAAAAATATGTTTGAATTAAAATATTTCATTCTGTATTAACAGATTTCCTTAAATTTTGAAGAAATTCTGATTCACGTTGTTAATGTTTTATTAAGAGGATGTTTTAATTAAATATATCATTCTATATTAAAAAAATTTCTTAAGTTTCACAGAAATTCCAATTCGTGATGATCCTGTTAGTAAAAACTACAGAAAAATCCTTAAAAAAAAATCCTATCATCATTTTAAAGCTGAATCGGTAGATCATCATTCCAAGTAACATAAATCATTCCATTCACGTGACACAGTTGATGTTTGTGTATATTTTTATTCTGCACAGAAATTGAAACTAACATTTAAAAATAAAATTTACACTATGCAAAACACACTTTTATATGCTAATAGAAGACATATTACTTTCAAATTTTCATCCATATTAACAATAATTAAATGTGTGACACAGTTGATGGACAATAAAGATACGCATCGAAAATGAATAATAAAATTGTTTTTTCATAACTTTCCTTAATTATCATAAAGTGGCAAAACTTTAAACAAATATAAAACAAAATTCTAAGTGATATTATTCTAGAATTTAATGTCATTGCTGTCGCCATCTAGTAGAAGAAAATGATTTTTCGAACATCGTCGCATTATCGCCGATTCTTACGGACAAGCACGTACGTATAAGCAATTTTGCAAAAAATTATAGTTAAAAGTTTTAAGAAAACGATATTTTTTACAAGTTAAAATAGAAATTCTTAAACTTCAAACATTTATTTCCATTATTTACGTTTTTTACTTATGTAATTAAGAGATGAAAACTCGACTCATCACTGGGGGGACAGTGATACAGATGATGAATTTGCTGTTTTATCATGTCAAAACCATATTTAATATTATTGAAAAATATTTTTTTCTTGAAAAATATATAGAACAAAATATATTCTAAACAAATACGGCAAAAAATATATGTTTTATTTATAATTTTTTTTAAAGCTCAAGGGACCCAAAATTGATGATTATCAGAAATTCAGCCATATGCATGATTCTTGCTTCTTAGCGTCAACACTGGACAGCTGATAAGTCAACATTATTGGGCTTATTTGATGATCTCAGTTCACTCTTGGAATAGTACAATAAGATTGATACTTTGAAATATAAATATCAATATTTTAAAAATAAAATTACAACTTAAATTACTTTCTGAATTTTTCAATAGTTTAATGCAATGGAAAATAGGTTTAAGTTTATATATGATTATTATTTACACTTATGAAAAAAGTTATTATACAAGGTGCGACAGAAAGAACGTTCTGATTTGGCAGAAGAGTTGCTTCGCTCATAGTAGAGGTACAGCAGTGGGCATGGTCTCTTTTGACTTGTTTGCGCATGCCATTTTTAGTTACCATCATGGCTTGGAGCAGAGAGCATCGTGCTTTTGTTGTTGAGTTTGTTACGAACGGTGAATCTGTGATAACGATGCAACGGGTCTTCCAAATACGCTTTCAGCTCGGACATCATGATCCGGAAGATGTATGGTTTCAACAAGATGGAGTCACGTCGCATACCTCTAGAAGGTCACTTGGAATTCTCAGAAGCATGTTTCCGGCCACCCTGTCTCTTTATGGGGTGATATCGTTTGACCACCGCGTTCGGGGGATTTGGCCCCATGTGATTTTTTTCTGTGGGGCTATCTTAAATCAAAAGTGTACCAACACCAACCAACAAATTTGCAAGAACTCAAGGCAGCAATTACGCAAGAAATCACAGCGATTCCGTGGTACATGGTCCGTAGATCACTGTAAAATTTCCAAAACAGACTTCAAAACTGTATCCACAATGACGGTCGCCATTTAACTGATGTACTCTTCAAAACTTAATTGATAACAATGGCATACCGTGTACTTCTCAAGTATAAAAGATTTCTTTCTCTATCTTGCTTTGTATTTCTTTTTATTGACGTTCCAAATCGGTACGCTCTTTTTGCCGCACCCTGTATATTCAAATAACATTTTTACTTGTATCTTCTCTGGATAATTAACAACTATCCAGGTACCATTCCTTTCAGCAGCATGTCACCATAGTGAAAAATTATGCCACCTTTTCTATGACAATCCTAAGTATTCCACCTCATAATAAATAAATATATGAAATATATAACGCACTAACAAATATATACCTACCAGATACACATTTTCCTGTTCTGTTAGTTAAATCAAAATGATAATTTATCTTACAAACACACTGTGCACGTTCTTCTGTTACAGTTAAGCAGCGGCTATTTGGATCCCTCTGAAGACAAAATTTGTCATCTTTACATTCAACAGTAAGATGAGCAACTATAAATCATAAACATACTTTAAATATCACATATTGAATATGTAAATATATATTTATGCTCAATAAACTTCACATATCCCATTATTTTTTTCTTCCTACTTAAGATGATTTTAAAAGTATAATATAACAAAAATAACCCATATATAAAAAGTGCCCAATACAAATAAAAATTATTACCTATGGTATTTTTCAAAACATACAAGCAAACAATATGTAGAAAACACTTTGTGCCAGTAGCGTAGCATGAGATTTTTGACTGGGGAAGCTGAGTAATTGGAATTTTAACTTGAAAAAGGATTTGGTATTTCAAGTGAAATTTATATTGGAACTCGTAATGAGTTTTATTTGTTTGGTGAGTAAAATAAAATAATTTGGCATAAAAATGCAAAGAGTGGATGCATGTGAATGTTTTCCACTGCAAATGATTTTTGACAAAAGTAAAAGTTTTAACAAAGATTATTAAATGATGCTTACTACAATTAGCCTGCACAGATATAACTAGTAATACACAAACGCGTCTCATTGGAAGTACGATTGATAGAAAAGTTTTGATTTATGGTATGATTTTTTATATTCGTGTATTTCGATACTCTTATATCTGTGATTACAATCTGAAATTTTGTATTTTATACAAATTTTTCCTATTCCCTATAGAAATATTTTTTCACTCTATTCAGATTAATTTAAATTATTCATTATTTCATGATCAGCTATGCAAATACATTAAGTCTAGTCACCTCTTTTAAAATGAAAGAAAAAGCATCAAAACAAATACTAGTGACTGATAAATTATATTGTTGAAAAAATACAATCTGTGCAAGTATAATAAATTTCAAAACATGTGTATGATTAGGCTGCAATCACAGATAACATTTATAATATGTAACCTAATTGCCATAAATTTCATCTACATTTAAATTAGAATTACTGAATCCTTAGATCAACTAGAACAGTGCATCCCAACTTGGGGTGCGCAAAAGGATCATTGTGGTAAGTGAAAAATTTTCAGAAATAGTGGATGCAAATAAATTGATGTTTTACTTTAACCAGATAACCTTCTCTCATTGAGAATGTGGGCTAAAATAAATTGAAATTCCATTTATGCAAAACTAAGTCTGTATTCTCTTTTTGTTAATTTATAGACTCTTATGAATAATTCTTGTTTTAAACAAGAATAGCCCAGATTTCAAAATTTTGCAAAAACACATACCATATGCTCATGACGTTTCTTATAGAGGCTAGTCTCTTAACAATGGAATAGAAATGAGGGAGAAGTATAAAGAACCAAGCAAACCTCCCCCCCCCCCTCTTAGTTCCCAAGGTAATGAGTAGCAGAGACAAAAGAGAGAATATTGATGACAGGGATCAGATATAGATCAGCCTGCTTGATGATGTGTAAGCCCAGGTGCTCAAGCCTGATAACATGGAAAAATTCGCATTCACACAGAATATATTCCTATCAAATGAAGATGCCTATTGAGGCAAGAATGTCAAGTAAGAAGACCAATTGCAATCCTAATTATCTTACTATCAAGCATAAGTAATTCATTTGTTCTTCTGGTAAAGGGCACTTAAGTTCTTTTACTTGTCTTTGACCCTTTTTACCAAGCCAGAGGACTTGTGTTTAGGACATCAAGACCCATTGCCAGTTTGGGGCCTGTAAAGGCTTGTTCAGACCCTTTTATTGAAAGGGCTTCAGACTTCTCATTGTCCTCAATACATCTCATTGCCCTCAGTCATTATATCCATCAGCAATTAGTTAATGTTTGTATAGTTAATTGTTAACATAGTTAATGTTTCTAACAGGATGTTTGTATTATGCTCCAGAGAAAAGCCCAGTTTTGATTTCAGGAATTTCTGAGACAGTTTCTAACAATACATTATCAGTTTGGGATATTCATATATGCAGCAGCGCTGACTTCATGGGTTCAATTTATTGAACCTCCCATACTTCTGTTGTGTGCTCCTTGAACCCCTAATATTTTTGTGCATAGTTAGTGGGGAAAATCTACACATATATGCATAAATTTTGTTATCAATTATTTTTTATTATTCATTCCCTATTTACAAAGTGTATATAAAAATTTACCCCTCAGACTTTTTACTGTATTTTGAACACAAGATTTTAACTCAGAAATTATTTAAAGAGAATCTTTTGACATTTTTAACAACATTAGTAAAAGTACCTAAAAATAAATTTTACATTATTTTGTTACTTTTATATAGTTGAGTTGGAAATTCACAGTATCTGTATATTGTATATAATAATGATGAGCCTACAAAAGCAAGATAAGTGAAATAAATATTTATCGAGAGAAAAACAAATATTTTTTCTGTACTTAACAATAATTTGATTCATTTTAGATGTCTTATTGTACCAAATAATCTGAGTAAATGATATTTAAATTAAACTTTGCTTATTAGTAATTTAAAAAATGCATGGATCATTCAATTTAAAATTTTTGGAACCCCCCCAATAATTTTTCAAATCAGCGCATATGTATTTCATTCATAATTTTGAGTTTTTCATATCTTATAAGTTGTAAATTGAATGAAAACTCAAATCTGCATGAAATTGTAAAAACAAAATGAAAATTCAGATGCAAATTATAGAGAAATTCCAAAATAAAAATCCAATTATATATGCTTTATCCCATAAAATTGATTAAATTCTTCTATAATTAAAAAAAGAATTGAAGCATGGTTTTAATTAAAAGTAGTTATTAATACAAAATAAACAAATGCAATATTTACTTAATCACATGACATACGACAAAATACAGATGAAAAACATTGAGAGGAAAATCAGGGGGACAACTGAAGAAAAAGATACAAAATTTAAGGGGTACTATTAAAGGAATGGACAAAAGGAGATACAATTCAAATAAATAGACCGCAAGAGGAGAGGTACTCTACTGAATAAAGGTTGAGAATCGCCGAACAAGAATATAAAAAAAGCAAAGAAAGAAAATATCTAAACTTTATCGAAATAGAAAAACTACAGTAAATTTTAATGAAATTTAAACTTATTAATTTCTAATATGGTTAACTACAAATTAAAAATTAATCAACAATAAAAAGCGTATGCGACAATCTATTTACGAACTGTAATTCATTATTTCCATAACAGGAATTACATACATTTTAAAGAAATCAGCTGATCCAACATTTTGAAAATGATGCGGTATATACACCACAAACATTAGTCTCTTCTAAAAACAAAAACAAAGAGAAAATAAGTAGTACTAAAAATATAGGCTAGTATCACACATATCCCAACGAATCAAATTGCAGGTTGGAACGTACAGTTATCAAATGCTGAATTTGATTGGTGAAAATATTTTCGCTTGTGACTGCACGTACAAACCCGGCTTAGATATTATGTAAACAAAGAATTTTATTTCTTGTTCTATTATTTTGGAACTGCGCCAAAGAATAAAGGAGAGTTGATCACATTTGAAGTCTAGGAATATATAGTATCATTATTGTAAACTTTATCGCAGTATTTTCTGCTAATTTGTACATCTCCGATCAAAGACAGATTAGCTTAGCATTCCATTTTTATGTTTAGTGCATTAATCTTAGGCAATATGTGTATTCATTTGTAGCAAGTTGAGGTAATTATATTATGTTCTAATTTATAATGTTACTGTTCTTTAAATTTATAGGATTATATGCTCATTAGATATGTAATTTAAAACAAGGTAAGCGATCTATGTTTGCATTAATTGATTTTCACTAAATATCCGTCGTAGTTGTAGAAAATATAAAACAATGTGTGATTTAACTAATCAAAATGATTCTCAGGAAGCAGATTTAAATATGCAAACTATTCTACAGTATAATGTGTCCGTGTTCATGCGGAGTACGATCACGTTAAACATGTGGGTCTGTAAGTCCATCCGAGAGGTTGGTGGTAGGGGAAGGAGGGTACGGTTCCTGTGGATGCCTCCCCCACTAGGTTCCGGTCTAAAATGGGTGGCACTTCCCGGCCGTCCAAACAGTTACCTTACACCCTCCAGTAATAATGTGTGCCATTGGCTTACAAAACTGATAGGGTTCTTCGCTTGCAATTTAAGAGATTGCTAAAAAGAGTGTAGACATTTTTTAAGGAAATACATTCATTTCTTTATTCTTTTAAACCGATTAAATGGTATGTTATAAATTATTTAGTTAAAATGTTTACAGTATTTAAATAAATTTGCAAAGCAAGTAGAGAAAAAATCTTATTAAATTAATGAAATACTTCTGTAATTGAGACAGAAAGCAATCAAAACATTTAAAAAGTTTGTTAGAAATTTATGCTAGCGTATATAATTTTGCTCAGTGGAACATTTTACGTATTAAAATTTATTGAATTTTAAACATTCAAGACACTGTTAAACATGGGAAAGAAACTGGGGACATCTTTTGGCAGTATTAAGTGTTTTGAGGTGAATAATTGCAGAGATTACTCACATCGGATTTGTTAGTGGAGGATAGGAAAATGAGAAAGATTCATTCACAGCATATTACATCCAGATTGCATAGAATAAGTGTAATTTAGATCATCCAAAATCCCAGAATCTATGTCTAATAGGCATCCAGATCCCTCCATATATCATTGATATCCTGATATTACTCCATATACCATTGATGGCTGGATATTACTCTATATACCATTGATGGTCATCTCTTCTTATGAATGCTCATGGCAATATAGAATTGACGTGCACAGGATCATCTATATTATGCAGCTACTTGATGAAAATAGTCTTATTCCACTATACTATTGATTTTAATTTCTTTCGATACCCCTGGATTTGCACAGGTGATGTCTTGTGGCTTCTGCATATTAAAATAATATAACTTGATCACTTTTTTAATATTTTTCATACATTTTTAGGTTAAAGTATAGCCATTATGGAATTTGCCATTTCAAAGTATTGTCTAACTTTAAACAGTGCAGTCTGATTTCAGCAATCTTGAGGACTATCATTAGAGCTAATGCGCTGTGACCAACCGGAACCCTCAAGATTCTTCCTTTTTTTTCTTCGCTTACTGGCCCTTCATTTCAGAGCATTTGGATAAACGATGGACTTTTCTCCCTGCCATCTAGTGGCATGACGTTTCTCATAAAGGGTTTCATAGAAATGATATTTACAGATATTTGTATGACATCATTTAAGAACAAATCTAATACACAAACACCGAAAAAATGTATAATACTTAAATATTAGTTTCAAGAATTCTATTTTAAGCACTAATTATCATACAGGGAAAATATATAGTCATAGAGAAGTTGTTAGGTGCATGAAACGAATATAAATATAGTCTGTTAAAAATTGACTTGTGTATAGAACTGGCAAAGAGAGAACAATTGACTAAAAATGGCCTATAAACGTAAAATTGAAAGTTAATATTGAATTTGTAAAGATTCCTTGCAAATAAAATGCAATTCAATTTCTTTCAGACTTTAAAAAAATGCATGAAAATGCAGTTGTAATTAATATAATTTTTGTTTTCATAAAATTATACAAAAGTGTTTATATTTTATTTATAGCAAGTTACTTGTATACAAAGTGAATGAAAGTAACTTAAAAAGAGAACCACTATAAAACATTTACTCTGTATTAAAATAATATCAGACTCTTAATAGTAGAAAAGCATGAAATTTAAGGTGCATATATAATTTTACAAATTAAACACACACATATGGCAAATGACAGGCATTTTTCTCGTTTGCATTGTTCACCAGATATAAAAATAATCTCCTTGAATGTTCAACATAAAATATTGTATATGGAATAATCACTATCAAATAGAAAGCAATTGCTTTGAAATTCTAGAAACAGGTGTCCAATCTTCTCGAAGAATTTTCTGAAACATTGTTTCATAATTAGAACAGTTAATTTTTTAGGAAAAGTTAATCAACTCTTATTTTGTCGGTTGAAATGTAATTAAATTTGCATCCAGGAATATATATACAACAAGTAGTAGGCATTGTGAATGCTAAATATTAAAAGTAATTTTATTTAGCTTTGAAAGATGTTTCAGGGATGGTATGGAATAGTTTTCCAATATTTTAACAAAGTGTATGAATTCTTATTAACAAAAGCAGAAAAATATTGGTACTTAAAAATGTCACAAATTAATTATTAAAAAGTATATTTGGTATAATTTTTCTACAACTCAGGGAGTTACTTTTAAGTATGTGTTAAGTTTCAGTTTGTCATTAAATTTGTAATAGCAAGTAATAATATTACTAAGAAAAGATTTCCTTAAATTTGGTAATTTTAACAAAAAAATGTTCTTTTATATTATTACAATTTAGAAAAAATAATAGACTTGAAAATGTTATTTAAAGCATACAATTTTTATTGACTATAGCTGTCTTGAATTTGAGGCAAGTACTATAAACATCAACTTAATGCATGCCAAAATTTAATATTTGCTCTTCTTTATAAGCTTTGAAAAACAAATCCACAGTTTCAAGTTACTCTTTCAATAAATGGAACAATTTCAGAAACAACCAGGAGATCTTATAAATTTTCATGCTTTAATGTAATAAAAAAATTAAATTTGCAATATTTGTATAACTTTAAGCTTCTGTAGTAATGTATGTATATGATGCCAATCAAATACTAATTTTCATTTCTTGCAGAATAATAAACATGCATCAAAGGTATAGTCCATTTTTCGTTTTAGACAACAAAACGCTTTCAGAATTATCGGAATTCAATATTTTAAGTATTTTACTTCTGATATCCTTAGTGTTGAATATAAACTCTCTAAATTCAGTTATAAACACTTTACACTTTATTAGAATATGAATTGAAATTAAATTGAATGTCACTCATAGCAAGCCACTATCAGCAAAACTGATCTGTGTAACTTTTAAAACTAAATCTTCATTTTGCGAAAAATAAGATATATACATAAAAGAATTAGTATAGCAATTAAAAATAAATGAAACAAAATAAAATGTCATAAATCATAAAACAAAAAAAAGAATTATAAATGTAGGATCCCTGTTTTTTTGCATTCAAATACAGTAATTTATATTAGAACTATGAGCAATAAGTAGATATAACGTTCTTCTTTTATATCTGTATCAATACAGAAGGTCTTTCACACTTTATGGAAACGATTTTGTATTTATGTTTCTTGTTTGCATTTTAAGATAAAGATTTGGCATTTTCAATATAATCGTCTGCTACTGTTTTGTTTTGATTGGAATGTTGAATAAAAGATTTATTTTGAAAATGGCTCCTGAATTTGATAGATGGCTCGAAGGTTATATAAATGCGCTTTCCGAGGAAAAATATTTGTATCAGTAAATTGTAAAGCGGTATAAAAATCGAGGTTATTGCATTTCAAAGAAAGGTATTTTTAATATATATTAAATTCGAAAGGAAAAAGCGTCTAGCTGAAAGTAAAAATGAAAAAATGGCACAAAATCACATCCTAAGAATGTTCGAATGTGGGTAAATATCAAGAAATGGAAGTCTCTGATTCTAAAAGAAAATCCACTGACTCAAAAATCCATTGCATCCAAACTGGGAATGTCTTCTGGCACTGTAAGTAAAATCATTCATAAAGATTTGAAGTTAAAAAAGATGTTTAAAAAAATCTAAAGTTCATCTGCTTTTGCCAAAGCATATTTTGGAAAGAAAAATAAACTGTAGAAAATTATTTGAAAAACACCTAGCTGCTGATAAATGGAAATTTGTGGTAACACTCAATGAGGCATGGGTTTATTTAAGTGACTGTAATAAATAAAGAGCAATTTTCTATTGCTCAACTGCCGAAAGCGACCGTACGAAATGGCTTCGTCAATGTACAGAAAAGTTCCCAAAGGAATTCATGATAGTTTCAGGATTTTGTTTCAGTAGTAAATTAAAACTCAAATAAGTCTCAAGTAAAGCTAAAATTAATTCACTACTATCAGCAGAATATTTTAGAACCAATTTTTGAAGAAGAAATTCCAGTCTTATATGGAAAGGACATCAATAAAGTTGAGCTTCATATGGACAAAGCCTCTAGTCACACGTCTAAGTCAACTGCAACATATTTAGCAAAGAAAGAATCAGAAACAGAAATAAAAGGTATCCCATTTAATGAAATACCCGTAAAATCACCTGACGCTTCTCCTATGGACTTTTGCGCTTTCGGTTTGTTAAAACCGAGCCTTAGGAAAACGGCATCCAAGAACACTGAACGGACTTTGGAAAATGACCCAAGAGGAATGGGATAAAATTGGCATGTCAGTGCTAAGAAGAAGTTTACTTTCCTGGAAAATTCGAGCTAGAGCTATAGTCAAGAATCAAGGCAAATATAGAAGATAGAAGCAAATCGCCGCGAGAAACATGTCCTTTGTGTATACAAATTAATTATCAAAATCATTTCCATAAGTGCAAGCGACCTTCTGTAAACTAATTTAATGTAAGTATATTGACTTCCTTCGATTTTATTTTTATTTAAAAATAAGTATTTGAATGTGTAAATTTAAAAACCATTAAATCTATGCAAATTTTACAATGTTTAATTGATAATCTCAATATAAATGTGAATATTAATGTGCAATAGCACACAATATATCCAGTAATATATCCTAGCAACAACTAATTAAAGTCTAATACTTATTAATATAATTCATGAAAACTAACGTAAAGGAGGAAATTTCCTTAATTAGCTTACCCTTTTAAAAAGCATTCAGTTTTCTGTTATATCCATGGTTAGTACTATGTTGAAATTAAATTGTATATATCCAAAAGCCTGACCTTCATAAATATTTTAAAACTACATTATTATATAGTACTTAGTCTTTAAACTTTAATAGATATTTAATTTATAAACTTAAATGGAACCTAACACTATACAACTTTTAAAGCATTTCGCACATTACAAAATATAAACAACAGTCAACACTACAATCTACATCCACACAAAAAGAAGAGGGGAACAAAGAGGATTCAAAATCCCAACGCTTAACATAACGTCACAGTGGGCATCTCTCATCTAGGGCCAGGTCCAATGAAGAAGAGGAATCATGATAGCCCCAGACCAATCCATGGTAGCAAGTGGTACCTGCCATAGCCTAATGTGATCTGGTACATACCTAGAGCACATTAGGCTATGCAGTGATATAACAGGTGGGAGCAGGTCTGTAGAAGCACAATCCTAAACATAAATTTCTCTGTTTTGCAATCTTCAATTTTAGCAATCTTTGTATGGATCGTTAGTTATAACCTTTCCCATAGCAGGAGCTATGGGGGAGCCTAAGAGATCTAAACACTCACAAAGTTAAATTAACAGAAGTGGCCATTGTTATTCTAACAAGATTGCAAACCAGTACAATTTTTTAAATACTGTATATTTCCATTTATAAGCCGAGAATTTTTGGAAATTTTTCCCTATTAAAATAGAGGATTGACTTATGCATGAGTGAAAGATAATTTTTAAAAATTATCACACAAAAAAAATTAACACAGAATAAATGACAGAAAAACTTACACTTCAGTAGTTGTATGCTTATTTTTCAATTCATCCATCCTAATTCATTCACACAATCATTATTCAACATTCAAACATTCCACAATTAATCAAAAAACATTCAAATCCTGTTTCAAAGTTCACCAAAATGTGTTAATTACGTATCAGGTGTGCATCAAAATACATATTTTTTCTTCTTCTTCACTGGCGCGACAGCCCCGGGTGGGCCCTGGCCTTCCTTAGGATTCCATTCCATGCCGTCCTGTTCTTCGCCAAGGTTTTCCAATTAATCATCTTAATAATTTTCAGATCTTTTTCTAGGCAGTCACACCACCTAAGATTTGGTCTCCCTCTTTTTCAGGTACCAATTGATCTAGCCAAGAAGATCTTTTTTGTGGCTCGACTGTCATCCAATCTCATTAAGTGTCCTGCCTAACAATATCAGGCTCTCTAAATAATTTGTAAACCTCCAAGTTGATTCTTCTTCTCCAATAATTATCACACTTTATTCCTCCAAATATACTTCTCAAGATTTTTCTTTCAAATGTAGCAAGAGCTTCTTTGTCCTTCTCGGTCATTGCCCATGTCTCAGCAGCGTAAGTGAGAACGAGTCTAATCAAACTTTTATAAATGAGCATTTTGGTTTTTCTGCTGATAAAATTAGATTTCAAATATTTTTGTAGTCCAAAAAAACATCTATTAGAAGTAGTAACTCTGTTACGGACGTCTGGAGTTATATTATTTAATGTGTTCATTTCAGAGCCTAAATATTTGAAACTGTTAACATTTTCAAACCTGTACTCTCCTATTTTAAGATAAGGATTATTAAAACTGGTGCATGGCATATATTTAGTTTTATTCTGATTAATGGCAAGATGCATCTTACTTGCCTCAGTTTCCAAAGAAAGGAAGGCTTGTCTAAGTGCGTCCGGGGTTCGTGTGACAATAACAATGTCATCAGCAAATGATATTTTGCATATCATTTGCTGATAAAAAAAGAAGCACAATTTGCTTAGGTTTATAATGAAGTAGCTTTCCTTCATTTGAATGTAGCCAATGAGCATGAGTGTTTAGAGAGCCAATCAGGTGTCATCTTGTTTTGGCAATGAGCCAACAGGTCACAGGACATTTATCAGTGTGTTATGTGATTGCTATCAAGTTGGTTGGTTTTTTTGGGGGGTGTGTGTTCTTTGATTTAGTGAGCTTGTAAAACGTAATAAAATTAAAGAAATGGCACAAAGAGTTGACTGGTCACCCAGAAAGCGATGTAAAATAGTACTAAGTGTTAATGCTACAGTTATGAAGAAATTAGAAGAAATATTGGGGGAAACTTAACCAAAGGTGACATTTAAAATTTTTAAAGAGGTATAAGGAGACTCAGTCACTACAAAACCAGACTGGTAAAGGCAGGAAAAGATGCACAACAGTAAGTGATGATAGAAGAATTAAGAGACTGTGCCTAGGTGACAGAAGAAAACCATCTCTGTGTATACAAGAGTGAAATGGCTCAATGCAATGTGATGTTGAGTGCAAGGACTGTTCAGCACAGACTGCATAAATTTAGTCTAAATGCTAGAATTCCATGAAAAAAGCCATTTTTATCTTTCAAACAAAGGTTGAAAAGATTAAACTGGGCTAAAACCCATGTTAACTGGACAACGGAACAGTGGGGAAGTGTAATTTGGAGTGATGAGACCAAAATCTCCCTGTTTGATAGTTATGGTGTAAACTACATAAGGAGAAGAATCAGAGAAGATTTGCATCCTGGTTGCATTACACCAATCGTGAAACACCCAGTTAGTGTTATGATCTGGGGTTGTATGACATCAAGAGGTATAGGCAGAATTTGTGTGACCAATGGGAATATAAATGCCCAAAGATACATAAATAAAATACTTGAATCCAAACTGCAGTCTTCGGCACATGATCTTTTTCAAGGTAATGAAGCATTTATATTTCAACAGGATTCAGCTCCATGTCATGTTGCTCATGTGTTCAAAAAGTGGCTTCAAGATCATCATATTCAACTGCTGGAATGACCTGGGAATAGCACAGACCTTAACCTCATCGAAAATCTATGGCTCCGACTAAAGAAACTTGTTAGTCAGAAGCAACCCAGCAATAAAACCCAATTAAAAGAAGCAATAATTAAATCTTGGTTTCACATTATAACAGCTGCAGAAACTTGGTTCACTGTATAGGAAAGCGTTGTAAGGCCGTAATTAAGGCTAAAGGTTACCCAACTAAGTATTAACTGACATGGTGAGAATTTCTGTATATCTCATTCTTTCTATGTATTTCACTTTTCTTCTTTATAAATGCTGTTCTATTAAAAAATAATTCATAAATGTTATTTCATTACAATCTTGATTAAATTATCTTGCCATTGATATATAATTGTATGGTATTGGTACAAAAAAAAGGTGGTGTTATGAGCCATCATACCTCAAAAATACATTTTTTCCAAAAGGTTTCTACAATTTTGGCCACTACTGTAGTGTAGCTGTAAAGAATTTTCACTTTTGCATGATTATGCTTAGTTTCAACAATGCCGGCACACGATCTGGTTAACGGCGACTGTTCAGAAGGTTTTGCACATTTAGATATATTTCATATGTTTTAAATGATTGTTTTCTAATTCGGTTTATATATAGGTTTCCAATTTTGGTAAAATATTTTACAGAAGAATTACATACTCGGCTTATATTCAGGAACATATATAATGTGTCATACTCCCAACATAACCAGTCATTATGTATATTTTTTTATCTCCTGAAAATTAATATTTAATGAAAAAATTGGATAAATCATAATTTCCAAAATTTTTTCAGCAAAAATTTAGAAAAACACCGAATTGTCATGTCAGATCTTAGTACTATACTGCATTAAAAATTTTGTATACTTGAAACACTATGTTTAGACTATACTGATTTTTATCTACATTACTTTTGTGTAATAACTTATTTCTTTTCAGATATTTTTTATTTTCATTTTTCATCTGCCTAATGTTTTTTCACCGAATCAAACGCTTTTATCGTCAAAGACCTCTTTTCATTTTTACGGTAATAGTGACATTGGTGTTTCTCATGTATCAACTATTTTCTGTTGAGCAACTGGGTAAAGAGCTGTCTAAAAGAAGAGTACGGCCAAAGCTTCAAACAAATTTTAAAAGTTATGAAAAAGCTGATGGGTTTATGCCAGTGAGATATACAGAAGATGAGAAGAAAGAGATGGATATGTTGAATGAAATCAAGAGCTTACTCGAAAATACTAAGCATATTCCTGGTGTATTACCTGTAAATAGAAAGTTTTATATTCCATCTGCTGAAAGAACATTTAAATGTATTCATACTGGTGAAGAAATAAGTTTTTCTATGGTAAATGATAACTTTTGTGATTGCACAGATTTTAGTGATGAACCAAGTACATCTGCTTGTAACTTTGGAAGGTAAGTTACATGTTTATGAACTATTCTTTTGTCATAGTTTATACACACATATTCGAATTAACATAATAAAAGTTATGAAAAATAATGTCCTTTACTATTCACATATTTAATTCTTTTCATAATGTTTCCCCTGTTAAACACAAGTTTCAAATATAATAAATAATTAGGAAAATATATATTTAATCATAATGAAATAATTAAATATTTTGACTTATAAAAATTAGAATAATAAGAGAACAATTACGGTAGATATCCCATAGACATATTTGGTCTTCAATTCGGATATCTTATTTCAATTTTAAACAATTTTCAGAAATTTGAACATATTTTTAATTAATGAGCGTATATTTTGTAGTCAACATCCACAATTAAAAGCTAGTATTTTACTTTATTTTTCTACCTATTTCTGATTTACATTCAATGATCCGGTAATGGTCATTCACAGTTTTTTTTTATCTAATACATAATGGACATGTTTAAAGTTTAAATCCAGTTCTGGACACAGCACTATTTATTTCAAACAATATACCAAATAATAACAAATTATTTTTAACAATAAAATAAAAAATTCTTATATTTAAATTCAGAGCTGATATTTACACTGCTGTGTCAATCAGTACTTTTTAAGTAAATTGACTTGCTATTTAAAAACAATGAGTCGAATGTAACTTGCAAAATTCACCTATTTATTTTTTTCTTCTCTTTGACAAGAGATATGGCTATTTTATCAGTGGCGGCTTGTGAGGTGAAGCAGGTGACACTGGATCTACGCTGCTTCATTTGCTGCTTAACATCAGTTATCAGCTGATAGACATATTTTCAGAGTTTCCCCCAGGATTAAAAAAGGGCAGAGTGCTGTTATCAGAAAAAGGGCACATATTTTTTATGTTTGAATAACATTTATGCTTGAGATTTTTATGATGAAAATTAGAGCATTGCAAAAAAATGTAAACACTTGTCGCGTATACCTCCAAGTCTAATAGATAAAAATGTAAATAAATATTTTAGTTTGTAGGAAATAGGGTCAAGATTGTGAATATATAAAATTAATTTCAATTTTTTAATATTTTGAACTTGTTTTTTGAAAAACTTAAAGTATTTGTCCGAGCAAGTTTATTTATTTTTTTTTTTTTCACTCGAAATATCTTCGAAACCATAAAAGACAGATATATAAATAGTAAGGGATAAAAATATATATCAGGAAATTTAGTTGCTAAATCTATATTTATATTTTTTATATGCTTATAGTTTTCGAGTAATCGTTTTGTTGAGTTGAAGAAGAATGAAAATTTCCCTTTTTTCAAGTTTGTAATGCTATCTCAACAATTTAACCAGTAAACAATTATGCAAGAATATAGCTCTTTGAAATTCCTACAAGTGTATATAATTGGATTTTGGATGAGCTCTTTGTTTGCGAAATATAGTGGTTATAATTTCGATATTTTAGTATGTTAACCTGGGTTTTCCAGTGTGTGGGAAAACTTTAATTTACTTAAAATGTTACTACTGTTTCAGTTGAATCTGTTACTTACTCCTTGGTGAAATATTTGTACATGAGATAATCTTATTATTTTTTTTTTTTTTAAATTAGGGCATTAAATGAACTTGGAGATTCTAAAAACATGTAATGATTGGTTAGGTTTGAACAAAAGAAATGAAAATATACATATTCAAGTACATATTTATGTGCCGCCAGGCAAGTTTATAGATTATAGGTCAGGTTGATTTCAGGTCAAATAAGTTTAATTTATATACTGAGTTAGCGAGTCATTTGTAGCACTTTGGAATCCTGTAAACAATATAAATGAATCTGAAAAAATCGAATAGCTTTATTGAACTTTACTGAAGTTTTATTTTACAAAATGTTATTCATTCAAAACTATTTTAGCTTCATCGGACTGGAGCCACCACCACTAAGGTATGAAAATGTTTCTTTTGTTGAGAACAAATTTATCATTCAGTAAATGCTATTTTTACATCAAATGCAATTATAGTCTTGAGCAATTGGGTTTATTAGCAATTACAATTATTGAATTTATATAAATTTAGAGTTTTTTAAATTTAAAAAGGAGAATATTAAATTTTGATTTTCAGTATTTTCTCATTAGTCAATGAGGTTTGATGATTTTAAGGGATAAGATATATTTAAACATTGAAAATATTTGTTAATTGTTTGTTATTATATATTGATTACAAAAAGAAACCAAAAAAAACTAAATAAAATTCCAGAAAGCTCCATAAAATCACCGTATAAAGTTTTGAACTATGGATTAGCAAA
The DNA here is from genome assembly GCA_951213105.1 of Amaurobius ferox. Taxonomy (NCBI): domain Eukaryota; kingdom Metazoa; phylum Arthropoda; class Arachnida; order Araneae; family Amaurobiidae; genus Amaurobius; species Amaurobius ferox. The sequence continues at coordinate 106,334,325 of OX578142.1, read as the reverse complement.
TGTTTAGCTGCTAAGTTAATCATTATTCCATGGAGTGGAGTTATTAATAGTGCAAGCAACGTACGTTCATGTGTCTGCGCAACATCCGTATCTTTAGCCGTAAAAACGACAACTACTGCATACGTCCCTAAATCTGGTGTATCGTTATTAAATGAGCTTGATTATTATTATTATTGCATGCGTCCACGGAGTGGGTCAAAGACGAGTCCGCTAATATTAGGGGGGGGGGTTATTTTGCATTTCAAATCTGCTAAGCGGATGTCGTGCAATGGGCTAATCTGTTAATCCATAAGCCTGCATAGTGCACATGTTCATAACACAATGTCACATGATTTGCACGTGTCTGCATAAGGTATATATCGTTATTGCATGCATTGTATACGGATTACATACACTACACTCGTTAAAAGAAGGCGCTTAATTTTGTAAATCCGCTATGCGAATTAAATATGTCGAATCGTTATTGCATGGAGCGGAGTTATCGTTATATTATATATAACACATACTGCATCCATCTGCGTAGTAGTCGGGACAGGGCCGCTGATACAAATTTCTGGGTAACCCTTCATATTTCGTTTTCCTCTTTTGTGCATTCTTCATGTCTTCTCCTTCCTCAAAAAATTATTGGGGGCCCAACCACTTGAGTGGTGTTCAACTCTCCTTATGAGTGGCCGTAGTCAGATACACAGCCAATAGTTATTGCATGACCTGCATTGGGAGTAAATTTGCTATGTGAATTAAATATGTTCGTGTATCATTATTGCATGGAGCAGAGTTTTCATTATATTGTATATAACGCGTAGTGGTCAGATCAGGGCCGCCCATATAATTTCTTAGATTCCTCTTCATATTTTATTTTCCTCTTTTGTGCATTTTTCATGTCTTCTCCTCCCTCAAAAATTGTTGGGGAGTTCGGGTCCACATGGCGGTGGACAAATGCACAGTCAATAGCTATTACACAAACTACAAATAGGAGTACTCTTAGCCGCGACTTTTGCGCGTAGCGGAGATACGCAGTCTACAGCAAGAAAACATATTAAGAGAATTTTCAAAAAGCGACTAGGTTGGTAGCTAAAGGCAATTAGTAAACAATATAAAGAAAATAAACTCTCCCATATTTCATTCAAGCAGGCTAAAATCACCGTGCTAATCTAACAATTTTCTCCCCCACCCTTTCTATCATCCTCGGGTTTTGACTGAATCGGCGGAATCAACGTAAGCATCTTCCCACAAATGGCGCAAAGAACCCAAGTCTGGAAATCTGTATTTTTAAATATTTGTTTCAGAGCAAATATGCTTACAGGGTTTACATTTACAGAACTTTATAACTCAAATGCAGATCAAACATGAAATAATTTAACAAAAAATTAAGTTGAAAAAGAAAACTGTTTTGAAAGTTTTCATTAGATGGAAGAAGGAATGTATGTGCTTAATATTCCCCTTTCCGTTTTGTTTCTTTTAGTGGAGGAAAGCCGTGATATGGGGCTGTCAATCCTCTTTTTATTGGCACTAGATCACCTTTTTTCTTTCTTTCTTTGAAGGAGGAGGGAGCGGGGCGGGGGATAGACACGATCAAAATTTACGGTAATGAACGCAGAGAAAGAGATCTGGGACTTATCTGAGGTCATACAAGAACTGGTTGATTTTTGTTTGAGGACAGACATTGCTCTCTTAATAAAAAGCTAAGCAGGGGATCTGATCTGCTAACAAAAGGGCAGGGAGGGCGCTTTTTCTCCTACAAAGGGCAAGGAGGGTGCTGTTCTTGTAACAAAAAGGCAGGCAGGACATTGCGCCCTTCCAAAAGTCAGGGGTGATTGTGTTCCGGAATTTCCGGAAATTTTAACTTGCCACTTCCGGGATTTTTTTATGAAATGGACATTTAATTCTTTTTTTTTTTTTATGGTTTTTTCTTCTAAAATTACATTTTTTTTTTCTAAAATCCAGGCATGAGATTCTTCCGCTTTTCGGTGGAATTCCGCTTTTTTGCTTTTCCCCAAAAATGCCCGCTTTTTTGTTTTGCTTTTATCCCAAAAAATCCGGGTTTTCTGAAGAAAAATTCAGTTTTTTTAAATGCATTTTTTTCCTCAAAGTTCCGCTTTTCAAAGAAAATCGCTGAGAAGTTTTAACCAGAGCTATTATCTTAATTGAGCTTCGGCCTACGACTGATGAGCGTTGTCTGCCATCCGTTTTTTAGACCCTGCGTGCTGGGTGGTGAAAGAATAAATGTAGCTTATTACACAAGAACGCAGACACTCTCGTGTAACAAGCCGTATTTATTCTGGTACTCCTAGCACGCAGCTCCAAAAAAACGGACGGCAAACAAAGCTCGTCTTTCTAACCCGGAAGTGGAAGCATAAAATCCCCCACAGAAAGGCAATCAAAAATAAGTCGTAAATTTTTGTCTCGGAAAAAACTTCCCGCAGCACTTGAAAATCTTTATTTTACTTTTACCCCTTTCATAAGAGTATATTATTTTTATAGATACGACCAGTGCAGAGATACCAACTTTTACGGATTTTCAGTAGTTTGTACGGATTTTTACTTCATCTTACGATTTTGCGGACATAACTCCCAAGACTACGGAAAATCCCGTGAAATCCATGCATCCCACCATTCAATTCATATTCTCTGCTTTGTTGAGAGTCCAAAATTATCAGTTTGCATCCATTTTCTTCTTCTAATGATTTCATATCAGAACAATAGACCTAATTTATTTTTATAGTGCAAGTAAAATAAAGAAATATTTTACTAAACAAATTATATTTCTCTTAAATTATAAGATTGTGCAATTTAGTCTTTCTTTTCGGGCTTTGCTGAGAGTACACAATTGCCTTTTTCCATCCATCTCCATCCCCTTATTACTGCAGATTAACTTTACTAAACTAGCTTATTTTCATATTTTGGTTGATTATAAAGGTTACCTTTCTAATTATTTTATATAAATAGTACGATCGTGATTTTTTTTTTTCTTTTTTTTTTTAGCGGTCGTTGCCGAGAGAACGCTGTTATCCTTTTCCATCGATCTCCATTTCCCTATTGTTGCACATTAACTTGACTAAACTAGCTTATTTTCATATTTTGGTTGATTATAAAGGCTAATTTTTTAAATTATTTTCACATAAATAGTATGATCATGAAATTCAATTTTTTTTCGCGGGCGATGCCGAGAGTACGTAATTAACCTTTTCCTTCCATTTCCCTATTGTTGCACATTAACTTGACAAAACTATTTTATTTTAAATATATTGGTTAATTATAAAGGTTAATTTCTTAATTATTTTCACATAGATAGTGCCATTCAGTTTTAATTAACTCATTTAAGTTAGCAAAACTGCATTTTTAATTTATTCTAAGATTTTAAAATATATATCTTCAATATACTTAAAATCTTACTGATGAACGATGCAGTTTTACTGAATTCTACTGAATTTTACTGAATTCTACTGAAAACTTCTGATTTTTCTACTGATGACCCCTTTCACAGGTTGGCATCTCTCCCAGTGGAAGTATATTTTAATATTCTTTGAAATAAACTCATTAAAATACCTAAAGCCTTTTCTGCCACATTTTTATGAACAGATATTTTTGAACAAAATAAACATTTTCTTTAAAACACACATAAGATACTGACCCCAAATTTTATTTATGTGTAGACACTAGACAATGCACATTTTAATAGTACAAATTGCGGTTCCGGGTGAATGTTTCTGCATCTGATGTTCGAAAACTTTTCGATATGACAACGATTGTCTTGAACAAAATAATGTAGTTATTCAACTTAGTTTCTTTTTCTCTTAATGTTGGTACTGCTGCCAACATTTCCAACCAATTGGTAGAGTTCATAGAAGCAAATGGGATACCTTGGATAAACTTGGTCAGCATGCTTATGGATTCTTGCAACACTATGCGAGGAACTAAGAAAGGAGTTGAAACTTTGATAAGGATTAAAAAGGCTCCACATCTTTTGGACATAGATGGGGATACATTCACACTGTAAGCAATAGTGCTAAACGGTTTACTAAGTCATTTAATATGCACATTAAATCTTTATGAGATAACGTGCATTTTGATTTGCAAAGTGTAGATAAACAACACTTGTTTCGGAAATATGTGCTGTCTTATAAATAGATCAACTAGCTCCTCCATCACGACTGTCAGATAGGTGGCTGCATGTTTTATTTGGTATCGATCAGATAGTTTTTTTTGGGGGGGGGGTGCACTATTAAATTTTAACTATTCCAAAAGTGACCAAGAATTGCACAATATTGCATAAATTGCAAAAATATTGAGTGAATTGCAAAAATATTGCGTAACTTTTCAGGAGGTTCGAATCCCGCCTGCGGGCATGGATGTTGTAATGTCTTAATTGGGGCAGAAGTCAGACTTCTACCTTCGGGTGCCCCGGGTCATTAGACTAAACAGAAGCAGTGCACTCATTCTTCCTTGATTGTAATGTTAGGGACACGACAACAACAACTTTTCAGGAAATTTCTTTGTATGTTCAGGAAATTGGACTTAGACTCATAATCACCCCTGAAAAGTGCCTGGGGGTAACTGGGCATATTATTTGGCAAATTTTTCAAACTCGTTTGGCTATTTTTAGATAGCCGAATACCCTTTGAAAATCAGCGGTCTTGCAGTAAGAAACCCCTGAATAAGGTAAATTTTTAACACTTTACGACGAAGTTGAAAAGTGCTTATGACTTTGTTCATTCTGTCTGTCTGTCTGTCTGTCTGTCTGTCCGTTAGCACGATAGCTGCCATAAAAATGAAATTTTAGTATATTGTTCAGACGGTCAGTGGGACCTATGGGAATGTAAACATATAATATCACCCAATTAGTTTTGGATTGAACCCGGGTTAAAAAAATGAAATACATTGAACCCTATGGGACCTAATTTTTCAAACATTTTTTAAGCGGATTTAAAATTCACAAATTGCTTCGAAAATTTTAGGAAATATTCAAATTATCCCATAAAATATATAAAAAAAATTTCAGCAAAATATATTCAGTAGTTTTTTAAATAAAAATTAAAATAATAATTACACCTTTTATATGAAGTGATCACATGACCATTATATGAAGATATCACGTGACCCACTTCAAAATAAAATATGGCATCCATCTTGTGTCAAAATCAAGATTTTTAAAGTTCTTTTTAATTCATATTTAGTGTTGTATCCATCTTAAAACAGCTTTATTTTTGCTTAAATTCTGTGCATCTACATTCTGAAACAACACAATTACAATATATTTGAGTTTAAATGATCATCCAAATTTGATTATTTCTACAACGAAGCCTACTTTTCACTTATGGAAAATGTAAACAGCAAAATATGTAGAATGAGTTGTATAAGAATTGCTGCATTTCTTTAACGCAAAATTATTTAGATCATGGAGTCTGCAATATAGCTGATATGAATGAAATATTCATTGATTTTACAGAGAGAAGGACAATTTTTTCGATGAAGTTTTAAGCATAGAGTTTAATTACTTGTAACTCCATGGTCTTAAGTTTTTAAATAAAATAAATTATTATAGTATTGTGGTTAATGAAATGAATGGAAAAATGTTTATGAATGAAATGCTGCTTTTATAGAGAGAGCCAGGCTTGTTATATTTCGATGACGTCATTTGAATAAATTTCAGTTATTTTTGATGAAGTTTTCAAATATAATAAATTATTGTAGTATTATGATAATTTCAAAAATATTACCGAGGAATGTATCGCATTTTAGAGATGTTTAAACCAGGCAATTTATATTTCAATGCCGTCATTTGAATGAAGTTCATTTTTTTCAATGATGTTTTAAGTTTTCAAATATAATAAATTAATGTAGTATTGTGATAATTTTCAAAATATTACCGAGGAATGTATTGCATTTTAGAGATGTTTAAATGAAATTGCAATGAAGTTGGAAAGTGTTTCATAATCAATGCTTTATGCATGATTGATCTTTCTTGTTTAATAATTCACATTTATTCGGCAAATCAAATATTTTGGTGTGCAGAACCCCCTAAAGAAGAAAATATTGGAAAACTTAAATTGCACACTTCTTCCTGTAGAACTATCTATCTGTACACCAAATTAAAGTCTCTATTTCATGCCGAAGCATGCTATTTTATCATTTCTTCAGAGTAAATCGGTAGAACAGCCCACACCTCATTTTTCTAAGTACAAAATTACACCAAGTTGGTGCATTTCTCTGTGCTTTGAAATTGACACCTCCCAACTCAAGTGACATATTTTCCTGTGTTTTAAAATAGGCTCCTCCTACCAAAGTGACGTATTCTACAGTTTTATGAACTGGAATTTTGAATGTAAATGATAGTGCAATTCAATTTTAATAAAAGGGAATGATACTCATTAAAAGTGAATAATCCTCATAAAAAGCTTACAAAATACTATTTTTGTGCATTATAAAAAATTTTGTGTAATAGCAGAATAAAAAACTTTTGAAATTTTAGAAACCATATTGAAACACGGAGTACTTAAAATATTTTTTGATTTTAAATCAATATCAAAAACTTATAACTTGAAACATTGAAAATTTAAAAAAACAATACTTAAATACGAAATTTAAAAAAAAAATGTGTACTTTAACTAAATTTAAGAAAAAACGATACTTAGAAAAAAGTTTGTACTTTAACAAAATTTAAGAAAAAACAGACATTTAAAAATCAAAATTTTGGTGCATACTGATTGTTAATAAGTATCCTTTAATCTTAGGTATTAAAATAAATACAGTTGAAATAAAGTACCCTAGTCTCACCAGGGCCGAATTAGCATGTCGGTGAACCTGGGAGCCTCGCTTTAGAGGCGGCCTCATCTTGAAAAAAAAATTTAGCGTGAGAAAAAGCAAATTTACTCATTTTTTGTTGAAATATAATTCCGAAAAACAATTAGTGATGTTATCTTTTACATGTGGGTATCAAAATTTGCTATAAACAGAGCAATTAAACTAAATAACACATTTATAAAACACAAACTTACCATACGCATCAATGCTATGGCTGCAGGACGTGAATGAAACGAGATGGACGGCCTAAGAGAGATTTCTTCCTTTTCAGGGCGTCCCCTTGTCTTTTAATTTCCTTGAATAAACCAAAATTACAATAAAACACTTCATAATACGCCACGGAGTTAGAACTTAGCACAAGCTCATTAGTCGCAGAGTCACCACCTCCGCAATACAAAAGGCAGTCAGTACTGGTACCGTCTTCTGCGCCAAATTTCTCGGAGCAATCAGTCTCGCACTGACGTATTATTTAGATACATTTTGGTTTTTTTTTTTTTTTTTTTTACATAAGCAATTCGAACGAAAATTTTACATCCAGGGAGGCGAGAGGCGCCGTGAGAAGAGGGCGCACCAGGACATGTCCCGGTGGGCCAGCACGCCCCTGTCTGTATCACATTTAAAATGAAACTTGTCTCATTTATTCAGAAAATTGAACATATTAGTGTACGCTACCCCCTAAAGTAGCAAATATTGGAAATCTGAAATTTCACACTTTCTTCCTTTTAAAGTATCTACCTGTACACCAAATTTGAAGTCCCTATCCTATCTAAGTATGTTTTTTCTATCACTTCATCTTTCAAACCTTTTTCTGTGTAACATCCCCTTAAATGGACATTTTTGAAAAACCATATTCATCTTGGGTTTTTTTATCAAATGATTAGCCCATATACCAAATTTCAAGCCTCTATCACATTGTAAAGGAGGTGTTTTTCATATATTCGGCAAATCGAATATTTTAGTGAACGGCATCCCCTACAATAGCAAATGTTGAAAACCTAAAATTCCACACTTTCTACCTTTCCAATTTATCTGTACACCAAATTTGAAGTCTCTATCTCTATCATGAAGCATGCTTTTCCTATCATTTCACCTTTCGAATGTTTTTGTGTGCAGTATCCACCCCCTTAAAAATACATTTTTTAAAAACTCCATTCTGATTGGGTTTACTATCAGATAATTCGCCCATATTAAATATCAAGTCTCTATAACGTTTTAAAAGGGGCGTTTCTCCTTTATTCTGAAAGTTGAACATTTTGGTATGCAGCACCCCATAAAGTAGAAAATTATTTTTGAAAAACTAAAATTATACACTTTCTTCCTTCCAAACTATCTACCCGTACACCAAATTTGAAATCTCTATCTCATCCCGAGGCATGTTTTTTTTTTATCAATTCACCTTTTGAACTTTTTCTCTGGAGCACCCCTTGAACAAACATTTTTGAAAAACTATATTCGTCTTGGGTGCTTTCATCAAATGATTTGCCCATACTCATATACCAAATTTCAATCCTCTATCAAAATTTAAAGTGTTTCTCATTCATTCGACAAATCGAACATTTTGGTGCGTAACACCCCTTAAAATAACAAATATTGAAAATCTGAAATTGCACATTTCCTTCCTTTGGAACGGTTTACCCTTACCCCAAATTTTAAGTCTCTATCTCATCGCAAAGTATGCTTTCCTATCATTTTACTTTTCGAATGTTTTGGTATGCAGCACCCCCTCTACAGGACATTTTTGAAAAATTCGATTTTTCCAGGATGTTTTATCGAACGGTCGACCTGTGTACCAAATTGCAAGTCTCTATCTACTTGGGAAATGTCTAAAATAAGCGGGACAGACAGATGGACAGACACACAGACTGACACTTGGCAATTAGTATATATAGATATTTGAGAACGCTTGTGCCAGTAGCGTGATGATGTTCACTGTCAAGAATGAGGAGGAATACTACTGCTGAATCTGCTTCACCCATTCCTGAAGTCATGAGCCGCAACTGTATTTATTTTATACCTATGTTTTAAAAGGGCAATTACAATAACTTTAATAGAAGTTATCAATTCAAAACTTATAATTTATTACATTGGTTTCAGTATTGTGGTATATATGAGTGAGACATCAGCATTTTTTATCAATTTTACATTAAAAGTCACAAATGTTAAGAAGTAGCAAAAATGACATACAAATTTGAATGTTTGATTCATACTTTTGAGTTTTAAGAGTAAATTGGAGTCATAGTTTTATAAACTAAGAGCCAGCTCTGTAAATTAAAATAAAATAATTCAAATATACAGAAGAATAACAAAAAATCTGATGTGGGTAGCATGGCTTTCCCTACATTGCAAGTACTTCAGTGCAAAATAATGATGGACAGGATCTATGGCCACACAATATTTCAAACATTGAAAAGTACATCATTTACATTTGGTACTTTTCTGGATGATAACATGTAAAATTATTTTGAAGTACCAAATTAACTTATTAATTTACACAAATATAACTTCAAAATTGGAAATAATGCTAACATTTACTAGCAATATACTCCATTATATTATATTAAAATGTGTTAATTATTATTAATTTATCAATTTGGCATCCTTTGCATAACTTTAGCATAATTATTGCCAATTTTGTGACATTTTCGTCAGTTTGGCACGGCTTAAAAAAGTCACCAAGTTGGCAATATTTTGCCTAATTTGTTACCAAGTGTTACATGTTTGATGATAATTACTACAGTTTATTTTTATATAATTTTTTAGATACATTTATTTGTAAAATGTGCAATATTTCAAAAATGGTTCAAGCTAGAACCAACTAGCTAAGTTTTGTTTTAAAATTAAAAATTACGTTAAATAAATAATTATAAAATAATTATTTATTTAAAACAGTATTAAATGTCCTGGTGTTTTCATGATTTTTCAAAAATTCATTCAAAAATTTGAGAATCTTCTGAACGTTTGGTTGCATTTAAAATCAATAGGATTTGAGTATTTAAGGATTGTAATACAGTACAGGATCATTTATACGGTATCCTGATATCTGAAACGTTGCCAAAACTGGAATTAGGCAGAATGATGCCATATTTTGCACCAACAAGCCTTTTTTCATCGAAAACTGATCAAATAGCAGGTTTTTTTTCTTACATCTCGCCAAATGATCAGAAGTGTCAATTATTGCCGACTTTTTCATAGTTTCTATGGAAACGTCCTCATAATACGAATTATGGAATTTCCATACTTTTTATGGAAAGTTGCCGTCGACTGCTGAAAATTTACAGTTAATTGTGATATCACTACATGCAACAAAGGAAATTTACGCCTGCATAATTCATTAATTAATATCTCATTTTTCTTGCACTTAATATATTATATGCTTCATAAAAAGTTTAATTTGCCATAAATCGCTAAATGGGTCATTGAGATTATTACCTCTATATAGTACCTCCTAAATTATGGAGGACTTTCTCTTTAATGATTAGATACAAGAAATGTGTCCGATATTTTCTTTGCCAAAAGAAAATCACAAAAAATTATTATTTTCCAAAAATTTATTACATCAGGCTTTGCGTTTGTACACTACAGTGCTTAATTTATGCAGATTTCTAAGTGTGTCATTCCTATGTTTATGCAATAATTTTTTTTATTATTGAACATTTAGAAAAAGCATTTTAGAATACCGATTTCTGTAATTAATTTGAGTTATCCTTGTCCAAAATGCCGAGAAGAAAAAAATTGCATCTCTTTTTGACTTCTTCAAATAGTATGTTTACTCTTGAGAACCCGATTTGTATATTTTCTGCCAATTTTTGGGCAAATATACAAATCTCTTTGTGTTTAAAGAGGCTTTAATGAAAAGCACCATCATTCAAACTCTAGTTACTTGAATGCTTAAATACACACTGTGAATCGATATAATAATGACATAATAGCATTACTGAAATAGCTGCATAAAATAAATTTGAAGAAGTGGTAAATGTTTTAGTAACTATTTGCAACCGAATATGATTTGTGGATGCCTCCCTTCACAGAATACTATATTCAGAAGGCTCACTCCCATAGGACCCTATGGTAACATTTTTAACATGGGATGTCACATAGACACTAGCGTGCGTAAGATGGACCAAATCATGTCTGCCAGATTGGCATGTTATCGCTCGCTTGGCAATTTTTTTTAAATGCAGCCGGGGAAAAAAATGTACAGGACTGTACTTTTATAATTTTTGAAACTAAAATGATCAGGATTTAAAAATACATTTATCTGCAACATAAATATATTCATTAGTTTAAGTAAATTTAAATAAACATAGTTATATATTTAATTCAAATAATCATAAAATGAATTAAAAAATAGACACATTGCATTGTATCACTGTAAAACATAATGCACAAAAAATTACAAGCTAACATACTCAAAAGACTGAAATGTTATATAATATTTTCAATCTAAAAGGTATACTAGCGTGTTTATTGTTAAATTACTTGATTCATAATTTGTTCTGGGATACTAATAATAGACTGTTTTTTTAATTATACAAATATTCTTATAGTAAATACCAAATTTACATAAATGCACTATCAAAGTTGCAGTGGGAGTGGAGTGAATTTTCCACCCTACTTCACTTAATAAAAGTTTTACAAAAATATATACACATACAACATCACATACAACTTAACTAGCTCTAAGAAAGTGCTATCCAAATATCAATTTTTATACATTTTATAGAAATACGGAAAATATTTTTAAACTAATTATACCACTACCTCTTCGAATTTAGTCTAATCGGCAGTGATAATGCCACACTAATTTCTTATGATGAACATGTGCATACTTATGATGAACACTTATATAGGATTGGGATAACTAATATTATTTCAATTTTAATAAAAATAAATAACATATCCTGTAACGTAGTCAGTTTTCTTTTGGTAATCCATTTCTTGAAATAATTTAATCACTTAACAAATAATTTTCTTGCATGCTACAATGCATGCTGCAAGAAAACATGGCTATTGTTGTACTGTGGGAAAAATAGGGTTATAATACAAAAACCATCTCTGACCATCGCGTACCTGCCAACTTTTACGAATTTTTCATAATTTTTATGAAAATTCTCTTGTTTTACGATTTTACGCGCGTAATCCATTTCTTTACGATTTTTAATATTTTTTCCTAATTACGCCTAAAAATCACGCCAATTTGGCGATCGCCAAATTTATATTCAGCGCCAAAAAGTCGCCAAGCATTTGGGTTGCATTCCGTTTTTGTCTCGTGACCATTGAAAGAAAAATTGTCCCCTATACCAAAGAATTTCTAACCGTATACCGCGCCGCGCCGCGTTTAGCAGCGAGGAGAGGAGAACTGGTCTGCTTCATTGGACAATCCCATTTTCTAGTCGGGAGGGCAAGGCAGGTAGAGCGTGCTCCTAGAAGAGTTTCATGTAAATGCTTTCTCGAGCGATCTGTTTTGCGACTGGTGAAGCAGAAGTAGTGTTGCGTTGTATTAGCATTGCACGTGTTCAGATAAAATTTAAGTTCGTTATTTAATCGTCAAGATGAGTAAAAAACTGTATTGTCAGTATTTTAGACCGGCATATAAAATCGATTTTCCCTGTATTAAAGAGTCGCATAAGGGAAATACGTACGCATTTTGCAACGTGTGTGTGTGTGACTTCATAATCACTCATGGCGGAAGGAGTGACATTATGAAGCATGTAAAATCAAAAAAACATGAATCAAATGTAAGTAACCTTGAACAAAATGCTAAAGTCAGCAATTTTTTCAAAAATCTACTGACTCTGAAGCTAGCGTTATTCATGCAGAGTGTTTGTTTACTGAATTTTTGATCGAACACAATCTTGCCATGAGTGCTGCTGATCATGCTGCTCCTTTGTTCCGGAAGATGTTTCCTTATTCCAATCTTGCTAAAAAGTATGCTTGTGGTAGAACCAAAACTTCTGCCATTGTCAGTGAAATGGCAAAAGACCACCAAAAGGATCTAGTAAGTGTTTTACAAAAATCTGCTTTCTGCCTAGCTGTTGATGGTAGCAATGAAAATGATTCGAAGTTGTACCCGATTGTTGTTACTTATTTTAATGAGGCAAATGATAAAATTAAAAGTGCTGTTTTATGTCTTCCAAATTTGAATGGAGACTCAACTGGAGAGAATATTTCGAAAATGATTATTGATGAATTGAGTAAATTAAATGTTCCAATTTCAAATTGTATTGCTTTTGGTGCAGACAATGCTGCTGTTATGGTTGGCCATCGAAAAGGCGTGGCCACCTTTCTGAAACAGCACCAAAATAAATTAATTATTATGGGTTGCTCTTGCCATTTGATAAATTTAGCAGCCGAGAAAGCAGCTGCTACACTACCAGTAAATATTGATAAAATTTTAGTGGATGTGTTATATTATCTACAAAGAAGTGGCAAACGAAAAGAAAGTTTAAAAAAGTTCCAGCATCTCCATGGGGAAGAAACAAGAAAAATTTTGAAGCATGTGTGTACGAGGTGGCTATGCCTTAGTAGGGCATTAGAAAGGCTAATGGAACAGTGGGAACCACTTTTAAGTTTTTTTCATGCAGAAGTGAAGTCAAATAGTAAAGTGAAATGTTCGATTAAAGGTAAAAAAAGCCAGAACGAAGGACCTGGTTTCAAAAGAATGAAGTTGAGTGAAGAAATCCCGAAAAAGTCAAATAATGAGGTATCAGTATTTTCTGTAGAAGAGAGGGTTTTTTATTTTCTCTCCTCTGACCTAAACAAAACTTACTGTAGTTTTTTATTATACACAGTTTCTGATTTTGAAGAAATAAATATTCAACTGCAATCTGCATCTCCAAAGATACAAATTCTGAAGAAAATCCTTGAGAAACTATTGAAAAGTCTTCTTATTAAGTTTGTTAAGCCTTTTATAATAAAGAAATTCAAAGATCTGACTGAAATTCCTTACCATCATTTGGAAAATCAAAAAGAAGATGGTGATTTGGTTGTTGGGGTCAATACTTACAACCTACTAAAAAAATTAGAAAACACAGAGAAAAGGGAATTTTTTGCAGCAGTCCGACAATATTTTAAAACTTCGTGTGACTACATCATAAAAAAATTCCCGTTGAAAAGTGAGGTATTACTTCATGCAGAAATTGCTAATGTAAAAGAAGTTGATCATTCTTCTTTTAATGCTATTAGATATTTTGTGGAGAAATTCCCATTTCTACTCACAGTTCAAGATGGAGAGAACAATGATGTAGCATAGAATGAGTTGCAAAAGCAATTTACAGCACTTCAGTGTGAGGAGTTGGTACAGTCTGAAGATGCTGGTATCGATGCTTTAATTGGTTTCATGGGAAAGATATCAGTGGGTGGAATTCGTAAATATGACAGGATTTCTAAAGTTTTAAAAGCCATACTAACCATTCCTCACAGCAATGCAGAATGTGAACGTATTTTTAGCACTGTAAAAAAGAATAATACTCAGTTCCGCTCTTCTATGACGACAAAAACTCTTGAAAATATTTTGATTGTAAAATTTAAACAGGATAACAAGTGCCATGAAACAGAATTTTCTATATCCTTTTTAGTAAAAGCGAAAAAAGCTACTGTAAACATGTTATCAAAATAAAATTCATTTGGTTAACTTTTCATGTTTTTGTCAGGTAAGCTGAAAAGGTTTTTTCTCTTAAAAATGTTATAAATAATACTTATACAGAACATAAAAAGTAAAATTACGTGATGTAACTTCGTGTCAAAATATTTTGAGAGATGGATACTGTGCCTATTATTAATTTTGTTTATTAAATTATACATGTAATCTGTTCTAAAACTTACTGCTGTGTACATTGCGTTGGTGGCCGCAAAACCCACCCATTTTTGTGCTTAATGGGATACTAAGTTAACAAACTAAAAAATAAGGTTAATAGTAAAGGAACAAACATTTATTTATCACATACTTAATTTACACTCTTTAGTTTACAAATTAAAAATAGTATCACAATAGTGGAATACAGCTCAAGGGTAGTTCGGGGGGTGTAATGCCAGATGAATTGATATTTGGTTGGAGCACGTGGTGGGATGCATTAATTAGCTTGTCCTTAAAAACACAAATTTAGGCAAAAAGGTTATCCTCATATAGTTAATTATACGGTACCTGATCTTCTTTCATATAACTTGGGTAACACCGATGCTTTGTCACACTTTACACTTGCAATACCAGATGAACATAAGCTCTCCTTCGAATTCCTATATCAGAGACGCACACACAACTCTTAACACTGCTACAGCCGCTTACTCCTTACTAGTCCAACTCCAACAGCCTGCCTTGACCAATTCTGCCCTTCAACTTTGAGCAACTCTCACTTATATCCCTTTTTCGGTCGGCGGTCTCGTGCTGGAATGTAGAGCTGAGGGCTAATCCGTAGACATGGGGTCGCCGTCTCGGTTGCCGCCAAACGGCTTAGCGTGGTATGTAAACATGGGGCGTGGTATGTAAGATATGGGGCCACCTGTATACTATCGCCCACCTGCTTAGCGTGGGGATAATCCGCCCGCAATCCTGGTTCTATCATTTTAATCCTTCCAAATATTTAATACTTTACATTTCTGGCATTACAGATACAATGTAAATAATGTACAAATGTACATGCATACAACTGTTTCCAAAGAGATTTCAAAACAGCTGTGTGTTTCACACATTTGTGCATTATTTACGTTGTGTCCTTTGAAAATCAGATTTACGTCGATTTGTTCTGTAAAACTCATTTTACGCGCTATTCTGATTTTTTTCGAAAATCTTCTGATTTTTACTCCAAATAAGTTGGCAGGTATGCCATCGCCAACCATTCCAGACCATCGCAAAGACCATTGCCAACTGGTCCATCTCTGAGGGCGCTGTGAAATCATGAGTGACAGGTCTGTATATATTAGTCTGTGCCCCCCTTATTCCCTAATGAAAATTTTAATTCATAATAACTATGTCAAATTGGATTGTATTACAGCCAAATGGTTTTCAGTGACATTAAATACAGTATGGGTAACATTTTTGTAATTTGACATTTTTCGATAGAGGGGGCTGTATAAAAAGTTAATTTTCTTAACTTTTTACAAAAATATGGTACAGCATTTAAATTACTATTTCATAACTTCCTATCTTATTTAAAGCATTTTGCAACCATGGGTCTACAACCAACGGTTCAAAAAATCTTGACTGTTCCCTTTTGTGGGACACCCTGTATATTACACATCTAAAACTCATGCATTCCACAAACATCTATCTATTTACATATGTTATACAGTTTAACCATAGTTGCAGTTAATGTTTGTATTAATACACCACAATAATTGTATGTACATGCAATTGATCAATTTTGAAAATTTTCTGAATAACATCCTTTTTTATATTAAAATATTTAGAATAAAGCTTCTTATTAATTTTATATTAGATTTTACTGTTCTTACCAGTCTAAGGATGGTCCAACTAATATTGTCTCATATAAAGTAAATGATGGAATCTGTGACTGTTGTGATGGAAGTGATGAATGGGAACATTTAACCTTGCCTGTACATACATTACTTTCAGGTACTTTTATAACCAGCATAATATATTTTTAACTATTGTATTCTGTTATAATTAAGTATTGTCATGAAATTATATCACTGAATCACCTTAGCATTATTAGATAAAATTTGAATATGTTTAATTTAAAGCAACTTAAAATTGTTTATTTAGAGTAATATATATAATGTTACTTTTTGATACAAATAATGATTTAAATACAAATAATTAGAATATATATATATATATATATATAATAATTTAATTTAGATACAAATAATGATTCAAAAGATTCTGAATATGTTTTAAAAACAAATGATCACAGAACATATTTAATACCAACAACAATTTAAATTATTAATTTCATGTACTGTGGAACCCACATATAGCCAAATTGCAAGATATAGGAAAAAATATTCCTTATAACCGATATTCGTAGTAATCGATAAAAAGTTTAGGTGTGAAGTAAACAATAAGAATATATTATCTGTTTGCATATTATGAAACACAAAATCATTATAGTAATGTGTAAATGTATTGCATTTTCATTTACTTTATAAAATATCTGTAATTTACTTTTGAATGATTGAATTTACAATGCATTTGCATAGCACATTTTAGTGTTTTCCCAAGGATCAAATTTGGGCAGGATAATATGTTAACAAAAGAGCAACCTATTCCTAAAAAGGATACATTAGTATTGAACAAACATGCTTTTTTTTATATTATTTAATTAATGTTTTAAAAAATATCACAATTTGAAACGATCGTACAATATTTGATTTAAACTAGCATTTTCATAAGTTTGAGATCCTAAGCTGTAGGTATGTGCACACTATTGTTTAAGTAATTTATGATAAAATTATCTTACTTATCAAAGTTTTGCAAGTGATTAACCCCCCCCCCCTCCCCCCATTTAAAAATTTTATGGATGCTATAGGTCATGTGAGTACATACGAGAAAAGGTCATTCAAGAAGTAAGGTTATCGATAATAATAATATTTTCATTTTAATGCCATAGCCAGATCAATAAGGAAACACATGAGGGTACTTCCCACACGCCCTAATGAATCTAACATTCTACATTTTCAGAAATTTTTAAATCTAATACATTTTATTTTTGTTTTGAAAATAATAAAGTAAATGCTTTTATACATTATAATGCAAAGCTATGAAGAGCAAAGAACTTTCCCACCTCAATAAATTTAATTTGTTTACTTTTGTCACATTATTTTTAGCACATATTTTTATTGTTAAAAAACAAATGTTATTTTGTACACCAATACTTAACATGTTATGTACAATTATATATCCAGTATGATCAGAATATATTCAGAAAACTTATAGAGGAGTAAAACATCTCTTTTTCTCCCCCCCCCCCCCCCCGCCCCTCTTTCGCATTAAATCATCTTCATGCAAGTCACTGGAAAGTTGCAGCTTGGAAAAAGTTGACTATGGAATAGTATGACTCAGAAGGTTATTGCTCATGATAAAGGCCTCAGTAATCCAAATAATCATTTTATGACTAAAAGCATAGTAGTGGCCACAAAATTTTAATGCTGATATGGCCTTCTTCAAAGAGATGTTCATAAAAAGCAATGCCACTTAAAAAAATTCGGAAAAAGGAGACCTGCTAGGGAAATATTAGGGGGAAAAATATAAAACAAGAATTTGTGCAGTATTTTCATCCCAAAAATGGGATGGTATTCCAACATCTGGCAGAACATAGCAAAACCAGGCAGTGGAAAAATGGACAGGGCACTGTGCCCTTGTAAAAATGCCTAAGAAAAACAGTACTTTTCCTATTGTATCTACATTGTCATTGCAGTTAATGTTGTGGGCTTTAAAATAGTCACCCAAATTTTGGAGCAATTCCACAGTAATTTTTTATGTTTTCCTCCCCAGTTTTAAATCAATTTTAGTTTCTTTGAATTCAGATTCATCAGACATATTATCAGAAACTGTAACAATAGTGGCATTATTGGTCTCTTATGCTTCTGTTTTAACACAATCATCATACTCAAAAGTAAAATCGCCTGGGGAAAATGTTGATGCCTTACTTTAAATTTCGAATTTCTAACACTGTGTGTCAATATTGTGAAAGCATTTGTACTTATCCTCAGTATATTTAAAAAGTATTTTCCATTTTTGTAATCTGTTTGCATTGATGAAACTTTTTATATTTGTTTCATGTTTTATGCAGGAAAACTTTTTTTCAAACATAGTAATATTGAAATAAAAGACTATTTTCTGAATAATGTAATTAAAAGACTGAGAAGCACTTACAAATATAACCACTTTGGAGGCATAAATTAAAATGTGATATATTCGCATCTATTCTATGCTCATAATTTTAATTAAATATTAATTCAATTTCTATCTTACCAAACAAAAGCATACAAAACTTGAAATATTTAAAATACTTAAGTGCGCAATTTTTTAAACAATCTTATGAAATGTGGAGGCTGGATTCAACTTGCAAGCCACAGATAAATTTTCAGTCCCTCAATCTTTGTCACAGATCACCCAGATACATTCTGCTACTGGGAGAGAGAGAGGAGTCACACAATAGGGTGGAGCAAGAAAAGGCTATTTCTAGATATCTTTTTGAAATCCTGGGATAATTTGCTTTGCTATTAGCATGAAAAACTCTAAAATTCAATTAAAACAGACAATTTCTTCTCCCCAAAATCCATGTGAAAATTTCAAATTTTAATTTATTCCACATTAAAACAAGGAACTTTTATTTTGATGCTATCTATTGCATATTTTATAAAATTTTGATTAGCAATAGTATATGTAAATGAGAAATAGAATATAAACTTAAGTTTTTTTGTGTATGGAAAGGGAAATTTTTAGTTCAAGAGCATCATTCAAGGTCAGATTTAAGTGAAAAGTGATATATGTTATTTTATATAATATTTCTTGTATCTATCCAAAACAAATAATTCATGTCCTTTTCAAGCTTAAGCTGTCGACTATCAAGCAATATAGAAATTTTTGCATGTCTTAGAATTGCAATCTTATTGAAGTAGTTGAAATTTAAATAAAAAAAGGCACTTTGCTTAAAAATCATAATTATGGTTACTTCAATAGTCAGCTAAGGTTATATGAAAAAATGAAACAATTGAATTTAAAGTTTTTTTTTCAAAAGTTAGGCTTAGCTATGTAAAAAACTCTGTGATCAGTGTATTTTGCCCCCTCTCCATCCTGAGTGAGCGTCCCAGACAGCAATGCACCATCGTGAAAGGATTAAAGTCATTTATATTACACAGACAGCTAGTAATTATCATATGAAATTATGTAGATTTGCAAAAATGTAACTTAAAATTATCCAGGAACGATCCCTAATATAATGCAAAGATTGCCTCTTAATACTATTATATGCTTATCAACTAGTATAATGAGGTTAAATTTATAAAGAAAGCTCAAAATTTGATATTTTTTTAATTTTCATCTACTCATATATAAATGATATCAGAATTGTTGCTTTTATTGTGTTGTGTGTACATCTAATTGTTCTCATCAATATTTCAATGACATTTCTATAATTTGGAGATTTCATCAAACCATAAAAATGCAGTAATTCTTCTGCAAAGTCCAAAACTGCAAATACAAAAACTAAAATAGAATAATGTATTTAAAGATTAAGCATTACATAAATAAGTCTCATAGTGTGTCCATAATTAAGAGCTATTGCAAAAATGTTAATAATATAATAATAATATAATTTAATTTAATAATGCATTTTTAGTGAATACATTTAAAATGCATATGCCCTCCATTAGATTAAGACAGTTTCACACAACTGCTCTTTGTTTAAATCATATACATCTAAACTCCCATTACTAGTTATCGAACTTCAAAACATTCCAGGAATTAAGCTTATAAACAATGTCTTTCAATATTTTTATACTAAAATGAATGAGCTTAAATATTTAAGGCAGATGCTTGAATAAAAAATAATTAATAAAGTATTGTCAAAGTTTTAACCTTCAAACCTTGTTTTTAATTTATGTAAATTGTATAATATATTTTTAATTATTTGCTATAATGCTAAAATAAAACTTCTTTTCAGTCAGCAAGCAAAAAGGAATTTTCCAGATACCTTGTTCATTCCGATGCCTCTAATGAAGTTTGTCTTTTAGATTGTGAATGTGTTTTATTAACTGGTTGCAATAAATTCTTATTAAGTTTAATTATAATCATTTCAACTTAACTTCATTTCATTATTTCAACATTAAACAATTAATAATTTAGTTATTGAATATTAAAAAAAAAGTCTGTACACTAGAACTGCAAATTAATATTGACTTGCAAACAGGCAAGTAAAAATCTGCAACATAACACTGAACATAACTGCTATTTTCTTATATAAGGTGTTTAGGATAGTAGGGTTTGGCTTTAGAAAATGTCTTGCATGCTCTCTTAACCATTAGCTAGATTTATTTCAAGGCCAAATATGGGTTGTAAACATGGTACAACAACACACTATTTTAAATATTTTCCTGAAAAAAAAATTTCCCAATTTTTTTAAAAATAAAATATAACCAAGTCTCCATCAGTGAGCTATAATGCAACTGGAGTACAGGCTTCCTATTCCTTAGCACAGTGGCATCTGAAGCAACATTTTTCCCATGAAAGGGAGTTAGATAAACAAAGAACTGCCTTCAAACAAATAATGTTGGATCAGTTTTCACGTCAGCAATTTATTTCTATTTTATTTTATGTTATGCACTTTATTAAATTTTAGTAAAGAAAAGAATGGTAATTTCCTGTTCAACATAGGGTTGTGCAATTTTCTATCGAGTATTTCAGTTTTTTAGGAGCATAAATTATTTTATAATCTGTACTAGAATTGTGAGCTGAAAAATTTTCTGGAAATAGAAAATTCTCCACTTTTTTTTAATTTAATTTTGAAAATGAAATATAATTTTTAAGCAAGTAGCTTTACAGTAGTACTTCTGATTTTAAGATGGAAAAGGGGGTCATGTGTACTTTATTTTGAAGAAAAAGAGTAGATGAGAACCATGAGAACCAGAAGGGTTCAAGTGACAGTTTATTCATTCTCGGGAAAAAAGAAGCCGAAGTTTTAAAAAGTCTATTCTTTCAGTGTTAAGTTCTATAAAATTTATAAAAATATTATAAATATGGAATATTTTCACAAGTTCTGCTGTTTGGTCGCCTAAACAGTAGCTCATATCTTCAGATGAATCAGGTGGCCTGGATGGAAATTTAACAAGTTCTGCTGAAGAAAAATGCTTTAATAACACTAAAGATATATAACTCATCTTACAGCAAATTGTGTCTTCTCATGATACTAACCTATTCAATTACAAGCAGGAATTTTATAACAACATATATAATAATTTATTTTTAAAAAGGGTTTAATTATAAGCAGTTTTTAAAATATAATTTTGTAATAAATTATTAAACACATAAATATTTTTATATTTATGCATTTAATAATTAATTTATATGCATATAATAAACTGGGTAATTTATTGTTTCTAAAAAATAATAATAAAATTGTTTTTTTTTAAGGAAGTGGTAGAAATATTTCCCTTTCAATTTTTAGTAGGTATTTAAAATAATTAATAAAATGTTTCTGAATTTCAAGCAGTTTTTAATTTTTTCTTGTAATATTATATTTAATAATTTACTTTTTATACCTATGATAAACAGTAAATTATTTATGCTTCTGAATAGGTTTAGCAATTTTAAATTGTCTTTCATACTATTCCTCATAGGCAATAGTTCGAAAAAACAAATTCTTGTCATAGATAAAATAGAGTTATTTTACAACTGGCTGTTAAATGGAGTAAGGCAAAAATAGGTGCAGAATATCGATCTGTTGACTAAGTATTAAGTTTCCAACAAAAATTCAAATTTTTTTTATTAACACAATTTTTAAACAAAAAGATCAATCATGCATAAAGCATTGATTATGAAACACTTTCTCACTGAAATGCAATTTTATTTAAACATTTCTTAAAGGCAATACATTCAGCAGTGATATTTTTAAAATTATCACAATACTACAATAATTTATTATATTTGAAAACTTCATCAAAAATAAATGAACTTTATTCAAATAATGCCATCGAAATATAAATTGCCTGGCTCTCTATATAAAGGCAGTAAATGTTTCATTCATAAACTTTTTTCCATTCCTTTCATTCAGCGGTGATAGTTTTAAAATTATCACAATACTACAATAATTTATTTTACTTAAAATCGTAAGACCATGGAGGTAAAATTACTTTCTAACTCCATGCTTAAAACTTCATCAAAAAAGCAATAATATGGAATTGTCTGCTTCTGTAAAATCAATGAATGTTTCATTCATATCAGTTATACAGTCTGTTTCAAAATTATAAGACCACTCAAAATTCCACCCTTTCTCAACAAAGACAGCATTGAATGTGAATTTCAAAGAAGGCGTATGAAACGAAACAATTTTGCAGTGTTGATTTAGCTTAGAAAAAAAGCAGATCAAATATTATTTTCGTGCCAAACAATTTTTCGAAATCACAGTGTTACATAAATATAAGACCACTTTAGATTTTCTAATAATGCAGATGATTTTTGTTTAACTTTGGAGTTTAACTGTAACGTAAACCATATGGAAAGGTTGGAAAGAAGGAAAAATGGCAAAAATTTAGAATTGAACTGTTTGATTCGTTGGATTATTAAACTGCCTCATGGAAGTGATTTGTCTGAAGTAGAAGTGCAAAAAGTTTGGTTCTACAATGGAAAAGGAAAGTCGGAACGTGAAATAAGTAAAATTCTTAATCGTTCTAAAACTGTTATTCACAATTTTTTGAGTAAAAAAGAATGTATATGAAAAACAGAAAAGATCTGACCGCAAAAAGCAGTCAGCTCGTGATAATAGACAAATTTTCCAGCTTGCAATGAAAAACTACCAGTCCACATATAAAATAGCACAGCAGAGACGTAAACAAGTGTCTCACGTAACTGTGTGATGAAGTTTGAAGTCGAATTTTTATGTTAAACTTCGGAAACTAAGAAGCAAACCGCGACTTCTTAAACATCATAAAGAACCACGTCTGAAGTGGGCAAAGAATGTCATGTCCTGGAACTCTGCATGGAAAAATATAATATTTTCGGACGAAAAAAAATTTAACTTAGACGGTCCTGCAATAACTACTACTGGCATGACTTAAGGCAAGAATCTCGTGAATTCTTCAGTAGGCAGATGAGAGACGGTTCCGTTATGGTGTGGGGCGCTTTCTCATATGCAAGAAAATGCGACCTGCAAAGAGTTTATGGCAAAATGAACTCGGACAGTTATCAACAAATGTTATACGGAAGTCTGATACCCTTCGGGCCACTTTTAGGAGGGCAGAAATGGAAGTTCCAACAAGATAATGTTCCCAGTCATGCATCTAAATCAACAAAAGCATGGCTCAAAAGAGAAAAGAGTGATGTTACGAGGCATGTTTTTTATGTAAGTACCGTTTTGCGATTCCGCCGCCGCAGCGCTACGGTCGGCGTTCCGCGCATGCGCGCTGGTTACCTACATCTCTTGTCTACGCACTGACGCCATTACAGTCTGATTCTTCATTGTATACGTTGTTTACTGAGTGTTTAAGATGCCTCCGACAATCGTGAGTCCCGCCGATTGTGAAGTACGGGCTGTTATACGATTTCTTAGTGCTAAAGGCGTAAAACCGATCGATATTCATCGTGAGATCTGTGAAGTTTACGGACAAAACATTATGAGTGATGGAATGGTAAGGAAATGGGTGAAAGCATTTAAAGATGGCCGCACAAATGTGCATGATGAAGAACGGAGTGGGCGTCCTTAGGTCTTTAATGAAGATTTGGTGCAGAAAGTGGAAGAAAAGGTGAGAGAAAACAGACGCTTTACAATTTCATCAATGTGCAACTGGTTTCCTCAATATTCTCGTAGTGTTTTGTATCGCATTGTGACCGAGAACTTGAATTACCAGAAATTGTGTTCACGTTGGGTTCCAAAAATGTTGACGGATTTGCACAAAACCCAACTTTTAGGCAGTGCATTGACTTTCCTTGAGCGGTACCACAATGAAGGTGAAGATTTTTTAGACCAAATTGTTACTGGTGACGAAACATGGGTGGCCTACGTCACACCAGAATCAAAACAACAATCCATGGAATGGCGACATTCATCATCACCCAAAAGAGTGAAGTTTAAGCAAACAATTTCTGCCCGGAAAATCATGTGCACAGTTTTTTGGGACAAAAAAGGAGTATTGCTAGTGGAGTTTCTGCCTCGTAATGAGACAATCAATGCAGCGTCTTATTGTGAGACATTGAACAATCTGCGTCGTGCAATCCAGAACAAAAGACGTGGCAAGTTGAGTAAGGGTATCGTTTTGCTGCATGACAATGCCCGTCCACATGTGGCTAATCGGACAAAAGATCTCATCAAATCTTTTAAATGGGAAACTCTAGATCATCCTCCATACAGCCCTGATCTGGCGCCCAGCGACTACCATTTGTTCCTGCACTTGAAGAAACACCTGGGTGGTCAGCGTCTTCAAGACGATAACGAAGTCAAAACAGTTGTGATACAGTGGTTAACAAGTCAGGCGGCAGAATTTTATGAGGAGGGTATTCAAAAACTGGTGCCACGTTATGACAAGTGCCTCAATATTCACGGAAATTATGTAGAAAAGTAGATTAAGGTACAGGCTTTCATGTAGAAATAAAATTATTGCGATATCTTTGCACGTCTTTTTTTAATTCCAAAACGGTACTTACTTAAAAAACATGCCTCGTATATCTTGACCGAGTCTTAGCCTTAGCCTAAACCTTATAGAAAACCTGTGAAGTTATTTGTCTCGCCAAGTATACGAAAACAACAAACAATATCATTCGGCATATGAATTGGAAGTCGCCATTATGGAGACATGGGACAATATTCACGAATCTGTCTTTAAAAATTTAATTAAATAGATGCCAAATTGTGTGTTTCAAGTTATTCAGAAAAATGGTGGAGCAACAACTTACTAAATTTGCTAAAACTTTCTTTTTCCACATGTGGTCTTATAATTTTGTAACAGGTATTTGTGCCACTTTTTATTATATTGCTGTTATACTTTTTTCTAAATGAATTTCATACATGTAAGTTGCTAAATTTTATTTAAAACTTGTTCTGATATGAAGTAGTTTTGATTTTGAATAAAAAAATATTTCACTAATTACCTAAATAACAAAAAGTCTTTCTTATACTTTTGTAACAGACTGTATTACAGACTCCAGAACTAAATAATTTTGCATTAAAGAATTTCAGCAATTCTTATACAACTCATCTTACAGCTTGATGTGTTTACATTTTCCATATGTGAAAGTTAGGCTTCGTTGTCGAGATGATCAAAATTTGATGATCATTTAAACTCTAAAATATTGTAATTGCTTTGGTGCAGTATATAGATGTATAGAAAAAAATAAAGCGGTTTTAGGATGGATACAACACTAAATATAAATTAAAAGGGACTTTAAAAATCATGATCTTGCCACAAGGTGGATGCCATATTTAATTTTGAAGTGGGTCATGTGATCTGTTCATATAATATGACTGCAATTTTTATTTAAAAAACTACCGAACATATTTTGCTGAAATTTGTTTTTATATATTTTATGGGATAATTTGAATATTTTTTAAAATTTTCGAAACAATTTGTGAATTTTAAATTTGTTTAAAAAATGTTTGAAAAATTAGGTCCCATGCGGTTTAATGTATTTCATTTTTTCAATGTGGGTTCAATCCAAAACTAATTGGGTGATATTATTAATTTATATTCCCATATGTCCCACAGACCATCTGAACAACACACTAAAATTTCATTTTGATAAAGTCATTTTTACAAAAGTTATCATGCAAATGGACAGACAGACAGACAGAATGAACAAAGTCATAAACACTTTTCAACTACTGCTTGACTCTGACGAGAAGGCATTCGGGTCATGTGATTTTGGATGAGTCCAGTAGTTAAATTTAATCACAGGTAGAAACGTCCTAGGAAGAACAGGTTTCCAGAATTGGCGCCTTTAGTGCGAATTAATACACAATTTCTGCAGTACGAAAATAATTTGTACAGAATGATGAAGAGCTTTATATGTGTAAGTACATTCAGTGCAAGTGTTAGGATTTGGTGGAATTGCTTTCTTCATAATGATTATTTATTACAATAATGGTTGTAAATGTTTTATTAAAATTGAAGAGTTCGGGTTGTAATACTTTTCTTGTAACTTAAACTCTTTTATTTAGTGAGAAATGCACAACGTGTTTTGTGTGCATAAATTAATGATTCATCTCCCAAAAGGAAAAATGTGATGTGGGCAGCACATGACTTTCCCTACAGACTCATATTTATTTTTTTTATTTCTTTCATAATTCATTAAAATGAGTTTATATGCACAAAATAGCACAAATAATTATTTGAAATGACACTGAATTTGCACTTATAATTCCTTTTTTTTTTATCAGAGAAATTTTGCAAAATTAATGAAAAGCTATGTTTAAAAATTCCAAAAATCTTTGACTGAGATTCCTCCCCCCAATTTATGGGTTGCTCACTTGTATAGTACAAGATTTACTTTAAGAAAAACTCTGGAATTAATGATCCAAAAGGAAAAAAATACCGTGACATACACACATTTTTATATATTTTTTCATTATATATTTTACTCTTTATATAACTTACCTTCTATCAAATACAGAGAAAAAATTTTGATCCAAATACTTTTGCTGCCATTGAAAATCATTTCAGCAATATCTATGCATTACATTTTATACAGTTACATATTTCATAAAGTATTAATATTTGTTCACTTTAAAATAAATTTTAAATATGTTATCTAACCATTATTCTTGTTTGTGTGCCACTTTATTGGAGAGTTCTGCATTAGAGCTTAGATTGCATGGCCGTATAATCTAATATCTAAGGAATCTATCACCAGTATCTGATTTTATGCATTATTCTCCACAATGTTTCTTTTTTCCAAGGAAAATTAATTTTCTCCTTTATAGCAGGTAACAAAGTGGTGAGAGAAGGTATTTTATTGCTAGCATAAAATTTGTTCACCGTTTGTCGAATTACACATAAATCAAAATCATCCACACTTGAAACTGCATTCCGATATTTCTCGGATCTCTTTTGTTTACGCAGCGACACTAGAATCTGTGTATTATTTGATTCTTTCTTGATGTGTACAATTGTTCTCATTGACACACCAGTTGCAGCGGCTGTTCTCTTCGGGGCCTGTTGGATAGGGATGTATAACTTTTCTGAAGTTGCTTTGGCTTCAAAAAAATTGAAGACTGTGAACAACATTTTGTTCCTTGGAATGAATTACTTTTCCCTTTACAGACAAGCTTGTCAAAAACTTGTCGACAAAAGCTCCTCTTGTTTTTATTGATAGAAATATCTGCTAATATTACAAGATACATTGAAATTGATTTTCTACATAATGTGTATAAATGAGTAATGCAGAGATGCCAACTTTTACGGATTTTTCGTAATTTGTTCAGATTTTTACTTCATATTACTGTTTTACGGACATTACTCTCAAAACTACGGATAATCCTCTGAAATCTATGCACTCCACCATTCAATTCATATTCCTTGCCTTGCTGAGAGTCCAAAATTATCAGTTGTTTGCATCTATTTTCGTTTTCTAATGATTTCATATCAGAGCAATAGACCTAGGTAATTTATCTTTATAGTGCGAGAAAAATAAACAAATAATATACTAAAAGAATTTTCTTGGCTTAAATTATGCTGTTGTGCATATGCCTTTTCTATTCATCTCTATCCCCTTATTATTGCACATTAACTTAACTAGCTTATTTTCACATTTTGGTTTATTTTTTAATTATTTTTGTAATACAATTGTACAATTCATTTTTATTCTCGGCTGTTACTCAGTACGCAATTACCTTCTTTCATCCATCTCTATTCCCCTATTATTGCACATTAACTTCACCAAACTAGATTATTTTTATATTTTGGTTGATTATAAAGGTTAAATTTTTAATTATTTTCACATAAATAGTAAGATTGTGCAATTCAGTTCTTTTTTCTCGGGTGTTGCCCAGAGTACACAATTGACCTTTTCCATCCATTTCCCTATTATTTCACATTAGCTTAACTAAACTAGCTTATTTTTATATTTTGGTTAATTATAAAAGTTAATTTCTTAATTATGTTCACATATATAGTGTAATTCACTTTTTATTTTAATTAACTTATATATATAATTAAGTTAACAAAACTACATTTTAGAACCTATTCTAAGATTTTAAAATATATATTTTCAATACATAAAATTTTACTGATAGTTGATGCGGTTTTACTAAAAACTACTGTCAACTCCTGATTTGACCTGATGACCCCTTTCAGAGGTTGCCATCTCTTGTGATGTTTTTGCAAATGAAATGGAATACAAAGATATATTATAGATATATTATAGTTCAGTGGTCCCTTTTGTGGCCATAAAACCCTCTTACATAGTTGCTTCCCTCCTTGAAGATATCATTTTGTTTAAAAAATACTTTTTAGAATAAGAGTTGAATGTCATGTGGGTCTATGTGCCCAAAACTAAGCTTTAAGAAAATTGAAAAAAATGTTTCAACATTAATTTTTATCTATATAAGAAAATAGGTATTTTTTACCAGTAAATGTGTACTTTTGGACACAATTTTAGTTCTAATATTTTAGCTACAATCTAAAAATGAGGATGTTCAAATGTGATTCATCTGTTTAATCAAAAGTGTGAAAAACCTCAAAACGATAAGGATAAATGCCAGTTATGTGAAATATATAAAGTAAACATAAAAGGATGTATTTTATTAACAAACTTATTCAGTGAAGTAAGAGAGTTATAAAGTTTTAAGGAGCATTGTGACACTCATAAATTTCAATATGTATTATAAATTTATATGAAACATTTTTTATATCACTTATATAGATCATTATAACTATTAACACTATTTCGTAAATAATTAATAATTTTTTTTTAATGGAAATATGCTGTTTAGCTTCAAGTGGTTGAATTTGTATGAGCTTTCCAAATAGTTTACATTAGTTTTTAACTAAAATCAACTATGATTTAAACAAACACATGGTTTAAACCAGCCAACCTTGCTGATAATTGAAAGGAAAATCTGAAAAACTCCTGTTTACACTCTATAGCCCATAAGTCACCTCAATATTTTCAAAAAGGAACTTATTAAGTGTTCCCTGAGACCCAAAAAATATTCATGATGCAAGTAGATATTTTTATGATTCATGTTTTAATTATCATTTTCTAGCAATTATCAAATTGTGCCAAAAACAATGTAAATGTGCATTATGACAATCTTA
Source organism: Amaurobius ferox (assembly GCA_951213105.1). Classification (NCBI taxonomy): domain Eukaryota; kingdom Metazoa; phylum Arthropoda; class Arachnida; order Araneae; family Amaurobiidae; genus Amaurobius; species Amaurobius ferox. The sequence continues at coordinate 106,304,601 of OX578142.1, read as the reverse complement.
ATATAGAATATGGCACACATGATTTTTGACACTTTGAATTGACAATCAGTGGCGAAGCAACAAGGGAGGCTGCGTCTAACTAATTTACTATCAAGTAACTTTTATTTTAATTAATAGAAAATGTACCTTGCATTGCTCGAGATTTAAAATTAGTGGTCCTGGTATAGCTGTGTGTGTACACACACAAGTTCTTTATTTTATTTTTGTTATAAGCAAGCATACTGTTAAAATGTTATTTGGTTTTGAGAAATTTGTTGTCCTGTTCCGGTGTAATATTTATCAGAGGTTTGCATTTTAAATCCCAAGCAATGCCAGGTACAATTTTTCTAATGAATAAAAACTCACTTTAATGCTGTAGTTTTATGTTTAGGAACTTGAAAATAGATGTAATCATCAGCAAAGCTCCAAACTAGAGCAGCTCTGAGTGTGATTAGTACTTGGGTAGGTGGCATCTGTGTCTTCCCTCTATTCCATGTGATTACAGTGTTAATTTTTATATTTTAAATGCTTGTATAAATAAATATTTACCCATCCAAAACAATAATTTGTGTATCATACCTAGTGCTAATTTCAACCATAATTTGACTCATGGGGTTTTTAATATGAAATTTATTTCATTTTTAATTATTTAGCTTAAAATATGGTTACAAAAGATAAAGATTTGTCCTATTTCACTATTTAGTAGTGATATTTAAAGGGCTTATAGTTTGATAGATTCTATGCTTAGTGTAATTTCTTACTTGATATATTAGTGCCATAAGAATAAAAAGGAATTAACCAATATTTCAAGTTAATTTTTAGTAAAATTCAACAGATAATCACTAATCTTGGAAATACAGAAGATGACTCCATACTTTAAATTAATAATGAGTTAGAGTATAATATGGGGAAATTTGCAATTAGCTTGAAACTTAACTTCATGATAAAAAAGTAAATTTTACAAAATATACAATAAATTTCGAATTATATTGGATGCAATTTTTTTTTTTTTTTTTTTTTTTTTAAATCCAAAATTTCCAGAGGATAATAATGTGGAGAAAAACTTGTCCCCCTATCCCCCCAGCCTTTGGAAAATTAATCATACCTTAAAAATTAATGTAAAGTGCCCGCTTCTGGTGAATATTAATAACAAGGAATAAGATTTGAAATACACTCAAACCTGTTTTTGTGCGGCCTTTTTTTGTACGATTTTTTGTGTGCGGTATATGAAAATTTCAATCAAATTGGAACATAATTGAGGAAGTTATCAATAAAAAAAATTAATAGGTTTGATTGGCCATTTAGTTTTTCGATACCAATTCTGAAAGAACTTCAAAATTCCAAAAGGAGCTTCAATCTTGTATATCTGGCTACCGAGACATATACAAGCGTCTAGTGAAATAACAGTTGTCGCAAAAACTGATCACCGACTACATGGTAACTGAAAAAAAGTCAACTCTAAACGAGTGCGAGGTAGTATCTTCAAGTGACGAAAACGATTTTGAACCAGTTTACCACAAGAAAGTTCGTGTATTGTCAGACTACGAAGGATAATGGTTATACGTTTTGAAAATTTTTGTATTTGTAAAATAAGTACATATGTAAATAAAATATTTAAAAATGTTCACATGTGTATTTTCTAAATCAGATTCCAAAAGGTTTGGCGAGATTCCAAGTAGCTGCCAAGCCTCCTGTCTTGATTTCGTTTAAAAAAGCAATTCCTAGTTATTTCGTAAGGTTTTGAGTTATTTTCTACGTGAGACTTTTTTTATGCGGTCTCTATTCACCACATAAAAAAAATACTTTTAATTGTGTTGCGAAAACTATTTTTTATAGCTACTCGTGAAGTTTTGTGCGATATTTTTTTATGCTGTCCCTATCCACTGCACAAAAATAGGTTTGAGTGTAATTAGTTCACTGAGCTGTTACCTTTTCTATGGGCATTTGATATACAATATGTATAAAACCTAAAAATCCCTAAGTATCAAAATTATTAGATATGTTGTATTTAATTGTAATAAAGTTATAAACTGATAATGTAAGTTTATCTTAAACTATAAAAATATGTTAATATTTTTAAATATAGTTTTACAGTATATAAAGTGAACTCTTCTGGTGAATATTAAAAACAAGGAATGAGATTTGAAATAATTAGTTCACTGAGATGTTACCTTTTCCATGGGCATTTGATATACAATATGTATAAAAACTAAAAATCCCTAAGTATAAAAATTATTAGATATGTTGCCTTTAATTGTAATAAAGTTATAAACTGATAATGTAAGTTTATCTTAAACTGTAAAAATATGTTAATATTTTTAAATATATATATTTTTAAAGTTTTAAAATATTACTTTGAAGTAAAATGATTAGTTATAGTTTCTACACATAGAAAACCTGAGGTTTCTTTTATGTATTATACATCAAATGTAGAATATGTAATTTACGTACCCAGCTCTGCCACATATAAAATTTTATTAATTCCACAGATAAACCAGGATTCCACTGTAATATCATTAATTTATTTTTATTGTAATTCAGTTACTACAATAAACTATGGTTTATCCATCATCCAATGTTTTGGAATGTCTGGTAATCCAGCATGCTTCTTGAACCACATTCGAGTCCAGATCCACCAACGAGTAGGGATGTTTTGCATAGGGGCCCAGAAAGCTTGGAACCCTGTGTCGCATAAATAGCTTATGAAAAAATATTAATAATTTGTAAAATAGAGGATCTGTGTAACACTTTAAGCAAGAATTTTGTTTTAAATTTTTTCATTTTTTACACCATTTTAGTTTGACAACTAATAATCCGGCACATTTGGTAATCTGTCACCGCTATAGTCCCAAATGTACTGGATTATCTTAAGTTTACTGTATATTTTATTTTATTTGTAATCTAGCTACAATACACTTTGTTATAAAAAAATATATGCACCCATAAGAAATTACCCATAAGAAATTGAGCAACAGCTGCAAAACTTGGCATGTATGTATGTATTGTTTGAAGGTATACAAACAATTATAATTTGGGAGCAAAAAAAAATGGTTTATTAAGAAACGATGGCAACATGTAGATGATATTTAATAAGTGGTAAATCCTCTCCTGGCAGCTATAGAAGTTGATATTCAGTGCAGCAGAGTAAATTAAGTTGCTTATATCTCTTTGTTGAAGATTCTGCCACAAATGTTGCAACTAGTCGGCTAATTCAGTGGCATTCTGAGAAGGCTACAATTGCAGTCCCAGACATGTTCTATTGGTGATAGGTCTGGGGACCTGAATGATCATGGGAGGGTATTAAATCCACAAAGAAACTATTGAGAAAATCATGCAGTATGTGGTTGAATGTTGTCTTGCTAGTAAATGAAACTTGGGACGGCTTGATAGTATGGGCAGAACAGTTGGCTGCAGAATATCTTTGATGTACAAGCGAGCTATCAGATTGTCTTGCAGCACAATTTAGTCTCCCAGCACCCCAGATTGTCACATGTGTGATGGCATTATGCTGCTCAATAACAAATGTGGGATCAGAATGAGCACACATATGTGGCAGTCGTCAGTACTAAGAGAGAACCAGACACTGTCCAGACTGAGCATGGCACCAATCCAGACGACACTGTCTATGTTGCAGGGTCAGTGGTAGGCACCTTAATGGACTTTGACACCTAATCCTACTTTCTGCCATGCGTCTTGGAATAGTATATCTTTACACAGGATGCATGGAGGTTGGCAAATGCCTTTGAATGGCTGTTAGCAATGCCATTGGTGTAGGCATGTTTATAAATGGTATTTCCAAAAATTAGTACTATATAGAAAAAAAAATTATCTCCATCTCCATAAGTCACTATATACCTTTAAATTTCACTATAGTGGTTTTCATAATTTGAGCATATAAATCTCCTGATCTTCCATTTGCAGTTTGGCAACTGCGAATGGAAAATTAAATTGACAATTTTGTCTGTGAAGGGCCATAATTGAGACAGGGTTTGTGTGCACTCTGGAAATCGGGAAATTTCAGGGAAAATTGATTTTTTGCTCAAAATTCTGGAAAAATTAGGGAATTTTCAACTTGCCAACTTGCTTGCTTGAGATGTGAATTACTACGGATTCTCTGTAGTTTCCACGAGAAACTTCCTCATACTATAGATTCTCTACGGGAAAATTCCTCATACTACGGATTACTAAATTTGCATAGTTTCCTATGTAAAATTGTCTTCTGTGAAGGCCAATGTAAATTTACGGCCACATGCATGGTGATGTCAACCAAATTAATGTAACAATGGGGATTTACAGCTGCATGTGTGTTAATGCCAATCAAATTAACGTGACAGTGGGGATTTATGGCCTCGTGTACAGTAATGCCAATCAAATCACTGTGCCAATGATTATTTACTGCTACATGGGATGTAAAAGATAGTTTTTTTCATGGAAGTAAAAAATGTACTTCTTAAAAGTTGGTAAATTTCACATAAATTGCTGAACTGTTAATTTTATAATTATTTGCACATAAACAGTACATTTCAGTTTGTGTTCTCATGAATCTCTGAGAATCGATTAGTATATTTTCTCATTTATCTCCATCTTCTAAATGTTGCTTATTAGATTGACTAAAATAACTTATTTTTATATTCTGATTAATTATTAAGGTTAATTTTTTATTTATTTCCACATAAACAGCATGATTATGCTTCAATTATTCACTTTATGTTCCCTTGATTATTCACTTTATGTTCCCTTGAATCACCAAGAGTCCATTTGTATCTTTTGCATCCATCCCCACCTTCTAAATGTTGCATATTAGATTGACTAAACTAGCTTTTTTTCATATTTTGGCTGGGTTGGTTTTTTAATTATTGTCACATATGTTCACTTGAATCGCCGAGAGTCCATTAGTACATTTTCCCATCCATCTTCTAAATGTTGCATATTAGTTTGACTAGACTAGCTTATTTTTACATTCTGGTTACTTATTAAGAGTAATTTTTTACTTATTTTTGCATAATACATATTTTCTTATTTTGAAAAATGGGTATGAACTTTTTCAAGAGATATTTTCCAAAAAGTGGTATTAAAATAATGATTTAGGCAAATAAAAGAAACAACCATTTTGGCATGGATATATTAAAATTGACATATTCACATCTATAAATACATAGCTATGTTTTCTTTTTTATTAAAGATTAATATTTGTTATCATTAGTGAAAGCTTGTGCTTTATCAAAGGAAAATGTTTGTTTTCAATATAAAGTATTTTTAACTGGATAAAAATTTATAATATAAATATATATCATAATGCATAATTATATATATGCTTGAATAATTTTTTGTATATACAGTTTTGTATTATGTGAGCATAACACCCCGGACAAAATATTATGAAATAAGATTTTATCGAATTTAATACTTGGTTACATCACTATGTGTCTTGATCATCGCTTGGATCTTACGGGGCGTGCTGTCCAAATGGGGCTGGATAGCTTCTGCAGTGATGTTGGCCCACTTGTCCATCAATCTGGCCGTCCAATCCGCTAGTGACTGCAGATGTGCAACACTCCTTTTGTCAGCAATTTTCAAAGTGTCGCACATTTTCTTGATAACATTAAGGTCAGGTGAATTGGCGGGCCAAGTGAGGTGTGGGAGATCAACCTCATGTTCTACGAACCAGTCCTGAACACATCTGGCATGATATGCATAGTACAATTGTCATCGTGGTAGGCAGGTTCGGTGACAAGGCCCTCTCTATGCAGAAAGTCCACATAAGGAACGACATGATCATCCAAGATTGGGATATAATCCACAGCCTTCATCCGATTGTTGACTTTTAGCAGTGGTCCAAAACCAGTCGCCGAAATACACCTCCAAAACATCACACTCCCACCTCCGAGCTGCACTGATCTCTGGAGATAGTCCGGATCTCCTGGTGACACGGAAACATGCATTATTGGCATACAAGCAGAAGCGTGATTCGTCTGACCATACTACACAGAGCCAGTCATCCACAGTCCAGTGTCGATGTTCTTGAGTCCATTGGAGTCTCTCCTGTTTTGGGGCTGCTGTGATCCGAGGACATCGCAGCGGTATACGGTTGAACAATTCCATGTGATGCAGCGCAGGGTGTGCTCGGAAATAGATGGACACAGTCCAGCATTAACCTATGCCACTAATTAGTCCCTGGTTTGGAAGCGATTAGCGGTAGCCATGCACCTTATATGCCGACGATCTCTCGAGGTTAGTATCATCTGGTGTCCATCATTGCATTACAGGGAACTATTTGTTCTGGACAAACGCCATTGCTTATGCACTGTACTTACTGTAGATGCTGTCACACCCAAGAACGCTGCAATCTTTGCAACTTTGTGACAGTGTTCCTGGCTAAACACTATGGCCCCCTTTTGCTAGTTGGTGATTTCTTGTTTACAGCCCATTTCCAAATTTATGAACAAAGCACACTGATCTCAAGATTTCGCAAGACGTTCAACCTTCTTCTAAAACTTCCACCTCTGTTCTGTTCGTATACGCAAGGTGTGCTGCTGACACATGCTCTTACAGTGTAGACTCGCAGTAAATGCTGATTTGATAATATTTTGTCCGTGGTGTTTATTTCATTTCTTAACTTGACTACTAAAAAAAGTCTTAAAAACTACTGATATTTTTATTTTTCACTACTGAAATCTTCATCAGCTGAGTGGCATCACTATAATGATTGAAGCTGTTAAGTGTCGTGATCATTGAGTCATAAATAATCCCTTTTATGTGTGATTATGCAAACTTTTGTCTCATGCTGCCATAGAAAATATGAAATTTCTCTCAAAAAAGTTTTCACTCAAATTTCAATTAATTTTATCTAGTTCTAGATTTTTCGATAACAAAACCGGATATAAAGTTTCATGAAAATCCATCAGCATTTATGGCAGCTATCTTGTACACTAGCAATCAACAACAGATGGACATTGCTCTAAAATAGACAAAATGTGTTCAGCAGGTCCTAAAATATGTATTGGCATCAGAATCTTGAAATAGAAAATATTCATGAAACAATACTTTCTCTATTCTATAATATAAGAAAGTAAAAATATGGAGACATTTCGTCAGCTAATTGATGTGTGTGTGTGTGTGTGTGTGGTGGTAGTGGGGGGGTCAACAGAAAAAAATACCTATTGATAATCATGTACAAACAGTCGATCATTCAATTAAAGGTCTTGAACAAAGAAGCTTCATAGCCAAACAGGAAATAATGCCTATCTACCTGCAGGATAAAAGAAAACTGCCTACAAACCAAAATTAAGGAAACAACAAACATTAGTTCAAATGTTTAAACAAAATGATAAAATGTAAACTTTCTTTTTCTTTCTTGTATATGTATATTTTTTCTTAAAATCTATTTTGTTCCATATTTTTTTGGATTAAATAATATTTTTAATGGGTTAACTTGACTTTTTGTCATTATTTTTACTGAAAGTAATGGTTTATAGTGTATTTAGTTAATATTAAGTTTGCATTTTATCCAAACTCTAAAATCCGAAATTGGCAACATCCAGATTTTCGATGTTGTACCGTATATGCAGATAAAATTGTATACAGAGATAGAAAATTTTGAGTTATTTTGAATGTTTGTTTTTTCTCACTGTCATGTATTCACTGTAAATGTCAGTTAAATCTAAAATTATTTTTTAAATTGGCTTTAAAATAGTAGTACACAGTACCTGGAATTTTTATGAAGACCATGGGGGAAAACCTGGAAAAGTCAGGGAATTTAATTTTGAAAAATGGGTATGAACCTTGTTGAGAGTGATGAAATGAGTTTCAGTGATAAAAATGATGTATTCTAATTATAGGCACTGACTTGAAAAATTATTGAGGGTTCCGGAAATTTTAAATCGAATGACCCAAGCATTTTTCAAAGGATTCAAGTCTAATTTAAATTTCATTCAGTTACATTATCCGCTACAATAAGGTGTCTGAAATGCTAAAATGAAACAAATTATAGTTAGTACAGAAAAATCTTTTTTTCTCTGGATAATTACTTATTCTATTTATTTTGCTTTTGTAGGTGTAGCATCATTATAATACAATACACAGATACTGCATAAATTTCCAACTCTCTTATCTTTATAAAAAAATAGCCAAAAATATATAATTTAGGCATTTTTGCCAATGTTAAAAATGTCAACAAATGTATCTTTAAATCATTTCTGAGTTAATATCTTGTATTCAGAATACAAGAAACATTCTGAGGAGGAAATTACTATACACCTGGCTTTATATACCAGGGAATGAATAATGAAAAACTTGAATTAATAACAAAAAATTTATGCATGTATACATACATTTTCCACACTAAATATGCATAACAACATTAGGGGTTTGAGTACAAAATTATTGGGGTTAAAAAAGTGTCTGAAATCCACGAAGCCAGTGCTGCTGATTCTAATACTATTATTCATGTCAAACATTCATAAACATGTGTATACAAATGTGTGCACCCGTTTACTTTGATATTACCAAATTGTAATGGTAAACAAAAGTTTTGATATGGTTTAAATTTTAGAATCAAAGTGTATTTTAATATAATATATATGTGGTAATAAAGAGAAATACAACTGTCTTAAACCTACTAAAAACAGGCTTAAACCTTATATTCATAATTAAATTCACAAAACAATGTAAATATATATTTTTTAATCTTTGATTTGCAAACAATAATATAAGGTTATATATTTATACATATCTGTAACTATGTTACAAAGTCGTCATCTTAGATAACTTATTTTAATATTATCCTTTAAGGAAAATGATATACATTTACAGAATGAAGATGATATAAATGTTATGAACTTTTCTGAACCAGTGACTTAAATATGGATAGTAAATTTGATATTCCAATTAAATATCCATCTTCATGATTTCCAACTTTCCACAGTTCTCTGTGAGTAATTTGTAAATGAGGTGGAACAGGAACAGTTTTTGCAAAGTCAATCATCCATATATTGGCATCTTGTTTATCATGAACAAACAGAAGAGAGCTTCCTATAATCTACAATAAAATTAAAAAAAATATAATTGATTTATTAAAACTTAGCTTAATATTTTAAAGCATTCAAAATATTTTCTAAAATTTAACATATTATAGAGGTGTATCCATATAACTATAGTGTCCAAAATTAAAATGCAATGGGTGATATATACAGAAAGAAGGCATCTACCTATCAATTAAATTAGGCGAGGTTGAACATTCATTAACATTGATAATAAGTATCTGCACCTTTAAGACAAAACTAAACAAATGAAAAAATGAATAAAAACATAATTTTATTATGATTTACCATACCCATTTCTGAAATAATAAAAAGTTTAAAAGCTATAGACACTCAACACATACATGGAAATGAATAGAAAGATTGTGGCTGACAGTGGCCCTAATAAAAAAAACATCAAAATTACCATTAATATATAATGATGCAGGCTCAACAATATCCCCCTATGCTTCAAACAATGTTATCGAACAGTACCCAGAGTAATTGTATTCCTCGAGTACAGGGAGGGGAGGAGAATTAAAGTTGCTGAAGTGGAAAGAAATGTAATGAGCAGTAATCTGTATTCACCGGGCCAATCCAAATTGGATATGTCCGAAGTATTTATCAATCAAGCTGAAGGTGAGAAAAACATTGTTATCCATTAAAAATGAGTCTAAAAAACAAATTGATTGAAAATCTCATCTCAATATCTCAAACTAGTCAAGCCTTGTTGATTTCGCCTAATCATTCATTAGGTCAAAAATGATAACAGAGAACAGCCATCTTTTCTCCACTTCCTTGAATGTTGATTTCTCTGGTGATATTGTGTACCTGTTTCTCTTCAAGACACTCCTTTGCAAATGGCTGTGAAAAAAATTGGTTTTCATCTGTAAAGAACACAATATTTTATTCTTGGTCATTAATGGCAGAAGTAGGAAAGTCTATTGTGTCTGTTTATATATGACAATGCCTAATTCTACCAAGCTTAAATTATATATACTGCTAAATTTCTTGCCAAGAGTTACGGATGGACGGAGAAATGGGTTATTCTTATAGTCTACTCTAAATGTTCTTTCCAAGATATTGAACTTTCATTAATTAGTCTTCATTTTCATTGATTTAGCGTCATTTTTATCAATTTGGCGACATTTTCGTTAATTTGGCAACATTTAAAAAAGACATTCTGCCAAAATATTGGTAAACATTATGGACAGAGAAATAAGTTTCTCTTATAGCAGATAAATGACTATTGGCATCCAATTACAAAAGTATTACCCAAAGAATTTTTTCTCTTGAATAGAACGAGCTAGATCCATGAGAATGATGTCACTAAATTTATTGCATGATATTACTTATAAAAAGTGAATATATTTCACAATAATTAATATTTTTTTTTATTTTATGATTTTTAGATAATTTTTTTGAAAAATGTACAATATCTCGAGAACGGTTCATGCTAGCATTCTAAAACTTGTGTCAATCGTTTTCTAATGAAAAATTACATAAGAAATGACTATTTATGTAACTTTATTAAAGGCTTTGATTTTTTGATGATTTTTTCAAAATTTCACTCAAAAGTTTAGGGGGAGGGGTCTGAATAATATATTCGATTGCGAATAAAAACAATAAGATTCCAGTATTCATGGATTGTAATTTTTGTACCAAATTTCATTCAAATCGCTCTATTTGTTTGTGAGATATTGTCTCCACAGACTCGCTGATACACACAATCTCAAAAACGTTTGATTCATGTTCAGGGATGCTTGAAATGTGCTCTCCAATCGAAAACTAGAATTCAAATTTTAGAACCTGTCACAATACTTTCTTTATACATTATACTATGTATACAAGGAAAGTAAAAATAAGAGTAATAAACCTCTAAGAGTAGGAAAAAAAGATCTACGAACCTTATAAAATAGATAAAATTAGAATATGGAAAATTATAAAATCCCAGGATCCAGCAGGAAGGTAATACTGGTATCTATAAGATATAAAAAAACTAGGTCCTTATACCTACTAATCTAGGAAGAAAAATTAGCAAATTTAAATAACATTTTTAAGAGGAAAAACAAGATGGAGTTTTTCAGTATAAAAAAAAAAAATAAGTGTCTACTAAATTTTTATTAACTTATTGTTACTTTTTATTCATCATTTAATACATTATAAATTAAGTTTTTAGATTCAAAGCACGACATAAAAATGTTAACTATAAGAATAATGTTATGATGTATGCTCATCTTAAAATATCGCAAAATAACTGTCAGGTACAGTATATGACCAATTAAATACTCAACTAACTCTCAACATAGCAAAATCTGTTCTCAAAACACTGACATATCTCACAATTCAATTCATATTATGTCAACCCAGTCCAACTGAACAACAACCTCTTTATATACTCTCCATAAAAAATCTCTAGAAAGAGAGCACATCTTTGAAAATGGTAGATAAATCTAGAAAGTTCCAGTGCCTTCGAAAACTGGTCAAAAACCGCCAAATCAGGCACCAAGATCAACAAACCCTACCTTCAGCTAATAGCAATGGGTGTCAGTAAATGTATTTTCTCTTTACTTGAGTCCCTTTAACCCTTTCAGGACGGCGGCATTCCGAAACTACCGTGGCCCAAAGGACGAAGTGCTTCGTTTCCGAAATGTGCCCAAAAGACTGCTATTTTTTTGCGCTAAGCCTAACTCTCGAAAAAAATTCACTAAAAATCACCCGTTCAACACAGCATTCTACTTTTTTCAGGAAGAAAGGAAATACTTATTTTCTATTTGATGTATATTTTTTATACACATTTTCTTTTATCAAAATATTAAAAATTTTAGTGTATATATGTTTTAGGTACAGATGGATAATTCTTTGGCATGTCCTTCCGATTTTTTAAAACTGTACCACATACATGCGTATTCTTAGACAACAAATACTTTGCAAGTACAGGAGAGGTAAAAAATTTATCCAAATACAAAGTATATCCTTTTCCTAAAAGTTCACTTAGAAATGTTTTCACAACGCGTTCTCCATACCCACCATCAGAGCTTGATAATCCCGTGTCCTTTCCAGTATACACAAGGAAATTCCATTTATAGCCTCATTCCGATTCTGACGATTTATATATTTTTATTCCATATCTGGACCTTTTCGATGGGATATATTAACGAAATCCCAGCCTTCCTTTCATGAGAACATAAATAACCTAATCATTTCATTGCCGCACATTCCTTTACCCCACCCACTAAAAAAAAAAAATACTCTCTTATATTCCTCTAATTCAACAATGAAATCAATAAAAGACAAAATCAGAACGAGACCCGGAACTCAATTATAAAATTTGTGTATGCTGCGAGAAGTGAGCTGTCTGCTTACGCTACAGAACCATGTTTCATCCCTCCAAATGGAGAAATAATTCATTGGATTCTCCTTGTGCCAAGGTCAAACATCTACAAAATACATTTAAGTTGCTTCCACGGGCATTTGACGCCATCTAGGAGACAAATACATTCAAATTAAAACGTTCCACATAGAAATACCAATACGTGCCAGTCGTCCTTTAGGGTAAAATTTCCTCCGGCCTGAGGGCGTGCCGTTCGTCCTTGAATGCAAGTTCGTAGCTGGAACAACGTGGGCGTGCCGATCGTTGCGAAAGGGTTAAAAGTAATGGGGTAATTATGAACATAGTGCACATAAACAAAAACCCAATATATTAATCTCATTATAATGCTTCACCTCTTTAATCCCACCAATTTCTCTTCCAGATTACAAGCCACAGAACACTTAATCCCCTCCAGTGGTTTGATGAAAGACTCAATATAAATACTTCCTAAATATATTTATTTTAATGGCCAGGCACTTGATTAACCAGTGAATGTTTACTTGAGAGGTGAAAGGGATAGTTTGCTTCTTTCTTTTTACTTTCGTTATATACATAGTATAATGTATAAGGAAAGTATTGTAATGGGATTAAAAATTTGAATTCGAGTTTTTGACAGGAGAGCATGTTTCACACATCCCTGAACATGAATCAAATATTTTTGAGGTGATGTCTGTGTATGTATGTGTCAACGATTCTGTGGAGAATGTATTTCACGAACGAATGGAGTGATTCAAATGTTATTTGGTACAAAAATTACAATCCATGAATACTGGAAACCTAAAGTTTTTCAACGCAATCAAATGTTCAGAACCCCTCTAAATTTTTGAATAAAATTTTGAAAAAATCGAAACCTTTAAAAAAGTTACACAAATCGTTATTCCTTATATAATTTTTCATTAAAAAATGATTGACAAACTTTAGAACACTAGCATGAACTGTTCTTGATATATTGTACATTTTTAAAATAAATTTATCAAAAAATTACATAAAATTAAGAAAATATTAACTATTCTGAAATATGTTAACTTTTCATATGTAATATTCATGTGATATATTTGGTGACATCATTCTCATGGATCTAGCTCATTCCATTCATGGGAAAAGATAATTTGGGTAATACTTTTGTAGTTGGATGCCAATAGTCATTTATGTGCTATAAGAATAACTTATTTCTCTGTCCATAATACCTGGCGAGATTTAGGCAACGAATTTGTCGAAATGTCGCCAACTTGACGATTTTTTTAAATGCTACAAATTAACGAAATTGTTGCCAAATTAATAAAAATGACACTAAATCAATTAAAATAACGACTAATTGTCAAAAATTCAATATCTTGGAAAGAAAATAAGAATGTACTATAAAAATAACCCATTTTCCATACATAACATTTGGCAAGATTTTGGTGACGAATTTGTAGGAATATTTCCAATTTGCTGACTTGTTAAATGTAAGTGACAAAAATATCACCAAATTGATAAAAATGATGCTAAATGGGAAGTAATGTTTTGGAACTTCTGATTTCCATATATGACGGGCGTACCTTCTAGTATATAAGAAATGCTCTTTCTCTATTTGTCAGTAACACTTGGTAATGCATTTGGCAAACTTGGTGAATAATCTAGCAAAGTATCGCCAACTTGGCGATATTTCGCCCCAGATTAAAGAAAATATCAAAATTACAAAAATGACACTAAATTAATGAAAATGATACCTAATTGATGAATTAAATATTAAAATATTTTAATATATGGTCTATATTGCTTATTGAGGATGCTATCAATATTGAAAATTGTTCATTTAGTGTTGCGTGAAATATAAGTTAACTGGCTACTTTGAAACATGTTGTCCTCCGGAAAATCGCCCAATGTACAATTCAACATTAAAAACACAGTACCATGGATGTTATACATTACTTTTTGACTGTATAAAAGAAGTAAATTCATTATGTTATATAAGGAAAGTCATGTGCTGCCCATATCAGACTTTTTACTTTGATTCCTCTAATGAAGTACAAATTTTAGGGGGGGGGGGGGAAATATTGAGGTTTTTTTTAATTTCATGTATTTATTTTTTTTACCATGGACATTCTTCACTGCATAACAAGGAAATAAATGCTGCATGTCTTTTATTTATGACTTCCTTTCTCTGATAGTCTGAAAAATAGGAAAAAAGTAGGACCTCTGCAGTCCCTGGGTTAATATTGATATGGATAATTATTAGATTGAATTAAATTTTTTTACATACAAATATTTTTGAATTAAAATGGTATATCCTGTACTAAAGGCTGAAAGCTTATCCATTAATTTCTCTCATGTTTTGATCTTTTCATATTAAATCAACAAATGGGTAACTGACCATTTTTAATTTTTATGAAAATTAACGTGTAAGTACATTTTAATAAGAAATATCACTTATTTTATATTTAAGGAATAGTTTGCCATACAAATGGCTAGAAAAACTTAATTTTTGACTTTTTCTGTGATCTCTTGAATTTTAGTTACAATTAAAACTGTGATGGGACTTATACTTTTGATACAATTCGGTTCACTTGAGATAGATCAAATTGCATTTTTTATGTTCAAAGTGTTCTTACATATTGAAATTTTGAGTGACTGCTGTTAAAATACATAAAAATCTTTGGAACAGATTCATTTTCCATTGGAGAAAAAATTGCAAGTGCTACAAGTAATACAGAAAAAAGTCAATAAAGTTGAATAAGTTTCAAAGTATTGGTTGTTTTTTTTTAATCCTAAAAGTAATATAAGGGGCTGGCATTAAAATTATGAAACATAACAGAATATAAAACTATTATGTACTTCTAAATGAAATCATTTAATTTTATTTGTAAGAAGTGTTTAAAAAAAAACAAGGCTAGATATTTGCAATAATGCAACACAATATCCAAATGAAAAAAAAGACTAAAGTATAATTATACAAAATTTGCTCAAAATACTATAACTGTTATTATCAGCAAAAATAAAAAATATAATAATATTAACCAAGTTTTAGAATAAAAAATAGCTTCCTTTATTAAAATGTGTTTTGAAATTTGCAAATAAAACCTCTACTTTATGAAAAAAATCTGAATGAAAATATAATCATCACAATTAATTTCAAAAGCAATTAAAACATCAAATAAATAACCGGAAAATTAGGATGATCTGTGACAATTGAGAAAATATATATATATATTTTTTAACATATTCATTATGTATTTTAAATACTATAATTTGCAGAATTAACTTGGAACATAAATAATGAAATCTGATTTGACTGATGAAACAAAAATTAAGATCAACTGGTTTCAGTGATGAAACTAGCTTCTCTAGAATAAGAATGACAAAGTAGCCTCTCCAGTACATCAGAAAATGCTGTTTTACTAATAAGGATTTTTATTCACAAATTTTAGTAGCAGTTTGAGTGAATTACTGTAATACAAGTTTAAAGTTCGAGCCTATAGTACATTGGTAGAAATGGATGTACATGCAAGTTTCATGATTTTCTTAACACATAATTATAGGCATACAATTTCTTCTTCATGAAGTATTCCATCTAATTATAATTGGTGGCTTTGACAATAAGACTTATTTAAAACATTTCTCCATCTCTACACTGCTCTAATTCTAAAAAATTACTGAGATATATCGCAAATTCCATTTTAGAGTTCATATACTTAAATGAAATTTTATTTTTATAGAATAAAATGTGCTGAACAAATTTAATACATTACAATTAATTAAAATAAAATCAGAAAAGAAGTTCTGTTATATGCATCCAGAAAGCACATGCCAAGGTCAAATTTGGCAAGAACGATGAGATACATGCAAATTGTCACAAAGAATCCAACCCCCATCTGTGTAGAAAGAATCCTACACATACCTTATATTATACATTTTTAATGGACTTTCTAAAAAAAGAAAATGAGACATTATTTTGCCTTTTTTGCTCAATTTGAAACCTGGAGAAAAGAAAAAGTTAGATCGTTATCATGAAAGCCATTATCAATGGTTCATCTAAAAATTAATGCAATTAATATTCATAGTTTTAATATCATGAATAAATGTGCTTTGCTACTATTTAAATCAATACAATTAACTATGTTAAAGAAAACTTGAGATATATGTTAAAACGAAAATAAGATAATGCAGCATACAGCTGTTTTGATGATATGCTAGATCCCTTCATCAGCTATCATTTCATCTCCACCAACCTGTCAACCAAAGAGAAACATGACTAATAACATTACCTTAAAAAGCACTAAATTAATACTTAGTCAACACCTGTGACACTGTTACATTCTTTTTGTAGCAAACATTTTCAGCACAAGTATGCAATTCTATAATTTTTATTTTTTGACAGAATTAAGAATTAAAGATTTTCAACTGTTTTCATAAGTGAGTATTGCTTATTTGCATTTCAAAACTACTAATTGTAATAGAATTTTGAGCAGTTTCAGAGCTGTAGCACAAAATTATGACTTTTCAATTTTCAAAGAAATTTTTAATATTTAAAAATAAAATATTACCTCATGACTGGCAAAAAATTCAGACTGTTCCAATGCACTGTTTAGAGACTGTAAACGCAAGTAGTACTTATTCTGTAGTAAAAAAAGTAGTTTCATTTTAGTTAAAATATATTATCAAGTTCATGCATAAAAAAGTATAGTGACTCCTCATTATATCATGCATTTAGAAAATCATGGTTTTGCCTTCCAAAGAAGCACTGTATATTTTGCTTGTATATGTTAGCTCATTTAAAATTTTATTTTTAAGAACTGAGTTCAACCCATTGAGTATTTTCCCAAAAGAGAAGCACAATTTTTATTTTTTACCAATAGTTAACCAGGATTTGCCATATTTGATAGATAGAATTTTTTGTATAGTATTATTTTATAAAAAAAGTTCACTAAAAATAAAAATTAAGTTTTTCCTTTGCTATTAATGCTTTCTCTTTTATGAACACATTAAAAAAAATAAGTAAATTGCTTTCTTATAATATATAAATAAGTTGCTTTCATATAATCTATATTGCGTAATCAATGTATTAGTGCAACATGAAAAAAGATAAGTTCAGTTAACATTTTCAAAATTTTTTTTGGAAAAACAACTTAATACTGCAGGAAGAATAAACGTTATAGGAAGAATGTAACTAAATCAGTATACTTAAAAAAACAATTTAGTTATGCAATTTTTTTATTTTCAAAATCTAATTAAAACTGCATTTATGTAATTAATCAGGGTTCATACTCGAAATTGGAAATTAAATTCCAAGTTATCTAGGTTTTCTAGACTTTTTTTAATTTCCAAGGGACAAATTGTAAATATTTCATGACATGTCATCAATCAACTTTTTAAACTTTATATACACTACCCAACATTGAAAATGCAACACCATGAAGCTTTGACCGTATAATTAAGCAAATTGTGAGACAAAAGCAGCTGAACAATGTATGCAAATGATCTGAAATGCAAGTAGGTCACATAATTAGAGCGCTGGATAAAAGGGGTGGAAAGGGCAGATGAGCCAACAGTTATTACTGTCTGTCACCTATGGCAACTCATTTTCCGAGCAGTTTTTCATTCCAGAAGACACATGTTATTGAAGAGATGCCTGGTTGATGACACCGATGCCCATTTCAGCATTTGGATGATCGTGCGAGAGGATTCATTTTAGGCCTGCGTATGGCTGGGTGGTCGTATTAGCATATTGTCACTGAAACAAGCTTAGATGCATCCACTGTGCAAAGGATTTGGAGAAGATGGATTGAGACATCTTCTCCAAGGGCATGTGAATCATCGCAGTGGTACAGGTCCATTCAGACGTATGTCAGAATACGTTGATTGAAGTATCTGAAGGCATGCAGTGGCAGCCCCACAAATGACTACTGTCAACATTCTGAAGAATTTGAAGGGTACATTGGATGTTCCATTATTAACAAGAACAGTTTCTCAGCGATTGGCCGAAAGCAGCTTGCACTCAAATCGTCCTTTACGAAGACTACCATTGATGACAAGACACCGACATAAGATATTGCAATGGTGGTAGTGCCAAGCCTTTTGGACAACTGAATGAGACAGGGTAGTGTTCAGCAACAAGTCTTTGTTCTGTTTGTTGAATGACAGTCGCTGTGAGAGAGTCTGAAGGTGACATGGAAAGATCCAATCTTGGTGAGACTGTTGGACACCATACTGCTCGACAATGCAGTATCATGGTTTGGGGTGTCATTGGCTTCGATAGCCGGTCACCTCTGGTTCATATCAGAGGCACAATGACTGCATGATGATATGGGAATGAGGTGCTGCGGCCAGTTGCACAGTCCTACATCCAATGGCTGCAAAATGCTGTCTTTCAGTAAGATAATGTGCGACTGCACACAGCAACCACCAACAGACAAGCCTTAGAAGGTATCCAGGTACTTCCTTGGCATCCAATGTATCCAGATCTCTCACCCATCAAGCATATATGGGACGTCATTGGCCGTTTGACTGCCCTGCTCTTGCCTCAGACGACGACCTGTGGAGGATGGTTGAAAGCGTATGGTCATCCATCCGTCAGGAAACTATCCGCACGCTCATTGCATCTGTTCTTCGAAGGGTTGTTGCTTGTATCACCGCAAGAGGTGGTTTTACTGCCTACCGATCACCCAGTCTATGCCATTACTGTATTGCATTATCCTTTTGCAATTAACATCACTTATTTATATATGTCATCTCTGCCTGTGTGTCCTTCATCATCACAATCTATTTGCTCTTCTGTGCTGTTGAATTTTCTGTGTCGTGTAGTGTATATACAAAGTACAAAAGTTATTTTTATAATTTTAGTAGAAAACTTTAAATTTTAACAATAAACATAAACTTGTAAATTAATTATTTTACATAAAATGTTTCACAGTGCAGGAAGTGAGGGCGCGGTAGCCCAGTGTTAGTGTGCGGGAATTGCACTCGGTAGGTCAGGGTTCGATTCCAGCCACTGCCAAAACTGCTGCAGTGTTCACGCAGAGTACGATTACGTTAAACATGTGAGTCAGTAAGTCCTTCCGAGAGGTTGGTGGTAGGGGAGGAGGGTACGGTCCCTGTGGATACCTCCCCCACTGGGTTACGGTCTAAATTGGGTGACACTTCCCGACCGTTCAAACAGTTACCTTGCACCTTTCTGGTAGGTCGGACGGTCTGGATCTCAACAACAACAGTGCAGGAAGTAAAAAAGGAGCAGAAGCTCTCAGACCGTTCAAAAGTAGAACTAGCCTGAAAACTGACTTTTCACATTCTCCTGATAATACTACAAACAATTTTTACCCCAAGAAAGCAAGCACTCTTTATTAGTTAAATCTATCCATTCTATGTGGACTAAATGGAAACCATGGAAGCAGAACTTTCCCTCAATCAGCAACCCCATATTACCTGTAATTTGCACACAGCTGTTAATAAGCATTGTAGGAACCCATTGGCTTTACTTTAAATCCATGTATCCTAAGAAAGCTATCAATAAGTAGGTATTGATTAGAGGTCTGCTCAGGCCTGGCCTATGGGATTAGACCCATCCTGACCTGTGGACTGGGTTGGGCTTAATTTTTAACACATTTTTCAACACTGCTTCAGGCTGAACCGAACTTGGGCTTAATTTTTAACACATTTTTCAACACTGCTTCAGGCTGAACCGAACTTGGGCTTAACTTTAAAAAGTCGAGTAGAGCCGAAACAAATGTACTTATATTTTTAAAATATTTCAAATTAATTTAGTAGAGTACATGAAATTATTGTGTTGATTTCAGCTATGTAAAAATAAATGCATTAAAACAAACAACTTTTACTTCAATTAATATTTTATAAAAAAATTTCACAAAAATTTATGTTTTTAACATATTTAAATGAAAAGCATTTGGGGCTGGATCGGGCCAAGACTTTGTGGCTTTCAGCTAAGCTGAGTTGGGTATCAGTACTTGAAATACTGGTGCTGTTAAGTCTGGAAGCTGTGTAAATGTTTGAAATTTCAGTCCATGCAGACCTCTAGTATTAATTGAATATATGTTTATCATCTTTATCAACCTCTTTTGCATACTCACCATTATATAGACTATGAGTGGTAAATCAAAATACGTAACATTGCAAGGCAGTGTGTGCATAAAATGAAAATAAATTGGAGTTACTAGAACTCAAACGATAATCTTTTTGCCAAGCACTGTAACTTCAGATTTTTGAAGTATGAAACATAAAAGAGTCAGTCAGAATACGACTCACAATGCTGCATTTCCCATGCCGAGACATCATACATCAGGACACATGTCCAAACTACTCCTGGTGATGGGTGCATTTTTATTGGGATGCATGACTAATCACAACAAAATTTTATTCTGCTGGAAAGTGGGAATGTCCAGTGAAAGTCGAAATGAGAATTTCTCCAAGTTCTCCATAATTTTTTTTAGGTTTTTGAAGGAAAATCTCTATTTTTCATGACTTTTCCCTGAGATTCTAGGTTCATTTTAAATTCCTTGAGAATTCCAGATTTTCTCTGAGGTATACAAGCCCTGTTAATTTTTTATAAACATTCTATTCTATGACTTTAAAAACAAGGTCTATTTTTACTAAGTTTCTTAGATATATTGTGCTTTTGTACATAAATAGGGTTATAGATTCAGAAGACAAAAAACTGGATGGATAACAAATTGCCCCACATGCTTTTCAAAATTGTAGCACATTAGTGTAGCACAGTAGTTTAGATAAGTAATTATATATATATATATTACTTATCTAAACAGATGCTATGTGATAAAAATTTACAACATTTCTGTTTAAATTACAATTCTGTTTAAATATTTATCATAATATCAAAATTTACTCACAATAGCTAATGGAAATCCATCTGTAAATTCTAGAATAGCAGCTGTAATTTGTTCATTGGTTTTAGTAGTTTTGAATTCTCTGCTTGTTGTACCATCACCTTTCTAAAATATACATAGATATATATAATTTTATATATATTATTTTACTATGGTAAAGCACAACTAAAGTTGAGAAAATTATATTTCGGAAATGTTCTTTAGCTACATGTATTACCAACTTATTTTATAAATGCATATCCCATTCAGATAATTTAATTTTCAATGTTATATAGCTGAATTTCTGATAACTGTCTATTTTGTATCCCTTGAGTTTAAAAAAATTATAAATAAGACAGATATTTTTTGCAGTATTTGTTTCGAATTCAATCTGTTCTACACATGGTTTTCAACAAAAAAAAAATATTTTTCAATTACATTAAATATAGCTTTGACTTCATAAAACTGCAAATTTGTCATTTCTGTCACTGTCCCCCCAGTCATGAGTTCAGTTTTTATTTCTCAATTATAATACGTTTTACCCCAAATGCATACCAAACAAGGAATAATTTAACAAAATTTTAGGTTAAAAATAACTAACATCAGTTTTGAATGTTTTAATCAGGTGGAAGGGGGAATGTATTGGCATAACAATCTTCCCCTTGCTGCTATTTCTATTTTGTTTCTTTTGATGGAGAAAAGTATCTCATGGGAGATGTTTTCTTTGACAGTAGATCACGGCTTAATCTTATCATTTTTATTTATTACTTTCCCTGCAATACATGGTAATGTATAGAGAAAGTATTGGAATCATACCGAATATAGCAACTCAAGTTTTCAATGGACCTACACCTTTCGGGACCTCTAGAATACGATAAAACCATTTTTAGCATGATATCTGTGTGTATGTCTGTCTGTGCAGATTTTGTATCCACTCTAACTAAAAATCTAATTGACTGAATTTCATGAAATTTGGTAGGTAAGTTACCTGTGCACGAATCTGGTACTGATTGGTTTTGAGTACGATTCGGGATCAAATAACCTGCCTCTTTTTGCGAAATGGCCCGCAAAAATTGTCAAAATCTAAAATAAAAACTATGTATACTCAAATATATCCATTAAATGCTTGTTTTATATGTAATTTTTAATGATGAAAAGAATAAGATCAACCCCATTACACCAGGACTAGCTGTTCTCAAGATATTCTCGTATTTTCTTTACGCCACCTTTGAAAATAAGTCCAATTACCAAATGAAAACGAAAATTGAATTAAAAGGAATTAAATTTAATTAAAATAAAGAGAACGTGAATATAAGTCTGCAGGGAAAGTCATGTGCTGCTCACATCAGATTTTTTTTGTTGGAAGATAAATTGGAAAATGTTGTTCTCTTAACAAAGAGCCAAGCAGGGTACTTTTCTCACCACAATGGGAAAGGAAGGTGCTGTTCTCATAACAAAATGGCAGCCAGGACACAGTGTTCTCCTAAACCAGCCTGTAGCAGGGTCACCCATACAAATAAAGCATGCCCCATCCCCTTATAAACATTTATCATGGGCCCCTTCTTTCATATGATTTTCACATTTTTATGAATTTTTCATATTTTCTCTCATAAATAACAAAGAATATATATTGGAGGTCCACCCCCTATACTTCCAGCCATCCAAACAGTTACCTTACACCTTTCTGGTAGGTTGGACAGTCTGGGTCTCAACAACCCCCTATACTTGAGTGGTGCCTGTACTTTCCCTCTCCTCCTTCCCCATGGTAGGTCCTACCTGAGTAAGGCATTACAGGAGTGATAGTGACAATGTATCATTTTCCTATGTTCTAGTGTTTAGGCTGTAATGTCATGTGTTACAGAATTTTTACCATTTCGTGTAAAATATTTTAGCTAATTTGTGGTGTAACAAAGTAAAAGTTATTTTTTAATGATTCAATGTGTGTTGTACCTAAAGAAGATTTTCATTAAAAAAATTATATTTTTGCAAAATAATTACCCAATATTTACACATTATACATTGGAAATTATATGTTTGCTTTGCTTACATGGATTGGTGTACAAAACAATTTAGTATTTTGATATTTTACATATTTCTGGCACAAATAAACATGTGTCACCAAAATTATGTTTTTATTAAGTTTGCATTCAAAATATGTATTAAAATTCCATTAAATCATGCTAAAACAGCTGAGTCATCTTAAAAAATATTTCCAAGCAAGTTTCTAGAAACTATGATGTTAAAAAAAATTTTTTTTAGAACCTGAAAATTAACAATTATCCAAATTCAGCCACATTTCAATGAAATTATTTATTATTTTCTATTATTGTACTAAGATACAATACAGAAAACTATATGCAACAAATTTAAATATACATCACTATACATTAACAGTTTTATGTTTAATTTATCTATCTGAATGTGTGTGTGAAAGAGTATTCATACTTTATTCTGCCACCAATTCACCTCTTGAATACATTAATTTTGTTACTCATTTAGTGTAGACATAATCCAGGATAGTTGTTCCAGTTGTTTTCATTTTTCATTCATTTTTGGCATTTTAATATGGGCAGTGTTCCGAAATTAATGATCTATGTTATTGGTGATAGTATATCATGACAGAAATATATATCAGTGCTTGTACTTTTATTTCTTTTTTAGGATTATGCTCTCAATCTTTAATGACATTTCTCCATCTTAATCAAGCTATTGCCACTCTTGGTAATTTTTTTCACTATTGATCACGTTCATTCATTTCTAACTATTTTACATGTAATTGTAGACAAAATTTCAAGTCCATATATAGTCAGATAAGGTATAAGTTCCTAAATTTCCAATAAGTTGGATTATTGAGTAGGCATTTATCATATTGCAGTGATTGGATGACATATTAACTATATCAATTACATATGTGTGTGCTATATATATATATATATATACACATGCACACACACACACATATATATATATATATATATATAAACAATATAAACTACCCAATACAGAAAATGCAACACAATAAAAGAGGATAGAGTGTGATGATAAAGGACACATAGACAGAGATGGTATATATAAAAAAGTGATGTTAATTCCAGAAGGATAATGCAATACAGTAATGGCATAGACAGGGTGATCAATAGGCAGTGGGACCACTTCTTGCGGTGATACAAGCAGCAATCCTTCGAGGAACAGATGCGATGAGTGAGCGAATAGTTTCCTGAGGGATAGATGACAATATGACTTCAACCATCCGCCACAGGTCATCCTCTGTTTAGGCAGAGACAGGGCAGTCAAATGACAATAACATCCCATACATGCTCGATGGGTGAAAGTTCTGGAGACAGCGGATGCCAAGGAAGTACCTGGATATGGATACCTTGCAAGACTTGTCTGCTGATGGTTGCTGTGTGCAGTCGTGCGTTATCTTGCTGGAAAACAGCATTTTGCCACCACTGAAGGTAGGGCAGTGCAACCGGTTGCAGCACCTCATCCACATATTGTCTTGTTATCATTGTGCCTCTGATATGAACCAGAGGTGACCAGCTATCGAAGCCGATGGCATCACAAACCATAAAGCTGCATTGTTGAGTAGTATGGCATTTAATAGTAACAGCAGAATTGGATCTGTTTCCATGTCATCTCCAAACTCTCACATGGTAACTGTCATTCGACAAACAGAACAGAGACTAACCGCTAAACACTACCCTATCCCATTCAATCATCCAAGAGGCTCGGACCGACACCATTGCAATCGGACGGTTTGAGGGCAAGCCACTTTCGGTCAATCGTCGAAAAACTGTTCTCACTGATATTGAAACACCCAATGTACCCTGTAAATTCTGCAGAATGTCGACAGTCATCGCTTGTGGGGCCACCATTGCATGCCTGCAAATGTGTTGATCAACACATGCTGATGTACAGCTGGATGGACCTGTACCACTGTGATGGTTCACATGCCCTTCTTCAATCCATCTTCTCTAAATCCTTTACATAGTGGACGCATCTACGCATGTTTCAGCAGCAATAGGTCAGTATGACCACCCAGCCATATGTAGGCCTAAAATGAATCCCATCGCACGATTGTCCAAATGCTGAAACGGACTTCGGTGTTGTTGGCCAGACACTTCTTTAACAACATGCATCTTCAGAAATGAAAAAAAGTTCGGAAAATGGGTTTTCGTAGGTGACAGAGAGTAACAACTGTTAGCTTATCTGCCGTTTCCATCCCTTTTATCCTGTGCTCTAATCACGTGACCTACTTGCATTTTAGATAATTTACATACATTGGCCAGCTACGATTTGTCTCACAATTTGTATAATTATACGGCCAAAGCTTCATGATGTTGCATTTTCTATATTGGGTAGTGTGTATTCCTTAAATATTGATCTTAGAGATATATAATAAATTACAAAGTTGTGTAAAAAAAAGGTACAGAATTTTATGAAATTGATTAAAATTTTCAAGGAAATTAAACTTCAAGAAATACAAAATTTAAATTTTAATACAGCCCCCGTACAAAACATTTCCAATGAGTAAAATGTGCCCCATACACTAATAAAGTTATGTACAAAATTTCAGCATTTTATCATAAAAAGTCCCCGAGATATGAAAAGACAAAAATGCTGACTTAAACCACTTTTCGATGCATTGACATGGGTTATCAGAGGGGAAAAATCATGTCGGCAGATCGCGTTTCAGGGATCATACACAAATTATGAAAGAAAACAATGATTACATAAATAAATAATAATTTTGCTATTTATTGGTACAAAAATGTCTACACTGTGTAGAAATAATAACTTTACATAAAAATTACAAAGCTTGACAAAGCTTACAAAGTTAAAAATTACAAATACTATACTTCGAAAACTTAACAATATCTTAACCACAATAAGCTAAAAATACACTAGAAAATTAAAAATTGCTTTTGTCTAACTGAGATTCTCATGTAATGTGATTTTTAAAGGGAAATTGGATTTATTCTTTGTGAAAACCCCAAATACGCAAATGGATGCTTTGCCATATTGTTGGTATGGCAAAGAGTTAAGTCTACTTTGCAAACTACTTAAGTTTAATGGCAGTCATTAGTGTATTTTTTCATTTTGATATTGATTTAATTTAGGTGAATATCATGTTATTCGTGGGAAATGCTTCATATATTTTAATATTACATAGGACTCTTTTCTGAGGATTAATTAATAGAACCATGTTTGACCCAAAATGGTGGATCCATTAGCCTTGTCCAAGAAATTTTATTTTCAAACCTAATCCCCTCACCTACTTATCATTGATGAAACGTCCCATGATCCACATCCCATATCCAATCATTGTCCTAAGTTACACTGTTTACAAAAGGTTGAAAATAGAGGAAGCAATAGTAACACTTTTCTAGAAGCTAGCCTTTAGTTCTAACTTATCAGTGCGGGTAGAGTCTAACAGTTGGGCATTTTGGGCAGCTAGATATGTGTTTTAATGGGAAAATACTTTGAGATATCTCATTTTAAGTAAGTAAAGTGTAACAGTTTTCTAAAAAGTTAGTTTTCTAATATAGTTGCAGTTATTTTTGAACTATAATAAAAAAATTATCTTTAAATTAGATTTTAAACAGGTGAGGCTTAGCTTTTTAGCCTCTATGGCAGTCGTGCACAACCTGCGGCCCTCGGTCTAATCGTGTGCGGCCCGCCGCCACCCTCAGCTTGACGAATACATAAAAAAAAATATTCCAAGACTTTCGCGAAAAAAAGAAAAGAAAAGAAAACTACATCATAAAATTTTATAAAAAATTATTTTTTATATCAAATTTTCTTTAAGATTTCGACTACGAAACAAATAAAAAGAGCAAATCAAACAGCTTTAAATTAAAAATTGTCTACTTTTTACAATGAGAAGTGGAATGTTTGAATTCATACCCTGCCATGGTAGTCCTTCGTTGGCTTGCTGTTGGCGAGAATTTTCCGTACGGCAAACCTACACCAGAAACTGGAATGTGTTTGTTGTAGGAGGGGAATTTGTTTTTGTCTCCCGAGTATAGTCAAAGACTCAAAGTCAAAGAATAGTCGGAGGTCGATAAATAAAGCGTTTTGGTTTGATACGATTTATGTTATAACTTCTGTGACTATGTCTAAAAAGCGTAAAGTCGGTGATGAGAATCGTGCATTTCAGGAGAAATGGGGTGAGAGTTATTTTTTCGTAGAGAACAAAGGCAAAGCAACATGTTTAATTTGCCAAGAAACTATTGGTGTAATGAAGGAGTACAATGTGAAGAGACATTACGATACAAAGCATGTTGACAAATACAAGGAGTTATCAGGACAAATGAGAAAGGATAAAATTAAAGATCTGCAACATAAGTTTACAAACCAACAAAATATTTTCAAAAGAGTGATTGATGATTCGGAAATTGCAGTCAAGGCAAGTTTTGTTGTGTCGAAAATTTTAGTTAAAAAACTGAAACCATACAAGGATGGAGAGTTGGTTAAAAAATGCTTGGAAGAAGTGGCAAATATAGCGTTTCCGGAGAAAAAAGGTATTATTTCGAAGATAAGCCTTAATCGTATGACGGTAGCAAGAAAATCAGAAGAAATGGCATTAGATATTGAAAAAACATTAAAAGAGAAAATTTCTGAATTCACATGGTTTTCATTGGCCATAGATGAAAGCACAGACGCCACTGACACTGCACAGCTGTCAATTTTTATTCATGGCATTGACTGTAATTTCAATGTTACGGAGGAGTTACTGGCGTTACTTCCAATGAAAAATACAACAAAAGGAGCAGACATTTATCAAGAAGTTAAGAAAGTCTTGGAAAAGTATAATTTGGACTTAAAAATGTTACATGGTATTTCAACCGATGGCGCGCCAGCTATGGTAGGAAAAAACCAAGGATTAGTAAATTATTTGGCAACAGATAGCAAGGCCGTGGGGAATGAAATCATAGCATGCCATTGCCTTTTACACCAAGAGAACCTTTGTGCAAAAATTATTAAAATGGAACATGTAATGAAAATCATTATTAAGGTAATAAACTTTATTTGTTCCAGAGGAGTTGCTCATCGTCAGTTCCGAGATTTCCTATCCCAGTTAGATTCTCAGTATGATGATGTCATTTATTTTACACAAGTTCGTTGGCTAAGTGCTGGGAAAATGCTGAAGCGAGTGTATGACTTGCGTGAGGAGATCATTACTTTTTTCAAAAGTCGTGATCATAATCTGGTTGCAGACTTATGGACAGGGAATGGACAAGGAATGGCTATGTGATTTATCTTTTATGGTTGATATAACACAACATCTGAATGAGCTAAATACGAAGCTTCAGGGGAAAAATAACCTAATACACAACCTATTTTACTCAATCAAGTCATTTGAGTTTAAGTTAGTATTATGGAATTCACAACTCAAGTCTGGTCAATTGTTGAATTTTCCAACAATGAGTAATTTTATTGCAAGTTGTGAAGACGATCCCATCAACATTATTAAATACGCTTCACTAGTAGAAAATCTGCAAAATGAGTTCAGTCGTCGATTTCAAGATATCAGAAAACTTGAGAAATCTTTGGAAGTGTTTGCAATACCATTCGCGACAAATATAGAAACAGCGCCCGTCAATTTTCAGATGGAACATATCAAAATTTAGAGTAACTCCGAATTGAAAGCTAAATTTTCCGAAGTTTCTTTGCAAGAATTTTACAGAAATTATTTGCCTTGTGAAATGGAAAAATTGAAAATTCACGCTCAAAAAACGATAACATTATTCGGGAGTACCTACTTATGTGAACAATCATTTTCATTAATAAAACAAATGAAATCAAACGGTCGTTCTCGTCTAACTGATGAACACTTGGAGGGAAACCTACGGATCGCTGTATCCAACATTGAACCAGACATTGAAAGAATAATGAAAACCAAACAATGTCAAATTTCCCACTAGTTCTACAAAAAAATAAAAGGATTTAGGTGATATCTGTACGTTTTTGAAGCAAGTGAGTTGTTTTTTTCATTTCTGTATTTGTTTTTAATTTTTACTTTTAATTTTTTGTTTCGGTATTTACTAAAAATATATTTCTGGGTAGTACCCCCCCCCCCCCGCCCCCCCTTGCGGCCCGCCGTTGCCTAGTCTATGTGAAATTGGCCCGCACGTGTTAAGAGGTTGTGCACCCCTGCTCTATGGACTCTATGCTACTGCACATAATCAAAAAACATTTATAAAAAAATTTATTAATTTATTTAAAACTAAATTTTTATTTAAAATGTTTTATAAAGCATACATAATTAACAAATCACCTTTATTCCTTCAATCCGAAACCCTGAACTTGCAGTAGAGCTGATTGTTTCTCTCCAAACCATATATCTAGGTTTTGTTACAGCTTTTAGTCTATGTTCCTCTTCTGTAGGTTCTGTCTCATCAATTTGTATCATCTTTTCATACATATCCTATTAAAGAAACAAAAACAGCTCATTAAGTAATACATAATCAAATTAGTCAATCTAAAATTCTTTCATAGAATTAATAGAAGGCTTTCATAGAATTAATGAAAAAAGTATGGTAAACCTGGATAAGGCAATTTTATGACATATAATCAATAATTAAGACTTAATAAATAATTAACATGTCAATTTAGAGACAAAACACAAAGTTTATAAAATTTTAGAAACAGTAATTCAGGTTTGAACAAATGATTAGAAAAAATTGCAGATATAATCCCATAATTCCATTTCGAAAAAAGAATAATATTTTCTTTTTATCAAGCAAAACCAATAATATTTTACTTTAACCCCTGGAGGACCAGCAGTGCATATACACAACAGAGAGCTTTCTCCTTCCTCGGCCCACTGATGTGCCTGTGCAACAAATATGAGACGGCCAATTGATGCATGTAAGCAACCAACCACTGAAAAGTTTTGATTAAAAATTTTAAACAACATTAGATGGTGCTATAATCCCATAATTTTTTGCAAAGCTAGTTACTTGAAACATTAAATTATATATTTCAGTTTCAGTTTTTGTTTTTCATTAGGATGCTGTCTAAATTGATAGTATAAACAAACGCACATGAAAGATGTTGTGGTAGTTCTGATTGAAAAGGCACGTCGACTGGGAGATTTAAATGGAAGGTTTCTTTCATGGCAGTGTAGTTATTCTGTATTTATTTTAATAAAAAGGATCTTGAAAAGGTATGATTAGATGAGGATTAGGGCTTGGAATTCTTATTGCTGGTATTCAGTGTGAGTGGGTATGAGCTAGTAAGAATTTAGTCAGAAGAATTGTAATAATTACGGCGAAAAGAGTGAAATATTTTTCTGAAAGTAAGATTTTATAATTGATGAATGAATCATGTAATGGTATAAGTGAATAAAATGAAATAGTTGATTGTGCTTTAGTGTGAAAATTTATTTGAAAGATAACTATGTGTGTAATGATGTTGTTAGTATTTTTGTACAGATAATTAGAGTTCAAATGTTAAAGATCTACCATCTATTCAGTTTTCTGAACTCTGGACTAAATATAAACCATTCAAAATCTCATTAATTCTTTAATCCATATTTCAGGGATTATATTATACATGTAATAATCAATGAAACAAAGTAATAATCAATGAAAGTTTTCAAGATTCACATTAGAAAAACAATGGTAGAATCAAGTCCCTCATATGCAATAACACCCGTGTATTTCTGTGATATTGGTAGATGTATTTTAAAGCAAAATTTATTTAATATTATATTTTTGCCGAGTTAGACTTAGCATCCAAAAGTGCCTGGGCCAGGAGTAGCAGATGATTCTGGGTAAGTGCGGTCTCGTAAAAACGCTTCTTCCTTCACTCTCCAGTCGTGAATGGATTAAATCAAATTTCTTACTAATTTAGATACCCTTTCAGTAAGTTTTCAGCATTTTAATGTTCAAATATTTTTACAGATATTTAATTACATCTGTAATACATCAATTGAAATTTTTTTTGGAAAATTGTAGTTTTTCAAACTGTGTAAATGTTTAAACTTAGAAGAAAAGCTAAAAGCAATATCAATAATTATTAAATTATTAACAAGAAAAATACATAGCAATTAAACCCGATTTTTCAGAAATTTGAGTTTACCATCAAATAAATGTATAATTAACTTATATGATCAGTGTCTACAATAGTGTTTAAAATCCAAGAAACTGGGTGTTAAAGCCTTATCATATATAATTGAAAATGGCATGAAATGTCAAAAATCATTTTACAATAGAAATATATAAAAAGAAGTTATTAAGAAATATATTTTAATAGTCATAGTGAATATATATGTAATATTTAAATTTTTATATAAAAAGTTTTCAAAGATATACAGGGTGTCACAAAAACATTGACTTTGGCTTTTAGTCCTTAAATATTAATGTTAGACATATATAATAAATTACAAAGTTGCATAAAAAAAGATACAAAATTTTATGAAATCGATAAAAATTTTCAAGGGATTAAATTTTAAGAAATACAAAATTTCAATTTTTATATGGCCCTATACAAAAACATTTCCAATGAGTAAAATGTGCCCCATACACTAAAAAGGTGATGTACAAAATTTCAGCATTTTATCATAAAATGTCCCAGAGATATGTTTAAACAAAGTTGGTCAGGGATTAATCACAAATTAAAATGTAAATGTTTACAACAAGAGTGCAAATGACGCAATTCAGAAATGCATCATAGGCTTGTTATCAGGAAAATGCAGCTCTGTATTGGCATAGATGGAAAATATTTTGAACAAGCTTTGTAATCTTTGAGTAAAGTTATTATTTCTACACAGTGTAGATACTTTTGTACCAATGAATAACAAAATTATTATTTATTTATGTAATCATTGTTTTCTTTCATAATTTTTGTATGACCCCTGAAACGCGATCTGCCGACATGATTTTTCCCCTTTGAGAACCCATGTCAATGCATCAAAAGTGGTTTAAGACAGCATTTTTGTCTTTTCATATCTCTGGGACTTTTTATGATAAAATGTTGAAATTTTGTACATCACCTTACTAGTGCATGGGGCACATTTTACTCATTGGAAATGTTTTTGTACGGGGGCCATATAAAAATTTAAATTTTGTTTTTTTTTAAATTTAATTCCCTTGAAAATTTTAATCGATTTCATAAACTTCTGTACCTTTTTTTACACAACTTTGTAATGTATCATACAAGATCAAAATTTTAGGAATAAAAGCCGAGATCAACATTTTTTGGACACCCTGTATATATATTGGGAAATCCTGCAAGCAGATATTTGTCTAAGCAAAATTTCAAATCCTGATATTATTTGCATTTAACTTATACAGCCGTCTTGCTGTAATGCAAACACCAATAAAGCAAATTTCAGCATTAAATCAAATTTTACTGTTGCCCTGACAAAATGCCATTGTTACAATGTCACAATAATTCATTAAAATGAACTGTACACCCACAAAACTGACCTTATTTCCAATAATGTTTGCCACTTATCTGATAAATATAAAATTAAAATTTCGGCCACCCAATGTTACCAGTTTGATTCAGTCCAAGGATAAAGGCATTATAGCAGCCTTAAAATGTCATTATAATGGCTATGGTATCTCTCTTTGTATCATTGTGAGACTCCAGTTACATAATGAATTGGTTTCCAATAAAGCCATATGTAACAACAAATGTCATTATAGAAGAAATCTCTTGCAAATGATCAATTTATCTATCAGCAACTTCATGGGATGCAGTCGGTTCCCAACTTATTGCAAATTGCTTGCATCATGCATGTTTGTAGGTTTCATCAATACAAAAGAGCCGTCGACTTCGGATCTGTCCGAAAAAGACATTACATTACATATTTGCAGAAATTGTGAGAAGAGTAATGTCAGTGAAGGATGACTAAAGGGATGATTCTGAAAATGAATGCAAGATTGACAGTAATGTTTAGCTGACTATGTCTTCTTTTATAGATACAGCAGATGCAGTAAGCATCATATGCTGCTATCTTCAGTTTGAAAGTGACACGGATGAATAAAGATTACATTCACAATTAACAAGAAACTACTTTCTACTGTCCCAAACAATTTTCAAAAGAAAAAAATCACAGATTTCTATTAGCTTTATTTTGTTTACCTCTATGAGATACTTACTGCTACACACCTAAATGGTGAGTCTCCTTTTCATTTAACTTTGTTGAGTAAATAAATTCAAGGTAATATAAATTAGGGATTTCAATCACTTATTGGCCTTTTAACTTCCTAAATTGATCTTGACTCTAACAAAAATGTTTAATACAAATTTTCAATAAAGTGAAATTATTACTGTTTCCTAAAGATTCACATTAGCATGAGTTAACTGTATTGGGCACCATGTCAACAATCATACATCAGTTATTATACCTTTAGAACAGATTTTTTAGATTTTTATTAATTTTGTTGTTAACTATATTTAGGTTTTAGCAATTTTAATGTTTGTTTTGTTTTTCTGTTTGTGGCCCACTGGTGTTCACCTGGTCCCATGCAATATATAATGCAAATACATAATATTTACAAAACAACTTTACAATTATAATGTTATTTAATAATATCAATTATAATGCATTATAAACTTTGCAGATACATTATAATACCCGTGCCGATTGATTTATGAAATTAATAAAAAATAAAAAAAGAATAATAATAAAAATAAATATTGATAAGGTTGGACAACTGGTGGCGACATAGATTGTTGTGTAAATATTATGCAGAATTCTCATTTCTCCTTAAGTTATATGTATGATTATGTAAAGTATTATCAATGAAATGAAAAAATTGTTTCTTCTTAATGAGATTGAATGCATAATTAGAAAAATGGGATATAGGAAAGGAACCAGTTAAAAAAGTGGTTAAAAGTTCAATTACAACACAGAGTTCAGGTTTGAATGAATATTCAGTAATATCAAATAAAAAATATAGTAATTTAGATAGAAATAATAAAAACATGGATATTCCAGTAATGCAGATCCTGCCATTATTTAGTAGGAGTAAGGAGGAAGATATAAATTTCTTTATAAAGCAATTTGATGAATTAGCGGCATTAGCAAGTTGGAAAGAAGAGCATAAAGCGGCTATCATTACAACCAGATTAAAATATAAGGCTATGCAGTTTTTAATTCAAAATCCTGAATTACAAAATGAAAATGAGTTTGATAACGTAAAAATATTACTAACAAAGAAATTTGCAAACATAATAATGATAACGGAAGAAC
This sequence comes from Amaurobius ferox, assembly GCA_951213105.1. Taxonomy (NCBI): domain Eukaryota; kingdom Metazoa; phylum Arthropoda; class Arachnida; order Araneae; family Amaurobiidae; genus Amaurobius; species Amaurobius ferox. The sequence continues at coordinate 106,270,200 of OX578142.1, read as the reverse complement.
AGGAAGCATTCAATAAAATAGGACAAACGCCTGATATGTCAGTGCATGAGCTTGTGCTAAAAATAAAAAACGCAGCACATAATTTTTTGAACCTTAACCCTTTCGGGACGGCGGCATTCCGAAACTACCGTGGCCCAAAGGACGAAGCGCTTCATTTCCGAAATGTGCGTAAAAGACGGCTACTTTTTTGAGCTAAGCCTTACTCTCGAAAAAAATTCACTAAAAATCACCCGTTCAACACAGCATTCTACTTTTTTCAGGAAGAAAGGAAATACTTATTTTCTATTTGATGTATGTTTTTTATTCAAATTTTCTTTTATCAAAATATTAAAAATTTTAGTGTATATATGTTTTAGGTACAGATGGATAATTCTTTGGCATGTCCTTCCGATTTTTTAAAACTGTACCGCATATATGCGTATTCTTAGACAACAAATACTTTGCAAGTACAGGAGAGGTAAAAAATTTATCCAAATACAAAGTATATCCTTTTTCTAAAAGTTCACTTAGAAATGTTTTCACAACGCGTTCTCCATACCCACCATCAGAGCTTGATAATCCCGTGTCCCTTCCAGTATACACAAGGAAATTCCATTTATGGCCTCATTCCGATTCTGACGATTTATATATTTTTATTCCATATCTGGACCTTTTCGATGGGATATATTAACGAAATCCCAGCCTTCCTTTCCATGAGAACATAAATAACCTAATCATTTCATTGCCGCACATTCCTTTAACCCCCCCCCCTCCCCCACCCACTCAAAAAAAAAAACCTCTCTTATATTCCTCTAATTCAACAACCAAATCAATAAAAGACAAAATCAGAACGAGACCCGGAACTCAATTATAAAATTGTTGATGCTACGAGAAGTGCTATGTTTACTTTACAGAACCATGTGTTTCACCGCTCCAAATGGAGAAATAATTCATTGGATTCTCCTTGTGCCAAGGTCAAACATCTACAAAATACATTTAAGTTGCTTCCACGGGCATTTAGCGCCATCTAGGAGACAAATACATTCAAACTAAAACGTTCCACATAGAAACACCCATACGTGCCAGTCGTCCTTTAGGGTAAAATTTCCTCCGGCCCGCGGGAGTGCCGTTCGTCCTTGAATGCAACTTCACAGCTGGCGCGTGGGCGTGCCACTCGTCGCGAAAGGGTTAAGGATGCAACAGATGGAAAGGTAGAGAAAATAGCCAATAAAATAATGTTGGGAAAGTTCATTAGCACATTACGCCCGGATTTGGCAAAGATCCACAGCGGTTTGAGGATGCCATAAAAGATGCCGAACTGTTTGAAATAATTTTTAATAATAGGACTCTCAAAGCAGCAAGTAACAAACTTAGAGAAATTTTGCTTACTACACAGGTTCAAGATTTGACTTTAGAAATAAATTAAAATTGCAAAATATCCCAAATCAATTCATGAATCAAGCTGTTTTTTGAATAGGGTGCAGAAAAAATGGACATTATTTCTCAAATTGCTGGTACAATTCATGTAATACTGCATCAACAAGGAATCCTAAGCAAATTAAGAATCAGCAATATGGGTTTGAGCAAACAAATTATATCAGAGGAAACAGAAATGGAAATCTCAGAAATTATGAACAAGGAGGATATAATAGAAATCATAGGGAATATCAGGGAAATAATAATGATCAAAGAAATTATTACGATCAATTAGAAACCAACGTAGAAAATAGAGAGAGGCAAAGTATAAGAGGAAATTTTAGGGGGCGCAACAGAGGAAGTATAAGATCAAACACATATAAGAGAAATAATAATAATAATTTAAACTAAGAGCTGGAATTTGGGACCAAGGAACGAACCGTACAAATTCCAGAGAAATAAATAAATTCGGTTCACAAACATATAGACATAACAAAAATGGAGAGGACTAGTAAAACTGTAAAATTTTAAAGTAATACAAAATTATGAAAATAATGATAAAGTAAAATATGATACCAAAAGTATCCTTTCAAGCGAATGTGAAAAAACATCTAGCCCACAGCTACCAATGGCAGAAATAGATTGCAAAGGAATAAAAATAATGAGTGTAATTGATAGTGGGATCTCAAGTTAGTATTATAGATTTGGAAACATTTCAAAAAATATAACAGAATAAAAATGTAAAAATAAAATACATAACAAGAAGAGTAATACTTCAGACATTTACTAAAGAAAATATAGAATTTTTAAATTGCATTCAATTTTCATTTAGAATTGGGGAAAAGGAATACAAAAATAATTTTTTCGTGACAAAACAAAACTTTCAGGGGAATTATAAAATGCTTCTAGGATACGACTTTTTTTCCTTGCATAAAGCAATTTTAAATACAAAAGATAACAAAATACAATTTGGGAATACTGCGATTAAATTGTATAAAAAGGAAAATACAGACCCAATTCAGAATTCGAATCAAAAACCACAAAGGCAGAGAATTCGCCATGAAAATAGATATAATAGTAATTATGAAAAATATAATACTGATGACGACGAATATGAGGAAATAAATAGTTGTTATAATGAATCCAATAATGAGAATGAAGATAGAATAAGCGAGGATAATGAGTGATAACGATAAAAAAAATTATGATATGCAAAAATAGTAGCACAATATTTGAATGAATCTCAAAAGTTGTTTGGGGGGGTGTAATGCCAGATAAATTGAGACCTTAGGTTGGATCAAGTGGTGGGACTAATTAACCAATTTTTCTGAACACAAATTTAGACAAAGAGGTTATCCTCATATAGTTATAATTGTACGGTACCTGAATTTATTTTTCATATATTGAAAACAAACACTGATGCTCTATCACAATTTACATTCTGCAATACCAGATGAACATGAGCTCTCTTTCAAACTCCTATATCAGAGACACACACACAACTCCAACCGCTACTGCAGCTTGCTCTTCACTAGTTGAACTCCAACAGACTGCCTTGACCAACTCTGACCAACTCACTTGACCCCTAGCTTGACCTCATATTTTTCCTTTCTTCTGCTGGATGGTCTACGTGCATTTCTCTCCTGGTATGTAGACAGGAGGGCCCCGTCTCGGTTACAGCCAATGGGCTTAGCATGGTATGTAGACATGGGGGCACCATTTTGGTTACCGCCAATGTGCTTAGCATGGGGATATTCATTCCCCCCGCATTCACCCTGCTCCATCATTTCTTATTCCTTTCAATTCTTTAATATTTTATATTTCTGGCATTACAATACCCAAATAATATTTTTTCATGCCAATAAAAACTTTCGTCCTAAAAATATGTTATACATAAAAACTGCACATTCCAAGTCAACTTTTAATGATTCCTGTGCTTGTGTTGGCATATGCAAATTTTATATAAAGTAAGTTCCACAGGATAAAACATAGTGCTGAAAAATAAAACAAGTGACTACTAGAGGTCACATGGTGTTGAAGACCCAGACTGTCTGACTCATCCTTAGGATAAAGAGTAGCTATTTGGATGGCCGGAGAGATCACATGGTGTGTAATATGTTAAGAAAGTACTTACCTTACGTAATTTAGAATTTTCTTTGGCTCTGGCAAGTTCTTCCTCAGAATACGTACGAACGCCAATTTTTATATCCATCACACAAGGATTTTCAAAATTAGCCAACAGATCATCTAACTCAGCATATGCTTATTTCTTTAAGAACAAATATTTTAGTATAGTATTTTTCAAAATACATAAAAATTCAAAAATTTATGGACATGCAGACAAGTCATTTTGAAGCTTAAAAAAATGTATAATCAACTCTTATATAAGAAATAAAAAACAGTGTGTTTGGAAAACTGTTCTATAACCAAAAATCAAACTACTTAAAAAGTTCTGGTTTAGTATATGTTGAGTATTTTGCAAATAATGTTATATTGCATACTAGCTGCCTACGGCTACCAGCCTTTATATGGTATAGCTACCAGAAAATGTGCAAGTATTGATTTTTTACCAAAGTTGTAGGCGGGCCCTGGGTGCCTAACAGGATGCTGCTCATTTAAAAACTATATCTCAGGATGGGATCTATAATGGAAGTGGTTGAGCCCTGCAGGTCAACCAGGTGGCTGTTACGGTGAGAATCAATCACTGTACCAGATGATGATTGGTCGGCGTAGTTAGATAAAATCAGTGCAGTCAAATTTAAAAAAAACATCAAAAATATTTGATGAACATAAGAACAATTGGGCAAGAAATAAAATATGAAAAAGAAAAATGCAATTAAGCATTTATATCATGCGTTTAAATCTTGTAATTGTGATCACATGTTTTGAAGTATAAAAATAAAGAAAATGCTACTCCTTTGTACTCATTTCCACATCCACCTTTTTTCAGATAGAGTACATGGATGCATTACCCCTTTTGTTACACACCGCTAAATGAGGCGGATTCTGCTATAGTCATATTTCCTCATTCAGCAGTTTTCCCCAAAAAAATTACATAGTTTTTTGCAGCCAAAATTTATCAATTATATCAAGTATAATATGGGCTTTTTTGACATAATATTTGTGGAAATGGCTAAATTAAAGTTAGAAAGCATGTAAAAAATGCATGTACAGTAAGAGAAAAGTAACTTCTGTAAAATATCAAATAAATTATGCTAAAAATCATTTATGTTCAGTATCATTTATGTTATCATTTAATATCCCATTATTAATATTAATATTGAAGAGCTTCTGGATACACAATATTAGCTGTTCTACCATTTTGAGCTCAGATATGAAGATTATTCTTACTTCCAACCCATGACCATGTAACGTAATTAAATCAATTCTGTTTGTCTTTATCTTAATATATAAGAATATCAAAAAACGTTACTGTAAAGAATCGTTACTGTAAGAATTGTTACTATGGAAGAAATGTTACAGAAAAAATAATAAAGAACTGTTTAAAAATGAAAATACAAACAATAGTTGTCAATTGTCAACAGCAAAATCAAACATTTCCTAAACTCATATCATTTTGAGTATTGAGTATTTTATTTTTGATGAAAATATTTAAATATATGAAAATAACTTATATTTAAATATACGAAAATAAATATTATAATTAAATCAATTCTGTTTGTCTTTATCTGTTTACAATCTCTAGGAGAAAAAAATGAAAGCTACTTCAATTGCTTCAAAGAGCATCACAAATCAAAAAGAAGCTTTTTTGAGAATATTATTGAGACAGTTTCTAATTGATTCAACTTGCGAGAACTTTAGTTATATTTTCTGCCGATAGATGGCGGCAAGTGTAAAATGTTTCTGTTTTGATTTTCCCATAGATTCATGTCCGTGTTTGAGGAGTGGATTGTCCTGGAAGCTTTCCCCATTAAACACACACTCTGCTTTATTATAAGTAGAGATAATGTTAAGTATTTTGCAAACATGAATTATGTTTTCTTCAGTGTGTAAAATAAACATTAATTTGGACTTTAAATTTCCAAGTATATATGTACTTATGTAGTAACATGTGTACACTTATATGGGCAGTTGTGCTTTAAATGTAGATTACTTCAAATGGTTGAGTATTGTTCAAAGTTTTTCAAAGCATAATCAGTGTTTATTCCAACCAAGAAAAATTACAAAAATATATGCTATGTTTTATGTAAATGTTCATTATCATAGATAGCTGCCAAACCTTCTGATTTACCCAGAAAGTTTCCAATTTTCAAGCATTTTTTCGATCTTTCGATTTCTTTCGATTTTTCATGCAGAAGCAAAAAGTCTCTACTTTTTATGATTCTGCTACGGAAAATCCCTAATATTTGGCTTTACCTGCTCTCCTACAGGCATATAAACCTTGTCTTGTATATAACACACTGAAAGATATCAGATTAAATGAGAATCTAAATATGAAATAATGAAGAAATTTAGGCCATTAACCTCTATACACTTCCTGTGCTGTAAGTACAGGATAAGAACTGGATATCAAATAAAGAGAGAAAAGTAGGGTGCTGGTACACTGAGCCACTGCATACAATGTATACTCAAAATATAAAAAAAATTCTCTGTAAAATTCATAAACAGCTTCAAATGTTTTACTGACTTGCCTCATAATATGAAACTCTACCCTATGTCTGGAGAAAATGTCAAGTTTGTTGGCATGTCCATTCACCCCTGCCATAGCTTACAGACTAAAAAAAGTTATGTGCATATAACTTAATTTTTAAAAGAAACAAAAAGGATACTTTCATCTTCTTTAATAACTTTTCCCTTGAATTCAGGAACGAATGGTCGAAGTGTGTCTTTCATAATAATCTCAAAACATACAACTTCATTACTATTAAATTTCTTAAGGATTGTTCCATGGTGTCCTGCTCTAAAATTACCTATAAAGACATTTAAACAACAGGTTAATCTAAATGAAAACTAATCATAGTGAATATTTAGAAACATAAACAGGCATTGGTGGTGAGCTGTAGCTGATACATACATACCAGTTAACATTTTCAAAGTGTGAGGACTAGTTGTTACATAGTGAGAAATATTTAAAATCAATTATGAAAAATACATTCAAAAGAGATACAAAACGTCAAAAATTTAACATCAAAGAATTCATTGTATAAAATGAACTTATACAATTGTATATACATTGTATAAAATGAACTTATAAAATGAACTTATGGGATTAGTAACAACAATAATTTGAGAAAAATTGAATCATAATTAGCAGATAGAACATGTCTATGATACGGTCATCATTATGAGGATAGTTTGACTAGAGTAACAGACCCATGAGCTAAATGAAAAAGGATGTTTTCTGTAGCTAATTAATTTATTATATGGAGGGCAGCTTTATTTTAAGTTCATCCAGGTGCCAAACTGGCTTGGGATTTTACTTACCAATAATTAATAACTTGGCAGCTAAAAAACTTAGTATGTGCTGCAATTTTGCAAATTTTCATGATGATAAATGAGGTTAATCAGCCAGTTTTAAATTTCTAAAAGATTAAGCCCAGAATCCATAGAAATTGAAGTTGGCTATCTGATAAGACTAACATTGTCAGCATTTTATAAAATTGTGGCATTTGTTAATTTCCTAGCTGCCAGTGCAGCTAATGCTTATTGGGTGATGAAAAATGTTAATAAATGTGAAATTTAGACTCATGCTGATCACTATACAAGGAGCGTGGCATTGAACTTTGGGGGGGGGGGGGGGAGGGGGGCTATCTTGAGAGGTTTTAAGATTATTATTTTAAGATGAGGTTGCAGCATAAATATATGCCTATTAACTGAAGGGCGTAGTGACATAAATAGGCCAATAACATGACTATGTATAATGTATACTACACTGGCTTCCAAAAGTTAAGCACATATGGTAAAATCAACAAAAATGGAAAAGTAAAGTTTTGATTAACTCAAAATTGCACATGAAGGTAGCAAATGTGTTTATGCATTAAAGAAAATAAGAATTATGTACAAAGATGAAAAAATATTTACTTTTCGCAAGTTATATGATGACATCACATTTGGGTCATTAACAAAATGATGTTTCAAGGCAAACAAACCAAACAAAACTTACATTAATACGGTATGTGACCATCCCAGACCTTGACACAAACTTTACAATGATTTTCCATGTTTTCAATGAGGTGATCAACCATTGCAGATGCGCCATTACTTCAATAGGGCAATTTCCAACTCTCTAAGACTAGCTGGAGGAGGTAAACGTGCAGAGACAGCATGCCCGAGGGCATCACAAAGGTTTTCAATGGGATTAAGGTCAGGGGAATATGCCGGCCACTTTATATGAGAAATGCCCTCACTTTCCAGGTAATCGTCAACGATGTTAGCTCGATGGAGATGGGCATTATTGTCCATAAGGGGGAAATCAGGACCAACTGCTGCAGCGTAGAGTTTCGCAATGGGGTCTAGGACTTCATCCCAATACAGTGCAGACGTCACAGAATCGCCTTTAAAGATGTGCAGCTCTGTGCAATATCCCACTGAAATTCCAGTCCACATTATGATGCTGTCATCTCTGAATGCGTGATGTTCGATGATGTTCTTGGCCTGATTGGAGGTGCCTCGTTCTCTCCAGACCCTTATGAGCTTATCATTTGATTCCAGGGCAAATTTGAACTTGTGCGTGAACAGGACGTTGCACCAATCTGAGACAGTTCAATTGACATGTTGACGACACCACTTTAATCTTGTCCCTCTGGCTTGGGCAGCTAGTGGAACACAAAAACGTGGTACTCGGGTGTACAGTTCCTTCACGTAGAGCCTTCGGCACACAGTACTGGCAGATATTGTCTTACCAAGTGCCGCTGCAACCATGGATGTAACAGTTGTGAAGGTTGCTTGTCGATTACGCTTGGCTACTATAGCAATATACTAATCATCAGAGGGGATGGTAACCCTTGGACGACCAGGCACAGGCTTCCAGACAACTGTTTTACTTCTTTGGAATTGTTTCCATAATCACAAAATTACTGAATGATCAATGTCAAAGAAAATAGCGACATCATTGACTAACTGCCCTGCTTAAATGTATATAACAGCACGTCAGTGCTCACTATCTGTCATTTGTCTTCTTTCATCCATAGAAACACAAATATCATCAAAAATAATCCTACAAAAGTTATAAACACTTAGTATCAGCATTTAAAGGCACCTCCTTAAACCCTTCAGAACGCTGGCATCTTCAACGACTGCCTAATTAGCATATATCCGGACAGTCAATCATAATTGGCTGTAACATAAGATATTTGCATACTGCCGTCTACATCCGCAGCGATTTTCAGCCACTCAAATTCAAATAAGCTTTCGAAAAATGAAAATTTTTATTACATGCTTAACTTTTGGAAGTCAGTGTATAAATTCATCATCTTCATTTACACTTTTCTTCCATATATCTAAAACATGGTTATAATAACCTTAATCACATTTGAAATAGGTCTAAAAATTTATATAAAATACTTCTGATGTTTCCAATACTAAAAAGAAATTGAAGTTGTTCATTCAGTGGAAATGAAATTCACTCTAGTTGGAATCAAACCTTTTAATCTGATTATGAGTATTTAACTAATTAATGAACTAAATTAATTAGTGAATTAAAGAGTCTCTTTCAAAAGTTTCAGTGTTAGTGTTTTCATTCTTGACATGGACAGATATTTATTTAATGATGAATCGAATATCTCTCCTGATGGATTGTCATATATGAAGATTTATCATATAAATTTTTAATGTGAATACCCCATTTTAGCATTCAGATTTATTACTCTAAAACTGTGGATGTGTACTTACTACTGATTATAGTGCTTGTTTCTCATTTACATGTTTGGCTTCATTTTCTTAAATTCCTATTTTAATTCCTTATAGAATCGCTGAAACCTATACATTCATTTTCTTTTCCACTTCTGTAGACGAAAAAGAAAAAAGTACAATAGAGTTAGGACTGTAGAGGTATGTTTTGTAAGTAAGTCAAAGGAAAATTGTGAGCCATATACAGTAAAAGACAAAAGCCAGTATTTTTTCAGATATAATGCAAATGAACAAGATTAACGGGGGGGAGGGGGGGGGGGTCATAAATAACTGTGCTATATATTTTATTTTACTTCCTTAAAAATCTCTTGATTACCATTTCACTTTGTTAGCAGACAGTATTTAAATTTTAAAACATTTAAAAAAATTAAAATAAATAACTTATGATCTAAAAATGTATTTTATTGCATTAAAATTTAAAAAAAAAATCTAACAAAATGAAATAAATAATTTTAGAGGAAAAAAATAATATTTAGAAAAAATATATAATTTTAGGAATGATCTACAAAATTAAAAGCTTACAATAAATAATTTTTAAAAAGATCTAAAACAATTTAATGGAAAATCTAAAGAAACGCAAAACATTTAAAATATGTGATATTTTTCATACTGGTTTTTAATATTGCATTAAAAAAAAGAAATAACATAAAAAAAAAAAAAAATCATAAAATTAAAAATAAATATAGTGCGATAAAAAAAATAATAATAAGAGAAATGCCCCATTAAATCGAAACGGGAAATTTTATAAGTTAATCAAGCTAAAGCAAATAAATATTAAGCTCAAAACTTTATTAAAATATTAAAAATTCAATAAACTTCTGTTAATAAGGAATGAAATTGCACAAGTTTTCCCTGTTGTCTGTATCAAAATTCTAGGTACTGCATACTGCTATTTTAATGCCAATTTTAAAAAATAACTTTAGATTTAATTGATACTGTGAATACATGACAGTGTAAAACAAACCATTCAAAATAACTTGAAATGTTTTATACAATTTTGTTTACATATACAGTACAACTTGGAAAATAAGGAGCAGTCCGGACTTATCGATTCTGGAATTTTCCGAATTATAGAATTTCAATTTTTTGTTTTCAAATTTCATAAGAAAATTTAAAAAAATATGTATCATTGTTCCAAATGGTCCAAATTATAACATGTTACCCTTTATTTTAAAGGGCTTGAAAAAATATTTCGATTGATACCAGGTTTGATAATGTTCCCTTGGGAGGGGGAGGGGGACAAGGTGACATAACGTCATGAACACAAAAATTATAACACGGCTATTTTTCCCTACAATTACTGAAACTATTAAATTGCAGTCAATTTAGCCATAAATAACCCCTTTTATGCATGATTAAGTTAAATTTTGTCCTATTACTGTCATGTTAAGAAAATAAAAATTTCGAAGTTTTCGCTCAAATTAAAATAATTCTATTTAGTTCTAAATTTTTCAATAACAAAGCCAAATATAAAGTTTCATGAAAATTCATTATTATTTGTAGCAGCTATAGTGTACATGGGAGATCAACCACAGATGAACACCACTCCAAAAATAGTCAAAATGTGTTCAAGAAGTCTTAAAACAGATGTTGACATCAAAATCTCGAAATTGAAAATTTTCATGAAAACAATATTTTCTCAATACTACGCATCCGCATGACAGAAAAATAAACCCAGACGTTTTATTTATTTTCTAGCATCTGTACATCGTTATATAATTAGTTCTGCAGAAAAGGGAAAATTTTATTAGGAATAGTTAAATAAATGAAAAATAGAGCAACAGATAAAATAAATAATATCTCTTATAAAATAAAATACCACTCTTCAATGATTTTTCTAAAATGCAATGAGTCATTACGAACGCAGCTGATGTTGATCCCTTTGAGAGGTCAGTGTGTTAATGACCTTGTTGATCCATACTTTGCAATAAATAAAAGAGCAAAATATGCCGCAAATTTCAAGCTGGAAGACGCTCCGCTGTAACGAGGTACTTCTTGATTACATCAATGGAAAATGATAAACCAACACAATCACTACAAATGTTTTCTTTTGTCTTTCCGTTCACCAATTTCTACGTACACTTTGGCTTAAAAATTGGTTTTGGTTCTTTATAAGCTAGTTTTGTACTTTTTATTTATTTTTCGGTTCACCTAAGTTGAAAATTCCCTGATTTTTTCAGAATGTTGAATAAAAAAATGATTTTCTCTGACATTTTAGTTCACTTTTAAATTCACAGTTTCCAGAGTGCATACAAACAAACCCTGTGTTTGGCTCCCCTGTGTCTACTACATTCCAGGAAGGAATAGCTTCCCCCTTTCTTCTCTCATAGATCTTTCAAAATAGATAGTCGAACAGGAGTTTGATTTTCTTTTTTCTATTCAATACAACGGTCCCTATCACGTTCACGTAACTTGGTCAAGTACTCGCTGACTCCAGACACCGAGAGAACTGGCTGTAGGGAGTAGTGCCTTGCCTTAGTTAGAACAAAACAACCCCACAGCTGATGAAAACTAGAGTTGTCTGAAAAGAAAGACGTCAATCCTCTGATTTTGCTAGTAGATTGCACTCTTCTGGGAAATTTCTGATTCAATCCTTTCTTTCCGTTCTGAGAATTACGTTTTCTGATATGTTCATGAAATGAGGCAGAGTTGGTGCAAAATCAGTTAAAATTTGCTTTTTGTATCAGAATGGTGCAGTTTGACGCAATTGGTGCAGCAATCACATCACTGTACGACATGAAGTTCACAAAATTTTTGTTGATGGAAAAACTCTGTTAAACTCAGTTTGAATTTAATGATGGCAAGAAACTGAAAACCTCTGCCTCTTCATGAAAAAACAGAGATTTTGCAAATAAAATTAAATGTGGTGTTCGAGCCCTTGCTAAAAAGTTTGGAGTGAGAAAACCACAAATAAGTAATGTTTTGTTGCAAAGACAGTTTATTAAAATAGTGGTGTGAGAATGTTGATGAAAATAGAACAAACAAATTTCTGAAAACTGGTGGACTTTCTGTTGATGTGATTGTTACTTGCCTTATATACATAGTATAATGCATAAGGAAAGTATTGTGATGGGGTCGAAAATTCGAATTCGAGTTTCCGATGTGAGAGCACATTTCAAGCATCACTGAACATGAACGAACATTTGTATGTATGAGTGTGTGTGTGTCCGTAAGTCTGTCAAGACGATATCTCACGAAGAGAGATTCAACTGAAATTTGGTACAAAAATTACAAACTGTGAGCAACTGGAAATCTATTGTTTGTAAATGCAATCAAATGTTTAAAACACCCCTAAATTTCCGAAGAAAATTTTGAAAAAATCGTCAAAAAATCAAAATCTTCAATAAAGTTACATAAATAATCATTTCTTATGTAATTTTTATCACTTTACAACATAGTTGAAAAGTGTTTATGACTTTGTTCATTCTGTTTGTCTGTCTGTCCATTAGCATGATAACTGCCATAAAAATGACTTTATCAGAATGAAATTTTAGTATGTTGTTCAGATGGTCTGTGGGACCTATGGGAATATAAATATATAATATCACCCAATTAGTTTTGGATTGAACCTGGGTTGAAAAAATGAAATACATTGAACCCTATGGGACTTAATTTCTCAAACATTTTTTAAGCGAATTTAAAATTCATAAATTGTTTCAAAAGTTCAAGGAAATATTCAAATTATCCCATAAAAAATACAAAAAAAATGTCAGCAAAATATATTCAGTAGTTTTTTACATAAAAATTGAAATAATAATTACACCCTTTATATGAAGAGATCACATGACTCATTTCAAAATACAATATGGCATCCATCTTGTGCCAAAATCATCATTTTTAAAATTCTTTTTAATTTATATTTAGTGTTGCATCCATCCTAAAACCGCTTTATATTTGCTTAAATTCTGTGCATCTACATACTGAAACAACGCAATTACAATATATTTGAGTTTAAATGATCATCAAACTTTCGTTATTTTTACAACGAAGCCTAATTTTCACTTATGGATAATGAAAACACCAAAAGATGTAGAATGAGTCATAAGAATTGCTGCATTTTTTTAAGGCAAAATTATTTAGCTCATAGAGTCTGCAATATAGTTGATATAAATGAAACATTCATTGATTTTACACAGAGAACCAGATGATTTTTTTCAATGAAGTTTTAAGCATAATGTTAAGTTACTTGCATCTCCATGGTTTTAAGTTTTAAATAAAATAAATTATTATAGTATTGTGATGGTAATGGAACTGGATGGTATTATAGTAATGGAAAAATGTTTATGAATGAAATGCTGCTTTTATATAGAGGTGATTTATATTTCCATGATGTCATTTTTCATTTGTTTTCGATGAAGTTTTCAAATATAATAAATTATTGTAGTATTATGATAATTTCAAAAATATTACCGAGGAATGTATCGCATTTTAGAGATGTTTAAACCAGGCAATTTATATTTCAATGCCGTCATTTGAATGAAGTTCATTTTTTGGATGAAGTTTTAAGTTTTCAAATATAAAATGTAGTATTGTGATAATTTAAAAAATACTACAGAGGAATGTATCGCATTTTAGAGATGTTTATATAAAATTGCTTTGAAGTTGGAAAGTGTTTCATAATCAATGCTTTATGTATGATTAATCTTTCTTGTTTATTATAAAGCGATTGACACAAAAATTAGAAAGCTAGTTTGAACCATTCTCGAGATATTCCACATTTTTCAAATAAATTTATCAAAAAATCACATAAAATTAATAAAAAATTTAACTATTATAAAATATGTTCCCTTTTCATACGTAATATTATGCGATAAATTTGTTAACAGCATTCTCATAGATCTCGCACATTCCATTCACGAGTGAAGATACAAAAGAAAGTGTTTCATAATCAATGGTTTATGTATGATTAATCTTTCTTGTTTATTATCAAGCGATTGACACAAAAATTAGAAAGCTAGTATGAACCATTCTCGATATATTCCACATTTTTCAAATAAATTTATCAAAAAATCATATAAAATTAATAAAAAATTTAACTATTATAAAATATGTTCCCTTTTCATACGTAATATTATGCGATAAATTTGTTAACAGCATTCTCATAGATCTCGCACATTCCATTCACGAGAGAAGATACTTCGGGTAAAAGTTTTTTTATTTGGATGCTGATAGGCATTTACCTACTATAAGAATAACCTACTTTTCGTCCACAACGCTTGGCGAAATTTTAGCGACAAATTTTTTCAAAATATCGCCAACTTGGCGACTTTTTTAAATAAATTGTTGCCAAATTGACAAAAATGCCGCAAAATTGGTAGAAATGATAGTAAATCAATGAAAATGATGACTAATTGATAAAAATTTAATATTTTGGAAAGAACTTAATCGACTTTAAGAATAACCCATTTCTCCGTCCGTCCATCCATCCATAATGCAAGGAAAAATTTTGACAGATTGTCGCCAACTTATCGACTTTTTAAATATTACCAAAGTGAGGAAAATGTCGCCAAATTGATAAAAATGATGCCAAATGGGAGGTAATGATTTGCTAATTTTGAATTTTGTCACGTGACGGACATACTTTCTAATATAGCATATGCTCTTATGTCCATTCTAGTATAGAAATACTCATCTGTGACATTTGGCCATACATTTGGCGAACTTGGTAAATAATCTAGCAGGATATCGCCATCTGGGTGATATTCCACCCCAGATTGACCAAAATATCATCAAAGTTAATGTAAATGACACCTAATTGATGAATTAATTATTAAAATATTTTGATATATAGACTACATTGCTAATTGGGGATGCTATCAATACTAATAATTGTTAATTTAGAGTTGCGTGAAATATAAGTTAATTGGGTACTTTGAAATAGTATTACATATTGTCATCCGGAAAAGTGCAAAATGTACAATTCAACGTTAAAAACACTGTACTATGAATCGTTTCATCATTTTATTACTGAAAGAAGTAAATTCATTGCATTATATAAGGAAAGTCATCTGCTGCCCATATCAGATTTTGTTTAGTGGTTTTTCACAGCTACATATAAAAATCTGTTCCTCTGTCTGAACCAACATTTGGCAGTATTGAAAATAGATGTATTTCAAATACATTTTCAAAATACATTTATATTTTAAACTGAAAACAAACGTAGATTAAAAATGTATTTTTGATATATTAGCAAAGTATTTTGTAATTTTCAAAATACTCAAAATACATTTCTTCAGATGTCAAACTATCATGTTTAAACTGCAAGTAAGGGATGCGCAAAAGGAAAAATGGCTACCATATATACTCATGGATAAGTCGAGAAATTTGTGACAAAAAAAAAAGCTTTAAAATGGGGGGGAGGGGGGTCGACTTATACATGGAGCCTAAAAAAAAAAGTCGTCTAAAGTCTAAAAGTTCTTTCTTCTGCAAGGCAATCCATCCTAAAACGATACGGTAGTAAGTACGCAATCGCGTACGCCGAATTTCTCTGCAATTCAAAACACTCCTGTGAGTGAGTCACTGCCCTCCCGATGCTCCGGACTACCAGTGTATCACATCATAAAAAAATATGCATACATTTTCGTTTGATGTTTATCTCTCGCTTCTTGGATTACAGACTATCATTTTCAACAAAAAAAATGGCTCTTTTTAGAAACAATTCTGTAACACAGATTGTTTAAAACTATAATGTAGGATTTTAAGTTGAAAATGTTTTTTGTTTTGTTTATTGAAGAGAGTATCTAATAACAACTGTGTTGGGAGTTAACAAAAAAAATCAGTTCAAATAACAGACGGAACCCAGATATAATTTTGATTGTGCAGTGGGTCAAGGACGCTTGAGAGACAGGGATGTGCGGTCTCCCATGCGTTTTGAAGATGCTGTGTGCTGGGAGTAACAGAATGCCTGGAACTTGTCACACGAGAACAAGTGTTCCCAAAATGGACAGGAGACAACACTCATATGTCATAGGCCTACTTGTTCGGAATCGGACTTTAAAGGGTTCCGATGCGAAATTAAATTTTATTTTATTTTTTTCATTTTCATGTGTTTTTGAATAATTTATAGAAAAAAATAATTTTTTTCTCTTTTTGGGATCGACTTATATGCAAGTTTTGGACTTTTTCTGATTTTCTTCTCTGAAAGTAGGGGGGTCGACTGATAAGAGAGTATATATGGTAATCTGTATTTTGTTTAGTCATTAAATTCTTTTCTAGGAGTTCATCTAAACATCCCTTTTTAACCTGGCACTGATAAAGATGCTTAATAGGATGTTTATGGCCTCTGAAAAATATAGTTTCTGTTATAAACTTTACATTCATATAATGTTGTTTTGGTAGATGGCTTCTTCCTGTTTACATATGTAAAAGGGGCAAGAAAAGAGCTTAAAGTTACATTCTCTGTGAAAGTAGAAGGATAGGCAATGCAAGTTTCGTTGTGATTTCTTTTTTTTTTTTGACGGGTTGTCGTCATTTGGTTCGAATTGTTTTTGGTAACAGTCAGCAATAGTATTAGCTTTTTCAAGGTTGGAGAAAGCCATCCCAGAATTTAAGCGCAGTGGTGGAAATTGAGCCCTGGCAGTTTGCACATTTGTATGTATGTCTGGAAAAATCTACATTATGTTATTTAATTTATCAGAAAAATGGCTCATCTGTTTTACAGACTCCTCTCATTTATGGATAAAATATTATGTATGGTGAATATTCTTTAATGAGAGATTTTACAGTACCATAATATTAAATATCATTAAAAAGATAATTTAATGAAAAAAGTAATGCAACTATTTTAATTAGAAAAATTTATTTTAAAAATAAGTTATACATAGAAAACCATGATAAAGCATATTTCAAAACTTTTTAATATTTTGTTAGTACTTAGTCGAGACCTTTTTGCCGCAGTTACATCCTTACTGATACGTCTGGCAGAAAAAGTGAACCACGCATTTTAGTTTTTCATAACTTTTTAATATTTCTGTGAGTACTTAGTTGAGAACTTTTTCTCGTAGTTACATCCTTACTGATGCATCTGTCTCATGGAGTGAACCAAGTATTTTAGTTTGTCAGATGTTAAAATGTGAAACAAAAATTATGATTGTTTCTATCAATTGTGCTTTACTCTTTAGTTACTTCTGATTATCAAGTTTTTTCAATAGTCTCAACAGATTCCCTACTGAATTCAAGTCAGGGATATTGCCTGGTCATACTAGCAGTGTAATATGATATTTTTCTGAAACAACTTTTTGTACACAGCATCATCCTGACAAGGAACTAAATCTTGAAAAAAATATATAGGCTCATTATCTTGAAAATGATCAAGCATCAGTTTCAGTTTTTGCTTAAGTAGTATATCACTGCCATATTTTTATCTTTTATAGTACCATTATATACACTCATTTTGCTCACACCTTTTTCTGTCATACAATCCTAGATCAAAACACTAACTGGATGCTTCATGGTAGCTGTAATGCATTCAGGCACAAATCCACTCTAATTGTTCTTGCTCACTTTAATCCATAACTACCAAATATGGATATTCTGGTCTCTTCACTCTCCAGATGACTGTTACATTGTTCCTCACACCAATTAACATGATTTTCAGTCTCTTCCTTCTGTATTTAGGAGACAAACATTTTTTTTTCTTTGAAATTCTTAAATTTATACCAAAGTCTGTGTCTAACCATTTATCTTACACCACATTGAGACAATGTATTATAAATTAACTCATATGATTTTCTTACAGCTGTTTAATTTCTTTTATAAATAGTTTACTATAAACATTCTTGATAAGGAAAATGTCAGTAATGTATTTAAGCAAAAATAAAATAATAATACAGCATACAGCTGTTTCAGGGATATGCTGGATCTCTTTCATCAGTGCAAGAGAACCAACAAACCTTTTTTTTACTTTGGATCTGTTGGTTCTCTTGCACTTATGAAGGGGATTCAGTGTATCCTTAAAACAGCTGTGTGCTGCATCATTACTTTATTTATGCTTAAATATATTGCTCAAGTTTTTCTCTTATCCTTCACACAAAGTGTTTTTTACTTATTAATAGACTTTCTTGCTTTAATCATATCACACACCATAACTGTACATTTATTTTCTTTTTAATAATTGTAATTTAGCATAAACACCTAAAAATGTACTTTATAATTAAAATATATTTTACCTTGATGTCCAGCAAGCTGCACCCATGGATATTTTTGTTTCTTATAAGTCTGAATGAATGGAGTGCACCGGACTAGGTTCCTAACTCTTTTCCATTGCGATGGCTGTAATAGATATCCAACATTTAAAAATGTAAAAAAATAAAATATAAATATATCGATACATACTACAGTGATCTAGACATAAATGGCTTAATATAGTACTATTTTGCTATACTATTCTTCATTGCTGTGCAAAATTCACTTTTTTAAACTGTAGACCCTGTTCAATGTAGACAGTATACTCACATCTAAAAGACCAGAACCCATATTATCAATTTATAAGTACAGACTTGTAAACTGGTAGCTCAATCTACAAACTAGCAAAACCAATGGCTCATCTAGCAATCTTTAAACATATTATTGAATCTTCCTCCCCATTTTTTTGCATATTCATGAGTATTATAATAAAACAAAGGTATCTATGATGTAAAAATATTCATGTGTGGGTGCATATAATTAGATTAAAAATTTTACATTATGTTGATAAGTACATAATGTGTACATGTCTACATAAACACGGTAAAAGAATAAAAAGATGAGATTTATGAGGTGCCCATCAATTACAAGCACGAAATTAATGCATTAAATGCAGATTACATGCAATGCAATCAAACATTAAAAGAGTGGCAATGGCTGTAAAACTATAAACCACAGATAGTGATGGGTAATCAGTTCAGTAATTTTTTGCTTTTATGTAATACTTTGTTATAGGGCAAAAGTTACTTCACTATATTCCTGAGCACTTATAATTTTATTAACACATGAGCTCAGCTAAAAATGCCCTGAATTGCTGCAAGATTCAAAGTTATAATACTTCTACCAGAAACAATTTTAAAATCCTTACCTTGGGGAAATTTATACTCACTGATCATCTGATCCACTGCACCATACTAATGAGCAACAATAACTGTGGAACCATGATCCACAGATGGTGATGGTTGATCAGTTGAGCACTTTTTTACTTTCATATCATGCCCTGTTATGTGGTAGTTCTGAGCACTAAATTTTTTATTAACAATAGGTGCAGCTAATCTCCTCTCCTCCCCATCATTACTAGACTCAAAGTTACAATACTTCTACCAGAAAAAAATTGTAATATGTCCTTGCTTTAAGGAGTTTTGTGCTCATTTGAATCAGTACAAAATTCTCATTGGCTATACTGTGCTGACGAGAAGCAATGATCATGAAATCATGGTTCATGAGTGGTGATGGATGATCAGTTGAAATCTTTATTATTTTTATACAATGCTCTATAATACAACAAAAGTCACTTCACTGTATTCCTTACGGCTTAGAATTTTATTAACAATGGGTGGAGCTAAAATCGTAAAGCATTAACTGCTTGGACTTAACTCTTAACACAATGAATTCTCCTTTTCATCAAATAATTTTGTCAAAAGAGCAAGCTTCCCTTTTGAAATACACAAAATTATCAATTTTAACTCCTGCATGAATAAACAAGTGTACAAAAGCATGTTAATTAATCAATTTCATAGGATTTTTAGACTATGTGACAAAAAAGATATTAGTTGCCATCTTGTCAACTTAATACAAAATTGCATGGTTTAATCTTATCAGAAAAAAAAAATTTTAAAAATGGTAAAAGAATATTTGTAAGAGAATCCATTGTAATTTATCATAGAAGTCAGCTGAGCATATTATCAAATTAAAATGAGCATATTATCATATTATTCATATTAAAATTTAAATATGGCTTGGTAACTGACATTTGTTACACATGTTAGGCATTCTGGTTCTGAGCTTTTCGACACATTCACGAATATTATTCTCCTTGAAATATTTCTACTATAAAATATTTATTCATAAAAAAAATGCTTAGAAAACTAAAACAATAAATTCCAAGAGAATCTCTTGCGGCCCGATATAATTGATGCCAGGGTCCAGTACCGGGGTTGATGCCAGGGCCCGGCTGTTAAGAAACAATGAATGTCATGCCTTTTTTTAGTTTTTAACATCAATTTATAATCTTATATTTAAACTTTGGTAAATTAATCTAACAAACTTTGAACTAAATCCATAGGACAATACTTTAATATTTAAAATTTTTAAAAAGATATCGAAACATGCATATTTTAAGCTCTTTCATTTTCACATCAAATAATTAAATATTCACACGATGCTAATTTTTGCCATGAATATGGAGTGATATCTTCATATCCTGATAATAAAAAAAATCTTGTAATTACTTTATCTCTTATTTTTCTATAAATGTTTAAGTGGGTCCATAGATGCTGACATTTACATGAGACAAACAAACAGTATTTTTCTAGCACTTCTTTCACCCTACAAGACAACTGGCCACCCATCAAACTGCTCTATGTCCTAGGATGAGCTGGTCAGTCTGGGCTTTCAACCCCACAAGACAAGGCATGTGTTGACTATATTAAAAGTTTAATATTCCTCTCCTGTACTGAACACGTCACATAGAACGTGAATGATTTATCTTTCTAAACAGGGTTTTGTAAATTGAGTGGCTTTATCTGTATTATTTACATAGCAAGCATTAAATTTGAATCCAGATACCATAAATAATTATTTCTAGTTCTAATATACATGATATGGTATGTTTTAATAGTGTAGATTATTAAATAGCATTTAACCCTTTCCAGAAGACAGTCTTGAAAACACGTTATCAATCGAAGAGTGGGTGAGTCGACTGTCCAGAAAGGGTTAAAAGAATCTGACTCAAGTTATGATACCACATATTAGGATATTATATACCATTCCTGTAGTAATAAGTATCAGAGAATATATTTTAAATAACCTTAATCAGGGGCGGCAAATAGGGGGCGCGAGGGGCCCAAATTTTTCTTATTTTGGACCAAAAAATTCTTATTCTGGACCAAAACTGAAGAGGCGTAAAAAAATTCCAAGCGAATTCGGTGAAAATAATCCCCATGATGATGTTAAATCATATCATAGAATCAATATTCGATATGAAATTATAGATTCAGTATCTAATGAAATTGAGACAAGATTTAATGAGAACAATATATCCGCTTTGTTTGCCCTTAGTTCAGTATTATCCTGATCAGATGTCGGAAAAGAAAAGGAAAAAGTTTCAACCATATGCAAAGTATATAATTTCCAGAAAGAGGAATTGCTATGTGAATTGCGACTGTTTTATTCAATGGTGAAAAATGTAAACATAGACCATCCCAATTTTAAAAGTCGCCTGGATTATTTCAAAGGGTGGATTTTAAAAAATGTGTTTCCTGTCATAACATTATTAGTTAAATTGTTTTTGACTGTGCCAATCAGCTCAGCCAGTTGTGAAAGGTCTTTTTCGTGCCTCAGGAGGTTGAAAAATTATTTTCGCAGTACAATGATACAAGGAAGACTCTTATCTTTAGCTATATTAGCTATAGAACAAGATATACCACTGGATTATGATGATACTGTAACAAAATTTCGTCTGCATCCAGACTCTAAGAAATAGCTTTTAAAAATTCAATAACAGGTAAATAAATATAGATATTTGTATTTAGAAAAATTATGTTAACAACAATTATGTTAACACAATTATGTACCAAATTATGTTAACAACAATTATTTTCCTCAACATCAATTCAATTTTGTGATCCCTCTCCCCCCTGTGCCCCCCCCCCCCCCCCGTTAACAAACATTTTATTTATTTCATATTGTGGATTTTCATACAAATCTCGCACCTCCAAATGAAATGCTGAAACGCCGCCCCTGACCTTAATCATACAATTGTAAAACTCTTAAAGCCTGTAAGTGAATGATCATTATTACTTTGAAAAAAGTAGAGTATTAGGTTTAAATATGAAATCAATGACATTAAAAAAAAACTCAAATGAGTGATAATGAGCATAATGTTAGGGTAATTAACAAAATTTAAAAAACAAAATAAAAATATTTTATATTTTAAGCATTAATAAGATAACATATTAACACTTAAAAATAATAAGTGATTTTTAAATAATACAAAAAACCAATAAATTTGGTTATTTTATGTCATATACCTAAAAGTTTACTTGACTTGTGTGCATTACATTCCACACCAGAGTTTATTTTGAACAATTCCATACTAATTAATGTATTTTAGGAAAATGGCAATAAAATAATTAATGTCTTGTATTTCTTCCTGTTCGTTCATCGCTGCATTATTACTTTGCAGTTTCTTTAAGAAAAATACATAAATAACATAACAATTTTGTTAGAAGTTTTTCATTCATTCTGGAATTCCTCTGTGAATAAGACTGCATGCATCTCGGCATATTGCTAAATATAATCATGGCTTTTTTTCCTCTGATTGAACTTCATATATGTATGAACTTTGAACAACTTTTACCCCCTCTGGAATTACCAGACTTTTCAGAAGCAATTTCTAATTTTTTAAGAAATATTTATCTTTTGAATATCAGCTGTATTTTTAAAAATATTTATTTTTCTTTTAAAGCCAATCTGTTAGGCTCAGGTGGCTTAATTTTAGGGGAGAGGGGTGTCCGGGCCCCTCCTCTGACCTTATGTAATACTATATTAAAATTCTCCAACCATAATTAATTATATGCAAAATATTATATATATATATATATATATATATTTGTGCAACTGTTTGATATAACATCTGGAACATTCAAGTAATTAGCCATTACGAAAAGCTTTAGGGGTTAATATTCTACAGTTGATTAATTTTGGGATTTCCATCAATAGTTAATATGAAATCATAGGTCATGCTTACTCACTATTGCCATTTTAATCATCAATTTAAAAAAAAAATTGACTCGCTATTTAAAAACTGTAGGTCAAATATAACTGTTGAAATTCAATCCCTTACATTCTATCTTGTGAATTTTCAATGTTACATTACTTCTGTCATTTTGCAGAAATGTTGTCATCCACTGAATTGATTGTTCATCATTTCAACAAATTAAATTTATTGCATACTGTTGCTCTCAATAAAAATAATTTGTGCAAGAAATTAGTTTTTCCTCCTATTTTAAAATTAAAATTGCAAATATTGAAAAGTAACAAAATATGACTTACAAATTTAAAAGTTTGATTCATACTTTTGAGTTGTAAGAGTCAATCCAACTCGCAATTTTACAAACCAATAGCAAACTCGAAATAGATCTTAATTTCTCTTATGTTTAGCATCAAAGTGGCAGTGTGTGTACCTGACATTCAATTACCTTTAGTTTCAGGATAAAATCTCTAAATCACTGGTTTAGGTAGTTTCTCACAAAATTTCGTCGCATGTGCCTATGAAAACAAAAAAAAATTGGAAAGTCGTATATTGAATATGCCCTTTAAATCCTGCATAAGCAATTAAAATTTACTAATTTATGAACTCATATAAGACAAACAAATAATTACAAAAAGCATACTCATTCTCTCAAAACATGAGTTTGATACTAGAATATATAAAATTAATAACAAGGATCTTGAAACCAAGGGGAGGGTGGCAAGGAAAAAGAGTTCAAAAAAATAATTATTTTTCACTATGGCTTAGAATGTTACAGATCTCTGAAGATATAACAAGGATTATTCTTAGAGACATATACATCTTATTGATGTGTTTCAGGATTTTTTTTTTTTTTATTAATTTCGAACATTTCCACATTATGTACATTTGAAACTCAAAATGCCAGAATAAGACAAATTTTTAGAATAGGGTCTTCAGCATGGTCTGATTACCGAAAAGGTACTGGAAGCACTTGTTTCCCTTCTGAAGATTTAAAAGGATCCCTAAATTGCATCTCTGATTTACACTTTTAAAGATTGAAGTTATTAGTTAAATAGTATCTTTTCGTATATGTAAACAAGGAAACATTTTGGTTGTCTGAGACCAAACTTTTATTGCCCATATTTTTTTTCAATTTTAAATAATAAAGTGTTAGCAAAAAAAAAGGCATGACAATTAATACTTAAATTAGAATTAATTGCAAAAGTAAACATTGTCCACCAGTGATTAGATACTGAAATAGATTATGGTTTTTAAAAATTCTGTAATTTTGATATAGGCGACCAGTTTAAAAAGTGCATAACAGTTTCGTGATGGGAACTGTTAGCTGACCCGAGCAGCTGCGGTAATATGATTTTACAAATACTGATGAGTGCATGGGAAATTAGTTTCTTGGTCCATGCTCACGAGTTCAAAGTGCAGTCCCCAATGGGGTTGTGCTTCTCTTAAATTGGTGGGTTAATCAAGGCCCTGGTTTTCAGCATAGTTGACTTTACTTTTCGTCTGGTTTCAACTTTGTGTTCCCTGCAGCACAAGTCAATAATCAAGGGAAATCACTAAACTAAGAAAAAATCTTATTCTATTTTCCCTATTTTGATAGTTTTATATGTTACTTCCATTGTAAATATCTTCATAAATATTGCAGATAACTGCAACATTATTTTAATTTTCACTTACACAGGTTTTATTTTTTAGACTAGTTTCTGTATAGTACAACTTTTTCTAAATGAACTTTTTTTTAGGTGACCATAGACAAAGTTAGACCCCCTATTTTTTTAAAAATACCACCCATGATAAAAAATTATATCAAAGAATTTTGCATTTAATTTTAATAAACTTTCAGATTAGAGATATGTGTCTAAAACTAATTGTTGAAGCATGAAAAATGAATCCATAGCATCAAGTGGCCATGGGTGTACTTGACAACCTTGGAGGGATATGGATCTAAGTTACAACAGGGTATGGCTTTATAGATAACTTTCAAAGAGAAAATGTGCTATATTTACATTATATAGCAGGGAAACAAAAACTTAACACACACATACATTATTATTAGTCAACTAACTGAAAGAATATTTAATTCTTGGTTAGAATACTAAATGCTTAATCAGAATTACACAAGACTATACATAAAGGCTTCCAATTATTTTTAAACAAAACACCTCACAATGGCAAAATTTCTGGTAGGACTAGTTTTACCACTTTTTTATGTTTAAATAGTTTTATCTCTGCAAAAAATTTTTATTACACAAGCAGAAAAGATAATATTTGGGTTTGACACCTGAACACTTGGTATATTTTTCAGTATGGAAAACCAGTACAATGAATTCGTTTTAATAATATATTATTCAGAAATAAATTCCTAATACCTATTATTCACAATGGGTTTATTATATAAATATTTTAATGCATGCTTAGGAGAATTATAAACTTAATGCAATGACTGACAACCCTTGTATACAAGTGCAAATCAACTAAATGATAATCTAGAATCTTTCAATGGGTCAGTTTATTAACCAACCTTTTGAGCCTGGCGTCCTTCTTCTGGTTCCCAATCACTACTAAGGTCATCACTACTAGTACCACAACCATCATGATGATGGTTAAGGGGTGTTACCGTTAACCAGTATCCAGCATATCCACCATAGCTTGCATTAGCCATGGGCTAGCACTATTTTGATAGCAAAATAATTTTGACACACTAAGTCAAACTCCAGTTAAAAATCTGCTCATTTGCAGCAACGTCTATGTTGCGTTAATACAAACTGATTCCTCATTTAGCTTCTCAAGGCTAAGAATGACACAATGATGCTATGTACTCAAACACTGATCCCCTTGTTTATTAAATGCCATCTTAAGAGCATGTATGACGTTATTTACTCCCGGTACTTATGAAAAACAGTTACAGAGAGATGCATGCAGATGTAGACACTGGCAGTAGAGCATGGGATGGGATACAAACATCGTCCACAATTATTGGAAACTGCGTGCCGAAGAAAAAGTACTTCCAACTAGAAATTGAGAATTGCTCTGAGCTCGATAACATTTCAGTGTCATTTCCGCTGTTTCCTAATCGCACTTTGAAGGACATCTTAACTGTTTTCGACTTCATCTTTCAGCTCATAAACGCTCCCTTCCTTCAATTTGAGAGCAATCACCGCCTAAGCAGTGGAGCAATCTAAACATTTGTAAAAGCGCTCAAATGCCATTGACGTCATACTGTCCCACACGACTATTCCACGCCTACTTCCCGCAACTGCAGTAGAGTCAAAGTTTTCATTTGTAAGTACACGGAAGAAATAACTAAAAAAGTAGCCATCAAAACAGCAATATTTCACATTAAAATCGGTGGGTTTAAGAATTTTTAGGATGTTTTTTTTACTACGCATTCATATCATAAATAATCGGTTATTTGAAAATTTCATAACTTTCATTTCAACATGAAAGTTATGAAATGGAAAAAGGTTTCTAGCTTGGATAAAATGGAAGTTTGGCCTGAATTGTCTTTTTCAAAAAGGCTTGCATGAGACGTCCGTACTAGTGACCTAATAATAGAAAGAAGCAACAATGAAGTCCCCCGAATGTTTGTCCCGGAGTATTGGGATTGCTTGCGGCCCTCCTTTTCACCTCGAATGGATCTTGATTCTGTAACTCTGACCCACCTCCTGAACACACAGATTTGATGCGTGTAAGCTTTAGTAAGATGAATTACTTTGATTCCCGGAGTGACGACTGATGTGTTTCTTATGTGGGTTCTGCCCATTTCTGCAAAACTAGGCTCTTCCAGATAGCGGCGTGAACTGAATTTGTGAATCTGTGTTCGAATTCTCCGGCATGTAATCTTTGGACCCTACCCGGTGAATAGTTCTATTGGTCGTATCTCCATGGCTGGGGATTTTTCTGGAATGGAGACTTGATTAAATCCCAACTTTATATCGTAATGAATCCCCCAAAGTTACCGTGGAGGATAACTTCCCCTAACCTATCTCATTCTCTGTTGATGTATTCCGCCTCCTTCCTACTGGCCATCTAAACGGGCATTTCAGGGATTTTCAATAACAATGTACATAAAACAGTTTTGTCATCAATATTTTTAAATAAGAACTTTTAATTTAATGCTTATATGCTTCATATATTTCACTCTTCAACAATACTTGTGTCAAAAGCAGCATTAAGATCGTCTGCTATGATTTTCCCCATTGTTTTCCCCCCAGAACAGAGTCTAAAATGTTTGTATCTATGGTTGTTTATTATCGTTTTTTTTATTTTTATTATTCTGTAATGAAGTGAGTGGAAACAGTGATTTTGTTATTTATAGAACTTGAAGAAGGATGGAATCTAGTAAAATGCTGTAATTTGGTGAATTCTAAATAAAACGCTGTTTCCGTGTGCTAATGATGTCAGTTATTTAAATATATGGAGTCAGGTTAAAATAAACGGAGAACGACAGAATAGTTTTCTGGGAGATTCTCGCAACATTTGGTGACAAGCGGACGTGATAAGGTACGATATTTTGAATTTGAACAGTTTTGTTTTCAATAACTATGAATAAAATTCAGAAGCAACGGAAAGTTGTACGGAGTTCTTTTACTCGATTGTACAATCAGATTATAGCAGATATCGATTCCGACGAAACAGATAGAGTTTTGGAATTAAAAGCAAAGTTTGAAACTTTGAAATTGAAATATGAAGAGCTTCAGAATTTGGATCGCGAATCCATGGATCTCATGTTAGAAGCTGACGATACAACGGATGAAAGATTCGAACAAGAAAGTAAGTCAGCCGATGAGTATAATAACAATTTCTTTAAAGTAAAGGCTCTTTTCAATGAAAGGTTTAAAGAAACTGATGAAATAAATTCAATAGTTAGTGATCGGGAAATGCAAAACAGAAAGTTTAAACTCCCAAAAATTGAACTTGAGAAATATGACGGTAATATAAAAGGCTGGTTAACCTTTTGGTCAATGTTTAAAAAAATAGACGAAGATTCGGGAATTGATCCAGGAGATAAATTCCAGTATCTCATACAGTGTACAGTTCGAAATTCTCGCGCTAGAGAACTTGTACAAAGCTACCCAGCGACGGCTGAAAACTATCCAAAAGTGATAGAAAGTTTCAAAGCTAGATTTGGAAAAGACGATGTTTTAGTGGAACTCTACATAAGGGATCTTCTAGCATTAGTGATAGAGAACACAAAGTCGCAATCGACGATTTCGCTTTCGTCATTGTATGATAAACTTGAATCGCAACTTAGAGCATTAGATTCATTGGGCGTTGCTACAAAAAAGTATGATGCAATTCTTTTCCCGCTAGTGGAGTCGTGTATTCCCGAGGAGTTACTAAGAGTCTGGCAGAGACAATCGAAAGTTGGAGAAACTCCAAAGGATAGACTCGACGATTTGATGAACTTTATTGGAAATGAAGTGGAGAATGAGCAACGGATATCTATGGCTATTGGTGGCTTTGAAGGCAAGAAATCAAAGCCGACGAAAATAAAGCGATCGATTCAAAATATCGAGGAAGAGTTCGTGCCGACTGCAAATGATTTATTCTCCGGTGAAAAGAAGAAAGAAATATTAAGCAGTTGTATTTTTTGCAATAAACCACATTTAAGTAAAGAATGTTTTCAAGCACAAAAACTGTCAGTTGAGGAAAAACAAAACAAGATTAAAGATAAAAGGGCTTGCTTTTCTTGTTTGAAAACAGGACACAGTTTTAAGACTTGTAAAACAAACGTAAAATGTATAATCTGTGGACGAAAACACTGGGTTGTAATGTGCCCAGAAATTCCAGCTAATCGAAAGAAAATAGATGCACATGACATAGAGAAAAAAGAAGAAAAGCAAAATACTTCCTTGTCAAACCATAGCTGTTCAGAAGAAGTACTCCTACAAACTTTACAAGTAAAACTGAAATCAATGAAAGGAAGTCGTACTGTACGTGCACTAATTGATAGTGGTTCACAACGGTCATATATCCTGAAGAATACGGCGAACGAAATGGGTTACGAACCATTCGGATCCGAAGATTTGGTTCATGTTTTATTTGGAGGTAAAACACTTCAAAAAGAGTCTCATCAGTGTTATAACATAAGTTTGAGCAGCTCAACTAACAAGTTCAACTGTGATATTCAAGTATTAGACCAAACTGTCATATGTGGGAAATTGTCGCGACTCAAGAAAGGACCATGGGAAAAAGAATTGAAAGAAAAGAAAATTTGGATAGCAGACTATGGTGAAGGTTATCCAGACATTGAATTGTTGATAGGGGCAGATTTTTGTGGGCAACTCTTTACTGGAAAAATGCACAAATTGAAGTGCGGACTAATAGCTGTTGAAACAAAACTTGGCTGGATTATTATGGGAAAAGTTCCAGGTGAAAAGAGTCATGGGTTATCAGCTCTCACTGTTACCTCCCTATTTTCCCAAACTTCCTCTATAGCGAATCTTTGGGATCTTGATATTTTAGGTATCAGGGATCCAGTTGAGACAAAATCTAAAGAAGATATAGAAAGGGCTGCACTAGATCATTTCAGAAAAACAGTCTCTGTGAATGAAGAGGGACGTTATGAAATACATTTACCATGGCTTGAGGCTAACGAATCTTTAAAGACACATATGGACACTGCCGAAAGAAGATGCATTTCTATGGCTGTGAAGCTTAAACAGGAAGGAAAATACAAAGAATATGACGCGGTCTTTGAAGAATGGGAAAAATCTGGAATAATAGAAGTGGTACTTCAAGAAGAACTTGGAAACCCTTCTCATTACTTACCCCATAGAGGTGTATTTAAAGAGAATTCTACAACACGAGTCAGACCAGTATTTGATGCTTCTTGTCATGGAAAAGGTTCCCCCTCGCTGAACGACTGTCTTGAAAAGGGGCCTAATCTCTTAGAAGAAATACCACCAATATTAATGAGGTTTCGCAAAGATAAAATTGGAGTTGTAGCAGACATCAAAAGGGCATTCCTTCAAATATCCATTGCAAAGGAAGATCGTGATTTCCTCAGATTTTTGTGGTGGGAAGATTTCGAGAAAAGAAAACTGAAGATATTTAGGCATCGAAGACTGGTATTTGGTCTCACATGTAGTCCATTCCTGTTAGCTGCTGTACTAAATTATCATATAGAAGCAAACCTAAGTGAAATACAAGAAACAGCAGAAATGTTAAAAAAGTCCTTTTATGTGGATAATTGTGTGACCTCTGTGTCTAATGAAGAAAAGTTGCATATTTTCATCCAGGAATCAAGACATTTGTTGGATAAAGCCTGTTTTGATCTACGAGGGTGGGAGCATAATACCTTGTATGAAAATCGTTTTCCAGAAAAGCCAATTCATGTTTTGGGATTACTTTGGGATAAAGATGAAGATAGTCTCTTCTGTGATCTAAACTCAGTTTCTGAAATTAAGTCTATTATAACAAGAAGAAGCATACTGTCAACTGTTCATAAAATATTTGATCCCCTTGGATTTTTATGTCCTGCAACACTACTTCCGAAGATTATTGTACAACAAACTTGGAATCTCAAAACAGGTTGGGATACTGAACTGCCAGAGAAAATTCGAAAGGAATTTGAGGACTGGAATAGTGATTTACATATGCTTTCAAAAGTTAAAATTCCTAGAAGTCTTGATGTTTGTGATCCTAATGCAGAATTAAGTTTTCATATCTTTTGTGATGCCAGCAAGTCGGCATATAGTACAGTTGTATTTCTTCGAAAGGTGTGTGAAGAAGAAATTACTATATCTCTGATACAAGCGAAGAGCAGAGTTGCTCCTTTGCACAAGATGACCATTCCTAGGCTCGAATTACTAGCATGTTGCATTGGAGCACGTCTTGCCTCTACAATCGTAAAAGCCATGGATCTAAAAGATGCCCCTTGCATCTACTGGACAGACTCTTCTACGGCTCTCTATTGGATACAAAATGAAGAACATTGGGGAGTTTTTGTTAACAATCGAGTGAATGAAATTAGAGCACTGTCTGATAAAAAGTCTTGGAGACATGTGCCAGGAGAATGCAATCCTGCTGATCTTCCTTCCCGAGGCTGCTCTGTTAGAGTCTTCTTGAAATCTAAATGGTGGGAGGGACCTGTTTGGTTAAAAAAGAAGGAAAATAACTGGCCTGCAACAGAAGTTCAAATAGATGAGGGAGAAGTTACTAAGGAAAAACGGAAGCATATTACTTCGTCTCTTATTTGCACTGAAATAGAAAAAAGGTGGTACAGTCAGCGATTTTCGAAGTATTCACATATTTTGAGATTGATTGCTTGGATACTTCGCTTTTCCACCAATACTCTTCAACCGAATAATCGCCTTAGAGGTGAGCTGACAGTGTGTGAATTGGAATATGCAGAAATGAAACTCCTGAAAATTATTCAACAGGACGCTTTTAAGGAGGAGGATTTTCAACTTAAGTTAAAATCACTTTGCACTTTTACGGATAATGAGGGACTTATCAGACTGAAAACGAAAATAATAAGAAGAGATGATGATAAGAATTTCTTATGTCCCATTGTACTCCCTGCAACACATGAAATAGTTGATAGACTAATACTCGAACGACATTTGCAGTCTTCACATGCTGGAGTTCAATCTGTATTAGCTAACCTTAGGCAACAGTTTTGGATTTTAAGAGGACGAAAAACCGTCCAGCGAGTGATTTCAAAATGTGTTCGTTGCAGAAGACACACAGCGAAAGGAATAGAATCTATCCCTACTCCACTACCGGAAGATCGAATTAGAAACTCATTAGTATTTGAAGTGACTGGAGTGGATTTAGCTGGTCCTTTGTACTTAAAAGATGGGAAAAAAGCATGGATTCTATTGTTCACTTGCGCTGTGTACCGTGCTGTACATCTTGAACTGATACAAAGCCTTTCTACTAATTGTTTTACGTTGGGTCTAAGAAGATTCATTGCCAGACGTGGACGACCAAAGATAATGTATAGCGATAATGGGAGCAATTTTGTAGGAACAGAAAATCTTATGAAGTCTATTAACTGGGAACAAATTATCCGTGACACTTCCATTTTTAGAATCCAATGGAAATTTAACCCTCCAACTGCAGCTTGGCGGGGCGGTTGGTGGGAGAGACTCGTACAAATGGTGAAAAAATTATTGAGAAGAGTTTTAGGGAAATCTTCTCTTATGTACGAAGAAATATTGACCATTCTGTGCGATGTAGAGGCTGTTATCAATGCAAGACCTCTTACTTATGTATCCGAAGATCAAAAAGACTTGGTCCCCCTGTCTCCATCTATGTTCATTCAAGACATTCGTACAGTTGGAGTTCCAGATTTAGACCATCTAGATAAAGTTAATATCTCCAAGAGATGGAGATACCAGCAAAGACTTCGAGAGGACTTCAGAAGGAGATTTAGAGATGAATATCTCAGCCTCTTAGTCCAACAACCACTTAAGAAAAAACACTTACTTAGGAAAATTAAAGTGGGTGATATTGTTCTAATTAGTTGTGATAATAAGAAACGCATTGATTGGCCTTTGGGTCGCATCGTGGCTGTTTTTCCTGGTAGTGACAATTACATCCGAGTCGTTAAGGTGAAAACTGCAACTGGTGAATTCACCAGGCCAGTACAAAATGTATACCCCTTAGAGGTTTCTCACCAGGACCTGCTATGTAAGAATAGTAAATCTGCAGAAGTTCCTGAGGAAGTAACTGTTCCTAGTGACACTGTCATTGGTGAAACAGAAGCTACTGTTCCAACAGAAATTGTATGTGATGAAACAAGAACTGTTGATACCATTGTTCCTGATATTAAAGAGACTATTGTTCCTGATAAATGCATTCCTGTGACTATTAAAACTAAATGTGGAAGAACAGTAGTGAGACCTAAGCGCTATGATAACTAACATTTAACTTTAATGTTTTAATTTTAATATGGTTATTTCCTTAATAGAGGTATGTTTATGTTTTGATTTTCGTAGTCAAAATCAAAAGGTGGGAGGATGTCAAAAGCAGCATTAAGATCGTCTGCTATGATTTTCCCCATTGTTTTCCCCCCAGAACAGAGTCTAAAATGTTTGTATCTATGGTTGTTTATTATCGTTTTTTTTATTTTTATTATTCTGTAATGAAGTGAGTGGAAACAGTGATTTTGTTATTTATAGAACTTGAAGAAGGATGGAATCTAGTAAAATGCTGTAATTTGGTGAATTCTAAATAAAACGCTGTTTCCGTGTGCTAATGATGTCAGTTATTTAAATATATGGAGTCAGATTAAAATAAACGGAGAACGACAGAATAGTTTTCTGGGAGATTCTCGCAACAACTTGATACTTTCTCGAGAACAACAGGTTTTCTGTCATTTATATTAATCTATAGAGCCTCGCATTCACAGATAAATTTGTTGTTTTGTTCTACTCAGACTGTTCAACCTATTAGAAGGTTGTGGTATACAGCTGGAAGACCGAGACACTACCACCTAATTTTGAAGGCAATTATTAATTTTTTTTTTCATCTACAAAGACAGTACCCTCATTCCCCTACCACAAACCTTTCGGAAGGACTTACGAACTCACATATTTAACGTGCAAATATTCTGCTTGAACACGGGACAGTTTGGGTAGAGCGGGGAATCGAACTCGGGTCATCCGAGTGCAATTTTCGTGCTTTAACCACTCGGTCGTCCCATCCCCTCACAGATAAATTTACTCTTTTATGCCAACTACTAAACACAGTAACGTGAGACCCGGATCCGCAAGGCCTACAATAAGGCGGACCTGAGGCATGCAATCGCCCACAAACAGAAATGAAAATAATTATAGTGAAAGTGATGGGAGCCGAAATGAAGCCTGCGAGAATGTTTGAGTTGGATCCGTAATGCCGCTGATTAGGCATTCAAACGTTCTTCGCGAGTTCCTTATTGAGTTTGCGTGTTAATATTGTAGTTTGTCGAAATTCACGTTAGGCTTACAAATGAAGCCATACCACCGAATATGATCGTGGGCGAGTAATAGAATTGTTAGAAATTGGCCAAACAGCCATCCAGGAGGTAATGGGAGTATCGAAACGTGCTGTATACATACTGCTGGACAATTGCTAAGGACGGATCACAAATTGCAATGTAGCACAACATTAAGTGGGGTGTGGAGGCCCAGCAGGATAAAATATTGTTACCACACTGTTCGGACATTAGAATAAGGATCATTTATTGTTCTGGAAAATACAGAAGGTTTTGAAACAACTGAAAGGAAAAAGTGTTCATTTGATGCTGTTCACGGAGAAGTGGAAAAATGCATATGAACGACCTCAGGCACCTTTGAGAAAGATGTCAGTAAGGTATATGTCTACCGTGGAGTGCGATGCAATATTTCACACGTCGTGTCATGCTTTGCACGACATTATCCAACAGCTGTTGAAGCAAGTTATTCCACTCCTCTGTCAGTGCATGGATGAGTGTGTTCTTGTTTGTTGGCGGATATTTTCCATCAACAAGTCGCCTCCCCAAAGCATCCCAAACATTTTCAATGGGGTTTAGATCTGGAGAACGTGCTGGCCATACGAGGCATTGAATATCCTCGCTGACTAGCCCATCCTGAACAGCTAGTGTTCGATGACATGGTTCGTTATGGTCCATGAAAACAAATTTATCACCGACAGCACCACAGAAAAGGTGAACATGAGGCAGTAGAACTTCATCAATGTATCGTTGGCTGGTCATAGTCCCAGTTGCAATCACATGTAGGAGCGTGCGGCCATAGATCATGATGCCGGCCCATACAATGATACTGCATGTCGGATATCGGTTCCTTTCCTGGATATTTTGTGGACAATAAGCAGTACCATTCTCACGCCAGATCAGTTGATTTCAACAATCCGATGACAGACTGTACTCTCATCTGAGAATCGTACGCAAGCTCAGTCCTGTTCGGTCCAATTGCGATGCTCACGACATCATTGCAAACGGGCGGTACGGTGCAGTCTGGACAATGGGACACACACGACAGGTCTGCGGGCGTATAGTCCTCCTTTTCCCAAACGTCTGGCTACAGTTTTTCGGGAGATCCGCTGTCCTGTGGTAGCAAGAAACTTATTTACCATCTGCTGAGCTGTGGTGCACCGGTCCCTTATTGCCGATAGGACAATGAACCTGTCTACTGCAGGCGTCGTACTTCTAACACGACCTCCCCCGTGACGCTTGCTACACATTCCAATTGTTTTAAATGCTTGCCGCAGCCGTGAAACAGCGCTGTGGGCGATGTCGAACTCCTTGGCAACATCTGTTATTTTTCGCCCTTCTTCGATCTGTTCAATAATACGGCCATGCGTAAAATCATCTAAGTGATATCGGGAAGACATACCGAAAATTTCAAGTTTGTCAATAAAATTTTTCCCGTAAAATTTTCACTTGGAACAACAATTGTCTATACGCGTCAAATCCTTTAAATCCCTCATCAGCGCTATCACGTGATGAACAGGTGTGGAAATGAAAAATTTGCATATGCACACCTCTTCTTACTGTATGCCGCACTTATTCTAATTTTCCACATTTTACTTCCTTTCATTTTGTGGTTGCTATGGGTGATAGTGTCATCTGTCCTTAGCAATTGTCCAGCAGGCTAATACATAGGCTAATAGACGCTGAACAGTTCATATAAACGACCGCATATGGCATATATATGCCATATGCAGCTTCACCAAAGAAATGTTAGAAAAGAAGCCGCAAAAGAAGCATTACTATTGGAGGGAGAAAACCATGTTGTAGGAAATACTACCGGTACCCATAGGTCCCGAACCCTCGTCTTAGCCAAGCCAAGACGCTTGCTTACGGCCTTCCTGGGACCGAAGGTCCCTCACGACCACATCGAATGTATGAAAGTCCACTGTAGATGGTTTTTTCAGTAAAAGCAATATGGAATAGCATTCATCTTCGAGAGGTTGCTGTGTAGGAGTCAGAGGCGGCTGGTGTTGTGCCGCCTTCGTCTTGGAGTGGCTGCTGATGGTTGGTTGTTGAGCTATGGCTGCAAGATAGGGGGAGAGCGGGGCCAGGGATATGAGCGGGCCAATGGGAAATCACCAAGGTATTGGTGAGAGAGAAGTCCAAAGTTTACAGATTTTAAGATACAACTGGAAGTACAAATTTGAGATTACTTAAGAATTTAAAGTTATTAAAATACAAGGTTAGGATTAAGAAGTTAAGATAGAATTACAAGTTGCAATTGATTTACAAATTGCAGATGCAGTCAGAGATAATTAGAAGTTTACAATGAAAGTTAAATAAGTTAAAGAGTTATTGGAATTACAGTTAAGTTTAGTGAAGACCCTTTTCAGGCACACAATTTTACAAAATTTACAATTTAAACACAGTTATTTGTTTATTTACAACAAACGATCAGCTTGTGCTGATTCACTACTGAAGAAAAGACCGGGCTGGCAAAAAATTTCGCGAGCAAAGCAGAGTCATTATTCTCATGGATTGAAAGCTCACCGGGGAGGACGAATCAGGTTTCTCCATTTCACCTCGGAATTGCCAGGGCAATTCCAAGGTGAAAATAGCCATCAGGCGCCGCCCGGCGGGCAAGGTTAGGAAACACCTGCCTGGGGCGTAGAATATCTGGGGCGCTATAGGTGTCTAGGCCTTCTTTTCCTAAGATAGGAAGGCGTGGAAGTGTCGTAGCTACTATCCACGTTTCTCAGGCAGGGTTTGCTAGTGTTTTTCCTGAAAAAATTTAGTGAAGTTTTCCGAAACTGCCCAGCAACGTGTGGGACTTTAAGATCGTGGTGTATCACCACGTTCCGTACAAACCAGGGTGCATTAACAATGCAGCGCAACACTTTATTTTGAAAGACTTGCAGTTTCTCTATGTGACTTTTTGCAGGCGACTCCCAGACAGGACAGGCATACAAAAAGCCAGGTGCTATGATTTGTTTGTAGATGATCAATTTATTCTAGAGGGACAGGTGAGATTTTCTACCAAGAAGTGGGAGGAGAGCTCTGAAGGTTTTATTAGCAGATTCAACTTTCTTATTGATATGCTTACTGAAAAGCATTTACTCGTCGAGAGAACCCTCTTCTTATAGACCGTGGGTTCGGTATTTGAAATGAACTGAACCCTATCGGTTACAAACCCAAGATTAAACAGCTACATCAAATTACATCTTTAGGTCCGATTCCTTCGATGGAGATGTCTTTCGATTGAAAAATGAAAGTTCGATCTCTGGCCGTGTTGGAGTAGAAGCAGTCACGGCTTTCGAAATATTTATAAACACAGAGTTTATATTAGAGACTCGAATTGCAACAATACCATCAGCCATGATCGTAAATTTAGAAAAGGAACTTGATAGGATATTACAATATTGAAAAAGCGTGACTGTACTAACAGGCGATTTTGTAGTGCTAGACCTCCTTTAAATGTATTGTCTTTTAGAGGTCTCATAATGAAACTTATTTTTAATTATAGTAAATACGACTTCCTTCAAATAGAGTTGTTTCAGCTGACATCACTCCGCCAAGCTGCCACATAGCAACCGTTGCGGGTAGACATACATTGCATGTTTTTCGGTTGAGTTTATAAATATACTCATGTGTATAGCGTTATAAAAACTTAAATTTGTTATTATGCCTACCGCCTACCGTCTGTAGTGTTTCCATATCCGGAAATCGTTCTGATAGAGACAGTAAATATTTTTTTAGATTCCTTGCTGCATTAATTAGAGGAGATGAATCTAAAAAACGTCTTAAAGAAGAGCGCCGAGAGAAGTGACTGTTGGCCATCAAAAGAACTGAACTTATTGAAAATCTGACGTGAGCAGCACGACTTTTCTTGCAATCTCATATTCACGTAAAACAACTTACATATTTTGTGAAATTTGGTCTATTAGTTTTTCAGCTAGAGGGGATATAGACAATCTTTATGGGCAATTTCGCAAAAAAGATAGGTTCTTTTTATCCCAAATCGTACCAAAATCTAATCAACACCAGGGTAACCCACAAGTGACTTATCTACCACATTTTGTGGAATTTGGTCTATTAGTTTTCCAGCTAGAGTGAATACAGGTAATTTCTGAGATCTATATTGCAAAAAAAAACTTAGTTTTTAAGTTAGAGTGGATACAAATATTGCAGAGATACTACAGTACGCATCCATAGAACCACAGACACACACATAGACGTTACGCTAAAAATAGTTTTTTCGTATTCTAGAGGTCCCAAAACGTGCAGATACATCAAAAATTCGAGTTGCGGTTTTCGACATGATTACAATACTTTCCATGTATTGCAGGGCAAGTAAAAATGACTATGTGAAGATTACTATATTTCAGGTAATTAATACTCTTTTTTATCGTCACTCCATTTATTAAAGGGAAATTAAGAATTGTTTCTTCTTTAAAGTAATGATGAACGTCTATATTGTCAACTTTAAAATGTTCGCAATGATATATGAAACAAAATAAGGGCCGATCCCACCAACGTCTGTTAAAATAGTGCTAGTGTGTATAAAATTTAGAAGTGTCGCGCATTGAATACGTATTAAGATTTACACTTTTACACATTGAATACGGATCTTTGTTTCCTATTGACGCAATCTTTAGCACATATCGAGCTTTATGTCGATCATCCATATCCTGAAAATCTTTAGATAACATAAATATTACTTAATGTTTAAATAAATATTCTTGAAGCAACGTACGACGTATATACCAATGGGCGATCTAGGGATTGTATGTCTACTAGGAAGCGTTGCTAAGGTTCGTTACTAAGGGAATGCCACGTGGTTGAAACAGCTCTATTCAAAATTAGTATCGAAATAACAAAGTTTCGCTATGACACAAATCACTCAATAAATGCAGTCTCAATTTATCGTCTGCTTCTGCGGCTACGATTATGGGCAGCACTTGGAAAGGCGCGTTATTCATGTTTATGTTTTTTTAATTCATGGTCATAATAAGGAACATTGTGTATATTTAGCTATATTTAGGATTTAGAGTTTGGATGTCGACCACAAAGGTGGCCGCTCGTATTTTTCCTGCTCGGATTACTTTTTTTTTCTGGGCAGTGGATGGAAAAAATTTACCGGTAGTTCTAGTAAATCACGGGGAAAAGAAAGAAACAACCCCTTCAAAAATAGGAGATGGGTCGTCCAAAAATCGGGACTATGGAGAGGCAATAATCTTTCGGATAAGGAGAAAGTAAATATTGCGTTCCAAAAGGGAATCACACAGTCCAAAATTATTTTAACCTTAACGGGAACTGAGGGTAAGATCCCGTTTAACCTCATTACCAGCAAGAAAGAGCTCCAAAACGATTCCGTAGATGGTGACATTAGTTAGATATTTGTTACAAGAAATAGCAACGTGGCGTTTGTTGTCAACTCAAGCGAAAGTGCTACATGACTTTTAGAAAAAACAGTATTTTGTGGTGTACCTGCTTTTGCTAGAATTATAGAAGACTATCAGTACCAAATAGATAATACGAGATATACATCCAGACGTGAAGTTAGAGGCAATAACTTAAGAACTTAAAGAGCAAGAGATAAATTGGAGTAAATTGACCCAATTCAATTCCAATAACTCTATTGCGTGAACTAAGCAAAACAATGTGCCCACGCCGGGCCATGTTTAGTGCAGTCTGGACATGCGTGTGCCGACCTTTTCTTCGTGAAAGACGAAATTTTTGTTTGGGTCCATATGTTGATGCCTGAGATCTCCTTCGTTCTTCTCTTTGGATTTTCTCCTCCCTTTATGACAACTTCTACTTGGTTCGAGGCCATTTGTGTTGACTGCCCTCATCTGGGAGGAGGAAGCGATTCTCTGGTCGAAACCATGAGCGCCTATCCGGGTTATGTGACCTGTGTGGCACCTTTAGTGTGCCGGTTCCGTAAGTTTTTATGGGGCGATTATTTTCGCCAGGATCTCCGCTGGTATGGTAGGAGACCCCCTCTACTTCTCGGAGAAGGAATTTCCTCCATATTGCGACAACGTCAACTTGGCTCGTGGTAAGACTTTGATTTTATGTTACTTTCGGAATTTTTGTGTTCCCCAGCGACTCAGACTGAATTAATACCAAATTACGACTCCCAGAAAGAACTCTGTGAGTCTGGAAAGCGTCTGGACAGAATTTATTTTAAATGCTTCTTTGCTGACTCCTGATACAAGTTAATAATATACAGAATTTTTACACTAAAATGCTTTTTAAAATTTAATATTTAATTACAAAATATGTATAATTACTACTGAAATTTATTTATTTACTTTTGGAAAAGATTTGTATTCATTAATTTATTTGAGTTTTCCGAGTGCTCGACCCCATTTGACCATACCTAGAATGTTTGTGAAATTATTATGTAAAGTTTTTGGTCACTGATACTATTGGGATATTACTACTATTGTTAAGCTATGCGAAAGCTTGTGGCACTTTTATTAAGGTCCTCGTACGCCTGGGTCCAGTGGGTAAAAGCTGATAAAGATTCAGTTGTTGTTGGATTTAACTCCATGGTTAATTACGATTCAATAAATAATGTTTTATTTAATTTCAATTAATGGTGTGTTCATTTTGATTATTTTTGATGCTGATTTTACTTAAATTTATTTCTCATGAAGAAGATGACTTCTCAAGGTAAAAGTTTAATTATTTAAGTATTATTTGTTCTACTTTGTTTTCAGGCAGGTCATCTTGGAGAGTTTTTATTTCTCCGGACAGGAGGGTGAACCCAAGTGGGTTATTTATGACCTATACGATTACGGGTTTGTAGAGGGTGGTGCTGGTGCTTGTTTCGAAATTCTAATTTTAGGTCACGGTCCACTATTACATAAGCAATGAGATTAATATATCCACTACTCCCCGACACTTGATAGACTTATAAGGAGCTAAAAGACAGCCTGGGAATGTTACCAACCTGATGACTCCAGTCTAACACATATCCTGTCGGCGGGCTATGTGTTTTCATGGCGGATAGGAAGTGGCTCTGTAGCCACAAACTCACCTCTATTAAGAGGCACATTAATCAGGGGGAGTAGTGATCTGTGAATTTCTTGGTTTATTTTGGATGAATTTTCTAGACTGTGAACTAGACTTTTCCAGATGAAGGGGTGGTGGACTGGCCAAATTATGGTCTGGACTTACCCGGTGAATGATTTCTCTGATCGTTGCAAGAGCGGATGCTGCCACGTTGGAATGGATATTTGTATCCGAGGTTCTCCCACTATCGACCTAAACATCCAGGTTGACGTGTGAGAAAAACCTCTTTGAATCTGCTCTACACCTATAAAGCTGAGTTTTCTCAACGAACTCTAATGCTTCCACCAAGAGTAAAACGTGTCTTCCAAAAAGGCTGATTTACACTTCTTCTCACTTTTCTCCTTGCAATATTTGATACCCAAAATGGGTGCCCCCAGATCTAGCACCGTATGACTCTGCAATACTTCGAATGAAGGCTCTTGTTCCAACACTATTATGACTTCTTATTTCACATTTAGCAGATAAGCCATTATTATATTGTAGGAATTGATGTTTTTGGTCTTAGCCAGGCTCGAACTCGAGACCGTGACCTTACAAGAACGATTCTGTAAGATTAAACAAAAATCTAACTTCGGGTCTGAACTTATAATTTGGTTGCAGATTCTTAGCATGGTCGATAGATGTTTTGTCAGGAGCGGAGTTGGCTGCCACGCATTCCCTGCCTTGGAAATATACTGAGAATACCTGGAAAGATAGTGAGAACGGCGAAGGGCACCTATCTATTCTCACTGCGTGATTCAGTCGGGAGGGACCTGGTCAGCTGGTGAAGGTAGTTTGAAACGTACTACTTCAATCTCGCAGCTCCCAGGAGGGCGCGACATCAGTCGTTAGCCGGCAAGAAGAGAGACGAGTGAAATGCGCCTTTATGCTCAGTGGTGCTGCTATCCCACGTTGGTTGAGTGCGTCCAATCTCTCATCCAATTCACAACCGTAGAAATGGATATTTTTTGGTCCCAGACAAGTTAGAACTCTGGACCGTTAGCTTATAAAACCCGATGCTATAAGATTAGATTAAAATCTTGTTTCGGTTCCAAACTTATGATTCGGGTACAAATTCAGGAGAGGAGTCGGCTGCCACAATTTAAAAAACAAAACACCCCCCTCACTTAAAATAAGATCAAGCAACGCGACTAAGCAACACCATTAATATCTCACCTGCTGCTAGCCTCTTGACAGATTTAATGGGATGATATAGTATTCCCAGACTCTTTTTTAACTTCCTTGTGGTTCCCACCTAACACATTTAAAACATGGTTTTCCCCAACTAAATCTACATGCTTCCACATCAACAGTGAAATAAATTTGCCTCTCAAAACGACCGGTTCACACTACCCCAGGAAAACTTGTGAAAATACATTTCAGTTAAAATAATGGGTTTCTTTGTTCTTGTCAGAAAGCCTTTGACAAACAGTTCTACGGTTTGGAAGTTTAGACTTCATCCTTGAGATCGTAACAATTTCCATGAAAAGCATTGGACATTTGCAAAATCCTCAGTCTTTGATACCAACATATCATAAGCACAAATACACCAATTTGCACACAGGTAACACAGAACACACACAGAAAATCTGTCCTTATTTCTCATATTCCGTACATGACCCACTTTCCGAATACGAAACTACTCAATTCCATGTTAAACTAAGGCCACCTAAAAAAGTAGGTGGCCTTGAGGTCTTCAGGTAGCCGATTCGTGTACTTTCTCCCTTTTCCCAACTTCAATATTCAAAGAGGGAATCATTTTTGTTGTCAAAGAACTATTCTCGTCGGCCGACATACCTGTGTCTTACATGTACGATTTCTTTACATATTTCCTCCTTGTAATATTTGATTCTCAAAATAAGCTTCCTTAGTTTTAGCATCGCATTTCTCTGCAGCACTTTGACTGAATGCTTTTTTGATAATACTATAAAAATTGCTTTTTTCACTTTCAGAAAATAAGTTATTATGTAGCCTAGTATTTAAATTTTAAGAAAATAATGCATAAAATATTTTTGTATGGAAATAAATCGTTTTATTGCTTTTCAAAATATTCTCCTTTAGCATCAATAATTTTTTTCATTCGAATAAACCAATTTTCGAAACAGTTATGCATTCAAAAGTTGGTATAGCAGAAACATGTGATTTATAAGCTTCAACTGCTTCTTCCGGTTTGCTAAATCGTTGACCATGCATTCTCCTTTTGATTGTTGGGAACAAGAACAAATCATTGGGTGCTAAATCAAGCGAAAGGAACATCAAATCAATTTTTTCCTGCTTCAAATAATTGATAGTTTGAAATGCAGTGTGTGAGGTTACCTTGTTATGATGAAGAATGATATGACGTTTAGCATTATTTTTTCTGATTTGATCTAATTCTAGCAAACAAATTCTGATATATCAATCAGCATTTACTATTTTACGATCCTCCAAAGCAACGGTTGTAACATTGCCGGATTTACTAAAAAACGAAGCAAGAAGATAATTTTCTTTGAAACACTTCGCGCACGAATAACTTTTGTAGGATTTGATTTATATTGAAACACCCAAACAGTAGATTGTTATTTTATTTCGGGTTTATAGGAATAAATCCATGTTTTGTCACCTATTACAATGTCAAAGATATGTTTGGAGATACCAGAATTGAATCTTTTGAGATTTTTCGGGTACCATTTGACACGAGTATCCTTTTGAGCTAGAGTTAAATTCTGTGGAATCCAACTCGCCCATACTTATTTTACTTTTAAATGGTCATACAAAATTGAATGCAGTCGGATCTTTGAAATGTTCAAAGATGCCTCAATTTCATCATATGTGACATGACGATCGAAAGTGACCATTTGTTGTACAGCATCAATGTTTTCTGGAGCCACGGCAGTTCTTGGTCGGCCTTCACAAAATTCATGACTGAGACTCCCACGGCCAAGACGGGATTTTTTAAACCAGTTGTAAATTGTTGCTTTGGATTGGTGCTTAATCACCAAAAGTTGAATTCATTCGATCGACATACTACCGCTGGGCGCCAACCCCTCTTCTTCGACCCAGATGGTCCAACCTACCAGAAGGTGTAAGGTATCTGTTTGGATGGCCCGGAAGTGCCACCTAATTTAGATCGGAACCCAGTGGAGCCGGCATGCGCATGGACTGCACCTTCTTCCTC
Source organism: Amaurobius ferox (assembly GCA_951213105.1). NCBI lineage: Eukaryota > Metazoa > Arthropoda > Arachnida > Araneae > Amaurobiidae > Amaurobius > Amaurobius ferox. The sequence continues at coordinate 106,225,881 of OX578142.1, read as the reverse complement.
CTACCACAAGCCTTTTGGAAGGACTTACGGGCCAACATATTTAACGTGCCCGTACTCCGCGTGACCACGGGGACAGTTTGGGCAGAGCCGGGAATTGAACTCGTGTCTTTCGAGTACAACCCCCGAGCGCTAACTACTGAGCTGACCCACCCCTTGTGTTAACCCTTCTTCTTCTTCAACCCAGACCGTCCGACCTACCCGAAGATGTAAGGTATCTGTTTGAACGACCAAGAAGTGCCACCAAATTCCACTCAGTGGGGGTGGCATCCAAAGGGACCATACATTCCTTCCCCTACCACCAACCTTTCTGAAGTACTTACGGACCCACATATTTAACGTGTCCGTGTTCTATGTGACCACGGGGAGAGTTTGGGCAGAGCTGGAAATCGAACTCGGGTCCCCGCGCGCTAACCACTGAGTAGTCCCACCCCTTGTGTCAACCCTTGTCGAATGTCATAATAAATCAGAGCTCGAAAATCCCCTCGACTTAAATCCCTGTTTTCTCACTACCTTCCAAAAGTAAAAAGAATGTTATAAAGCATTTCTGGTTATTTAACAGCCAATGTTAGTTGAAAGTTCAAATTTTAGAAAATCATCTGCCTTGAAAGCTGTTACGTTTGGTATTGCCACATTCTAAAAACTTACTGGCTCTCGTATTACCTTAATAGAAATACCTTAATATGAGAACCCAATAAAAAACTCAGTTATGGGCAGCACATGACTTTCCTTATATAATGCAAAGAATTTACTCCTTTTACAGTAAAAAAATAATGTATAAGATCCACGGTACTGTGTTTTTAACGTTGAATTGTACATTTGGCGATTTTCTTAATGACAACATGTAAAACTATTTCAAAGTACCCAATTAACTTATACACTACGTCACAGTGAAAATTAGACACTAAGAAGGAGTGTGCAGCTGCAGATAAATATGTAAATTGCAGGATAGACGTAACTCACTGAGTTATGTAAGTGATGAGAAATGCGTATCTGTCCCGCGCACGTTGAGTGAGACATAAGGGAAGGAATCTGTAAAATCGGCAATAGTCGCGCCGCTCTGTCTTCCAGGGAAATCATTTTGCACATTTCTTTTGTCTCAGAGGAAACGTGTTGTAGCAGAGAATGCCAGGCCGCCTCAAACCGAGGCAGTTCCAGCAGACAGACGATTTCACGAAGGGTATTATGATCGGACTCAGAAGAGCAAGTTGGTCCATACGTCAAATCTCAGCTGACAGCCACCTACACGCGCTCACTGTGCCCCGGCTGTGGCGAAGATGGTTGAAACAAGGGAATGCGGCACTTTTGAGGAGTGCCGGTACGGCCAGAGTGACGTCAGCACGCGTGGACCGACGAATCCGCCGGCAAGCGTTGGCGGCCCCGCAGGTCACTTCCGTCGCTCTTTTGCAGCTTGTGCAGAACACCATTGATGCTTCCATATCGACCAGGACCATTATCTGCCGATTGGTCGCCGGCGACCTGCAGTCATGGCGCCCGTTAAAAAGACTACCATTGACCCAACAGCATAGACGCCTCCGTTTGCAATGGTGTCGGGTTAGAGCCACGTAGACGGCGGAATGACACACGGTCGTGTTCTCAGATGAGGCACGCTTCTGCTTTAGCAATGACAGTCGCCGTGTACGAGTCTGGCACCGAAGCGGTGACAGGTCCAATCCACCCACATCTGTGAAACTCCACACCGCGCGACAACGCGGCATCATGGTTTGGAGCGTTATCGCCTACTATACCAGGTCATCTCTGATCCGTATTGAGGGCACTATGACGGCCCAACGATACGTGGATGACGTGCTGCTGCCGGTGACACTACCCTTCCTTCAGGGGGTGTCCAATGCCATTTACCAGCAGGATAACACCCGACCACACACGGCACGCATCAACCAAAATGCCCTGCAAGGTACCAAGGTGCTTCCCTAGCCACCAGTCTCCCCTAATCTCTCACCAATCGAACATGTTTGGGACGTGATTAGGTGTCACGTGCATGCGCTGCCACCGCCGCATTTAGAAGACGAACTCTGGCAAATGGTTGACAGGGAATGGGGAGCCATTCCTTAGGAAACTATCCGCATGCCCATTGCTTATATTCTTAGAAGGGTTATTGTTTGTATCGCCGCAAGAAATGGTCCTACTGCCCACTGAACCCCCTGTCTATGCCATTACTGTACTGCATCATCCTTCTGGAATTAACATCACCTTTTTATATATGCCATCTCTGTCTGTGTGTTTTTTATCATCACACTGTATTCGCTGTTTCATATCTTCTAGCATGGGCATACCTTCTAGTATATAAGAAGTGCTCTTATCTTCGTTTGTCTGTATAGCACTTGGTGATGCATTCGGGGAACTTGGCGAATAATTTAGCAAAGAATCGTCAACTTGGTGATATTTCGCCCCAGATTGACAAAAATATCGTTAAAATTGCGAAAATGACGCTAAGTTAGTTGTTGTTGTTGAGACCCAGGCCGTCCGACCTACCAGAAAGGTGTAAGGTAGCCATTTGGACGGCCGGCAAGTGCCACCCAATTTAGACCGCAACCCAATGGGGGAGGCATCCACAGGGACCGCACCCTCCTTCCCCTACCACCAACCTCTCGGAAGGACGACGCTAAGTTAGTGAAAATGACGCTTAATTGATGAATTAATTATTAAAATATTTTAATATATGGACTATATCGCTTATTGAGGATACCATCAATATTGTTACTTGTTTATTTAGAGTTGCGTGAAATATAAGGTAATTGGGTGCTTTGAAATAGTTTTACATATTGCCATCCGGAAAATCGCCAAACGTACAATCCAAAGATCAAAACACTGTTCCGTGGATCTCATACATTATTTTTTGACTGTAAACGTAGTAAATTCATTGCATTATATAAGGAAAGTCATGTACTGCCCACATCAGATTTTTCCATATGTAATAGCACATAATTATCAAAATATAGAATGCGTATTTTGTATTTACTTGTGTGTGTAAGTATTTTTTATTTTAAAAATATTTGAGTTACTCAGCCTTGCAGAAGAATGATTGCTTAAGATTGAGTGTCATGTCCAATCATCTGGTTCACCACTTGTAGCAGCTGCTTCACTGCTGCCTTGTGGCTGTGAGATCATAACCTGCAGACTATCGGTTTTAAGACCCGTGACTAAATAGTTAAATCAAAAGGTATCTTCATGTTCGACTTCTTAGTTTAAGATGTATATCGCTTGCATGTGAAACTGTTCGATCTTTAGCCATGATGATGGGGGGGGGGGGGGGGGGGGAAGTTCGCTACACAGATGTACGACACAGAATTTATTGATTATCAACCTTGCATGTATTACAAGACCGAATGCTTCGTGATGAACTGTATTGCGTTGCCTGATTCTGCTTAAAAGTCAATCACGTGTAGATTGCTCTCCTTCCATAAATTTCGTTGCAAAATAATTTGGCGTTATGAGCACAAAGATTAAAACTGCGATCTGATCAATCGCGGTTTATACACTCATGTCCAAAAGTTAAGCATAATTCGTAAAATGCGAAAAATTCGGAGTTAATATGGATACAATGGTTCACAATCAGTTGTGGAGAATCGTGGGACGAAGGTAAATCATTGTGCATATGCAAAACAGTTCAGTCGGCGTCGACATGCGCAAAGCACCGGCGCACGTCGAAACGAGTATAAAACGGCCTCTAGCGGCATGGTTAGTTGAGGCAGAATTTCGCAATTGCTGTGGTACGGAGCGTTGTTAACAATCAAAAAGGACGAAATATGTCACAAAGATGCCAACTAGATATGTTTGTCGTGGGACAGTATTGGAATTTTCCTGTCGCCACTTCACTTCTAGAAAGTATTACCCCCCCCCCCCCTCTCTCTTTGGGAACGGTTGACATTCCTTGGCTATGAGTAAGAGACCAGCTGCAGTGGTGAGAAAATGGCAAAGGACGCTATCTTATTTTTAAATAAAATGGACACCTGCAAGAGGGCTAGAGCCCCCCAATTTTTAGCCAACCCTTGGGAAGGGGCCAAGTCCAGTGATTCGATGGAGCCCGGCCGCGTCACTGAATTTATGGGTTTTCGAACCTATAGCGGCCAAGCGTCAGTTATGGAGCCCGGCCAGGGGGCCGTCCGAGATCCCGACGAAGAGAAGAAGAGTTGAGAGAGAACTCAGTTGGTAATTTTCAGAGTTTAGACTGGGTCGTCTAATAACCGACGGATGAGTGCCACCTCGATGCCGTCCTGCCGTACCTAAAAGGGGTAAGTCCTTTTGTCCTCTCCCACTGCAGACTGAGTATCAGAGAATACATATTATTTAATAAGGAAGTTAACTGCCTAACTTGAGGGCTATTATGATATTTAATTTAACTAGAGAGGGGGAAATGATCAGATCGATCATTATCCAATACCTACTTAGCGAATGTAAATATGTTCTATGTAATTAAGATGACATTTTGTGGTTTTTTAAATTTTAAGTAACAAGTTTTGAATATAAGTATTTTAAAATAAAAGCTTTATTAACTTTTAATTAGTATTTATTGTGTGTTCTCGTGATACATTTTCTAATTAATCAGAACCTGGAGATATGCTCGGTAATCGAGCAAGTGGCGTGCAGAAGTACGATTAACGGCCAATGTGTAATTGTAAGATTTCAGCGGAGCCACGCCACATATTATGGCGCCGAGACCAGTCTTGTGCACAGTTATCAAAGTGCCTCGATTAATATTTGACTGGATAATGTAATTATTCAAAATTCAAAATTCAGAGAAAATTTTTTTTGTGAAATGAATATGCATCATGGGAAGATCTTTGTAATATTGTAAATAATAAGTGAGTTAATATTTAATAATTTGAAAGTAGATATAAAAATTGTACAAGATGCCGGATACAAATAGTACAGAAGCGCCCGAGCAGGGAGGCGAAAATCAAAGTCGTTTACAGGGGTTAACCTTTTTACTTGGGGTATTCGAAGGAAATGCTGAAACAGACTGTAAAATATTTTTCGATCAATTTGATTCGATAGCCAAGCTAGGAAAATGGACCGAACCAGAAAAACTCGTAGTATTAAAGTCGCGTTTAAAGGGAAATGCACTAAAATTCCTAGCGAGTTCGCCGGAATTACGTAAAGAAAATTCGTACGAAGTACTAAAGGAAAGGCTACTAGAATTTTTTTCACAGAGGACTAGCATAACGACCCGCCAAATACAATTTACTCTAACTAAACAATTTGAAGGTGAGAGCGTTAAGGCATTAGCACACAGAATCAAATGTATCACGCTGACTTATCTAGAAAGTGCAGGTGATTTGAGTAGCGAGGAGTCGAAAAAAATCATTGACCAATTAAGACTAGGAAAATTTTTGGACGCACTAAACACGCAAATTAAGAGAGAGGTGCTAAAAGCAAACCCGTTATCCTTCGAAGCGGCGATTGTAATAGCAGAAAATATTGAAAACGCAATAGCAATTTCTCCACCTGAAACAGAAGCTGTAAACAATATTGTCACGCACCCTGGACCACCGGCTTTACAAACGGAAATCGAAAAACTACGAAAAGAACAGGAAAATGCTAACAGATATTTGTTAGAAACATTAGGCGAACAAATTAACGCACTTAGATTGGAACAAAACACACCTAAAGCTAGAACTTCTAATAATAATATCCCTAATGATATGTTTTGTCTATTTTGCGGACGCACAAACCATCTAATGATAAATTGTAGACTATATAACCGGGATAACGAAATGCGTAGATCTCAGAGTTCACGCCCACAGCAGTTTAACAACCAGAGCGAAAGGCAATATACGCAAAGAGAAAGGCAGGGGCCAGCTAACAATTTCCCCCGCGGAGAATACGCAAGGCGAAATCCGGGGTTTTCACGTACATTTAGAGGAAACAGATACAATGAGAGAGAAAATACATTCCCCAGAAGAGCTGCTTTAAACTAGAGAGGGGCGGCAATTATCATAAGCTCCCAAAAAACCCGCCCCAGTTAAGTTACGATGGATTTGGTTATGTTGATAACCAGGGAGAAATAAAGAATGTACAAATTCATAAGGATAGGAAGGTGTGTAAATACGAAGTGATTTCTGCTTTAGACGAAAAATTAGGAGAAAAATCTATAAAATTACCTACAATACAAGTTATGTTTAATAAAAGGCCCGTTGCAATGATGGTAGACAGTGGAGCGACGATTAGTATAATCGGAAAAGAAGAATTCCAAAAAATAAGGGAAATATGTCACGTCAAATATTTATCTAGATCAGTCACAATTAAAACGTTGGCAGGAGAAAGACTAAATTATATAAACGTTATACAAACGTCATTTAAAATTGAAAATAAAATCTTTAAACACATATTCTACGTTACTACCGCCAAATTTCCGCATAATTATGCTGGGATAATCGGTTTTGATTTTTTGAAACTTCATAACGCCATCATCGATACTAAACAAAACATAATAAAAATAGATAATATAATAATCCCTTTAGGAGAGCAAGAAAGCGTGCTAAATATGAATTCAGATACAGCAATTAGAACGCGCAAGAAAATTAAAATAGACCCGCAAGAATCTAAACTAGTTGAAATTAATTGCACTTACACAGAAAATAAATTAGAAAATTATAATTTTGAACCAAAAATTTTAAAACAGCCTTTAAACATCAACCCAACGATTTTTCACTTAGAAACAGAAGAGACTAACCCAAATAAATTCATATCAATTAAGAATGAAGGATCACATAAAATTACACTTAATAAAAACACTTTGATAGGGAAATTAAAACACAATATTAAACAGGCTAATGAGGAAATTCACCTTACAGATACTAATAGGAATAAAATAGAATTGGAAGAGAGAATAAATAAAATAAGAGAAATTAGACGGAACGAATTACTGGAAACAGACTTTAACTTAGACCACATGCCAGTCGATCAGAGGAAAGATTTATTGAAATTATTAATGGATTACGGAGACGTATTTTCCAAAAATTTAAACACTTTAGGATGTACTGAAGTAGTAAAACCTAAATTTATTTTATCGCACCAGAATCCGATAGAAATTAGAGCTTATGACGTGCCCTACGCTTTGAGAAAAGAATTAAAAAGACAAATTGATGAAATGTTGCAAGCAAACATAATTAGGCATAGCGACTCTAATTATAGCGCAGGAATGGTTCTAGTGAAAAAACAAAATACAGATAAATTCAGAATTTGTTTGGATATACGACTCTTAAACAGTATCTCACAGAACTTTAATTATCCAGTACCAAAAATTCAAAATATTATGACAAAACTAGCAGGTTTCGAATTTTACGCAAAATTAGATTTCCAGAGCGCATTTTCACAAATTTTATTACCAGAGGAAGAAAGACATAAGATGGCATTCACAAGCCCATATGGAAGATTCGAATACAACAGATTAATATTTGGACATAAAACTAGCGGCGCGTGGTTTCAAAAAGCTATAGATATCGTTCTTAGAGATTTACACGAACATGACATTTACGCATATTTTGATGATGTGGTTTTAGCGGCACACACATATGAAGGATTAAAAGAGAAATTAGAGCTTGTTTTTCAAAGGCTAAGAGATTTTAATTTAACATTGACACCGACCAAATGTGAATTCTCTAGAGAGAAAATGGAATATTTAGGGTTTACAGTGACTAAACAGGGATTAAGTCCAACTGATAATAATACAAAAAAAATTGTTTCTTTTCCCAGACCAAACACTGTTCGAAAACTTAAAAAATTTTTAGGCCTATGTAATTTTTATCGAACATTAATCCCAGACTATGCGCAACTCACCGCTCCACTAGTTGAGCTAACGGCTAAGCGGAATAAATTTTCATGGTCTCCGCAATGCAATGACGCATTTCAAGAACTACAAAATAAATTTTTCCAACATCCTTTAGTGCTACAACCGGATTTAGACAAACCATTCTACCTTAATACAGACGGAAGCTCGACCTCTATTTCTTCAGTTCTATTACAAAAGAATAATGAACGCTTACAACCAGTACTTTACTACAGTAAAAAACTTAAACCACACGAGCAAAGATATCCCGCAGTAAAAACAGAACTCATGGCTATATTCTATGGAGTCAAAAATTTCCACAATTACCTTTACGGGAAAAAATTCTATATTATTTCCGACCACAGACCCCTTAAATATCACTTAAAAATTTCTAACCCGGCTAATTTAGAAGCCCGCTGGCTATTAAAACTATCTGAATATGATTATGACTTTATACACATAGACGGAAACTCCAACATCTTAGCAGACTATCTCTCCAGAGAAAATTTCGAGAACAACCTCGGTAACATAGAAATTGTAGGGAATAAAAATAATATTGAAACAGTAAACAGCTTAGAAAATAAATCCCAACTTCCAAATATCAAAGAAATACACACAGAGCAAATTAAAGACGAAATTTTAAATAAACTTAGGAATAATATTAGAGAACAGCAGCATAGTAAAACTAAGGATTTCGAGCAATATTTTATTGACCCAGAAACGGATCTATTGATGTATGTCTCGCAAGATAAAAATATCATCCGCAATAACGCAATAGAACAGGTAGTGGTTCCGAAGACTTTACAAAGTAGAATTTTACTACATTTGCATAGCCCTCATCAGGGAGTTGTTGTTGTTGTTGAAACCCAGACCGTCCGACCTACCAGAAAGGCCTCATCAGGGAGTAGGAAAACTGTACGATTTGGTTAGCAAACGCTATTTTTGGGTTGGAATTTATGGAGACACAAAGAATTATGTAAATTCTTGTGAGGACTGTAGGGGACTCAAAGGAGTTCACCCCCCCTTCCCATTAGGTAGGAATGTAATTCCGCACTATCCCGGAAATTTACTGTCACTTGACATTTTGGGACCTCTAAGAAGAAGTAAATATGGGAACCGGTACATTTTGACTGTGGTATGTCATTTTAGCAGGCACGCGGAACTTTATCCGATAGATAACATTACGGCAGACACCATTGCAACAAAATTAATTACGTATGTAACTACTTACGGCAAAAGTGAATTTGTGTTGACGGACCGCGGGAGCCAATTTACTAGTCAATTATTCAAATCTATACTTGATAAACTAGATATACATGCAAAATTAACTTCAGCAGCGAATCCGAGAACAAATGGAATCTCAGAAAGAATTAATTCAGCCATAAAACGTGCAATCGAGTGTTACAAGCAAGACGATTGGGAAACAGCCGTAGGAATTCATAAAGCATGTTATAATGCAGTAGACCACCCAGCCACAGGTATGTCACCGAACTTCTTGTTCTTTTCACGGGACTTACCATTATTTATGGACATCGTACCAAATAACGCGGAAGAGACTCAAAATTATATACGAAATCAACCTCAAAAGCTGGAAACTATGGCCGTAGCATACAAACAAGCCTACGAAAATTTAATCCGCACACAAGAGATACAGGAGGAAAAATATTTACAAAAAGCAAAATTTAGAAAACTAGAATTAGGCCAAAAAGTTTTTGTCAAAAACATTCCAAACTTCGGAAAAAAACGTTTTAGAGGCCCGTATAGAATAATAGAAAAACTAACAACCCACTTATTTTTATTAAAACTAATTAAAGATCCTAGGGCAAAGCCAATCAAAATAAATATAAATCGCATATATGAAATGCCTGATAGGAGACCGCATTTATTGCATGAAACACAGTTCGACGCGGAAAGCCAACCGTTTACGGGAAGATACGCTCAGAGCGTCTTACAAAACATTGCGCCGGAGATAAGCGTTGCCACCGTGAAGGCGAATGATAGCTCCTTCGAGGACATTCTCCCATTTCAACTCGAATTGGAAGATAACCGCTCCCCGAAGGAAACGCGCCCCCTCTCCCACCGGAACAGGTTCAAGAGAAAGAGAAAAGGGTCGCAGAGAGATCGGTAGAAGGGCCTGGTCAATCGACTATTACTATCACAGAGAATACAACGAACACGGACAAAGTTAGCTCAAATAATATAAATAATCCCCAAGAGGAGGAGAACGTAGAAAATATACATAAACAGAAATCAACCGTTTACGGGAGAGTATTTCGCAACTCTCATTATAATCTGAGGCCACGGAAAATAAAATAACATGAATAGGTCAGTGGAAAATAATTTAAAGTTACACGTAGGTCACGTAAATATAAGTTAAAATAATACCGATAAAATAAATTCAGAGTAAAAATTATCTCAGTAAAGACTTAGAGGAGTAAAACGAAATGTAACAAGAATTTTTTATGATTAACGTGCCATTATAAATAATATTTAAAGAAATAACCGTAAAAGTGAGGCAATTAAATTAAACTTTCACGTAATTTAAAACTTAGGGAGTTAAGGTAAAATAAACTGAGATGCAGGCGTCTAAAGTTTAAATGACCGGACAGACAGAGCGATCGGCTGTCAGTCGAACAACCTAAGCAAATCTTATTCCTAAAATAAGTAATTTAAACTTTAAGTAAGCAAATCTAAGCACCCAAGCGAAACAAGTACATTAAACTGTAATCCTAAATAAAAAAATAAGAGTAATTTCACTCACGGAACTTCCAGAAAAATTAATATGTGTAATCCAATTTGTATAAATCCGTTGTGCAGCACACAAAGAGAAAGCACACTGCCGCGTTGACTTTGAATTTTTTTTCGACTCTACTCGCTCTAGTCACATGACAAGCGGAAACAAATCACGTACGCGGTTTCAATTAGAGAGAATTACCGCAGAACAGAATCCAAGACAGCGTCTGTTATTGGCCCACGTAAAGAGAAAAAAACTTTTGTCAGGTCGTACGAAAAGTGACCGATGCTAGAGTAGAAAGTATAGCGGTACAAGCCTGTACCAGGGACGGCAATTTTAAACCGGACAGCCGGGTGTTACGTAGGAGGGGAATCAAAAACGTATAGAAATGAATAGAGAAATGGTTAGAGAATTAAGTAGAAATTGGTAGAAATATTATTAGAAATGAATAGAGAAATGGTTAGAGAATTAAGTAGAAATTAGTAGAAAAATGATTAGAAATGAATAGAGAAATGGTTAGAGAATTAAGTAGAAATTAGTAGAAAAATGATTAGAAATGAATAGAGAAATGGTTAGAGAATTAAGTAGAAATTAGTACAGAAGTGATTAGAGGATGGAGTAAAGTAATTGGTTAAGACTGAATTAAGTAGAGAAATGGTTAGAGGATAGATTGAGGTGATTGATTAGGGTCTAGAATGAAATAAGACATTTAAGAGGGCTCTTGAAAATAAGAATAAATAATTCTTAAGAAAACAAAAATTCCTTGTTCAATAAGAATTTCTATAAAGAATATGTATATAAATGATTAATGTAAAATAAAGGTGATTAAGATAAAATAAATGTATTTAATGTAAAATAGGTAGGTTAAGAATGTAGAAAACATTAAAAGTAAAATGTTCTCTGGTACAATGCAGTGGACAGAGTTCAAGGACTCTAAAGCTCCTAAGTCTAGTTGTATATTAAAGTACGAATAGAATGTCTAATCTGAAATTACATCAGCTTTTTTATATTGATAAAGTACATTGTGGAAAAAACTATGTGCATTTACATACCCTAACTATGATTACTGCAGAAGTTTGCAGACACGGATCCGGTCTTCAAAAAAAAAACGAAAGTTGCCATTATAAAGACTTTTGCAGCAACAAAGGCGTAGTTTTACAGCTCACATAAGCCTTTACCAGCACATGTATGCAGCATCATTAACCGAAAACGAAATCATGCCTTCCTTGGACCAAAGGGTACCAAACAATGCAACTTCATTTTCATCGTTTAGTGCAACGTTGTAATGCAACTGCATTTTTATCGTTTAATGCAACGTCTTAGTGCAACTCCATGTTCGCAGTGTTAAGTTCAACGTCATTTACACAGTTAGTGCAACTTCTTTGTATAAAGTGATGTCACAGCTGATCCTGCTCAGAGAATATTCCTTCCATATGGAATATCACTAATTTTGTCACAGCCTACAGAACAATATCAATCCTTTAGTGTATAATGTGAACGAACAATTGTTCCCAATTCATGTGTTCTCATGACAAACTTTCATATTTTGTGAACACAAGTAACAGACTGGAAAGTACAATCAGTATGCTACATTAGACAGTGATAATATTTACGCCAACGGACAGTGACAATATTTACGCCATACGGACAGTGACAATATTGCACCTTAATTAGGCTTTGGACATACTTGGAGAGACAGAATATCTCCATACCTATAGGGCGTGTCATTATGTATATAATTTAATGTATAATTTTATTGTTAAATGTTATTGTTATCTCTTTTTATATGTATACTGTGCATAATTTGTAACCCTTTATTTTTTTGGTAGTTTAAGCATTTGAAAAAGAAACTTGGTTTCTTTTCCCTTGTTTGGGGGAAGCCAGTGTCGTGGGACAGTATTGGAATTTTCCTGTCGCCACTTCACTTCTAGAAAGTATTACCCCCCCCCCCTCTCTCTCTTTGGGAACGGTTGACATTCCTTGGCTATGAGTAAGAGACCAGCTGCAGTGGTGAGAAAATGGCAAAGGACGCTATCTTATTTTTAAATAAAATGGACACCTGCAAGAGGGCTAGAGCCCCCCAATTTTTAGCCAACCCTTGGGAAGGGGCCAAGTCCAGTGATTCGATGGAGCCCGGCCGCGTCACTGAATTTATGGGTTTTCGAACCTATAGCGGCCAAGCGTCAGTTATGGAGCCCGGCCAGGGGGCCGTCCGAGATCCCGACGAAGAGAAGAAGAGTTGAGAGAGAACTCAGTTGGTAATTTTCAGAGTTTAGACTGGGTCGTCTAATAACCGACGGATGAGTGCCACCTCGATGCCGTCCTGCCGTACCTAAAAGGGGTAAGTCCTTTTGTCCTCTCCCACTGCAGACTGAGTATCAGAGAATACATATTATTTAATAAGGAAGTTAACTGCCTAACTTGAGGGCTATTATGATATTTAATTTAACTAGAGAGGGGGAAATGATCAGATCGATCATTATCCAATACCTACTTAGCGAATGTAAATATGTTCTATGTAATTAAGATGACATTTTGTGGTTTTTTAAATTTTAAGTAACAAGTTTTGAATATAAGTATTTTAAAATAAAAGCTTTATTAACTTTTAATTAGTATTTATTGTGTGTTCTCGTGATGCATTTTCTAATTAATCAGAACCTGGAGATATGCTCGGTAATCGAGCAAGTGGCGTGCAGAAGTACGATTAACGGCCAATGTGTAATTGTAAGATTTCAGCGGAGCCACGCCACAATGTTTTTGAAGGATCGAATTATTGGAATGCGGTCGATGCCAAACCGAAGCGTCTCGAATTCTGAATATGCCTCAGTGTGTGATTTCCAGACAGTAGCAGAGGTTCCAAACCACTGGAGATGTTACCTGACGACCAGTAACAGGTCAAAGGTGACAACCGCTTGGCAAGACCGGTATTTGTTGATACCTGCGCGACGTCAGAGGAACCGTTCTGCCAGACAACAGGGCTCAGCCCTGACAGCCGGGGCGCGGCAGCCCAGTGGTTAGCGCGCGGGAATTGCACTCGGTCAGCCCGGGTTCGATTCCCGCCATTGCCAAAACTGCCGCCGTGTTCACGCGGAGTACGATCACGTTAAACATATGGGTCCGTAAGTCCTTCCGAGAGGTTAGTGGTAGGGGAAGGAGGATACGATCCCTGTGGATGCCTCCCCACTGGGTTCCGGTCTAAATTGGCTGGCACTTTTCGGCCGTCCAAACATACCGTATACCTTTCTAGTAGGTCGGACTGTCTGGGTCGAAGAAGAAAAAGCCCTGACAGTCGCCACAGGAGTCACTGTTTCGCGACATTGTTTACAGGAGAATCGGACACGATGCCAGACGACCAGCAGTTTACATCCCCTGACGTCTGCACAAATATGCGTGTGTTTACAGTGGAGTTTGGAACATCGGCAGTGGAGTGGACAACAGTGGGGAAATATGATGTTCAGTGACGAGTCCAGGTTTATCCTGCTAACTGATTTTCGCCGTACCATGATCTGGAGAGAATGTGGAACGCGTTTTCAGCCGGGAAACATTACGGAAAGACATTGTTTTCCGTTCGGGGGAGTCATGGTCTGGGCAGGCATCATGATGGACGGACCTCCACATCTTTGATAGACCTCCACATCTCCACATAGACCTCCACATCTTTGACACGGGGTCGGTTACCGGTCAAAGACACAGAGACGAAGTCCTTGAGACTACCGTTCGATTGTTTCGAGGTGTTGTTGGTCCTGATTTCATATTCATGGATGATAACGCACCTCATCACCGTGCGGCCTTGGTCGACGACTTCCTTCAAACTGAAGATATCCAGCACATGCAGTGGCCTGCCAACTCTCCTGATCTGAATCCAATGGAGCATATGTGTGGGATATGCCCGGGAGACATCTTGCAGCCCTCTGCTACCCACCAAGCTCCGTTCCGGGATTAAAAATTGCTCTTCGTGAAGCTTGGAACTCTTTGAGCAGACAACTCATCCAAACCCTCATCGAAAGTACGGGAAATCGTTGTGCTGCATACGTGATTACTCGAGGTTCCCACACATCGCATAAAACTGCAGCATCACATTGTTTTAATCATAATGTTTCACTGAGATTGACACTCGTATTGTGACCCTTTTTCTTCCAACTTCTTCCTTTGGATGATAAAAATCGTTATTATCCTTGTTTTGCATTGTTTTCTTCTTCTATAACCCTATACCCTACCCGCATACCGTGTTTCGTTCCATTCTGATGTAGATGTCCTGAAATTTTCACATAAACAGCAACTACGTTTAACTTTTGTACATGAGTGTAGTATGAAGCGATTCTGGACATCTGGTGCTGAGAGAAAGTAGAACTTGTTACAAGCAATAGAATATCTGTAAGCACTTCAGTTATGTTATGGTTTTAGCGTCATGCTGTTGGTTGGTATCATGCATGGTCGATGATGAAACGTTACATCATATCTTTGATGGAATGTCCATTACAAGGAAGCATAAAAGAAGCTACGGGTGGGGATAAAGGAGATACCACTAATCAACTCTGATTTCGTTAAGGAACACATGTGATGTTTCGAAGGCTCATGTCCCTCTTTTCTGTAACGCTGCAGGACCTAAATTTGTGTTTATGAACGACACTGCGCATTCATACAGCACACAAATGGTAGAAGAATAACATCCAACACTTATGGTCTCAAGGTCACCTCAACACTTGCCGGGTTCCATAGGTAAGAGAAAATTCCAGGAATCGCCCCATAAAACTTTTATAGTAAAAATGTACATTGAGTATATATTGAGATAGGCCCCCAGAGCTTCGTGGGCCCTCAACATTTGCCTATTTTGCTTGAGGTTTCTTCTGATAGGTTTCTTCTGAGGACGCTTCTGAAAGTCGTGTTGCACAAAAGAACGCTACACCCGCTTTTTAAAATAGCAGAAAATGTTTCTTATAGAGGAGTGGTAGAACATCGCCCGCAACTTCTAAAGAGTCTTTTTGATAAATATTCGTCAGAGAGTATAGGTGTTAGTTACTTAGGAATGCATTGCTGCTCGCTCGATGTCGCCACATGGCGTATTGAAAATGTCTCAGCTCCTTGTCCAAATCTCAGAACAGACGGCGCTCTGTATATGTCTGTCTTGGTCCAACTCTACTAAAATGGCTAGATATCTTATAATTTGACTAGATATAGCTAGATATCTCCAGGGGCCGATTAAGACAGCCTGGGACCTTGTAAATATCGTATAATTTGACTAGATATGGTTAGATATCTTTAAGGCCCGATTAAAACAGTCTGGGGCCCTAGGCAGAGCATTCTTTCAGGGGCTTCCCCATGCCCACTTTCCCAGTTTTCACAAGGAAAAAACGAAAATATCGTTCTTTTCTCCATATTAGTATTTTTACGCAGGGACGGCATAGCCCATTATGAGGATTGCACTCGAAGGATACGAGCTCAATTCCCGACTTTGCCCAAACTATCCTCGTGCGCTTAAGCGGAGTACGGGCACGTTAAATATGTGGGCCCGTAAGTCCTTCCCGGAGATTCGTGGTAGGGGAAGGAGGGTACGATCCCTGTGGATATCGCCCCCACTGGGTTCCGATCTAAATTAGATGGCACTGTCCCTGCCGTTCAAACAGATACCATACACCTAGGTAGGTCGGTCAGTCTGGGTCGAAAGAAAGAAAGTAGTTTAACACAGCCAAAAATTAAAGAGCCATTTAGAGTGTTAGATATAAAAATATAATGCAGTCTTAAGGAAAGCAACAGCTAATTAATTCCAACCTTAATAAATATCTGTCTTAAACGGCGTTAAATTTCACTGATTTTACAGGAACTAAAAATTTCAAGGAATATTTTGGGCTGTCTTCCATAAGAATCATGGATAAAAATTGCATTTAATTCTTTTTACTGCACTATAAATCATATTTGTAGTATGCATTACACTCGTGATAAAGGAAACCAGGCTTTTGTTCAAAATTCGCATAAACTTCTTTTCGTTTGTTTAACTCGCACAACAATCACTCACATAGCACATAATGACACTAATAGGCAGATAATTTGAGTTCCTCAATTTCTCTGTGATTTATATAGCATTCTGTGTTTTGAAGATCTATTTTATAAGTTACATTATTTCCGATTAATTGATAGCCATCAGGTTCATAAATGTGAAAATTATTCCGCACCCCTT
The DNA here is from genome assembly GCA_951213105.1 of Amaurobius ferox. Lineage (NCBI taxonomy): Eukaryota > Metazoa > Arthropoda > Arachnida > Araneae > Amaurobiidae > Amaurobius > Amaurobius ferox. Next base: position 106,209,186 of record OX578142.1, on the reverse strand, counting down.
TAACAAATATAATTAGAGAATAATACAAAGGTGCAATGACTGATAAACTGCTCCTAAGGTCCTTGCAAAGTTTTGTGTACTTGAGTTCTTTATAAAATAGTATCTCATACAATAGTCAATATTATAATTTTAAACATTTCCAATGAAAAGAAAAATGTAAGTTTTAAGATTTTATGATACAATTATATGATTATTTTGGGTCTCTCTAAAATTTGAGAGCCCTAGGCCCGGGTATTGTGGGCCTAGGCCGTAATCAGGGCCTGATATCTCATAAAATGACCGTTCTCTTTGTCAGTGTTAGGATAGGAGGTTTGTGGATCCAAGCATACTGTTTGTGTTGTTATGACGTTTTCCCTAGCAATCGTCTAGAACTGTACTTTGTGAAATTATATCTTTTGAAAAATCGAAAAGATACGCTATTATATGTATTCTGAAAAATATTTTCTGGCAACATTACAGTAACAACTGTATGAAATCTTTCTGAAACCTCAAATGTTTTTAATAGTGGTGAAACAACCTCTCTTGCAAACACTGTAGTGCGTGGGGAGGCGTGGGGAGGGGGGGGGGGGAGGTGTTTTTTCTCCAAACGCAATTTCTGATAAGGAAAAATTAAGCTATGTAATTACGCACAAATTAATACATTGCATTATACAGCTGTTTCGAAATTACGCTGGATCCAAGAAACACCTGTATCCCTGAAACAGCTGAATGATGCATTGTATAATAACATTTGTGTGTAATTACGCTGCCAATTATGTTTTTTCATCAATCAAAAGGGTTTAATTATGGATTATAATTGCCGATTTTACATGTTGTGAAATAAATGATTGGATGAGGAACAGAAATCCATGCAATGTTTCAGCGACATTCCCGATTGAGTTTGGAGACAGAGCGACGGACATATCTATCTAGATAAAATTTGCAAGTATTGGTGATGCAAGTATTTGTGATTCCTAGACCACACTGACTATGGCTCTGTTGTCTTATGAAACAATTTCATAGTTTTATGCTGGAGGCAGCGCTAGGGAAACTGAAATTCGTAGTTTTTTTTATACATTTCTTTCGAAAAGTTAAAAGTGTATTTTTTTTTCACTTGAAAAAAAAAATTCATGTATGTACAGCTCTATATACTATTTATGCATTCATATGTTTACTATCAGATTTCAAGAGACATTCAAAGTAACAAGGCGTAACCGGGATCTTCGGAAGGGGGTAATAGCAGAAAGAAGGAATTTGAGCTGCTGGAATTTGTTTTCCAATATCGAACCTTGAAGAAGTGCCAATTTCTTCATTAAAGGGGGGATTTTAAGCTCCTTTCCTGCTACGCCTATAAATTTACATAATTCTACCACGAGTACATTTAATTCCAATATTTTCATTTAATTAAAATGCATATTCATTAAATATATTCTATAGCACAGTTTAAAGTGAATGTAATTTATATTTTTAATTTTATATGCCCTAATATAAGTCATTCCCAACCTTTTTTTGCTTGGAGGAACCCTTGAAATATTTCATAAAATCTCGTGAACCCATACCAGGTAACGCATGATAGGTTTGACAGGGACAGATTACGAAATTGACGTGTAAAGCGTTAGAGTTCTTAAGTAATAATTAATTCATATTTTTGAAAAAAATATTTCAATAGTATTTATTGCCTATTTCTATTTATTAATTACTGTTATGAACAAAGACAAACATTTTTGCTTTTCTACTGGTTTACTAGTTACAAACAGACATTGTGTATATATTTTGCAAAGATTTCATGTTAGAATCTCATAAAATTATTAGCAAAAACAAGTTACATTTTATTGTTTTTATGATAGATTCACATTTTCATTCGATGCGATTACGAAAAATCTATTTAAACTGGTTAAGCATTTTTCTATTATTGTTTGGCTATTTCTCAAATTTTTTATCAAGTAGCCCTATGAGTTGTTGGGGCAAAGTACTGGTTATGTCCATTACCGTCAACTGAATTACTTGCCGCAACAAAAATTCCAAAGTTCAACAAAATTTCTCTTTCGAAATAAAACTCTCGTTGTTTAAATTTTAACTATCACTCGAATATATAACCCAGTTAAACTTTCAAAATAATTCATCATGATATATATATATATATATATATATATATATATGTATATATATATAAATATTGAAATTGAAAACCAATGATAGAATAGAAGTAGTAACTCATAATACACTAACTAACTTAAAATTTGCCTGCAAAATACAAAGAAATAAAAATGAAATTCAACCATAATGAGGAAATTAAAATGCATAATACTGGTTATCGAGCTAAAGATAATCAATAAATATCAGTGTTGTGGAATCGAAAATAGGAATACAAAAAATACCAAGCATTAAAGCTTGCACGTGGAAAAGCTCTAGGCTTAAGAATTGTTCATTTCGAAAAAAATTTTTTTTAAGTCCAAATATTTAATCGAAATGAACACAAAAATGCTTGTTTCTGAAACACGAGATATATTTTATCTATAAACTCGTGTTATTTAGACGACAAGCATAAAGACTGAATATATATATATATATATATATATATATATATATATATATATGGTTTTATGCGCAGTCGCCAGATAAACCTAGCACAAGGCGACTTTTCCTCCTTCCCCGCAGTTGTGACTTCATGGTAGCTGAACAACCGGAGAATAAAGTGCTTGAGACAACTTTTATAGTCTCACTTTATAAGTAATTCATTAAACATTTACAAATAGAGTAATTACACTTTTTTTACTCTAATGGGAAGATTCGCGTAAAAGATTAGAATAGTGTGAATATTCAAATCGTGGATGGTGTAATTTAAAAATAAATTTGTTTGTAAATGTTGAAAAAAATAACATGTTTTTGATGTTTTCAAAAATTGTTTTACATATGAAGTTATTGTCTTATGTATTTAGTTTGAAGCTTATTGGAAAGAACATGTTATCACTGCCACTATACAATGTTATCGTATTTACGATAAACGTAACACCTTTAATTTTGATATCAAATATTTGACGTCATGGACAACTAGTCTACACCGTAACATATTCAGAAATCTGATAGTAAATCAAATGAAACGACATAAGTTGTTGAATTTTACTAACAACGATAGATACAAGTGTGATTGCCGTTTTCTGGAGGAGGCTATCAAGGAGGGTTATCCTCCCGCTTTTCTGATAAGATTGGTTTCCAATTATAATGGTTTAACTGCAGCCGTAACCAGGAAGAGATATTTTGGAATGATAACAACATACGACTTTTCGGATATCGCCTAATGGCGGGAATTGTAATACGCAGAGGGTGACGTGTTTTTATGCCAAATTGAGGATCATAAATCAGGTAGCTCAATATGGCTATACACCGGAATTTTATAGCTAGGGCTATTTTTATGTGGAAACATTATAAGCGTTATCCAGATTGTAAGTTCGTGATTATAAGGGTTTTCTGAAATATCGGACGAACTTTTAATATTTACTTTAGTCATATGTGAAAGTGGTATAAAATCAAAGAGTTATGTGTTGTTCCATGGGAAGGTGTATTGCGTAGAGTTTGGACTATGGCGTATTTATGTGTCTATATATTTATAAGGTGATAATATTGTTTAAATGTCTTGTATCCAATATTTAAAAATAACTCTCTGACTGGAATGTCTTTGGACTTGAATATATCGATTTATGAGCATTAAACTATCACAAGTGAAGTAAATTCAAACATTAGGATTTTTATGGTGATAAAAAAGCCAATAGGTTTTGGTATCCAAAAAGGATTTTAATAATAATAACATGGATTTCAATAGTCTTGAATATATAGTTTTTAAAGTAATAATTAACCATGAGTGAAATGATTTCAAACATTAGTATATATATGGCGATGGAGTTGCCAATAGGTCTTGAGTCCATATGTAAAAATACAGACACTCTGACTAGTATTTCAAACATTAGTTTTGAATAGAAAGGGTTTAAAAGGATTACATGACTAATTGTGAGGAAATTTTACACACAGGTTTTTATATGGAAATAATGCGGTTTATGGGTCTTATATCCAATTTTTAAAAATATCCTCTCAGACTGTTATTTCATTAGTCTTAAGTATTTTGTATTTTAAATTATTTGTTATATTTTTACAGAATGCTTCATGGATAGTTTTAGCGTAGAAAAGTAAACTTTTAGATTTTACATGTTATTGAAATTGTATATGTATGTATTTTTACGGATTTATAAAGGGTCATGAAGGAAATCGTGTAGGGAGTATCGGTTACCGGGAGCGTTTGCCATGGCGGAAAAAGCTTTAACCGGAGTGCTGGGGGTCGCAACTCCCCCCGGCCGGTACTTCTGTCACACATCTAGAATCTGTACGAGTACATTGCTACTTGTCCTTTTTGGGAATTTATATATATATATATATATATATATATATATATATATATATATATAATATATGGTTTTATGCGCAGTCGCCAGATAAACCTAGCACAAGGCGACTTTTCCTCCTTCCCCGCAGTTGTGACTTCATGGTAGCTGAACGACCGGAGAATAAAGTGCTTGAGACAACTTTTATAGTCTCACTTTATAAGTAATTCATTAAACATTTACAAATAGAGTAATTACACTTTTTTTATTCTAATGGGAAGGTTCGCGTAAAAGATTAGAATAGTGTGAATATTCAAATCGTGGATGGTGTAATTTAAAAATAAATTTGTTTGTAAATGTTGAAAAAAATAACATGTTTTTGATGTTTTCAAAAATTGTTTTACATATGAAGTTATTGTCTTATGTATTTAGTTTGAAGCTCATTGGAAAGAACATGTTACGGTCTTCCAGACGGTGTTAGGATTGAAACTCTATGATAATATATTTAGAACGCTAAGAAACTAATTTATGTAAAAATCGTTCAAAATGAAACTTCAATATTTAATATTTCAAAAACTAGTTGAATAAAATATTGCTCCGGGGTACAATGTCGAACGAACTGAATTACCCCTGTACTAAAATTAGTAGCGGTCTGTAACTTGGATTTTCCGCTTATACGAACACATACGAACATAGGCGCCGAGTTTTCAAAATCTCAGGGGGGGCACAATCCGATAAAGTTATATACAAGATTCACAAAGTCGATAAATACATAACAACTTGCAAGCCGCCTTGAAGAAAGCAAGCATATGTCAGTTAGGTTCCTACAATTGGTTCGAGGTCATTTTAAGCCCCTACTTTAGGCCAAAAGAACAGTATACGCCCTTAACAACCGCCAAGAACGAACTGCCCAACGAACGGCAGTAGTTGTTGTTAAGAGTGCATACTGTTATTTTGGCCTGAAGAAGGGGGATTATAATGCCATCGAAGCAACTGTAGTAACCTAACTGACATACATATGCTTTCCTCAAGGAAATTTTGTAAGTTATTGTCTTACAAGCAGCAGTTTTGGAGTCAGATAACCGAGAAGCTACGTCACGGGGATTGTACTCGGAGGACCCAAGTTCGATTTCCGGCTTTGCCTAAACTGTCCCCGTGTACGAGCACGTTAAATTTGTGGGTTTGAAAGTCCTTCCGAGCTATTGGTAACAAAGGAAGGAGGGTCGGTCCCTGTGGATGTCGCCCCCACTGGTTTCCAATCTAAATTAGATGTCATTGTCTCGGCGGTCTAAACAGACATCTTACACTTTCGGGTAGGTCGACGGGCTGGGTCGAAAGAAAGATATCAGCAGTTTTATTTATTGTACGATAAATATTTTTAATCTTTTTAGGCCTATTTATATTTGTAAGCTAGGAGTTGATTAGGAAAATCCATATAGTTACTATGCATCAATATTATAATATATAATAATTACAATGGATTTTAATATAAGAATTAAGTAGTAGCAAAGCTGTTAATTAATCAAAAAAAAAAACCCCTGAAAGTTAATACAAGTTAACGCTTAATATCAACTCTTAAATACCTATCAGTTGATTTTGACACAATAAATTAAAACAATGAATCCAGCAATAATACAAAAGTATCCAAACACTACTGTCTATATTTAAATATTTTTAAATTAAATATGTATATAAAGTGATCATCACTATAACCACACATTCAGCTAAATTAAAATTTTTTTAAAATAAATCAATTTATAAAAAAAAAATCTCATAAATAATATTTTTATGCAAAATTTGGATGACATGTTAGTTGACAGTTCTTATCACAACTAAAACTTTAATATTTTTATCATAGGAGTGGGCTGAGTATGCCTAGTGGGTGGGGGGAGGGTGTAGCACCCTCTGGCCCTTGCCTGACTACGGTGCTGTACCAAACGTCCCGTGCTCAGCAGGAACAAAACTACCCGCGGGGTTTGCAACTTCAAACGGAATGGGTGCCATCTGTAAAGACAGCACTGCCAGGCCCCCCACATCAAATTGTGGGACAGGGTACCAGGTAAAGGCGTGGGCCCCATGTAAATTAAAGGAGTGATTACCCCCCCCCCCCCCCCATATCCAACGCATTTTCGACAAACTTAACTGTAATAAAATACGTTTCGCTTAATCTTTTTAAATAATTTTAAATTGCATTCTCTAGTTACAAAATAGTAAAGCACAGCGGTAATAACAATCACTTAAAAAACAAAAAAAGTAAATGTATATTCATCAATAAAGTAAAAAAAAAAAAAAAGATCTATTCAAAATATCTTCCAATATCATTATTTGATCAACTTTTATTCCTATTGCCACTCTTTTAATAAAAGCAGGATAAGATATTTTGATTTTGTGTATCAATCGAATTTTCGTTTCAAAATCTCATGCAAAGTTTCTGGTTTTTGCGATAAACAATTTTTACTTTCCTTATATACATAGTATAATGTATAAGGAAAGTATTGTAACGAAGTCGAAAATTTGAATTCGAATTTTTAATGGGAGAGCACGTTTCAAGCATCCCTGATCACGAAGCGAACATTTTTGAGGTGATGTCTGTGTATGTGTGTCAGTGAGTCTGTGGAGATGATATCTCACGAACGAATGGAGCAATTCGAATGAAATTTGGTACAAAAATTACAATCCGAGAATAATGAATGTCTATTGTTTTTAAACACAATCGAATGTTCAGAACCTCCCTAAATTTTCGAGTGAAATTTTGAAAACATCATCAAAAAATCAAAACTTTTAATAAAGTTACTCAAATAGATATTTCTTATGTGATTTTCCCTCAGAAAACGATTGAGATAAACTTTAAAACGCTAGCATGAACCGTTCTCGAGATATTGTATATTTTTCAAATACATTTATCAAAAATCCCATAAATTAAAAAAAATATTTACTGTTGAGAAACATGTTCACTTTTCATATGTAATATCATGCGATAAATTGGGTGACATCATTTTCGTGGATCTGGCTTGTTCCATTCATGAGAAATGATACTTTGAGTAGTACTTTTGTATTTTAACGCCAATAGTTATTTATCTGCTACAAGAATAACCTATTTCTCCGTCCATAAAGCTTGGAGAAATTTTTGCGACTTTTTTAAATGTTGCCAAATTAACGAAAATCTCATCAAATGGATTAAAGTGACGCTAAACTATTTTTTTTTTTTTTTACAGTAAAAGTAGTAAATTCAGTGAATTATATTAAGGAGAGTCATGTGCTGTCCACATCAGATTTTTTAAAAATAAGCAATAGCAGTTTGGATCTTCTATATCAGCTGTTCTCTATTTCTGCACACCATAGAGATGTCAAACAGTTAATTTTATTTAATATAAGAAGGTGTGTATTCTGTAGTGGGAAATCTAAGCTGCGGACAGCAAAGGAATTTGATAGCTACTTCAGGACCCAGACAAATACGACTCGGCGAATTTTTTTTACTCGTATTAGTTTTTTAGTTATTTTATATTGAAGTTTTTATTTTAAGTATTTTAGTTATTTTATATCAAATCGGTTCTTTAGCGATCTAAAATTTTGTCACAGAGTTTCTATTTTAACATCATCGGAAAGATCGAATAACGTTCTTTCCAATGATATTTGAACGAATTGAACCAGTAGGACAATTCCTTATGTTTATTTATTTATTTTAAATACATCGAAATGTGTATATTTTAGATTATTTGATACTCAATTATGTGTGTATATCTTCGTATTCTAACGAAACATTTTTTTTAATTATTAGATTTAATTTTTGTGAATTTTCAAACAAACGCATAAAAATTAAAATTGTAGGTATCGTTGTTAAAGTGCATATCTATTTTTGTCTCAGGTAAATGTTTGAATGCATGCCAGTCAAAGCCTTGGAACTCACGGTGTGGTTTAAGCCACGTCTTCTCTCCTAGAGAAAGGATTCCATTTTGTTTCTTTTATTTATTTATTCTATTTTCCTGCTTTCCACGGTTGCGAAACGAAAAGAGGAAATGAATTGGAAAATGAGGCGGTTTGAAGGCGATATGGAAATTGAGTGGAACTGAGGGCCCGGGCAACGTATTAGCAGGTAATTTATTCTAGTAGTATATAAATATCCAACCGGAGAAGAAAAATGTCCTATTTGCATCCTACGATCTTCTGATATGATTAATTTTGTACTATGACAAATATCTCAGACCTATCTCCCTTAACTATCTTTAATTGTATGCTCAACAATACATCTGTTGTAAAAATTTCTTTAACTATTATGAGTTTTTCGATAATTTGGAAGAATCTACAACTTTTCTGTAAATTTTAATTATTTTATGTACTTCTTAGAGAACGATAAAATTATCCATAGATCCAATAACTAAAACATCTGATGTATCTAACATAAAACATTACCAGCAAATGAATATATTTTGATATCCATAAACAATAAAAACTTAGAACTTCCTTATGATTCGAATTCACTGCAAATAAATGGACACCGATTAAAATGAGTATACCTTGACACCGATTAAAATAAGTGTACCTAATCACGTGGAAATTGTTTAACTCTCTTGAGAGATATTACGCTCTTTGTGAAGAAAGTAAAATTTCTAATATCTCAATACATTTTCAATTTATTTCCGGTTGAAAGTACTTAAAGTATCCACCCAATTGATAATAAATATCATATTTAGCTTTTTATAATTTTTTAACACAGATAAAAATTTTTTTTATATCTAGACGACGGTAAATCCCGTAAATGTTGTCATTTGCTTTTTAAATTAAAAATTTCAATATTAAATAGCCATTTCTGTACATATATGGGTAACATTATTATTTTGTGTATTTTTAGTTTTAGAAATAAAAATTTGAAAAAGCCTTCTCTTGGTCTGACCTCACTGAAAATCAATAGGATTGTTATGTTTAGGCGATAAAATAATCGTACGACATTTTGTTTGATTATTTCAATTTGTTCGAAAGATATTATACTCCCAGATATTACTGAATTACTGGTTTTTTTTTTGGGTGTTTTGAATGACCAAATCCATCCGAGAGTTTTATACAAATTTCAAATACACAAATATTTTACAAGAATAATTTTACAAAACTATATAAAATTTTGATAAAATAAATAACGTTCATTCTAAGATCAAGATATTAAAGCAATTAAAAATAATGCTGAATAAATTATAAGAATTAATTTAAACATACTTTAATATCAACCCCTATGCTAAACACTATTTTAATTACAAATAATTAATTTAAGCATTTATATGAGTGATAAAATATTACCGACAAATAAATTTTCACCTCCTTATGCTGAGATCTCATCAACACAAACGGAGCAACTTTATTTTCATAGGACCTATTCACATGAGCTTAGAAACATTCTGCTAGATAAAAGGTCTTTCAAAGGTGACCCCAGGATGATATACATTATACAACACTCTGCCTTCAGGCATCTATCCAGAATGTCCTCCAGAACCGCAAAAGAGAGGTCCGTAGACTGGACACCCTGATGTGTGAATTGCTTTCGGACAAGATCTTATCTGCATGGGAGTGGAAAAGCCCCCTCTAGACAAAGAGATGACCACAGTGCTCACTCTCTGTGATATATCTTTTTTTTCTTGTCATCAGTTTAGTACTTGTAAATTTCGGAAGCTAAATAACAAACAATTATTTTTATTGCCTTTGGAACCAAAGAGGACTCTTTGTTGGGAACTGATGCCTTGTAAAGGCCTCCCTTCAAAGTCGAGCAATTTATGGGAAGTATTTATTATTTTCTCACGCGGTTTTCGGATTCCTTATTGATGAGATAGCGTACAGTATTGTGGCAATTAATTGAGAAATGTCATTTTTTTCGTTTTATCACACGTAAGCTTAGGAAGAAGCACTCCAAATTAGCTCAGAGTTCAAATTGCAGTTATTATCAAAGTAGCAGGTGTTCGTATGCACCTGGTAAGTAGCAGGTGTTCAAATTCCTCCGCCAGGTGGCAGGTGTTCCGCAGTGGTAGTTTCTCAGTTGTTGCGGGGCTCATTAGCGTCATGGATATCAGCGCGGAAACACGTGCTAAGGTGATTGCGCTTAGAGAACACACTTCTAAGACGTTCGAGGAAATAGGTAAAATATGTGGAGTGAGTACAGCAAGTGTCGGGAGGATCTGGAAGCGGTTTCAGGAAACAGGAAATGCTGAAACCAACCGCTCTGGAAGATGCGGCCGAAAAAGATCAACTTCGACTCGTGACGACAAAACTTTACATCGAATGAGTGTTAAAAATCCTCGATTAACCAGTTTTGACCTGTCTAAGTCCATGGTGGCAGCTGGTGTTGAAATTGCACCTTCAACAGTGCGATACAGGCTGTTGGAACGCGGACGGAGAGCACGTCGACCGTGCAAGAAGCAGCTTCTGACGCTTCGCATGAAGAAAAAAAGGTTGGAATGGGCACGGAAATACAAAACATGGACTGAGAAGGACTGGGAGAAAGTTCTCTTTTCTGACGAAACACATTTTGTGGTTCAGGGATTTAGATCTATGTTCGTGAGAAGGAGCCAAGGAGAACCTCTCAATCAGCACCACATCAATCAAGCACCCAAACATCCGCCCAAAAAGATGTTTTGGGGTTGTTTCAGCGTTTTGGGGACAGAATCTCTTGTTCCCGTAGAGGGAATGATGAACAGTGCCAGTTACGAAGTCATATTGACCCGAAAAGTGCTTCCAACCATGGCTAAACTGTGGCCGAACGGAGATTGCGTTTTCCAACAAGACAGCGCGCAATGTCACACTTCGAAGCGAATCAAAAATTTCTGCTCAAAATAAAATATTACCGTTCTCGATTGGCCCGGGAATTCACCAGACTTGAATTCCATAGAAAATTTGAGGGCTATTGTCAAAAAACGGCTTCACAAATTTGACTGTACGACGATGGACAAGCTAATTTCGGCCGTTATTGACATATGGTTCAGAGACGTTGAAATTAAAACTACATGTGCTAGTCTAGTACATTCCAAGCCGAAACGTGTCTGTGATGTTATAAAGTCTCGGGGAGGTCATATCACTTATTAGTTTTAAATGTATCCATAGAAAACTTGAATAAAACTGAATTTTATAAAAAAAAATGCATTTCTCAATTAATTGCCACAATACTGTACAAGGCATCTTCTTTGTACGTTAAGGGCCCCTGTCTTTTTTTTCTTTTCACTTTTTTGCAACAAATGTGGAATCAAAGAATAGAACAAGTTCCCTAATGTATCCCATGTTTAATTTCAACAACTCTTAGGGTTTTTTTTATTGTTTTAAAAATCTTGCGTTTGCTTTCTATCTATTCTACACTTGTAATTTTATAATTGCACAAAATATGCGATATTGTATCATAAAAGAATTTTTATTATACATTCATATGCACAAACATTAAACATTTTTTTCTCCCGGCACTTTTACGGACCCCTATCGTCCCAGTACCATGGTCCCAACTGACCCTCCCCCCTTTGTGGGGGCCCTGCTAATTTATATTTGTAATTTTATAATTATACATAATACGTAAATTTCAAAACCTTCAATTAATTTAGAAAAATAATTATATATTCATACACAAATGTATAAAAATTTTTATCCTCAACAATATTCACGGGCCCCTAACAATCGCCGGGCCCCAGTACTGTAGTACCAACTGACCCCCCCTTTATGGGGGCCCTGAGCACTGGTATATAGGATCCAGGAGTAATTACAGATAAGATCTCTTTAGGTAGACAAAATAAGTCATCTCTACTTCGTTGTAATCATTTATAGTTATTACTGGAGGGAAACAGCTATTTTTTGGAAATGCCAATAACATGGCTGTAAATATCCATTTCTCTTTGAATTAGGCGGTCAGTCGAAAAAGTTCTGGTAACCAGGTGTTTTTGTCATTAGCGTAAACATGTTTCCTGGGAGTAAAGATGAGCTTGGTTTGTGTGCGAGATAGTTTAGGGAGCTATGGTAAGGAAGATGTGAGCAAGACTGAACGGAAATGTGACATTTACGTTGATAGGATTTTCTTTCAATTATTTTTATGTTTAAAAAAATTTCATTTTTTGGTATTTAGTAAAATATGAAGTTAGAAAAAAATATTGAATTCAGCGGGGGCTCGTGCCCCTCTGCCCCCCCGTAGTCGGCGCCTATGCATACGAACATTACGAGCTTACATACGACCAGACATTTCCTTTTATTATTATTGATACTTCGATTTAGTTCTTTATATTTTAATATCCAATTTTTGTGTTTGACCATGTCTTCTCTATCCCTGCTGTTATATTCACGATGTTTTGATTTAATTGTTTTATGTTTGACCTTGTCTCCATCCTTGCAGTTAATTAGAATTTCCCTTTTGATCCAGATTCATGGCAGGAAGTCTAAAATAATTTAAAGATAAAACAAATCGTATGAGCTTTCTCTTTGTGCCGATAGATGGCACCACAGAATAAAAATATGTTATAGAAAAAAAATAGCGAACTGAGTTTCTTGTGAAATTTGTAGAATTCTTAGTCTCAAGTAATACATTTTTAGCTGAAATACAGAAGAGTTAAAAGGTGTGTAAATTTAAAGTTGTTTGAATATGTTGAAGAGTAAATTAAATTTGGTTCTTATTCTAGGTAGGGAGTCTTGATGGGCTCTCTAATTTTAGGTACTTCATCACAGGCAAGCTAATGTTAGTTTAGGCAGGAAGTTTCCCTGCTTGGATCCTGTAAATAGAAGTCGGTTTAGTTTTCATAATTTCAGTTGCAATGTAGGGTGTCAGCATGAGAGCCAAAAAACTCCAGGGAGGAGGTGGAGGCAAAGACCGGATAATACGTACAATAGCGATTGGTTTGATATTGATGCCCACTATCAATGTTTCTTATGACCCTTAATTTCCGGGAAGGGGGGGGGGGAATTGCCCCCTTACCCACGCATATGGGTGTCCATGGATGCCAGTATACATTCGACAAATCACTGCAATTGTTAATACCCAGGCCCACTACTTTTGGGGGTGTTTAGTACCCCAATATCCCCAAGCTCCGAATGATGCTGCATTAAAAAAAAAAAAAAAAAGAAAGATCAATCATGCATAAAGCATTGATTATGAAACACTTTCCAACTTCAATGCAATTTCATTCAAACATATCTAAAATCCGATGCATTCCTGGGTAATATTTTAAAAATTATCACAATACTACATTAATTTATTATATTTGAAAACTTAAAAGTTCATCGAAAAAAATGAACTTCATTCAAATGACGTCAATTAAATATAACCTGGCTTTTCGGTAATGTTTTTAAAATTATCACAATACTACAATAATTTATTATATTTGAAAACTTCATCTAAAACAACTGAAATTTATTCAAATGACGCCATCAAAATATAACACGCCTGGTTCTCTCTATAAAAGCAGCATTTCATTCATAAGCATTTTCCCATTTATTTCATTCATCACAATACTATAATAATTTATTTTATTTAAAAACTTAAGACCATGGAGCTACAAGTAATTAAACTCCATGCGTAAAACTCCATCTAAAAAAATCGTCCTTCTCTTTGTAAAATCAATGAATATTTCATTCATATCAGCTATGCAGACTCTATGAACTAAATAATTTTGCGTTAAAGAAATACAGCAATTCTTATACAACTCATTCTACATATTTTGCTGTTTACATTTTATATAAGTGAACAAGAAAGATCAATCATGCATAAGCATTGATTATGAAACACATTCCAACTGAAATGCAATTTCATTTAAAAATTTCTAAAATGTGATACATTCAGTGGTGATATCTTTTACATTATCACAGTGCTACAGTAATTTATTATACGTAAATATTTAAAACTGTATCGAAATATAAATCATCTGATTCTCTATGCAAAATCAATGAATATTTCATTCATATAACTTTTATTCCAGACTCCAGAGCTAAATAATTTGTGTGAAAAAAATTTAGCAATTCTTATGTAACTCACCTTACAATCGCTTGAGATATTTGCATTCTGCATAAGTTAATATTAGGCTTCGTTGAAGAAGTAATAAAAGTTTAGGGATCATTTAAAATCACAACTATTGTAATTGCATAGGCACGGAATTTAGATACATTGATAATACACAGATACACAGAAAATATGTGTGTGTGTGTGTGTGTGTGTGTGTGTATGTATTCAAAGTATTGGAATCGTGCCGAAGATCGGAACTCGAATTTTCGAAGGATCTACACGTTTTGGGACTTTTAGAACACGAAAAAACTATTTTTAGGAAGACGTCTGTGTGTGTAAGGTGTATCTGTGTATGTTTCTGTGTGTCTGCGAGGATATTACATCCACTCTATTGAAAAACTAATAGCCCGAATTTTATAAAATTTGGTAGGTATGTTTTTTGTGGGAAATCCTGATGTTCATTTGATTATAGTACGATTCGTAATAAAAGAATCGGCCTTCTTTGCGAAATGGCCGCTAGAAATTGCCTTTATCCACTCTAGCTAAAAACTAATGGAACAAATTTAACAAAATTTGGTGTATAATATTTCAATAACCTACAAGTGATTTATATACCAAATTTAACAAATTTTGGTATATAAATCATTTTTAGGTTATTCTAGTACGATTCGGGAAAAAGGAACGGGCTATTTTTGCGAAATGGCCCGCAAAAATCGTTAAATATAAAAATAAAAGACTACGTGTGCTCAATTATATCAATTAAATTCCTATTTTATACGTGATTTTTAACAACAAAAACAATAAGACTAACCCCATTACTCTAGCCGTTCTTGAGACATTCTAGTTTTTTCGCGTTTTCGCTACGCCACCTTTGGCAATAAGTCTAGCTATCAAATGAGAACCAAATTTAAGTTTAATGTGCAAATTCAATGTCATTTAAAATACTTATGGCTGTTATTTTGTGCAGATAAACTCATATTATTATTGAAGAAATAAAGAGAACGTGAATATGAGTCTGCAGGGAAAGACATGTGCTGCCCACATCAGAATTTTTAACAATATTACAACAATGATTTATAGAAATGAACGGGGATTATTTGCAGGCCATTTCGAAAAAAAATGTATGATCTATATTTAAAGATCCACCAAATTTTTGTAAAATAAAATGTTCAATAAATTTAAGCTGTGTACCAAATTTTAACTCCCTAGGACGTAGGAAAGTGCATTAAAAATGCCATCAAATAAGTATATCATGAAGAGGTATATAAAATAAAGAAAAAATGTTATCTACTAAACTTATTTTAAAATGTGTAGCCTCTCTCATATACAAAATGATTAAACTCTTGGAAAGATATTTATTACATAATATATCTCTTTTTTCTTTCTGGAGGATATCCCAAAAGTCAGAATTTAATTGAATTTGTTTTTTTCCCTATATTAAATAATTTTTAATTAAAAAACTACTTAATATATTTTATTGAAATTTTTTTTATATATTTTATGGGATAATGTGAATATTTCCTAAAAATTTCGAAGCAATTTGTGAATTTTAAATTTGCTTAAAAAATGTTTGAAAAATTAGGTCCCATAGGGTTCAATGTATTTCATTTTTTCACCCCGGGTTCAATAAAAATCTAATTGGGTGATATTATTTATTTATATTCCCATAGGTCCCACAGACCGTCTGAACAACATAGTGAAATTTCATTTTGATAAAGTCATTTTTACGGCAGTTATCGTGCTAACGGACAGACAGACAGACAGACAGAATGAACAAAGTCATAAACACTTTTCAACTTTGTTGTAAAGTGTTAAAAAATATGTACTTCCGTATAATTCTTTACATATTTTGATAAAATTTTTTGATATATTAAAAAATTATTCCAAAAATGTTTTCATTTATTTATTTATTTATTTATTTATTTATTTTTTTGCGTAACTTATGTATATTTAAACAAGAAAGATCAATCATGCTTAAAGCATTGATTATGAAACACTTTCCAACTTCAATGCAATTTTATTTAAACATGTCTAAAATGCAGTACATTCCTCGGTAATATTTTAAAACTTCTCAAAATACTACATTGATTTATTATATTTGAAAACTTAAACATTCATCGAAAAAAATGAACTTCATTCAAATGACGGCATTGAAATATAAATTGCCTGGTTTAAACATCTCTAAAATGTGATATATTACTCAGTAACAATTTTAGAATTATCATAATACCACGATAATTTATTATATTTAAAAACTTCATCGAAAACAACTGAAATTCATTCAAATGACGTCATAGAAAAAATAACACGCCTGGCTCTCTCTAAAAAAGCAGCATTTCATTCATAAATAATTTCCCATTCATGTCATTCATCACAATACTATAATAATTTATTTTATTTGAAAATTAAGACCATGGAGCTATAAGTAATTTAACTCTATGCTTAGAACTTCATCGCAAAAAATCGTCCTTCTCTCGGTAAAGTCAATGAATATTTCTTTCATATCAGCTATGCAGACTCCATGAGCTAAATTCTTTTGCATTAAAAAAATACAGCAATTCCTATACAACTCATCCTACATATTTTGCTGTTTACATTTCACATGAAAAATAGGCTTCGTTAGAGAAATAATCAAAGTTGGATGCGCATTTAAACTCAAATATATTGTCATTGCGTTGTTTCAGTATGTAGATGCACAGAATTTAAGCGAAAATAAAGAGGTTTTACGACGAATACAACACTCAATATGAATTAAAAAGAACTTTAAAAATGACGATTTTGAGACAAGATGGATGCCGTATTATATTTTGAAGTTGGTCACGTGATCGTTTCATATCATGGTCACGTGATCGCTTCATATAAGAGGTGTAATTATTATTTTAATTTTTATTTAAAAAACTACTGAATATATTTTGCTGAATTTTTTTTTATATATTTTATGGAAAAATTTGAATATTACCTAAAATTTTCGAAGCAATTTGTGAATTTTAAATCCGCTTAAAAAATGTTTGAAAAATTAGGTCCCATAGGGTTCAATGTATTTCATTTTTTCAACCCGGGTTCAATCCAAAACTAATTGGGTGATATTATTTATTTATATTCCCATAGGTCCTACAGACCGTCTGAACAACATACTAAAATTTCATTTTGATTAAGTCATTTTTACGGCAGTTATCGTGCTAACGGACAGGCAGACAGACAGACAGACAGAATGAACAAAGTCATAAACACTTTTCAACTTTGTTGTAAAGTGTTAATAAAGTGTTAATAAAATGGATGATTATGCATGTGTGTACGCAGGGCTTGACTGGTTTTGGGGTCCCCTGTTACAAATTTTCAGAAATTTATGTGTACTCTCAATAGTAAATAAATGTTTAAAGTAAATAGAAAATGTTAAAACAGCGATTTACATGCGGTAATCACATAAATATAGATTTAAATTAAAATCACAGTAAAATATTTTAACACATACACACAAAAAAAATTGCTTTGATTTTCTTTTATATTTCTCCTATCTTATATGTTTAAGAAACGTTTTAAAATAGTAAACTCGGAACCGTTGTAAACTTTCGCAATAAACTAGGGGACCGAGAGCGGTGGCTAGTCCGAAAGCCAGGTTCTGCATGTGTGGAGGGAGAACCTTAGTGCACTACTGCCATATAGGATAGGCAAAGTAAGCAAATGTTGGGGACCCGCGAAGCTCTGGGGGCCCATCTTCCGTTCTCAATGTACATTTTATTGCTATATTGGTTTTATGTGAAGAGGGGGGGGGGGTCTAGAATTTATTTTTGCCTAGGAGACAAGACAAGGTTTAAAGCGGCTATATCTCAGTGGTGTGAAGTGGTACAAAAAGCAGGCATGCGGTTCCTTTTTTAACATGGGCGCCCATAGAAATTTATCCAGGGGAGGGGGAGCAAACCACTGACGTCAGTGGGGCAAACTCGAGTATAAGATGTGAAATATCGACTAGCTTGATGCTCCTTAGTTTGTACCTAAGTTCTCTAAGTAACAAGTCTTTTTGCTTCACGATTTCCCTCAAGTCGAGGTCTTCCGCTTCCTTCTCTGGTGACCCCAATGCAAACGCATTCGTAGGGTGAGACATCAATTCCCCATATTCAATCGGGAATTTGTTTTCCATTAACTCCTTTATGGATTTTTCCAAGATCACATTTTTCTCCTTAAGGGACCTAATGATACGATCTTTCTCCCGGTTCAGCCCGTAGAGCTGATGCTCACCTTTGCGACTTTGAACATTCGGTGTGAAGGGAGGGGGTTCAAGTTCCTCCTCTTGCACTCCTCTATTGGCGTCTATGATTTTGGAGCGACGTAATTAAACCATGTCAAAAGTTACGTAGCGTAACATTAATCTCGACGCTACCGCAGGATTTAATTTTGCTCCCCCCCCCCTTTGAAACTATTTTCATGATGTTTACAATTAGCTGTAGCAAGAGTTATTATTATTAGTTTCCACAAGGAGACGTTGAATATAAAATATGTATTGGGAAAGACCTGTGACTACGAATTCAAGTTTTCGACAAATGTACTCGTTTGGGCACCACAGAACATGAATCGAACGTTTTTCAGATTATGCTCGTGCGTGTTTGTGGGAATGTGAAGGGTATGATATTTCAGAAACGAAAGTTAGTAGAATTATAGCATTTCGTTGAAAGAAAATCTATTTGATTTTGAATAAATCAATATCTCGAAAAGTCATATTTATAAAGGGAAAATGCGAAAATAGCTGTCATGAAGTATAAAAAGTAAGCATCGTGCCCTTATTTGAGATATCAGTATCTGTGTCCTACTAGTTTTCTTCAGTACGGAGTAGCCAGACGATACCTGTAATGGCTGCAAGAAAATTTGCCATGCTTCACAATATTACGACCTTTTGCGGAGACCAACGAATTCAGCCTTTTCACGTCGGCATTAAATTTCATAAATATTGACATTAGGATGCTATAAGAAAGGTTATACTCACAGAACCCGCCTAGAGGGATCGTTTCTAAAGCTGAAGTCGTGCACCCATTGTAGATATCAGTATTCATGCACAGAGTTCGAGCTTTTTAGCTCTCTTCAATGGAAGCTTTCGTCGCTCTCTTTTCTCCCTTTAGCACAAGTTTTTTAGCTTTTTTTCGGCTAAGCCATATTGAAGTGAAATAAAAGCCCGGTACCAGTCTAAGGATGCTGGTATCTGCAATGGGAGTGCAATGCTATTAATTGTTACCTTAGAAAACGAATAAAGTTTGTTGTGGGTTGCTGACATCATGTACCATTCGTAATATTAGTTTTTTGGATGATATTAAAATAAAATCATATCCGTAAATTGTTTAAAAAAAAAAAAAAAAAAAAAAAAAGTAATATTCTTTGAAACTGGAACCTTGAACTGTCGTCACGTCATTTACGTACGCGATTTTTTACGAACTTGTTCTCGGCTCCCATTACAGAAAAAACTGAAACTCAGCACACGGTTTCATCTCGTGGAACATTTTTATCTATCAGATTTTGTGGTCATTTCGTTTCTTCGTTATGTCATTTAATACGCCATATTTGACGGACTCGTTCTCGGTTCCCAGATCAAGTAGAGAACTGAAAAGCGGCACACAGTCTCATCTCGTGGAAATTTTTATCTATATTAAATGTTCACGTCATTACATTGCGTCGTTACATCATTTACATGACTGTGTTTCTGCTCTTTTCATATATTTTCTTTGCAATCGCTTTTCAATTTCTTCAAATGACATGTTCGCCTGGTTCTAATGCGTACTACACAGGTTTGAATGTAAATTACTTAAAAAGGAAAATAATAATAATTAATAATAATAATAAAAAATAAATAAAAATATAAAATAAATAAAAAGTAAAAAATATAGCTTGAGAAAAATTAAATTTTTCAATGTTCTCCTTCACAAAACACTGGCTCACGGAAATTTGAATAAGAAAATTTAATTGCAAACGAAATTGAGACATATTGGGATGTAGGCAGATTCAATTAAAAAAAAATATGAAGACCCCCTTCATATTGTTACGATATATCCTCTCGAATCGTGGAGGAACTCTCAGGATACAGGACACAAAAATGAGTCCGAATTTCTAGATAACTAACGCTTTTACTTAAAATCACCAATAAGTGTAAACAAGAACAATTTACTGTTTATATCACTATAGCTATATTACAATATCACAAAACAACTGTCAAGTACAATAAAGCAGCAATAAAATGCTCAACTATTTCACAAACTAGCAGAATCAGTTTTCAAAACATTGACGTATTTGAGAATCCAATTTGGCTCGTATGACGTCAACTCTGTTCAAATGAACGATGACTTTCTTATATACTCTCTATAGAAATTTCTAGGAAGAGGGTGTATCATCGGAGCTAGTGAATATATCTAGAAAGTTCCACTGGATTAGGGAACACGCTCCAAATAACCAAGTTGGCGATATTTTGCCAAATCTGGCATAAAGGCCTTAAAAATACCGCCAAATTTTGGCAATCATACTTGCACGAAATAGCAGTGGTTTACGTGGTAAGAATGGCTGAAAAAGTGTTTTCTCCTTCCGGGAAGCAATACCCTGTGAAGCACTGTACACATTCGTAACAATGTCCCCTCCTTAAGAATGCACATTCCGTGTAATATCAACATACTGTGGTCCATAATACGGGGTTAACCTGTCGATATGGTTGGCTTAGTTGAAGATGATTTCTGAATTTGATAAATAACACTATCTATCCTCTTCATTCTGGTGTAGAGACCTTCTCAGTTGTGCTGTAGTTTCAGCGAAAATTCCGTTTCGTCACCGAGGGTTCAACAGCTCCACTTTGCCGCCTTCCTGGAATTATTAGTTTTAATGTCGTACCTGATCTTCATTCTGTTGGTAACAATGTTGATCCTTTTACCAGTGAAACAATGAACTTCCCACAACCGTGCCTGTAGGTCTTCAACATATTCACCAGGCGATGAAGGAGCATAGTATGATCGTCTAAACATCTGATCAGACGGTAGTTGCAAATCCTGACCAAACAGCATTTTTGATAGAGAAAGTCCAGTCGATTCGTTTACATTACTTCTGTAAGCCAGCATATAAAGGAAGATGACTGTCCTAATCTTGCTGGTTTCTGAATACGAATATAGAGATATGATTAAATATCGTTCTGTTGAATTTTTCTACCATATCGTCTGATTGAGGACGAAGAGGAGAGGGTTAGTTCGAGTTTTGTCCATTTCGAGTAGTTTGCACAGTCCCGTGAACATGCCAGAGTTAAAGTACGTCTCTTGGTCAGAAAAGATGAGCGAGGGAACTTTGTAACGGCATATCCAGTTCCGGGGTAGATCTTCACTGGTAGTTGTAGACTCTTGTCAGGGATTGCGTAGGTTTCTGGCCATTTTGTGAAAGAGTTCATTACTGCTAGGATGTATTTTTTATTGTCTAAAGTCCGTGGTAGTGTCCCCAAAATGTTGACTGAAATTCTTTCTAAAGGAGCTCTGACATTGTAACATTGAAGAGGTCCATGTGTCTTCTTCTTCGTTCCCTTCAGAGCGCCGCATTCAGTGTATTTTTTGCACCAGCGCTCAATATCAGACCTTGCATTGCACCAGATGAAGCGTTTATGAACTTTGTTCAGCGTCTTGCTAATGATAAAATGTCCTCCAGTAGGGATGTCATGTATTTCTTTTAGTATGCTGGACACGCAGGAATGAGGGAGCAGCAATTGCCACCTGCTGCTCTTTAAATCGCCACTCTCCCATTTACGGTATACTACTCTGTTCCTCGAGTGCATAGGATCCCACAATATCATGTATACCTTTTCGTTTCAAGTAAGGAACAGGAAATTTCTTGCCAAATTGGCCTCTCATTCGCTTGCTCTTTGTGGATCAGGATTGACTAGACATCGCTACCTTCGCTTTGTGCTCAAGAAAATTCTTCATTCCAAGGATCAGATGGTAAACTTGAACCCTGGTCGGTGATAACTTGCCGGATAGTCGCTGAAATCTTACTTCCAAACTTTATTTCTGCATGAGAGCAATGTGCACAGTTCAAAGAGCAAGGTCTTCTGGATCAGCATTTCCATGAAATGATCCCTAGCGATATCGAATATCCATGCTTTATTCCTGAAGTCGCTGAATCCATCTTGGGACCTACCCTTCAGGGTTCTTATGTTCTTAAAACTGAGAGAAAACCCATAGCACCGTGATTAGTCCACAACAGGAATTTCTTTCCATAGAGATAATGATGGAAATGATCTACAGATTTAACATTCGTCAATATATTTTTCCTTGTTACGCAATAATTTTTTTTCAGGCTTCTACAAGCATTTGTTAAAATATGAGATTACCCGATCCCGTCCTCTAAATTCTTGGGGGTGAACTGCTCCTATCCCTTATTTATTGGCATCGGTATCGAGTATAAAATTCTCCGTTGATTGAGGATATGCTAGAATGGAAGTTGAAATTAGCATTTCCTTAAGCCGATTGAAGGCGTCTTCACATTCCGCTGTCCATTCAAATTTCTTGTCTCCTTCCGTTAATCGATGAAAGGGTCTGGCAATGTTTGAGAAGTTCTTTAGAAACTGGCGGTAATAGGTGCACAGGCCGAGGAAAATCCTTAGTTGATGAACATCCTGCGGTCTGCATTCTTTGACACAATTGATTTTGTCATGATCGGTCCTTACACCCTCCTCAGAAATAATATGTCCCAAATAAGTGACTTCCTTCCCGAATAATTTGAAGGATTTAGCTTTAAATTAGTGCTCTGCAGTTTTTTAAATACCCGCCTAAGATTTTTTAGATGTTTATTAAATGGTCATCCAACAATAATTCCAAATAGACGAGGCAGGATTCACATGGGAGTACCTTCAGCACCGTCTCCATTAGACGTTCGAATGTTGCGGGTGTATGACAAAGTCCGAAAGGTATCATCTTAAACTGCCAAAGTTCTTATCCGGTGATAAACTCTATGTTTTCTCGATCATTATGATGAATTTCCATTTGCCAGTTGTCACTCTTGAGATTTAGAGTAAAAAACCACTTATTTCCTGACAGAATGTCTAAAGCGTCGCAAATTCTTGGCAGTAGGTAGTCTTTCTTTATCACAGAGTCGTCTATAGGCTTTATAGTCGACGCAACCATCTTTTTTCTTCATTAAAATGATTGGTGAAGCCCAAGATCTTAATGATGGTTCGATCTTGTCGCTTTCCTGCATGTATTTTAAAAGCTTGTCTACCACTTCTTTCTTAGCGAGTGGAAATCTTCGTTGAGCTTGTTTAATCGGAAACAGGTTAACTGTGTCGATTCTATGTCGAGCTAGCCCTGAGCGTCCAATGTCTTTTTTAAGCAATCGAGAAGATTTCACTGAATCTCGAAATGAGGAGGTGACTTTTAGATGCCTCCTGTTCTGCCTGATTTAACACAAAATAGCAGAATCAGTTTTCGAACCATTGACGTATCTCACACTTCAATTTTGCTCGATTGAGTTAATAAACTTCAATTTGTTTTTTCTCTCGAAGCCAGGGGACAATCCGAATCCAGAATCAGATAATGTTGATTAATATTTACGAGTATTTACAATTATTTTCTGTGAAATAAATTGGAATCGTAAATCATTTAAAGTATTTTTCTTGATTATTTATGTTTCTGCAGTGGATCTGTACGCTCACAGAGTCTGTTCCGTATGACCTGTGTCGACACAACTGTTCCACTGCGCACCAAAATGTCCCTGAGAAGCTCCGAAGTATTGTTAGATCGGTGGTACATTTTTCAGGTATCAGAATTCTGGGGAATTGTTGACCGTCGTCGACCGCACTGTTGCTTATGTCTGCGGAAGCAATTCTTAACACAACTGCTCCCAATTTGACATGCAATTTCTCTAGAAGATAGGCCTTGATGACGAAGCGCAACAGTTTTTAAGCGATCAGAAGATGAAATTGTATTCCAAGGTATCTTTTCTAGAACGTAAGCAGCATCAAATATTCATTCATATCAAAACGGGAGTTCCACTTTTAAAAGCTGATAGCTGGATATATTTATCGGTTCTTTTTCACTGAATGAGCTTTTTATAAAGATATCTATTTTATATGCCAGTCCCAATGCCCAATCTGCACCAAGAGCGATAGCAAGGTGGTTGATGTAAGCATAGTTTTTTTTATCAACTATTTTATTTCATTGCAGTTTTCCATGCGAGTACTTTTACTTTCCCTGCAATACATGGTAATGTATAAGGAAAGTATTGGAATCATGTCGAAAATCGCAACTCGAGTTTTCGACGGATCTACACGTTTCGATACCTCTAGAATACGAAAACACTATTTTTAGCGTGACGTCTGTGTGTGTGTGTCTGTCTGTCTGTGTGTCTGTGCAATGTATGTATCCACTCTAACTCAATAACTAATGGACCGAATTTCATAAAATTTGGTAGGTAAGTCACTTGGATATGACCATGGTGCTGATTAATTTTTGGTACTATTCGGAATAAAACAACCCACCTTTTTTTGCGAAATAGCCCTAAAAAATTGCCTGTATCCACTGTAACTCAAAAACTAATTCATTAAATATTACAAAATTTGGTACATAAGTCACTTGTAGGTCACCATGGTGCTGATTAGATTTTGATACGATTCGGAAAAGAACAACCTGCCTTTTTTCCGAAATGGCCCTCAAAAATTGTATATTTCCACTTTAACTCAACTAATCGGCTAAATTTTATAAAATTTGGTAGATAAGTCACTTGCGGTCGACTCTGGTGTTGATTAGATTTTGGTACGATTCGGAAAAGAACAACCTGCCTTTTTTTACGAAATGGCCCTCAAAAAGTGTATATTTCCATCCAAACTCAACTAATCGACTAAATTTCATAAAATTTGACAGATATGTCACTTGTAGTCGACCCTGGTGCTGATTAGATTTTGGTACGATTCGGAAAAGAACAACCTGCCTTTTTTTTAGGAAATGGTCCGCAAAAATTTCATGATCCATTCTAGCTAAAATACTAATTGACAAAATTTCACAAAATCTGGTAGATAAGTTACTTGTGGGATACTCTGGTGCTGATTAGATTTTGGTACAATTCGGAGAAGAACAACCTGCCTTTTTTTATGAAATGGCCTGCAAAAATCGCCAAAATCTAAAAAAAAAGAGACTATGTATGCTCAAATATATCAATTAAATTCGTGTTTTATACGCAATTTTTGACGAGGAAAAGACTATAACACACTCCATTATGCAGGCCAACGGCCGTACCGTGCTGAAAACACCGGTTCTCGTTAGATCACCGAAGTCAAGCAGCATCGGGCGCGGTTAGTACTTGGTGGGTGACCACCTCGGAACGCCGAGTGCTGTTGGCCATCTCGGGTGCGGTATCCCCGTGGTTTGCGCGCTAGATTTGCACGCTGCCACATATGCCGCCGTGTTCATGCGGAGTACGATCACGTTAAACATGTGGGTCCGTAAGTCCTTCCGAGAGGTTGGTGGTAGGGGAAGGAGGGTACGGTCCCTGTGGATGCCTCCCCCACTGGGTTCCGGTCTAAATTGGGTGGCACTTCCCGGCCGTCCATACAGTTACCTTACACCTTTCTGGTAGGTCGGACGGTCTGGGTCATCAACATCAACACTCCATTATGCTTTAGGACTAACCGTTCTCAAGATATTTGAGATTTCTTGCATTTTTGTTACGCCGATTTCGGGAAAATGTCCAATTACCAAATAAAAACGAAAATTGAATTAAAAATGCAAATTTAGTGCTATTTGGTGCAATTAAACTCAATCTAACGAATTATTAAAGAAATAAAGAAAATATGAATTTGAGTCTGCAGGGAAAGTCATGTGCTGCCCACATCAGATTTTTTCTTTTGATTTCACTGATTGGGCTTAGTGAATAAAATATCCATTATAATTAGATCATTTTTACACACTTAATTTTTCTATATTACTATCGTATAATATTATCATACTGTTTTAATATTTAAAGAAAATAGTGTAAAATTTGTATTTATACAAAATGTAAGATAGCTTTATGATTTGGTTATGAGCCGCTATCTTAAATCTCTTGAAATTCTACGGATGATTAGACACCTAGTAAGACTTTGTCGCCGATATGGGCGGATAAAAGGTTGCATTGTATAAGGGCCGGGAAAATTCGGGTGCCCCAGACGAATAATAGTTTATAAAAAAGGTCAATAACTTGTAAAACTGGGGGTGATAGGGCGTATTTGTTGCAGAGGTGTCCGAAAATGCTGTCGGAGGCACTAAACAAGAATACTTCACATTTCTTAATAATAATAGAAGGGATACTCGTTACGCTCGCCAACTTCCGTAACTCACGTTGCGATTCGGGGCTTTATCACCTACTCTCTGGCGCTCGATGAGTCGCTTCGTCAGCTCTGTCGTGCAGTTTATTACGTAGGTGTAATACACCCGTTGGGGGGGGGGGGGTCCAACCTTTGTCACTGAAACTCACTAATCTATGGAGCTTGTTTTGCGACCTCTTTCTTCTTGGAGGGTTCACGAGGAAGTACATTCTTCTCTTGTGAGCAGGTATGTACAGTTTAATTTTTTATTTTGTTTCAATTCTACCCGCGCACACGACTGCCCTCATGTTTCCTCGACTCGACCAATTAAATCTTTGCCTATATTGAAAAAATTTTTTCACTTCAGATGTGCATAAAAAATAGAATAACTCAAAAACTAAACCTAAGTTAAAAAAATCTGATGTGGGCAGCACATGACTTTCCCTGCAGTTTTATATCCACGTTCTCTTTATTTTAATTAAATTTAATTCACTTTTAATTCAATTTTCGTTCTCATTTGGTAACTGGACTTATTTTCAAAGGTGACATAGAAAAAATAAGAAAAGACTAAAATATCTCGAGAACAGTTAGTCCTAATGTAATGGGGTTGGTTTTATTCTTTTCTCCGTTAAATATTACGTATAAAACAAGCATTTAATGGATATATTTGAGTATACGTAGTTTTTTTATTTTAGATTTTGATGATTTTTGCGGGCCATTTTGCAAAAAAAGGCAAGTTATTTTTTTCCGAATCGTACCAAAATCTAATAAGCACCAGGGTAATCCACAAGCGATTTATCTACCGAATTTTGTGAAATTCGGCTCATTAGTTTTTCAGCTAGCGTGGATACAGGCAATTTTTGCGGACCATTTTTCCAAAAAAAGGCGGGCTCTGTCTTTACGAACCCTACCAAAAACTAATTAGCACCAGGGTCTCACCCAAGTAACTTACCTACCAAATTTTATGAAATTCGGTTGGTTTTGAGTTAGAGTGGATACATACATTGCACAGACAGACACACGCACAGACAGACACACACACACAGACGTCACGCTAAAAATAGTTTTTGCGTATTCTAGGTCTCGAAATGAGTAGATCCGTCGAAAACTCGAGTTGTGATTTTTTGGTATGATTACAATATTTTCCCTATACATTAACATGTATTGCAGGGAAAGCAAAAATGGGCCCCGTTTTACAAAACTTCAACTATGTAGGTACATGCTTGCAAAAATCCGTTGTCCTGCTATTGTTACAGTTTGTCTGAGACGCGAGCTCTCAGCTTAAATATTCTTCCTTTGTCTTTGACATTAAATATCTCTTAAAGATTAAATCGAGAAACTGTTTATTTCAGCGTGTTCCTCTAACATTCCTCCACAAATGTACTAAATTTCCTATTTTGTATACTATCCCTTTCGCGACGGTTGGCACGCCCGCGTGCCGGCTACGAACTTGCATTCAAGGACGTACGGCACGCACTGGTGCCGGAGAGAACTTTACCCTAAAAGCCGAGTGGCACGTATCGGTGTTTCTACGTGGAACTTTTTTATTTGAATTTATTTGTCTACTAGATGGCGCTAAATGCCCGTGGAAGCAACTTAAATGTATTTTGTAGGTGCTTGACCTTGGCAGAAAAAGAATTCAATGAATTATTTCTCCATTTGGAGCGGGGAGGGGGCATGGTTCTGTAAAGTAAACAGACAGCTCACTTCTCGCAGCATAAACAATTTTATAATTGAGTTCCGGGTCTCGTTCTGATTTTAGTTTTTATTGATTTCGTTGCTGAATTAGAGGAATATAAGAGAGTATATTTGGAGGTGGGGGGGAGGGGGGTTAAAGGAATGTGCGACAGTGAAATGATTAGGCTATTTTGGATAAAAATATGGGAGGTTTGAGACTTTTTCTTTCTGTGGAAGAATATACGCGTATGGTAAACGAACCATAACGAAAGATCTGAATTCTTTGGAGTTTTTTTAACATACCTGGAATAAATCACAATATCATGCCGCCTAATTTAGATAGGGAACTTGATTTTTTTAGCATATTTTTTGATGATGAACTAGTAGAATTTATCGTAAAAGCAACTAATGAGTTTGTAAAGAAGAAATGGGAGAAATATCCCCTCTCTCCTTCCACATCGAAGACTCCACCTAAATGTATTTACACCTGTGACAGGAAATGTATTTACACCGTGACAGGAACTGAAATGTATTTTCACCTGTGACAATGTATGTACACCTGTGACAGGAAACGAATTTCGTGTGTTTCTCGCACTAGTAATTTTGACGAGCATTGTCAGAAAACCAAATCTTAAAATGTATTTTTCTAAGAATCCAATTATCAGTACTCCTTTTTATAATTCAGTTATGAGTCGCGATCGATTTATAGGAATATTACGTTACCTTCATTTTACTCTTGATAGTAATGCCCAAAAACTAGATAAATTGAAACCCGTGTTAGATGCATTAGTTTCAAAATTTAAATCTATATACACTCTTAGAAGAAATGTGTTCATTGGTGAATCTTTGTCCTCATGGAAAGGAAGGCTGGGATTTCGTCAATATATCCCCTCGAAAAGGTCCAGATATGGAATAAAAATATATAAATTGTCAGAATCGGAATCAGGCTATAAATGGAATTTCCTTGTGTATACTGGAAAGGACACGGAATTATCAAGCTCTGATGGTGGGTATGGAGAACGCGTTGTGAAAACATTTCTAAATAAACTTTCAGGAAAAGGATATACTTTGTATTTGGATATATTTTTTACCTCTCCTGTACTTGCAAAGTATTTGTTGTCTAAGAATACGCATATATGTGGTACAGTTTTAAAAAATCGGAAGGACATGCCAAAGAATAATCCATCTGTACCTAAAACATATATACACTAAAATTTTTAATATTTTGATAAAGAAAATTTATATAAAAATATACATCAAATAGAAAATAAGTATTTCCTTTCTTCCTGAAAAAAGTAGAATGCTGTGTTGAACGGGTGATTTTTAGTGAATTTTTTTTAGAGTTAGGCTTAGCGCAAAAAATTAGCCGTCTTTTGGGAAAAGTTCGGAAACAAAGCGCTCCGTCCTTTGGGCCACGGCGGTTTCGGAATGTCGCCGTCCCGAAAGGGCTATAGTTTTTTTGGTACGAGAGGGAGAAACTTGACGGACGCGAAATTCGCCAAACAACAGCGGCGGCGACATTAGCTATTTTTTTTAAACAGCCAGTTAGTTTTTCTCTCACACTATAACACCTTCTTTCAGTAAACTTGTACAACATATCTGTAAAATAAATACTTTGTTAGTAAACAGCATAGAAAGTTTGAATATGCTGTTTACCAACGAAGTATTTGTTTTCAGATTCTATCTCTCAGCAGTCAGATCGAAAAAGTTGTTTGTATTTTACATGATAGTTTTATTTGTTATTTTTTTAAAAGTAATGAAAACCAAAATCTTCTGTATCTATTTACTCATATCTAAACTTTTGGCCTTGACAATAAAAAAAAAATGATAGGAATATTATTATTGACATTAGCATAAAGAAATGACATTAGCAGCAAGAAGTGACTGACCGTAGGGAATGTGACTTCCAATGAATAATTCAGAGCTGATTCACTGCCGTCCAATACCTATATACAAACAAAAGCTACAGTTACATAATTTTCTTTAATATAAACATCTCTGTCAATATTTAAGAGCATAGACAAATCAAGAGTGCGTCGATGTAACGTAACTCCCGTTGTAGATTATCCGGTTCCAAAAGTCAAGCCTCTCCTCTGCTAGCCGTTTTCCAAGGTTGGTAGTATCAATAAAGCTTTTGGAGCTATAAAATGAAAGAATCCAGGATAGTTTGTAAATACAGAAATAAGTGTAAGTAACATTGTACAGTTTGTTTTTGTATTATCTTTTTCTATGAAATATATCAGTATATTTCTTTATATAGTTAAGAATGGTTAGTGTATTTATGAGTTTCTTATACATAGTGAGTACATACGTTTATTATATTTATGAGTTTTTTTATATATAGTGAGTACATGTTTATTATATTTATTACATCTGCATGAAAATGTGCATGATGTTGCCCTGGATTTAATGAAGGGATTCGTTGTATTCATTCATTCAATTTTTCACAAGTTTGTCCACGTTTTCAAAATACGAAAAGTATATATATTTTTAAAAATTCGCGAAAATTCTTTTATTGATAGTACAGATATCGTTAATATTTTTTTCAAGTTTGGCTTTTTTTGCCATTTTTGTGGGAAAATGATCTAGAGAAGTGATTTCTGAATCATTTCACGAGCTGAAAAAGTTCATGCAAGTTCACTCACTGATGCTGGATCTAATGCAAAAAATTGTTTTTTAAACCATCCCCCAAATTGAGTTATCTCCCGTGGAAACTAATAACTTTTGTTAAAATTCGAAAATTCGACCCCGTCGTAGTGAATGGTCGACAGGAGTTGATGTCTGCCGGTTCACGTTTTTCATGCATGGCCGTGGTGTACTTCCCTGCCCAAATTGTTCAGAATGCCAATCACACAACCTCCCACTACTTGATGCCCACTGAAAATAAGAAGCTTTCCATTTAGTCAAATGCACACATACTTCCATAGCAAATTTGAAAAACTTCAATATATCGTTGAGAAATTTGCATTTCTTAGGTTATGTGATACTTTATTTGCCGCATTCGAGAAACTAAGATTAGCATAATTCTATAATTTGGCAAAAAGTTGGGTATATATATATTCGCATTTTAATGAAGACATTTTTTTATTTCATAAGTAATTATTTTTTATTATCATTCTTTGAAACGGGCAAACCTGTAAGATTTTAGATGTTCCGCAATGAAGTTCCGTACATTTTTTGACCTGCCGACTGCGCATGCCCACCCACCATGTCTACAGGACCATAAGGGCAATACTTTCGGCAATTATTTTGTATATAATAATTACATTTGCTCGGTAACATAAAATGCCTCCAGGGGACAAAGCCCCCCCCCCTCCCCCGGATGTATAACTGAAAGAAACACTGGTGATGACATTCCAATTGCAATATTCTTTAATTTATCAGAAAAAGCACAACATTATGAAAGTCTCAGATAAGTTTAAACGTAGGGCCCCCTCAATTATAAATCCGCCATTTTTGGAGCCCATTTTAGTGGTTGAGGCCCTAGGTGTCCGCCTAGTCCACTTATTGGTATATCTGCTGCTGGTCGAAATTTCAAAAGGGCTTTAATTTTCATAAAAATTTCAAGTAATAAAACGTGTATATCTATCTTATTACAATGAATAAGAAAAAGAAAATGTGATCTGGACAGCACATGACTTTCTCTACATAATGCAATAACTTCCCAGGTAGCACAAATACGTAATTCTTACGTATCAAACATACGTAATCTTTACGTGTCAGGCCATACGTAATTATTACTCAAAAACGGTACGTTAGAATACGGTATACCAATCGTTATGAAAAAGGCTATTATTACGTATCCTTATATGTTATTATTACGTATATTCACATACGTTATTATTACGTATCCATATATGTGTTTATTACGTATTCACATACGTTATTACGTATATCCACATACGTTATTATTACGTATATCCACATACGTGTTTATTACGTATCACATGCGTGTATATTACGTATATCCACATACTTATTTATAACGTGTTCCCATACGTATTTATAATGTGTTCCCATACATATTTATATTGTGTTTCTACACGTATTTATTACGTGTTTATATTGTGTTTCTATACGTATTTATTACTTGTTTATATTGTGTTTCTGCACGTATTTATTACGTGTTTATATACATATTTATCACATATTGGACAACTCTACAGTATAGTGCATGTTGCAGACATGACATTTACAAAGTTTTATATGCATCTTTGTAACAAAAATATTGAGCTAGAAGAATATATTTTTACAATAGATGTCAATTTTTCAGATTGTGTTGATTTCAATAATGTACTTGAATTTATAAAATTTTTTTTATAAATTGAAGTACATATTAATATTGAAATCAACACAATCTGAAACAGTATCTTTAAAATTTAAAATGCATTAATCTAAGTCATTTTTTTACGAAGATACGATACATCAAATGTGTCATATATGCAAAATTCACAATACTATAGAATCACTCTGTTCATATGTAATATAATTTTTATTTTAATTAACACTTTACAACAAAGTTGAAAAGTGTTTATGACTTTGTTCATTCTGTCTGTCTGTCTGTCTGTCCGTTAGCACGATAACTGCCGCAAAAATGACTTAATCAAAATGAAATTTTAGTATGTTGTTCAGACGGTCTATAGGACCTATGGGAATATAAATGAATAATATCACCCAATTAGTTTTGAATTGAACCCGGGTTGAAAAAATGGAATACATTGAGCCCTATGGGACCTAATTCTTCAAGCATTTTTTAAGCACATTTAAAATTCACAAATTGCTTCGAAAATTTTAGGCAATATTCAAATTGTTCCATAAAATATATAAAAAAAAAATTCAGCGAAATATATTCAGTTGTTTTTTAAATAAAAATTTAAATAATAATAACACCTCTTATATGAAGCGATCACGTGTCCATGATATGAAACGATCACATGACCCACTTCAAAATGATATATGGCATCCATCTTGTGTCAAAATCGTGATTTTTAAAGTTCTTTTTAATTCATATTGAGTGTTGTATCCGTCCTAAAACTACTTTATTTTTGAATAAATTCTGTGCATCTACATACTGAAACAACGCAATGACAATATATTTCAGTTTAAATGCTCTTCCAAATTTGATTATTTCTACTATTAAGCCTATTTTTCACCTATGTAAAATGTAAACAGCAAAATATGTAGAATGAGTTGTATTAGAATCGCTGTAATTCTTTAACACAAAATCATTTAGTCCATGGAGTCTGCTTAGTTGATATGAATGAAATATTCATTGATTTTAGAAAGAGAAGGACGATATTTTTCGATGAAGTTACGCATTGAGTTTACTTACTTGTAGCTCAATGGTCTTAATTTTTAAATAAAATAAATTATTATAGTATTGTAATGAATGACATGAATGAGGGAATTATTTATGAATGAAATGTTGCTTTTATAGAGAGAGCCAGGCGTGTTATTTTTTTATGACGTCATTTGAATGAATTTCAGTTGTTTTCGATGAAGTTTTCAAATATAATAAATTATCGTAGTAATATGATAATTCTAAAATTATTACCGAGGAATGTATCACATTTTAGAGATGTTTAAACCAGGCAATTTATACTTTAATGCCGTCATTTGAATGAAGTTAATTTTTTTCGATGAAGGTTTAAGGCGGGGGTCGGCAACTGGCGGACCGCGGTCCAGGTCCGGACCGCGGAAGGTCCAAAACTGGACCGCCAAAATTACTAGCAATATTGCCGTTTAAAGGCAAGACTCGCGGAGAAGATTTATTCAAGACTTTTGATGAGTTCATGACAAAATCAAACATTAGTTATGATAAAATGGTGTCTCTTTCAACTGACGGGGCCCCAGCGATGATCGGCAAAGAAAAAGGGCTAGTAAAGAGAATTAAGGATAAGAATGCTGGGCTACTATCTTATCAGTGCATTCACCAGGCAGCCCTTTGAGGAAAATTTAGTGTCACTCTGAAAGAAGTAATGGACAGCTTGATCAGGTTGATTAATTTTATGAGGTCTCATTCTGCTCTTCAGCACAGACAGTTCAAAGACTTTCTATCTGAGTGTGATTCGGCGCATTCTGACTTACTGCAATACAACAATGTTCGTTGGCTAAGTAAAGGTCAAGCGATTGAACGTTTTTGGGAAATAAAAGAAGAAGTAATCTCCTTCTTAGAAAACTTGGATACACAAAAAGCATGAAACCATTTGGAGTTCCTAACAAACGAACGCAATATGCTAGCTGTGGCTTTCCTGAAAGACATCCTTAAACATTTAAATGCGCTCAATACCGAGCTACAAGGAAATGGGAAATTAATATGTGATCTGATACAAAGTGTGTCTTCTTTCCGTCGCAAGCTGGATATCTTTGAAAAAGACATTGCAAGTCAAGAATTTATTCACTTTCCAACAATTTTTGAATATAGAAATAATTATGAATTAGACATTGCAGTATTTTCAAATTTTATGTCAGAGCTTAAGAAGGAATTTGCAACAAGATTCCAAGACTTTGCAGAGATAGAGAAGTTGTCGCGATTCCTAAAATCGCCTTTTGAAGTTTCTCCAGCGGCAGAATGGACAGATGTGGCTGCGAAGTTGTTCCGCCTTTCAAAGCCTTTACTCCAAATGAAGATAATAGACTTGCAGGAAGACATTTCCTTGCAAACGTATAAAACTGCATTCGCCGAAGAATTTTGGAGTAAACATGTCCCAGAAAAATATGGAAATTGTAAAAAATTAGCCATTTACCTAGCTACTCTGTTTGGCTCCACATATGTCTGTGAAACTTCATTTTCAAAAATGAATTTTTTGAAGAACGAATATCGTTCAAGATTAACGGCCGCCCACCTTGAAGACATTCTTCGTATAAGCTGCTCCCCGCGTGAACCTAACTTTAAAAAACTGGCACAAGACCGCAAATGTTATTTCTCCCATTGATTTTTGAATACAAATATGCCTATCTACTGTATTTCATATTATTTTGTGAGTGAAAATTAAAATAAAAAACTAGTAAAGGAATATAAGGTTTTTTTCTGGACCTCGATAAAAATTTTCAAAAGTATCCGGACCTCACCCAAAATTACTTGCCGACCCCTGGTTTAAGGTGTCAAATATAATAAATTAATGTGTGATAAGTTTTAAAATATTACCGAGGAATGTATTGCATTTTAGACATGTTTAAATAAAATTGCATTGAAGTTGGAAAGTGTTTCATAATCAATGCTTTAAGCATGATTGATCTTTCTTGTTTATATTATATTGTTAATACAATATCTATAAAAGATCATATAATTTCAGGAGTATTATTTTAAAATTCATAAATTATTCTTAAGGCAAAAATATGTTTTTTTCCCCTTTATGTTCAGTTTATATTTAAATATATTTTTAATTCTAATTATTTTTAAAAATTGCAAAAATTATAATCTACTACGTTATCAAATAAAATTTTGAATCTAAAAGATAAGCTATTTTAAATTGAAAATAATTTAAAAACACAGAATAAAATTTTGGGGCATATAAAAATATTAAAACACACAATATTTAAAACATTTTTGCCATTTTTAAAGAGTTAATTTTTAACACTTTACAACAAAGTTGAAAAGTGTTTATGACTTTGTTCATTCTGTCTGTCTGTCTGGTCTGTCTGTCCGTTAGCACGATAACTGCCGTAAAAATGACTTTATCAAAATGAAATTTTAGTATGTTGTTCAGACGGTCTATAGGACCTATGGGAATATAAATGAATAATATCACCCAATTAGTTTTGAATTGAACCCGGGTTGAAGAAATGGAATACATTGAGCCCTATGGGACCTAATTCTTCAAGCATTTTTTAAGCACATTTAAAATTCACAAATTGCTTCGAAAATTTTAGGCAATATTCAAATTGTTCCATAAAATATATAAAAAAAAAATTCAGCGAAATATATTCAGTTGTTTTTTAAATAAAAATTTAAATAATAATAACACCTCTTATATGAAGCGATCACGTGTCCATGATATGAAACGATCACATGACCCACTTCAAAATGATATATGGCATCCATCTTGTGTCAAAATCGTGATTTTTAAAGTTCTTTTTAATTCATATTGAGTGTTGTATCCGTCCTAAAACTACTTTATTTTTGCCTAAATTCTGTGCATCTACATACTGAAACAACGCAATGACAATATATTTCAGTTTAAATGCTCTTCCAAATTTGATTATTTCTACTATTAAGCCTATTTTTCACCTATGTAAAATGTAAACAGCAAAATATGTAGAATGAGTTGTATTAGAATCGCTGTAATTCTTTAACACAAAATCATTTAATCCATGGAGTCTGCTTAGTTGATATGAATGAAATATTCATTGATTTTAGAAAGAGAAGGACGATATTTTTCGATGAAGTTACGCATTGAGTTTACTTACTTGTAGCTCAATGGTCTTAATTTTTAAATAAAATAAATTATTATAGTATTGTAATGAATGACATGAATGAGGGAATTATTTATGAATGAAATGTTGCTTTTATAGAGAGAGCCAGGCGTGTTATTTTTTTATGACGTCATTTGAATGAATTTCAGTTGTTTTCGATGAAGTTTTCAAATATAATAAATTATCGTAGTAATATGATAATTCTAAAATTATTACCGAGGAATGTATCACATTTTAGAGATGTTTAAACCAGGCAATTTATACTTTAATGCCGTCATTTGAATGAAGTTAATTTTTTTCGATGAAGGTTTAAGGTGTCAAATATAATAAATTAATGTGTGATAAGTTTTAAAATATTACCGAGGAATGTATTGCATTTTAGACATGTTTAAATAAAATTGCATTGAAGTTGGAAAGTGTTTCATAATCAATGCTTTAAGCATGATTGATCTTTCTTGTTTATATTATATTGTTAATACAATATCTATAAAAGATCATATAATTTCAGGAGTATTATTTTAAAATTCATAAATTATTCTTAAGGCAAAAATATGTTTTTTTCCCCTTTATGTTCAGTTTATATTTAAATATATTTTTAATTCTAATTATTTTTAAAAATTGCAAAAATTATAATCTACTACGTTATCAAATAAAATTTTGAATCTAAAAGATAAGCTATTTTAAATTGAAAATAATTTAAAAACACAGAATAAAATTTTGGGGCATATAAAAATATTAAAACACACAATATTTAAAACATTTTTGCCATTTTTAAAGAGTTAATTTTTAACACTTTACAACAAAGTTGAAAAGTGTTTATGACTTTGTTCATTCTGTCTGTCTGTCTGGTCTGTCTGTCCGTTAGCACGATAACTGCCGTAAAAATGACTTTATCAAAATGAAATTTTAGTATGTTGTTCAGACGGTCTGTGGGACCTGTGGGAATATAAATAAATAATATCACCCAATTAGATGTTTATTGAACCCGGGTTGAAGAAATGAAATACATTGAACCCTATGGGACCTAATTTTTCAAACATTTTTTAAGCAAATTTAAAATTCACAAATTGCTTCGAAATTTTTAGGAAATATTCACATTATCCCATAAAATATATAAAAAAAATTTCAGTAAAATAAAATAAGTAGTTTTTTAATTAAAAATTATTTCATATAGGGAAAAAAACAAATTCAATTAAATTCTGACTTTTGGGATATCCTCCAGAAAGAAAAAAGAGATATATTATATAATAAATATCTTTCCAAGAGTTTAATCATTTTGTATATGAGAGAGGCTACACATTTTAAAATAAATTTGGTAGATAACAATTTTTCAAATTTTTTTTAATTTTATATAACTCGTCATGATATACTTATTTGATGGCACTTTTAATGCGCTTTCCTACGTCATAGAGAGTTAAAATTTGGTACACAGCTTAAATTTGTTGAACATTTTATTTTATAAAAATTTGGTGGATCTTTATATATAGATCATACATTTTTTTCGAAATGGCCTGCAAATAATCCCCGTTCACTTCTATAAATCATTGTTATAATATTGCTAAAAATTCTGATGTGGGCAGCACATGTCTTTCCCTGCAGACTCATATTCACGTTCTCTTTATTTCTTCAATAATAATTTGAGTTTATCTGCACAGAATAACAGCCATAAGTATTTTAAATTAAATGACATTGAATTTGCACGTTAAACTTAAATTTGGTTCTCATTTGATAGCTGGACTTATTGCCAAAGGTGGCGTAGCGAAAACGCGAAAAAACCCTTACACACACAGACGTCTTCCTAAAAATAGTTCTTTCGTGTTCTAGAAGTCAAAAAACGTGTAGATCCTTCGAAAATTCGAGTTTCGATCTTCGGCACGATTCCGATACTTTGAATACATACATACACACACACACACACACATATATTTTCTGTGTATCTAATTTCCGTGCCTATGCAATTACAATAATTGTGATTTTAAATGATCCCTAAACTTTTATTATTTCTTCATCGAAGCTTAATTTTAACTTATGCAGAATGCAAATATCTCAAGCGATTGTAAGGTGAGTTACATAAGAATTGCTGAATTTTTTTCACACAAAATTATTTAGCTCTGGAGTCTGGAATAAAAGTTATATGAATGAAATATTCATTGATTTTGCATAGAGAATCAGATGATTTATATTTCGATACAGTTTTAAATATTTACGTCTAATAAATTACTGTAGCACTGTGATAATGTAAAAGATATCACCACTGAATGTATCACAATTTAGAAATTTTTAAATGAAATTGCATTTCAGTTGGAAAGTGTTTCATAATCAATGCTTATGCATGATTGATCTTTCTTGTTTAAAAGTAAACTTCAGTACTAAAAATATATCAAAAAACAATATTAAAAATATTGTAATTAAGTTGATAGACTATTTTAAATTATAAATAACTTTTAAGAATAAAATACTTAGAAAACACACAATAGCCAAACGACAATAAGTGGAGAGCCATTTGGTATAACTCTGGAAACCCTCTTGCTTTTAAAGTTATTTCAGTTGTATATCCAGCTTTATTTGTGCGTGCTAAAACTACACATCTCTGATCAACGGTGGTATCATGCGACTGTAATGATTGTTAAGAGTGAACACAGTGAGTAAGGGCACAAAGCACAAGTAGAACATGTTTCTAGATGCACAGAACACAAACTGCTATAAAATGAATTAGCATTTTTTCGACTTTCTTTTAAGTTAATTTTTAATTCTAATTTCTTCTAAAAATTGCAAAAATTATAATCTACTACGTTATGAAATATAATTTTGTGTATAGTGGTTTTAAAAAAATTCTAAGAATTATGTGTGTTTTTATTTCTTTTAAGTATAATGTTTATTTTCTTTTAAGTATAAGGTTTTTTTTACTTCTTCTAAGTATCATGTTTTTAAAATTTCTTCCAAGTATCAATTTTTTTTATTTTCTTAAAGTATTAAATTTGTTTTAATTTAGTATTGTGTTTTATAACATTTCACCCCAGTATCAACTATTTTTAAATTTTTTCTAAATAGCGTATTATTTCAAAATTTTTTCCTAGTATATTTATTTTATTTCTTCAAAGCATCGTGTATTTAAAAAAATTATATCTAAATATAATTTTTAAAATGCTTATAAATAATGACTTTTCTGCACGATTTTTTTTTTATGAAAATTCGACTATTCATATTTTTTCATAAGTTTGCACATTTTTTTTAAGTGTCAATTTCAAAATGTACTCTTGTTCATAATGAAATCTTTTCCTTTTTATCACTTTACAACATAGTTGAAAAGTGTTTATGACTTTGTTCATTCTGTCTGTCCATTCGCACGATAACTGCCGTAAAAATGACTTTATCAAAATGAAATTTTAGCATGTTGTTCAGACGGTCTGTGGAACCTATAAGAACATAAATTAATAATATCACCCAATTAGTTTTGGACTGAAACCGGGTTGAAAAATTGAAATACATTGAATCCTATGGGGCCTAATTTTTCAAACATTTTTTAAGTGAATTTAAATTCACAAATTGCTTTGAAAGTTTTAGGAAATATTCAAATTATCCCATAAAAAATATGGAAAAAAATTCAGCAAAATATATTTGGTAGTTTTTAAATAAAAATTAAAATAATAATTACACCCATATTATATGAAGAGATCACATGACCTACTTCAAAATAAGATATGGCATCCACCTTGTGTCAAAATCCTGATTCTTCAAGTTCTTTTTAATTTATATTTAGTGTTGTATCCGTCCTAAAACCACTTTATTTTTGCTTAATTTCTGTGCATCTATCTACATTATGAAACAACGCAATTACAATATATTGGAGTTTAAATGATCAAACATTGATTATTTCTACAACGAAGCCTAATTTTCTAAACACATAAAGATGTAGGGTGAGTCATATAAGAATTGCTGCATTTCTTTAACACAAAATTATCTGGAGTCTGCAATCGAACTGATATGAATGAAACATTCATTGATTTTACATCGAGAACAGACGATTTTATAGCGGACTTTTTCGATGAAGTTTTAAGCATAGAGTCAAATGACTTTTACCTCCATGGTTTTAAGTTTTTAAGTAAAATAAATTATTGTAGTATTGTGATAAATGAAAGGAATGGACTAAAAGTGTATTAATGAGATATTTACAGCTTTTACATAGAGAGCCAAGCGATCTATATTTCAATAACATCATTTGAATCAAATTAATTTTTTTTCGATGAAGTTTTAAGTTTTCAAATGTAATAAATTATTGTAGTATTGTGATAATTTTTAAAATATTACTCATGAATGTATCGCATTTTAGAGATGCTTAAATAAAATTGCATTGCAGTTGGAAAGTGTATCATAAATGCTTTATGCACGATTGAACTTTCTTGCTGATTTTATGCACATTTGACTATGTCCTTTTACAAATTAAATATCATTAAATTTGCAAAAAAATTGGCAGGAAATGCCTTTTTATAAGAAAGATGCATTTTATAAACACTACTAGCCATAACAGAATTTGTGTAAAAAACACTCACCAAATTCGAGACCATACAAATCATGGGGGAAAAAAATGACTATTTTCGTGAGAATTTTTTTAAAAACTACATAATACTTTAAATTTTCACTTGTTTATAAATCTATACAAAACTTTCATCGCAAAAAAGTAAAAGCTTTAAATTTGTTTTAAAATAAAAAAAATCTTAAATAACAAGAAATAATATAAACTAAAGAGTTAATATATGTTAATATAATGAAGTGCATATTGTTCAGAATCATACAAGCAGCAACTATATTTTGCAAATAACATTAAATTAATTATAAAAAATTTATACTTTAAGTGAATAAAATAATTTTAATAGTTAACACTGTCTAAGAGGAGAATAAATGAAAACGTGGTCATATTGCATTTGTTGTTATGCATGCATGCTTATTTCAAATCATGAATCATTCTTTTACATGTTTTTATATATTTATTTTTAGACAGGTATAATTGC
This sequence comes from Amaurobius ferox, assembly GCA_951213105.1. NCBI lineage: Eukaryota > Metazoa > Arthropoda > Arachnida > Araneae > Amaurobiidae > Amaurobius > Amaurobius ferox. The sequence goes on along the minus strand of OX578142.1, from coordinate 106,167,510 downwards.
ACTAAATGAAGGTTGCTTCATTTAATATTACATGGAATCAAATTATTTTAGTCCTGAACTTCCAAGTTATGCATGCACAGAATACATTCCAAGAAAGCATGATGCTGAACAACATGCTCTTCGTCCGCCATTAATATCTGATCCTAAAAGTAATATATAGTATATATACATACAATAACACTAGGAAGATATATAAAATAAAATAAAAGTTAAAGCTAAATATAATTAAATGTAAAATAAAATATATGATTCAAACAGCATTTTGATACAAATTTGTTTTAATTTAGTATTGTGCTGTTTAACATTTCACCCATGTATCAACTTTTTTTAAAATTTGTTCTAAGTAGAGTGTTTTATTAAATTTTTCTGAAAGTATATTTTTTCTAATTTCTTCAAAGTCGTGATTTAAAAAAAAATATATATCAAAATATCATTTTTAAAATACACAGTGTCAATTTTAAAATGTGCTTTTACTCATACTGAAGTCTTTTCCTTTTGATTTTATGCACATTTGACTATTTTCTTATAACTTTTTATAAGTTAAATATCATTAAATTTTCAAAACAAAAATAAAAAAAAAATTCTCAGAAAATGCCTCTTTATAAGTTAAAGATGCATTTTATAAACATTGGATACCATAACAGAACTGGCATGAAAAACAATCACCAAATTTGAGACCATACTAATTATGGGAAAAAAATGCCCATTTTCGTGAATTTAAAAGTTTCTAAACAGCGATAAACTTTGAAAATTTTCGGGGGAAAAAATTATTTTAGGCTTTATATGAATTTAGTTGTACAAAATTTGCATCATAAAAAAAAAATATATATAACAGAAAAGTAACAGCTTTTAAAATAAAAAAAAATCTTAAATAACAAGAAATATTATAAACTAAAAAGAGTTTGTTGAAGTAATGAAGTGCATGTTATTCAGCATCTTGTTTTTATAGCATTCTGCGCATGCATTAGCAGAAAAATACTACTAAAAGATTATAGAATCATTAAGTGAACAAAATCGTCAAGCAGAAACAGTGTTCTGCAAATAACATCAAATTAATTATAAAAAAAAATTATACTTTAAATAAATAAAATAATTTTAATATTTAACACGTCTAAGAGGAAAATAAATGAAAACGTGGACCGAGATAGCATTTGTTGTTATGCATGCATGTTTATTTCAAATCCTGTAAAATCAAATTATTCTTTTACATGTTTTTTATATTTTTTAATTTTTGACATGTATAATTACACATGAAAGTTGCTTCATTTACTATTATATAGATTAAAATTATTTTAATATAAACAATAACCAGCACTAATAAATAAGTATTTTTACTTGCAGGTAGGTTATAAATGAAGCAACTTTCATTTAGTGTAATTATACCTGTCTAAGTCTAAAATATATAAAAACATGTAAAAGAATAATTTATGATTTTACAAGATTTGAAATAAACATGCATGCATGACAACAAATGCAATTTCGGACGGACCACGTTTTCATTTAATCTCCGCTTAGACAGCATTAAATATTAAAATTATTTTAATCATTTAAAGAATAAATTTTTTATAATTAATTTTATGTTATTTGCAGAATACAGTTTCTGCTTGTACGATTTTGTTCACTTACTCTGGTTCTACATCTTTCATAGTAATTTTTCCGAACATGCATGCACATACCACGATGCTGAAAACATGCACTTTTCCCGTTTGCTTTTAAAACATATCTAATGCTAAAAGTAATATATGCATACAATAATGCTAGGAAGATATATAAAATAAAATAAAAGTTAAAGCTAAATATAATTAAATAAGTTAATATATAAATTAAGCAACGTGTGAACCCAACACACGGAGATATAAACCTGGCGGGTAAGAATAACATAAGCGTCTCCTGACAGGAAGGCTCCTAATGTTAAAACGTACAAATTTTTTTGACCACTGAAGATGGGGAATTTTGGAAAATCTTTAGGGGAGATATAGGGACTTTTCGAAACAAGCTCCTAATGTTAAAATTAAGAAATTTTTTTGAACACTGAAGATAGGGAATTTTTGAAAATCTTTAGGGGAGATATAGGGACTTTTCGAGACAGAACGACTTTTTGTCAGTACGATTGACTGGTTTCATTAAAAGAAAATTAGGATAATCTTTTATTAGACATGGGGTATATATTGTCAACTATATATCCAAGGGAAAAATATTTTGGTGGAGAATTTTCTGAGGGAAGCTCTTTAGTGACTTTGATGTGAAAGGGGTTCCCACACCAACCAAATTTCTTTGATGATTTAAATTTGTTTCGAAGGCCTTTGCAATATAATAATTAAATTTATTAGAAGCTGTTTTTCATATCGTTATATTATTGTAAAAATTACATACCTGATTCACAAGACACACCTATATATAATATGTGATACATCTGTACAAGCATACATCTATTTACACTATACGGTACCACCGGACCGGTTTTGCTCCCAAAAAGAGCTCCTGCAGACAACTGTTAACAGCATTAGTAGAGCATCTGAAACTAGAAAAGAGTAACATTCCAGTCATGACACTAATGCTGTTAACAGAGATACTGGACCGGTTTCGCTCTCATTTGAGCTCATCAGCTGTGGATAACTGAAGTAGACATTTTTTAAAAACTATCGATGAAGCGGATTAATTAAGGAAAAATTTATTATATTTCCAGTATAGCAATCAACATTCAAATAAGAGGTGGGTTAGCCTCTAGAATAATCTGTTGCACTATAATTGCAGACAAGAAGAAAGTAAGCATAGAACCAGTAAGCACAGAAACACTAGACTGAATTCAATTTATTAAATTTTACATATCACGAATCAATCAAATATCAAATCAAATGCTATGCACGTTCTAAATATAAGAATAAAATGCAAATAGAAATGAATAGTTATGCAGTGCTAAATATAGTGCTGTAACAAGGTGAACAGCATGACCGATTGTTTCCATTATAGCCCGCGAATTTGTTTAAACATATATTTGTTTCTTTTTAATGACATGTGAAAGCTAGTAACAACAGGCTCGTTTTCAGTTGCTGATCATTATATATCCACACATACACAAATCTAATGCTCGGGTAAAGCCCTATTACTGAGTCCCAAAGCCCTATTACTACGTTTCACACGCTTCTTAGAAGCGGAAGCCACATCAGCGATCTTGCGTTTCAATCCAACGGGGGCAGGAGTTTTATGTATAATTCGCACATGCTGTGCTAGGTCCCCCTTTCTCTTCATAGAGTTTCGTCCAGAACAGAGCACCAGGCGCGAAGCGCCTTTAATCTCCAATCTCTAGGTGTGGTTCTTATCTTCATACTGTGACATTATTTCATTAGACCATAGTTGGAGGTTCGAGGTTTTTAATATACTGTTTTTATTATTTGTCCTAGCTCCTAGTGTGGCAGTTTGTTGCACATTAAGAGTTTAAGCAGTTTGGGGGGTTGATGCAGATCTGAGGGTAACCTAGCAGTTTAGGATTTTAAACATTTTGTAGAAAACCAAAGATCGCGAGTTTTCTTGAATATCAACTGATTAAGGTGGGACGTTCCTAGTACCGAATATCAAAGTTAAGTACCGAGCGGGGTCTCTTACGAGATTTAGCCTTGCGATGATCATAGTCATGCAGATTAAATGATAGTTCATTTGGGACAGATGGCAGATTTTTGTAGAATTTAAGCGCTAGCTTTTTGATTTGGGCTCTAACAGTTTTTATTTTGAAGTCTTTCCTAATTACCGAGTTTCTTAAGTATCTAGGGGCTTTCCTTATAATCCTTAGGGTTTTGTTTTGTCTTGTCTCTAATAAGTCTATGGTAGTTTTACAGGCATATCCCCATACGGGTGCTGCATACAGCATTCCCGGGCGGATGACCGATTTATAAATTAGGAGTTTATTTTGATAACTTAGATTTCCGTTTCCTATCATTGGGTATAAGGTTCCTATGGCTATATACGCTTTTTTGATTATGTTCGTTACGTGCAGTTTCCAAGTTAGGTGGGAGTCTATCGTTACACCTAGGTATTTAGTAGATTTTTCCGCTTTTAGGGCATGGTTGTTTATGTACAGAGGAGGCGGAGGTTTACGTTTTCTAGAGAAATAAATCCAATGACATTTATTGGGGTTTAATTTTATTCGCCATTTTTGGAGTATGTCTAAGTGTTGTTGTAGCTGTCTGTGCATTACTGAGACGTAAGGGTGTTTTGCAAGTATCGCGCTGTCGTCTGCATAGAGTGCCAGCTCCGTGTCTGGGGTCCTGGGAATGTCATTTAGATATATGTTAAAGAGTGTCGGGCCCAGGATGGATCCTTGCGGAACACTACTTTTAATGAGCTTGGGTGTAGATAAGTTATTTTTTACGCTTCCTTCCATTCTTTGGGGAAATAATTTAGTTCTAGTATTTTATTTATTAAGATGGTCAAGTAAAATATTATATTTAAGGGTAGGTTTTTTACCGCGATATTTCTGATTTTGTCGTGCCCTGGGCTTTTACGGTTTTTGATAATCTCTACTATTTCTTGCGGGGTGGCTGGGTTAATCTCAGCCGTGACCTGGGAATTCCTGAAATTGTTTAGAGTTTGCCTAACCATTCTTAGGGTGTCCTGACACATTAGATCGTGGTTTGGTTCAAATTGCTTTTCGTAATGCCTAGCAAGCGCCTCTGCCTTTTCTTCGTCTGAGTACGCGATATTAGCGCCATCTATTAGTGGCCCTCCTGAGTACTAAGCACGTCCGATGCTACTTGATTTAGGTGATCGGACGTGACGTCACGCAGTTCTCGAAGCTGACAGCCACAGCAAGGGTCAATTTCCTCAACTCATCTCTACCGCGTCGGACGAAGCATATATTCTATGTATCTGGCAATACTGAGTGCAATTATTCTTTCCCGCCAGGTTTGTATCCTCGTGTGTCGGGTTCACACGTTGCTTAATTCATATATTTTAACTTATTTAATTATATTTAGTTTTAAATTTTATTTTATTTTATATATCTTCATAGCATTATTGTATGCATATATTACTTTTAGCATTAGATATTGCTTTAAGGGGGCATAGGACCTTTAAACAGTCGAAATTCATTGAAAATAGAGCTATTTTTACAATTTTTTAATTTTAACCAGGTGTATCCCAGATGTTCAAATTTTTTTCTCTAAACATATAGAAAACTTTTCTTACTACACAAATTTTACTGAAGTCATATAATTATATGTACATTTTATATTGTTTTTTAAAATTTATACAATTTTGACAGACATAATGGTGTATGTAGCAGCCGCGCGCAGGATATTTCAAATAATATTATACTTATGGACTTCAATTTGATAATAATATATTTATAACTATTACATCTTTAATTTGTACACACTTTTTAAAATTTTGAAATAAATTTAATATTTTTAAAATCTAAACAAAATGAAATTTTCATTTTCAGTGTTAAAAAACATGAAATAAACCTCTTCACAATTCTTTTTTTACTATTTATGGTGAATTTTTGAAGTACAAATTATATATATGGATGAAACAAGTAAGCCCAAAAAATTTGAAAGTGATTGGTTAAATATATTTTAAGATATGTTGCGCGCAAGGGCTAAAATCACATATCTGAGAAAAACAGCTTTAAAGTTTAAAAATACATTCAGTGTTACTTATTATCTTATTTTACACCTTAAAATGCCTTTAGTACATAAATAGCACCTTCCTATGTCTGTTATGTAAGAAGAATCAAAAATTTTCTGCCTTTTAGGGGCTACTTGAGCTCTATATGTTGCTTCGGAAACTCGAACAGACGTTTCGCGCAGTAGTTTCTTGTTAGTCAGATGAAGCACGTTTACTAAATTTTTACTTATTTATGAGGAATTTTTATCTATAAATTATGTATATAGATGAAACAAGTAAGAGCAAAAAATTTGAAAGTGATTGGTTACATATATTTTAAAATATATTGCGCGCAAGTGTTAAAATCACATATCTGAGAAAAACAGCTTTAAAATTTAAAAATGCTTCAATGTTACTTATAATCTTATTTTGTACCTTAAAATACCTTTAGTTCATAATTAGCTCCTTCCTATGTCTGTTATGTAAGAAAAATAAAAAATTTTCTGCCTTTTAGGGGCTACTTGAGCTCTATATGTTGCTTCGGAAACTCAAACAGACGTTTCACACAGTCGTTTTTTGTTAGTCAGATGAAGAACGTTTACTAAATTTTTACTTATTTATGAGGAATTTTTATCTATAAATTATGTATATAGATGAAACAAGTAAGAACAAAAAATTTGAAAGTGATCGGTTACATATATTTTAAAATATATTGCGCGCAAGTGTTAAAATCACATATCTGAGAAAAACAGCTTTATAATTTAAAAATGCTTCAATGTTACTTATTATCTTATTTTGTACCTTAAAATGCCTTTGGTTCATAATTAGCACCTTCCTATGTCTGTTATGTAAGAAAAATAAAAAATTTTCTTCCTTTTAGGGGCTACTTGAGCTCTATATGTTGCTTCGGAAACTCGAACAGACGTTTTGCGCAGTCGTTTCTTGTTAGTCAGATGAAGCACGTTTACTAAATTTTTACATATTTATGAGGAATTTTTATCTATAAATTATGTATATAGATGAAACAAGTAAGAGCAAAAAATTTGAAAGTGATTGGTTACATATATTTTAAAATATATTGCGCGCAAGTGTTAAAATCACATATCTGAGAAAAACAGCTTTATAATTTAAAAATGCTTCAATGTTACTTATTATCTTATTTTGTACCTTAAAATGCCTTTAGTTCATAATTAGCACTTTCCTATGTCTGTTATGTAAGAAAAATCAAAACTTTTCTTCCTTTTAGGAGCTATTTGAGCTCTATATGTTGCTTCGGAAACTCGAACAGACGTTTCGCGCAGTCGTTTCTTGTTAGTCAGATGAAGAACGTTTACTAAATTTTTACTTATTTATGAGGAATTTTTATCTATAAATTATGTATATAGATGAAACAAGTAAGAGCAAAAAATTTGAAAGTGATTGGCTACATATATTTTAAAATATATTGCGCACAAGGGCTAAAATCACATATCTGAGATACCCGCTTTTAAGTTTAAAAATATATTCAGTGTTACTTATTATAGTATTTTGACCTTAGAATGCTTCCAGTGCATAAATAGCACCTTCCTAATTCTGTTATGTTTGAAAAATCAAAATTTTTCTGCGTTTAAGGGGTATTTGAGCTCTATATGTTGCTTCGGAAACTCGAACAGACGTTTCGCACAGTCGTTTCTTGTTAGTCAGATGAAGAACGTTTACTAAATTTTTACGTATTTATGAGGAATTTTTATCTATAGATTATGTATATAAATGAAACAAGTAAGAGCAAAAAATTTGAAAGTGATTGGCTACATATATTTTAAAATATATTGCGCACAAGGGCTAAAATCACATATCTGAGATACCCGCTTTTAAGTTTAAAAATATATTCAGTGTTACTTATTATAGTATTTTGACCTTAAAATGCTTCCAGTGCATAAATAGCACCTTCTTAATTCTGTTATGTTTGAAAAATCAAAATTTTTCTGCCTTTTAAGAAGTATTTGAGCTCTATATGTTGCTTCGGAAGCTCGAACATCAGCTTCGTGAAGAAGTTTCTTGTCAGTCAGATGAAAAACATTTACTAAATTTTTACTTATTTAGGAGGAATCTCTTTTGTATAAATTGTATATATAGATGAAACAAGTAAGAGCAAAAACTTGAAAGTGATTGGTACAATATATTTTAAAATATGCTGTGCGCAAGTTGTAAAATCACCTACCTGAGAAAAACAGCTGCAGTGGTACTTTGATAAACTGAAACTCTAGTGACAAGAAAAGAAGGAGTTACAGAAAATTTGACGTATTGAAATTGCTTAAAATTACAAAAATATATAACAAATATGACTTTCGCACATGGAAAATTTTGAGTTATCGCAGTTCGGCTAATTAATGTTTGGCTGTAGTTTATTATACATCCTGTGTTATTTTATATCTAATTTAGCATCAAAATGCACCTGATGCATAAGTAATTCCTTCCTCTTCCTCTTGTCTTTGAAAATCAAATGTTTTCTGCCTTTTACGAGCTTTTCAAACTTCATATGTAGTGCTAGAGACTCGAAATTCCATCACATTCCATTTTTCCCGCACTACCCGAATGGTTTTTCGAACACACTATTTTATGATTATTTTTCCACTTTTCATACCGAGGGCCACTTTTCTTACTTCTGTAGCTGTTGCAGCCTTTACAAGAAGAAGACATTACTTCGGTTTCAATAACCTTCCCGCTTTCTGCTCAGATTAGTGTACACACACCTACACGTGGCGAATACCCCCTATTTTTCCAACTACCATCTCCACTTACAGTAATATCTTTCGATCCATTTGATAATTCTCTTTCGTCCTGGACAGCAGTTTTCATTAAAGATTTAGCTACAACAGATGTGGCATTTAAAGTCCTGCGATTAATTTTATTATATGATTTCTGAGAAACAGGCGCTGGAAGACCCATCGTACAACAAAAAGGAGATAAAGCCGATAAGCCCTGCCTTATACATTGCATAGAAAATATAGCTCTTCTGTTTATATCTGGAATATTTTTCTTAACACCAAGCAGTTTTGAATTTTTCACAGACTTTAGTTCATCACAGCTATCACAATATACAAGAAATGTTGATGCTAAACCCATTGAAGATTTTTCACATATATTTATTGTTCCATGACATATTTTGCAGCACAAAACATCTGCAAGCTCCTTGAAAAGTACTGATATATGAACTATTCTATATTAATGTTCTTCAGATGAAATATGTGACTTATCAAGTGAAAGTTCATCTTTTGAGCTGAACAGTTTTTTTACTTGAAGCACTTAGCTTAGGCGTAGAATCAACATTTTTCATTCGAACACTTTCGGATTGTTTTTGTTTTTAATTTCATACATATTTCATTGAAAACGTCTTCTTTTCCCAGAACGAGATTTAGTTGCCGGTGTATCCATTATTAGAAAGCAAAAAGCAAAAAGTTTATATTAAAAAATTGCACCAAACAGTCTTGTACGTTGAAGTTTACACAAATAAATATGCAAACGTGAAGAAGTTTGTAATGCATAATTATAAAATAGATTAACTGTATTTTATTTCAAAGTTTTTATGCTTAAACAACATAAATGCCGCAAATCAATCGTAAAAAGTAAGAAAATATAATGAAAAGAAATTGCAAAACTCAGAAGAAATTCTCCACGTTATAAACAAGTTAACGGCTCTAGAATATAAACAAACTGGGCTGAGCAGTTTAGTAGAGGTGAGTAGTTGCCTTCCTGCTGCTGCAGAAATAATTAAATAAATAATTAAGACATGGTGGTGGAAAAAGTATTAGATTGACATGACAAAACAGCAAACTGCAAACGTAAACAAATAGTGACGTCCCTTTAAAAATGGCGGCGATGGCTGACATGAGAAAATTTTCAAAAGTGTATGTTGCATAAAAGCTCATAACTTTAGAAATAATGCGAATTTTAGAATGCGGTTTTTTGCACAGTGTTCAGAAATGTTCAAACATTCAGAATAAAATAAAATTGAAAAATTGATTTTTTGAAGGTTTAAAGGTCCTATGCCCCCCTTAAGCAAACGGAAAAAGTGCATGTTTTCAGCATCGTGGTATGTGCATGCATGCTCGGAAAAATTACAGTCAGTGAACAAAATCGTACAAGCAGAAACGGTATTCTGCAAATAACATAAAATTCATTATAAAAAATTTATTCTTTAAATGATTAAAGTAATTTTAATATTTAATACTGTCTAAGCGGAGATTAAATGAAAACGTGGTCCCAGATTACATTTGTTGTCATGCATGTATGTTTATTTCAAATTTTGTAAAATCATAAATGATTCTTTTACATGTTTTTATATATTTTAGACTTAGACACTAAATTACACTAAATACACTAAATGAAAGTTGCTTCATTTATAACTTACCTGCAAGTAAAAATACTTATTTATTAGTGTTGGTTAGTGTTTATATTTAAAAAAATCATTCTATATAATAGTAAATGAAGCAACTTTCATTAAGTGTAATTATACATGTCTAAAACTACAATATATAAAAATATGTAAAAAAATAATTTGATTTTACAGGATTTGAAATGAACATGCATAACAACAAATGCTATCTCGGTCCACGTTTTCATTTATTCTCTGCTTAGACATTGTTAAATATTAAAATTATTTTATTTAAAGCATAATTTTTTTATAATTAATTTGATGTTATTTGCATAATACAGTTTGTGTTTGTATGATTTTTTTCACTTAATTATTCAACTACCTTTTCGTAATATTTTTCTGCTAATGCATGCCCTTATGCATGCTATAAAAACACGATGCTGAATAACATGCACTTCATTACTTTAACAAACTCTTTTTAGTTTATAATATTTCTTGTTATTTAAGATTTTTCTTTATTTTAAAAGCTTTTACTTTTCTGTTATAAATTATTTTTTGTGATGCAAATTTTGTACAATTAAATTCATATAAAACCTAAAATAATTTTTTTCCCCCGAAAATTTACCATGTTTATCGCCTTTTAGAAACTTTTTTAAATTCACGAAAATGGCCATTTTTTCTCCATAATTAGTATGGTCTAAACTTTGGTGATTGTTTTTTACACCAATTCTGTTATGGTATCCAATGTTTATAAAATGCAACTTTAATTTATAAAGAGGCATTTTCTGCCAATTTTTTTTTTTTTTTTTGCAAATTTAATGATAGTTAACTTGTAAAAAGTTATAAGAAAATAGTCAAATGTGTATAAAATCAAAAGGAAAAGACTTCATTATGAATAGAAGCGTATTTTAAAATTGACACTATGTATAAGCATTTTAGAAATGATAGTTTGATATATATATATATATTTAAAAAAACACGACTTTGAAGAAATTAGGAAAAATATACTTGGAGGAAATTTTAATAAAACACTCTAGAAGAAACTTAAAAAAAAGTTGATACATGGAAGAAATATATAAAACACAATACTAAATTAAAACAAATTTGTATCAAAATGCCGTTTGACTCATATATTTTATTTTACATTTAATTATATTTAGCTTTGACTTTTATTTTATTTTATATATATTCCTACTATTAGTGTATGCATATATTACTTTTAGGATTATATATTAAATGCGGCCGAAAAGCATGTTGTTCAGCATCATGCTTTCTTAGAATGTATTCTCTGCATGCATAACTTGGAAGTTCAGGATTAAAATAATTTTAATCCATGTAATATTATATGAAGCAACCTTCATTTAGTGTCTGTCATATCTGTCTAAAATTAAATATATAAAAACATGTAAAAGAATAATTCATGATTTAAAATAAGCATACATTCATAACAACAAATGAAATATGACCACGTTTTCATTTATTCTCCTCTTAGACAGTGTTAAATATTAAAATTATTTTATTCATTTAAAGATTAATTTTTTTTAAATAATTTAATGTTATTTGCAGAATATAGTTGCTGCTTGTATGATTCTGAACAACATGCACTTTATTATATTAACATATATTAACTCTAGTTAATACTATTTCTTGTTATTTAAAATTTTTTATTTTAAAACAAATTTAAAACTTTTTCTTTTGTTATAAATTCCTTTTTGCGATGAAAGTTTTGTACAGATTTAAAAACAGGTGAAAGTTTAAAGTATTGTGTAGTTTTTAAAAAAATCTTACAAAAATGGTTATTTTTTCCCCATGATTTGTATGGGCTCGAATTTTGTGATGGCTTTTTTACACAAATTCTGTTATGTCTTGTAGTGTTTACTAAATGCACCTTTCTTATGAAAAGGCACTTCCTGCCAATTTTTTTGCAAATTTAATGATATTTAATTTGTAAAAGGTCAATGTAATAGTCAAATATGCATAAAATCAACAAGAAAGATCAATCCTGCATAAAGCATTTATGAAACACTTTCCAACTGCAATGCAATTTTATTTAAACATCTCTAAAATGCGATACATTCAGCGGTAATATTTTTAAAATCATCAGAATACTACAATAATTTATTATATATGAAAACTTAAAACTTCATCGAAAAAAATGGACATGATTCAAATGATGTCATTGGAATATAGATCGCTTGGCTCTATGTAAAAGCTGTAAATATATCATTCACACACCTTTAGTCCATTCCTTTCATTTATTACAATACTACAATAATTTATTTTATTTAAAAACTTAAAACCATGGAGGTATAAGTAATTTAACTCTATGCTTAAAACTTCATCGAAAACGTCTGCTATAAAATCGCCTGTTCTCTATGTAAAATCAATGAATGTTTCATTCGTATCAGCTTTATTGCTGACTCCAGATAATTTTGTGTTAAAGAAATTCAACAATTCTTATATGACTCATCCTACATCTTTATGTGTTTAGATTCTGCATAAGTGGAAATTAGGCTTCGTTGTAGAAATAATCAATGTTGGATCATTTAAACTTCAATATATTGTAATTACGTTGTTTAATAATGTATTTCTGCGTATTTTCTGTGCATCTATATTCTGTGCCAACGTAATTACAATATTTTTCAGTTTAAATGATCACCAAACTTTGATTATTTCTACAACGAAGCCTATTTTTAATGGATGCAGAATGTAAATAAATGATTGTAAAGATGAGTTGTATAAGAATTGCTGGATTTTTTTCACGCAAAATTATTTAGCTCCGGAGTCTGAAATAAAAGTGATGAATAAAATATTCATTGCTTTTACATAGAGACGATTTATAATTCGATGACGTCATGTGAATAAAGTTCATTTTTTTCGATGAAGTTTTAAGTTTTCAAATGTAGTAAATTACTGTACTATTGTGATAATTCAAAATATATCACTTCTGAATGTATTTGGGATGTTTAAATAAGAGATTAATAAGAGATAATTTTAGAGATGTTTAAATAAAATTGCATTTCTGTTGGAAAGTATTTCATAATCAATGCTTTCTGTATGATTGATCTTTCTTGTTATTAATGAATACAGCATCAATAGGAAACACAATGAATGAATGGGAATAAAACCTTATCTAACTTACTAAATGCATTTGTAAGCAAAATTCAACATCATTTATCGGTTAAAGATTAGATATGGTGGCGACATGAATAGGTCTTATTTTTCGGTCTGTTATTAACGCGATTTCGAACTTTCATAGAAGCATGATAAACTGCTGACATGGATAAACTTTGATAACATGCATTGAAAGTTTTCTTTTATTTAGTTTTCTTTTAAATGTATTTATTTATTTTATTTCTGTTACTGATTTTTTGTCTTTGAATTTCAATGTTCCTTATTTTTATGTCTTCATATTGAATATTTTCAACTGCAAGTTTTTTCAGCAACGTTAGATTATACATATGATTTTGATTGCTTTTCAGAGTTTGACGTTTTATTAATTTGAAATAGAGCAAAATAAGCTGTCTTACTATCATCAGAAAATCGTCTGCTTGGTAAGCTTACAATTTTTACACTTCATTTGAATTTCGCTATGGTATACAACTTTTGCACTATTGATGTATTATGCTAATATCGTAAATAATCATTTTGTAAAATATATTGTCCAAAGAAATGTAGTCATGATAAAAAAAAACGTTGGATAAGAGGAATGTTTTTCAGAAACAAGAACACTAGATGAGTTTCTTGTTAAAAAAAGGAATGTTCTCTTCTTGAAGATAACATTCTTTTATTAGAAGTTGCATTCATTAGAAAATTAGGAGAGACAAGGAAGAGGGGGGGGGGAATAATTGGCCTGTTTATATTTTTCAAATTTTGTGTTTTTTAGCACTTTACAACATAGTTGAAAGTGTTTATGACTTTGCTCATTCTGTCTGTCCGTTCGCACGATAACTGTCGTAATAATGATTTTATCAAAATGAAATTTTAGTATGTTGTGCAGACGGTCTGTAGGACCTATGTGAATGTAAATGAATAATATCACCCAATTAGTTTTGGATTGAACCCGGGTTGAAAAAATGAAATACATTGAACCCTATGGGACCTAATTTTTCAAACATTTTTTAAGCGAATTTAAAATTCGCAATTTACTTCGGAAATTTTAGGAAATATTCAAATTATCCCATAAAATATATAAAAGAAATTTCAGCACAATATGTTCGGTAGTTTTTTAAATAAAAATTATAATAATTTTACCCATATTATATAAAGAGATCACGTGACCCACTTCAAAATAAAATATGGCATCCATCTTTTTTCCAAGTGTTAAAATCGTGATTTTAAAAGTTCTTTTTAATTTATATTTAGTGTTGAATCCGTCCTAAAACCGGTTTATTTTTGCGTAATTTCTGTGCATCTATATACAGCGCCAACACAATTACAATATTTTTGAGTTTAAATTATCATCAAACTTCGATTACTTCTACAACGAAGCCTAATTATAACGTATGCAAAATGTAAACACATCAAGCTGTAAGGTTAGTTGTATAAGAATTGCTGAATTCTTTAATGCAAAATTATTTAACTCTGGAGTTTGGAATATAGCTGATATGAATGGAACATTAATTGATTTTACACAGAGAAGCAGACGATTGTATAGTATTGCTTTTTTGATGAAGCTTTAAGCATGAGGTTAGAAAATACTTTTACCTCGATGGATTTAAGTTTTTAAGTAAAATAAATTATCGTAGTATTGTGATAATTTTGAAAATATCATCGCTGAATGAAAGGAATGGAATAAAAGTTTATGAATGAAATATTCACTGCTTTTATATAGAGAGCCAGGCGATTTATATTTCGATGACGTCATTTGAATAAAGTTCATTTTTTTTCGATGAAGTTTTAAGTTTTTAAATATAATAAATTATTGCAGTATTGTGATAATTTTAAAAATATCGCCCCTGAATGTATCTCATTTTAGAGATGTTTAAATAAAATTGCATTGCAGTTGCGAAGTGTTTCATAATCAATGCTTTATGCATGTTTGATCTTTTTTGTGTTCTAATAAAGTAACCGACATTATAAAAAAGTCAAAATTCATAATTTTGATCAGGAAAGAAGTTATGCAGTAAATATTTTCCACGCTTGTAAAACTACTGGTTTGTTTGAAACTGTAACCTCTAAGATGCATTGTAATGTCCGATTTATAACTTACACGTATTAAGGTTAAATATAACTGGCATGTATTAAGATTAAATAATTGACATAGCATCCTTCGTATGTTAACTCAAATTTTAGGAGTGTACTTTTTAGGCTATTACATAAAAAATATAAAAAATAAATTAATAAAATAATTATGAAGATTGGAGGACAAATATACAGGCTTTCACATGGATATTATAATATTGCCATAGGGCCATATACTTTCATTTGTATTTTGTTTTAATATTTTTAGTTAGGTTAACGATTTGTATTGGTTGATTTTATCGCCTAAATCTGATGTCTGAACACTACAGTAAGGAAGACGAGTAATAACCATGATATCTTTTTCATATTTTCTCTTCATCTTTTGAATTTTTTTTTCTAACTTAGGTAACACAGTAATTCTATCACTGAATCAACTAATTAAATGACAAATCTTAAAAACTAGATTTAAAGGTCACTTTATTACAAAACCATCTAACAGACGTACAAAAAATAATTTTTAGCCACAGCGCTTTAGAACACCTTCATGCTCTTCCTCAGTGGCGATAGAATTAGAACAGATGCCATCATGCCTAAATACATTCAAATGCTGTCAAGCAAAATTAGCATATTACGAAAATTGCCATCCATACAAAATTGTGAATCATAAAACAGATTTAAAATTACAAAATTACAAATCTCAAAGATAAACATTTTTAAAAAGCTTTTTTAAAAAAAACATTAAATACTTTAGAACACTATTATAAATTCAGGTAACTGTATAAAGGTTTAACACACACGCACGGCATCGAGAACGAGTCGCCATGCATAACTTAAGACCTAAACAGGGTCAAAATTACAAATAGAAGCACAATATAAATAAATAAAAAGGGATTCGTAAAGTAAAGTAGAGCTGAGGTTATTACAGCTGATCAAAAGAAAATAATTTTCAAAAAGGGGTGAAAATTATATTATAGCAAAAATTATGCCCAATTAGTGACAAAAGTTAATTCTCGCCCCCTTTTAGAATTTTTTTTTCTTTTGATCAGCTATAATAACCCCCACTGTATTTTACTTTACGAACCCCTTTTTATTTTTTTATATCGTACTTCTATTTGTAATTTTGACCTTGTTCATGTCTTAAGTTATGCATGGCGACTCGTTCTCAATGCCGTGCGAGAGAGAGAGAGAGAGAGAGTTAAACCTTTACACAGTTACCTTAATTTATAATAATGTTCTAAAGTATTTGATGTTTTTTTAAAAAAAAGTTTTTTAAAAATGTTTATCTTTGAGATTTGTAATTTTATAATTTTAAATCTGTTTTATGATTCACAATTTTGTATGGATGGTAATTTTTGCAATATGCAAATTTTGCTTGACGGCATTGGAATGTATTTAGGCATGATGGCATCTGTTCTGATTCTATCGCCACTGAGGAAGAGCATGAAGGTGTTTGAAAGCGCTCTGGCTTAAAATTATTTGTTGTATGTCTGTAGGATGGTTTTGTAATAAAATGACCTTTAAATCTGGCTTTTAAGATTTGTCATTTAATTAGTTGATTCAGTGATTTGAAGTTTGACGTGTCGCCACTGATGGTATACAGTAATTCTAATTATCTGCAGATTCATCGCTCAGTAGTTACGGTGTTTACCAGTGAAACATGGTGAGGCTTCGATTCTCAGTTTAGAGAATTTTGACAGGCTGCAGGTGCTAGAATTTTGTGACTTTCCTTGCATACTAAGTGCGGAAAACTCCTAGAGTGCAGTTTCCCTAGGATGTTCTCCATAAAATACGTTACCCTTGTGGCAGAATGTCTGCACTTCACTCAAAGTTAATTTGTCTCAGGGACGCCCATTGGAAAGGGGGGGGGGGCGATTTAGTTTTTTATGGTGTTATTACACAGGGCAATTTTTATTGCCGAACTTCGGCAATTCAGCCCGTCATTCATACTTTAGGCTCCTCCTCTTCAACAGTTCTCTTCTCTCTAATGTCGCCGATTTCATTTCAGAAAGCATTCTTTGGTGTGTTTTTCGTATAATTTGAATCTTTTATATCCTAAAGGTGCCTGTAATTTGTTAAAAGTTCTATTATTATTTTTACATCTCCAGACTTTAGCAATTCCGCCCGGCAATAATACTATAAGCCCCTCCTTTCTAACAGGCCCTTCCTATTTAGTGCCGCCGATTTCAGGAAGCATTCCTTAGTGTGTTTTTCGTATTATTTGGATATTTTATATCCCACAGGTGTCTGTAATTTGGTAGAAGTTCTATTACTTTTTCCATCTCCAGATTCTAACGTAATTGAGCTGCTTCAACGTGTTTGCATTACAGTCGCCATCGCCATCTTGAATGCAAATGAGGAGAGGAAAGGCTGAGTGTAGTGACGTCCAATTTTATCGTCCTCTGATTGGGTCGCCGTTCAGAAATTGAGCAATTTTTATTGACGAGTTCGAACGAATTGCGGCAATTCGGCGACAAGATTTCTTCCCATTGGTGTTGCTGAAAAATTGCTGGAAGGAATTGCTCCGTGTAATAACACCATTAGAGAGGGGAAGAGATGAAAGGGGGAAATCAAATATGGAGGGGGGATCCGTGATAAATGGTTGTGTGTGTGCATGGGGGGGGGGGGCATTATTTGTATGGGTGGCTTTATAAGAAATGACTCCAATTTTCCAGGAGGATACCGAAACATCCTCCTGGAAAATGAAAAATCCATCGTACCTCCTTAGTAATGCGCCTATGCCATAAAAATTGTAACGTTCATTACAGTGAACCGCCGTTCATTACCGCCTATTCTTATGACCCTCGACTTTTAGAGGTTTAGAAATTGAAATTTTAATAATTAGTTTCCCTGAATGGCGTATAATGATATGAACATTGAATGGGGGTAGGTCTCCGAATAATTTATGGTTAATTAAAATATTATTGCTCCCCTACATAATTAAAATAAAGCGAGGAACTCTCCTGTATCACGACAGTTAGCGTGCTAATGTGAATCTTTATATATAATGCATTTTTTATTTTGAAGATTTTCAGGCTCTTTGCTTCATATTCAACATTCATTTTTTGCTTTAATTAGTGACTACCGACGTACGTGACTCTTATCGTTACTAAACTCTGATTATTTTATTATTCGGATTGGAAGTTAAGTACAAAAGTAATTATACAGTTTTAGAAGTGTTAAACGAATTTATTGCATGATCTGTGTGCGGAAACTAATTTTTATATCTATCTTTGTAAAAATAGTTCGAACCGTTGCTATGAGGACCAAAATGCTCTCTGTGAAATTATCTCCTTTTGTCTATTAAGAAAAGGTTTATATGTCAAGTTTTCTTTTATGTTTGGCTAATTAGGGCTCTTATAAATTGGTTGTAGAAAATACTGTAGTAGTCTACCAAGCAAGAACATTTCTCAACGGCTAAGTAATAATATTCTTATGAAGCAATTCAATGGTGCTCTACAAAATGCACATTCATTACATTTGCTTATTTAGTCGCAAATGACTCATTTTTTAAATGTTTAACTTTTTGAGGGGTACTATATTAAATTCTTTTAAATATATCAAACAAACATCATACATGCTTTATATGAGCCACATTAACATATATTTTGAGGTTAAAAGAAATTAATAACCTTTATCCCACCTAGGGGATTAAACTAGACATCTAAATATGTATAATGTTAGATCAGGGCCGCAGCAAGGGTAGTGCGACTGGTGCCGCCGCACAGGCGCTACAATCGCAGAGAGCAATCGCAAGAGTTGCAGTTAAAATTGCTTCGCAGCAAATAGAGTTACTGAGACATTGTGTTGGATATTCCACAAATGTGTATTCAATTAAAATGGAGCACAGAAACTGAATATTCCATAAATGTATCTACAATTGAAATCAGAAAAATGTATATTTGTAAAATCTTTAGTTTTTCCATTATTCTAGAAATATCTGTATGGTGCTGCTATCTGCACTTAATAAAGGAAAGCATATAGATTTACTCAGACTTGTTTCGTAACAAAAATATTCTCTCTCTCTCTCTCTCTCTCTCTCTCTCTCTCTATATATATATATATATATATGCAAAAACTGTCCCCAAACCGAAAATGGGAATATTGTGTTGTCCGGGGCTTAAAACGCCAATTCTCCTTGTGGAGAAAAGTAATTTGTTGTAAATGGGTGGTACAGATCTTGGAATGAAAGCTGTCAAAGTGAAAGAAGAAATGAATAGATTATTAATTATTCGTAATTTACCTGTACCTCTATCAACATTTACTTCAAAAGAGCATGGAAGAAGCTGCAGACGAACTTTCGCGACATTTTGGGCGAGCGGCTGCAGTAATTATGCCAGCTAAGTTGAATGGGACTCAAAATAATCTTTACTGCCTTAATGTTATAACTATTTACTTTAAATTGAACATAGATGTTTCCTTAATACATTTCATTTGTATAAAAATCATGGTGAGTTTGGAATCTTTTCTGATCTTATTTTTTATACTTTTATCTGCCACGATTTCTTGATTAAGTTTTATGTGTGATATTTTGAATCAGACAGTGTCGACTTAAACAAGACTTCGTCTACTTAAACAACCCGCTACGAAGCAATATTCACTTTAATTATACATTGTTCGTTTTTATGCACTTATTAAGAACTGTGCGCGATTAGAAAGAAAGTAACTTGGTAATGCATTGCTTGAGTAGGCACAGATTCCCTCCATTCTTCGCTACTGTTTTCAACCGGAGGATTTCGCAATTGCATATTACCATGTATATTTGGGGCGCAGTCGATTGTATAGCTTCAATTTGAGCAATGGTGGTGTCTATGGTGAACCGCAACCAACTTAGTGTGAGGGCTGGTTCCGGGGTTATATTTTGGTTCTATCTGTGTCTATCGTTACCCTCACAGCAAAGATCGTCACATGTGTGACAGTGAAGTTGTAGTCACGTGACACCTGGGTCACAATGTTACATCATATTTCTGACTTCTATGCGATGTTACGTATTAGTAACTTTGTAACTACATTGTGACTACATTCTGTGATATTTCTACATTCAATTAACACGTAACATTGTGACAACATTACAATGGCAATTACAATGTGACGTCACAAACAAGTTAATATGCGACGTCACAAGCGACCATGAAAATGACCAAAATGACTTCGCTGTGACCTCAATGTGACATTGCCGAGACGTACTGTGACGTCCTGTGACGTCCCAAAGTCACAGTGTGACGTAAATCTTACGTCACTGAAAAAAAATGCTGTTAGGGTAGCTGTGGCTGCTAAAAATAGTTACCGCTGAAAAAAGCGACAGCTAGAATGTAAACCGTTAACTGACAGTCCCGCAGCTAGTGGTATACTATAAGTGGTTACGATATTGACTACTGAAACATGAGTTGTCAAATCTGTGGAGCGAGATTTTGATTTTCAGCTCAGTTTTATTTAGAAAGTTCTCCACGAAAGGGGACAGTATGATCATATTTGGTCTTTTCTAATAGAAAAACTCACTTGCTGACTAGTCACTCTAACAGTTATTCATCCGGTCAAGAAAGCGTGGTGAATCCAAATATCCCCTTTTTAAAATAATCACTCCTCAGTTATCGGATAAATTGTGATTTGCACATAGCACAAAAGTGGCGTGTTACTAAAAGCAAAAAATGCAAAATAAACAGCATTAAAGCATAGGAAATCTGATGTTACACGATTTCGAAGTAATTCAAATGTAACATATATTTATGGCTTGATATGACCTTTTATGTCTCGTCTGTAAAGTGTATTCAGCTTTTCCAATTTAGTTTGGGTCAATATTTAGACCGGAAAGAGTTGAGTGATGGTGGCAGGTGCATGCTAAGGTTCGCATGGCGTATAAAGCTTTGGATAAAAGCATCGAGTACCCCTGTAACTATCTTCCCAATTTCCCCATTTAGTGTCTGAATTGTCATATGACGCCTACTTTCATTTAAGGTGTCTATTTAATGTAACTAAGGGAATTTCTTTCTGGGAATACCAATAAAGGAAATGATAGCAGACATTCTGATTTGCTACTGTGAAAATTCTATTACATAACTCGGTTAAAATTGAGTGGTCTTATTTGTAAGTCTAAATGACTTTCATATAGTGTGTGGTAACTGCATTAAAATTTAAAAGGTGCATTAAAGAATGATTTTACACAAAAATTACGGAATTGGGGGAAGTCGGGAGCACAGTTTCAGTTATTGTTGATTAGTCAAGTAAAATTAGTGGAAAAAATTAAATGTCCATCCCGCTATGTATGAGCTATATTGAAACAATTCCACGCACATGTAATGTTTAGGCTAACATCAAAGGCCATTACTTATTTCAATTTAAACAAATTCTTATTATTTTTAAATATACATCTAAATGCACAGTTACTGTTGGTATACGGTTACAGTTATATATGACGATACGTAATTACACCTTACACATAGATAAGAGGTAATAATAATAAAAAAAGAAAGCTAGTGCATTTTTCGATAAATAAGTAATGGATCATTAAATCTTTAAAGGAAATCTTTGTGCAAAAATGAATAGCTATCTATCACAAAACTTATTTTACATTTGTGGGGTAAACTTTCACTATAAGATATAATAAGTTCATCCCAGTAGCATAATGGATAAGAGTGTCATTTGGCTAGTTCAAAAATTCGTGGTTCAAATCGCGTTTAGGATATGAGTTCTTTACAGTGACGCCCAAACAGCCCTGCAAGTTCGATACAGTGATCACTGAGGTCTTAAAAAGACCACGTTTCGATTTTTCCAAAGACCCTATTATTTATTACAGCGATTTTCACGATTCACAAGTATTACGACCCACAGTACGCAAGTGTAGGGGCGTAATTTATACCAACAGAACACTGCAGCAAATGGTGAGGTAGGAAAAGTCACTGTGTCCAATATAGGCGTTTATGTAACTGCGTTAAAAATGAACATTTAAAACATTTCTCGTTGGCATGCTTAGTCATAGAAATTATAAAATGAAAGATTACTAATGATTATAAGCATTTTTATCAATCATGAATTAAGTCATTCATGATCCCGGTGTTATCCCGGTGCTGCATTTGAGTAAATAGGTGACATAATAACCCAAACAGCTATCTCAAAGCTTGTCAGTGGACATACAAAAGCACTTTCATTTGTCAAGGGGTTTTCTCAACGTGTCCTAAATGCAACTTTAAACAGTTCTCTCTTGACCATCTCCTGTCTTGCATTGGTTCGACCAGAGAGGATCTTCTTAGGCCTCTTGTTCTTGTAATAGACTGAAGGTGTATGGACTCATGTACTTGTAGTCTAGCTATCACTAGACCACGAGGAATTAGTAACAACAACAGCAGCAGCATTTTAATGGAGAAAATAGGACATATACTAAATGATAATAATTTAGAAAAAAAAAATTAACTTGATAGAAGTCAACTAGAAAAAATATCTACATGACTGTGCTGTATAGAAAAATATTAGCATATGGAACTGTGGAAAACGTAAATGTAAGAATTCGTTTTTGAGACATGAATATTTATTAAAGCAGTGTGAGCATCAATATGTATTCATGCAACAGTGTAAACGTAGAGACATTAAACACGCGGAGTCATCCGATTATACGTGCGCAAGCATGCATTGTTGTTGAAGGTGAACAATGTGATTTTGTGTATAATATAGTCAATTTCCTTCTGCTGCATTGAATAAATGTTCGCTTTTTTTCCTTGGGGGGGGGAGGGGTGAATGTATAAGCTGTTTTTAAAGTTTCTTTCCTTCCTTTACTGTAGAACATAAATACCTAGTACTAATTTTACAACTTTGTAATTGACTTTCTTCCCTTATCTATAACAGGAAGCAACCCTCCTTGAAAATGGATCAGCCCCCTAAAATTGTCTCATCGTGAGGTGCCATAGGGGTTTAATAAAGAACTGTATAAAAGTATAAAATAACCCCAATATTTTTGGAAATATTTTCCTGGTTCATGACTTTCTTTGACACTCTGTATAGCACCAATCCTACAAATACCACTGGCATGGTTATAATTATTCAAAACTTAATCCTTGGGCCATTAACGAGAGCTTGACACAAGAAACTTCTGTTGTTACTCAAGGTTTAGCGATATCTAGACCAAGTGTATGAGTTCATGCATCCGCAGGAAGTCGATCACCAGAACAGGAGACCGAAGAAAATCCTGTCTTGTTAAGATATTTCTTCATCAATCTACTGCATGGACATTTCCTATAAACTGCACTCATGTGCGACAGGAACGAAAGTGACTTGGGCTCTTTTGGAATTAAAAGATTTTCAAGTATTCCACTCATTAATATCTGCCGTCCCTGGCTCGTACTAGTGTGACTTAGTAACTTTGTCACTGTATTGGACGTCATCCGTCATGTATTCCGACGCATATTGTTTAGACGGCTACATGAAACTCAACTTCATGCTAGAAGATCCTTAGTTTGCGTATCCGCTCTCAGCAGAGCCATATTGAATTGGGTACATGGATAATCGTCATGGGCTTTAAGACAAATAGGCCGACGTACTCTTTCACCGACTAATTAAGATTTTGTTATCTAAGTTTATTTTGACTGTAATTAACACCAGCCATGAAGTTATGTTACTGGAAGTGTGTGGAAGATAAATTGGTGAATCGCAAAGATGGAAAACACCCTACAATCTCATACTCGACGCATAGTATAGGGTTTTTCAGTGGTAATTCAGTGGTAGGGTTTTTCAGTGGATCCTGCTTAAAAATTAAGTGACGGGGTTTAATTGTTTTGAAGATTTGTGGTTGTGTTGTGTACATGATAGTTAAGTGGTCGTGTTGTATATATGCATACTTAAGAATCCAACTATGTGTTTTAAATGGAAAATACCATCTGCATTCGCTTTGTTTTCAATATATTTTTTTCATAAAATTCACTTCAAATAACTTTTAAATGTTATTTTTTCTATAGGTGTTCTTTATAGAGAGGTTGAAAAGATGTCTACTGATGTTCGTAATAAAATTGTAATTGATACTGACTGCGGAATTGATGATGCCATAGCTTTATTGCTAGCTTTCAGCAGTAAGGATGTAGCTGAGATATTAGCCGTAACTTGCTGCTTCGGGAATACGAGTGTGGACAACGCATGCAGCAATGTCATGCGAGTGATGACAGTTTGTGATGAAACAGAAGTAAGTCATCTAAATGTTTGAAAAATACTATGTATTTCCTTACAATTTTCAATTGCTGTAAATAAAGGAGAGTGTTATTTGGATATTAATTCCTGAAAAACTTCTGTTGTCTAAATAGTGATAGTAGATGATTTATTTGAGGATCAAATCAAGACATAATGATTTAATTTTCCGGTCAAGTGGTTGATAAAATGAATTCTTCACAAAACATTATACATTAATTTTGTGTGAATGTAAGCTTATAAAGAGATGTTGTTTTAACCATTTGGAACCTTGGAAATTTTAACGTGAAATATGTTTATGTTGTGTGTTTATGTGTTTATGTTGTTGATATTGAAAAAAAAAATCTGATGCGGGCAGCACGTGACTTTCCTGACAGACTCAAATTTATTTTCCTATTTTTTATTTCATGATGCATTAAATTGAGTTTACTTGTAGAAAATAACATGGAAACTGTTTTCATGTCTGATTCAATTTGCATTTTTTATGCAACTTCGTTTTATTCGACAACTTAATGCACTTTAAAGTCTTCACCGCCTCAAAAATTTCTAAAAACTAAACTATTTCGAGAATGGTTTATCCTAGATTCATAGGTTCAGTCTCATTCGCTCTGCTGTTAAAATTTACACGTAGAACAGGTATTTACTTAATATATTTCAGCAATTTTGGTCATTTATTTAAGATTTACACGATCTTTGTGGGTCTTTGTTTCTCTAAGTCCTCGGACGAGACGGATGGTCTGGGTTTTCGACGATCTTTGTGGGCCATTTACCAAAAAAGCCTCGGCTATATTTTTCCGAATCATGCCAAACTTTAATTAGTATCAGGATAATCCTCAAGGGACATAACTACTGCATTTTAAGAAATTCAATTAAATAGTTTTTTAACGACAGTGGAAAATATCTCCATTTCCTCAAAATTAAAAGCTTAAATATTTCGAGAATGGTTAATTTTAGAGTAATTTGGTTGGTCTTATTCTTTTCCTCGTCAAAACTTACGTATAAAACTAGTATTTAATTGATACATTTGTAGTATTTTATTTTAGATCATGACGATTTTTGTGGACCATTTCGTAAAAACGGGCAGATTTTTTGTTTTTACGAATCGTACCAAAA
Source organism: Amaurobius ferox (assembly GCA_951213105.1). NCBI lineage: Eukaryota > Metazoa > Arthropoda > Arachnida > Araneae > Amaurobiidae > Amaurobius > Amaurobius ferox. The sequence goes on along the minus strand of OX578142.1, from coordinate 106,142,096 downwards.
TCTAATCAGCGCCACGGTATCCCACAAATAACTTATCTGCCAAATTTTGTGACGTTTGGTCAATTAGTTTCTCAGATAGTGTGGATACATACGATTTTTTCGGGTCATCTGGTTAAAAAAGGTAGGTTTTTTCCGCGAATCATATCAAAACATAAGGGCATCCCGCAATTGACTTATCTACCAAATTTTGTTAAATTTGGTGAATTCTTTTTCCAGTTACATACATACGATTTTTGCAGGCCATTTCGCAAGAAAAGGCAGGTTTCTTTTTTCCAAATCGTACACAAATCTAATTAGCACCAGGGTAACCCACAAGTGATTCACCTACCAAAATTTAGGAAATTTGGTCAATTAGTTTTTGAGTGAGAGTGGATACATACATTGCACAGACACACACAGAGACGTCACGTCACCCTAAAACTAGTTTTTACGTGTTCTAGGGTACTCGAAACGTGTAGACCCGTCGAAAACTGGAGTTGCAATTTTCGACACGATTCCAATACTTTCCTTATACATTACCATGTATTGCAGGGAAGTAATAATCGGTTTAAATATAAACAAGAAAGATCAATCATGCATAAAGCATTGATTATGAAACACCTTCCAACTGTAATGCAATTTTATTTAAAAATGCGATACATTCTAAAATGCGATACATTCAGCTGTGATATTTTTAAAATTATTACAATACTACAATTTATTTTATTTGAAAACTTCATCAGAGATAAATGAGCTTTTTCAAACAACGTCATCGAAATATAAATCGCCTGGCTCTTTATATAAAAGCAGCTAATATTTCATTCATAAATTTCTTTCCATTCCTTTCATTTAGAATATTACGATATTTTTAAAATTATCACAGTACTGCAATAATTTATTTTACTTAAAAACTTAAAACCATGGAGAGGTAAAAGTACTGTATAACTCCATGCTTAAATCTTCATCGAAAAAGGCAATAAAATCGTCTGCTTCTTTATATAAAATCAATGAATGTTTTATTCATATCAGCTATATTGCAGACTCCAGAGCTAAATAATTTTGCGTTAAAGAAATTCAGCAATTCTTATACAACTCATCTTACATCTTGATATGTTTACATTCTCCATACGCGAAAATCAGGCTTCGTTGTAGAAATAATCAAAGTTTGATGATCATTTAAGCTAAAAAATATTGCAAATGCGTTGTCGCAATATATAGACGCACAGAAAAAATAATAAAAAATTGCAGTATTAGGACGGATGCAACACTAAATATAAATTAAAAATAACTTTAAAAATCCTCATTTTGACACAAGATGGATGGCATTGATCATTTAAACTCAAATATATTGTTATTGCGCTGTTTCAGAATATAGCTGCACAGAAATTAAGTAAATATAAAGCGGTTTTAGGACGGATACAATACTAAATATAAATTAAAAAGAACTTTCAAAATCACGATTTTGACACAAGATGGATGCCATATTTTATTATGAAGTAGTTCACGTAAGCTCTTCATATGATATAGGTGTAATTATAATTTTAATTTTTATTTAAAAAACTACCGAATATAGTTTGCTGAAAATTTTTTTTATATATTTTATGGGATAACTTGAATGTTTCTTAAAACTTTCGAAGCAATTTGTGAATTTTAAATTCACTTAAAAAATGTTTGAAAAATTAGATCCCATAGGGTTCAATGTATTTCATTTTTTCAACCTGGGTTCGATCCAAAACTAATTGGGTGATATTATTCATTTATATTCCCATGGGTCCCACAGACCCTGTGAACAAACAACATACTAAAATTTCATTTTGATAAAGTTATATTTACGGCAGTTATCGTGCGAACTGACAGACAGACAAACAGAATGAACAAAGTCATAAACACTTTTCAACTATGTTGTAAAGTGTTAAAAAATGTGTATCTATCCTATTAAAATGCATCAAACTATGTGTGTATACATGGTTTCGCCGTTTCTATACCAGTGGCGAACCCTGGTCTAGAAAGCAGGTCATGTGGAAAAGCATATTGCATCCCACCCACTGCATTATCAATTCCACCGCAATACTCAAGGGGTTTAATGGCGATAATAGTAATGATAATTAATAATTGTGAGTATTCTATTATTTATTATCATTTTATTCTAATTCTGCTTTTTCCTGATTTTAATTTATGTCCTAAAGTTTTCAGCTTTCATTCTAAAGAATCACATACTCATTGGCCAGATCTATAAGAAGGGCAGACTTTAGAATTACGTCTCTGCCATTCTATCGAGTTCACGCGCTTGTGTGTGTTCTGATTGTCTATGGAAGGTAACATAGAGAGTTATAGCCTGCAATTTTGTGAGTATATATATTGTGCCGTAGTTTGATCATCATAGATTCAGATTGAAAGTCAGTTTAGTAATAGGGTTGAACTTCATTGTAGATTAGTATGTCTCGGGTAGACTTTGTAATGCTAGCGTTGTAAATAATTTGTATATAGATTTGTAATATATATATATATATATATATATATATATATATATATGAATATAAAATTGTAAATCCAATGGTAGAAGGTAAGTAGTAACTCATAATACACTATCTTAAAATTTGCCTATAAAATACAATGAAATAAAGGAAATTCAACTATAAAGAAGAAATTATAAAACGTAATGCAGGTCATAAAGACAAAGATAATCAACAAATTTCAAACGTGAGGAATGACAATAGGAAAACAAAAAAAATCAAGCAAAAAAGCTTGCACGTGGAAGAGCTCTAGGCTTAAGAATAGTTTATTTCGAAAAAATTCTTTTATACAAGTCCATATATCCCTTCGATATGAACACAAAAATGCTTGTTTCTGAAACACAAGATAGATTTTATCTATAAACTTGTGTTATATGGACGACAAGCATAAAGATTGGAAAAAAAATATAGGAAATACAAATATCTTAAAATACACCTCTTAAAGTTCAACCATGACGAGCAATATATGACTAGACCAATGTTGCCATACGCAGAAATGAAAGAAGTTATCTGCTGTTGCCAAAGAGAGTAATAAAAACCGTACTGCGTAAAGGCAATTAAAGAGGTATTTTACAGTTAAAGCTACAAAAGTAAAAGATGAAAATATATTACAATGTAAATTCAAGATATATATATATATATATATATATATATATATATAATAATAGAAGTTTGAAAATCCAATGAACGAAAAGTAAGAAGATGTAACACGATAAACCTAACTTTTTTAAAAACACCCACAGAATAAAATATAATACAGCAAATCATCAATCAAATGGATAAAAAATACAAAACACAAGCTATCAAGTTACAGAAAATCAACCAAATTAAAAGGTATGGAAACAAAAAAAGAAAAACTTAAGCTAAATTCAACTATCTAACAGGCTTACAAAACAAAAGTAAAAATCAACTAATCCTCAAGCAAATGGGAAAAAAATAAATAAAATAAATATCGAATCAACAAGTCAATGAAAAATATAAAGGTATGGAATCGAAATAAGTATAACAAACGAAATCAAGCACAAACGCATTACACGTGGACGAGGCTCTAAGCCTAAATCATGAATTGTTAACCTCTACAAAAATCTAATCATGTCCAAGTTTTTTGTAGAAGCAAACACAAAAATGTATGTTTCTGAAGAAATAGATAGATTAAATCTATAAACTATTTCTACTTGGACGACATACATAAAGAAGGAATAAAAAAGAAAAAATGAATACCTGGAAAAAGCACAGCGTATGTACAATCGAGTCAATACAGGGTACACTGATAGAAGAGACCAGTGTTGCCATTCGTAAAGAAAAAAATAAAAAACCATTTACTGTTGCCATTCATAAGAATTGAAAAACTGTGAAGCGAAATGTTAAGAAAAAGTATTAATATACAAAAAGAGCTACTAAAAAGAGGGGCAAATAATAGTAATGCTGAAGTGGGAAGTGAATGAAAAAAAACAAAAAAAAACAAAACAAAAAAAAAAAAACAAGAGAATGGAGATGTCTGGCTAATATAAGATACTATGAATAGAATTATATGATACTATGAAAAGAATTATAAAAATCCAGCTATTTTAAATTTTTTAACAATACTATTTACTAAATAAGAGGGATATTTATATAAATTACTAGTAATTTTGAGATTATTGATATGCATAGCATGAAATTTTTTATCAGATAATCTATAAATTCTAAAAAGCTGATTGAGTATAATATTTCTAAACAATTGAATCGAGTTACAGGAATTAAAAGGTAAGATTTTATTAATATTAAAATTATAAAAGTCTTTTTTATCATATAAATTTGTAACAATTCTATTAGAAGGATCAATAAAAAGATTTAAATCCAAAAAATTAACATTTTTACTAATAGTAGCTTCATTAGGAATTAATTCCAAATTGTCTGGATAGTAATCTATATCTATGAGATAATTTTCTGTATGTACTAAGCAAATCAGATCATCAACATATCTGTAAAAAGTATAATCTATTGAAGTAAATGACTTTTCATAATGATAAAGGTATAAATTAGCTAGCATACTGCTACTGCAGCCACCCTATATATATATATATATATATATATATATGTGTGTGTGTGTGTGTGTGTGTGTGTAATTTAGAGTGAAGTAAATTGTAAAGGTTCATATAAACGTCATGATCTTGGGCTAAAGTGGAATAGTACTTTATATAATGTTACTATTATTGTGTTATGTATTGTAATTAGGGAAGGGTTTTCGGTGATAAATTTGGTATGGCGGCTCCATACCAAATCCTACGGCAAAGTGTATTTTTTAAATGGCAAGTAATGGTCTTGATATAAACATAACATTCGAAAATAAATAAGTGTTTAACTATGCGGTTCTTTAACCGCACTATAAACTACTAAAAATCGGGTGAATTTTTAATTTGTTCGTGTCTGTGAATTATAATTATTAGTTTTTCTCTTTCAGATTCCCGTGTACAAAGGCTGTGCTGGTCCTTTGATAAAAAATAAAATGCCAATCACCGTTCATGGATCTGATGGACTGGGGGACTGTGCTCATGAATTTTCAACTGGAGGTTTGAAAGAAAATGATACTCCTGCTCCTTTACAGTTAATTAATCTAGCTAAGAAGTACCCACATGAAATTACTATCATAGCTATTGGACCGTTGACAAACCTTGCTATCGCTCACAGGATAGACCCTTCTTTTACGGATAATTTAAAGTCGATTGTTATAATGGGTGGAAATTATAAAGGTAACAATGCTGTTTTTTTTAATTTCTTTTTTTGTAGTGGATATTTTATGTTAAAATTATTGAACGTCGAATATGCATACACGTTTTAATGCAAACGAAAGCTCTGAAGAACGTTTAAGGTAATTTTGCATCTTTCCCAAATTTTGTATTAACCCAAAATGCATTTATTTCTATATTTAGAAATCTATATTCGCGTTTCTCTGCTTCGTTATAGCTTATAAAAATACAAAGTTTAGTACACTTGTAGAGAAAGGTTTGAGGAATACGCTGATATAAACCGTTTCTCGATATATATTGTAGTTTAAGAATATTTAATGTCAAAGACAAAATATTTGAGCTTCGAGTTCGCATCCTAGATAGACTAACAGTATCATGACCACGAATTTTTGCAGACCGGTACCCATATAGTTGAATTTTTGCATGACGGAGTCCTTTCTTTTAAAATGTCGATGTAGTTTACGAGATATTTTACTTTTTATGCACTTCTGAAGTGAAAAATGTTCTTTCGTATCTGTATGTCTATCGATTTTCTCTGTTTCTTACCGTAAAAACTATAGCATACAAAAATATGAAATTTGGTACATTTGGAGAGAAATAATAGGGTAATACGATGAAATAAACCATTTACCGATTTAAACTTTGATTTGGCATAAAATAGCTCGCGAGTAGGAGGCGAAGTCTCCGGACTCGCGAATCGAGTTATGGGGTTGGCGAAGCGTAGCGAACAGGGGGCAGAGCCCCCTAGTTGTGTAAGATAATGGAAGAGGGACTTATTCTTATTTTCTGGGGAAAATGATCCTAATGTTAATTACCCCACTATGTTAATCACATAATATTTTCATTGAGAATAATTTTGATTAAACAAAAAGAAAAAGTAAAAATCCCAGTGACTGAAAACCTCCCTGCAGTTTCAGGTCATGCTTAATTCATATTTTTTTCACTATCCATTTCAACTTATATTTCTGTTAAAATTTAATGCACGAGATATTTTTCTAACAAGTGTGAATATAAAGACATTTTGATATAATGCAAAAGTTACTACCTAGTTGAATTCTATTATGAGCCCATTCCATCCTGTCTCTTTCCCAAAAATCTAATAACGTGAAATGTGTTTTAATTCTAATAGGCATAGGGAATACAACTGAGACTGCAGAATATAATTTTTATTGCGATGCCGAAGCTGCACATATAGTCGTTTCTGAAGCAAGATGTCAAGTTACTCTAGTTCCTTGGGAGACGACAATGGATTATGGAATAAAATGGGTATGTAGATGTGATTTTTTTCTGTACAATATCTTCATCAAGTAATTCGTATCAAATAATTCGTACAATATCTGATTAAGTGTTAGTTAATTTCATTTATACAAAATGAAGGTATGATTGGTAATAGTTTATTTATATTAATTTGTGATAGTTTAATAAACTCAAATCTATTTTTTATACTTTAAAATAAATGTTGTTCTAATAAATGTCAATATTATCTGGTGTCATGATCGTAAGACTCTGGAGCGCTGGTCCAGGTCCACCCATACAAATTGTGGGACAACCATATCTTCTCCTCCACCCCCAAATATTGAGGATCTGAACCCCCCCCCCCCTCTGGAGTCCGGCCCCTAACCAAAGTGGTGTCCCTCCTATGGTCGACCTGGCTGGTCTTAGCTGGCTGGTCTTGAGATCCCTAGGTTAGGGGTTCGAGATCTCTAGCATAGTGTAGTAAACTGTACTTTGCGTAATTTAACATTTTTACGTATTTTTGCGTAAATTAACATTTTTACTGTACTTTGCGTAAAATGCGTTTTGGGTTTTTAAAATTATGTGGGTCGTTTAAAATTAACTGAAATGATGAAAAAATTGTTAGTTATATAGTTTTATCTACTTTCTTATTGTTCTTGAGAGTCTCTGGAGCCTCACTATGTCAGGCTACTTGTCTTAACTGTATCAATCATTAAGGTCTGAACTTATGGTTCTTGCTGAAAACATAAGGAGGAAAAATTATGACAGAAAGTTTTATGGCTGCCGATGAGATAGAAGAGTTATTTGTTTACATGGAGTGAATGACGAATTACGTATAAATATTAAAATCTGTTTAAGCATAAAACTTACCAAATATTTAGATGTAAAGTGATTAGTCTAATATTTCAACAGGACAAAGCCTGGCGTTATTCATTTCCGTTAAACAAAGAAGTGACTTTCAAAATAACAATGTGCAAAAATTTTAAAATGACTTGCATACTATTTTGATTCCACCCTAGTAAAATAGTTATGGTCTATTTTATAAATGTTTAAAAAACACAGAGTAACATCGTCGCAGATGTTAAAAGTAGTTCGTCAGAGTGAGAAAAATTTCGGAACTAGACTGTCTAAAATGGGTGTACTAGTGGCGGATTTACTATTAAACTAATAAAGCTTAAGCTTCGAGGCCCATAAACATGTGGGCCCTAGATACTCTCGAGTTCTAATTTTTTATTGCAATAATTTTCTCAATCATAGAGAAAAGTTTGTGTTTCAATTTATTTTTACTTTTTGCAAGATTATCTCAATAAAAAAATACATAATTATAAGGACTCTCAATTTCTCACGTTTCAAATCCAAAACTTCTAAAAAATTACATAATTCCTTAACGACATCATTCATTGAATTACTTGACGTACCAATGGCATAATTAGAGTCATCATAGAGACAATGACCAATGACATCATAGGAAGCCTTAGGTGAGACTCAGGGTATGGCCTCCGAAAATGTTATTCCACCACTCGGTACACAATATGTATGAAAATACAATGTAATAAGAACCATAAATAGACCTGGGCTAATTTAATATTGATAATGTAATCACAACAATAAACAATGGATTTTTTATATGATATTTTATTTCCTACCTTCCTTAGTGTTCTGTTTTACACATACTATCGGGGTAATCAATATCTTTGGCAAAACTGCATATTTATTGATCTTCAAAGATTTACTGATTGATTTTTAATTTTCATATATATATTTCATGTATTAAGCCTAAGTATTTGGTAAATCTCAGAGTAATTTCACTGTCATTGTCAATTGTTCTGTGAATGAATTTGATGTAGTGGTAATACTTGTTCCTGGTGTAAAAGGTTGTGAACTCTTGACCTGAACGCTGAGTTGCGTATATGGCTATTTTTACTTTTCTGCTTTCGGGAAAATGTGAATATTAGAAGCGTGCCCACGACTGTAGAGACCTTGAATGCTTTTTCTATTGCTCTCTCTGTGTTTTAATTTTCATAACATCCTTCATGGCAGAATTTTTACGCTCAAGTGCCCTTGACATTTGCTGTATTGTCCAAGTTATAAATCCTAAGATGGAGATTAATTATAATTGCAAGGAATGAATAAATTCTGGCAATTATTTAATTTATCTTTTAAAGATTGGATGAAATTCTGTTCGGGAATAAAATATTTTTCTTTCGTATTAAATTATTTCATTACTGAAGTTATACATAAAGTAAACACTTAAAATGCAATTTTTCATATTTAAACACAATATGCGTTTTGATATTATTTTATTACAATTGTATTTTATGCTTTATATTTAAACTAAAACTCTTAATTGATTTTTTGTAATATAAATTTCTTCTACTGTAAAATTAATCTAATATGATTTTGATACAGAATACAATAAACTTTTTTTCCCTATAAGATAATTAACTATAGATTTAAATATTAATTCAATTGTTAAATAATTTCGATACAGTTGACATTCTAATATTTAATGTAGCAAATTACTTTAACTACAGTTAAAACACAATATAAACTAGATATAAACTAGACATAAACTAGATATAAACTAGATATAAACTAGTATAGATAAAACTACAATATAAACTAGATATAGAATGTTTGAAGAGTTTTGGGTTTAAATTAAAATTTTAGTCCAGTAAAATTTTGTGAAAATGTTATTTAAACATTTAGGAATCCTTTTATTTTTTGCAATATAACCTGCTATCAGTGGCATACCCTGAATCCCAGATATGTGTTATCTTACCCCCTTCCTCTCATGTAAAGTGTAACTTTAAACAAATTGCAGTTGCACAGTTTTCAAGTAATATAAATAATTAGTAAAAAACCGGGATTTGATTGGACTCGCGCATCTGTAGAGTGCAAGCTATGAAAGATTTCAAATTAAAACTTAATGTGATATGGCATATCCTGAATCCCAGACATGTGTTACCTTACCCCCTTCCTCTCATGCAAAGTGCAACTTTAAAAAAAATTGTAGTAGCACAGTTTTCAAGTAATATAAATAATTAGCAAAGAGCCGGGTTTTCATTGGACTCGCGCGTTTGTAGTGTGCAAGCTGGGAAAGATTTCAAATTAAAACTTAATGTAATATGGCATATCCTGAATCCCAGACATGTGTTATCGTACCCCCCTCCTCTCATGACAAGTGCAAATTAAAAAAAATTGTAGTAGCACAGTTTTCAAGTAATATAAATAATTAGCAAAAAAGCCGAATTTTGATTGGCCTCTCTCGTTTGTAGAGTGCAAGCTGTGAAGGATTTCAAACTAAAACTTAATGTCATAGGGCATACCCTGAATCCCAGACATGTGTTATCTTACCTCCTTCCTCTCATGACAAGTGCAAATTTAAAAAAATTGTAGTAGCACAATTTTCAAGTAATATAAATAATTAGCAAAAAAGCCGAATTTTGATTGGCCTCTCTCGTTTGTAGAGTGCAAGCTGTGAAGGATTTCAAACTAAAACTTAATGTAATATGGCATACCCTGAATCCCAGACATGTGTTATTTTACCTCCTTCCTCTCATGACAAGTGTAAATTTAAAAAAATTGTAGTAGTACAGTTTTCAAGTAATATAAATAATTAGCAAAAAAGCCGAATTTTGATTGGCCTCTCTCGTTTGTAGAGTGCAAGCTGTGAAGGATTTCAAACTAAAACTTAATGTCATATGGCATACCCTGAATCCCAGACATGTGTTATCTTACCTCCTTCCTCTCATGACAAGTGCAAATTTAAAAAAATTGTAGTAGCACAATTTTCAAGTAATATAAATAATTAGCAAAAAAGACGAATTTTGATTGGCCTCTCTCGTTTGTAGAGTGCAAGCTGTGAAGGATTTCAAACTAAAACTTAATGTAATATGGCATACCCTGAATCCCAGACATGTGTTATTTTACCTCCTTCCTCTCATGACAAGTGCAAATTAAAAAAAATTGTAGTAGTACAGTTTTCAAGTAATATAAATAATTAGCAAAAAAGCCGAATTTTGATTGGCCTCTCTCGTTTGTAGAGTGCAAGCTGTGAAGGATTTCAAACTAAAACTTAATGTAATATGACATACCCTGAATCCCAGACATGTGCTATCTTACCTCCTTCCTCTCATGACAAGTGCAAATTAAAAAAAATTGCGGTAGCACAGTTTTTAAGTAATATAAATAATTAGCAAAAAAGCCGAATTTTGATTGGCCTCTCTCGTTTGTAGAGTGTAAGCTGTGAAGGATTTCAAATTAAAACTTAATGTAATATGGCATATCCTGAATTCCAGACATGTGTTATCTTACCCCCTTCCTCTCATGTAAAGTGAAACTTAAAAAAAATCGTAGTAGCACAGTTTTCATGTAATATAAATAATTAGCAAAAAGCCGGGTTTTGATTGGACTCGCTCGTTTGTAGTGTGCAAGCTGGGAAAGATTTCAAATTAAAACTTAATGTAATAAGTATTAAAAATAACTTTCAATTTCTGAGAATTTTACCACCAAAAAGCAATTAAGGTTTTAAAATCAGAATAATAAGAATATTACAAATTTAGAATATATAAAATTTATTAAATCAAAGTGACACATTTAAATTACAAACACATGCAATATGCATGAATACATTTAAATCACAGGTACATGAATGTGAGTTGCCATACGGTCTTCTTCACGTTTTTGTCTCATTAACATACATACATTTTCATAATTGCCAAATGTATATGATACTTCAAATGCTGTCACGTTCAAGTGTTTTAAAACGTGACAGAGTAACATAAGCCAGACCTAAGAAAGCTTATTTTTCTATAATCATTACTACCGCTTTATCCAAAGTCAGACCTTGTTACTTTTGAATTGTGATTCCAAAAGCGAGCTGCAATGTAAATTGCTTTCGTGTGCTATTAGTGCTGTTAAATTTCCATTGCTATTTACTTTAGAAATCGGAACGCAGCCAGTGTACCCATAAATTGGTCCGGTGGAATTATCGAATTTGACCATTATCAAAACAGGAAGTTGATCGGGTAGACTGATTTTCTTCATAAAATATATCTTAAATAAATCTTCTTCATAAATTATACCAATAGAATGATTTCGAAAATTTGTTTTCAAATTGAAATTAAATAAATGTAAAAAATTTCAAATGAATTGTCTCAATTAGAATGAATGGAACACTATATCAAATCTTCTCTGCTATTCGTTCTAAATTTTTCTATCCCAAATCTGCTTTTGCTTCTCTCCACTGACGTTTTGTCTTTTAGATCTAGTATTCCTTACAATCCTAAGATCTTTCGCCCTCTTGTTGAGATTTGTCGTGAATTCAATTTTAATGTTCATTGTACTGTTATGCCTATGTTTACCCGTATCCGGACCGATTAATGCAAAATTAACTTTTTAAGTCAGGCCTGGGTGTACATTGTCCTCCTTATTTCTTCTGACAGCAGTTACACATTTTTTTATTGGTAGTACTACTAAATGGACTGTAGGTTATAAATTAACCGAGCATACACCTGATATAAAAAAAAAAACTTTCTACCGTTTTTAGTTTTTATGCTGTTATTGATGATTTTTTTATCCCCATTATTTTTACTTTCCCTGCAATACATGGTAATGTATAGGGAAAGTATTGGAATCATGTCGAAAATCGCAACTCGAGTTTTCGACGGATCTACACGTTTCAAGACCTCTAGAATACGAAAAAACCATTTTTAGCGTGACGTCTGTGTGTCTGTCTGTGTCTGTGCAGATTTTGCATTCACTTTAACTAAAAAACTAATGGACCGAATTTCACAAAATTTGGTAGGTAAGTCACTTGTAGGCGAGTCTGGTGCTGATTAGTTTTGAGTACGATTCGGGATAAAAGAACCCGCCTATTTTTGCAAAATGGCCCGCAAAAGCTTGTATCCACTCTAACTGAAAAACTGATGGACCGAATTTCACAAAATTCGGTAGATAAGTCATTTGTGGGTCACCCTGGTGCTGATTAGATTTTGGTACGATTCGAAAAAAAATAGCCTGCCTTTTTTTGCAAAATGGCCCGCAAAAATCGTCAGAATCTAAACTAAAGAATTATCTATGTTCAAATATATCCATTAAATGCTTGTTTTATACGTAATTTTTAACGAAGAAAATAATAAGACCAACCCCATTACACTAGGACTAGCCGTTCTCGATATATTTTAGTTTTTCGTAATTTCTCTACGCCACCTTTGAAAATAAGTCCGGTTACCGAACGAGAACGAAAATTGAATTAAAAGTGAAATAAATTTAATTAAAATATAGGGAACGTGGATGTAAGTTTGCAGCGAAAGTTATGTGCTGCCCACATCAGATTTTTAAGAACTGCATGCATGATCATATTTAGATAATATTGTATTTTGAGATGTAACGACTTTTTAAGAGTTATATCGAGGGCGTTATACCCAAGACAGCATAAAGAGACTAGTTAATCAGATTTTTAACCATTTTAAAGAAATTAAAATTATATTCCGTGACTTTTGTTAAGTTATTGAAGCAGTTTTGAGGTATGTTACATCGAATGTTGGTTAATTGTGTTATATATATGTGTGTCGCATATTGAATAAAGGGATTTGATAATTGGGAATGGTGTTGTTACTTTGAGAATATGCGTGATTCTCAGGTCCGGGGACGCTTCAGTGGGCGTGGGCGGCGTGGGCAATTGCCCACGACGGCCGAATTAGGGACGGCCATTTGGAAATGAAATTAGGTGTAGTAAGAATGACTTTAGTGGTCGTATTAAAAAAAAAATTTGCAATTGAACCAATTTGGGCCACTTTAATATAAATGAATTAATGTACTCTTTTAGATAGTATTAAAACATTAAAAGGTAAAAATCGTTTTTCTTCCATAATTATATCTTTTTTGAAGCAATGTATAGTTAGTTCTACTTGAAAGTACTAAGCTTAAACACTTAGTAGATTACTAGATTTTATACATCTTGCAGCTGGGTGCAGCCTGCAATCCCTGAGGCTGACGACCTTGTTTCACCCCAAATACTGGAAAAAACCCAAGGGGCGATTCTCAGAATTTGTTCCTGCTTCCAAATTCAAATTGTAAACACATGGATGCGGTTTCTATGATCGCACTTCTAAAAGGACAGGAGGGAGGAGATTAGTCCAGATGGTCATTATTTTGGTCATGTACCAATTTAGCTCATTTGGGCATTGAGCCTAGCAGGAGGCCATTGCAATTGCAGATAACACAGTGACTAGAAGTAAAAAGCTACTTCTTAGTATTCAGTGTTGTGTTCTGCTGCTGTGAAAAATTCACAAATTCATCTTCGTCAAATATGGCTTCTTTTAAGTATTCGGGTAACTTTTTTTTCAATTGTTTAAAAATATTTTCGTAAAATTTCTTAATTGACTATGTCTTTTGTTGATTTTTAATGCTTTTTAATAAATAAAATAAATTTGATGCTGAATTTAGTCTATGGCATTAGCCCCAGAATAATACTGAGAAAAGAATTTTTTCACGTTTTTATCCAAAATAATATCTATAGGCCCCCATGGCTGTTCTATGAAGAATTTTCAGACACAAATAATTAAGCAATGGTGTAAAATGATCTTAATTTTGTAATTTTTCCAGTTTCATTGCAGAACGAAAAAAAAATGGTATAAAAGATTTTTGCGAAGCAAAATATTCCTTTATGAATATTTGCATAAAAGTGGAAAAGTTGTTTCTAAATTGTTAGAGCTGTTTCATAAATTAATAAATTTATTCTATAGCCCCAGTCTGCGAATTTGACAGATTCTTTTGCTCATGCATACATATTTCTGTCTAGATATATTTTCAATAATCTGTAAATATTATTTTAATTTTGCATAATTACACTTTTAGTTATAATTATAATGTAATACACTTTTAGGTAAAATGTTAACTAAACAATCTTAAAATTTGTAATATACATTTTGATATTGTGATTTTTTTTTTATTTCTACTCAAATAATTCATTACCCCTGTCCCCATCTTCCAGTCAACTTAAAACATTCGAGTTATTATTATTCTTATATAAAGTTTTATTGTATGATATGTGGTATTTTTTTGTCCATTTTTTTTTCAAAACCTAGAAAAAATGAAATATTGCCGTTCCTTTTCCCAACGAATGAAATTTTTTTATTACCCCACTCGAAATTTACATTTTTTAATTTCTACCCCCCCCCCTCCCTTTTTTTGAATTAATTTGAAAGCATTTGGGTATTTCCCTGTATTTCTGTTGGGCCCATGTATCTATAAATTCTTTCCATATATTTTCGTTTATTATTTTTTTAAAAATTACTAAAAAAAATTGCGTTTTTTACCGCCTTGTCCTCCAATAATTGCAAATATGATTCCCTCCCCCATCTCTTAGTTTTGTGATGCACTTTATCTTTTGGCAGTAAAATAGACAATTTTTCATTTTAACTCCCCTCCCCCTTTCCTTCCTAATTGTTATGCTTTTTTCTATTCTAAGTATTTTTCGTGCCTTTGGATTAGGTTTTGTATCTTCTAATATTTTTTTATTTATTTTCATTCACTTGTCACAAACTCAGGGACATTTTAAACATTACATTTCTATCGTCTTCACCCCCAGTGAATCTATAATAAAAAGAAGAACCTGTCTGTTTGTCTGTCCACAGTACCGTGCGATATCTACCGCACTTAATGCAGTCGCATCTGTACCTGAACTAATGCGTCTTGAAGGCCTTTTTAAAAATATAAATTAGATTTTGTAACGAATTTTTGAATTCTAAAATCAGTTAATCTCTAGCTACCGATATGACCTTAGCTATATTCATGATTTAACAGTTACAGAACCTCCAGTCATCGATATGATCTAACAGCTACCGATACAATTTAACAGCTACCATAACATTCTAATGCCAAGTTCATCTCCTACAGGTTATTAATCTTTCATTCATTTATTTTTTGCATTACGGAGAGCCTGTATTTTTTTTTTTTTTGCTTTGCGTATAGCGTACTGGTAATTTGTCGTCGGTTTAGGATTTGAAGAAAATTGAGTAGTGTTATCTGTAAGTGTATTATTTAAATAGCGGGGGTTTATTTACGTCCCAGTCAATACTGGGTAATTCGTTTCAGTGATACAATGAAACAACTGTTAAATTCGTCAAGGTGTAAAACTTTCTTGTAATTTGGTTAGTATTCCATTATTCTGTATCTATGTCCCTGCAGTATATGAATCAGATTTTAGAGGGGCTACAATGGACAGTAACAAATAGCTTCGAAATAGGATTCCAGGTTTTTATCTGCGAAATCAGAAACGCAATAAATTCAAATATTTTTGCGTTTTTAATCTAATATTTAAATATTAGCTATTTAAATAAATTGCTGATAATAACCTGTAAAATTCTGAATTGTCCTGTTATATTATATCTTTGCTTCTTAGGGATTGAAATGCATTTCCTTTATCTCTCCCCTTTTCTAATTTGTTCATGAGATCATTTGTTTGATTTGTTTATAATGTTTCATTGCTAAGATGTACAAATAATTCATAAGATTTATGCAATTACAAATTCAAATTTTATTAGAAAAAATACTGGTGAGGGCAACTTTCATGGCACTACATGCAATGCAGTAAGTTACTTCTGACTCCTGATAAGTTCAGAAAAGTATAATGGCTCCAGTCCAATGGAGCTGAAATTATTTTTCGTGAATAATATATTGGTAAGATAAAACTCCAGTAAAGTTCAATAAGTTTATGCGATTTCTTCAGATTTATTTGTTTCGTTTACAGGCTTGCAAAGCAATATAAATTACTAGCTAACTATTTATAGATAGCTAGCGCTTTTAGTTTTCGCCCCGATTTCATCTGAAAACTCCGACCATGGACTCCACTTTAATATATTCGATTATTTTACTAACTCGATTTGCGGTATAAAAATTAAACTTACTGACGATATTTTATATTCTAGCTAATCTATAAACTTGCGGCACAAAAATACGTACTTGAATACGTATATTTCCACCTATTCTGTTCAAACCTCGCCATGCATTAAACATCTTTAGAATCCCCATGTTCATCTAACTTCCTAATTATTTTTAAAGCAAAACAAAATATCTCGTGGTTGTGTACCAATATTTCACAAAAGAGTAAGTAACCAAACTGAGTTGCAACAATCGTGACATTTCAAATATTACAGCTTTTCCACCCATTGGAAAACTTGGATTTTGAAGTAGAGTGGTTATAATTTTGATATGCTGAAATATCGAAATTATAACCACTATACTTCAAAAACCGGGAAAGTTATCTAAAATCCAATTATATACAATTGTAGGATTTTTAAAGAGCAATAAATTCATGTTTATTGTTTATATCTATCACTTCTAGTTTTAAAGATATAAGCATTATAAACTTGAAAAACGTCAAATTTTCAAACTTCTTTAAACTTTCAAAAGACGATTACTTGAAAACTATAAAAGCTTTTTTTAAATATACATATAAATTTAGAAACTAAATTTCCTCATACATATTTTTGTCGCTTACTAATTATATCGATCTTTCATACTTTCGAAGATATTTCGAGTGAAAGTCTTAAACATGGAAAGAAACTAATTTTTGAGTTTCAAAGTTTAAGTCCCCCCCCCCTCTAAAAAAAAAAAGTTCGATCCAAAATCCAATTTTATATGCTTGTAGGGCTTTCAAAAAGTTTCAAATTCATGCTTATTGTTCAAGGCTAGATCTTTTAATTTTTGAGATGTAACAAATTGGAAAATTGGAAAATTTTCAGTTTTCTTTAATTTGGCAAGGCGATTACTCGAGAACTAGAAAAGCTTTTCTAAATAGCAAATATAGATTTTTATGCTAAATTATTTATATATATATATTATAGTTTAAAATGAAAACAAGAATAAAGAAAAAAACACCAGCTCGGACAGATACTTTTTTGTTTTCCAGAAAAAAGTTCTAAATATTGAAATTATTATTATTAGCGTCCAAAGAGCTTACATTTTTCGTAACGCTTCGTTTTCCCTCCACAGAAACCTTAAACATAGATGTTATTCACGTAAAAAAAAAGCTTCTATCCACGCCCTAGAATTTATTTCACAATAATATTAGCTGTGTATTAATTAACGTAAACAGAAATTTATAGCATTATTGAACAAAACAAAACTGACTTGTTTTTCCTCGTGAATGAAATGCGCTATATACGAGAATGTCGATAATATATATATCGTATAAATACTCTTTTATTAATTTTATGCATAATTTTTTATCCATATATTCGAAAAACGTGTAATAGTGCGAGAACGGTTCATGCTGTCTAAAGTAAATTCCATTTTATTTCTGCTGAAAACTTACATATAACATGATTGTTTATTTAATATTTTTGGATGTCGTTTTTTTTATGATTTAAAAGAAGTTTGAAAATTTGCGACTTTCTGAATAGCCTTTGCCCTTTAAAATCATAAATTTTATTCGTTTCATTCCATTCATTCTAACATTATACTCACATATGCACAGCCATTCCTTTAAAAATAATTGATTCGGGTTAAAGGATGCCCAAAACGTGTATTAATCTGTCGAAAATTCCAATTTTCGACCCATCAATATTTTTCCTATATATTATTTGTGTGCAGGGAAATTACAAATAAAGTCAAAAATTCAGTTATGTATTATAAATTATTGCTGTATTACATATGTATATGTATGTGGAAATAAATGTAAAGCATTACATTTTCTAAACTTCTAATTAGAGCTATAAATTTAGATGAGAATAACATTTGATAGGTCATTGAAATAAAATAATTTTCGTAAGGTGATGGTGATCTTGTTTCTAAGGGGGATTAGTCCCCTCTTGCTCTTGTGTATCTAAGATGCGTTGCTCTTAATAGCTTTCTCGTATAATCATGAAAAAAGTCCAGATCTCATCCACACACTTATGCAGCAGTCATTAGTACTGAGAGAGACGCGGGATTCGTCTCTAAATATGCCTCTAATCGGACACTGTCTAGGCCAACCGAGTTAAACACCAATCCAGGCGACTCTGCCTACAGGATGCATGGGGATGCCAAATGCTTTCGATTGGCTAATAGCGACGCCATTGAAGTAGACGTGGCTCCTCTCCTGACAGCTCGATCCTCTCGAACAGTTGTCTGTCTGGGGCGTTCTGAGCCTGTGCTACGGTTACGTAGGTCTTCTCTGATCCACTGTTTTCATCACCGAGTAACTACCAAATCGCTCCGACCAAGATGGCGACTGATACGTCTGTTGGACCAACCAGTTTCCCTTGGGCCAATGATGCAACTTCTCTCAAAATCAGACAATTGTTCGTAATGCTGTCGAGTACGTCTCAAAGGCATCTTTGTACACAATTTTCAGTATTAAAGCAGAAAATCCAGTTCCAATTGCCCGTAAGTGAGACTTCGGTTGTTTTAAATGCTGCACGATACATACTTCGTTCTCATGCGCGTTGCATGAGCCATATAACGTCATTGGCGTTGACAGTTTGATCATTTGCATAATTCTTAAAACGAAATAATTTGCATGCTCAGTTTCGTGGCTGTAGTTCAATTTATATATAACTCTATTCGTTCATTGGATTTTCATATTATATATATATATATATATATATATATATATGTGTGTGTGTGTGTATGTGTGTGTGTGAAGGACGGCCCCAAACAGTTTTGCCCACACAGGAAAATATCCTTGAACCGGCCCTGGTGATTCTACAAAAACGGGAGTATTTAAGTTCCATATTTTTTTTATTTAAGATTTTTAAAGACTGTTTTTTAATATTTTTTCGCTTCTTTTGTATTAAACTTCTGGCCTTTTAATATCACAAAACTTAAATTCTAATACCGCAAAAAAGTTAGTTCAATAAAATGTCATCCACATGCCCTGTCCCATAGCTGTGATTCTACATTCTGGTGGATTTATCTAGAAAATAAGAAGTTGTTTTCTTTTCTGCCGTTGAATATGTATGTG
Source organism: Amaurobius ferox (assembly GCA_951213105.1). Lineage (NCBI taxonomy): Eukaryota > Metazoa > Arthropoda > Arachnida > Araneae > Amaurobiidae > Amaurobius > Amaurobius ferox. The sequence goes on along the minus strand of OX578142.1, from coordinate 106,122,687 downwards.
TAAAGAATGCTAATCACTAAAAAATAAAATGCAATCAAATATCACTCCAATAAATGATATCTGAAAAATGATCTCTAAAAAATTAAATTTGTTCCAAAGATTTTTGGCCATCTGCACATGGCTGAAAAGTAGGATATTTTTTCTGAAGAAAAGGAAAATTTTTAGAATTGTCGACTCTGCTAGAAAACAAGCATGTCAGGTTGTTGTTATAGAATGGATTTGAATTTTGTTGCTTTTCAAAGATTTTGTGATTATCTACGGACTTTGCTTCATTTATAAAGTAAGTACTTTAATTTCTTATTATTAACATATTTATAAAAAGCAAGCAAAATTGGAATAAAAATTGATGTAGACTATGCACTTTTGTAAACCTTCCATTTGAAGGCACTTGACTGAAATTAAGCTTTAAAAACTTTAGGAATGGTTTGTCGAGAATCACTAAATTTCTATTTTGTCATCCACATGCATAACCTTTCATGTCATCCACATGCCTCAATAGAAGCCAACGGCCGTACCGTGCTGAAAACACCGGTTTTCGTTAAATCACCGAAGTCGAGCAGCATCGGGCGCGGTTAGTACTTGGGTGGGTGACCACCTGGGAACACCGTGTGCTGTTGGCCATTTCGGACGCGGTAGCCCGGTGGTTTGCGCGCTGGATTTGCACGCTGCAACAACTGCAGCCGTGTTCATGCGGAGTACGATCACGTTAAACATGTGGATCCGTAAGTCCTTCCGAGAGGTTGGTGGTAGGGGAAGGAGGGTACGGTCCCTGTGGATGCCTCCCCCACTGGATTCCGGTCTCAATTGGGTAGCACTTCCTGGCCGTCCAAACAGTTACCTTACACCTTTCTGGTAGGTCGGACGGTCTGGGTCTCAACAACAACAGCATGCCTTAATAGGGGCATGTTAATGACACACAAGCCACGTGAATGACGTATGTAGGTAAGTATTGCGTAGAATGCTGTTAATGAGCAATATACTTATTGATAGACATCCTTATCAATCGCCTTGATTAAAAATTAGTGTAATAATTCTAGTTGTAAATTATTGCCATTTTCATGTTCGTAAAAGTTATTAACATTATGTCATTCACATGGCTCCCAAAATACAAATACAAAAACACAAGAAAATACAAGCATTTAAGCTCTGCTGATGTCTTATAATTAAGTATCCTTGAAGTATTTATCTTAGTGATCTTTTTCAGATTTTTAAAACAAATTTAAAATTTTGAATTTTAGATACTCCAAATATTCCTGTATTTATAGAATTGTTAGTATAACATCTTTGTTATTATAACAAAGTTATTATAACAAACTTTGTTATTATAACATCCTCTGACTAGAATACATGGTGTTAGATGTTAAAATGTTCAGTTGCTTAAGTCGGGAGTCGATTTAACTATGGAGTATGTAGTACTCGTATCACCATCTGTGCCAGTTGAAAGTAGAAATGAGTAAGAATTGCAAAATTCAAAAAATATTTTAATTATTTTTTGATAAAACTTACTGGATAAAATTTAAACTCCACCGGGAAGAAGTAATTAACAGAAGATTTCATGAATTTTACATATAAAATTAAATTACAAATTATATTTTGCATTATTTTGAAAAAATGAAACTATTTGAAAGATAAGTGTTTAAAAGTAGAATTGAAATGCAAGAGTTGTTTTAATAAATTTATATTTGATTTAAAACTAAAGGAACAATTATGCAATTTTGCAATAATAGATGATTCTGCAATTTGCTATTGGATTCTTGAAGGCAATAATCTGAGACTCTGACAAGAAAACATGAGAATGGGTTTTAAGAGACGAAGTTTTGACTTTAGTTAAAGCTGTAAATATCTGATAGTCAGTGGGTGTTGTTAAGAGTAAAAACAGTAAGATGGAAAATGTCACACATATGGCGACACTCCTCCAGCGATTTACATAAAGCCCCCAGATCAAGTAATTAGCATAAATGCGATTAGCATCCACTTTATGGCGAAGGGCCATACATAAGGCGAAGGTGCGATGTCGTATCTTATTCATTACAGTAATACGTTTGGTGAACGTAGTCATCCAAATACAAATGTCCGTATCGCTCTGATGACTACGTTCACGATGACTACGTTTCGAGATATTGTACGTTTTGTAAAATAAATTTATCAAAAAAATTGTATAAAATTAAAAAAGTATTAACTATCAGGAAATATGTTCACTTTTCATGTGAAATACTTTTCATGCGGCAAATCTATTAATATCATTCTCGTATATCTACTTCGTACCATATACGAGAGAAGATACTTTATGCAATAGTTTTATATTTTGATGCCCAACAAATCGCCAATAGTCATTTATTTACATCTATTTACATAAGTAAATGTATTTATGTAGTGTAAGTAAGTGTATTTATTTACATAAGTAAATCTCTTTCATCTGTATTTCTTTTAACTTGGCGGCTATTTTAGCGAAATATCGCCAACTTGAAGACTTTTTTTAATGGTGCCAAATTAACGTTATGTGCTGCCCACATCAGTTTTTTTTATAAGAACAGCATGTATCCAAGTAAAAATGTTTTGCCAACTACGGGCTATTAACAACACGCACATCACGAGTATGCATGTTAGAAAGCTATGCAATTCTAAGAAACTGCGAAGGTCAACATAGTGAGTGAAAGAGGGAGAGTTTAAAGTGAAACTTGCCTGAAGCGAAAACTTTCCCATAATAGCTTCGGAAAACGAATTACATAATAAGAGAAATATTTTATGGTTGTAAGCTTTGAGTTAATCAAAAATATTTTTCCAACTGATAGTGAAAAAGAAATTTAAGGGGCACAGATACACCTGGGATTCGTAAAAAATTAGAGGATTTTTGAGCTTGAATTGCGGAAAATTATGTAAAAGTAAATGCAATAACAAATTTATGAAGGAGCTTTCAAATTGTGGCAAATGGTGTGTAAACTTCATATTTGACGGAACTATTAAGATGTTTTATTCTCTTATACATGCTTATTTCATAGTCATACGATTTGTCGTTACATCTCCAGAACAGGAAATGGAAATCTTTAGTGAGCCTCCATATCTTCTTTGCGATTCGTTGCTGAATCCATATCAGTCATCATTTAGGCTCTATGGCCAATATTGAGAAAAATATATTTCAAGGAAATACATTATGAACCGGAAGCAGTAATCTTTAAAAAACCTCCTCCCTCCGCCGAAATTTAATGCTGAATTCATATCAGTCATCAACTAACCTCTACCTATAGCCAATTTTGAGTAATGGATGTTTCGAGAAAAATTTTTGAACCAGAAATAGAAATCCTTAGGGAATCCCCATTATCCTCCGAAATTTAATGCTAAATCCGTATTAGTCATCAACTAAACTTTCTCATCAACTAAACTGATTACTTTCGGCTGAAAAAATGGAAAACCAGAGTGCCAATTTAAGCAGCTCTAACTTTTTAAATAACGATAAATTTCTAAAGATTTATGCAAAAAATTTATATGGATTCTGGTATATCGATAATCATAATCAGTAATCAGACTTGTTTTTTTTAGTTGGTCGAAAGTTAAATACGAAGACAACTTCTCTGGAAATTTAATGTCTCATCTCGACATTAATTCGAGCCTAAAGATTTTCGTTTGTCTGTACGACCCCTGGACATGAATACGAGCAGTGTTCGATTTTTATTGTTTAGACTATTTGGTTTATGACTGATGACTGCTTTAAAGCTGTTTGGTTTATGACTTAGCCTAAAATGAAGTAAAATTTTCCATTTTCTCTTGTACCATATAGAACACATACAAAAACTTCTGTTGTGTTTTGCTTGGAGGAACTCGTCTTGTATACTTTTGTTCGATCTTATTTCTCCAAATATACATTAGAGATTCGGCTTGGGCAAGTAACATTCTACTGCCAAACAACCAGGTTTTAGTTATAAGATGGCTCAGGAGCATGAAAACTGGTTGATTTTTGCTTCTGAAGATTTGTGAATAGGATGGGGGGAATTAAAGTATTTCATATTTTATATCGTTAGCGTGACGATATTGTCTGAACAGACTATTTTGAAAATTTTAAGTATTCGTAAAAGCCTTTCTAAAGAACTTCTTGTCTCAACGGGGAATTGAATTATCGATCTCCAGCTGGCAAGACTATGCACGTCCCATTAATTTACTGAGACGACTTTCGTTTTACATTTGAAGTAGATTCTTCACCTTAAAAGCCATTTTAATAACTATTTCGCAACTGAAGGTACAGGTGATAGCTAGAGACGTGATACAAGCAACTTATGTTAGTTTCATTGCTATTTCACTGAAAAGGGGATTAAATAGCAAAATACTACACTCATGACACTCTGCCTCTCCAAAAATCCCCACAGTTTTACAATATATTGTTTATTCAGCTATGAGATTGCTGTGGAAAATATACAGACATTTTGTGTACTTTTATTCAAGATAAAATTTTGCATTTTCAGGAATTTTACAAAGAATTAGCGGAAACAAAGACGAAGAAAGGAGAATTTTTCAAAACTGCTACAAGATTGCACGCTGAACTAGATTATGAGGCGTATATAGACTGTGACTTTTTAGCTGCATCGGCTGCTTTATATCCCGAGTGTGTAAAATCAAGTGAAAAGCATTTATTGGCCGTGGAGTACAAAGGAAAATATACAACAGGGTTAACAATTCTGAAAAGGGATTCGCCAAGTACTGCTGAAAGGAAGAAGGTTGAAATAGTCACATCCTTTGACTACGAATACTTATGTAAACTACGAAGAAACATGCTTTAAGAGTTTGAGTGTGTTGTAAAACTGACACACGAGTTGTGAATGTTAAAATGTTAGAAAGTTTTTTCTAAATATACAAGGAAACTTATAGTGATTAATTTAATATTTTTCTTAAAGATTTGTGGAAACTATCTCCTTAGCAAGTTACTGTAAGTTTACATATTGTCAGTTTACTTGCTGTTTGTTTACTTACTGGCTGATTTTTGAGATACAATATAGCACTATGTGATGCAACTGATTGAAATTTCTGTTATGGAATTATATTTGTAGTGCTGCAATCAGTTTTAATACTTAATATACTTCTGCACAAAGCTTCAACTCAAAGCTTCTGCGGAACCAACTGTATAAAAAGCTATTTTTGTTGCAGCTGTCAACAATTTTTATTTGTAATTTATACTTATTTTTATACATATACATTTGAATAAAAGATATTTTTAAGCTTTGCAAAAAGTTGTTGGTTTGTTTGGTTGTGAATGATATGCAATGTGAGAAAAACATCAGAAAATAGTTTTGCATGTAAACTTTTCAGTGCCAAACAGTATGAAATCCAAGTGATATCAATACATATTTATTTAAACTATTATATAACAATTTATTAAATTTAAAATATGTAATAATATTTACTGAAAATGTTTTTCAAGAAGCGGAAATTATAGAAAAATGATGTTCATTACAGTTTTTTTAAAAAATCAGAAAAAATCACTATTCGGTAATGGCGGATAAGAGTGCGCAAACATCAATAAATCCTTATTTGTTAAAAATAGCATCAATCAAAAGGTTTAATAAGAAACCATTATTGACAATAATAAACCATTACTGACTAAGACTTTCTGGGAAGCATCGTTCTTTTATTTTCAAACTCAATAGTTTTTCTAAACATGTGGTGCTTATTCTGAAAACATAATAAACAAGAAAGATCAATCATGCTTAAAGCATTGATTATGAAACACTTTCCAACTTCAATGCAATTTTATTTAAAAAAGTCGAAAATGCAATACATTCCTCGGTAATATTTTAAAACTTATCACGATACTACATTGATTTATTATATTTGAAAACTTAGACCTTCATTGAAAAAAATGAACTTCATTCAAAAGACGGCATTGAAATATAAATTGCGTGGTTTAAATATCTCTAAAATGCAATACATTCCACGGTAATATTTTTAAATCTATCATAATACTACGATAATTTATTATATTTGAAAACTTCATCGAAAACAACTGAAATTAATTCAAATGACGTCATAGAAAAAATAACACGCCTGGATCTCTCTATAAAAGCAGGATTTCATTCATAACTTTCTCCATTTCATTCATCACAATACTATAATAATTTATTTTATTTAAAACTTAAGACCATGGAGCTACAATTCATAAACTTTATGCTTAAAACTTCATCGAAAAAAATCGTCCTTCTGTTTATAAAATCAATTAATATTTCATTCATATCAGCCATGCAGACTCCATGGACTGAATTATTTTGTGTTAAAGAAATACAGTAATTCTAATACAACTCATTCTACATATTTTGCTGTTTACATTTTACATAGGTGAAAAATAGGCTTAATTGTAGAAATAATCAAATTTGAATGAAAATTTAAACTCAAATATATTGTCATTGTGTTGTTTTAGTATGTAGATGCACAGAATTTAAGCAGAAATAAAGTAGTTTTAGGATGGATACAACACTCAATATGAATTAAAAAGAACTTTAAAAAATCACGAATTTGAAACAAGATGGATGCCATATCTCATTTTTAAGTGGGTCATGTGATCGTTTCATATCATGGTCACGTGATCGTTTCATATAAGATGTGTAATTATTATTTTAATTTTTATTTAAAAAACTACTGAATATATTTAGCTGAATTTTTTTTTATATATTTTATGGAACAATTTGACTATTACCTAAAATTTTCGAAGCAATTTGTGAATTTTAAATCCGCTTAAAAAATGTTAGAAAAATTAGGTCCCATAGGGCTCAATGTATTTCATTTTTTCAACCCGGGTTCAATCCAAAACTAATTGTGTGATATTATTCATTTATATTCCCATAGGTCCTACAGACCGTCTGAACAACATACTAAAATTCCATTTTGATTAAGTCATTTTTACGGCAGTTATCGTGCTAACGGACAGACAGACAGACAGACAGACAGAATGAACAAAGTCATAAACACTTTTCAACTTTGTTGTAAAGTGTTAACAAGAAAGATCAATCATGCATAAGCATTGATTATGAAACACTTTCCAACTGAAATGTAATTTCATTTAAAAATTTCTAAAATGTGATTCATTCAGTGGTAATATCTTTTACATTATCACAGTACTACAGTAATTTATTATACTTAAATATTTAAAACTGTATCGAAATATAAATCATCTGATTCTTTATGCAAAATCAATGAATATTTCATTCATATAACTTGTATTCCAGACTCCAGAGCTAAATGATTTTGTGTGAAAAAAATTCAGCAATTCTTATGTAATTCATCTTACAATCGCTTGAGATATTTGCATTCTGCATATGTTAAAATTAGGCTTCCTTGAAGAAATAATAAAAGTTTAGGGATCATTTAAAATCACAACTATTGTAATTGCATAGGCACGGAATTTAGATACACAGATAATACACAGATAATATATATGTGTATGTGTATGTACTCAAAGTATTGGAATCGTGCCGAAGATCGGAACTCGAATTTTCAAAGTATCTACACGTTTTGGGACTTCTAGAACACGAAAAAACTACTTTTAGGAAGACGTCTGTGTGTGTAAGGGTGTATCTGTGTATGTTTCTGTGTGTCTGTGTGGATATTACATCCACTCTAATTGAAAAACTAATGGACCGAATTTCATACAATTTGGTAGGTATGTTTTTTGTGGGAAATCCTGATGTTCATTAGATTATAGTACGATTCGTAATAAAAGAATCTGCCTTCTTTGCGAAATGGCCGCAGAAATTGCCTTTATCCACTCTAGCTAAAAACTAATGAACCAAATTTAACAAAATTTGGAGTATAATATTTCAATAACCTACAAGTGATTTATATACCAAATTTAACAAAATTTTGTATATAAATCATTTGTAGGTTATTCTACTACGATTCGGGAAAAAGGAACGGGCTATTTTTGCGAAATGGCCAGCAAAAATCGTTATATATAAAAATAAAAGACTACGTGTGCTCAATTATATCAATTAAATTCCTATTTTATATATGATTTTTGACAACAAAAAGAATAAGACTAACCCCATTACTCTAGGACTAGCCGTTCTTGAGATATTCTAGTTTTTTCGCGTTTTCGCTACGCCACCTTTGACAATAAGTCCAGCTATCAAATGAGAACCAAATTTAAGTTTAACGTGTAAATTCAATGTCATTTAAAATACTTATGTTGTGCAGATAAACTCAAATTATCATTGAATAAATAAAGAGAACGAATATGAGTCTGCAGAGAAAGACATGTGCTGTCCACATCAGAATTTTTAACAATATTACAACAATGATTTATAGAAGTGAACGGGGATTATTTTCAGGCCATTTCGAAAAAAATGTATAATCTATATTTAAAGATCCATCAAATTTTTGTCGAATAAAATGTTCAACAAATTTAAGCTGTGTACCAAATTTTAACTCTCTAGGACGTAGGAAAGTGCATTTAAAATGCCATCAATTAAATTTATCATGAAGAGTTATATAAAATTAAAAAAAAAATGAAAAATTGTTATCTACCAAATTTATCTTAAAATATGAAGCCACTCCCATATGCAAAACGTTTAAACAAATGGAGAGATATTTATTATATAATATCTCTCTCTTTTCTTTCTGGAAGATATCCCAAAGTCAGAATTTAATTGAATTTGTTTTTTTCCCTATATTAAATAATTTTTTTAATTAAAAAACTACTTAACATATTTTACTGAATTTTTTTTTATATATTCTATGGGATAATGTGAATATTTCCTAAAAATTTCGAAGCAATTCGTGAATTTCAAATTTACTTAAAAAATGTTTGAAAAATTAGGTCCCATAGGGTTCAATGTATTTCATTTTTTCAACCCGGGTTCAATAAAAAACTAATTGGGTGATATTATTTATTTATATTCCCATAGGTCCTACAGACCGTCTGAACAACATACTAAAATTTCATTTTGATAAACTCATTTTTACGGCAGTTATCGTGCTAACGGACAGACAGACAGACAGACAGACAGAATGAACAAAGTCATAAACACTTTTCAACTTTGTTGTAAAGTGTTAAAAAGGCACATATGAGGACTCTTATTGTCTACTTTGAAGTCCCGAGGCTAAAAACATTTCACTTTAAAAACGGAGAAATAGAAATGAACATTATATGTCTATTTTATTAAACATTTCTTACAAGCAAGATTTTTGGCGCTTATTGTGAAGAACAAAATAAAAGGCACCTTTACAGAGCCGGGTTTTAACAATTTTGGTGGCCCAAAGCCGAGCAATTTTCATCGTAAATAAAGAGGAAAACAATGAATATTATATGTTTGTTTTATTAAATAGTTCTTCCAAGCAATGTACTTTGGCGCTTATGGAGAATAAAATTAATGGAAACTGTGCAGAAACATTTTCGCAATTTGTGAGTCTCGGGACCGAACAGTTTATGCGCAAAGACAAGCAGTAACGATGACTATTTATATATTTGTTTCATTAAATAGTTCTTTTAAGTAAGATACTTTGAGAGACGCTTATTGTGAAAAACAAAATAAATGACGTCTCACCAGAGCAGTGTTAGCAATTTTGGGGCTCAAGAACGAACATTTTTTGTTCAAAGAGAAATCACTAACAATGAACATTATATATTTGCTCCATTTAATAGTTATTCCAAGTAAGTTACTTTCGAGGCCATTATGAAAAGCAAAATAAATGATGCCTCTTCAGAACAGTGTAACAATTTTGGGGCTAAATACCTAACATTTCTTGTGTAAAGAGAGAGAACTAACAATAAACATTATATATTTGTTTCATTTGTGCCAGCCTAACCTCTATTTTTCAAAATCAGTTTTAAATAGAGCTTAGATGACGATTGATATGGTTTCAGTATCACACTTTGGAGGCGGTTGAGAAGGATTTCCAGTTTTCCATTTCGCATTCAAAACTTTTCCTTGAACTATCTATTTCCAGAGGAGGTAGGGGGTTTAGTAAAGATTTCCCCTTCCGGTTCTAGATATGCCATTTAGTGTCGGTTACCCGAAAATTTGTATGACTGTATGAAATAAATGTATAAAAGTGCTTGATATTTCTGCCGTTAATGAAGTGCACATACCACTTGTCATCATATGAAGTTCCCTTCATAAATTTTTGTTTCTCTTCTTATTTATCTAAATGAGATATCGCTTTATTGCCCAAAATAATAAGTAAAATTAATTATAATTTAAAATTATAACTAATTTTCAGCTTTTCGTTAATTTTTCATTTAATTTGACTACTTGTTCATGTTAATGATGTAACTCTCGAAACAACAAAAGTATCATAAGGACAGTTTATCCTAAATCCCTAAACAGTGGAAGTATTTTAGGGACAGATTCTCTTAGCAGAGTGGGTGTGATCACGTTCTTTATGAAAAATTACATATAAAACAAGCATTTACTTAATACATTTTAGCATATTTATTTTTATTTGGGTCTTTGGATTTAGTCTATTTAAAACAGAAGTATTTTTATTTTTCAATTTGCATTACAATTTTATCATCAGCACCATCGCAATATATAAATCATCTAATTACCAAATTCTTTAAAATATTGAAGGGTATATTTTGAACTTGAATGGTTTGAGACATTGCACATACACACATAAACACGCTCACACATCCCATGCTAAAATAGTTGATTCCTTTGTTTTGATTCCTGAAACGTGTAAATTGGGCAAGAATAGTATTTTAAATGTTTGACCCTCTTATACAACTTTCTCTATGAATATTTTGTGTATTGAAAGGGTTATTAAAAAGAACATAAGAGAAGTAAATATTAAAATAAATCAAATAATTTTTTTTATTTATTGTACCCGGTTCTTATGGAAAATTTCAGTTGCTTTAATAGTAGTAAATGGAATAAAGTGATGGATATGTACATATTACATATGTCTTTTTATGTTGCAGATACTGAAACATACAATACTAAAAAAGTTATCATATAATTACAATAAATTAGAACAATACACATATATTGTAATTACATTTGTCATGCTTTTTGTTTATATTCTAAAGATTTGAATATAACAATAGAATTACGAAATATAATTCTGATTGGAAATATAATAATACTAACATATTCAAAGACTGATCAAGATGATTTTACCTGGAAAATGAGCGTTCTTATAGATTCGAGAGAAATGTTTTAGAATTTGCTTTAGAAAGTAAAAACAGAAACATAAGATGACCAAAGAATAACAAAAACACTAAATAACTAACCAACACATTCACACAGTTTTGCGTGAAAGATTGTTTGTTGGTTATTTGAAGGTTTTTTGCATTTTGCCGTTTTGTGCTTCTGTCGTTTTATTCATTTTTTTTTTCGTTTTATGAACGAAATAGTATTAAGAATGAATTTTCGTTTGACATAATAAATTAAAAATATATATAACCTATATATTCAGTTATAAATACTGTCTTGTTGTCTTCGTCTAAGTAAAGCATTCAGTTTTATTGGTTTAAAATGTAAATACTTACCCACAAACACTATACAACAGTATTTATTCAACTTTTAAATTTCTTTCCAAAATAGGAAAAATTAATAAAAGTCAGTTGTTTTCTATCAAGAAACACCTACATTAATTAGGAGGTTGAATTCCCCACTGCAATCCACCAAGACAATCCTGCATGAAACGATATCGCAAATAAATCCAGTCTGTCACTGACTAGCCTCCAGAGGCTTCGATAAGGTGTTTTTGTAGAAGCACTTTTTGGAAATTGAAAGAGAATGGAAATTGCGTGCTCAGATCTATGGATTTTTGAACTGACGTGGGCTGAATGAAATTAGTAAATATATGCTCTAAAATACATGAAATAATGGTCGATTGTGAATTCAAAATGCGCATTAAATTAGTCAGGATTTTTAAATACAGAAAATCAATATCTGAACTTTTTGTTAAATCTATATCGCAGAGAATAACATGACAAAATATTTCGCAGTAAGTTCATATTTTACAGACCAAAAACGAGGTTTGGAGACATCTAATTAATTTCAGGAAATTACAGTATTTAATTTTATTGAACAGAGATATAATACTGGATAATTATTTTTTTTTCAACATTTAGGCAAAATTAATTTTTGTTATCAAATTAGTTATTTTATAACATTCTACATGTCTTTAAAAATGGGCAAATATTTCATTAAAACTTCTACGCATATTTTATTACTTAAATTTGCGCATTTTGTTTAAATTTTTAAAATATGAAAATAAATATTTTTAGTAGATGAAAATAAGAGTTTTCTTGGCGTGATCCTCTCTGAGAGTTTTAATTCTCAAAGAAGTGTGAAATAAATTGCTATGCATTTTCCCTTACTTCAAGAGAGAAGAAAATGTTCTTAACAGGATATTAAAATATTTTCCAAAGAAAAAATACTACTTGATTTTGAAGAACACAAGAACTATTTTTCAGATCAACATGATTACAAGCCTTTGCTTGCGTTAATTTCCTGATTAATAAGCATTTCCTCCAAAATCAGTCAGCAGATTGTTATAATCCTTAAAACATTCAATTTTAATATTACCTTTACGACTATTAATAAACTTCAGTTTTCTAATCTTCATCTATTAGAAGCCAACTATTAGAAGATTCTCTAGAAATGTCTGATAATTGGGGCATTTACAGTATTTCTTGCCAGTGTAGCTTTTATTTATTGGTCAAACTAAAATTTCGTACCAATGTCACAAACTATTTTCCACTTCCGACTGTTCTCAATGAACTAATTTTTAACTCACAAGATTATGACCGCCGAAAGGTCACATTTTGTAAAAGACCTCACGCAGTTTTAAATTTGGAATAACTGAAAACCCTGGTAAGACACTTTAAACTAATCTGTAATCAGAATAACTATATTATGCCGACGTGGTTGTCGAGTGGTCAAGGCAAGCGTTTACGTAGCAATCGCCCGACCGCCACGTTGTGGGTTCGAGTCCCACGTAAGGCATGGATGTTTGTGTTGTGGGCGCAATGTGATCCGCCCCCCTCTGGTGCACCTGGGGCAACGTCAATGGACGGCTAAATGGTTCATACTCTGGCCGCTGTAATAAAGGCGAATGACGAAGGTCAAAAGTGCCTGGCCATTTGAAAAAAAAAAAGAATAACTATATTATTATGCATCCATCCACTGAAATGCTAATTTTGCTTAAGTTAATTTAGATCTATGCCAACCCCTAAACTGTCAAACCCAAATGTGCACCAAAATGCCACATTGGGCATTTTAAAATAAATATTTTGAAATCGCCACTGAAGTAATATAAAATGTGATCATGACTTTAAATCGCGACTGGTGCTCTGCAAAAGAACGACACCCAAAACGATATTTGTGTTCATTTCGTCTTTTCGACGTCGGGTTTGCTGGTCTGTCGTCTAGCGAAGGAGATTTAGAGTATCCTCGAAATAGCTGTATGCTACATTGGTATGTGTTCTTAGATATGTTGCTCAATTTTTCTTTAATACGCGAGTGCGTTTTTATTAAACACGTTGGGCATAGAATATCACATTTAGAATTCAGGTCAATGTTGTAAAACTCGTTCTTCATACAATTTTGTCATTAAGGTTGTCAGTCGAAAAGTTCTAGCTAAGTCTCTTGGTCAAGCGCTTATTTCGAGACCCAGAGATCGGGGCTGTTCTAGTCTCTTCCACTGTAAAAATATTAGTAATGACGTTCGAGTGATGCTATAAACCGTGGTGTATGAAAGAAAGTGTGGATATAAAAGTGAAGTGGCGAAAACATTTACGAGGTAAATGGCGAACTTTTTGAGATTAAAGAATCTCGCCCTCAAACGGGAGGAGAGTTCATCCGAGGTATGCATTTATAAAATCCTCTTGCATTTTACTTATTGAGAGTAATAGTGAGGTTCCGTAATTAGAATAAAATTCTAGAATTAGACCTATTTTTTGATGTTTTTTTGGTTATTTTATATACTTTTGTTTATTTTATTAAATTTAAGTATGTATTTCTGTGTTTTTAGATAAAAATATGCGCCAATTTGCAAATGTTACTCATATTTTCAAAATATTGATTAATATTGAATACTGTATATAATATATATAATGCTTTCCTTTCTTTTCAGGATTTTTACGATGAACTTCTCAAAATAAACACGAAGAAGGGTTATTTTTTCCAACGTGTTACAAAATTTGCAGCTAACAGAGGTTTAAAGAAAGGAAACAAGCAGCTTTATAATTGTGATTTTTTGGCTGTAGTGGCTCTTTTATATCCTCATTGTATTACATCCAGCTTTAAAAGTTATCTTGCTGTAGAATGTGAGGCAGAAATGACAAGAGGACTAACAATACTTCTAGCAGACTCTCCTGACATTTCTGATAGTATAAAAGCTGATATTATTACAGATTATGATATAAAATTACTTAATTCATTACTAGTACAAATAATGCATTAAATCGTATTTGTATAGCAAAATTAAACACACATCCATAACAGAAGGTCTTTATTTCACTTCCTTAAGACGTACAAAAGTTTAAAATAGGCCATAGCGCTTTCGAGCATAAGTATGCTCTTCATCAGTGGCTACACAGAAATAAAGTTTGAATCGTTCATATATAGACCAGATATAGCGACAAAATTTGCACAAATACAATCCACAAAAGAATCTACGTCTAGACAAGGATAAACCGTAAACAATTTTTCAAAAATTTTAACAACAAAAGAACAGCATATTAAATTACAATTTAATTACAGAAATCTAAAAAAAAGGGGGGGGGGGGGCAATCAAGCATAATCCCAAAGAGGAAGACGTCAAAGATAACTTTTCAGAGACTTGAATTGCATGGAGTCGAGAATGAGTCGCCAAGCGTAACTCACATTCATAACAGGGTCAAAATTACAAACGGACTCACGGTAAATATAAATAAAAAGGGATTCAAAAAGGAGAATATCACGAGGGTTATTACAACGAATAAAAAGGAAAGTCTTTTCAAAAAGAGGCTGAAAATTATCTTTAACAACAAATTGAGCAAGAGCCGTAGAAAGTTTACTATCCCTGACATCCCGAGCATGTTCTGCTAAACGGATGCCAACGGTGCGCTTAGTACTTCCAATATAAAATTTAAAATTACCATCGGTGGACAACAGGGGAACAACATACACCCCAGCAAAGCTTTTAAAGTCATCCATATCACCCAGTTTATCAGACCGAATACGGTTAAATAAAGAAGAAATATTAGAATGTGCAGGTCTGAAACCAAACTCAGAACAAAGTTGGATAAAGGGGCGGAAAATCGTAGGATTGTATGGAAAACTAGACCTATAAGTCAAACGGTCTTTTAAGGCAATAAGTTTAGTATCAAAAAGGGTATATTTACTGCGAACTTGGAAGAAAATCTTATAAATAAACTCAAAGGAGTAGGCAGTCTCACGGCCAAGGCCAAAAATAAATTCAATTTCATCACTTAAAGCAGAGATAGATGAACAAACAGTAAAACTGTAAAGTATGCACATTTTGTCGCTATATCTGGTCTATATATGAACGATTCAAACTTTATTTCCGTGTAGCCACTGATGAAGAGCATACTTATGCTCGAAAGCGATATGGCCTTGTTATATTGTAATTTGCAATCACAATCTAACATTGCTGTTTCCAAGGAGAAAGAAGACCTGAGAAGACGGCCCCTCTTACAGCGTTGCAATTTGTATAACGCTCCCTGTAACGCAGCTGGACCGGACATGGTTCGAGGAAGAGAGAGGGGCTTCTCAAGTTCATGTCAGCATTAGGTGCTATGATGAACGGAAGGGGTTGAACTTCCTGACCCGAGAGGTCAAGTTATTTTCACATGGTCATGGGAAAAGACTCGTGAGAACTCTTAGCACCCAAAAACAAAAACTTAAAAATCTAATATTCCAAGGGGGGCTTTGACCAGTAAGAGAGCCGGAAGGCGTAGCTGTTAATTTACTTGGCCAATTATGGGCAGGGGCGCCTTGTAAAGGGGGAAGAGACAGAGAGCAACTTTGCACTTTGAAAATTTTGAAATCGAGGACTTGAATTTTGACGGTGAAAACGAACGGCCGCAAGAGCGACGAGTGAAGAGCGAACTCTGCGGTACTGTGCCACGACGACGAGCCGACAAGTCCAGGGGTCCTTCGATAATGGCAGAGGTAGGACAATTCTATACATATTTTTACATGATGGCTTCTTTTTGACTCTCTTAACCCTCTAAATAAGGTTAGTCTGGGCCATAAGACAATGACATGTAAGATTAGTGCTTTAATGTACCTGGATAGGTTATAACTGTAAAACTCATATTTTTGATGAGAGAATGAAGGGAATTTAAATATCTTGAATAATATATTATACTAAGGATGTTGGTATGTGAATTACAGATGTTAAAATGGTAAATGAGGTTTTATCTTAATAAATATTTTTGTTATTGTTTTAAATTACGTCTCTTCATTTTAATTACTTGTATTATGTATTTCTTCACTTACTACACTTTACGTGAACGGCCTACTTAGCGTCCTTACTGGACGTGTGGTTATCCACATATCAGGCCTGTTTTAAACTTTTGTACGTCTTAAGGAAGTGAAATAAAGACCTTCTGTTATGGATGTGTGTTTAATTTTGCTATTTTAATATCAGACGTGATGCCAAATTATTTATTTATCGTATTTGTATATTAGTTTATAATTCATATAAAATGATTTAATTGAATGTGTTTTCTTATCTACTTGAGATATTAAAATGCAAAGGAAATGACAATTGGACTGACAATTCTATTAGAATCTGTGGATACTTCTAATAGAAATAAACCTGGTTTTATGGATTATGATGCAGAATTACTTAATGCAATACGAGTACAAATAACGTATATCATATTAATAAATCATATAAATGTATTTATATATAATTTATATAAAATTATTTAAGTTGTTTCCTGTTCTTATTTGCTTAAAAACAGCCTTATAAGTCATCTTGCTGTAGAATAGGAGACAGACATGACAAGAGGTCTGACAATCTAACAAAATGTCCGGATGCTTCTTATAGAAAGAATGATATTATTATGGGTTATAATGTGAAATTAATTAACGCATTATTAGTAGAAGTTATGAATTAAATCATGTCAATATATTTGTGCATAATTTATACAAGAAAGATCAATCATGCTTAAAGCATTGATTATGAAACACTTTCCAACTTCAATGCAATTTTATTTAAAAAAGTCGAAAATGCAATACATTCCTCGGTAATATTTTAAAACTTATCACGATACTACATTGATTTATTATATTTGAAAACTTAAACCTTCATTGAAAAAAATGAACTTCATTCAAAAGACGGCATTGAAATATAAATTGCGTGGTTTAAATATCTCTAAAATGCAATACATTCCACGGTAATATTTTTAAATCTATCATAATACTACGATAATTTATTATATTTGAAAACTTCATCGAAAACAACTGAAATTAATTCAAATGACGTCATAGAAAAAATAACACGCCTGGATCTCTCTATAAAAGCAGGATTTCATTCATAACTTTCTCCATTTCATTCATCACAATACTATAATAATTTGTTTTATTTAAAAATTAAGACCATGGAGCTACAATTCATAAACTTTATGCTTAAAACTTCATCGAAAAATATCGTCCTTCTGTTTATAAAATCAATTAATATTTCATTCATATCAGCCATGCAGACTCCATGGACTGAATTATTTTGTGTTAAGGAAATACAGTAATTCTAATACAACTCATTCTACATATTTTGCTGTTTACATTTTACATAGGTGAAAAATAGGCTTAATTGTAGAAATAATCAAATTTGAATGAGAAATTAAACTCAAATATATTGTCATTGTGTTGTTTTAGTATGTAGATGCACAGAATTTAAGCAGAAATAAAGTAGTTTTAGGATGGATACAACACTCAATATGAATTAAAAAGAACTTTAAAAAATCACGAATTTGAAACAAGATGGATGCCATATCTCATTTTGAAGTGGGTCATGTGATCGTTTCATATAAGATGTGTAATTATTATTTTAATTTTTATTTAAAAAACTACTGAATATATTTAGCTGAATTTTTTTTTATATATTTTATGGAACAATTTGACTATTACCTAAAATTTTCGAAGCAATTTGTGAATTTTAAATCCGCTTAAAAAATGTTAGAAAAATTAGGTCCCATAGGGCTCAATGTATTTCATTTTTTCAACCAGGGTTCAATCCAAAACTAATTGTGTGATATTATTCATTTATATTCCCATAGGTCCTACAGACCGTCTGAACAACATACTAAAATTTCATTTTGATTAAGTCATTTTTACGGCAGTTATCGTGCTAACGGACAGACAGACAGACAGACAGACAGACAGACAGACAGACAGACAGACAGAATGAATGAACAAAGTCATAAACACTTTTCAACTTTGTTGTAAAGTGTTAATAAAATTATTTATGCTGTTTCGTGTTCTTACCCATTTGAGAAATTGTACGTAATTTAGCCTCTAAAGCCATCTTGCTTAAAAGCGAGGCAAAAATTACAAGAGGACAGGTATTTCTATCAAAATCTCTGAATACTTCTGCCAGATGGAAAGCTGATATTATTACGGATTATGATGCAATTATTTAATTTATTACGAGTATAAATAATGCATTTTAAAAATCATAGCAATATATTTGTATATAATTCATATAAAGGGATTGTCTTGGACCAATCCTATGACAGGTACTACGATGAATGAAAATTGAGCAGAAAATATGTGAATACAAGCATACGCGGACGACTTGGCACTAATCCTAACAGTAGTATTAAGAAGATCACTGGAAAATAACATCAGCACAACACACGGCCAACTACATACATAGGTCAGGAGTAACGCACTTACAATCAATGCATACAATACCGAAGTAATGATAATACAAGACAGATATCCTAGGCGCGAATCCAATTTCAAGATACACAATCTGGCCGAAATATCCCAGTGGCTAAGGTGTTGGGTTCACATACAGTAGACCCGAGTTCGATCCACGACTTCATCCAAAATTATCTCTGTGTCTACACGGCGTAGGTATATGTTAAATATGTAAGTCTGAAAGTATCTGACAAATGATGGATTAGAGGAAGGATAGCATGATCGCTATGGCTGTCACTTCCATCGGATCTCGGTTTAAATTGGGTGTCACTATTCAGGGCGTCCAAATAGTTACCTTAAATCTTCAGGCAGGTCTGACGATTTGGGTAGAGAAAGAAAAGAGGCACCATCAGACCATCGACAGATACAAGCATGTCAAATATCTGGGCCTTATAAATCCATAATAAACTAAGGTGGACCACACACTGCAAACATCTAAAAACTAAA
Organism: Amaurobius ferox; assembly: GCA_951213105.1. Lineage (NCBI taxonomy): Eukaryota > Metazoa > Arthropoda > Arachnida > Araneae > Amaurobiidae > Amaurobius > Amaurobius ferox. The sequence continues at coordinate 106,103,377 of OX578142.1, read as the reverse complement.
ATCACAGATACTTTCCATAATCTACAGAATATGATAGAAACGAACTTAGGATCAGTCCCAACGCTTTTAGAATTGGTATGTATTGGTGGATTAACAAATCATCTGCTATGCAGCCCAAACCTGTGCACTACAAATTAACACTGATGGCATTCACATTCTGCAAAGGATAAGTACCATAAAATGGTACCAAAGGATAAGTACCTTAAGTATCGTAACACGTAGCATATAGAACAGCACCCACAAAAGCACTCCTAATTTTGACCTACATCCCACCATTTCACCATCTGCAATAAGAAACTGAAATTAAGATTAACAAGACTACAGGAACATATCAAAATCGACACCATCAAATTCCACCCACCAGAATTCGAAACAAACGTTCATCTATAGCAGCAATACCTGGCGTTTATACAGAACTACCTTTCTCGAGACAACGCACACTGACAGCACTAGCTACACAGACGGTTCCAAGGCGCCCCTAAGAGTAGGATCCCTGCCTTCACTGATGAATACCTTTTCTTGTTTAAGCTCCGATTTCTGGAAATTTATATGGAGGCAACGTCGACATGGTAAACGGGAAATTCCAGCCAACTATGCCGAACGGCACACAGCATTATGATCTGGTGATCAATAAACCATGATAAACGTTCCATTCTCGTATATATTGAATGCAATTTAACAACTCGACTGCTGTTGAAATCTTAGAACATGTAGCCACCCTCTATATAGGTAATGTGAATAACACCTTAATTTAGTACGATAACGTCCGTCCAGATAGGGTATATACATCATTTACGAGGTAATGGCCGACGTGGTGGTCGAGCGGTCAGGGGCATGCGCTTCCGTCTGATCGCTCGGTTTCCTGGTTGTGGGTTCGAATCCCACCAGCGGCCACGGGTGTTGTGATGTCGAGGTTTAGTCAGTCTTCTGCCCTTGGGGAGCCTCAATAAAGTGAAGCTGCATATTACCCTTCGCCATGGGACCAGGGGTCTTGTGGACGTGGTGTAAGGCTTTCCTTCTCCACGGGGATTAGAAACAACAACAACGAGGTAATGCTACCATAGTCTGCCAGATCCTCAGATTTATCCCCAATAGCAAATATCTGGGACAGTATGGGATGTCATCTATAAACTCTGACAAACATCGCAGGTAATAGAAAAAATGTAACAGGTTCAGCAATCATGGTATGCAGTACGCCAAGACTGTATACGACATTTGTACGATTCGATCGCTTGAAGAGCAGTGAAATGCATCGCTAATAAAAGAAGAGCCATTCCGCCTTAGTATGACCATGTATTGCCCAATAAATAACATCTTTTGCTCTGGAAATTTTATCATGCCTCAATTACTAATTAAGTAATTTTATCCATGTTTTATATGAATTGCACTTTGTGTTGTAATTTCTATTTCCAAGTATATAATATATTAAAATAGGGAAAGAAACTAGATAATCCAAATACATTTTCTATGTATCTGGATTATCTAGTTTTATTCATTTATATTCAGAAACTTTCGAGATACGTTCATACACCTGTCTGAAGTGTTTCTGAATTTCAGACACTAAAATATGTCTGTATTGTTTCTTGGATAGAATATTTCAGCCTGAGCAAGTTATTTGCAACATTCTTTTGTTCTGGCGTGAAATCTAAACCAGAAATAAATTCCACATCTTTCTTTTCTTTCATTTCTGTGTTGAAACACAGTAAATTTAAGCAGCAATGACTTTTGCGCCAAACCTACCTTTAAAGCTTTTTCTTTTCTATGTGCATTAAAATTTTCTTTCGGTTGTAAAATAGTTGTAGCAGCCTGTGTAATACAAAGATGGGAAAAGTATTTTAAGGAGAATGAATTTCTTTGAAACAATAGTACCCAAGAAGTAAAATGATAACCGTCCTTAAAACTTCATAAATACAGTACATATGGTTCACAGTTCAAAACGAATCAGAATATGTTTATATAAGTACAACGTTTTCAGAGAATACACTCATTGACACAAAAAGTTACGCACCGAGAAGGATGCGATGGAACCAGATGAAACTTTATGTGTTGTTCTTCTTGAGACCCAGACCGTCCGACCTACCACAAAGGTGTAAAGTAACTGTTTGGACGGCCGGGAAGTGCCATCCAATTTAGACCGGAACCCAGTGGGGGAGGCATCCACAGGGACCGTATCTCCTTCCCCTATCACCAACCTCTCGGAAGGACTTACGGACCCACATGTTTAACGTGATTGTTCTCCGCATGAACACGGCGGCAGTTGTGGCAGCGTGCAAATCCAGCGCGCAAACCACCGGGCTACCGCACCCGAAATGTGCCAACAGCACGCGGTGTTCCCAGGTGGTCACCCACCGAAGTACTAACCGCGCCCGATGCTGCTTGACTTCGGTGATCTAACGAGAACCGGTGTTTTCAGCACGGTAGGGCCGCTGGCCTGAAACTTTATGTGTGTTGTTGAAACTTTATGTGCGTGTTGTTAATGTCTAGTGTACTATAAGTGATACATTAACCTTTAAAACATCTATTTGATAAAAATTTAACGATGTTTACGTGATTATATTCATGAGAGGTAATAATTGAGGTTGTTTGTCTCGAAATTCAATCAAGAAAATATTGTCTTTATTTTAAATAAAAATAAAAATTACTACTCGAAATAATCCTACACATCCTATGTTTCTGCTGATGAATAATTTAATGCCGAACAACATATAATGAACAAATATTTTCAATAAATACTAGCCATTATATAGTTGTGGAGAATTTTAGAATTCAGACTGCATGGAATAAATAATGTGGGGGTAAAGTGACAAATGCTACCTAATTCCTCAAATCTCTATTAATGAGTGGCATAAACAAGAATGTTATCCAGGCAATATAAGAAATCTGATGTGTCTAATACATGATTATTCCTAAAAATTACAAATTCCGACATTGTGAGAATACAATAACACATATTTTAATTTTTTATTACTAGTTCTCGCTGAAAATCAGTGCGGTTATGTCTGTTATTGATTACAATAAGCATATCATATTTCATATAAATTGCTTGTTTGTTTCGAGGGATATTGCGGTTCCTATGGAAAGTTAAAAACATGTAATATCTCCAGGGCTCATGATAACTATTTAATACGGATCTCTAATAACTCGTAATAACTACAATAGTGGCAATTTCCGTGTAGTTATTATCAAAAGTTTTACTAAACAGTCAGTCACTAATAACAGTGAATATATTTCTTTTTAAAGATTATCTTTATTTTAGATCAAAAATGTGCAACATCTCAAGAACAACACAAGACATTCTGTAAATTATATCATTCGCTTCTAAATAAATTAAATTGAGTGTGACTTTACTTGACTTTCTCATATTAGAATCCATTTCTAAATAGCTTTTCATTTTTTTATTTTCTTGAAAATTTTACAAAAAAATTTGAAAAATCTGTATCGTTAGTCAAAGTGATCACAATTATAGCATGCTATTCTTCATTTTAAAGGGCTTGGGAAATTTTTTCGATTGATATCAGGTTTGACAATATCCTCCCCGGGGGGGGGGTAACTTTTCCCCAAGGGCGGACTAATGACGTCAAGTACACACAAAACGAATTGCATCGCGGCTATTTTACACTACAATGATTAAAATAATTAAGCTTTGTGATTACTGAGCCTCAAATAACATTTTTTATGCATGATTATGTCAAATATTGTCATATACTGCCATATTAAGAAAATATAAAATTTCGAAGTTTTCACTAGAATTTCGAAAAATTCTATCCAGTTCTAGATTTTGCGCTAACAAGGTCGAATATAAAGTTTCGTGATAATACATTAATAATTATGGTAGCTACTGTGTACACCAGAAATCGACAACAGACAGACGGGCATCGCGCTAAAAATATTCAAAACGTGTTCAGGAGGTCCTAATATATATATTAGCATCAAAATCTCGAAATCAGAAAGTTTTGTGAAAATAATTCTCTATACTTCGCATTAGAAAGTAAAAATTATATAGCACATGGATATTTTTGTTTTCTAAACAAATTCATAACTGTGCTTTCATGACATTGCTTTAGATTAAAAAAATTCGAAAATGTGAAGGTGTTCCCATGTTCTGAGCTTATAATCAAAGATCTTATATTTATTGATAGGAAAAATTTTACAAAAATGTTATTTCATTTTCTCAATTAGTTTGTAAAATATAGCGTTCCATGTATCTGGGAAACAATGCGTAATAATTTCTACATAATGTCGTTTATTCATTTCGGGTAAAATTACTTATGAAACGTTAATTCATTTGATAATAATGAGTTTCTTTATTTTTTATGAATTTGTCCATTTTAGATCAAAACTAAAAATAGCTCAAGACCGGTTTATGTTAGCGCAGTATAAATGTTAGAATTAGCTTTTAAGGAAAAAATTTCATATTATAAATTTAGTTGTGCAATATTTTTATACGTAATTATGCTTTAAAATGTTCTTTCGATTTTCGTAAAACAATGTTCGAAAGATTAAGGGCTTTCCCTTAATCAAGGTCTCGATGGAAATAATTATACCACATTTTATTCGATTTCATCAAAATGTTCCAGAGGTATCGTGTCCATATATAGACACACACATATCATTCAGAAATGGTTGGTTCGTATTCAAGGTTGCTCAAAATTTATAGATCTATTAAAATCTCAAAGACGGATTTTTGACCACATCACAGTACTTTCCCTTTATATATACAATGTATACATATCCAATGTACACAGTATACATATACAGTGTATACATATAAAATGCATACAGCATTTTCCCTTTACATATACAATTATTTTCCATACAATGTATTGTATGAAAAGCAATTTAAATGAAGTTTTAAAAAAATTGTGATTTTGATGCAGTTTGACTTATTTCCAGTTTTCAGCCTATATATTAAATGTTTCATCATTCTATAAGTCATAAAATAAGATTCCATACTAATATCTTTTGATCATGTTGCATGAATTCCTAAACCCAAAAATTTAATAATGATATCCTAATGAAAACACTTTTGCGTGCGTTAATAAATTTTTTCTGTTGTATAACAAGACGCACTCATTTCTATGAAAAGAATATGCATTAAATAGATCCATTATAGTGGTTTATTGATCAGGATTTCTAGCCATTTCCCTATTTCGAAATAGGAAAAAAAAATATTATGTTTGATCAGCAGTTCTGCTAAATGACTCAAATAAATTTTCACTGAACTGTTTATATAAAGGTTCAGTATATATATATCCAACCCTTCTATACAAGATCTGTTTTTATTCATACATGCTTTTCAGAAGAGTCGATGAGGAAATGCTGAATACAGAGCATGATAATAGGAAAGTTAATGATGTTTCTAACTTATTGCTATTGGCCAAGCTATGGCATTTATATTTAAATGAATAGTTTTAGTAAAATATCTGCATATAGAATTATTTTGAGTTGTTTTCGTTGGAAATATATATATCATTGGAAATATATGGTATTTATCATTGAAGACCAGTTTAGTTAAAAAAATACTTTATTATTCACAAATAACAGTCATACGACAAATTTTAATTATTATAACTCAAAACAATAACAGTCAAACGACAAATGTAAATCGTTGTAAGTAGAGACAATAAAAGTCAAAAGACAAATTTTAATCGTTATAACTCAAAATAATAACAGTCAAACGGCAAATTTTAATCATAACTCAAAACAATAGCAGCCAAATGACAAATTTTAATCATTATAACTCAAAACAATAACAGTCAAACGACAAATTTTAATCATTATAACTCAAAACAATAACAATCAAATAACAAATTTTAATCATTATAAATCAAAATAATAACAGTCAAACGACAAATTTTAATCATTATAACTCAAAACAATAACAGTCAAACGACAAATTTTAATCATTATATTCATATGATTATTGCTAAAATGCTTTTAAATTTATGTGTATAATTTAACCGATGCAGCCTGTATGGCTAGTGGTTAGTGAACTGGTGTTTGGATCGGAAGGTAGCGGGTTCAAATCCCAGGGAAAGGGGGTTCTGAGTATGCATGTATGTATGTAGTGCTTCGGAATTCCCTTTAAGGTGTATGTCTATATAAGGATGTAATGTGAGCTTCCGCCTCTAGGGGCAATGCGCCAATCCGATTCACGGCGTCTCTCCTCACTTATATGTATGGGGATATATAAAACATGACAGAATGTTGAAAAAGAATTAAATTGGTTTACATTTTGTCTATCAAAAATAATTATAATTTTTTTCATAAAATTTGGGTTAACTGAAAAGTAAAGTTTAAACTTTTTAATATTAAGAGTGGCAACTACCATTGGGCAGTTTTATGTATTGATATTCAATTATCCTCTATACGTATCAATGTCTTAAAATATAAATCATATGATTTAATTTAGGATATTGATAGATCCTTTAATTCCTTTAGATCAGATTCCTTGGATTTTTTAACATTTAAAGAACTCAAATCATGTTTAATAATGTAAAGTGGCGGAACTTCAAATACTGACCGCTCCGCGAGAGATGCTATGCGTAGCCTCTAGCCCCTACTGCTTTAAAAATCGTATCATTCAAAAGTCGCTAAGCAGATGTGAATGGTAGCATGCTCATTATTTGAAAAAAAAATACCTCTCATGTCGATTTGATATATAGACAATTATTATTAGACAGATGACCCCAATTTAAAAGTTTGGAAATATATTCTAGACATCTTGCCTGCGTAAAATTTAAATTACGTAGCTTTCTTTATTGCAACTTTGCTTCTTCAATGAAAGTTTGTGAAAGTTTAATGTTGCGTTAGAAATAAATTTTGAATATAATTAATTTATATCAATAAAATGGAAAATGTGTCTGTATTGTGTGCGTGTGTATTTGCCTCATCATCAAGGGCTGCACCGAATGCCATGAAATTTTGTGACTAGTTGTGGAATAGACCCACTTTATTAATTTAGTCCGTTTTTCGAGTTTCTAGGACGAATCGTCGAGATATTAATAAACAAAAACGATCTATCAAGTATAAAGCATTGATTATGAAACACTTTCTAACTGAAATGCAATTTTATTTAAACATCTCTAAACTGCGATACATTCAGCGGCGATATTTTTAAAATTATCACAGCACTACAATAATTTAATTTACTTCAAAACTTAAAACCATGGAGGTAAAAGTACTTTCTAACTCTATGCTTAAAACTTCATCGCAAAAGACGATGCTATAAAATCGTCTGTTGCTCTATGTGAAATCAATGATGATTATTTTCTGGTTAAACGTATATACACATCATGCATGAGCTTGATATTAATGAGAAGTTTAATAATTTTTTCTTGTTTTTTCATTTGAGATTAAAAAGTCTGTTATTTCAAGAAAGGTGTATGAATAAAGGATATTACTTTCAATATTATATAAAACAGTATATTTGTTTGTTAAATTATTTAACATTTTAACACACAATTATTTTTAATTTTTTTCGATTTTCCATAAAACAATGTTTTATTTCAATTATTTAATTTGTTCGAAAGATATAGCTTGCTCACATGAGAAATTGGTTGATTTGTATCCAGATATGCACCGACCGTGGAAATCCATTAAAATACGCGAGCTGAATTTTTGACGCTATCACACTACTTTTACTTTACATATTCTATACATTGTAGAGAAAGAGAAAAAAAAAACTAACCACCAAACACATAATGTAAAAGTAGCGCAATGCATATAAATCATAATCGCTCACTTACGAGATCTTGAAAGGTAGTCTTTTAGACAAATATAGTCGCTGAATAAAGGTAATTCAAAAAGCAAAAATTACAGTAAAACACATGCTTATTATTTCTGTATCTAATTAAACAGCTACAACTCGTATAAATTCATAAAGTATATTTTAATTAAATTTGCAATCTATAGAGTAGACTTCTAGTACACTAAAACTCTCACTTCTTAAAGACTGACTTTTATTGATCTTTATGAAATTCCCTTAAGAGTTTTGTTACATGCTTCTATGTAGATAATAATAATTTATTTATTTTGTAATACTTTACTAATAGAAAAAATGTTACTGCATTAAGTATTGCACTAAGTATTGTACTAAGTATTCTTCGGAAATAAAAATGTAATCTATTGTAACAAGGGATAAAGAGCAGTGAAAAATTAAAATTACTGTTGCAATCAAGTGGAATAAAGGGAAATATTTTTTATGAGCAAGAAAACTGTACCACCACGAGCAACGTTTCCGTTGCAAATTCAGCGTTAAGCATAGTAATTAAAATTGTAAAGGAAAAAGAAACGAAAAATAAAAATGCAGTTTTCACGAGAAATGAAGCAGAGCCGTTAAAAAAATGTACGGAAGTGGGAATGAGTTTGCTCTCAATTAAAATAAAATGTGAAGGTTCATTGCGACATTAGCCGACACTAAGCGGAGTTCTTAAAAATGTCGTTTTAATTAATTTGAATAATTAAGGTAAATATTTTATCGTGTTTAAGTTGTGGAATATTTTGAATTGAAAATTTTTAGCGAACAACGTACGATTGTACATCCTTAATAGTAACAGATATGTGAGAATCAGGTGGTAACAATTATTTCGAGGGCATTATGAGCTCCCCTTTTTCAGGTCAGAAAAGCAGTGTGGCTTAACGGACAGATTTTATACATGTGCTAAGCGCCGAGTCCACTTCCAGATTTTGCAATTCCGTCCTAGTAGCTCAACAGTAGAGAGTCGGCTGGCCAGTGCGGAGATCAGTGGTTTGATTTCCGAATGGGGAAACAAGGTACTTTACAATGGCACCCGAAGCCAACGGCCGTACCGTGCTGAAAACATCGGTTCTTGTTAGATCACCGAAGTCAAGCAGCATCGGGCGCGGTTAGTACTTGGGTGGGTGACCACCTGGGAACACCGCGTGCTGTTGGCACATTTCGGACGTGGTAGCCCGGTGGTTTGCGGGCTGGATTTGCACGCTGCTACAACTGCGGCCGTGTTCATGCGGAGTGCGATCACGTGTTAAACATGTGGGTCTGTAAGTCCTTCCGAGAGGTTGGTGGTAGGGGAAGGAGGGTACGGTCCCTGTGGATGCCTCCCCCACTGGGTTCCGGTCTAAATTGGGTGGCACTTCCCGGCCGTCCAAACGGTTACCTTACACCTTTCTGGTAGGTCGGACGGTCTGGGTCTCAACAACAACAACAATGGCTCCCGAACAAATCAACTCTGTAGGTTAGTGCAAAGACCTTGGAGATCTGAAAGTGACCTTAGTTATGACTAACATGGATTCAGTGGGATCTGGTATACTGAGGACCAATTTCAAACCGGGAGGTCAAAGACCACGCAGAAAGCTGACCTGGAAGATAAAATAGCAAGAAGATCCGTTAATCTGAGGTAAAAATAGTAGGAAGTGGGAAGTCAAATTGTCAGTTGTATGTCAATTTGTTTAGAGGATGGAGAATCTAAGAGTCCATTTCGATAAGAGGTTGCATTTCCGTCCCAGTAGCTCAACGGTTGAGCTTCGACTGGCCAGCAAGAAAATCCGTTGTTCGATTCCCGGTTAAGGCAGCAAAGTTCTTTACAATGGCACCTAAACAAATCAACTCTGTAGGTTCCTGCAAAGTAAAAGTGATAGTAGTACGACTGACATGGATTTAGTAGACTCTGGTATATTGAGCACCGATTTCAAATCGGGAGGTCAGCGAGCACGCAGGACGCTAACCTGGAAGATGAAAAATAGCAGCAGGTGGCAAACCTAAGGTAAAAATAGCAAACCTAAGGTAAAAATAAGGTAAAAATAGCCTACGGTAAAAAAAAATAGATGGTTCGTGAGGTTATTAGTTGCACATTATTATTTGCCAATCTGAAATTAGAGGGTGGAGAATGCAGAGTCAACTTCGATGATAAGAGCTTACAATTCCGTTTCAGTAGCTCAGGGGTAGAGCGTCGACTGGCTAATACGAAGATTCGTGGTTCGATTCGCGGTTGGTGCAACAAGGTTTTTTTCAAGTAACCAGATGGTCAGAGTCAAAATACCCCACAGTTTGATTGAAATTATCTTATATGCCCCAACGCTATGCTGGAATAGCTCGATATTTTCAACAACTGCAGTTGGGCAGTATACAGTCATTCAGTTTGTACTCATTGCTTTTGCGGGGATGGAGGTAACTCATAATACCCTTGAAACATAATTTTGAGGTCTATTTTTATTGAAGAAATATGAATTGCGTGTATTCTCATAAATATTAGTTACCTTTATTGCGAATCTCGTTATAATGCTCGACATTTTACATATCTTATTGAAATTACTAATTACTTCAAATAAATTTTATTTTACTTACTTTGTTCTAGTCATTTCCGCTTTGTTCCTGAACTTATTTTACCCAAGAAAGCATTTTATTAGACATACAGGTGAGATTTCAGCAGGGTTTTCTTTGTACTTGTAGTAGCACACAATTTGAGTAGGGAAAAAAAAAATGGTGAGGTACGAAACTGGAATTTGCGCAATATTGAAAACCGACTTTTTATTAATTTTTTTTGGTGTTGCTGTAAAGGTTTAGCAGATACATTTTACAGAATTGTTAAATTTGTTTATTCTAATGGCCGTAAATGTTTTATTAAAATTGAAGAGTTCAGGTTAAAAGACTTTTCTTACAAGTCAAGGCCGTTTATATACTGAAAAGTGCACAGTACGTTCGGCTTGTATGAATTAATAGTTCATATCCAAAAGTAAAAAACAGTGACGTAGACACACACACACACACACACACACACACATATATATATATATATATAACATTTTTCTCTTGCTAATTTTTTACGCTTTATACAACGCTGTTCAATTTCTACAGAGTAAGATTTTAGATCAAAATATATTTGCAGCTGTTGAAAATAGCTTCCATAATATTTATGCATCATATTTAATTGCAGTTTAAACATTTGATTGCAGTCACATCTAATTCTTCTTCTTTGACCCAGACCGTGCGACCCACCCGAAGGTGTAAGGTATCTGTTAGAACGGCCGGGAAGTGTCACCCAAATTAGACCGGAACCCAGTGGTTGCGGCATCCACAGGGACCATAGCTTCCTTCCCCTACCGCCAACCTCTCGGAAGAACTTACGAACCCACATATTTAACGTGACCATACTCCGCGTGAACACGGGGGCAGTTTGGGCAGAGCCGGGGATCGATTTCGGGTCGTCCGACTGCAATCCCCGCGCTCTAACCACTGGGCTGTCCCACCTTAGTCACATTTAATTACATAGTCCCTCTATACGACGCCTATGTGAGTATGTTGAATCTAAGTTTGAAAAATATTCAATATTAAACACATCTTCAACTAACGATATGCCAAGGAAGGATTTTTTAAAGTAGCTGCCATTTGGGCATATCTATATTGTCGCATGGCCGTATGGCCACACTTCATCTAATAAATCAATCAATCAAACTTTAGACTAATATTGTTTTTTTTTGCCAATCATAGAGAAAGTGAATTTGACTAGTAGAGCCCCAAACCATTACTGGTTTTGGGGCTCAAGCCAATTGTCTAGAATTTTGTCTAGAAAGACAAAAACGAAGTGACTTACATGGAAAGTATTTTAATTCGAATTCATCGAATGAATAAATTAGTATGGGTTCTTTTCTGATCATAATTCACCTATTTCTCTTTATAAATACCTAATAAATCTCAATAAAAAACTAGAAAAATTTAATAACAATCATATTTTGAACGTCAATCGCAAACGGTTGACGAATTTTGCTGCTTTCAAAGACAAGATGCAGGCGATTATTTATAATACTTCAAACCCTTGTACAAGACATGTCCTTACCCTGACAAACAGTCTTACCCTGACAAACAGCTTTTAAGCTGTAAATTTTTTTAACTCCATAATTTCCTCTTTTCTTCGATGTCTTCCAATGTCATTTTTTTTAAGTAAATTCCACTGGGATATAAGGGAATATTTTATTTAAAATAAAAATATCATTGACACAAATTCATGAAATTCTAACATGTCTTTTATCAGTTTAAAAATCCTAAATAAAGATAGATTCTTGATTAACGATGTTGAATTGAATAACAATAGATGCTGCTGTAATTAGTAAAAGTATGTCATTTACCCTCACTGTAAAAACTAGCAACATAAATTTCTTGTACGAAGAATTATAGCTTCCTTGTATTTTAAAGAGAGCTTCCTTGTTGAACAAACAGCATATATGCCGATGCTGTTTGCATATGTCAAAATTATTCAGATCACTTCTGGACTAATAGATAGAAGGTCATAACATTTACACCATGAGTATTGCGATTGGGTTTATTTTTTCTTTTTTAATTAAAGTTTATCTGAAAAACATGATATATGAGGATATAATGAAACAAAATCAAAAAATCGTTTGTAGCATAAAGTCAAATGAATGAGCTTGTGAAATGTATCAAACGAAAACCCAAAAGATACGCAAACGAGACCTATTAATATATTTACAAATATGTATATGCAAAGTTTGGATCTCAAGAAGAAGATGGATACTTTGAAAAGGAAAGTTTCTGTTTTTTTAAGAAAGTTCATATGTACCTTAAAATTAGTATAAATACTGACCATAAAGCTTTATTGCTCAATATGTGGCTTCTTCAAAAGACATATTCATATATTTAAAAATATATGAATAATACATTAAACCATTGCAACTTAGCACATACTTATAAATAAAATTATGGAAAGATTTAAGAATACTTGGATATTTAAAAACATATTCCAATATTTTAAAGACAAAATTAGTTTTGAATGTATACAGTATTAAATTATGTAAATTTTATTTGAATCATTGAACACTATATTAAAATATTTAAAATATTTTTAAATATTTAAATATTTTTATTGAAAGTTTAACGTTGTGAAAGTTTAAAATGAAAGGGTTCGCACACGCACACACACTCTCTCTCTTTCTTCGCCTCGTATACTATAGCGCAAGTACGTATTTTGGTACCATAAGAAAAAGATCAAAGAGAATGTTACCCGCACCAATTCGCCAAAGGCAAAATTTTATTCCCTATTTATATTAGAAAGTGAAATTACCATATAAAACATTTTTTCTTAACCCCATGTTTTGCTAGTTATTCCATCCAAATATTAATTAAATGCCGTATCAAGATCATCTTCATTAAAGATGTCATAAGCCTTCAGCCATTGAAACATGAACCAAGTCACATGTCAACGTTGAAGAAAGCCAGCGAAAAATATTGAACCTCATATAAAATATATTAACCTTTCCAAATCGCAGTCCTGATACTAACTAAAAGAGGAATCCCTGCTTCTTTCTGCAGGCCACTTCTCTACTAACTCCATGATTATCCTACAAGTTCTATATTAAAACGGTTTTTGGCCCGATATCCTCTATGTTGTTATTTTTGGGGTTTTCTCTTTATGTCGTGTCCAAAACAGATCAAAGTTCCTGAAGATCTCAGACCGTACGACTCACCTAATGGTACAGCCGGAGATCAGAGTTCCTGAATTTTTGGAGATTTTTTAATCATGCAGACTGCAATTTAACTATAGAAATAGACTCATAGGAAAGTAATTTCAAACGCTCCATCGTCAATTTCTGTATATCGTCAATTTCTGTATAAATCCAATCTCCGATAGTTTGGGACAATTTTCTTTTTCGAAGCAGAATTTTTGAATATCTCAAGTAATTTAATTCACGATGGCCTTTCACACCATTACCATGATGATGTTCCGTTCTCTTTTAAATACTAACCTACCACGAAATAATATAAACAATAAATAAATAAAAAAACAACAAATGTTTCTATATTTTTCAGCACTTCATAGATTATAATAAATTTATCCCACAGAGAAAGAAAAACCAATTTTAGCGTAACAAATATCTAATCGGAAAATTACGTGAACAATAATATGCAATTTGAAAAATGCGGTAAATTGAATGAGAAAGACGCCAAAAGAATCAAAACACAGAACGACAACTCAAAAAGGTAACCCGGCCGTACCACATGTTCAGCGTACCGTTCAGGAGCATGCGTAGTTGCTTTGCAAAGGTGAGCTCCGAAAAGAAAGGGAAAACTCCAGATCGACCAAAACACAAACCATGAAGAGATTCGTAGCGTTGGTTTTCCTGCCGTTGCTGCTGTCGAACACCTGGGCGGAAGATCAGCTCGGTCAGTTGCTGGAGACCGCCAGGGGCCGCATGCGTTGCGCTTCGGATCCCAAGGTGAGTTTTCCTAACTTTCTCTAAGAAAAAAAAAAGAAACGAAATTTTCAAGGTGAGCTGTCCTAACTTTCTCTAAGAAAAATAAAAGAAATGTTCTTGTTCGTTATGGTTTTTAGATATTTATTGAGTAGAGTAGCTTGAAAAATTTCGCTGTTCGTAAATAAAAAAAAAGAGTTTTTGCGGCGAATAAATTGAGTTTAAAAATATCTATCTATCTTTAGCTTTGCTAGGTAATTCCTTCCATGACCGGAGTGGTGTTACTAGTAGCATAACTGGACGCAACCCAGGTGGTCTTGGTTAATGCATTTCTGAAATCATCCAATAATATAAAGGGTAAAAAAGATTTTGTTAGTTACAAGGTGGAAGCGGCAAAACGTTAAAGAGGATATCTTCCAGGAGAATTTATTTTTTAGGCAAATTAAATCTATATTTAAAGAAAACCACAAAAATTTAGCAGTATCTGCCGGTATTTATAAACCCGCCTGTTGTTTTGTCTAAATGCTTTGTCCTATATTCTTTCGAACAAGCTTTTCTTTCGCACGAACCTATGCATAATTATCTAAATATTTTGAAATTTTATGTAATATCAATATCTGTATAACGTCTTTTAGCACGAATTTCGAAACTGTACTTATTGTGCCAGACAGTTTTGTTTTATTATTACAAATGAAGATTCCTTCATAAAATACCAAATACTTTATTTTGGAATTTCTTAAAGTATGATATTAACAACTTAATGAAAATAGTGCTCTTTAAATAGATTTTCCTATAAGATGTGCTAAGATTTTAAGAATTCCTTGTTGTGATTTTAAGAATTCCTCTTCAGTTATTGACCACACTGAATGAAACATCGATCTATGTTATTAGAATATTTAAAAACAAAACTTGTATGAATAATAATCTAAACTTATTATTCATACAAGTTTATCATATTATATAAGATATATTACATTATAATATAACATATTACATTAGATGTACCGAATGAAAGATTATATAAGCAACAAAATAAACCATAATTATATTAAAAAGCTCCATTTCTCGTGTAGCATTATACTTTCATGAAATTCAGAAAACTTATTTTAGAAGGCCCGTTCATCCACTAAACTCCAAAGCTCATTCATTCGGTATTATTGTGAGATGTTGGTACGATTTGTTCAAGGGGAGTTATTTTCACCTGTTTGCAAGGTAGTTTTGATTCAATGCTCGCACAATCAAAATGTTGAAAAGTATGTTGTCTCGAATTTCTTAGTGAACTTAGTGGTTAAAGCGTCTGGTTGAAGTCCGGAAGACCCATTATTTTAGTCGTTATTTAGGGAGATATATAGACCCCTGAATAACTAAAGCATTGGAAATCTCTATGAAAAGACCTGGCGAACATTTGAAAAATAAACAATATAAATTGCGTAGAGATGTTACAACTGAGTTAGCTTGTGAATGAGGATAGTGTGATGAAATGAGAAATTATAGCTCTCAGATATTAGCGAATTAGTCATTGAACATTGAGGTAAAACACACTTTTGAGAAGTTTTGATAGAGTGACTGGTACAACCAAATCATGAACAAATGTTTGTCAGTAGACATTTTTATATATTTTAGTTGTTGCAGACAAGCTTTAAAGAGAACGAAACCTATCTAGTGATACTGATGGTTGTATATTTTGGATACCATCAATATGGAACGAGGCGATACTATCCAAGGCAGTCATTGATTTAACACCGGCTGAGAGTTTGATTAGGACGGATTGGATCACTAAGAATTTGGGGTCTACGGGTCATTTCAATGGGTTCCATAAATTTTGTTTTCGCAAATATGTAACTATTGCTTTTTTTATATTTTTAAATGATATTTTAAAAACATTTTGTAGTTATATAAAAAGATAAAATACTTAAATAAAAAATTCCAGATATATATGTGAGATTTATAAAACCTATCCCAGTAACTCTCCGTACATGCTGCGTAAATTAAGATGTCAAAATCGTGAGAAAAATAATAACTATTGCTTTTTTCATATTTTTAAATAATATTTTAAAAGCATTTTGCAGTTATATAAAAAATTAAAATACTTAAATTAAAAATTTCCGATATATATGCGAGATTTATAAAACCTATCCCAGTAACTCTCCGTGCATGCTGCGTAAATTAAGATGTCAAAATTGTAAGAAAAATTGATTCAATTTTTTTAAAGTTTGGCATAGCATCATGGACAATGACATTCTTCCTTTTTCGGATACGACCATTACTAGGTGCATTATGTATGGCCTGTTTTGGGAAGAATGTATTTGGTTAAAAAAAAAATCGATTATTTTAATCCATGTCTGTCCACAGATGTTGGACTTAGAGAACTAGTATTCGGTAGTAACTTCTTTTTTGTTATCTCTTGAAGGATAGTATAATTTGCGATTCTTCTCGATAGTATTACAAACAATTATTATTATTAATATTATTATTATTATTATTACTAGATATAGAGTATTTGAAAAATACTCTTAATTTTCATACTTAAAATATAGTTTATAAGTGTCACATGGCATAAGGTTTAGAACAAAATGCATTTTTTAAAACGTTCTTCAAAATAATATTTATTAATTGAATTCCGTGTATTTTAAAATTTTAATGGCAGTTCCGAATGACTCTATTCTAAAGGACATTTAACGGCAAAGTGCGTTACAGGTGCATCTAAAGAACCCAATTCATCGAATCCGTTACTGTAAACTAAACTGTAATATTCCTGTATGAGATTTTCGGATTCAAATTAAGTAGAATGTGGCTCAACTCGACTTTCTCATACCAGAATTCATTTTTTCAAATTTTACAAGAAAAAATTTGAAAAATCGATATCGTGGGTCCAAATGCCTGCAACTATAGCGCGTTACCATTCACTTTAAAGTGCTTGAAAAAATCTTTCGATTGATACCATACTTGACAATGTACCCCATGGGAGGCTAATGACGTTACGGAGAAAATAAATTGTATCGCGGCTATTTTTCGCAACAATGATTGACACTGTTGTTGTTGAGACCCAGACCATCCGACCTACCAGAAAGGTGTAAGGTAACTGTTTGGACGGCCGGGAAGTGCCACCCAATTTAGACCGGAACCCAGTGGGGGAGACATCTACAGGAACCGTACTCTCCTTCCTCTACCACCAACCTCTCGGAAGGACTTACAGACCCACATGTTTAACGTGATTGTACTCCGCGTGAACACGCAGTTTTGGCTGTGGCGGGAATCGAACCCGGGCCTACCGAGTGCAATTCCCGCGCTCTAACCACTGGGCTACCGCGCCCTCAATGATTGACACTGTTAAGTCTCTCGATCATTGAGCTACAAATAAACTCTTTTATGCATGATCATGTCAAATTTTGTCCTATGCTGCTATATTAAGGGAATATAAAATTTGGAATAAAATTCAAAGTTTTCGCTCGAATTTAAAAAATTTCTATCTAGTTCAATTTTTTGATAACTGAGCCGGATTTAAAGTGTCGTGAAAAGCCATTAATATTTGTGTCTGTTATTGTGTATATAGGGGATCGACCACAGACAGGCATATAAACAGACGGATATCACTCAAAAAATAGTCAAAACGTGTGAAGAAGGTCTATATATTGGCTTTAAAATCTCGAAATCGAAAATTTTCAGGAATAAAATGGTTTCTCAATACTACATATGAGAAAGTAAAAATGATAGTATTATGTTCACTTTGATCTTCAAACGTACCCTTTTCTCTATATCCGTTTGATAACCCATTTTTTTCCTACAAGTTTTACGCCTGTTAGTTTGCTTGCGGATTTCCCCTTTTGTATAATGTTATTAATATATTCAAGCCGGAAATAAGGCAATATATTTATCTCATTGAGTGAAAAAGCAAAAATATTTTTATTCAATAATGTGATTTATTGAGTGTATGCTTATAATCATCCTCCTTCAAGCGTCAAAAATATTCACCATCTTTTTTTAGTAAAGCATTGTATAAATTAAGGTGCAGTTATGGAGTGATGTAACAAAAGACGAAGCTTCTACTTAAAGGTATGGGAGCTGCGAAGTCCCCCTTAAACATTTTATAGAATTACAAAATTTAAAAGGTATAATAAGGATGAAAAACGTCATAACGTAACACAGCTTGGGGATTATACAGGTAAGACTGCAAATTAATCTCTCGATGCCAAACAATGGAAATACACGCTTGGGTAAAAATTAAAACTTATGCAACTGAATACTCATGGTGCACCTTTTAGTGGCCCGACAAAAATGTTGGATAAGTAAAGGTAGGTAGTTGATACTCCAATAAACGAATCCCGATAATCCAATGAACGAAGGCCCGAGTTAATTCAGGATAATAATTTTAAAGAAATTAATCCAGACCAATATATATTGTGATATTGAATTTGGTATTATAGAGAATTACAATTAATTTGAACTCATTAAAATCAATAGAAAATGGATTTCTTGGATTGAGACACACCATCGACAAGCAACACCACCCTATCCATGTAAGGAATTCTCCCAATTTACTACAAATTATTTCTCTTTTAAATTATTTTAAATTTGTCTCTTAATTATTTCTCTTTTAAATTAATTCTCTTTTAAATTCTCTTTTGGGGTGCATTTTCCTGTGGAAAGAGCATATGCGGGATTTTTAAGGGCATCAAAAGGCATCATAAAAGGAACACGCTTACAGAATCGGTAATCTCAACACTACCCGGTTAGTAATCTCAACACCACCCGGTTGGTGATCTCAACACCACCCGGTTGGTAATCTCAACACCACCCGGCCGTTACTATACTTTATTTTCGCTCGGGCGTAACAGTTGTCTTAACTTGAGATCCAAACTACACTCTTAACTTTAACATAAGAACAAAACTACTCAGCTAGCTTTAACTTTAACTTGATATCCAAACCTACACAAGCCTTGACTTCAATAGTCTTAACTTGAGATCCAAACTACACTCTTAGCCTTAACGTAAAACCAAAATTACTACGCCAGCTTTAATTTTAACTCAAACTTTAACTTCAACAGTCTTAACTTGAGATCCAAACTACACTCTTAGTCTTAATGTAAGACCCAAACTACACAGCCAGCTGCAACTTTAACTCAAGCTTTAACTTCAACAGTCCGAACTTGAGTTCCAAACTACACTTTTAGCCTCAACGTAAGACTAAAACTATCCAGATAGCTTTAACTTGATATCCAAACCTACCCAAGCTTTAACTTCAATAGTAACTAAAACTACACTCAGCCGGGACGGAGAATCAAATCCGGGCGAAATAAATTAAATTACCTTATAATTTTTCTTCGATTTTCAACATTATTTTAAAAGCTTATATACATCCTTTCTTTTAAAAGAAAGGCAGAGCAAGTTCCGACCTCTTTAGATCGTAATAATACTATATTTTAGTTTGGCTGCCATTTGTAGGGAAATAGATTTAATTTGAGGTAAAATGGGAATCTGCTGAAAACGGGGGTCGCACCAGGTGCTAATGCGCCCGAGTATATCACCAGATAGATGCACCACTTCGACAATGTGAGGAATTCCTTTGCATTAACTTTCCGTGTTTAGCTGTAAAATTCAATCTAATTTACTTTAACTTGTCCAGATTTGCTGTCACCATGGAGCGACAAACCACTATTATCAGCTCCATCATTGAAGTTCGTTATAAACGATCGTGACAGATTGAGAAATAATAAATAATGTTAGATAAAATTAAAGTCAGACGGAAACTTTCTTTACCGCAGATTTTGTCTAATTCTTAACAAAAATAATCGATAAAGTCGTATCCTTTTCACTTATCAGTTCATTTTGGTCGTTCTTTAAAAAGATTAACGAGATTAAAAAGTGCCTCCTTAGGTTTCCGGACGGTATGACATAAAAGCGAACTCAAAGCGTTTTTTTCCGATGTATTTTTTTCCTCAGTTTTTCACCTACTAAACTCCAAATCACTGTAATAACCATTTGTTCATTCAGAGCGTGAAAAAGCGCTATCTCTTGAATGGAATGCTTGGCATTTTGTCTCGCTTGCTACAAAGAAAATAAAAGTGAGAAATTTTGTAAACAAATATATGATGAAAGTAGCATTTGTGCTTAAAATGCGTTGTAAAGTTTTATTTGATGCATACTTTTTTATATATTTCAGTGTTGAATGTAGGAAAAATAAATATACAATGAATTGCTAGATTTATGGTTCTACGGAAATAATGTATACAGAAGTATTACTTTATTAGGCTAGGGCCAAATATATCCATGGTCACATTTGTCAGTATTGTCACATGTTGTTGTTGTTGAGACCCAGACAGTCCGACCTACCAGAAAGAGTATTGTCACATGTGGATAGATTAATAGATAAATAAGGGGCGTGTTGTCTGTGAGGCCTATTTGGCTGTTTGCTGAATTATTTTATTAGTCAAGGGTCACATGTGCCTCTAATACCAAGGTAGGTCGTATTTGATAGCCGGTTGTATTAACCACATATACATTTTTTAAATGTTGGGTTGTTAACTGGGCACATTTTCCTGCGGAAAGAACATGTTCTGAGAGCAGAAATTTTTTAAATGATACCGAAAGGCACAGTTACAGAACCGGCTTTAGACAGGGACGCCTTAACTGTTTCCGGGTCTCCTAGGTAAAAGCAAACTCTACGGCCTCACCATAAAACTTTTATAGGGAAAAACGTAAGTTAAGCAAGTAAAATGGGCCCTTAGAACTGCTTGGGACCTCAGTACTTGCCTACTTTGTCTTTGGCCAAAAACCGGCCCTGTCTATATAGGACGTTCCCAAAGTTAAAATCACTCTCTTTGAAGAAAACAGCATCCGTTGACAGATTTCACTCTTATTATGCGCACATCAGCAGGGAAATATCGACAACTGCAATCCTTGCTGATGAGCGCTCATAAGAAAATTTGCCGATGAGCACATGATAAGCACGGAAACTGTACCCCCTATAGGCTTGTTCTGTGAATATGAATTTGGCAACTGAAGTTTCGTGTGACATTATATTTTTTAAAAAGAAGTATGAAGCATTGCTGCCATTGGAGATATCGGATTTTCCATGCTGACGAGAGGATAATAAGCACGAAAGTGGCCCATTGGATGCTATTATCTGCAATGGGAGCTAGCTTGAAAATGGAACGTTAACAAAAAAGTTTATACTTATCAATCGGTTTTATAGAATACCCAAATGGAGTGCCAAAAAACAGGCTTAAGATGGACGATTAATAAAACGATAATTACATTGACGAAAGCATTTCTAGATCTAGTAGTATCCAGATCTAGTGGTTCCTAGATCTAGTGGATCCTAAAATGCAATAACATTTTTACTCATTTTTGGAGAAATATTTGCATATTGGTATACACAAATGGGAAAATAATATAAAGAATATCAATTCCAGTAAAGTTATTGTCTGGTATCTGTTAAAAATATCTTTAATTAAAATATTTTACACAACTGAGTGAATTTTTTCAAGAGCATTTTATAAATGCATATTACCTTTTAGATCTGACGAGGGTGGCAAAATATAATACCCCAGCGTCACGTATTTCAATTGCTTTAACATGTGACTACTTTTAATAGGTAGCTGCCATCCGTGTGAGCGATCTGGGACTCATAGTAGATATTGTGAATGACAGTGTTAAATAGAGACGTCGTTAATGTGTTAAATAAAGATATTTACCAAGGAAGTTTTGTACACATCCTCTCTCCCTGTATGTGCGAGTGTGTTTATATATGTGTGTGTCTGTTTGTGAGTCTGTAAAAACGATATCTGTCGAACAAATGGAGCAAATTGAAGGAAATTTGGTACGGTTATTTCAATCGATATGAACGTCAAATGCCTATTGATTTTTGTGGCATATAATTCAGGGTATGACTATCAAATTTTTGAAATTTTTTTTAAAAAAGATAAAAATGTTATTATGTTACAAAATCTTATAGAAATACCCATTGTATATAAAAGCAAATGCCATCATTTATAGAACGCTATCATATGCCGTTCTAGGGATATTCCAGACTTTGTATCTGAAGTAGAGAGAATCATACAACTCAGGGCCATATCCCGGGGCATCCAATCTATGGTATCGTTTAAAAAAAATGTCTTAAATAAAAAAGGAACTGTTACAAAAATATAATTATGTTGCAAAATGCTTATGTTGCAGTCCCATTGAATATGTTTATATGTATCCACTGTATATGTCCATAATTATGTCCCACTGTATATGTTATGTTTTTTTTACTTTCCCAATGTACATTGTATAATGTATAGGGAAAATATTATGACGGGGAGAAAAATTCGAATTTGAGTTTTCGAAGAGCACGTTTCAAGCATCCCTGAACTCAAATCCATCCTCTTTGAGGTGATGTCTCTGTGTGTGTGTGTCTATCCGTTAGTTTGTGGAGACGATATCTCACGAACGAATGGAGCGTTTCGAATGAAATTTGGTACAAAAATTTCAATCAGTGAATACTAGAAGCCTGTTGATTTTAAACGCAATCGAATGTTTGGAATATACCCAAATTTTCGGACGAAATTTTTAAAAATACATAAAAAAAATTAAAACCTTCAATAATGTTACATAATAATCATAAGTAATCATTTCTTATGCAATTTTTCATTAGAAAATGATGGACATAAATTTTAGAACGCTAATACGACCCGTTCTTAAGAAATTGCACATTTTTGAAATAAATTTATCAAAAAAAAAAAAAAAATGACATAAAATTAAAAAGTATTATCTGTTTTCAAATATGTTCACTTTTAATATGTAATATTATGCGATAAATTTGTTAACATCATTCTTGTGGATTCCATTCACGAAATAAGATACTTTGTGCAATAGTTTCGTATTTTGACGCCTAACAGTCCGCCAATAGTCATTTATATATAAAATGCTCTTTTCTCCATTCTAATCTAACCCTTAGCGATAAATTTGGCAAACTTCAGGACTCATTTAGCTAAATATCGCCAACCTGGCGATATTTCGCCCTAGATTAACGAAAATATCTTCAAAATTGCAAAAATACCTCTAAGTTCACAAAAATGACGCCAAGTGGCGATTTAATTATTAAAATATTTTAATATATGGAATATATTGCTTATTGCGGAGGCTATCAATATTGCTAATTGTCAATTTTGAATTGTGTGAAATATAAAAATTTAATTAGGCACGAATCGATTTTATAATCGAATAAATTTCGGTACGAATATATCAATCAATGATGGTTGGAGGACGAGTTTGATTTTGGTGGTGTACGAACCAAAGGAAGACCCTTATTTTTCGAATATCTTTATCAAACATCGATAAAAGAGTTTATTAAAAAATAATTATTTTAAAAACGTCGCAAAAATAGGTGTTTTATACGTAATTTTTTACTCTAAAGATATTAACACAATGTATAGGACTTTAAGGTGAGGGTTGTGAAGCTACGACCTAGTATGTTTTCGAAAACTTAAAAAAAAATCCGTTTTCAAGGCATATACGATTTTGTTATAATCATAGTATTTAGAGCTATAAATAATCAAATTGCAAATATGAAATAAAAATAGCCTCCTCACATGCTGTTTTATGTATACAAACACAAACTATGGATTTCCATATACCTGAAATGCTTTGAATGACCAATTTCGTGACATATAATGCTGCTCTCCGTAGTGTTCAAGGACACTATAGTCACGAATCATCAGACCTCTGAAATAGTAAAATTATAAAAAATGCTTGTTGGACTTTTATTTACTCTTTGATAAAATACGAAGAACATCCTTTCACTCATGACCGCAATGTCGCCATTGTTTCGGTACCAGATGAGAAATGAAATTTCCGGCACATAAATTTTGAGGATACACATCACTCGTGTTTTGTTCCGTGCTTTTAAAATATGGGTGAAATGGTGTTGTTGGATCTGAAAATTTTACTTTCCCTACAATACATGGTAATGTATGGGGAAAGTATTGGAATTATATCAAAAGTCACAACTCGTGTTTTCGACGGATCTGCACGTTTTGGGACCTCTAGAACACGAAAAACTATTTTTAGCGTGCCTTCTGTGTGTGTGTCTGTGTTTGCGCAATGTATGTATCCACTTTAACTCAAAAACTAATGGACCGAATTTCATAACACTTGGTAAGTAAGTCCCTTGTGGGTGACCCTGGTGCTGATTAGATTTTGGTACAATTCGGGATAAAAGAACGTGCGTTTTTTTGTGAAATGGCCCTCAAAAATTGCTTTTATCCACTCTAACTAAAAATTTAATTGACCAAATTTCACAAAATTCGGTAAGTAAGTCACTTGTACGTTACCCTGGTGCTGACTAGATTTTGGCATGATCCGGAAAAAAGGAACCTACTTTTTTTTACAAAATGGCCCGCAAATATCGTCAAAATCCAAAATAAAAAAATGTGTATGCTCAAATGCATTAATTAAATGCTTGTTTCACATGTAATGTTTAACGATGAAAAGAATAAGACCAACACCATTACTCTAGGACTAGCCGTTCTCGAGATATTTTAGTTTTTCACAATTTCGCTACGCCGGTTTGGAGAATAAGTCCAGTTACCAAATGAAAACGAAAGTTGAATTAAAAGTGTAAATTCAGTGTAACTTCAATTAATTATGCGTGTTATTTATTGCAATTAAGCTCAATTTAATGAATTAATAAAATAAAGAGGAAATTAATTTGAGCCAGCAGGTAAAGTCATGTGCTGCCTACATCAGTTTTTTTATTTACCTATTTGAAATTTATTTTGGAGTAAGCAATGATGCAATATCCTTTGAAGTAATATTTTTTGATTGCAATATTCTTTGAAATTTTATTCAGATATTCCTTAATATCGTGCAAGTTATGTGTTTTCTGAAACTTCTGTTTCAAATCAAATGAGTTGTGGTTACGATAATGAAAACATGAGGTGCCAAGCTGTGAGGCGAGGATTTGATGCTCAGTTTACGCTATTCTGAGGCAAATGTGTGACTGTTCTTTGTGGTTTTTCTAGCATGCAACGTAAATAGGGTGAAAGCCCCAGGCCGTCCGGCTCGTCCAGAGGACTTGGAGCAACAAGATAACGTAAATAGGGTGTAGTTTTTCTTAGAATGTCCTTTACGAAATGCAACATGGGTTTTTCCGCCTTTGAGTTATAAAATGTCCTTTGTTTCTAAAAGAGAATTACGAAAAGTTTCAGAAATTTTTAATAAATTACTTACTTAAATATTTACACTATATTTCCAAAATTTTTCGGACACTACTAAACTAGTGGGGATACAGGAATGCCTTGATTTAACTACATGTAACTCGGCTAGGTCCGTTGATTTTTGTTCTCATAGCCATTAATTCAGCTGGATATTACGAACAAATCCTCTTTTTCTATATTGTACCATTTTTATGGAACTCGTCATTCTTCCTCTTCTTTAACCCAGGCCGTTGGACCTATCCAAAGATGTAAAGTATCTGTTTGGACGGTGGGAAGTGCTACCCAATTTAGAACGGAACCCAGTGGGCCCGGTATCCAGAGGAACGGTACCTTCCTTCTTCTACCACCAACCGCTCGAAAGGACTTACGGACCCACATATTTAACGTGCCCGTACTCCGCGTGAACACGGTGGCAGTTTGGGCAAGCCGGGAATCAAACTCGAGTCGTCCGAGTGCAATCCTCGAGCGCTAACCACTGGATTTTCACGGCTCAGACCGGGGGGGGGGGTTATTTCGAAGGTTTAGAGCTTCTAGAACCCCGGTCGGGAAAAAGTCAACCCCCAACACAAAACAGAAACAATGAGCCATCCGAACCCACCGGATAGACGCAGTCGCCGACCCTATCATACAGGCTAACAACTGAGCTGTCCCACCTCTTTGGAACGCACCCTTGTCTTCTCCAGCTTCACAGAGCAAGCCAAACTTTAAGGTTTGTGCAGTTGAGATTTGTAGCGAATTGGATGGAAAGAGTGGACTGGCCTACTCTATGTCCACACGTGAACGTCATAGACAGGGCTTAACTTACAATAGATGGGATGCAGGGCTTAATTACAATTGGGAGACACTGCTATACACGTGATATTTACTTATATCGTCAATAAATGTTTATAGCATGGCATACTAGGAATCTATATCATACATCGTTGATATTGCTGAGATACTAAATAATTTTGCTGACATTTTCTTACACGTCACTGATATTCTCAGCGATTTTTTAAACATTTAGAAGTATTTGACATTATTGCAAAATTCAGGGTCCTCTAAATTTGGGTTTCCAGGACCATGACCCGCGCATGAATCAGGCCCCGCACGTAAAACTCATTTGGGACAAGTTGCAGATCCAATTTGGGTAGAAAATAGGAAAATTTTCTCCCAAAGGGGGTGAAACAGCCCAGTGGTTAGCGCACAGGAATTGCACTCTTACGATCTGAGATCGATGCACAAACGGTTCCCGTGTTCACGCAGTGTATGGCCACGTTAAATATTTGGGTTCGTAAGTCCTTCCGAGAGGTTAGAAATAGGGGAAAGAGGGTACGATCCTTATGATGTGACTCCTACTGGGTTCCTGTTTAAATTGGGTGGCACTTTCCGACCGTCCAAACAGATACCTTACACCTTCGAGTAGGTCGGACGGTCTGGGTCGAAGAAGAAGAATCTTCCTCCAAAGCAACTGCAATAGATAATTTGAAAAATATTGGTTCGTCCAAAATGAATATTGGCTCTATAAATTGTCCAAAATCTGTTCTATGGGGTTTATATGTGGATGATAAGCAGGACAATAAACTAATTTCATCTTATTCTGCAAAAACTAGCTCTGTACACACCGTGAAGTTTCGGAACTGTGCATGTGTGAAGAAAATAACAATCCGTTTCATAAAAGTGGTGGGATATGAAAACGCAGAATTATTTGAAAATTGCGGCGATGAACGGCTTTCACAGTTGCGGGTAGTTTAGAATTCATAATATAACAAGAAAGATCTATCATGCATAAAGCATTGATTATGAAACACTTTCCGACTTCAATGCAATTTTATATAGACATCTCTAAAATGAGATACATTCCTCTGAAATATTTTTAAAATTATCACAATGCTACATTAATTTATTATATTTGAAAATTTGAAATTTCATCGAAAAAAATGAACTTCATTCAAATGACGGCATTGAAATATAAATTGCCTGGTTTAAACATCTCTAAAATGCGATACATTTCCTCGGTAATATTTTTAAAATTATCATAATACTACAATATTTGAAAACGTCATCGAAAACAAATGAACTTATTCAAATGACGCCATCGAAATATCATCGCCTAGCTCTCTTTATAAAAGCAGCATTTCATTCATTAACTTTTTTCTATTCTTTTCATTCATCACAATACTACAATAATTCATTTTATTTAAGAACTTAAAACCATGGACGTACAAGTAATTTAACTCTATGCTTAAAACTTCAACGAAAAAATAGCCTGCTTCTCTATGTGAAATCAATGAATGTTTCATTCATATCAGCTATATTGCAGATTCCACGAGTTAAATAATTTTGCGTTAAAGAAATGCAGCAATTCTTATACAACTCATTCTGCATCTTTTGGTGTTTACATTCTCCATAAGTGAAAATTAGGCTTCGTAGTCGAAATAATCAAAGTTTGATGATCATTTAAACTCATATATATTGGAATTACGTTGTTTCAGAATGTAGATGCACAGAATTTAAGCAAAAATAAAGCGGTTTTAGGACGGATACAACACTCAATATGAATTAAAAAGGAGTTTAAAAAGATGGATGCTACATTTTATTTTGAAGTGGGTCACGTGATCTCTTCATATGATAGTCACGTGATCTCTTCATATAAAGGATGTAATTATTATTTTAATTTTTATTTAAAAAACTACCGAAGATATTTTGCTAAAAATTTTTTTTATATATTTTATGGGATAATTTGAATATTTCCTAAAACGTTTGAAGCAATTTGTGAATTTTAAATTCGCTTAAAAATGTTTGAAAAATTAGGTCCCATAGGGTTCAATGTATTTCATTTTTTCAACCCGGGTTCAATCCAAAACTATTTGGCTGATATTATTCATTTATATTCCCATAGGTCCCACAGACCGTTTGAACAACATACTAAAATTTGATTTTGATAAAGTCATTTTTACGGCAGTTATCGTGCTAAAGAACAGAAAGACAGAATAAGCAAAGTCATAAACACTTTTCACCTATGTTGTAAAGTGTTCAAAAAGTCATAAATACTTTTCAACTATGTTGTAAAGTGTTAAAAAAGTCATAAATACTTTTCAACTATGTTGTAAAGTGTTAAAAAAGTCATAAATACTTTTCAACTATGTTGTAAAGTGTTAAAAAAGTCATAAATACTTTTCAACTATGTTGTAAAGTGTTAAAAAAGTCATAAATACTTTTCAACTATGTTGTAAAGTGTTAAAAAAGTCATAAATACTTTTCAACTATGTTGTAAAGTGTTAAAAAAGTCATAAATACTTTTCAACTATGTTGTAAAGTGTTAAAAATTGGATAAAGTGCTCGAATACTTCTAAAGATTAGTGCAGTTTAAGAGAAGTGTGAATCATGATGACTGCTTTGAAGTTTTAAGAGTTCTGGGTTTGATCAGTGGAGGAAGGCGTATAATTAACAGTAAAAATAAATATGTGGAAGCTTTAGAAGCGGATATGAAAAAATAGAAAATTGTTGTGTAACTTATAATGGCCGTGTCTGTTCGGTCGCGTGATGCTGCCAAGCGTCACATATAGGTGACTCTTAGATTTTGGGGTATGATAAGTGTAATAAGTGTGAGGCATCATTAGTCCTGCACTAAGATGGCTATTTTTGCAGTTCTGACTGACCTCAGTCTGTTTAGTAACGCATGGACTACATGCAAAAGAAAGCGTAACACATGCATGTGACACGTGGTGAGGTTTTTATGCTTCAATTACACATTAGAACATTGATTATAGTGACGAAAATACTTAAAATTATCGT
Source organism: Amaurobius ferox (assembly GCA_951213105.1). NCBI lineage: Eukaryota > Metazoa > Arthropoda > Arachnida > Araneae > Amaurobiidae > Amaurobius > Amaurobius ferox. The sequence goes on along the minus strand of OX578142.1, from coordinate 106,074,218 downwards.
GACATGTAAGTAGCTTTTTACCTTCCTTGCATGCATAGTGTAATGTATAGGAAAAGTATTGTAGTTGTTGTTGAGACCCAGACCGTCCGACCTACCAGAAAGGTGTAAGGTAACCGTTTGGACGGCCGGGAAGTGCCACCCAATTTAGAGCGGAACCCAGTGGGGGAGGCATCTACAGGTTAAGCTCCACGGCGAGACGACCTGAGGGTTTACGCCTGCATCCACAGGGACCGTACCCTCCTTCCCCTATCACCAACCTCTCGGAAGGACTTACGGACCCACATGTTTAACGTGATCGTACTCCGCACGATCACTGCGGCACTTGTGGTAGCATGCAAATCCAGCGCGCAAACCACCGAGCTACCGTGCCCGAAACGTGCCAACAGCACGCGGTGTTCCGAGGTGGTCACCCATCCAAGTACTAACCCCGCCCGATGCTGTCTGACTTCGGTGATCAGGAAAAGTATTGTGACGGGGTCAAAAATTCGAATTCGAGTTTTCGACTGAAGATCATGTTTTAAGCATCTCTAAACTAAAATCAAACATTTTTGAGAAGATGTTCGTTTGTTAGTATATTAGTGTATGCGTATTTATGTTAGTGTCTGTGTACGTATGTTAGTGTATATGTATGTTAGTGTGTATGTTGGTGTTTGTGTATATTAGAGTGTATGTATGTTAGCGTGCGTGTCCGTGAGTCTATGGACGCGATATCTCATGAACGAAAGAAGCGTTTCCAAACTAATTTGGTACAAATATTACTATCAGTAAATATTGGAATCTTACTGATTCTAAATGCAATCGAATGTTTGGAAGATCTTCAATTTGCGAATGAATTTTTTAAAAATCTGAACTTTCAATAATGCTAAATCAATAATCATTCCAGTTGTAATGTTGCATTAAAAACGAATGTTAAAAAGCTGCAGAAGCAGTTCTCGAAATTTTGCACGTTTTAAAATAAATTCATCAAAAAAATATAGCATAAAATTAAACTAGTGAGTGTTATAAATTATTTTCCCTTTCCATATGCAATATTATGCAACAGATCTGTTAACATTATTCTCGTGGATCTAGCTTATTCCATTCAAGCGAGAAAATACTTTTTATAATAGTTTTATATTGTGACGCCAAAGAATTCGCCAATAGTTATTTCTTTTTACGGGATAAAAATGTCCATTGCATTTTGATGAGGATTTTGCATGCGATTAAATCATTCTGTTTGGAAGAGTAAGTTGCCCAATTTCAATTTACGCAGTGTTAATTCAATTCCAAAAACATTATGTTATGGATCATATACACCATTTTACTGTGAAAGATGTAAAGTCCTTGCATTGTGTAGGGATAGTCATGTGCTGTCCACATCAGATTTTTAATATTTGCAGATAATTGGTAGTATATCGCATAGTTTGGTATAGAAATAGGTATTTAAAAATAAAACACTTTATAATAAACATTTTTATTTGATCCCACTAAAAGACGCTAAAACGCATTAAAAGTCCAGCGTACAACGCCCTTTTTTAAGGGATATATGCTAAGAAGGTACATTAAATTTTCATACCGTGTCAAAAACCGCGAACAAAATCTGCATATCATTAATTGCCAAATTATACAAGAAAAATTATTTTGATATAATTCTAAAATTGCACAGCATAAATAAAGTAAAAAAAATGAACAAATTTAGATGTTTAAAAATTCAGACAGTGATTTAACTCTCAAGGAGTTGAGAATGAGGCGCTATGCGAAACTGGGGTTTTGAACAGGGTTACAATTACGCATGGAGTCACGATAAATATAAATAAATAAGGATTCAAAAAGCAAGCTATTAGGTGGATTATTACAATTAGTTAAAAGAAAGGTCTTTTTGAAAATCGGGACAAAATTATCATTAACAACAGTTTGGGATAAAGCAGTGGAAAGAAATATCCCGCCCATGTTCAGCTAATTTAATGCCAACATTACGTTTAGTACTGCCAATAATTTATAACTACTATCAGGGGAAATAAGAGGGACAATAAAAGGGGAACAATTTAAATAAAGACTTTTATTCCAAAGTGTTTTATTTTTTAAATTTTATATTTCAGACGTGATGCCTCGATATTGTCGTAGAAATATTTATTTTAAATTTTTACAGGCCCCTAATTTCTCGTACTCAGACAGCTTGTAAAAAGTAAAATTGGCTTCTTCTCATAACATCAAAATACCGTATCTTCTTATTATAAAAAAGGGGTTGTATCTCTATTCCCCTTTTCTCAACATAAAGGTACGGTATAATAGAAAGGATAATAAAATTAAGTTTATTTTTATAATTTTAATTCTGTGAATAAAAAAAAATATTTGTGCGGCTTATAATGGAATAAAAATTGGCGTGGACGTTAAAATTCGAAAAAATCGAATTTCCTTTTGCACACTTTTAAAATGCATTTGTATATGATAAAATATCCAAATTCTGTAGATGAATAAAATGTCACTGTAAACAGTATTTATGCAGTATCTTAGAAAGGAGAGGTTGAGATTGAATAGCAAGTTTACAGTTCTGAATTTCGTTTTTTTAATATGGGCCCTGTGGAGAACTGATATAATTTTCCCCGCCAATGGAGGAACATGACCCCACACCTGGGTACGCCTATAGCTCCTTAGAACCCACTCCTTGCTTATATCTACCTCTCCGCTATTCAAATGGAATTTGGTATAAGTTTTATCCGACAGCAGTCATAAGAGGCCTTACATTTAGAATTTTCGAAAATTGGAAAATGCATAAAATAATTATGTTACAAAATATTTAAACAGTCATTTATATTTAATACGTATGTAATAAATAGGCATTATTTAACAGCCGTTTTCAAGATACTAGAAATATTACTCCCCACATCTAAGAACACCAATTATTTCAAAATAGTATAGCAATTTCCTGGAAATTTGGTGTGCTTATTTTAACGGGTATCAATAATAACTCAATCGAGCCGTCGACATCGGGTTGCAATAAAGTTCTAGTGTATATTTTTGTATTCCCACAATATCTGAATTTGTAAGGAAAGTTACATGCCAGATACATCACATTTTTAATAATTTCTGTGTCATTCCATACAAAAGATGCAGGTCAAAATAAAGGAACATTTTGCTTCTAAAAATGTTGTCGAGTAATAAACAAAATATGCCCGCATTCTTCCGAAAACCAGGTCAAACCTTGCCTACTTTTTGATGCACCCTATTCTTTCGCAAGTTTGTGTTCTAATAAAGTGCGACTACTAATGGGAATGCAGGGTTTATATAATTTGTGACAAAAATTTTGCTATACTATTGTTTACGAAAATATTTTCCTTGAAACATTTATTTCTCATGATCTATAGATAGTGCTTAGAGGATGGCTGATATAAGTTCAGCATTAAATTCAGGAGGAGAATGGAGTGCTCAACAAGGATATAAACTTCTGGTTCAATTTCCAATTCCGGTTCAAAAATTTTCATTTTAATGTAATTGAAATATCTATTTCTCAAGATTTGCTACAGATGGAGCTCAGGTGATAACTGATAAGAATTTAGCATTAAATTCTGGACAGAGTAGCGTGGCTTACAAAAGATTTCCCTTTTCGTTTCTTTTTCCACTTCTGGGCCAATAGGTGTTCTTGAAACATCTATTTCTCAGGATTGGCTATAGATATAGCTTAGATAAAGACTACTATGGAAGCAGCATCAAATTCTAAAGGGGGTTAAGGGACTTACTAAGGATTTCCATTTCAAGTTGTGGAGATCAAACTTCCGAATCCGGAATTTACATTTTCTTTGAAACGCCGATTTCTCGGGATCTGTTATAAATATAGCTTAGATGATGACGGATATGAATTCAGCATCAAATTTTGGAGGAGATGGAGAGGTTCACTAAAGCTGTCTACTTCCGGTTCTTTTACTCTTCCGGTTCAAAATTTGTTCTTGAAATATTTATTTCTCAAGATGCGGTTTAGAGCTCAGATAATGACTGATATGAATTCAGTATCAAATTTTGGAGGAGATGGGGTTCACTAAGGATTTTCACATCCGCATTTTTTCACTTCCGATTAAAAAATAAGCATGAAATATCAATTTCTCAGGATTCGCTATAGAGCTTAGATGATGAGTGATATGGAGGCAGCTTCGAATTCCAAAGGGGTTTAGGGGTTTACTATGGATTTCTGCGTCCGTTTTTTTTTTCAGAAAATTTGCATGGCTGTACGAAATAAGTATGTAAAAGAGAATAAAAATGCCTAATAGTTCCCTCAAAATTCACAGCGTGCAAATCCAGCGCGGCGCGCTGGATTTGCACGCTGCCACAACTGCCGCCGTGTTCATACGGAGTACGATCACGTTAAACATGTGGGTCCGTAAGTCCTTCCGAGGGATTGGTGGTAGGGGAAGGAGGGTACGGTCCCTGTGGATGCCTCCCCCACTGGGTTCCGGTCTAAATTGGGTGGCACTTCCCGGCCGTCCAAATAGTTACCTTACACCTTCCTGGTAGGTCGGACGGTCTGGGTCTCAACAACACACCATTTTCCATCACATGAAGGCTCTTTCCTAAATTTCTTATTTATGTTAGATTTAAACCTCTGATCAAACTGCAAAAATGCTCTTGTGATTAGATATTATGCAACGCCCGCTCTGAACGTAAATAAAATGTACGGTGTGACTATCCAACTACAGATAAAAATTTGATGTGTGCAGTATAGAACTTTCCCTATAAATGAACGAATTTCAATATCCTGATACAGCAACAACAGTTAGAGCTAGCTTCCTTATCATTAAATCTGGCTGAAAATCAATAGACTTACTGTTGCTTACAAATAAAGTAAATATACCCTATTTCATGGAAATCATTCGATTCTTTCCAGCGATATCACGCTTATTTATTATTTATTTTTCTGGGGGAGGGACAGTAAAATATCTAGTATATCTAGAATGAGTCATGATGATTCAAAAAAGTAGTTGCAATTGATATTTGGCAAGAGTTTAAAAAGTATCAACAAGAACAGTCTGTAGGTGAAATGTATTTCGATTTTTCCATTTTTATCCGCAAAGAAGCAATATCTCGAACAGTTTGTGTTGCACGTCAATCTGACATTAGAGGGAGGAGAATGCAAAGTCCACTTCGACAATAGAAGCTTTCAATTTCGTCCCAGCAGTTCAACGGTTGACCGTCAACTGGCCAGTACGAAAATCCGTGGTTCGATTACCGTATGGGGCAGTAAGGTTCTTTACAAATATAAAAAATCTGATGTGGGCAACACATGACTTTCCTTATATAATGTAATTAATTTACTTCTTTTACAGTAAAAAAAAGTAGATTTTTCTTATAGTAGATACTAATATTCTTTCCAAGATATTAAATTTTCGACAATTAGTCGTCATTTTTATCCATTTGGCGAGATTTTCGCTAATTTGGCAACATTTCAAAAAGTCGCCAAGTTGGCGACATTCCGCCAAATTCATCGCCAAAATCTCGCCAAGCGTTATGCACTAAGAAATAAGTTATTCTTACAGCAGATAAATGACTATTGGCGTTCAAACACAAAAGTATTACTAAAAGTATATTTTTTCATGAATGGAATGAGCTAGTTCCACGAGAATGATGTAACCCAATTTATCGCATGGTATTACATATGAAAAGTGAACATGTTTCTCAATAGGAATTTTTTTTTTATATGACTTTTTGATAATTTTTTTTTAAAATGAACAATATCTCGAGAACGGTTCATGTTAGCGTTCTAAAATTTATGTCAATCGTTTTTTAATGAAAAATTACATAAGAAATGTCTATTTGCGTAACTTTATTAGTGGTTTTGATTTTTTGACGATTTTTTCAAAATTTCATTCGAAAATTTAGGGGGGTTCTTAACATTCGATTGCATATAAAAGCAATAGGCTTCCAGTGTTTATGGATTGTGATTTTTGTACCAAATTTAGTTCGAATCGGTCCATTCGTTCGTCAGTTATCGTCTCCACAGACTCACTGTCACACACACATACTTTCACACACACATACTTTCACACACACACACACACACACACACACACACACACACACACACACACACACACACACACACACACACACACACACACACACACACAGACATCACTTCAAAAATGTTTGATTCGTGATCAGGGATGCTTGAAACGTGCTCTCCCGTCGAAAACTCGAATTCGAATTTTCGACCCCGTCACAATACTTTCCTTATACATTATGTATATAAGGAAAGTAAAAAAATTATAAATGAGTTAAGAAAATAATATATATTGAAAGCAGTTACGCACGCAATTAATAACTGCTTTTTACTTTCCCTGCAATACATTGTAATGTATAGGGAAAGTATTGGAATCATGCCGAAAATCTCAACTCGAGTTTTCGATGGATCTACACGTTTTGAGACCTCTAGAATACGAAAAAACCATTTTTAGAGTGACGTCTGTGTGTGTGTCTGTGTGTCTGTGCAGATTTTGTATCCACTCTAACTAAAAAACTAATGGACCGAATTTCATAAAACTTGGTAGGTAATACACTTGTGGGCGAATCTGGTGCTGATTAGTTTTGGGTAGAATTCGGGGTAAAAGAACCCGCCTTTTTTTGCGAAATGGCCCGCAAAAGCTTGCATCCACTCTAGCTGAAAAACTAATAGACGGAATTTCACAAAATTCAGAAGATAAGTCACTTGTTGGTCACCCTGGTGCTGATTAGATTTTGGTACGATTTGGAAAAAAAATAACCTGCCTTTTTTGGCAAAATGGCCCGCAAAAATCACAAAAATCTAAATAAAAAACTACGTATGCTCAAATACATCCATTAAATGCTTGGTTAATACGCAATTCTTAACGAAGAAAAGAATAAGACCAACCCCATTACACAAAGACTAGCCGTTCTCGAGATATTTTAGTTTTTTCGTATTTTCTCTACTCCACCTTTGAAAATAAGTCTAGTTATCAAATGAGAACGAAAATTGAATTAAAAGTGAATTAAATTTAATTAAAATAAAGAGAACCTGAATATAAGTCTGCAGGGAAAGTCATGTGCTGCCCACATCAGATTTTTAATATCCGTAAAGTCATCTAAAACTACATATGATAGCAAATCAATTTTTCAAAACGTAATAAAAAATGTAAGAAAAATATTATTGCAACATAATGATACAGAAACTATTTATTTAAATCACAACATTGTGTTAACAAAACAAAATTCAATTTAATGCAATTTTGCGGAGGTTACATTCAGTTACAGGAAATTTGCAATATCAGATATGACCCCGAAAATGCGACAGAAAAGTATTGCAAAATTAAGATATGAAATTCAGAAATCTAAAGATTTTACAATGTTAATTACATAAAAAGTAACTGCAATGAAAAATGTGTCTCAGTAGGATAATTCAAATTGGACTGAATACTTCAAGATATTTGGAAACAAGAAAAACATAAATTTATCTAAAAACCAGTTCTTTATTCAAAATGTTCTGGGAAAAGTTATTTGACCTTTTCAATGTATTTTAATGATTATACTTGTTTATTGAGTTATTTTAATATTTCGGAATAGAAAATAAGCTATGTAATGAAACGTATATATATTATGAGTTACTACTTACATTCTAACATTGGATTTACAATTTTATATTTATATATATATATATATATATATATATATATGTGTATATATATATATATATATATATACACACACAGGGTGTCCCAAAAATATTGATCTCGGCTTTTATTCCTTAAATCTTGATCTTAGACATATATAATAAATTACAAAGTTGTGTAAAAAAAAGATACAGAATTTTATGAAATCGATTAAAATTTTCAAGGGATTTAAATTTTAAGAAATACAAAATTAAAATTTTTATACGGCCCCCGTACAAAAACATTTGCAATAAGTAAAATGTGCCCTATACACTAATAAGGTGATGTACAAAATTTCATATTTTATCATAAAAAGTCCCAGAGATAGGAAAAGACAAAAATCCTGACTTAAACCACTTTTCGATGCATCGACATGGGTTCTTACATCAGAAGGGAAAAATCATGTCGGCAGGTCGCGTTTCAGGGGTTATACACAAATTACGAAAGAAAAAACCGGCCACACATATTGCTACCGTAAACCCTAGGGTTGGTCATGTGGTCTGGGTCTTCAACAAATTACGAAAGTAAACAATGATTACATAAATAAATAATAATTTTACTATTTATTTGTACAAAAGTATCTACACTTTGTAGAAATAATGACTTTACATAAAGATTACAAAGCTTGTTCAAACTGTTTTCCATCCATGCCAAAGATCCATTAAAGAGGAAGATTTTATTTGCCTATCATGCATTTCTAAGTGGCGTCGTTTGCACTCTTGCTGTAAACATTTACAATTTAATTTGTGATTTATCCCTCATCAAATTTGTTTAAACATATCTCAGGGACTTTTATGATAAAATGCTGAAATTTTGTGCATCATCTTATTAGTGTATGGGGCACATTTTACTCATTAAAAATGTTTTTGTACATTGGAACTCATTGTAAATGTTTTTGGGCCGTATAAAAGTTTAACTTTTGCATTTTTTCAAATTTAATACCCTGAAAATTTTTATCGATTTCATAACATTCTGTACCTTTTTTACGCAACTTTGTAATTTATTATATATGTCTAAGATCAATATGTAAGGAATAAAAGCCGAGGTCAATGTTTTTAGCATACCCTGTATATATATGTATATGCTAATATGTGTATGCTAAATATGCTAATATAATATGTATATGCTAATAAATAAATTTGCTGACCATTTGTTGAATGTTTCAATAGTTTGGAAAAACTTTCCATTCATATTTTTAATTTTGGAAATGAAATATATTTCTACTTTTAACACAAACTTATTAATGTTTTATCAATTTATTGGAAATTGTAGGATATTGTTAGTTTTTATTTCAGGCGAGTAATAATGGGTGGTGGCGAGTAATAATGGATAATGGTATTGATCTCTGAAGAAACATGAGAAAACACTTTTGATGATTTAAATTTTAGTGGTTTAATTTATAGGTACCGCAAGAGCGTTAAAAATTGAAAAAATGTGAAAATAAAAGAAATAAACGCCGTTTTTCAGAATTTTTTTAAAATTATTTATTTTTTAGTTGATCTAACACGATAGAGGTGGACAGTTGCATTTAAATATAAGATGTCTTCTTGCAGAATTGAAAGAATTTCAATTAATTATTTTCACCGTCATAAAAAAGTTGAAACAGAAAATGCAGAAAAACGACTTATTTCAGATATCACCACTTATTTCATTTTGTGGAACTTCATAGGGCGCTAAAGATGCGTTATGCTTATTGCCTAATCATACTTTTAATAATAAAAAATATCTGATGTGGGCAGCACATGACGTTTCCTACATAATGCAATGAATTTACTTCTTTCACAGCGAAAAAATGTTTAAGATCTACGTCTCAATGCTTGTAATGTTAAATGGTACATTTTGTGCTTTTTTAGATGACAATATGTAAAACTATTTCAAAGTATCCAATTAACTTATAGTTCACGCAACTTTAAATTGGCCATATTAATAGCATCCGCAATAAGCAATATAGTCCATATATATTTTGATAATTAATTCATCAATTTGGCATCATTTTCATTTTTTTCGCAACTTCGGCTATGTTTTCGTCAATCTGGGTTGAAATATCTTCCGGTTGCGATATTTCGCTAAATTAGCCGCCAAGTTCGCCAAATTGATCGCCTGTCAAATTACAAAACTGTTACTCAAAGTATCTTCTCTCGTGCATGGAACGAACTAGATTCACGAGAGTGATGTTAATAATTTATTGCATAATATTACTTATGGAAAGTGAACATATTTCAAAATAGTTAATACCTCTTTAATTTTATGTTATTATTTGATAAATTTATTTGATAAAATGTAATATCTCGAGAACGGTTCATGCTAGCGTTCTAATATTTATGCCTATCGTTTTCTTTTCAAAAATTACATAAATAAAGTTGATGCATTTCGGTAAATTGGTCACCAAGTCAGCCAAATTTATCACCAAGCTCTACAGACAGATGAAGAGAAGAGCATTTATTATATATAAATGACTGTTGGAGAATTGTCAGGCGTCATAATATAAACCTATTACATAAAGTATCTTTTCTCGTGAATAGAACAAGTTAGATGCACGAGATGATGTTAACAAATTTATCGCATAATATTACATATGAAAAATGAACATACTTCACTATAGTTAATGCTTTTTTTAATTTTATGTGATTTTTTTTATAAGTTTATGTAAAAAAGTACAATATTGAGAACGGGTTCACGCTAGCGTGATAATGTTTGTGGCAATCGTTTTCTAATGAAACATTACATAAGAAATGATTATTTACGTAACATTATTGAAAGTTTCGAATTTATGAGGATTTTTTCAAAATTTCATTCATAAATTTGTGGGTGTTCTGAACATTAGATTGCGTTTAAAATCAATAGGCTTTCAGTATTCACTAATTGTAAATTTTATACCAAATTTTCTTCGAAACGCTCTATTCGTTAGTGAGATATCGTCTCCACAGACTTACAGACGCACACGCACACATACTTATACACAGGCATCATCTCATAAACGTTAGATTTGAGCTTAGGGATGCTTGAAACGGGCTTTTCCGGCGAAAGCTCGAATTCGAATTTTCGATCCTGTCAAAATACTTTCCTTATACATTACACTATGTATATAGGGAAAGTTACAAATTGTTTGGTAATTATAATTTCCATGTCTTGCTACATTCACATTTTTCATGTAATTCTTACTAAATTCAACTCTTATCATCACAGTACGCTGAAATGGTGAAATCATGAAGGCGTCATTCATGTTTAAGGAAGGGTAGGAGTGTATTTATTTGCAAGTCAGTGCTTCGTGAGCTAGCTCACTGCGGTTTACTGTTTTAGCTGTAATACAACTTATATTCATGTGTTTTTTTCTACTGTTTAACGTCAGTATGTTCAGTGTGTTTTTAGAGTTAGTTATTACTTTCCTTATATACATAATGTATGGTCGAAAATTCGAATTCGAGTTTTTGACGGGAGAGCACATTTCAAGCATCCCTGATCACGAATCAAACATTTTTGAGGTGATGTCTGTGTGTCAGTGAGACTGGGGAGACGATATCTCACGAACAAATGGAGCGATTCGAAAGAAATTTGGTACAAAAATCACAATCCGTGGATACTGGAAGCCTATTGTTTTTAAACGTAATCGAATGTTCAGAATCCCCCTAAATTTTCGAGTGAAATTTTGAAAAAATCATCAAAAATCAAAACCTTTAATAAAGTTACGAAAATAGACATTTCTTATGTAATTTTTCCTTAGAAAACGATTGGAATAAACTTTAGAACGCTAGCACGAACCGTTCTTGAGATATTGCACATTTTTCAAATAAATTTATCAAAAAATCCCATAAATTAAAACAAAAAATTAACTGTTGAGAAACATATTCACTTTTCGTATGTAATACCATGCGATAAATTTGGTGACATTATTCTCGTGGATCTAGCTCGTTCCATTCAGGAGAAAAGATACTTTGAGTAATAATTTTGTATTTGAACGCCAATAGTTATTTACCTGTTATAAGAATAACTTATTTTTTCGTCCATAACGTTTGGTGAGATTTTGGCGACGAATTTGGCGGAATGTCGCCAAATTTGCGACTTTTTTAATGCTGCCAAATTAGCGAAAATCTCGCCAAATGGATAATAATGACGACTAATTGTCGAAAATTCAATATCTTGGAAGAAATATAAGTATCTACTATAAGAATAACCGATTTTTTTTACTGTAAAAGTAGTAAATTCATCGCATTATATAAGGAAAGTCATGTGTTGCCCACATCAGATTTTTTTTATTTGTATGCTGTCATATCATTACTAATCAACTGACTGACAAACCGAAATATTTTTGATTTAAAATAACTTGCGCGAACTAGGTAAGCGATTGAAAGCCATTTATTCGGGTATCCAAATACGGCATGACTTAAAATCGAATCGCCCAACAGAAGACTCTGTAATTTTAAATATTCTGGTAATAAAAGTGGAAAATATAGAGTTAAAGGCATCAGTACCTACTCATATCTTGCAAATGATAAGAGCTTATCATAAAAATATCGAAATCAAATTAAATTGATTAATATAAGAGGTTCTCCAAAATTTTAAATCCAACCAGAGTTCATTTAAAAATAAATCTATGAAAATATTGGATGTAGCGGCTAGCAAATGTTTCGAGTTTTCTTCTTGTAAGTTGTCTTCAAAACGATACCAGCAATGGAACAAGACTTTTTGAAGGATTAAACAGCTCGGCGAGAAATGGTTATTGAGTACAAAGGATGTGGTGACATCTAAGAAAATAATTTTTAAAAAGAACAAAAATTAACGAAATTAGCAGAATAGATAAACATAGGGAGCACGAAATGAAGAAAATGAAGACACAGACTAAAGTTAGGTTATAGAAACTTATGCAGAGAATTATATTCCAGTGAAGTGTCAGATGAAGCAATATTAGCTACACTTCCACATCAAATTCTGTTACGCCACCCATTTTTCAAATGCGATTAAAATAGCTGACTCTGGCTTTGTTTTTGATAGAACCGGTGTTTCTGACAGGTCTTCAGCAGCGATGGCTAATGTGAGTGCTACAAGATGCTGGTGTAATTATATAGCAAGATAGCAGCAAAATAATTGATAGGATGAAGGTTAGAAGAGTGAGAATAAAGAATCAAGACGTATGTCAACTGAGAAATAAATACGGAATTGATGAACCAGATATGAATAAGAATAGAGGTCTATATTTTGATGGTAGGAGAGATATAATTACAGTACAGGGTAAAAAAGGAAACTAAATATTATCGGAAGAAATAATGGAAGAGCACATAACATTACTTGAAGAACAAGAGTCTAAATATGTGGGCAATATAACAACAAAATCTAGCACATCGCTCCAAATAAAGGGTATAATTATTTCCTTTTAAATGATAATAATATGAGTACCTTAAATATTACTGTTAGAGACTGTGATGGAACTGTCACTACCGCTGGCTCAACTGTAGGAGTCATTTTATTGCCAGTTAAAGAATTTGAAAGATCATTACAATGGATAATATGTGTATTTTATGCAAATGAACTGCTTTTACATAATCTCTTTCGTTTTTTGGATGAAAGGACTACAATTAATTTTCAGGAGCTATTGGAAAAACTTGAAAATTGTGAAGCACTTCCAGTAGTCAGAGTATCGAAGGAAACCTCCAACTTTTAAATATTAAAAAATTAAAGTACTGACTAAAATACCTTTGAAAATTTACCAACCGATTACAAGTGGATTCAGCATTTCTGACATTTCTAAGAAAAATCCACGTAAGCTGTCACATTCAATATGGCTAATAATTACAAATCGTACCTACGTTTGTATATAAGAATAGAAAATCCTTTACAAAGTATTTGTATATTAGCTGACTATATTTCTAAAGAATATGCATCGGTTTGGAGGTAAAATGGAGGCACTTTTGGAGGCACTTATGGAGGTAAAATAAATTTGTCGTGTGTTGATGGTGCAAAGAACTTATGGAGGTATAAGGTTTTCCTTTACCTTCCTGAACGTCATACTGCCATTATCTATCCAGTTATTCAAATAAATGGCTACTTTGCTTCTCTTGACACCTTTTATTGAGCTTAATAATAGATGATCAAGGAATAGATGATGAACTTGGTCTGCGTCGACTACTGAAAGAAAAAACATACTGTAAGGGGAATCTGAAAATTCGTTATTCCTCAGATGAACTCCGAACCATAGTATTACATTGATCTAATTTCTTGGCAAATTTGTAGCCTGACAGAATCTTCTATTGCAAAGCATATTGAAAAAAAAATAGCTTAAGACACTGGTAAAAAATGGTGAAGATGATATTACCGACCACCCAGATATACATTTTCTCGGTTCCCATATCATACACAATTGGTAGAAAGAATTGTGAGGTTAGTTACTGAAGCATTATGATCTGCTTGTGCAAGAGATGGGTTTATAAGATCAAAAATAAAATTTCGTAAGTTGATTCCATATATTGAAAGAAATAAAAAACAACATTTTAATGTTACAACACTTTAGTAAACTCTAAAAGAAACATTTTGTTACATGAAGTTAAATTTGTTCAAATAAATTTAAATTTTAATTAATATATATATATATATGTGTGTATTGATATCTAACACATAATAAAACTGGACAACTAGTGTCCTTTTTCTACATTTTTTTGCAATGCTCAACTCATTTGTGATAGTAAAAATTATTAATTGAAATTATTTAAATTATGGAAGAAGACATGTTACATCTACAGTGCACACAGAAATAAGTGACGGTATGAACATATGCTGAAAAGCAAACGAATCATTTTAGAGGAACTTTTTGGCTTGTTTAATTATGTAAGATTTCAAAACATTTTCTAAATAGTATTTTTGATCGATTTTGACTCCTGTTTTGATGAACATAAGAGAGAGAGTTTGCCTTTTCTGCTAATACTTCCCCGTAGCATTACACAAATAGGATTTTAGAACTTTTGAATGTCTCCTTTTGTTAAAGGAATTGCTTTAATTGATTTTGCGTAAATTCTGTCATTTTGATTATTGTATAATGCTTATAGAGAAAATAGTTTTTCATCTGGAAAAACGATATCATGTGTAAAATTTCTCTTCAGTAGCAGTTTACACTTTCTCACTCATTCTTTTTTGTTTTTCTTAGTTTATCTATGGACTACCTTTTCTTATAAGTTTTTTTAATTAGTGATATGTTTTTTTATTATTTTTTCAAGTGTAATTTTACTATCATATGTCATTTTGCATCTATACAAGTTTCTTACACTATTTTTTTCTCAATATGCTTTGCAATGAGAAATTCTGCCAGGCTACAAGTTTGCCAAGAAATTAGATCAATGCAATTCTATGGTTCGAAGTTCATCTGAGGAATAACGAATTTTCAGATTCCCCTTACAGTATGCGTTCTTGCTTTCAGTAGTCGACGCAGACCAAATTCTTCAATATGTTTATGATCATCTATTATTAAGCTCAATAAAAGGTGTCAAGACACGCAAAGTAGCCATTTATTTGAATTGCAGCGATTGAACGTCGCCTGTCCCGAGCCAGGACCGAACTCGGGACCTAGTGCTTACAAGACCGACATTATAATCACTGAGCAAAAAGCTAGGTTCGGCTCCGTTCTTATAATTCGGGTACAGGTTCCAAGCATCTTTGATCAGATGTCTTTGCTGCCGCACACTCCTTCACCTGATGAGAGGGCCCTTGTCTAATTTCGGCGAGGAGGGGGGCCGCTGTATAAACCCCCGCGTGTTTCCCCGAAATGCAGTTGAGGGGCTGAAGGCCGGGAGGCGTGTTGCCTCGGGCGTGTGACGTCAGTCGTTGTCAACCAGGAAGGGAGTGGCAAGGCCTCTGACTCCGTGTGGTGCTGCCATCTCGTGTTGAGAGGTGAGATCGTTGGAGAGGAAGGTTGCGTGTTTCAAACGTCCAGTCATCATTGTGACGATTGTGCGTCGCCAGGACCGAACTCGGGACCTAGTGCTTATATGACCGACATTATAATCACTGAGCAAAAGCTAGCTTCGGCTCCGTTCTTATAATTTGGGTACAGGTTCCAAGCATCTTTGATCAGATGTCTTTGCTGCCGCAGAATAATTGGATAGATAATGGCAGTATAACGTTCAGGTAGGTAAAGAAAAAGCCAATCTTATAAACTTCTATAAGTTCTTTTCCCACATCAGCACACGACGAATTTGTTTTACCTCATAAGTGCTTTGCACCATCAACACACGACAAATTTGTTTTACCTCCATAAGTGCTTTGCACCATCAACACGAGACGAATTTATTTTAATATAGAAACAAACCGGTGCATATTTTTCGCTCTACCCTAGTGCCTCTTAATTATTTTTACTCTCAACTATTTTGCTCCTAATCTTCTCTCGACCATTTTTGGACAAGTTTGCCAAGAAATTAGATCAATGTGATCTCATAGTGTTATTCTGGCCAGCGTGTGCCCATATACATGGAGATGACAACCCGGCTTCGTCAAGTCGAATTTTTTAATAAATTAAAATACGCAATACCATTAATTTTGTCGAGTCCATATAAATAACTGTTAAAGATCTTTTTCAGTTAATGGGGGCCCACTTGTTGTATGCACGCACTTTCATGCCAAGTATCGCGACTATAGCTCAATTTTTTATAGGTTCATATATTTTTTTGCAACAGAGAGTATTATCTTTATTTTTGCATAGACCTCGCATAAGTATTGAATCTAAAAAAAAATTAAAACTTTTATTCTGAAGTAGAATACTTTTTCTTGTGGTATATTTAATTCCTTGCATTTTATACTGTAAAATTTTTCTTCAAGGTCTCTAATTTTTTTAAACAACCTTTTAACAAAAGGAAAGTTTTATCCAGTTTTCTTTTACTAATAATAAGTTTTCTGAGCAAGATATTTCCTACGCATTCGTAAACGAAAACTTTCTACCCATCAGGATCCTTCCACAGTCAGCAGTGTCCATCTGAGTCTAAATAGTTGAATTGGGCACATTGTAAAGGTCTTAATGTGCCAGCCAGGGAACCAACCGCGGATCTTTTCACTGACCAGACAGTGCTCTAACAATTGAACTAATTGAACAATATTTCAACTTCTTCTCAACGAATTGGATCCTATAACATATTACCTGTCCTTACTTCCTAATCTATAACCAAGTTTAAATGCCAGTTACAGGTGGAAAGCCCTTTGTATGCATGCGGGTTCTTAGTGGTTATGAATCTAATTTGAATTGTAAATTTTAATCAAGGTAGTCCTTGTATGCAGTAAACTATCATAACGCGCCAAAATATTCCAATTCAATCCGCGAATTGAAAATTATAGAACGAAGCTTAAATTCTTTACTTGACAAGAAAGCTTCTTCAAAGCAGATGGATTTTTTATTTGTTCACTAGAATCAATTACCCGACGTTACTCGGATTCTAAATAGCAGCCGCAACTTAAACCCAGTTTTTAAATCGTCAAATCAGTTTCAATTCAAATTATCAAAATGCGAAATCCTTAGTTTAAGCGAAAAGAGCACGGCTCCACACAAGCGTTGAAAGCTAAAAAAAAAAATAATAATAAACGATTTTACGAAATGATTCGTCTTTCTGTAGATATATATGGCTTAAATCTCGGTTCTGAGTGAGCATACGCAGTCGGCAGGTCAAAAAATGTACGGCACTTCATAGAGGAACATCAAACATCTTGCAGGTTTGCTGGCTTAAAAAATGACAAAAACTAAATTACTTATAAAATAAAGAAAAAATACACTCAACATTTTGCCAAACTATAGAATTGACCTTAGCATTTCCGATGTGGCGAAAAAAGTATCACATAACTTAAAAAATACAAATTTCGATGTATTTTCAAATAAATAAATGAATATGAAGGAATTATTCTAAAGATAAGATGCGATTCAAACATCGCTTGAAAGAACGTTCTTGGATCTTTTCGATGGTGTCAAAATAGAATCTGTGATAATATTTGTGGTTGATAGGGAACCGATTTGTGTGAATATCGCTCAAAATCGTGCTAAAACATAAAATAACTAAAAAACTAATTTGAATTTTAAAAAAATATCGCCAAGGTGGAATTTTCCGGGACCTGAAGCACCTGTGTATCAAATTTCATGGCCATACGATGCTTAGATTTCCCGCTACAGACACACAAACGTCTTCTTTTATTTTGTAAGAGAAAATTTTGACTCTGAATTTTACAGTGCCTTTCTGTGAAGAAATTTCCATTACTGAAATATGTATGTATTAAGAAAAAATAATTATAAAATCCTAACATTTCATCTTCAGAACTTGACGGCAGCATCAATACAGTCAATATTTGACACAGCTTCCGTCAATATTCGAACGATAAAATTAGCTCATAAAAATCCATATAAACGATGAATAAGTGACACTCGGAAACCACTTTTCGTGAAGATACATGATTAAATATTAAACCACTTTGATAAAATATCAATAGGATGAAAAAAAGGATGTAATAGTGAACAAATTGTTCATCATAAAAGTTAAATGAAGTGCGGTTCAACTGGACTCTCTCATACCAGAATCTATTTGAAGTAACTTTTTTTTTTTCAAATTTGAAAGATCAGTATCATGAGTTCAAATGATTAGTATCATAGCGTGTTACCCAAAACTTTAAAGGGCTTGAAAAATATCTTTCTACTGATACCATACTTGACAATGTACCCCCCCCCCCCGAGGGGCATAATGACGTCAAGAACAAAAGAATTGTATCGCGGCTATTTTCCACAATGATTGAATCCATAAAGCCTTGTGATCATTGGGGCACAAATAAACCCTTTTATGCATGATTATTTCAAATTTTGCCCTATGCTGCCATGTTAAAAAAATATAAAATTTTAAATATATTTCAACGTTTCCGTTCGAATTTAAAAAAAATTCTATCCAGTTCTAGATTTTTTGATTACAAAGCCGGATATGAAGTTTCGTGAAAATCCATTAATATTTGTGTTTTCAATGGATACCTTCCCATGTGGGAATCAACGGAAATGAAGCAGCTGATCTGTTTGCCATGAAGGGAAATAATGTAAACATTAATCAAATACTTGTCCCATCGGAATCCTTTAAAAAGTTTGTACATAGAGACATGATAAACACTTATAAACATAACCTTATGACTAAATTTAAGGGTAAAAAGTGGCTTGATATCCAAGATAATTGGAAAATTTTCAACGCTAGGCCACGTAAAGAAGCGGTTGCCAATTTCAGATTGAAAACCGCACACGATTGTTTAGCAGAGCACCTAAATACAATAGGTGTTCTCCCCACGAACATTTGCCCAATATGTAATGTTGGCAGAATGAACTCAGAACATCTTCTTGGGTGTCCAGGACTGGATAGGGATGCCCAGCGCCATGGAGATGTCATTAAACTTTATTGGGATGCTAGGAATCTTATGGAATGATAAAGAATGTCTGCCACCTCTTCGCCGTGTGCTTCTTTGGACTCTTTTTTTTTGCATTGACGGTGTTCTCTGTGTTCCCCTGTTTGCTGCTTTGCTTGTTCTTGTTATTTTTCTTTTGTATGTGATGAGATCTCTATCTGTATGGATTATATTCCAATAAAGCCATATGTTACAACACAACCATTAATATTTGTGGCCTCTATTGTGTACACAAGAAATCGACCACCGACAGACATACAAACAAACAGACGGACATCACTCCAAAAGTAGGCAAAATGTGTTCACGGGGTCTTAAAACTTACATTTGCCTCAAAATCGAAAATTTTCGGGAAAACAATACTTTCCCAATACAACGTATGAGAAAGTAAAAATCCATCTAATGTTATCCCTCACAGAACTTCGTACACTTTATTTAATTTGCAACTCATAAATAATCTTATGACCAATTGTAGGATCATTGACAAAGGAAAATTTTGACTTATTGAAATTCGGAGTAGTAAAAAATTTTCTACTGAATTAATATAAGTTTTACAACATAGACAAGTAAAGATATATATATATATATATATATCGCTCACTTACACAACTAGTCAATGATATGTGGAGGACGGAGCACTTTGTCGAATATTTATTATGTAAAATGTGTGCGAGTCGTCTTTTGTTCATAAAGGTTTGTTCAAAGATTTTCCTTTTTATTTTCAGTTTTCTAAACAATGCAATACATTCTCTAAAGGAAAATATGTTGTTGAAAGTAGGCTATTAATCGATGAAAAATGGGCTGGAAATTTCAAGTGAGATTGCTATCGTGTATAAGTCCATATACTGTAAGAAAATTCAAAACTGAAGATTATATTCAAATAAATGACGTGTTCGACGTCCAAAAGTAACATTATATGCTAAGAAATACAAAATTTCAAACGCATATAAAAGAATCTGAGCATTAAGTCAAAGATATATGTGCAATGAAACAATGACAAAAAATAACGTTCATGAAAATTATCTGATCAGTTTCAGGAGTGAAAATTTTTGGCTTAAAAAAGGGGTAAGATTTAGTAGTTGAATATGGATTAATATAAAATTTATTACATTAATAAATCGGAAAACTTTTAAATATCAACACTTAGATTGATTAATGTAAATTTAAATTACTTAATTCTTATGTGAAGAAATAACGTACACTGTAAAACGTTCTGCAACCTTTACTAATTTTTTTCAGCTACTTTGCTGATACTTTCGGCAAACTATCAATAAAGCCGCAATTACAGGCGAACATTACAATTCCAGCTTCATTTCAGAAATATTCAGCTAATTATCGTCTGCCGAAGTTTTATTTCTGTATATATATATATATATATATATATATATTTCTAATCCATACACATTTATGCCCTACTAGAAGATATACCCTTCGTTGCTGAGGATTTAATGCAGGGATTAATTGCATTCATTCATGCATTCAATTTATAATTGTTATTCAATTTATAATTCATTCAATTTATAATTCTCTATAAATTGTCTATTGGTAGTGCGGATTCCGTTCAAAGTTTGTTTGAATGAGAATTTTTCTATCTTTCCAATGAGGTTAAATTGAAACTTTGCGATAATATTTTCGATCACTAAGGAATCGATTTGTGCGAAGATTGGTCAAAATGTCGCTTCAACATCTAAAACTAATAAACTAACTTGAATTAACAAAAATCTCGATAAAGTGGTTCCTCTCAGGAACTGAGGTACCCCTGAACCAAATTTCGAGGCTGTACGTGGTTTAGATTTTCCGCTACAGACGACATAAATAGACACATAGACATATTCTTTTATAGATGTAATAAATTTATACCTATTACATATTTTATGTCTAGAACATATTTATTTAAAAGAATGTCTGAAAATTTTATTTGAAAAGCACTTTACACTATATATGATTTTCCGAATTGTTTAGATCATTTAGGAAATATAGCTATCCGAACAAATAGAATTTTTTTTCTTATTTAATACGAAGCCTGTTGTTTTTCTAGCGTCGTAAATAGAACCTGGATTTTATCAATGACGCTATTTAGTAAATTGCTCAATATGTTCGAGATATATTCTGCATTATTTCTCCCAAAAATACCTGCATATACTATTAAAAAATTGTTGATTCGTATTCAGGAATGCTCAAAACACACAAATTCACTAAAATTCGAATTTTTATTCCCACACGCTTCCTTTTACATATAGGTATTGTAGGGAAAGTAAAAAGTTTATCCTAAATTTTTAAACACGTATCCTAAGATAATATACTCATCCTACAAAAAGTTACAAAAAAATTCTAGTGCAGAAACAATATATTCTTCAAAGCTTTTAAAATAGTTATTTACGTATAAATAAGATTTAACCTTGCAATCCGTCTTAACTGGGTAACAGTTTTTGTAATTTCCCGCTTTGTTGATTTCCGCCGAATTAGTTATGTATACTTCTGAATCTTTACTTTATTTTTATCGCGACACACCCGGATGTGCGTTCTTACCATTAATCTCATATCACACTAAATACTTATTTTTTTTTTCTTTCGGTCACGGAAGTAATTTGCCTCACTGCACTTCCAAAAGATTAGCTTCTTTTTCCTTCAAAATACTAGTAGCTTAACAAAAAAGATGAAAATATCTTTTCTAGATTTATTAGAGCTTTTCTTTCATTAAGATTCGTTAGTTTGAAATAAAAGAACATAATGTGTCCAACATATAATTTTCCTTACAAATTAACAAATTTCAATGTACTAATATAGTAATTGTATAAAATGTGTGTGTCTTTGGAGGCCCCCCAGAAGCCCAACGGCGACCTAGAAGACTATGCACACTTATAGTATCTCTGTAGTATTCATTACTCACTTATAGTGTCGACCACGAGACAGAACCCAATGAAGCTGAATTTTATATACCCCCGGGGAGTGAAGAAAATGGTTTCTTTTCGAAAATACGTTCTAGACTCGTAAAGAGCCCTCTCCTGCCTGGAATTTACCAGATTGAATATGACTCCTGCCTGGAATTTACCCACTTATAGTACCAACTACGAGACAGACCCCAAAGAAGCCGGGATTTCGATTCCCTCGGGGAGTGGCGAAAATGGATTTTTACGAAAAGACTTTCCAGATTCTACAAAAGCCCCGTCTCCCCGTCGGGAATCTAGATGTTTGAATATTTGCCCACTTATCGTACAGACTACGAGACAGAACCTAATGAAACCAGATTTTCGATTTCCCCAAGGAGAAAATGATTTTTCTTTTCGAAAAGTGTCTCCACACCCTACAGAACGGCGACCTAATGCTGACTATTTCCATCCTTATAATATCAGTCAGGAGACAGAACCTAACGGAGCCGGACTTTCGGTTTCTTCCCGGGGGGGAGGGGCGGACAAAAACTGGTGT
The DNA here is from genome assembly GCA_951213105.1 of Amaurobius ferox. NCBI lineage: Eukaryota > Metazoa > Arthropoda > Arachnida > Araneae > Amaurobiidae > Amaurobius > Amaurobius ferox. The sequence goes on along the minus strand of OX578142.1, from coordinate 106,051,775 downwards.
CTGAAAATCTTTCCCGATACTTCATATCCCCATCCGGTGATCTAGAAGATTGAAACTTTACGCACTTACAGTATAGACTACGGAAGAGAACAGAACTGAGAAAATTTACGATTAAGATGAGTATTTTCTACGCTAAGCGTCATAAATTGTTAAACAAAATGAAATTTGTTAAAAAAAACTGCAGCTGAGTTTTTAAAAAATATATTTTTTCCTGCTTTTGACAGGCTTAAATCCAAGTATTGTGATAAAACACTTCAAGAGTTTGAGAACAGTATAAAATATTATAAATTAATCGCACTGAAAATTAATAGGCTTTTTGATGTTCACTATTAATATAAGCATAGTAAATTTAATATAATTCATTCAATTAATTTCAGCGATATTGTGCTTTCTGCGGAAAATTGCAATTTTTAATTATCTCGATAATTTACTCTAATAGTTTAACCAATGTCTTGATAACTACAAAATAATGATGTTCATACTTATATTTGTAATTAAAAGTGCTTAAAAATCATTCACTTATTTGATAATAAGTGCATTAACTTTCCAATACTTTACAACATAGTTGAAAAGTGTTTATGACTTTGTTCATTCTGTCTGTTTGTCCGTTCAAACGATAACAGCGGTAAAATTGACTTTATCAAAATGGAATTTTAGTATGTTGTTGAGACGGTCTGTAGGACATATGAGAATGTAAATGAATAATACCACCCAATTAGTTTTGGATTGAACCCGGGTTGAAAAAGTGAAATACATTGAGCCCTATGGGACCTAATTTTTCAAACATTTTTTAAGCGGATTTAAAATTCACAAATTGCTTCGAAAATTTTAAGAAATATTCAAATTATCCCATAAAATTAAAATTAAAATAATAATTACACCCATATTATATGAGGGGCGTGGTAGCCCAGTTGTTAGCGCGCAGGAATTGCACTCGGTAGGTTCGGGTTCGATTCCTGTCACTGCCAAAACTGCCGCCGTGTTCACGCGGAGTACGATCACGTTAAACATGTGGGTCCGTAAGTCCTTCGAGAGGTTGGTGGTAGGGGTAGGAGGGTATGGCCTCTGTGGATGCCTCCCCCACTGGGTTCCGGTCTAAATTGGGTGGCACTTCCCGGCTGTCCAAACAGTTACCTTCCACCTTTATGGTAGGTCGGACGGTCTGGGTCTCAACAACATCAACAACCCATATTATATGAAAAGATCATGTGATCCACTTCAAAATTAAATATGGCATCCATCTTTTTATCGCAGTGTAAATATCGTGATTTTTAAAGATCCTTTAAATTTATATTTAGTTTTGCATCCGTCCTAAAACCGCTTTAATTTTGAGTATTTTCTGTGGATCTATATTCTGTTCTAACGCAATAGCAATATTTTTCAGTTTAAATGATCATCAAACTTTGATTATTTCTACAATGTAGCCTAATTTTAATGGATGCAGAATGTAAACAAGTGATTGCAAGATGAGTTGTATAAGATTTGCTGAAATTTTTTCCCCCCAAATTATGTAACTCTGCAGTCTGGAATGAATGAAATATTCACTGCTTTCACACAGAGAGCCAGCCGGTCGTCCAATTTGTTACCCAAGTCCTCTGGATGAGTCGGACGGCCTGGGGTTTCCACACAGAGAGCCAGACGATTTATATTTCGATGACGTCATTTGAATTTCATTTTTTCGGTGAAGTTTTAAGTTTTCAAATATAGTAAATTACTAGCAGCATACCCGTTCTTCGTACGGAGTATATAATATAAAGAAACTTGAAATTCATAATCATGCCCAAATTCTTATAGTATACTAAATGACATGTTTAATCAAAATATCCTGTTAAAATATTTAAAATAATGCTCCTAAAAAGAAATTTAAGAATCTCTGTTCTGGCTATATAAAATTATCTTCATGGACATATCTGAAGAATAAAACATCTTGGAACCCTTATGTAAGCAAATATAAAAAAAAATATGGAATTGAATCAATATATGCAAAATAAAAGCGTTAAAATTGTATGGGACCCGTACTAATTATATACGCGAATATTAGAAAATATAACCTGTATTAGTAGATTACATGTATAAATTGAAAATACCAATAAACCCGTAATCTTTAAATCTGAAGACAGTCATTTATTCCAATATATGTCAAAATTAAAGTGCTAAAATTATATGGGAAGATATACACGTACTACTTATAATGTCCGATTATTAGTAGAAGATTACCCGTTTTGCAATATGAGTCACAAATGTTTTTTGGTAAAATACAACAGACGACGTAATAAATTGAATATATAATTAATCCCCTTAATCTTCATACCAGAAGACTGTACTTGATTCCAATATATATGCCAATATATGTCAAAATATATGCCAATATACCTGTACTACTTATATTCTCGTAGGTTAGAAGATATACCCGTGCATTCCTAGAAGATTACTCGTACAACGTACAATATGCGTGTGTCAGCAATTTTTGCCGCAATAAAACAATGGCGTAATAACTTAAAAATATCAATAATCCCTGAATCAATAATTCCGGAAAATATCAATAATAATAATGTTTAAACCTGAAGAGTATAATTGATATTATCCAGTCCAAAATGAAATGGCAATGAAATTTATTTTATATACATATCTTCATTATTCAAATCGGAAAGGATTTAATAAAAATCGTCTGCCGCATAAACACATTGGATTTAAATCCGTTGCTAAGCGACATGATATCATTTGCTTCAAATAAATTGGTAGAAAAAATATCGTCTAAATAGTTATATTTCTATGGAACATTTGGCGACAGTTTCGTCAAATTAGCGACATTTTAAAAAATCGCCAAATTTATCGCCAAGTGGGACTGTAGAACTGACAGTTCCACTTTGCGACAAATTGACGAAATATCATCACAATACTATCCCCTAACAAAAAACAATTAATATCATTTATGTAGCGCAATTTTATCAATTTCAAGATATTTTTATAGATTTGAAAACATTTTTATCAATTTGGTGACATTTTAAAAATTCGCTAAATGTATTAATAAGTAGGATGGTTGGTCTGACAGATAAATGCTAACCAAACATCATTTCAGTACTCTCTTCTAACAAAACAAAAAAAAATTTCATTGATATGTAGAAGACCCAAGCCACACGACCAACCCGAAGGTTTATGGCAGCTGTTTGTGTGTCGTTTATATCAATTTGGCGACATTTCCGTCAATTTGGCAAAGTTTAAGAAAAGTTGTCAAATTAGCGATATCCCTCCAAATTCGTAGCTTTGAATTTGCAGATCTGAATGAAACATTCTTATCCCGTTTCAATATACTAAATGAAAACACTACAATTGTATTAGAAGATATACCCGCTCTACTCTTTTCCTGTTTCAACAATCGGCTATATGAATTTATTGGCTAAACACAATATATGAGTTTAGTAGCTAAATACGATATAAGCTTGAAAACTCTTTGCCAAAATAAATGAAATTGATGTACGCAGTCAGCAATTAATATAATTAAAAGAAAAATCAAACCGTCCATTCATAAGATATACTTTTATATCCATTTATCCATTTATTTATTATTTAAATCGAAAAAAAAATAATAAAAACATTAAAAAACACATTTAATATAATTGCGATGCCGAGCAACATGATATATCCTCCTAAAATGTTAAAATTTATTAACCACTAACAGCACACCCGTTATTCGTACGGAGTGTATAATTTAAAGAAACTTAAAGTTCGCAATCACGTGCAAATTCTGTTAAAATATTAAATTTATTGCTCCTAAAGAGAAGTTTAAGAATATATGTTCTCACTATGCAAAATTATCTTCACGATCAGATCTGAAGAATAAAACATCCTGCCCCCTTTTGTAAGCAAATTTACAGAAGAAAAAATAGGAATTGAATAAATATATGCAACCCCGTACTAATTATATTGTCGGAGATCAGAAAATATGCTAATGTGTTAGTAGAAGATTACCCGTATTACAATATGCGTCTCAAAAATATTTGCCAAAATAAAAGAGATGACGTAATAAATTGAAAACATCAATAATATCCGTACTCTTTATACCAGAAGGTCGTAATTGATTCCAATATATGCCAATATATATCAAAACATATGTCAATATACCTGTACTACTTATATTCTCGTAGATTAAAAGATATACACGTGTATTTGTAGAAGATTCGTACAACATACAATATATGAGTTTAAACAATTTTTGTCATAATAAAATAATTGCATAATAACTTGAAAATATCAATAATCCTTGAATCAATAATCCCCGAAAATATAAATAATAATAATTTTTAAACCTGAAGACCGTAATTGATATTATCCAGTCAAAAATGCTATAAGAAAAATCAAATCGTTCTTTTCTAAAATATATTTTTGTATCCATTTATTTATTATTCAAATCGAAAAAATAATTATTAAAATTAGCAGACAGATTTAATTTAATTGCGTTTCTGAGTAACATGATATAAGATAGAATCTTATAACATGTTAAATATGTCATGTCTTATAACATAAACTGCGAAATTAAATAACGATTTTGATTTCTCTATACTTCTCATTGTTCCGTAAAAGCTTGTTTTAAATAAACCATGAACCATGGAGATAGATTTCCCCTTTAAATCATGTTTCAAACAATTCATGTTTTCAGAAAGTGACTAATTAACGCAAAAAATCTCCCATCAAACTCAGAGATTAAATTTTAATTCACTTTCAAACGATTTTCAAGCTTTTCGTTTGGATAAACCACGGAGTTAGGGAGTAGAACTCCTAGGAAAAAGTTCCGTTTTTCATTAATATCTCGACAACCCCAGGTCTTAGAAACTCGAAACTTGGACAAAATTTATGGGGGGATATTTCAAGGCTATTCACCAAATTTCATTAAATTCGGTTCAGCCGTTTTTCCGTGATTATGAGACAAACGAAAATTTCGTTTTTTACTAATATCTCGAGAACCACTGGTCGTAGAAACTCAAAACACGGATATAATTTTAAGTGGGGCTATTTCTGGGCTACCCACAAAATTTCATCAAATTCGGTTCAGCCGTTCTCCCGTGATGGTGTGACAAACAGACAGACAGACAGACAGACAGACAGATTTTCATTTTTATTTATATAGACTAGCAGCATACCCGTTCTTCGTACGGAGTATATAATATAAAGAAACTTGAAATTCATAATCATGCCCAAATTCTTATAGTATACTAAATGACATGTTTAATCAAAATATTCTGTTAAAATATTTAATATAGTGCTCCTAAAAAGAAGTTTAAGAATCTCTGTTCTCGCTATATAAAATTATCTTCATGGACATATCTGAAGAATAAAACATCTTGGACCCCTTATGTAAGCAAATATAAAAAAAATATGGAATTGAATCAATATATGCAAAATAAAAGCGTTAAAATTGTATGGGACCCGTACTAATTATATACGCGAATATTAGAAAATATAACCTGTATTAGTAGATTACATGTATAAATTGAAAATACCAATAAACCCGTAATCTTTAAATCTGAAGACAGTCATTTATTCTAATATATGTCAAAATTAAAGTGCTAAAATTATATGGGAAGATATACACGTACTACTTATAATGTCCGATTATTAGTAGAAGATTTCCCGTTTTGCAATATGAGTCACAAATGTTTTTTGGTAAAATACAACAGACGACGTAATAAATTGAATATATAATTAATCCCCTTAATCTTCATACCAGAAGACTGTACTTGATTCCAATATATATGCCAATATATGTCAAAATATATGCCAATATACCTGTACTACTTATATTCTCGTAGGTTAGAAGATATACTCGTGCATTCCTAGAAGATTACTCGTACAACGTACAATATGCGTGTGTCAGCAATTTTTGCCGCAATAAAACAATGGCGTAATAACTTAAAAATATCAATATTCCCTGAATCAATAATTCCGGAAAATATCAATAATAATAATGTTTAAACCTGAAGAGTATAATTGATATTATCCAGTCCAAAATGAAATGGCAATGAAATTTATTTTATATACATATCTTCATTATTCAAATCGGAAAGGATTTAATAAAAATCGTCTGCCGCATAAACACATTGGATTTAAATCCGTTGCTAAGCGACATGATATCATTTGCTTCAAATAAATTGGTAGAAAAAATATCGTCTAAATAGTTATATTTCTATGGAACATTTGGCGACAGTTTCGTCAAATTAGCGACATTTTAAAAAATCGCCAAATTTATCGCCAAGTTGGACTGTAGAACTGACAGTTCCACTTTGCGACAAATTGACGAAATATCATCACAATACTATCCCGTAACAAAAAACAATTAATATCATTTATGTGGCGCAATTTTATCAATTTCAAGATATTTTTATAGATTTGAAAACATTTTTATCAATTTGGTGACATTTTAAAAATTCGCTAAATGTATTACTAAGTGGGATTGGGTTGACAGACAAATGCTATTGTTGAGTCTGACAGAGAAATGCTAACCAAACATCATTTCAGTACTCTCTTCTAACAAAACAAAAAAAAATTTCATTGATATGTAGAAGACACAAGCCACACGACCAACCCGAAGGTTTATGGCAGCTGTTTGTGTGTCGTTTATATCAATTTGGCGACATTTCCGTCAATTTGGCAAAGTTTAAGAAAAGTTGTCAAATTAGCGATATCCCTCCAAATTCGTAGCTTTGAATTTGCAGATCTGAATGAAACATTCTTATCCCGTTTCAATATACTAAATGAAAACACTACAATTGTATTAGAAGATATACCCGCTCTACTCTTTTTCTGTTTCAACAATCGGCTATATGAATTTATTGGCTAAACACAATATATGAGTTTAGTAGCTAAATCTATATAAATAAAAATGAAAATCTGTCTGTCTGTCTGTCTGTCTGTCTGTCTGTCTGTCTGTCTGTCTGTCTGTCTGTTTGTCCCATCATCACGGGAGAACGGCTGAACCGAATTTGATGAAATTTTGTGGGTAGCCTGGAAATAGTCCCACTTAAAATTTAGTCCATATATGGAGTTTCTACTATCAGTGGTTCTCGAGATATTAGTAAAAAACGATATTTTCGTTTGTCTCATCATCACGGGAGAACGGCTGAATCGAATTTGATGAAATTTTGTAGATAGCCTTTAAATAGCCCCCCATAAATTTATCCCCAGTTTCGAGTATCTAAGACCAGGGGTTGTCGAGATATTAATGAAAAACGAAACTTTTTCTTAGGAGTTCTCCTCTCTAACTCCGTGGTTTATCCAAACGAAAAGCTTGAAAATCGTTTGAAAGTGAATTAAAACTGTATCTCAGAGTTTGGGGGGAGATTTTTTGCACTAATTAGTCACTTTCTGAAAACATCAATTGTTTGAAACATGATTTAAATGGGAAATCTATCTCCTTGGTTTATATTATACAAGCTTTTACTGAAAAATGAAAAGTATAAAGAAATAAAAATGGCTATTAAATTTTGCATTTTATGAGGAAGATTCTATCTTATATCATGTTGCTCGGCAACGGAATGAAATTAAATGTGTTGTTAATATGTATTATTATTTTTTCTATTTGAATAATAAATAAATGGATGTAAAAAAATATTTTTAAATGAACGGTTTGATTGTTCTTTTAATTATATAAATTGCCGACCGCGTACATGACTTTCATTTATTTTAGCAAAGTGGTTTCCAACTCATATATTGTGTTTAGCTAATAAACTCATATATTGTGTTTACCCAATAAATTCATTTAGCCGATTGTTGAAGCAGAAAAAGATTAGAACGGGTGTATCTTATAATACAATTTTAGTGTTTTCATTTAGTATATACAAATGGGATCAGGATATTTTATTCTTCAGTTCTGCAAATTCAGAGCTACGAATTTAGCGGAATATCTCTAAATAACTTGGTAACTTCTCTTAAACTTTACCAAATTAGCGGAAATGTTTCCAAATTTATAAAATTGGCGCAAATCAATGATTTGCTTTTTAGAATAGAGTACTGAAATGATGTTTCGGTAGCATTTGTCGATCAATCCATCCATCCTACTTAGTAACACATTTAACGAATTTTTTTAATATCACGAAATTGATAAAAGTATTTGTGAGTCTATAAAAATATCCTGGAATTCATAAAATCGCGCTTAATAAATGAAAATAATTGTATTTTGTAAGGGGATAGTATTGTGATGATGTTTCGTCAATTTGTCGCAAAATGGGTCTATCTGTTCTACAGTCCCACTTGGCGATAAATTTGGCGATTTTTTAAGTTATCGCTAAATTGACTAAAATGTCGCCAAACCTTCCATGGAGATTGCATTATTCAGACGATATGATTTCCATCAATTTATTTAAAGCAAATGATATCATGTCGCTTAGCAACGGATCCAATGTGTTATGCCGCATACGATTTTATATTAAATCCTTTCCGATTTGAATAATAAAGATATGTATATAAAATAAATTTCATTGGCATTGCATTTTTGACTGGATAATATCAGTTACGGTCCCCAGGTTTAAACATTATTATTATTGATATTTTCGGGGACTGTTGATTCAGGGATTATTGATATTTTCAAGTTATTATGCCATTGTTTTATTATGCCGAAAATTGTTGAAACTCATATATAGTACTTTGTACGAGTAATCTTCTACAAATGCATTATATCTTCTAATCTATGAGAATATAAGTAGTACAGGTATATTGGCATATATTTTGTTATATATTGGCATATATTGGAAGCAATTACGCCTTCTGGTATAAAGATTACGGGGATTATTGATATTTCCAATTTATTACGTCATCTCTTTTATTTTGCCAAATATTTTTGAGACTCATATTGTAATACGGGGAATCTTCTACTAGCACACTGGCGTATTTTCCAATCTGCGACAATATAAGTAATACGGGGTTGCATATATTGATACAATTCCTTTTTTTTGTAAATTTGCTTACAAAAGGGGCCAGGATGTTTTATTCTTCAGATCTGCCCATGAAGATAATTTTGCATAGTGAGAACAGATATTCTTAAACTTCTCTTTAGGAGCAATAAATTTAATATCTTAACAGAATTTGCACATGATTGCGAATTATAAGTTTCTTTATATTATATATTCCGTACGAAGAACGGGTATGCTGCTAGTCTATATAAATAAAAATGAAAATCTGTCTGTCTGTCTGTCTGTCTGTCTGTCTGTCTGTTTGTCACACCATCACGGGAGAACGGCTGAACCGAATTTGATGAAATTTTGTGGGTAGCCCAGAAATAGTCCCACTTAAAATTATATCCGTGTTTTGAGTTTCTACGACCAGTGGTTCTCGAGATATTAGTAAAAAACGAAATTTTCGTTTGTCTCATCATCACGGAAAAACGGCTGAACCGAATTTAATGAAATTTGGTGAATAGCCTTGAAATATCCCCCCATAAATTTTGTCCAAGTTTCGAGTTTCTAAGGGCTGGGGTTGTCGAGATATTAATGAAAAACGGAACTTTTTCCTAGGAGTTCTACTCCCTAACTCCGTGGTTTATCCAAACGAAAAGCTTGAAAATCGTTTGAAAGTGAATTAAAATTTAATCTCTGAGTTTGATGGGAGATTTTTTGCGTTAATTAGTCACTTTCTGAAAACATGAATTGTTTGAAACATGATTTAAAGGGGAAATCTATCTCCATGGTTCATGGTTTATTTAAAACACGCTTTTACGGAACAATAAGAAGTATAGAGAAATCAAAATCGTTATTTAATTTCGCAGTTTATGTTATAAGACATGACATATTTAACATGTTATAAGATTCTATCTTATATCATGTTACTCAGAAACGCAATTAAATTAAATCTGTCTGTTAATTTTAATAATTATTTTTTCGATTTGAATAATAAATAAATGGATATAAAAATATATTTTAGAAAAGAACGATTTGATTTTTCTTATAGCATATTTGACTGGATAATATCAATTACGGTCTTCAGGTTTAAAAATTATTATTATTTATATTTTCGGGGATTATTGATTCAAGGATTATTGATATTTTCAAGTTATTATGCAATTATTTTATTATGACAAAAATTGTTTAAACTCATATATTGTATGTTGTACGAATCTTCTACAAATACACGTGTATATCTTTTAATCTACGAGAATATAAGTAGTACAGGTATATTGACATATGTTTTGATATATATTGGCATATATTGGAATCAATTACGACCTTCTGGTATAAAGAGTACAGATATTATTGATGTTTTCAATTTATTACGTCATCTCTTTTATTTTGGCAAATATTTTTGAGACGCATATTGTAATACGGGTAATCTTCTACTAACACATTGGCATATTTTCTGATCTGCGACAATATAATTAGAACGGGGTTGCATATATTCATTCAATTCCTATTTTTTCTTCTGTAAATTTGCTTACAAAAGGGGGCAGGATGTTTTATTCTTCAGATCTGATCGTGAAGATAATTTTGCATAGTGAGAACATATATTCTTAAACTTCTCTTTAGGAGCAATAAATTTAATATTTTAAAAGAATTTGCACATGATTGCGAACTTTAAGTTTCTTTAAATTATACACTCCGTACGAATAACGGGTGTGCTGTTAGTGGTTAATAAATTTTAACATTTTAGGAGGATATATCATGTTGCTCGGCATCGCAATTAAATTAAATGTGTTTGTTAATGTTTTTATTATTTTTTTTCGATTTAAATAATAAATAAATGGATAAATGGATATAAAGTATATCTTATGAATGGACGGTTTGATTTTTCTTTTAATTATATTAATTGCTGACTGCGTACATCAATTGCATTTATTTTGGCAAAGAGTTTTCAAGCTTATATCGTATTTAGCTACTAAACTTAAATATTGTGTTTAGCCAATAAATTCATATAGCCGATTGTTGAAACAGAAAAAGAGTAGAGCGGGTATATCTTCTAATACAATTGTAGTGTTTTCATTTAGTATATTGAAACGGGATAAGAATGTTTCATTCAGATCTGCAAATTCAAAGCTACGAATTTGGAGGGATATCGCTAATTTGACAACTTTTCTTAAACTTTGCCAAATTGACGGAAATGTCGCCAAATTGATATAAACGACACACAAACAGCTGTCATAAACCTTCGGGTTGGTCGTGTGGCTTGGGTCTTCTACATATCAATGAAATTTTTTTTTGTTTTGTTAGAAGAGAGTACTGAAATGATGTTTGGTTAGCATTTATGTGTCAGACCAACCATCCTACTTAGTAATACATTTAGCGAATTTTTAAAATGTCACCAAATTGATAAAAATGTTTTCAAATCTATAAAAATATCTTGAAATTGATAAAATTGCGCTACATAAATGATATTAATTGTTTTTTGTTAGGGGATAGTATTGTGATGATATTTCGTCAATTTGTCGCAAAGTGGAACTGTCAGTTCTACAGTCCCACTTGGCGATAAATTTGGCGATTTTTTAAAATGTCGCTAATTTGACGAAACTGTCGCCAAATGTTCCATAGAAATATAACTATTTAGACGATATTTTTTCTACCAATTTATTTGAAGCAAATGATATCATGTCGCTTAGCAACGGATTTAAATCCAATGTGTTTATGCGGCAGACGATTTTTATTAAATCCTTTCCGATTTGAATAATGAAGATATGTATATAAAATAAATTTCATTGCCATTTCATTTTGGACTGGATAGTATCAATCATACTCTTCAGGTTTAAACATTATTATTATTGATATTTTCCGGAATTATTGATTCAGGGATTATTGATATTTTTAAGTTATTACGCCATTGTTTTATTGCGGCAAAAATTGCTGACACACGCATATTGTACGTTGTACGAGTAATCTTCTAGGAATGCACGGGTATATCTTCTAACCTACGAGAATATAAGTAGTACAGGTATGTTGGCATATATTTTGACATATATCGGCATATATATTAGAATCAAGTACAGTCTTCTGGTATGAAGATTAAGGGGATTAATTATATATTCAATTTATTACGTCGTCTGTTGTATTTTACCAAAAAACATGTGTGACTCATATTGCAAAACGGGTAATCTTCTACTAATAATCGGACATTATAAGTAGTACGTGTATATCTTCCCATATAATTTTAGCACTTTAATTTTGACATATATTGGAATAAATGACTGTCTTCAGATTTAAAGATTACGGGTTTATTGGTATTTTCAATTTATACATGTAATCTACTAATACAGGTTATATTTTCTAATATTCGCGTATATAATTAGTACGGGTCCCATACAATTTTAACGCTTTTATTTTGCATATATTGATTCAATTCCATATTTTTTTTTATATTTGCTTACATAAGGGGTCCAAGATGTTTTATTCTTCAGATATGTCCATGAAGATAATTTTATATAGCGAGAACAGAGATTCTTAAACTTCTTTTTAGGAGCATTATATTAAATATTTTAACAGAATATTTTGATTAAACATGTCATTTTGTATACTATAAGAATTTGGGCATGATTATGAATTTCAAGTTTCTTTATATTATATACTCCGTACGAAGAACGGGTATGCTGCTAGTACGATATAAGCTTGAAAACTCTTTGCCAAAATAAATGAAATTGATGTACGCAGTCAGCAATTAATATAATTAAAAGAAAAATCAAACCGTCCATTCATAAGATATACTTTATATCCATTTATCCATTTATTTATTATTTAAATCGAAAAAAAATAATAAAAACATTAACAAACACATTTAATTTAATTGCGATGCCGAGCAACATGATATATCCTCCTAAAATGTTAAAATTTATTAACCACTAACAGCACACCTGTTATTCGTACGGAGTGTATAATTTAAAGAAACTTAAAGTTCTCAATCATGTGCAAATTATGTTAAAATATTAAATTTATTGCTCCTAAAGAGAAGTTTTAAGAATATATGTTCTCACTATGCAAAATTATCTTCACGATCAGATCTGAAGAATAAAACCTCCTGCCCCCTTTTGTAAGCAAATTTACAGAAGAAAAAATAGGAATTGAATGAATATATGCAACCCCGTACTAATTATATTGTCGCAGATCAGAAAATATGCCAATGTGTTTGTAGAAGATTACCCGTATTACAATATGCGTCTCAAAAATATTTGCCAAAATAAAAGAGATGACGTAATAAATTAAAAACATCAATAATATCCGTACTCTTTATACCAGAAGGTCGTAATTGATTCCAATATATGCCAATATATATCAAAACATATGTCAATATACCTATACTACTTATATTCTCGTAGTTTAAAAAATATACACGTGTATTTGTAGCTTCCCGGCCGTCCAACTAGTTACTCTAAGTCCTCTGGACGAGTCGGACGGTCTGGGTCTTCCACGTGTATTTGTAGAAGATTCGTACAACATACAATATATGAGTTTAAACAATTTTTGTCATAATAAAATAATTGCATAATAACTTGAAAATATCAATAATCCTTGAATCAATAATCCCCGAAAATATAAATAATAATAATTTTTAAACCTGAAGACCGTAATTGATATTATCCAGTCAAAAATGCTATAAGAAAAATCAAATCGTTCTTTTCTAAAATATATTTTTATATCCATTTATTTATTATTCAAATCGAAAAAATAATTATTAAAATTAACAGACAGATTTAATTTAATTGCGTTTCTGAGTAACATGATATAAGATAGAATCTTATAACATGTTAAATATGTCATGTCTTATAACATAAACTGCGAAATTAAATAACGATTTTGATTTCTCTATACTTCTCATTGTTCCGTAAAAGCTTGTTTTAAATAAACCATGAACCATGGAGATAGATTTCCCCTTTAAATCATGTTTCAAACAATTCATGTTTTCAGAAAGTGACTAATTAACGCAAAAAATCTCCCATCAAACTCAGAGATTAAATTTTAATTCACTTTCAAACGATTTTCAAGCTTTTCGTTTGGATAAACCACGGAGTTAGGGAGTAGAACACCTAGGAAAATGTTCCGTTTTTCATTAATATCTCGACAACCCCAGGTCTTAGAAACTCGAAACTTGGACAAAAGTTATGGGGGGATATTTCAAGGCTATTCACCAAATTTCATTAAATTCGGTTCAGCCGTTTTTCCGTGATGATGAGACAAACGAAAATTTCGTTTTTTACTAATATCTCGAGAACCACTGGTCGTAGAAACTCAAAACACGGATATAATTTTAAGTGGGGCTATTTCTGGGCTACCCACAAAATTTCATCAAATTCGGTTCAGCCGTTCTCCCGTGATGGTGTGACAAACAGACAGACAGACAGACAGACAGACAGACAGATTTTCATTTTTATTTATATAGATTGTAGCACTGTGGTAATTTAAAATATATCAGCGCTGAATGTATCGCACTTTAGAGATGTTTAAATAAAATTGCATTTCAGTTGGAAAGAGTTTCATAATCAGTGCTTTATGCATGATTGATCTTTCTTGTTTAATGATTTTTTATAACACGCTCATATTTTTATAACATGCTCATTTTTTATAACACGTCGAACTACAACCTTACAAAATCTCACACTTTTTTGTCCTACCCGATCCACTAACATGGCTTCCTTACAAGTTAAGCTACGAGAAATGGGCTGTGTACTTTTTTATATACATGGTATAATGTGTAAAGAAAGTATTGTGACGGGGTCAAAAATTCGAATTCGAGTATCCGACGGAACAGCACGTTTCAAGCATCCCTGAACTCGAATCAAACGTTTTTGGGGTGATGTCCGTGGGTATGTGCATGTGTGTGTATATATTATACAGGGTGTCCAGTGCTATCTGTGCCTAATGGCTATTTCCTCAACCGTTAGTCACAGAGATACACTTCCAATTGCAAAAATGTTTTAAATTTCAAAATCTATTATCTTAGATAGAGTTTAAATCAATAAATGCATTTCTGAAAAAAAAAATACGAAATATAAATTTTTATGCAGTTCCCCGGTCCTACCAATTATATTTAGGAAAATCATTCCCATACAATTTTATGCAAAATAAAAAAAAAAATCATCCTTTTACGACCAAAATTGACCGATTTATAGCTGTTTAAAGTTGGAGCACTTTTTGTGCTGACAAATGGTCAATACGGTCCCTGATTGGTTGGTTGCCTGAAAAGGGACATTTTTTTTTGCGTGGAAAAGCGATTTAAGTCATAAAGTTTAATGCTTCATAACTCGGTGAATTTTGGTCGTAAAAGGAAGATTTTTTTTTATTTTGCTTGAAATTGTATGAGGACGATTTTCTTAAATATAATTGGTAGGACCTGGGGACCGTATAAAAATCTATATTTCGCATTTCTTTCAGAAATGTATTTATTGATTTAAACTGTTTCTAAGATAATAGATTTTAAAATTTAAAACATTTTTGCAATTGGAAGTATATCTCTGTGACTAACGGTTGAGGAAATAGCCATTGGGCACAGATAGCACCGGACACCCTGTATATATTTGTGTATATGTATGTGCGTATGTATGTGTGTGACTATGTATGCGTGTCCGTGAGTCTATGACTGCGATATCTCGCCAACGAATGGTGCTATTCGAAAGAAGTTTGGTAAAATGTTAAAATCAGTGAATACCGGAACCCTATTGATTTTAAACGCAATCGAATAATCGGAAGACCCTAAAAATTTTGAATGAAATTTTGAAAAAAATTCATTAAAAAATCGTAACCTTCAGTAATGTTATGCAAGTGATCATTTTTTATGTAACTTTTTATAACAAAACGAATGACATAAAATTTAGAACTCTAGCATGAACCGTTTTCGAGGTATTGTACATTTTTCAAATAAATTGATCAAAAAATGACATAAAATTAAAAAGGTATTAACTTTTTTGAAATATGTCCACTTTCCATATGTAATGTTATGCGATAAATTTGTTAACATAAGTGTCGTAGATCTAGTTCGTTCCATTTACGAGACAAGATAATTTGTGTAATAGTTTTGCATTTTGACAACTAACAGTTCGCCAATAGACATTTATGTATAAGAAAAGCTCTTCTCTCCGTTTGTGTGTAACGCTTGGCGATAAACTTGACGAACTTAGTGGCTAATTTAGCGAAATATCGCCAACCTGGCAATATTTCACCCCATATTGAAAAAAATATGGTCAAAATTGCAAAACTGCCGCTAAATTAACGGAAACGATGTTAAATTAATGAATTATTGAAACATTTTAATACATAGATTCTATTGCTTATTGCAGATGCTATGAATATTGATAATTGTGAATTCAGAGTTGCTCGCATATTGTAATTATAAGTTAATTGGGTACATGCTGCCATCCGAAAAAACGTCAAGTGTAAAATTCAATGATAATAAAATTGTTCCCTGGAGCTCATATACAGGGTGTCCCAAAAACGTTGACCTTGTCTTTTATTCTTTAAATATTGATCTTAGACATATATAATCAATTACAAAGTGGCGTAAAAAAAGGGTACAGAATTTTATGAAATCGATTAAAATTTTCAAGGGAAATAAATTTTAAGAAATACGAAATTTAAATTTTTCTACGGCCCCCGTACAAAAACATTTTCATTGAGTAAAATGTGCCCCATACACTAATAAGGTGATGTAGAAAATTTCAGCATTTTATCATAAAAAGTCCCAGAGATATAACAAGAAAGATCAATCATGCTTAAAGCATTGATTATGAAACACTTTCCAACTTCAATGCAATTTTATTTAAACAAGTCTAAAATGTGCAATACATTCCTCGGTAATATTTTTAAACTTATCACAATACTGCATTAATTTATTATATTTGAAAACTTAAACCTTCATCGAAAAAAATGAACTTCATTCAAATGGCGGCATTGAAATATAAATTGCCTGGTTTAAACATCTGTAAAATGTTATACATTCCTCGGTAATAGTTTTAGAATTATCATAATACTACGATAATTTATTATATTTGAAAACTTCATCGAAAACAACTGAAATTAATTCAAATGACGTCATAGAAAAAATAATACGCCTGGATCTCTCTATAAAAACAGGATTTCATTCATAACTTTCTCCCATTCATTTCATTCATCACAATACTATAATAATTTATTTTATTTAAACATTTTGTTTAAGACCATGGAGCTACAAAAAATTAAACTCTATGCTTGAAACTTCATCGAAAAAAATCGTCCTTCTCTTTATGAAATCAATTAATATTTCATTCATATCAGCCATGCAGACTCCATGGACTAAATTATTTTGTGTTAAAAAAATACAGGAATTCTAATACAACTCATTCTATATATTTCGCTGTTTACATTTTACATAGGGGGAAAAATAGGCTTAGTTGTTGAAATAATCAAATTTAGATGAGCATTTAAACTCAAATATATTGTCATTGCGTTGTTTCAGTATGTAGATGCACAGAATTTAAGCAAAAATAAAGTAGTTTTAGGACGGATACAACACTCAATATGAATTAAAAAGAACTTAAAAAAATCACGATTTTGAAACAAGATGGATGCCATATATCATTTTGAAGTGGGTCATGTGATCGTTTCATATCATGGTCACGTGATCGTTTCATATAAGAGGTGTAATTTTTATTTTAATTTTTATTTAAAAAACTACTGAATATATTTCGCTGAATTTTTTTGATATATTTTATGGAACAATTTGAATATTATCTAAAATTTTCGAAGCAATTTGTGAATTTTAAATCCGCTTAAAAAATGTTTGAAAAATTAGGTCCCATAGGGCTCAATGAATTTCATTTTTTCGCCCCGGGTTCAATCCAAAACTAATTGGGTGATATTATTCATTTATATTCCCATAGGTTCTACAGACCGTCTGAACAACATACTAAAATTTCATTTTGATTAAGTCATTTTTACGGCAGTTATCGTGCTAACGGACAGACAGACAGACAGACAGACAGAATGAACAAAGTCATAAACACTTTTCAACCTTGTTGTAAAGTGTTAAATAATTGTCATAAAAACATGAAACTTCGTATTTAGGTAAGTATAGGGATGCAAAATCAATTTACGTCTTAACACGCCACCTAATTTTGCAGTATATCCTTGCGATAACTCTTAAACACTGATGTTCATCCATCTTTGTTTTAAAATACTAATAAACGTTAATTTATTTGAAAATAGTGAACATATTTATTTATTTTTACATTTTATATCAAAACGTTCAATATTTTGAGAACAGCATACGTTAACATTCTGTAACTTATGTTATTCACTTTTAGATGAAAATTTTTTATGATAAATGAATATTTCTGTACCAATATTTTTAACATCATTATTTTATAATTGCTTTTCTATTTTAGCAAAAAAAAAAATCTAAAAACTGGTGAAACTTTGTCCGGTCAGAATTTCCCGTACATCAAAAGGTCTCTGACGCTGATAGATAGAAAAAATCGATTAAAACAAATTCAATTTGCTAAATTTTTAGAGAGACATTGTGCCCAAAGCCCTATAGTCAGACAAACGCACTCACAGCAATGGAAAAGAAAATTGATTCGAATTCATCGACGCTCAAAACGTTTAGAACATATTACTCAGCCTATTAGAATATATTTTCTCATTATTTATACCAAGCATGACGGGGAAACGAAATAATTAAAGTTTTAATTCAAATTATCTTAAATTTCTCATTGAATTCCCATAATGAAAAATTTTCCCATAAAGCTGTGTATCAAATTTATTACAATATTAGATTTTAATCGTTTTACCACGATTATTAATTGATGAGGTTTTCGATTATTCTTTGTAGATATATGATATGCCCTTTTCCCGTTTCCGCCCTAGCGGGATATTAATGAAAGTAGTGGTTCAAAGCCCTCCTCCAATGTGTTAAAAATATCACAGTTGAAAAGGTGACTGACTGACCGCGCCTTTCTTTGATTTTTTTTTTCTGCTGGGCGTACCCTCAGCTTCTGAAAGTTGGCACAGGGCTCTGTGAATGAATTTAAAAGGTCTAAGAAGTAAGAAGTGTTTCTCGTTTTATTTGTGCCAAGGCTTTAAGGAATGTAAATAAAAACATATTAAGTCAGAAAGCAAATTGTAAAGTCAGCAATACTGTGAAAAATCTTTTACTTACCGATTATTTATAGGTTTTATTTATCGGTTTTATTTATCGATTTAGAATATTTCTGTTCAATGGAGTAAAAGAAAATTTTGGAATCTTAACATGCCACATAATTTTGCATTATATCCTTGAGATAACTCTTAAACACTGATGTTCATCTATCTTTGATTTTAAATACTAATAAACGTTCATTTATTTGGAATATATCTTTTCAACTTCTAGTCGTCCAACTTTTATATTTTCGCCTAATTTTTATAATAAAATAACGTTTGCGTTTACTCTTTCAAAAGAGTTTGGATTTTAAAGCCGGGCTACCTTACATGGACAGAACATATACTCTTTTGCACACCACACACACACACACGTATATATATATCTATATATATGTGTGTGTGTGTATGTATATATATATATATATATATTAAATACATATATACACTGTGCTGGACAATTGCTAAGGACGGATCACAAATTGCAATGTAGCACAATTTTAAGCGAAGGTGGGGGCCTAGCAGGATAAATATTATTGCCACGCTGTTCGGACATTCGAATAAAGATCATTTATTGTTTTGGAAAATACAGAAGGTTTTGAAACATCTGAAAGGGAAAAAGTGTTCATTTGATGCTGTGTACGGAGAAATGGATATATACGACAGCAGGCAAGTGTCAGTACGGGATATGTCCACAGTGGAGTGCCATGCAACATTCCCCACGTCGTGTCATGCTTTGCACAGCATTATCCAGCAGCTGTTGAGGCAAGTTATCCCACTCCTCTGTCAGTGCACGGATGAGGGTGTTCTTGTTTGTTGGAGGACATTTTCGACCAGCAAGTCGCCTCCCCAAAGTATCCCAAAAATTTTCATTGGGGTTTAGATCTGGAGAACGTGCTGGCCATATGAGGCATTGAATACCCTCGCTGACTAGACAATCCTGAACAGCAAGTGTTCGATGACAAGGTGCGTTATCGTCTATGAAAACAAATTTATCACCGACAGCACCACGTAAAAGGCGAACACAAGACAGTAGAACTTCATCAATGTATCGTTGGCCCGTCATAGTCCCAGTTGCAACCACATGTAGGGGCGTGCGGCCATTGATCGTGATGCCGACCCATACCATGATACTGCATGTCGGATATCGGTCCCTTTTCTGGATATTTTCTGGACGATAAGCAGTACCACTCTCACACCAGATCAGTTGGATTCTACAATCCGATGACAGAACTGAACCTACTCTTATCTGAGAATAAGTACGCAAGTTCAGTCCAGTTCGGTCCAATTGCGATGCTCACGACATCTTTTCAAACGAGCGGTACGGTGCAGTCTGGACAATGGGACACACACAACTGGTCTGCGGACGTATAGTCCTCCTTCTCCCAAACGTCTGGCTACTGTTTTGCGGGAGATTCGCTGTCCTGTGGTAACAAGAAACTGATTTGCCACCTTTTGAGCTGTGGTGCATTGGTCCCCTTTTGCTGATAGGACAAAGTACCTGTCTCCTGCAGACGTCGCACTTCTAACACGACCTCCCTGCGACACTTGCTACACATTCCAGTTGTTTTTAATGCTTGCCACAGCCGTGAAACAGCGTTGTGGGCCATATCGAACACCCTGGCAACATCTGTGATTTTTCGCCCTTCGATCTTTCCAATAATATGGCCACGTGTAAAATCATCTACGCGATATCGGGAAGACATACCGAAAATTTCAAGTTCGTCAATTAAATCTTTCCCGTAAAACTTTCACTTGGAACAATAACTGGTCACACGCGTCAAATCCTTTAAATCTCTTATCAGCGCTATCACGTGACGAACAGGCGTGGAAATGAAAAATTTGCATAAACACACCTCTTTTTATTACTGTATCCCGCACTTATTCTAATTTTCCACATTTTGCATCCTTTCATTTTGTGGTTGCTATGGGTATATAGTGTCATCTGTCCTTAGCAATTGTCCAGTAGTATATATATATATATATATATATATATATATATATATTAAATACATTATATATATATATATATATATATATATATATATATTAAATACATATAAATACAATAACAGGTGCAAATGAAACAAATAAAATGGAAAATAGCTGAATACCCGTTGAAAATCAAAGGTCCCACAATAAGCAACTCCCGAATAACGTAAATGTTTGAATAATTCGCATTTCACACTTATTCGGAAAATCGAAAATTTTGTTGTGCAGAACGCCCTTTAAAAGAAAATATTGGAAAACTGAAATGGCTCACTTTCTTCTTTTCGAACAATCTACCTGTACACCAAATTTGAAGTCTCGATCCCATACTGAAGCATACAATTTTATCATTTCACATTTCGAATGTTTTTATGTAAAGCATCCTCTTAAATGAACATTTATGAAAAATTCTATTCGTCTTGGGTTTTTTATCAAATGTGTGAGACCAGAAATAGATCTTACACTAGTTTTAAGTGAGATAGTTTTATGTTCAATATTTATGGCTGGCTGCATTAGGGGCAATCAGCAATGTCGGGCAATCAGCTGCAAACAGGCCTGTCAGATCTCAGGCATAAAGAGATGATATTAAGCGACTACCGTACGAGACGACATACCACACTGCGAGTGGGTATTGTACGGCGTACACTGCTTCCTCTTTTTGCCTGAGGTCTGACACGCCTGTTTGGCCCTCATTGCCTGATTTTGGGCACTACGCCCAGACATCTTCCATAATTGGTTATTCTTTTTAACCACCCTCGTGGCTTCACCTAATCCTTAGAGTCTTTCGATCCACCTGTCTTGACGCCCCTAAATTTATGGTTTCAGCTGACCTCTCGGTCAGGGCGTTGTAAAAACTGGCGTCGTTTCGCCTGAAGCACTGTTAGCTATTGCAGCCAGCCATAAATATTGAACATAAAACAGTCTCACATAAAACTGGTGTGAGATCTATTTCTGGTCTCACAAAATGATTAGCCCGTATACCAAATTTCAAGCCTCTATCAAACTTTAAAGTAGACGTTTCTCTTTTGTACCGCAAATCGAACATTTTGGCGTGCGGCACCTCCTGAAGTAGTAAACATTGGAAATCTGAAATTGCACCCTTTCTTCTTTTCTAACGATTTACACATACACCAAATTTGAATTTTCTATCTCATTGCGAAGCATACTTTTTTATCATTTCACTTTTCGAACGTTTTGGTGTGGAGCACCCTTTTTACAAGACATTTTCGAAAAATACAATTTTACCAGGAGTTTTTATCAAACGATCGACCTGTGTACCAGATTGTAAGTCTATATCTATTCGGGAAATGCCTGAAAAAGCGTGACAGACGGACACTTGGCAATCAGTATACATATATAGATAGATTAAAGAAACAGACATACCGGATACAAAAGCTTTAGGCTTAGGGCAATAATAAGTACAAATTTGAACACACACACACACATATCAAAATATATATATCACCATATATATATATATATATATCACCAAAAGAATTGTCAATAACAAATTATCAAAGTTATATGAAACAAGAACTTCATGAAGGATTTTTCATGTGGTGGCAGCTGGTGTCTACATTTTCGACATAATTATTAAGTTTTAAAATATATTAAGTCATAAACTATTTTCAGAAAAACTGAAAGTGACATCTCTGAAACCAAAAGTGGAAATTCTTAGTAAACTTTCCTAACCACTTCAAAATTTGATGGTGAATTCATATCAGTCATTATCGAAGCTCTATTTACAACCAATCGTGAAAAATGAAGGTTTCAAGGTATTTTTTTGAACTGGATGGGGAAAAGGAACCGGAAGTAAAAATTCTTAGTAAACACCCTACCACCTCTAGAATTTAATGCTGAATCCAAATTAGTTATCGTCTAGGCTCTTATCTATAGCCAATGAGTAGTAAGAATAGAGAGTTTGGAAGCTCTTATTTATAGTCAATGAGTAGTAATAATAGAGTTTGAAAGCTCTTATCTATAGCCGATGAGTAGTAATGATGGAGTTTGAAAGCTCTTATCTATAGCTAATGAGTAGTAATAATAGAGAGTTTGAAAGCTCTTATCTATAGCCAATGAGTAGTAATAATAGAGAGTTTGAAAGCTCTTATCTATAGCCAATGAGTAGTAATAATAGAGAGTTTGAAAGCTCTTATCTATAGCCAATGAGTAGTAATAATAGAGAGTTTAAAAACTCTTATCTATAACCAATGAGTAGTAATAATAGAGTTTGAAAGTTCTTATCTATAGCCAATGAGTAGTAATAGAGAGTTTGATGAGCCAAGCTGTTTTAAGTGACATGATATTTTCTGACCTAAAATAAATAAAGAACTGAGAGGAAATCCTTAAATAAATCATAATGAGCCGTTCATTATCTAAGCTCTATCTATAGCATAGCAGATATTGAGAAATATATGTTTTAAAAAATTTATTTTAGTATAAATAATAGTATGGCCCAAAAAATAGCCTTATCATGTAGAACTTTGCTAACATTGGAATTTGTTTAACATGGTGATATAAAAAATCATTCTATGAAATATACTATTTCTGTATTCTTTGAACGAACGAATTAAGACAAACTGCCCCTAAAAACAAAATTACATTCACAGAGGACAAACCCATGAAGGACTACTATCATTAAATTATTACTTGGAATGTATTCTTTTGTTTTTAAAAAGTAAATTATAATGTACGATTTTGTTGGTTCATTGAGATATCAATTTATGGTTTCGCACATGCAAGAATAAAGTCCGTAAGCTGTAAGACTTCCTCACAAGGTCGGACATTCATTTGGTAGCAGTGGCGTAGCGTCCATTGAGGCCCAGAACCTGAGTCTCCCCTATTTAAAATCTAATTTAAAGATATATTTATTATATTTTTAAATATAACTTTTCGAATTATATGTCTTTTTTTAGAAAACTGTTATACTTTACTTACTTAAAATGAGACGTTTCAAAGTATTTTTCCCATTAAGACGCATATCTAGAAACTGAAATCATGTAGCTTTCACGATTCATTGAAAGAAACATGGTATTAGCTCCGCCCTCACCTGTTAAACTGCGCCCTGGCTAATAAGCTAGAACTATAAGCTAGCTTCAAGGAAGGTGTGGCTATTTCTTCCCCAATTTTCAACCCTTTATAAACAACGTAATGACAGACAATGATTGAATATGGGACGTGACTTTTCATGAGTGAAAGGCTAAGCAAGGCAAATGGATCCGCCATTTTGGGTCAAACATGGTTCTATTAATTAATCTTTACAGATAAAGTCATATATAATACTAAACAAGAAAGATCAATCATGCTTAAAGCATTGATTATGAAACACTTTCCAACTTCAATGCAATTTTATTTAAAAAAGTCGAAAATGCAATACATTCCTCGGTAATATTTTAAAACTTATCACAATACTACATTGATTTATTATATTTGAAAACTTAAACCTTCATTGAAAAAAATGACCTTCATTCAAATGACGGCATTGAAATATAAATTGCCTGGTTTAAATATCTCTAAAATGCAATACATTCCACGGTAATATTTTTAAAGCTATCATAATACTACGATAATTTATTATATTTGAAAACTTCATCGAAAACAACTGAAATAAATTCAAATGACGTCATAGAAAAAATAACACGCCTGGATCTCTCTATAAAAACAGGATTTCATTCATAACTTTCTCCATTTCATTCATCACAATACTATAATAATTTATTTTATTTAAAAATTAAGACCGTGGAGCTACAATTCATAAACTTTATGCTTAAAACTTCATCGAAAAAAATCGTCCTTCTGTTTATAAAATCAATTAATATTTCATTCATATCAGCCATGCAGACTCCATGGACTGAATTATTTTGTGTTAAAGAAATGCAGTAATTCTAATACAACTCATTCTACATATTTTGCTGTTTACATTTTACATAGGTGAAAAATAGGCTTAGTTGTAAAAATAAATACAAGAAAGATCAATCATGCATAAGCATTGATTATGAAACACTTTCCAACTGAAATGTAATTTCATTTAAAAATTTCTAAAATGTGATTCATTCAGTGGTAATATCTTTTACATTATCACAGTACTACAGTAATTTATTATACTTAAATATTTAAAACTGTATCGAAATATAAATCATCTGATTCTTTATGCAAAATCAATGAATATTTCATTCATATAACTTGTATTCCAGACTCCAGAGCTAAATAATTTTGTGTGAAAAAAATTCAGCAATTCTTATGTAATTCATCTTACAATCGCTTGAGATATTTGCATTCTGCATATGTTAAAATTAGGCTTCCTTGAAGAAATAATAAAAGTTTAGGGATCATTTAAAATCACAACTATTGTAATTGCATAGGCACGGAATTTAGATACACAGATAATACACAGATAATATATATGTGTATGTGTATGTACTCAAAGTATTGGAATCGTGCCGAAGATCGGAACTCGAATTTTCAAAGTATCTACACGTTTTGGGACTTCTAGAACACAAAAAAACTACTTTTAGGAAGACGTCTGTGTGTGTAAGGGTGTATCTGTGTATGTTTCTGTGTGTCTGTGTGGATATTACATCCACTCTAATTGAAAAACTAATGGACCGAATTTCATACAATTTGGTAGGTATGTTTTTTGTGGGAAATCCTGATGTTCATTAGATTATAGTACGATTCGTAATAAAAGAATCTGCCTTCTTTGCGAAATGGCCGCAGAAATTGCCTTTATCCACTCTAGCTAAAAACTAATGAACCAAATTTAAAAAAATTTGGAGTATAATATTTCAATAACCTACAAGTGATTTATATACCAAATTTAACAAAATTTTGTATATAAATCATTTGTAGGTTATTCTACTACGATTCGGGAAAAAGGAACGGGCTATTTTTGCGAAATGGCCAGCAAAAATCGTTATATATAAAAATAAAAGACTACGTGTGCTCAATTATATCAATTAAATTCCTATTTTATATATGATTTTTGACAACAAAAAGAATAAGACTAACCCCATTACTCTAGGACTAGCCGTTCTTGAGATATTCTAGTTTTTTCGCGTTTTCGCTACGCCACCTTTGACAATAAGTTCAGCTATCAAATGGGAACTTAATTTAAGTTTAACGTGCAAATTCAATGTCATTTAAAATACTTATGTTGTGCAGATAAACTCAAATTATCATTGAATAAATAAAGAGAACGAATATGAGTCTGCAGGGAAAGACATGTGCTGTCCACATCAGAATTTTTAACAATATTACACCAATGATTTATAGAAGTGAACGGGGATTATTTTCAGGCCATTTCGAAAAAAATGTATGATCTATATTTAAAGATCCATCAAATTTTTGTCGAATAAAATGTTCAACAAATTTAAGCTGTGTACCAAATTTTAACTCTCTAGGACGTAGGAAAGTGCATTTAAAATGCCATCAATTAAATTTATCATGAAGAGTTATATAAAATTTAAAAAAAATGAAAAATTGTTATCTACCAAATTTATTTTAAAATATGAAGCCACTCCCATATGCAAAACGTTTAAACAAATGGAGAGATATTTATTATATAATATCTCTCTCTTTTCTTTCTGGAAGATATCCCAAAGTCAGAATTTAATTGAATTTGTTTTTTTCCCTATATTAAATAATTTTTTTAATTAAAAAACTACTTAACATATTTTACTGAATTTTTTTTTATATATTCTATGGGATAATGTGAATATTTCCTAAAAATTTCGAAGCAATTCGTGAATTTTAAATTTACTTAAAAAATGTTTGAAAAATTAGGTCCCATAGGGTTCAATGTATTTCATTTTTTCAACCCGGGTTCAATAAAAAACTAATTGGGTGATATTATTTATTTATATTCCCATAGGTCCTACAGACCGTCTGAATAACATACTAAAATTTCATTTTGATAAACTCATTTTTACGGCAGTTATCGTGCTAACGGACAGACAGACAGACAGACAGACAGACAGACAGAATGAACAAAGTCATAAACACTTTTCAACTTCGTTGTAAAGTGTTAAAAATATGAATCATTTTCCACGAATAACATGACAGTCGCCTAAATTTAAACAATATCAGGACAAGGAAACACACTAATAATGACTACCATTAAACTTAAGTAGTTTGTGAAGTAGACTCAGTCACAGCAACAATATGGCGAAGCATCCGTTTGTGTATTTGTGAGTTTTAGAAAGAATAATCTGATTGCCCTTTAAAAATCACGTTACAGGAGAATCTCAATTAAGCAAAAACCATTGATAATTTCCTAGCGGATTTTTTGCATATTGTGGTTAAGATATTTTTAAGATTTTACTTTTAAAGTATAGTATTTGTAAATAATTAATATACAAAATTGTTTAAGTTCATTGTTGACTACAGTGTTCTCACCCATTTTCAGTGTACTCCTTTGAATTGCTTTATTTCGTTAGTTCTAGCTGTTTATATTTACAAAAATGATATATGTTTTCTATCAATTGCTAATAATATTCTAATATATTTCTATTTCATACATAGGCTTCTGTAAAACTTTTTACAGGGGGGTTGGGAACAAACTCAAGCCCATGATGTACAACATCGATAATCTTGATGCTCACCTTTGTTATATTAAAGTCCAAGGGGGGAGTGTGACCCCCCTTTACATCCCCTATGGGCGACCATGACTTCCTATTTAATAAAATGATTGTAAAAGTTCATCTAATTTAGAAATAAGAGAACATTTAAAATGTTATATCTTGTATTTATCTTACATAGGTAACATTTTGAAGTTTCGTGCATTTCATCCACTCTTTACATTTTTATTTAAAATTATTTTATTTTATTCACCAATAAATAAAACTTCTTGGAATAAAATTTATGAAAATGCGAATTCCAATATAAATTTCACTTGTAATACCACCTTTTTGCTAAATTTTCAGCCTCCCCAGTCAAAAATCTCACGCTACGCTGCTGTTTGGTAGAGCATGTTTCGAGGACAAAAGACAGTTGCTCTTTCCCGGACTTTTTAACGGTGAAAAAGTTCATAAAGCTCATAAAATATCAAATTATTGAGAAAAAGTTATAATTCTAATAAATTGACGAATTTCATTAACCTTGACTGCCTTAATCAGTATTGATATTGCTTCAGCGCAACGCCCATTGCAGTGTTGCGATTTTTCCTTGACGTAGAATTTCGAGAACGATAGAACAATAAAATGAAAATTTGTCAATAGCGTATTCATAAGTAGATACAGTTCTGTCAAGTTGTACCTGATAATTAAATCTGAGTTGGCTTAATCACATTGTCTCAACATGATTTTATTCCAATAAGGTAAAGGCTATTGGACTTACAAGGCTACTAACGAGCAACGGCGTGATATCGTCGTGAAATCATATTAACAGATGTTGACCTGTATTTATGCCAAATGGTATACAGGGTGTCCCAAAAGATTGAAACGCGCTTTAATTCTTTACCTGTTGGAGATAAGTGGGCAATGTAAATTGCAGAAATGTTGAAAGTAAGGTAGGAAATAAGACTACATTAATGAAATTGTCCTCCCATTAATTTTCAAAAAGTAACACTTTTTAAATTTTTATACAACCCAATTGGACAAATTTGGTCAATCAGAAAATGTTTATTTTTAAACTTTTTATTTTTATTTGCAACAAGATCATTAAAAAACAAGAAAGATCCATCATGCATAAAGCATTGATTATGAAACACTTTCCAACTTCAATGCGATTTTATTTAAACATCTCTAAAATGTGCAATACATTCCTAAGTAATATATTAAAACTTATCACAATACTACAATAATTTATTATATTTGAAAACTTCATCGAAAACAAATGAACTTTATTCAAATGACGTCATCGAAATATAAATCGCCTGGCTCTCTATATAAAAGCAACATTTCATTCATAAAGTTTTTTCTATTCCTTTCATTCATCACAATACTACAATAATTTATTTTATTTAAAAACTTAAAACCATGGAGTTACAAGAAATTTAACTCTATTCTTAAAACTTGATCGAAAAAATCGTATGCTTCTCTATGTAAAATCAATGAATGTTTTATTCATTTCAGCTATATTACAGATTCCATGAGCTAAATAATTTTGCGTTAAAGAAATGCAGCAATTCTTATACAACTCATTCTACATCTTTTGGTGTTTACATTCTCTATAAGTGAAAATTAGGCTTCGTTGTCGAAATATCAAAGCTTGATGATCATTTAAACTCAAATATATTGTAATTGCATTGTTTCAGAATGTAGATGTACAGAATTTAAGCAAAAGTAAAGCGGTTTTAGGACGGATACAACACTAAATATGAATTTAAAAGAACTTTAAAAATCACGATTTTGACACAAGATGGGTGCCATACTTTATTTTGAAGTGGGTCACGTGATCTCTTCATATAATGGTCACGTGATTTCTTCATATAAAGGCTGTAATTATTATTTTAATTTTTATTTTAAAAACTACTGAATATATTTCGGTGAATTTTTTTTATATATTTTATGGAACAATTTGAATATTACATAAAATTTTCGAAGCAATTTGTGAATTTTAAATCCGATTAAAAAATGTTTGGAAAATTAGGTCCCATAGGGCTCAATGTATTTCATTTTTTCAATCCAGGTTCAATACAAAACTAATTGGGTGATATTATTAATTTATATTCCCATAGATCCCACAGACCGTCTGAACAACATACTAAAATTTCATTTTGATAAAGTCACTCTTACGGCAGTTATCGTGCTAACGGACAGACAGACAGAATGAACAAAGTCATAAAGTATTAAAAACCGCATATCTGTATCTTAAAAATCAACTGAATTATGATAAAGGAAAAAAATCTGACTTATGCCACTTTTCCGTACCATGTGAAAGGCTGTTTCATCAGTGAAAATAGGGACCATAAACAAACTGACGATGGAAATTGTTCAGATCAGAAATACGTTAATACGTGTCAAAATTTTTATCACAAATGGATTTAAATAAAGTATTACACAGACAGAGATCATATAAAGCAGTGGTACTCGCTACGCGGTTGGGTATCCTATGTATTACCATCCAGTTTCATTTTTTTTTGTGATATGTCACAAATTTACATTTCTAATTTGATATATGGTCCCCATTCACAATGTTCAATTTTCAATTAAATATAATTCACTCAATTTTAACGATACAGATATGCGGGTTTTTTTAATGATCTTGTTGCATTAAAAATAAAAAAATTCTGATTGACCAAATTTGTCTAAGGGGGGTTGTATAAAAATTAAGAAAGTGTAACATTTTGAAAATTAATGGGAGGACTATTTGATTAACGTAGCCTTATTTCCTACCTTACTTTCAACATTTTTGCAATTTATATTGCCCACTTATCTCCAAGAGGTAAAGAATTAAAGCGCGTTTCAATCTTTTTGGGACACCCTGTATATCGAACTTGACGCCTTATTCCTATTTTGTAGCAGCACTGGCAACGCTAAACCATGTCATACACGAATACAACCTCTATAAATTTCTTTGGACATTTTGATTTTCATCAAACCAAGAATTTCTTCAATGCTTCAATTTATACAACGTTAAAATGCCAAAATTAAGAAGAATAAAATATACAAAAATAATATGTAAAACGTATTTTAAATTAAAACATAGAATCGCGTAGAAAAGGTATATTTCATACTAGAACAATAAAATTATGAAGGAGCCTTCATATTGTTTCAAATGGTGTGTACATTATTAAATATATTTTTTTTTTGTATACATATTTCGTACAAAACCGGAAGTGACATCTACAGAACTGGAAATGTAAGTCTTTAGTGAACCCTCTATCCTATGAAATTTGATACTAAATGCATATATGCATATCAGTCATCATCTAAGGATATATATATATATATATATATATATATATATATAATGTCAAGAAATGAGGTAGCTTAAACATGAATCTTGGCTCAAACCTACCTTACCTCCATGGATTATTGTGAGACAGAGTTTAATTTAAATAAAAAAGATATGTTATTCAAATACGGAATATTTTACTTCTCTTTGATTCATATGTTTTACGGGGAGCCGTTTAATGTTCGTTATATTAAGAGTGGGTTGACATTACTGTATTTATGGTTTCACGTGTCAAATAAATGTTAGTGAATGGAGCACATCACGTGACTACAACTGTAGTTCATTAATATTCTGAGCGCAAGAGTGCTTAGTAATCGTGACTTTGAATAAAGAAATCAATAAATAAAAGGCACAGCTCTCGCATGAGCAATTAAGCAAGTATTTTTTGTAAAACTGGAGATTAAGATTGAGTAGAAGACATATTTCAATTTGATGTATTTCCATCGAAACGTATGTTAGAATTGCACGCAAAATGGTCTGTTGGATCGTGAGCCAGCCTTGTCTATTATTCAAATTAATTTTCTTATTTTGTTTAATTGTTTATTTTTTATTTTTTCATTTTTAAAATTTTTATTGCATCTGGTAATCCTTTATCTAACCAAATGTTATTATTTACAACGAATATCTTTTAAAAAACATGTTTGATCTCTAAATACGTTGTATTTAGTGTTTAAAGTTTAAACTGTGATAGTTTTTTTAGCATTTTGTTAAAAGACATTCTATTTTGTTAAAATATTTTCGGTCTTTTGGCTAAAATACTCGTAAAACAGGCATCGGCTGCTCATAAAACCGACATTATATCTCTGTTTCTGGATAGCCTGTAAATTTTGAATATATAAAGAAATTAAAATGTTTGTATGAAAGTACAAATGATGCGAGAAAATTGCTCATGTTATTTTCAGTTTTCAAATTTTATAATTTGTTAAAATTCGTCCCGATGATAAAGAGGGGACAGGAGACTAGAGATACAAGTTTTGAGCTAAAAAGCCACCGAATCCTTATTAATGTTAAAAATAACAGGCAGCCAGAATATTTTCGGAAGGGAATTTTGCCACTGTTTACTATAGTTTTTGGTTTTATATTTACTGAAGCATCAAGTTAGTCTATGATTTTACTCGTTATCTGACAACTAGCACCTGTTACTCACGGTTGAAACGGTTTACAGCGGCATTACAACTGTAGACTCGACATTTCAGTATGATTTGTACTTCAAATAACATAAGAGTGGAAAATTTGTTAATGAGCGGTGTTTGCTCTTAACAACAAATTATTAAGTAATAAACTGCATCTGCTATGTATAACATTTGACGTATGGTATCCATTGCCTTCTAACGATGGGTGTATAGCGGCTGAATGCCATAAAGGTTTATTTGAAAAGTAAACGGCTCCCATGTCGTAATAATATTTTTAATGTTATTATTTTATTTTATTTTAACGTTTGAATTTCTTTGTTTTTCTATGTTTGACTTAAAAATCAAATAATGAATATATGGTATTATTTAGATTTACTATCGAAATCGTTATAGATATATTTATTTTGTATTATTTGATAAAGTAATTGTTTACATTTAAAACTCTCTTAGCGTTGACTGTGTGAGTTAACATGAGAGATGAAATTATGATTGTGAGTGGTGATCTAGATATCACATTTCAGTGGGAAGTCGTCATGTGAAAGAATTATTTTACTTATACATCCATGGTGTTTAAAATCAAATACTGAACAAATAATAAAGTAACTCTTACCACTTATATATTTTTATTGATATTGAAGGTACAAAATACAAAGATAGTATAAGCCATTTTATGTGAAATGTTCAACTTCCTTTCATAATGCACTTATTACATAAAAATAATATTTTCTACGATAAATAAAAGTAAAGGTTTATAACTTATGCTAACAGCATATGTTGATATTTCCCCCCACAGAAAATTATAATGAAAGAAACATTTCTTATTCCTCGGCGTCGTGACGCGTTGTCTCTAAAATACACAACCGGTTGCTGATTTCAATTATTCCAATATTGGAGTGTCCGCGCATATTCCATAGCAAAAATCTAAGTCGTAATCCATACCGAAAATACATTGATCTTGTATTAATGCAGCCACTTTAAAGATATCTCAGCTCATAAACGTGCCTTTATTTACACGCGGACATTGCAAAGAACCTTGTTACCCCAACCGAGAATACAACCACGTATCTTCGTACTGTCCAGTCGACGATTTACCGTTGAGTCACTGCAAGGTTTTATCGTTGAAGGGGATTTTGCGTCCTCCTCCCTCTAATATCAGATTGACGTACGACTTGACAATCTGACTGACCATTTTCTGCTCCTTTTGCAGCAGGTTAACCTTCTGCTGCTATTTTTATTCTCCAAGTTAGTTTCCAGCGTGGTTGTTAACTTTCCAATTTTAAAATCGGTGCTCAATATACTGAATCCATGCTAATCGTACTAAGGTCACTTTCAGACTACCGACATCGTTGCACTAACCTGCAGAGTTGATTTGTTCGGGAGCTACTGCAAAAATGTGTTATCTCAAACCGGAATCGAGCCATGGATCTTTGTACTGGCCAGCCGTCGCTCCATCGTTGAGCTACGAGGACGGAATTACAAGTTCTTATCGTCGAAGTGAACTCGAACATATACGGAATTCAAACACATATTAATAATATTTCAGTTTACATAGCTTCAAATATTCATACCCGTTGTTATACAAAACTGCGTTCCTCATTCGAGATCATTATTAAAAATTTTCCTACTAGAAACCAAGATTTGTCTATCGCTTACTTAAAACGATAGTTAAAATTTTGGTACAGAAATATTAGAAAGTAGACGGGTCTGGGATTGTTTGACTTGCTTTGGACTTTAGTGATTTTTGAAAAATTTTAACTTAATTAACTTTAATTTAACTTTAAAATTAAAGGATAGTCAGACGTAAAATATTTTTAAAATCTAGCTAAAAATCCAACTTCGCAAAAGACTAAAGTAATTACCAAATATGTACTTATGGTGCAGTGTATTGCTAAAGACTAGTTACGGAACAGTCATCGATTAACTACCTACGCTTTTGTCATTTGCAGAAATAAAGAGGCCATAGATTAGGCTATTTGTTCAGTATTTATTTATAACTATTAAATAAAAATTTCAAAGTAAAAACCAAAGATACAAAACTGAAAAATTATTAAAAAATATTAATTTTTCATTAAAAGTAAAATTAAAAGTAAAAAACGAAAACAGTAACTTAAAATTAATATAAAAATATATTTCAGTCGAACCATAGAAATTCCCATCTAGTATCGATATGTGATTGCCTTTCCTCTATGTTGGTTACCAGCAGAACGACACAATCAAATTTGGACATGAACATTTGATTCCATAATTGTAATGGTAGATCGTGTGGTTTAATAAACAACAAATTTACCACATGTTCGACAAGAACATAGGACCGTTTTTCAATTAATATTAAATTCATACTGATGAAGCCACGATCCCATTCAGAAGAACTGCAAGCAATGATTTTGTAATAACTTTTTAAATGTTCCAAATCTATGTGCACGCTACGACCACCATTAGCTAAATAATCCTTGTAGGTATACAAACATTTTATGAAACATAAATTAAAATCTTTACCGAGAGATGCTGATTTATTTTTTCTAAATCCAAGATCGATTTCAGATGGTTACTCGTTTGATTCAAGAATTCGCACCTCTTTTATAACGCCTGAAGTTGAAATTCTTTCGGTAAGAAATCTATTAAGTACTAATATATATTTTTAGTAGAAATGGATAAAAAGGTATTATTTCCCCCCTCCCTTTATGATGTCACTGTTTCATAACATTAGGTGTATCGATTTAATGCTCATATACTATGATATTTAAAAGTTCCGGAGCCGATGCGGTGGTCGAGCGGTCAGGGGCATGCGTTTCTGTCTGATCGCTCGATTGTCGGGTTGTGGGTTCGAATCCCGCCAGCGGGCATGTATGTTGTGAAGTCGAGGTTTAGTCAGTCTTCTCCTTGGGGAGCCTCATTAAAGTGAAGCTGCATATTACCCTTCGCCATGGGACCAGGGGTCTGTGGACGTGGTATAAGACTTTCCTTCACCACTGGGATTAGAAACAACAACAGAAGTTCCGGAACGCGTTCTGTCTCCACAAAAAGTACCGGAACTTCATACCTAAGGCTCCTATATATACAGGCTGACGCAACCGCCATTTTGACTTCAAACGGTCCAGTCAGTTATCGGCTGTTTGTGCTATTTCAATGGCGCGCATGGCTGATATGTGATACTCAATTTAGCTGTAAAATAGGTGTTTTTGCTTTCTGAAAATTGTACCAAGCATTCAAGAAAGTTGCCTAGAATGTTTTAATTTTTTTGAGATCTTGAGAAAAGATTGAGAAAGTAACCCGCATTTGCCAATATACAGCCATCGCTTCAAATGGGAGTCAAGATGGCCGCTGTTGCGTCAGCCTGTATATTTAGGAGCCTTATTCATACCGGTGCATTCTGGAAGATATACGTCACTAGGCGCAAGTAAGTTAATTAACCCAGGCTCGAGGTAAGCAAACTTACTATTTAATGAACTATTAAGAGCTGAAACCGTTTGACTCGTCGCACATTAAACAGTAGGTTAAAATCCTAGTGTTTTTATAAAATTAAGAAATATAAGCATTTGGTTCTTCACCTTGGAAGAGATATCTGTGATCACATTGTTTTATTTGTTATGTTCCTTTTTTTACATGTCAGCTTTCGCTTGGGGGCTTTCTTTCTTATCTTTTACTTCTTGCAACGCTTCTTTTACTGATGAATCAGCCAAAAAAGCAGTTGACCTCCATTTTTTACATGTTCTAGCATATATTCCTAGGTTTGTTTTTGTAAAACAGCCTTCATTGTTTAGGTGAAATCAAGACTGAAATTTAGTGTTTATTTTACACGCATTTTACCCGATGGCAGATAATTATAACTGAGCGCAATATATTCAAACATCCATTTTGAAATGTTCACTTCTTGCGTAACTAAAATGAAACGGCAATAATTAAGGCACAGGCACGGGGATTATACTCGGCGGATGATTCCCGAAGCTGCCCAAACTATCCCCGTGTCTACGCGGAATACAGGCACGTTAAATCCGTGGATACGGAAGTCTTTCCGAGAGGTTGGTGGCAGGGAAAGGAGGATCCGGTACCTGTGGAGGTCGTCATCACAGAGTTCCAGCATAAATTAGGGGGCACTGTCCCGACCGTCCAAACAGATGTCTCACACCTTTGGATAGGTCCGGCGGTCTGGGCTGAAAGAAAGAAAGAAAGAAACGAAGCAATAGAGTCCATATATTAAACGATTTAGGTCATTAGAAAATATTGAATTTTGATTTGTTTTGAGGTATGGTTATTAGTGAATGGCTGTCCTATTTAGGAATGTCAACATAATCAACACTTACATGCTCAGGAATCTAATATTCATTCTATTCGAAATTCTCTCAGTCAGCAACAATGGACATTTTAATTAAAAAAAGAATATTATTACGTATTTAAGCAAGCATTGCAGGTATCACCGTGTTACAGTCCCAGCTGATACGACATTTTGGTAGGTATTTTTGCAGGCATTTTCCATATACTCTTATTGTGCATTCCTGATGTCGATTCCTACTAATTACATAATCTTCTACAAATTTGTAATTGACATGTTTCTCCTATTTCGTTTTGTTGTCGCGTTTGTTATGCTAACTTTTTAAATTCGCCGCTACGGGAGCTACAATGTCTTCTATTTGATCGGGCATGGTCAGTTTAATACTGGTTTCCCTAACGTGTACACTCATGGACATTTCCTTACAAAGTTATTGGGTGCTTCAGGACTTTCTAGGAAACATGCACATATAATACCATGGTCATAGTACAGCGCTACAGAACCGAAGAAACGGTTTGAAATATTTTTTATTTCATTCCGTTACACTACATTTATTTTATTGATCACGAATGACTTAACTTTAACTCAGTTAAAAGAAAGTGGCATTGTTGCAGAGACTTGTAAAACTTAATTGTGCGTAAATAAATCCTCCTACAGAGATTTTGCTCATTTGCAGAAGATGATCACCTATTTTTAAGATGGGCAATTTCTACATTAATGCAACTCGATTTACATGGGAATTAACGAATTTTTAAAAATGAATAATAAAAGACAAAAAATAATTCATATCAAATGCATATTATTATTGTTGCCAAATTATCTGTGCACTTTGGAAACGTCACGATTTCTTACAACTTCTAAAGCATTAATCTCTCTCTCTCATTAAACAATATGAAAAATTATTCCACCAGGATTTGAATCCGAGGATTTGGACATCGACCAAGGCGGCGAAATCCGATCAGCGGAAGGATAAATAGGAAAGATGTGAATTTGATCTCTTGATCTTTGAAAAACGGGATTGAATCTAGGAGGATGGAATATAGAAAGACCACTCAAATTTTATCATAGGCGTAGTCATGATCTCGGTGAGGTTTTTAGTGTTGAATTTCGCTCCAATATGAATACTATGGAGAATAAATTAATCTACAATTTTATTATAGGAGTAACTAGGATCTCAGAGAAAAGAACGGGGTTTACAATGTTTAATTTTGTTCTAATATGGATGTCAGTATGGAGGAAAATTAATGAAATTTTTCCACCAATGGGGGGAAAAGGGGTTATGGCCCCCATTTTGCCACTGCTTACGACACTGAACTTTATACATTCTCGAAAGTTTTAAATATTTCTAATAAAATATTTTTAATCAAAGAGTGCTATTTACTTCGAATCCAGCAACGGTGCATGACGTTATTTTAACCACGCCTATCTTTAACAAAATTCCTCTGGGTTCGAAATAAATACTTGTGCCACAAAAATTTTTAAAATCATTTCTTTAAGGACCTTCACTTGTGCCACAAAAAATTTTAAAATCATTTCCTTAAGGACCTTTACTTGTGCCACAAAAATTTTAAAATCATTTCCTTAAGGACCTTTACTTGTGCCACAAAAAATTTTAAAATCATTTCCTTAAGGACCTTTTATGTTCATTGATTATCTCATCGCCTGCACTGTGCTGATGAGTGTTGTTGTTGTTGTTGTTGTTGTTGAGACCCAGACCGTCCGACCTACCAGAAAGGTGTAAGGTAACTGTATGGACGGCCGGGAAGTGCCACCCAATTTAGACCGGAACCCAGTGGGGGAGGCATCCACAGGGACCGTACCCTCCTTCCCCTACCACCAACCTCTCGGAAGGACTTACGGACCCACATGTTTAACGTGATCGTACTCCGCATGAACACGGCGGCATTTGTGGTAGCGTGCAAATCTAGCGCGCAAACCACGGGGATACCGCACCCGAGATGGCCAACAGCACGCGGTGTTCCGAGGTGGTCACCCACCAAGTACTAACCGCGCCCGATGCTTGTGCTGATGAGTGTGAATGACCAAGAAACTGTGGTCCACGAGTGGTGATGAACGATTATTTGAAAGGTTTCATATTTTTATGCAACGCCTTGTTGTAGAGTAGAAGTATTGTCTCTGTTGTAATATGTTGTTTAATTGGGAGTCTTCAACTGATTGACTATCTTCCTTTACTTGGTACTAATAATTATTTCTTTTGACCAGAGATTTTCAAAGGATGTGCCGTAAAAATGCATCGCGAGAAAAACTACAAAAATATTTGTAACATTAAAATAACTTCGTTAAAAACAGCTTATTTCTTATTTAGAATCTGTTATTTTTTTCTCCTGGTTTGGTCGACTCATGTAGCTTCCGAAACCGGTTAGTTGCCTTTTTTAATTTAATAGGGTTCGTCCGTAATTTTACTCATTGTTTTGAATCCTTAGTTGGATGATCACTTTCCTCTTTGGTATTTTTCTGTTCATTCATTGTGCCCTACCTCTTATTCCTTCCTCCTTAGTTTTATACTTTATTTTTCTTTTCTCGCCGTTGGCGACCCCTTTTTCTGCTTCGGTCACGTTCGCTGTTATTACATCAGTCGCCGATCTAATTCTCATAATTGAAGGTTGCGCTTTTTGTGTGTTCTAATGAAGAAGTCGGTGTCCTGCCTTTGAAACCGGTCGATACTATTATTACTTTCCCTACAAACATATTAAAATGTATAGGGAAAGTATAGTGACGGGGTCTAAAATTCGAATTCGAGTTTTAGACGGAACAGTACGTTTCAAGTACTTTCCTCTCTGTACTCGAATTGAACGTTTTTGAAGTAATGTGTGTTTGTGTGTGTCCGTGAGTCTGTGTATGCGATAGCTCACGAACGAATGGAGTGTTTCGAACGGGATTTGATACGATAATTACAATCAGTGAATTCTGGAACCCCATGATTACAAAAATGACTCTAAATTGATAAATTAATAATTAACTTATTTTAATATAATGGAGTGTATTGCTTAGCAAATGTTAGCAATATTTCAAATTGTCAAGTTATATTTGCGCGAAATATAAATTAATTTGCTACTTCAAAACAATTTTACATGTTGTCTAAAGCGCCAAATATCAGTATACTTTTCGACGTTAAAAACATTGTGCTGAGGATCTTGTTCATCATTACTTTGTATTGAAAGAAGTAAATTACTTGTATCATGTAAGGAAAGTCATATGTTGCCCTCATCAGTCCTTTTTTTACTGTTTGTCGCTTTTAATGAAGTTATTTTAATTTTAGTACTTTAACAGCAGTTTGAGCTGTACGTAAAAATATGTTTGTTAATATGATAAAAAAAAAGGAAATCAAAAATAGGTATTGAATATTTTCAACACCTTTATTTATTAATACAAAAAAAAACAAGTGAATGGTGAGTAATACAGACCAGAATGATTAAAATTATTGCGTCTATAATTAAATCTTTTTTACAATTGAGTGAGAAATATGCTATTCTTTATTTTAGCACAATTGCTTAACTGTCCAGACAAACACAGCCATAATTCTTAATCAAGAGAAAGAAGTCATTGACTCAGTGTTTCTGGTTGAACGTAATCAAATTTGCGATTAGTGTTGGCTGGTTCATATACCCTACGCTGAAGGTCGGGAGCATTTAAGGCAATTCTGGAATTGCAATTAATCGACCTTGATGGAGCAACTAACATATCTAGCGCAGTGCACACGTACTGTGCCATATTATCCAATAGAGCGAAACCATGTGTGGCGACTTAGAAAAGTTTGTGCACCACTCCTCTGCTTAAGTCTTTGGTTATAAGATTCGATCCCTGTGTATGGAAAGGGTACCACGCGAGTACTTATGGATATTTGTAATCTATCGTAATTTCCCATAAATTGTAGGTTATTTGTAAAATACTTACTGTAAAATATCTCTAAAACCTATTTTATACGGACTCTGTAATGGCGGCTACTTTGACGCCACGCTGACGTCCAAGTAAGTCAACGTGCAGTACATTTAGACATCAGAGAGTCGGCGTTGCATGAGCGTCTGGCACTTTCATCTCAACTGGAACCGTTAGCAACGTTGACATTGGCAACACTGCTAAAACTATACAGAGGACAAACAGGTGTTCCACTTAGCAAGTGTGCCCTAAAACGCTATGCATATCTTGATTAGCGTTTCCAAGGCCTCTAAAACGAAGCATTTTTAACGTCTAGTGTAGATAGTCAAATTAATAGGCAGTCGTTAGCAGTACGGACGTAACGTTTTTAGCGTCCATATAGAATAAATCTAAAACGACAGAATAAACCCGCATAATAACATTGAGTACGATAGAATGGCTTAAGGAATATAATTTTAGAGCAGCTGGTTTATTGTATTGAGATTTCTAAGCTGTAATGAGTTTTGGGGCCCTCTAAATTATGTAATTTTTGTAGAGTACAGGATTTTGGAGTCTCTTTCAGCGGCCGAGGTTCTAAGTGACCACTTAGTTGGACATTCAACGAATCTGCCATTGTTAAAATCACTTGATACCGCATTTGATGAGTTGGCGCAATATCTGCCTAATTGCCTAAAGTGTTTATGTCTTATATAATATTGACTAAGGGACAGACCTAACGGATGCGGATTTTCGATTGGCCCCCCGGAGATGGATAAATGGAGATTTTCCTTCAGATCCTTCACAAGCTCGGTCATAGGGCCAACGGCCGTACCGTGCTGAAAACACCGGTTCTCGTTAGATCACCGAAGTCAAGCAGCATCGGGCGCGGTTAGTACTTGGTGGGTGACCACCTCGGAACACCGCGTGCTGTTGGCCATCTCGGGTGCGGTATCCCCGTGGTTTGCGCGCTAGATTTGCACGCTACCACAAATGCCGCCGTGTTCATGCGGAGTACGATCACGTTAAACATGTGGGTCCGTAAGTCCTTCCGAGAGGTTGGTGGTAGGGGAAGGAGGGTACGGTCCCTGTGGATGCCTCCCCCACTGGGTTCCGGTCTAAATTGGGTGGCACTTCCCGGCCGTCCATACAGTTACCTTACACCTTTCTGGTAGGTCGGACGGTCTGGGTCTCAACAACAACAACAACAAGCTCGGTCATGAATCATTAGACACTTGATACAATATTGATTAATATTGACTTGAATCAATATTGATCAGGAGGGCAAAACCAAATGTAATCGGATATTCGATTTTTATGCGAGGACGAACGAAATAAATATGAGTATAGCCCTTATATATAGGAGCCTTAGGTATGAAGATGGTAAACTACAGACCCTGCAAAAGCCCCTGGTGACTTAGAAGCATGAGATATACACTTGCAGTACTGACCACGTGACGGAATCTAGCGGAACTGGATTTTCGATTTCTCTCTGAGGGTGCGAATAAAATGCGGGGGGGGGAGAGGGGGGGAATCTTAAAATCTTTCCAGGTCCTCTAGAAGTCCTCTTATAATTTAGAAGATTGAAACTTTGCATTTATAGTATCGATCCCGGAGCAGAACCTAACTGAACGGACTTCCGATTAAGACGACTCTTTATCAAGCTAAGCGTTATACATATATTGTTAAATGAAATAAAACTCATAAAATAGAGTTGCAACTTATTTTTTTTTAAGAGTGTTAGTTTGCTTGTCTTTGATAGGCAAGTTATTTATACGTTGCACATCAGAGGTAAATAAATAGTATATGTGTCAGAGAATATATATTACAGTAAATAATAATGCTTACTTACTTTTATCCATTTTCAGTGTCTGGAAGTTGACGGTGTTCAACGTTTAGTGCGTGCTAAAGACCATAATGGTGTCGACCCCGAAGATTTGTCTATAGTGATAGCTCATCATCTTTTGCATGGTAGTTCATCATGCACAACCCAACTACCGCAGTTAGAAGTGGTCGAGGAGGAAGTAATGCGGGCTATCGAAACGGAGGATATTCAAGGCATCCTCCGTACATTTAAGAAAATACTGAAAGATGAAAAGAAGACGGAAGTAAGTTCGCATTTCAAATTTCTCTTAAATTTTATATGACAAGAACGTAGCTCTTAAATGGCAGTGAAATTAATGTTTTAAACATTTAAATGTCAATTGCATTGCTTCCAAACTGGTGTGTATCATCAATAGTGTGCTAGCATGCGGCGAAATAATGATTTACTACTTTTTTACTGTAATACCATTAGAAGAAAAACCATCTACAGCTATCTATTATCATAATTCCCGTAAGTTAGCTTCTTCTGCTTGGGAAAAAAAATGCGTTTTGTAATAATTTTGTTCTTTGACTTCAACTAATTTGCCAAATTTAAGGATATTTTTTTGTGATATATATAACATTTTGATTTGATAAAGGATTTCTGTTTTGGTCAACCCCCCCAAATCCCCCCAAAGTCCCACATTTTAATTTTGTGGTGTGAGTTTTTGAGTCGTGATGGGTATAAATGAGTGAAAATAAATGATTTTAAAATTTATCTGAAGAATTCATGACGGTGTAAAGAGAAAATTATATGTTGCCAACATCACATTTTTTCCTATAAGTAATACATCGCACATCACAAAGAAAAGTGACAACAACCGGAAATTTATTGAAGCGAGGGTGCGAATTGACTGCTCTTCTTACTTTGATTTGAATGCAATTTATTCTTATCTGTCTGACTGTGCTTTGTTTCATATAAATTTCTCGGAAACTTGAAGATATTTTAAAAATTTTAATATATTTTAAACTAGCAGATATACCGATAATAGTGATTTAAAATATGTGCAAATTTTAGTTGTATTTTAAATACTTTTTCAAAAAAATATTCTATTAAATTATGTAATTTAATTCCTCTGAAAAGGAAATATAAGAATTTCTGTTTTTGCTATATAATTATCTTCAATGATAAAGGGAAAATTAAAAGATTGTGGTCCCGTGTGTAAACGAATTTACAAAAAATCTGACGTTTGACCAACTTTCGCCAAGATGAAGATGGTAAAATGGTAGAAGATATATAATCGCATCATTTTTATCCTGTTTTAGAGATCAGTTAAACAAAATAGAAATTATATGAGTTTAAAAAATCCTTGCCAAAATAAAACCATGACTTAAGAAATTGAAAATATCAATAGTTCCCTTAATCTTATAACCAAAGCCGTAACTGATACAAAATTGAGAAGAAAGAGATTTATAACGATTCTTTATAGGGTGGCAAAAGGTGTATTGTTTCATTTTTGATGGAGCTATTAAACATTTTTATACTCTTTTTCTACTCTTACTACTTAATTTGTACAGTCAAACTCTTCGAAATCCGGCCATGTATTCGATTTTTTCTACAGTTTCGGTAAAAAAACGGATACATGAATTCTCGGACAAACAAATGGACTAAAATGTTTGCTAAATGCGGAATACTAAAAATGTTTTTTTTCATAATTAGCCTTTTGAACAATGTAAAGATTTTTAATTTAGCCCAAAACTCGTAGCATAAAAAACATTCTCCCTTTTAGCACGGGATGCAAAAATCGTGGCAATTTTTTAGATTGAAATTTCGCAGATTTAAGCATTTGTACCTTATTTTTTAAAAGAAACTGATGATAATTTCCTTTTAAAGAGTTTGGAGATTTCTTTCATGAATTTTATTTCCGTTTTCACATTGATTTTTAAAAATATACAGATTAGATTTAATGAGGAAAATAAGACGTCCTGTGTAATCTAATATTTTGTATTTATTACCTGTTATTTTTATTCTTGAAAAAACAATTATTCACTTCGTAAAAATATAATGTTCAAGTAATACTTTACGTCGTATGGATTATGCATCAATATCATTATAACATGTGTTTCCGTTTATTTCTAGGAAAATGTATTTAAAATATAATTTTTAGTATATCCGGTCATATATTCAACACATTGATTGTGGGTTATTTAATGATATATGTATTTCTGATTCTGATTCCTGTTGTTATGGAATTCAAAATTTACTTGATAGATTTTAATCCGTATAAAAAATTATAAAGTTTCCCAAAATTTTCATAGAAATGTAATTTTTCAAAATTTTTCTTTCGCTACTAATGGATGCCCCCTCAAATCATCGCAATGATGAAAATTTTAATATGATGGGAAAACTACTAGGAAGAAAGGACTGACATTTTGAATAGTCATATAAAAAATCCTTCAGAATCGATTTCCATCAAAATATATTCAGATTTCCATAATTAACCTATTTATATTTTTTCTGAATATTAATTTCCTAATTAATATTGCATATTAAATTATTAAAAACAAGAAATATCAATCATGCATAAAGCATTGATTA
The DNA here is from genome assembly GCA_951213105.1 of Amaurobius ferox. NCBI lineage: Eukaryota > Metazoa > Arthropoda > Arachnida > Araneae > Amaurobiidae > Amaurobius > Amaurobius ferox. The sequence continues at coordinate 106,007,150 of OX578142.1, read as the reverse complement.
TGAAACACTCTCCAACTGAAATGCAGTCCGCTGAATGTATCGCATCCCTAAAATGCGATACATTCAGCGATGATATTTTTTTAATTATCGCATAACTAGAATAATTTATTATATTTGGAAACTTAAAACTTCATCGAAAAAATGGACTTTATTCAAATGACGGCATCGAAATATAAATCGTCTGGCTCTCTATGTGAAAGCAGTGACTATTTCATTCATACATTTTTATTCTAGACTCCAGAGTTAAATAACTTTGCGTGAAAAGAATTCAGCAATTCTTATACAACTCATCTTATAATGACTTGTTTACATTCTGCATCCATTAAAATTAGGCTTCGTTGTAGAAATAATCAAAGTTTGATGATCTTTTAAACTTAAAAATACAAAAAATCTGAAGTTTGGCCAACATACGCCAAGATAAAGACGGTAAAATGGTAAAAGATTTGTACCATTTTTATCCTGTTTCAATAATCAGTTAAACAAAATAGAAAGTATATAAGTTTAAAAAATTCTTGCCAAAATAAAACAATGACTTAAGAAATTGAAAATATCAATAGTTTCTCGAATCTTATACCAAAAGCCGTAACTGATACAAGATTGAAAAGAAAGAGATTTATACACGATCCTTTATATGGTGACAAAAGTGTATTGTTTTATTTTTGACGGATCTATAAAACATTTTATACTCTTTTGCTCACTTAATCCGTACAGTCAGATAATCTCACTTAATTCGTACAGTGTAAAGATATTTAATTTAGCCCAAATTTCGTTACATAAAAACAGTTCTTCCTTTTAGCAAGGGATTTAAAAATCGTGTTATTTTTTTAGATTAAAAGTTCCCAGATTTAAGTACGCGTACCTTATTTTTTAAAAGAAACTGATAACAATTTCCTTTTAAAGAGTTTGGAGATTTCTTTCACGAATCTTATTTCTGTTTTCACATTGAGTTTTAAAAATATACAGGCTAGATTTAACGGGTAAATCTTTTAGACGTCTGTGGAATCTAATATTTAGTATTTAATACCTATAATTTTTATTCTCGAAAAAGCAATTATTCACTTCGCTAAAATATAATGTTCAAGTATTACTTTACGTCGTATGGATGACGTCGTAGGAAAAACTACTGGGAAGAAAGGGCATAGTCATTTGCATAGTCACACAAAAAGTCCTTCAGAATTGATTTCTATCAAAATATATTCAGATTTCCATAATCAATCTATTTATATATTTTTTAATATTAATTTCCTAATTAATATTGCATATTAAATTATTAAACAAAAAAGATCAATCATGTTTAAGGCATTGATTAGGAAACACTTTCCAACTTCAATGCAATTTTATTTAAGCATGTCTAAAATGTAATACATTCCTCGGTAATATTTTAAAACTTATCACAATACTATATTAATTTACTATATTTGAAAACTTAAACCTTCATCGAAAAAAATGAACTTCATTCAAATGACGGCTTTGAAATATAAATTGCCTGGTTTAAACATCTCTAAAATGTGATACATTCCTCGGTAATAATTTTAGAATTAACATAATACTACAATAATTTGTTATATTTGAAAACTTCATCGAAAACAACTGAAATTCATTCAAATGACGTCACAGAAAAAATAACACGCCTGGCTCTCTCTATAAAAGCAGCATTTCATTCATAAATAATTTCCCATTCATGTCATTCATCACAATACTATAATAATTTATTTTATTTAAAAATTAAGACCATGGGGCTACAAGTAATTAAACTCTATGCGTAAAACTTCAGCGAAAAAAATTGTCCTTCTCTTTGTAAAATCAATGAACATTTCATTCATATCAGCTACGCAGACTCCATGGACTAAATGATTTTGTGTTAAAGAAATACAGCAATTCTAATACCACTCATTCTACATATTTTGCTGTTTACATTTTACATAGGTGAAAAATAGGCTTCGTTGTAGAAATAATCAAATTTGGATGAGCATTTAAACTCAAATATATTGCAATTGCGTTGTTTCAGTGTGTAGATGCACAGAATTTAAGCAGAAGTAAAGTGGTTTTACGACGGATACAACACTCAATATGAATTAAAAAGAACTTTAAAAATCACGATTTTGGGACAAGATGGATACCATATATCATTTTGAAGTAGGTCATGTGATTTTTTCATACCATGGTCACGTGATCGCTTCATATAAGAGGTGTTATTATTATTTTAATTTTTATTTAAAAAACTACTGAATATATTCCGCTGAATTTTTTTTTTATATATTTTATGGAACAATTTGAATATTACCTAAAATTTTCGAAGCAATTTGGAAATTTTAAATCTGCTTAAAAAATGCTTGAAAAATTAGGTCACATAGGGCTCAATGTATTTCATTTTTTCAACCCGGGTTCAATCCAAAACTAATTGGGTGATATTATTCATTTATATTCCCATAGGTCCTACAGACTGTCTGAACAACATACTAAAATTTCATTTTGATTAAGTCACTTTTTACGGCAGTTATCGTGCTAACGGACAGACAGACAGACAGACAGACGAAATGAACTAAGTCATAAACACTTTTCAACTTTGTTGTAAAGTGTTTAAAAAAGAAAAATTATATAGAAAACGAAATTTTAGTATTTTGTTGAGACGGTCTGTGGGACATATGAGAATGTAAATGAATAATATCACCCAATTAGTTTTCGATTGAACCCGGGCTGAAAAAATGAAATACATTGAACTCTATGGGATCTAATTTTTCAAACATTTTTTAAGCAAATTTAAAATTCACAAATTGTTTCAAAAGTTTTAGGATATATTCAAATTATCCCATAAAAATATAAAAAAAATTTCAGCAAAAAATATTCGGTACTTTTTTAAATGAAGATTAAAATATTAATTGCACCCATATTATATGAAGAGATCACGTGACCCACTTCAAAATAAAATATGGCATCTATCTTGTGACAAAATTGTGATTTTTAAAGTTCCTTTTAAATTATATTTAGTGTTGTATCCGTCCTAAAACCGTTTTATTTTTGCTTAATTTCTGTGCATTTATATTCTGAAACAACGCAATTGGAATATATTTGAGTTTAAATAATCAATGCCATCCATTTTGTGTCAAAATCGTAATTTTAAAGTTCTTTTTAATATATATTTAATGTTGTTTTAATATATATTTAATATTGCATCCGTCCTAAAGCCGATTATTTTTTGTTTAATTTCAGTGCATCTATATTCTAAAACAACGCAATTACAATGTATTTGAGTTTAAATGATCATCAAACTTTGATTATTTCTACAACGAAGCCTAATTTTCACTTATGTAGAAGGTAAACACATACAGATATTGGATGAGTTGTATAAGAATTGCTGAATTTCTTTAACACAAAATTATTTAGCTCTTTGAGTCTGAAATATAGCTGATATGAATGAAACATTCATTAATTTTACACAGAGAACAGACGATTTTTTAGCAGACTTTTTCGATGAAGTTTTAAGCATAGAGTTACATTACGTTTACCTCCATGGTTTTAAATTTTTAGAAAAAATAAATTATTGTAGTATTGTGGTGAATTAAAGGAATGGAATAGAAGTGTATGAATGAAATATTTACAGATTTTACATAGAAAGCCAGGCGATTTATATTTCAATGATGTCATCTGAATAAAGTTTATTATTTTCGACGAAGTTTTAAGTTTTCAAATATAATAAATTAATGTAGTATTGTGATAATTTTAAAAATATTACCGCTGAATGTATCGCATTTTAGAGATGTTTAAATAAAATTGCATTGCAGTTGGAAAGTGTTTCATGATCAATACTTTATTCATGATGGATCTTTCTTGTTTAATATTCGGGGATATTTATTCTACAACTCGAATTAACTATATATCATAAGGGTTTTACCGTTACTTTGGGGATTTGAGTTACTGGTTTCACTGCAACTGTGTATATATATAAAAGGGAAGAAAAAGTCTAAAGAAAATTACGCGCTGCCCACATAGCATTTTCCTTGCAGCATAGAATCTCAGTATCTGCAGCTGAAACAAACACTATATTTCTAAGAAACATTTACTATTCAAATACAAAGAGGATGGACTTTAGGGATACAGCTGGTGTGGTTTGCTGATTGCAGCTTTTTGCCGTGTAAAGGAACTAATCCTTTGAATGAAATATCTTTAGGTCTTCAGTTTTCGAAAATATTTTTTTTTTTTCAAATTGTTACTTTATCTCAGGGAATCCGGTATCTCCAAAATAATCAATCGAATTGTATGGCATTTGGTCTCCTTATTCTATTCGGCAATATCAAAAATCTTATTGATTTTCAGGAAGTTATGCAGAGTCCACTTCGAAGGTAAGAGCTTGCAATTTCGTCCCAGTAGCTCAACGGTAGAGCGTCGGCTGCCAGTTCGAAGATCCAGGATTCGATTCCCGGTTGGGGCAGCAAGGCTCTTTACAATGGCTCCCAAACAAATCAACCTTGTAGGTTAGTGCAAATATGTCGGAGGTCTGAAAGAGACCCTAGTACGACTAGTACGGAATCAGTGGACTCTGGAAGATTGTGCGCCGATTTCAAATTGAGAAGATAACGATCAGGCAGGGTGTGCACCTGGGTAAAAATAGTAGTAGCAGGAGGCTAACCTGAGGTAAAAACAGCAGGAGGTGATCAGTCAGATTGCCAGTTGCCCGCCAATCTGACATTAGAGGGTGGAGAATGCAGAGCCCACTTCGACTACAAGAGCTTGCAAATTCGGTCCAATAGCTCACCGGTAGAGGGTCGGCTGGCCAGTTCGATTTCCGGTTGGGGCAGCACGGTTCTTTACAGATATAGATATAAAATGGTTTTATTTTGCGTTATTGTCTTCCGTAATATCAAAATTAATCTATAGGGAAAGTGATGTGTTGAGTACATTGGATTTTTTAAACACATTCAATTAAAGCAGCCTTCAACTGAGTATGGCGGTGTTCGTAAAAGAACATGATTGCACCTGTTCTATTGCAAAATAACCTTTTCTCATCGATGCGAAGATCCTTTAAAACAAACGAACCGCATCCCGTGAGGCACGGCACTGCTGTACTTATTCTGTAAGTGAGATAAATAGTAAAGTAATAAGCAGGATTAGGATTTTCATGATTTGGACTTTTTTGGGAACACTGTAATCGTTGCTTGAGTAGATATAATTGTGTTTCTAAGGTACATTGTTGTCCAAGATTAAAGTACGGAATTCATTTTTAAATAAGAAACAAAATTTTCTAAATTAAACTTATCGAAAATTTTTTAAATTAAACTTATCGAAAATTTTCTAACTTAAACTTATCGAAATTTTTTTAAATTAAACTTATCGAAAATTTCTAACTTTAACTTATCGAAAATTTTCTAAATTAAACTTATCGAAATTTTCTAACGTATTATATTTAGTATGAAAATTTCTTTCCGGACTTCAATTTTCATATTACAGAGCTTAAATCTGAATAACTAAATATTTAGCCTGTCATGACGGTGCATAAAAAGTTGTGTAAAAATTGCATCCTGTCAGTCCGTCTGCAGGTCTTGCTTTCCTAAAATCTCTGGACACATGAGAAACCGCGAATCTCTCCCAAAGAATATTATTAATTACTAGATGACTATTTGGAAAAGCAATAATAACTATGATACCCACCAACAAAAGATAATTACTTTGTAACCTCTTAACAAAACAGAATTACTATGCGACCCCCTAATAGAAGAGAATTATTATGAGCTCCTTTATAATAAAATATTATTACTATATGCGAACCACTAACAAAGATAATTACCAGAAGCGTACCTTAACAAAATTTACTACTATGCAAACCCCTAACAAAAGTAAATAATATGAGACTTCCCTAATGAAAGATAATTACTATACGACTCTGTAACAAACAGTAACTCTCTCCTGAACAGTGAAAATCTCTAAATTTTAAATAAAGAATATTGACTTCAAATTTTCACAAAACGACAGAGATTAATAAAGAAATAAAATTTAATTTTCAGAGACATTGGCATATTGCCAATTTGAGAATATTTTCCAAAAGTTGCCAACTTGGCAATATTATGCAAATTAGTCGCCAAAATCCTGACATTGTCGGCAAAGTTGACACCAAGCGGGACAGACAGTAAAAGAAACATACCGACAAATAGGCAGACGGACAGAGATATTGTCTTGTGTTACGCAAATTTGTTACCAATTGACAGCCATATCCGAGGGAGAATTGTATTTTCATTCGGAAGCTTTTGTAAAATAAATATTTTTGGAATAAAATTCAATACAAATCTCTCACTTCACGTTTATCCAACTCAATAAGCCGGAGAACAATAGGAGCAACTGGAGCACGTCAGTCTCAAACCCATTTGGCACCGGGCATACAAAATTAGAGAAGAAAATATATAGATTAGTGTTTTTAATAATAAACTGTTTCACCACGTGAAATGCAGCGCAAATATTGATCAATGGACATAGGTACGTTTCGGAAATCATTCAGATCTCCGTCTTCACTGCAAAAGTCAGGACCTGAATGCCCAAATATCCTTGCTTTTTACATTTTTCTCTTTCTGTTTCCCTTTCGTCACACTAGGTGGCGCTATTATAACGAAGACTATCGTTTAAGCATTTTTAGTTTGTCTGACGTAGTCTTGCTCTTATTTGGGCTTTCAGTTTCACTTGTTGCACCGAAGAAGGAAATCCAAATGATTTCCGAAACCTGCATATGCTGATTTACCTTTATTTGCGCTTTATCTTATATTGTGATCCAATTCATTAGTGATTGTGAGCAAAGTCACGAGCTTTGCTTAGTGTTTGTAATATTATTTGCAACTTCGAGAAACTACTCGTGTGTCTAGGTGGCCAGCTCAAGATCAAGAATTTATTTTTCTTTCTTCGGAAATGACTTTCAGATTTTAATTTCAGACACCAGTGCAATTTAAATGACTTCTTGAGGCTTTTGTTTTATATGTTCACATCACACCCAATAGTGCTTTTTATAGAGTCATTTTAAAGCATATTTTAAATTTTAAATTCATTATCACTATATACAATTGTCTAACGTGTTTTTGCCTTTCTAAACCCTCCAAATCCCCCTCCTCCACCCCACCCCAGTGACCTCGAAAGCTGAATTTTTGCATAGCTGTAGTATCAACTACGATACCGAATCTAAAGGAGCCGGATTTTCGATTTATCCACCTGGGGCGGAGAAAAGGGGGGTGTTTCAAAAAGCCTTTCTAAACCACCCAACCCCTATTAACTTAGATAGTTGAATCTTATAGTATACCGAACACTTATAGTATATCGAACACTTATAGTATACCGATCATTGGACAGAACTTAATGTAGCCGAGTTTTCGATGCCCCATCTCCATCCCCGATTATGGGTTTTTTTATAAAATTTTTCCAGAATCTCATGCAGTTATCCCTCCGGTGGCTTAGAAGACTGAATCTTTTCATACTTAAAGCATCGACAACTAGACTGAACCTAACGAAGAGGGTTTTTCGAATTTTTATCATAATGGACAAAAGGGGGGGGGGGGTAATATCCTGCAGAATCCTCACCAAGCCCTCACCGCCTAAACAAAAGGTTTAAATTCGACCACGGGGTAGAACCTAACTGAGCCAATTTTCAATTGAGACAACTATTTTCGATGCTAAGAGCCACACATAGTTAAACAAAATAAAACTTATCAAAATAAGTGGCAGCTAAATATTTTGAGAGTGTTAGTTTCCATGTCTTTGCAGGTTTAAATAGTAGTTTTTCATATTTTGACATGGGTTTTCTTCAGGCGTTGACGGGCTTTGAGCTATTGTTTTAACCCTTTCTATTTTGCTATTTTATCCCGTACCGTTTGATATTTTTTCCTAGACAACAAAAAAAAAACGTTTAATATCAAAAGTCAAGTATTAAGGCAGATAAATAGAACAAAGTCAACGCAAATTGCTGCCCAAATAAATTGAATGAAACAGATGATCGTTTCAGAAATACATTGATTTCACTCTTCAGTACAAAGGTGTCAAATGAGAGCTTAACTACGCCATGCTAACGAAAATCATTTGTGTTGGGTTTTAAGAAAAAGGTCCACCTGTTGATAATTCTATTTCTGAGATAACATATAATACCGATTACTGTACCCTTTTTAGTTTTCAGTGGACTTAGGTAGTTGCATGCTTCTCAAATACGGAAAACGTTTTCATTATGCTCTGCGTGTTAAAAATAAAACTAAAATTAAACATTCTATTTAAAAGCCGAACTTTCAAGCTGTTTTCTCTTTCAATGTTCTCGCTTGATTAATAATGCAAAATTTGTAAGATGAGTTGTAATTATCGAACAGACGTATGGGATTTTTTTTTTAGAATCAGCCTGGAAAGTTAACAAGGCCCTAAACTCAATTTTGAAAATTCCTAACGACTAGATTTTTTTGTAAATCATTACATTTGGTTCCAATTCTTTCTAATAGGCATCCAACAGATTCCATCTGGTTGGGGGGGGGGGGATATTTTTCTAATGCTTGTTGGCTTACTAAAAGTGAGTTTTTTTAGCAGGATTAGAATCTTCAGATCTGAATAAATGAGTAAGCCATTTAATACGGTATGCTTTAATGACTGTAACAATGCCAGGTTGTTTATATATGTTATAAATTTTATGGTTATAGCGGATGCGCCAGACATTATTTTCAAGGACAGCCCCAAAAATTCTTCTTAAGTTCTTTCGTTCAAAAATTAGTAGTTTGCTTTCAGTAGATTTTTTGAGTTGCTAGCTCTTGTTGTCATATCATACTGTGGATCGTATCAAAGTTTTATAAATGTTAATTTTGGTGGTATAGTTAGTAGAAGTGTTTATAAGCCATAGTAACATATCTTTGCCATCATCAAACGATTATTATTTTTCAGTGCTGATTTTATTTTTAATGGTTACTGTCGCCCCAAGGTATTTGAACTGTGCAATTCTCTCAGAATAACCATTTACCTTCAGAGCAGAGTTTTAGTACTTCCCTTAGTTATCCTTATGAACTTTGTCTTCTTTTCGGTAATAGTTAGTCCCATATCTCTGGCTGCAGGCTCAAGGGTCATAAATACCTCAATAACAGATTGCCGGGATCTGCTAAAAATGTCGAGATCGTCGGCATAAGCTAAAACCTTCAGGGATATCTGAAAAATGGTTCCCTTCGTTGCAATACCTGCATCTCTGATGGCCTTTTCCAGGGCGATGTTATATAGTAGGCATTCAGGGGCATCACTCTGTCTCAGACTTCTATCCATGTAGAAGGCCTTATTCTGAATTTTGATCTCGCATTTGATTCTACAACTCTACAACTCCAATTCCCCATAATTTTGTAATTGTCCATCTTCGTCTATCTCTCTTTATGGCCTGGTTCGATATCCTAACCTTTTCTCTTTGTAGCCTAGTTCGATATAAAATCTCCACTAGGGGCGCTGCAATCGATCGAGTATGGTCACTTTACTATAGATAGACCTAAAGTGTACATTTATGGACCTTTTCTTGCAAAGTTTTTGAGGTGTCTAAGAACTTTGAGAACCTTGTATTTAAAAACAAAATCATGTACATGTTTTCGCTTATGTCATATTGCATGCAAATTAAAATCCAATTTAATTCCATAAAACCCAGAGGCAAAGCTGGGCATTCTAGCTAGTCTTATATACTAACAGCAGGACTATTCCTTCGAGCCATCCTCTTATTTCATCTTTCAATCTGTAATAAGCGTTCGGTAAACCCTTACACTGTTATATTTCTTAGATTAAAATAATTACAAGAGAAAAAAATGTCTAACTTGTCACGCATGATGAATTACACACAATACAGTTAGTCTTGTAGAATCATTGAAGTGTTCAAAATAAACATGTTATTTTCGAGTTAGCAGATTAAACCCTATACATAAAAACAACCCGTTGAAAGCTATTTCGTTTCTAACGCCCATTAAAGAGTGACTTCATTGATTTGTATCTTACCAAGGCGTGAAATTTCATTCAGATCTTAGCATAGGTCATGTTACTTATTAAACACCCGCTGTTTTGATTACAATCAATGGTTTATTCACATAAAAAATGCGAGTTTCTATCTAAAAAACTGTCTTCCTGTTCCGAACGGCGATATCGCAGTTTATATGGTGCCGATTCGCTTGAATGCTGTAAAGGGATTGCGCAGGTTAGCGCAAAAACTGATTGTTCTTGTTGCTTTTTACGCAGCAAGTGATGTTGTGAGCAGTAAAATTGGATCATGATAGACTATTTATGGTGACCTAAAGTTTTAAAATATGATATTTCTGCAGCATTTACAAATAATATAAGAATTGTCTTAATTCTCTTACTTTATTGAAGATTGTCGTGTAAAAATACTAAAGCACCATCAAGATGAGTTTTGTATATAGAGAGAATAAAATGACGAGCTTCCTTGAACTTTCAGTTTTAATTTATTAAGAACTGTAAATAATTACTGGACGTTTCTAAATAAGCACCCTTTACGTAAATATTTACATATACGGATAACACCACTTAATCATCACATGGCCTTTTTGTTTTAATCAAAATAATTCATACGTTCCGTTTTTTCCATTCCCAAACATTCCAATTGTACAACGCGGGTGTAATACGCCCTAAATAATCTCCTTTGATACGTCCTAAATAAGCTCGCTAAAAATACTTGATATCGCAAAAAAGAAAAGAACCTCACCTTTGGCGCAATGTGCGGACACAGGGTGTTTCGTCACCAATGCGGTCTTTAGTAATAAGCGCCCTTATACCAGTAAAAATTGCATGTTAATCGGATTAACGGGGGCAGGGGGATTAAATATATCAAACCGCAGATGAAATAACTGTAAAATTAAAAAATATATGATTGCTATTTCAACGAGTTTTCATCAGAATTTTCCCTTTTTTTAACACAATACTTATAATGATAATATAATACCAAATTAGAAGAAATAGAACGAAATCTTTTAGATCCGCGAAGCTAGAAAATCGAGAAATTAAATCCACTTTGTTTGGAAACAGCTGTTTTTTCGTTTAGATGAAATATCTACCATTTAATCAAAACACATGCTTTCGTATCTTTTACATACAAAATCGTCTGCCGGGAATGAAATTCTGAAGCAGAAATTTCGGCAGATTTTCGGGGTCAATTTTTCATAATTTTTAATCTAATTCGAATTTTTTTAAAATTTCGCGAGCAGTATTATCCGGAGACCCGAAACATCTCTGTACCGAATTTTACCGCTGTCCGCAGCTTATATGTTTTGCTACAGACGACACAAATGCACAAACACACAGAAAGACACACAAACATTTTATTATATACTAAGATAGCATTAGGTATTTCATAGATTTAGAACCAATTTTAACAAATTAGTCCTCGTATGCATATGACCGGGGAGTAAATGAAATAAAATAAATCCACACTAGTTTTATTTTTACACTTGGTCTGCCTTGTCCTTCCGAGAGGTTGGTGGTAGGGGAAGGAGGGTACGGTTCCTGTGGATGCCTCCCCCACTGGGTTCCGGTCTAAATTGGGTGGCACTTCCCGACCATCCAAACAGTTACCTTACACCTTTCTGGTAAGTCGGACGGTCTGGGTTTCAACAACAACAACTTGGTCTGCCTTTTTAACGTCGCCATCTGTATAACGTGAAAATGCACCTCACATGCAAATTTTGTCAAATTCGGTTGGCTTTTAAACTGTTGTAATTGGTTAATTTATAGTACTGTTGGTAGTACGTGCTTTATTCTACCACGTTCAGCAACGAATTTGGTCCGTGAAACATTAATTTACACCATATATCCAAATAAAAAATCGGTTAATCATTAGATGAGTTAGACATATGTCATATGCTAGACAGATGAATAGACAGAGAGAGAAACAAACCACGTTCTAACTAAAACGTTAGGAGCTTAGTTACTTTGCTGCTCCGCGTCAATAATGGCAATATTTTGGGAAGTTGTTTTCAAATTTATAAGAAAGTAACTTTAGTTTTTAACTATTTATTTATTGCCACACAATTACAAACGTTTCAGACATACTGTATTGTCCAACTTACTAATTTAAAACAGGCCGAAAACATTTTAGACAAAATATTAAAAGAACCGATAAAAATGCCAATATGCTTGTCACCTAATTAGTAAAAATCTAAATAATGAAAATGCAATAGCAAAATGTAATTAATTAAATGTAATTAATATATTAATATCATAACATATAATAATTAATTAATAGGTAGAAATATAGACAAATCAGCAAAATTCGGCATATGGTATGCCCAAAAATATTAAGGGATGCTTGAATTCAAATCCGGTTCCTATGGATTTGTAGCGATTGAGAGTCGCCAGGTCCGAACCAGGATCGAACTCGGGACCTCGTGCTTACAATACCCACATTATAGGATTAGAGCAAATGCTAGCTTCCTCTCCGAACTTATAATTCGGGTACACGTCTTTTTGATCAGATGTCCTTGGCAGGAGCAGAGTCGGTAGCTGCCACAGAATGAAGACTATCCACAGTGAATCGATCGCCCTAGGTGCGCTGAATGATTCAGTTACTAAAAGTTCGGTACTGTGAAATATTTCCCATGAGATTTCTTAATTGATAAAGTTCGGAAAAGTCAGTAGTTTTTATTTAGAAAATATAATGATTTTCTACTTAGGAAACCTCTTAATAAGAGATTTCTCAATGTCGCAGAGACAGATATATTTCTTTTAGAGTAATTTCCGCGATGTGCGCGTCCATTTGAGACCTTAGTTAACAACAGTTCACTTTCTAACCTTCAGGTCCATGGGAACTCGGATTGAATTCCCGGTACTAATGGACAGCTCTGTCCATGCATGCATGACCGTAATGCTTCGGAATTTGCTTTAAATTTTAGGTTAAAAGTGGCCCAGGTGTATATAAAAAAACAATAAAGCGCCAGCATTATCTAATCCAACATAATAAAAGAGCTGCCAGAAGAAAGTTTTCTTGTCGGACGGATGAAAGTTTTCTTGTCAATTTTTTTAAATAATAAGAGAACGTTCTGATTTCTAGCTTTCAGTTGGATTTTTTATGCCTCCAAGACAGCTGGGTGCCTATTTTTTTTTACAAAGTAGAATGCATGTGTTTACGACTCGAAAAAATCTTTTGTCAAAACTATTCTTAAATCGGAAAGCTGTCTGTTTTTTAAAGGAATACAACTGATTTTTCATTTCCCATAAAGAAATCACAATAATTTATGCAGTGTCGTCAAATATCAGTTAGACATAAAATAGGTTCAAATGTAATACACATATAAGTTTTATAAGAGTACTAGTTGTAAATCCCGTTGAGAATACAACGGTCTCCAGAAATCAACTCTGAATTTATCTTCAATCTCTTCATCTAATGAAAGAAGTATTTTAACAAATGTTCAAGTACTAGGATAATTTTTTTATTGGCTAGCCTAAACAAGAATGTCAGAAGACTTAAAAGAAACTAGTTAAATTCCCGGAGAAAGTTCTTCAACACCTGACACAACACTAAAAACCGATGCTTATTTTTATTGAAAGAAGATATTTTGCTCCTGACAATTTAATTACCATTATTACGATCTTACAACCCCCAACCGATACTTTTGTCGTTATTTTCTAGAACATCTTCTATCGAAGACTACTTCGAAAAATCGCATTGTTGTTAAAGTGATCCAATAATTGGTTATAAACAGAACTGAATTTATCCTTTACGTCAATCATCAGTGCTTGAACTAGCTCAATTAACTAATTAGTTTAAAATTCTCTTGTGTTTTTATTTAAAATGAAATATGCGAGGTGTTGGAAACTTAAAAAGTAACGCTAACACATGGCTAAAATAGATTTAAACTAGTTTAGGGTTATAAAGTGATTGAATGCTTTATGGGCGGTTTAAATCTGAAATAAGAGTTTAGAATTACCAAGTTTAGAATTATCAATAGCTGATCTCGGTGTATTAGAAATTTTATATTACCACAGGGAACATGATAGCTTTCGAAAGAATCAAGCGATTTTCATGAAATTTGTCACGCCTATTTAAATTTGTAAAAAGAAAATCCAGCTGATTTTCAATGAGTTGTAAGTAAGCTATAATTTATGTTATTCCCGCAAGCAATATCTATATTTTTGGGGGGGAGGGGAGTTATATGTTGGACACATAACATATTTATAATTCATCGCAGTAACACATTTTCAGTCATAGTCACAAAACAAGCCGTTTGAGGACGTTCACAAAGTTAGGTCATCACATAGGTACTTTCCAAAATAAACATCATTTGGATCCCAATTACTTCAAATTTATTCAGCTTGGGCCATGAACCTACGACCTCGTGATCTTGAGATAATCAGTCTCTAATCTGTGCCATTCGGCTTGTGAAAGAAACTTAAATTGCTGTCTACTTGTACCACTGGCGGCCTTATTTCATAGTTATTGAAATTAGTACATAACGTGTTGATTAAAACTCCCTAAAATTGGATTTGCAGCCGTTTCATGAGATATATATCGCCAGTGCTGTCGCCTAGGATATGAGGCGGAGGAGGGGGGGGGGGCAATAACTCCCAGAAACCCATTGAAGTGCGGAGAAAGAATAAATGAGAAACATCATATTTAGTTACACCCCCCACCCCCCAAATGAAAAAAAAATAAAAATGAATTCTGGCGATGCTATTGTCCATCGCTAAACAGTACCAACAACTACGAAACTGACACAGCGTCATTTATGTAATATTCCTTTCCCTACAATACCTGGTAATGCAAAGGAAAATTATTGGAATTGTGTCAAAAATCGCAACTCGAATTTTCGACTGATCTACACGTTTTGGGACCTCTAAAACACAAAAAAACTATTCTTCCTCTCTCTCTCTCCCCCCCTCTCTCCCCCTCTCTTCCCCTCTCCCCCTCTCTCTCTGTGTGTGTGTGTGTCTTTGCAATGTATGTATCCACTCTAACTCAAAAGCTAATTGACTAAATTTCATAAAAAATTATAAGTCACTTGTGGGTGACCCTGGTGCTGATTAGATTTTGGTGCAATTCGAGATAAAAGAACCTGCCTCTTTTTTTGCGAAATGGCCCTCAAAAATCGTATGAATGCACTCTAGCTAAAAAAATTGACCAAAATTCACAAAATTGGGTAGGTAAGTCACTTGTGGGTTGTCTTAGTGCTGATTAGATTTTGATACAATTCAGGAAAAAGGAATCTGTCTTAATTGCGAAATAGCCCGAAAAATTGTCAAAATCTAAAATAAAAGATTATGTTTACTAAAATGTATCAATTAAATTTTTGTTTTATACGTAATTTTTGACGAAAAGAATAAGATGCATTCTTATTCTTTTCGTCAAAAGGACTAGGACAAGGACTCTAGGACTAGCCGTTCTCGAGATATTTTAGTTTTTCGTATTTTTGTTACGCTGCCTTTGAAAATACATCCCGTTACCAAATGAAAACGGAAATTGGGCTAAAAATGCTAAGTATGAGTATTATTTTGTGCAATTAAACTCAATTTAATGAAAATTATAAAAGAAATGAAGAGAAAATGATTTTCACTCTGTAGGGAGAATCATGTGCTGCCCACATCAGCTATTTAGTTAACTCGAAACGAAGAAATTATTGAGAAATTTGAATATCAGTTATATATTAAAAATATAAAGTTCCTCTTCAAGTTATAAATGTAAAATTGAATCAAACTAATAATCACAACATAAACTGCAAGTTGGGGCGGGATTATCAGCTCTTCAAAAATGATCCATTACTGCTAATAGTATTGGCGGTGAGAAGCTCACAGTGCATTACAACTCAATAATTACAACATAAACTGCAAGTTAGGGAGGGATTATCAACTCTTCAAAAGTTGTCTATTACTGCTAATAGTATTGTCGGTGAGAAGCTCACTGTGCATTACAACTCAATAATTACAACATAAACTAAGTTAAGGATGGATTATCAACTCTTCAAAAATTGTCTATTACTGCTAATAGTATTGTCAATCAGAAGCTCACAATGTATTACAACTCAATAATTACAACATAAAGTGCAAGTTGGAGAGGGATTATCAACTCTTCAAAAATGATCTATTACTGCTAATAGTATTGTCGATGAGAAGCTCACAATGTATTACAACATCAGTTTAGGGCACTTCTTTATCGACTTATAAATAATATGTTTAAAGACTTAAATTGATTGTGTTTGACGTTTTGCAGTTTTACGCTTAATGTGGAATGCAAAATAGGATATAAAATGGTAGGAGCTGTTATTTGAGATGTATGGCAACGTATGATTATAGTTTATGGTTACTGATCACGTCATAACGATTTACAAGCGATTGATTTTTACATTACCGCACATTTTTTCTTATACCATGTTTTCTTAACAAGATAGATCAATACTTCATAATATATAGAAAACATAAAGTGTATGGCACAAGACAGGTTCAGAATTTTTAAACAATTAGTCATGGTTATTTTTTAAATGTTTAGTATTTAATATTAAATGACTAATTATTTGGTATTTAAATGTTTAGTATTTATTTTTACGTTCTCATATGTATTATTGAGAAAGTATTGTTTTCACGAAAATTTTCGTTTTCGCGATTTTGATGCCAATGTTTTAAGACCTCTTGAACACGTTTTGACTATTTTTGGAGTCGGTCTGTCTGATGTCTGTGGTCGATTTCATGTGTATACGATAGAAGTCACAAATAATTCACAAATATTATCTAGTTCTAGATTTTATTGATAATAAAGCCGGATATAAAGTTTCGTGAAAATCCATTCATATTGGTGGCCATCGAGTATACAAAAAATCGACAGCAGACAGCCATACAGACAAACGGACACCACTCCAAAAATAGTCAAAACGTGTTCAGGAGATCTTAAAACATGTATTGGCATCAAGCTCTCAATTCGAAAATGAGAAAGTAAAAAGTGAACAGCTGAATTTTTTTTTAACCTTTGGTTGTACACACACAGTTCCAATTGCAGAAATGCTTTAAATTAGGTAAGAAGTTGTGAAATAAAAATTTAAATGACCTGTAATACTTTTATAAAAAATAAAAAAAATTATGCAGCCCGTCTAGCGAAAAAAGACATATTACAAAAATGTTATCCACACTGTATTTAGTGAGTCAACGGCTCTACCGTGCTGAAAACACCGGTTCTCGTTAGATCACCGAAGTCAAGCAGCATCGGACGCGGTTAGTACTTGGGTGGGTGACCACCTGGGAACACCGCGTGCTGTTGGCACATTTCGGGCGCGGTGGTTTGCGCTCTGGATTTGCACGCTGCCACAACTGTCGCCGTGTTCATGCGGAGTACGATCACGTTAAACATGTGGGTCCGTAAGTCCTTTCGAGAGGTTGGTGGTAGGGGAAGGAGGGTACGGTCCCTGTGTATGCCTCCCCCACTGGGTTCCGGTCTAAATTGGGTGGCACTTCTCGGCCGTCCAAACGGTTACCTTACACCTTTCTGGTAGGTCGGACGGTGTGGGTCTCAACAACAACATTACCGTATTAATAAAACTGAAGAAAAAAATGAGGTTGCAATATGATCAAATTTGGCGCAGTTATTATTAATTAATATTTTCATTGGGAATTGAGCGGGAGTCTACAAATCAATATTGGTTGCAAATAGTTACTAAAACTTTTACTACTTATTCATATTTTATTTTATGCAAGTATTTCAGTAAAGCCATTACGTCACCCTTATGTCGATTCACAGTTTGTATTTAAGCATTCAAGTAACTTTGCTACATAAGTAGGGTTTAAATTATGGCGTTGTTTATTAATGTCGAAATCTGTGAGATGATATGATTTACGGCGAATACAACCGATCTCCTATTTCCGAATGTTATCAAATTAAAAAAATAAAGGACATACTTATTTTTCCAAACATTTTGTCAGGAAAACATTTGATAAACCAATAAAATCAGCTGTATCCCGTTTTATCTTGTGTAAGGGTTATAATAACTTTTAACCCTAATCATCTGCATGTACAGAATTGCTTAAGAGACACACTGCTGAAGAAAAAAAAAACGGTTTAAAACCCAACTAAACGATTTCTCTGAATCAATTAAATTTGTGAACTGCTCCTATATTCACGAATTGCAACGATTGCAATCGTATTGAAAAGTGTAAAATGGTGTAAGTCAGGAAGTTTGACAATATATTTTGTCTTTAATTTGCACATTTGAGATTCAATATTTTTAGTTTGACTAAATGAAGTATGGGCAACATTTTTGTAATTCAACTATTTTGGATAGAGAGGCTGCATAATAATTTATATTTTTAAATCTTTTACAAAATCATTGCACATTATTTAAATTACTATTCAATTGTTCAAAGAAACGTCCACTGTTTATTTTTTTAAACACCCTATATAATATCGTAACATGTTGTGCAAGCAATAACCGATTATGAAACTGTATAATTTAATTATCACAATATATTTATGCCGATACATCGATAAAATCCATCGAAATAATTATTACAAATATTGAAAGACACTTCGTAGTAGTCGTCTAAAAGGCTTTCCAAATGGCCAATCTAGAGGGCGAGGAAATTATTAAATTTAAGTAGTACTGCCACTAATCGTGCATGTATAATTAAAAACAGCATGTTAAACAATGGCCAGAAAATCAATAAAAACATTCTTTGAAAATGTTAAATGTTAAATAACATTATGAACACTATCGATCACAATGCTTTGAGAAAAGTGTGAGGCGTAACGCGAAACTTGACAGGATTCATTGGCTTATCATTGTCGAAGTGAAATGCTATATAAATAGCTTTGGTTAAAACAGGAGGCTTTTCAGCCCTAAAAGCAGAATTTCGGACACCGGTACAGTACCGGTACACCGATACAGCCCAAGTAAAACATAAGGATCCTTTTATCTTATTTTTCATGCTTGATAATGCCAACATTACCTTCATGCGTTGACGCTTTATAATTAGTGTCAATACCAAAGAAGATTGATTTCGCAGTAGGCGGTATCAGGAGGAAGTAAAGTTTCTGAACCGAGAACTTCGAAACGGTCCGAGAGCATGAGACAACAAAGTAAAAGCATTTTTTTATGCTTATTTTCAACTTTCGCCGCCAATTCGTGATGTGGTGTGTGTCTGGTGCACGATGTCAAGCATTTCGGTCGCTACGCCGAATGCAGTGGAACAAGTTTCTGACCCACTGAATGGCGGCTCACTTACCTATTTCTACTTTCTTCTAAGAGAAATGGAAGGTTTTGGTTTGGAAATTACTAATATTTGTTAATTGTATCCAATGGAAAGAAATATTTCACGAAGGTTGTTCATAGAAGGGCATGAAACACCAATCTCTTGATCCTGAAACATTTTATATTTAGCTTGACTAAATGAAGTATGGGCAACATTCTTGTAATTTAACTATTTCGGCTAGAGAGGCTGTATAAAAATTTGAATTTATAATTTTTTACAAAAATATTTCTCATTATTTAAATTACTATTCAACGGGTCAAAGAAACTTCCACTGTTTATTTTTTTTAAACACCCTGTATAATATTGTGAGATATTATACAGTATATATATGTTGCACCCTGTATAATATATAAGACACACTCTAGTGTCTGAAGAAAATTTGACTTTTTGGTATTGAAAGCAATATCTAAAACAATTAAAACGATTTCTATGAAATTGGGTATTTTTTTAATTGGCAGTAATAGAATGCCTATTGATTAATACAATATATAAACTCAAGACTTCTTTGAAGTTTTCTAATCCTAAATAGTTCTTTTTGAAATGATGAACAGCATTTTTATCAAATGTAAAAGTATGGCAATCATGGCTAGATCCTCTATTATTTGCAAATTTACAGTTGATATAGTAGGACGAGTTGTGTGTTGGACATAATATTATTTTGTTATACTCCCGTGACTTTTTATGTATATACTTTTTATGTATATTTAAGTTTGGATTAGCCAATTATTTCAACTTTTCGTAATACGCTAATAGACGATCGTTTGAATCAGCGAATCTGAATTTTCGCAATGTTCAGATTATTACAATGTTGTTGTTGACGAATGGTCAGGCACTTCCAATGGCCAGGCGATTATTTGCTCATAAGCGGCCAGACAAGTGTGTAAAGTGCGTTGCCCCGTAGATCACTACAATGTTAGTGAATATGATTTATAAGTATTTTTAATATTTTAAATTTTTATTAATTTTACGGCATTTACTTTATATTTTTAAACACCCACTAAAATTTTTAAAAGAAGCATTTTGTAGTTTTTACATTTTACTCCTATTTTTACACTTACATTTAATTCACTAGATACTAGAAATTTTACCTCCACTTTTTTCAAAACCTCTATAAAATATTTTAACTTTTTCTATACTTAATAATAAAATGCAATAAATGGTCGAACAAAAATTTAATGGGGGAGGGAGGTGTGTGTGTGTGATCTGTTGTCGGATTATTACTTTCTAGTATAAGAAAAGACACACTTAATTTTATTTGGTATGCTGGAAATAGCAATATTATAAAGGGGTATGTTTCTAGAATGATGTTTCTGAGATGATGAATAATGCTCCCTGATTTGATTTAAAGCAAATGATTGACAATTTCAATAATTCTTTGGCAATGTTTTTTTAATTTTGCAGAAGAAGGATGGTGTTCGCAATTTATAGATAAACTGTCAGGTACTTAAAATATATCAGTTGTTTATAATTGCCTGAACACAGTTATTTTTCACGAAAATATTTCGATAAACTATTTTTCAAACCTGCTATGCAGTTGATATGAATGACTGAATTTCTCCTTGAATGGGAGCTAGGTCAAATATCAATCAATTTTCTTTCTCTGCCTCTTGTAAATCTATAACCTAGGTGATTTATGTATCCACTTGATAAATCTATAATAATAAAAGAAGATGTCTATTTGCTTGTCTGTATCGTCTGCAGCGGAAACTAAGCATCAAACAACCATGAAATTTACTACAGGGGTCCTAAGAAAAAACGCTTTGTGGAAATTTTTGGCTTAGAATAACGTCTTTGTACGCACCTGCTATAAGGGTCATATCAGCGGTTCGGGTGGGACGGAAAAGAGTGAAATTTTGTGAAGATTGTAGCTCGGAGTTAATTGTCGTAAGGGAACGGTGGTGGTAACAAGTATTAGGCCGAGGATGTATGAGTGTTATAAGGGGTGACTCATCGGAGTGACGCACTCGAAAGAGGGATGCGGTCAAACGCGTGATAGATGAAAATTACTAAGCAATAACCAAATTGCCAAGCTTTTATTTTTTAAATTCTGGTATTCTGGTACATGATTAATATTTCTTAATATTTAACTTTCTGACTTATTTCTCCCATCATAGACCATTGTTGGCAGTTTGTAGAAATAAATGAAATTTTTACGTAAACTGATGTTTCAGTTGCAAGCATTCGTGCGACAAAACTTATTTTACGTTGCGGGCGTACCTTCACCCCCTCGAGGTTTTGAAATTTAAATTAGGTTTTTGGTCATTTTGTTGACGCGCCATTTTTGAGTGATGTTCATTTTGATATTATTGAAAAGTTTCCACTTTAATACCATTGGAAATATTGAAGAATTGTCTTTCAAAAATATTTAAATGGAATCCGCACTACTATTAATAGACGATTTTTCGTGAATTAAAAAACACATACTTATCATGTTTTGAAGACGTAATCGATTTTAAAATTCCGATACAGATAAATTGACTGGCAATCCGATCGTCATAGTTTAACAACATCTCATTTAAATATTACACACCACTTCAAACCAAAAATGATAATTTTAAGGGTTTTCGTTCATTATTTATGATATTCATTCATTATTTATTTTTAACAAACCTGAGTATTTGGTGGAAAAGGTCGAGGCCAAACAATCCCCTCTACTGTGATTTATATAAAAATATTCCCTTATGACTTTTATTTTCAAAACCTAATATTTGTAATTTGCAAAACTTCGACGTAAAAAATTTCAATTATATATGGAAATTGCATTCAAAATAGAAATGTCCTTATATCTTACACAAACATCGGTGATATCGATTACCAGTTATATCCTTAAGCAATCCTATTTTAAAATTAACAATCATTCAATAGGAGTGTTTTGTTCATCTCTAATATGAGCGAGCGCATTCCTTTTTACTTTCCCTGCAATACATGGTAATGTATAGGGAAAGTATTGGAATCATGTCGAAAATCGCAACTCGAGTTTTCGACAGATCTACACGTTTCAAGACCTCTAGAATACGAAAAAATCATTTTTAGCGTGACGTCTGTGTGTGTGTCTGTGCAGATATTGTATCCACTCTAACTAAAAAACTAATTGACCGAATTTCATAAAATTTGATAGGTAAGTCACACTTGTGGGCGAATCTGGTGCTGATTAGTTTTGGGTACGGTTCGGGATAAAAGAACCCGCCTTTTATTGCGAAATGGCCCGCAAAAGCTTGTATCCACTCTAGCTGAAAAACTAATGAACCGAATTCCACAAAATTCGGTAGATAAATCACTTATGGGACACCCTGGTGCTGATTAGATGTTGGTACGATTCGAAAAAAAATAACCTGTCTTTTTTTGTAAAATGGCCCGAAAAATCGCCAAAATCTAAACTAAAAAACTACGTATGCTCAAATATATCCATTAAATGCTTCTTTAATACGTACTTTTTAACGAAGAAAAGAATAAGACCAACCCCATTACATTAGGACTAGCCGTTCGCGAGATATTTTAGTTTTTTAGTATTTTCTCTACTCCACCTTTGAAAATAAGTCCAGTTATCAAATGAGAACGAAAATTGAATTAAAAGTGAATTAAATTTAATTAAAATAAAGAAAACGTGAATATAAGTCTGCAGGGAAAGTCATGTGCTGCCCACATCAGATTTTTCTATTTTATGAAAATAGTGACGATGTATTGTTTATGCATAATATGCTGTCATATCTGTTACACTTTAGGTTTCAGGAAGATGATTATGTATAATCCGTATGGTAAGTTTTTCTTGTGAACTCGAACTGTAACGAAGCATAGTAGTATGATAGAAAAGGCTGCATCTAATCGGATTAGAATATTTACAATGAAAGGGTGTTTGTGGTACAAAAGTTCCGATGTTCCATTAAACAGTTTTGCTTTTAGTTTTTGTAAACACAAATTTAATGGCCGCGTAACTTTCAAAATCATCATTGTAGGAAACAAATTGCATAACAAATATTATTGGTATTTGGGTGCGTTTAATAAATGCAAGTTTACAGTGGATTTTTCGCAAAGATTAATATACTTAAAGAAGCAATCAGTTTAGCTGAAATGCATGTCGGCTTTCACACAACTAGAGATTCTACTTCTTCGGTAGGATTATACGTATATGCTTAACTTACGGAAATGTTTTGGGGTTGAATTTCTTGTTGAGCCATCAGGTACAAGGTAAAATCCCAGTTTGCTGAAAATAGAGCGGCCAGAAGCAAAATCCAACACAGTAAAATAAGTGTGGATAAAAACACACATAAAACTGGATTTACTGCCAATAGAATGACACTATTAAACAGGTAAATTTACAGTTAGACACTTGAGAAGGTAACTGTATCATCTGTAAGAATGTGTTACTTTACTCTTTTATATGAAAATTGCACGGAATAATGGGTATATTATAGTATTATTAATGCTATTGAAAGTTACCGTGCAAAATGTGTTCTGGGCTCATAAAATATCCTTATGATATGCTTTCTTAAACATTATCTTGAATCAGCTATAAGGTTATTCTGGAAACGTTAAAAAATTATAAAATTAAGTGAGACGCATGTGCTGACACATTTACCGCGAATTAAGGTTTGAAGCATAAAAGCATAAGAAATGTTTTCATTGTCAGTAGAATAAATCTTTTATGCATTACTGTTGGTAGTTTTGATTGAAAATTATTTACATAGTGCTATTTAAAATGGGCGTTAGAAAATTTAAATTATTTGGCATATCTTTAGTTGAACTCGAATTATGTAAAGCAAGTAGGGAGTAGATTATGACATAGTGTCTTTATCACTCTTTTACGAGATAGTTCTATTTTGGTAAATAAATAGTAATGGAGATAGTGTGTAAAAACGTTTTAACCAGCACAGCATATACTTCTTAAAAAAAAAATTAACAAATTAGACGGCGTGGATCGAATCATAACAAATATATATATTAGGGACAGGTTCTATATTTTAGTACTGTGCCATACGAAAATAAGCAGATATATAGCACTGTTTCGGAAACAATAAAATTCAAGGAGAATAAATATTAGATATACCCGAAAATCCAGGATATTTAGTAACTGTAACAATTAATGATTGCGTATCATATTCCAATATATAGGGGCTCTAAAAAAGTCCTTAAGCACCAAAATAATTTTGTAAGTGTCCATGGGTGTATATGCTAGGCTAATCATGTTGAGAGCTCCCTGGCAGGCTCTAAAAAAGTCCTTAAGAACCAAAATAATTTTGTAAGTGTCCATGGGTTTATATGCTAGGCTAATCATGTTGAGAGCTCCCTGGCAGGCTCTAAAAAAGTCCTTAAGAACCAAAATAATTTTGTAAGTGTCCATGGGTGTATATGCTAGGCTAATCATGTTGAGAGCTCCCTGGCAGGCTCTAAAAAAGTCCTTAAGAACCAAAATAATTTTGTAAGTGTCCATGGGTGTATATGCTAGGCTAATCATGTTGAGAGCTCCCTGGCAGGCTCTAAAAAAGTCCTTAAGCACCAAAATAATTTTGCAAGTGTCCATGGGTGTATATGCTAGGCTAATCATGTTGAGAGCTCCCTGGCAGGCTCTAAAAAAGTCCTTAAGAACCAAAATAATTTTGTAAGTGTCCATGGGTGTATATGCTAGGCTAATCATGTTGAGAGCTCCCTGGCAGGCTCTAAAAAAGTCCTTAAGAACCAAAATAATTTTGTAAGTGTCCATGGGTGTATATGCTAGGCTAATCATGTTGAGAGCTCCCTGGCAGGCTCTAAAAAAGTCCTTAAGAACCAAAATAATTTTGTAAGTGTCCATGGGTGTATATGCTAGGCTAATCATGTTGAGAGCTCCCTGGCAGGCTCTAAAAAAGTCCTTAAGAACCAAAATAATTTTGTAAGTGTCCATGGGTGTATATGCTAGGCTAATCATGTTGAGAGCTCCCTGGCAGGCTCTAAAAAAGTCCTTAAGAACCAAAATAATTTTGTAAGTGTCCATGGGTGTATATGCTAGGCTAATCCTGTTGAGAGCTCCCTGGCAGGCTCTAAAAAAGTCCTTAAGAACCAAAATAATTTTGTAAGTGTCCATGGGTGTATATGCTAGGCTAATCATGTTGAGAGCTCCCTGGCAGGCTCTAAAAAAGTCCTTAAGAACCAAAATAATTTTGTAAGTGTCCATGGGTGTATATGCTAGGCTAATCATGTTGAGAGCTCCCTGGCAGGCTCTAAAAAAGTCCTTAAGCACCAAAATAATTTTGTAAGTGTCCATGGGTGTATATGCTAGGCTAATCATGTTGAGAGCTCCCTGGCAGGCTCTAAAAAAGTCCTTAAGAAACAAAATAATTTTGTAAGTGTCCATGGGTGTATATGCTAGGCTAATCATGTTGAGAGCTCCCTGGCAGGCTCTAAAAAAGTCCTTAAGAACCAAAATAATTTTGTAAGTGTCCATGGGTGTATATACTAGGCTAATCATGTTGAGAGCTCCCTGGCAGGCTCTAAAAAAGTCCTTAAGAACCAAAATAATTTTGTAAGTGTCCATGGGTGTATATGCTAGGCTAATCATGTTGAGAGCTCCCTGGCAGGCTCTAAAAAAGTCCTTAAGCACCAAAATAATTTTGTAAGTGTCCATGTGTTTATATGCTACGCTAATCATGTTGAGAGCTCCCTGGCAGGATCTAAAAAAGTCCTTAAGCACCAAAATAATTTTGTAAGTGTCCATGGGTGTATATGCTAGGCTAATCATGTTGAGAGCTCCCTGGCAGGCTCTAAAAAGTCCTTAAGCACCAAAATAATTTTGTAAGCTCCCTGGCGGGCTCTAAAAAAGTTTTTAAGCACCAAAATAATTTTTGTAAGTGTCCATGGGTGTATATGCTAGGCTAATCATGTTGAGAGCTCCCTGGCAGGCTCTAAAAAAGTCCTTAAGCACCAAAATAATTTTGTAAGGGTCCATGGGTGTATATGCTAGGCTAATCATGTTGAGAGCTCCATGGCAGGCTCTAAAAAAGTCCTTAAGCACCAAAATAATTTTGTAAGCTCCCTGGCGGGCTCTAAAAAAGTTTTTAAGCACCAAAATAATTTTGTAAGTGTCCATGTGTTTATATGCTAGGCTAATCATGTTGAGAGCTCTCTGGCGGGCTCTCAATAAAAAATGGAATGGTTGTTACATTGCGTCGTTTAGAAATTTGAATTCATGATAAATGGTGATGCAACGAAAACACATCAGGTCGATTATCTGCGGAAGGTGAGCGTGATCGTAAGATATATTTTTAAGCGTTATGTTGATTCAGAACACAGAGAACCGGTAATTGGAATTATTTGAAGGAACACAAGACAATACATACGAAGAGGAGACAGAAAGCTCAGCATCAATCTGTTTATTTAAATTACTTCCGTAACTTTAAAAATACATCAGAAATTTTTTTTAACTTTGGTACATTTAACATCTCTTTTGAAACACGGGAACTGTTGTGATAATTTGTCAATGCGAACCACTTTTCTTCGCGTTCCATGAAAACGACAATAGGGTGAAATATCTAATACGTATTTATATAGTGAATTTGATTGTTCAACTGTCTGATTCGTTCAAAATCTCCTTTCAACTAAGCCAAATCACACAGGAAAAAAAAAAAAAAAAGCCCAAACAACGATCCAAATGCGACGTTACGAAAAGGAATCCTCGTCATTTCAATCGCATTCGACAAAACCGAAATGACATGGAACAACGAATTCTATAATTGGCAGACCGAACTGCCAAAATATCTGCCAACCCCCACGATGGCACTGGCAAGGCGCGCCAACCAATAAATAAAACAACATGCAATTTTGGCTACCGGAAATAGTTTTCTCCGGCGAAAAAAAATAAAATGAAGTCAAGATATTATCGCTTTAATTTCGAATCAGAATTAAGAACGCATTTTAATGGGAATCGAAATAGAAAATATTTTTCAAGTGATAATTTAGAATTCGGAATAATGCAAACATATTAAAAATGCTGGAAACGAAAAACCATGTCACAAGATATGTTAGGCTCATCAATAGTAATCGAATAAAAGCGATTGCAGCGCCTTAACTAATAATTGAAGAACTTAGGTAAGCAAACTCAGCAACAAAGAAAAAGAGAAGATAAATGTCATTCACAAAGTTGTATATTATTAGTAGGAATTGCATAGCAAAGTTGTACAGCATTAGTAGGAATCGGTACCAGGACACACGAAACGAAACGTGCATATGGAATGAGTACCTGTCATACGATTATTTTGTCACCAGGACCTGCAACACGATAATACTTCAATACTTGTCAACGTACTCTTTCATATTCATTCTCGAATTCAAATGTGAATTGTTACAGACGGCTGATATTTTGAATAGACTGTACATTAGATTCCTGCACATGTAAGTGTTGTTTGTTTTCATGTTCTTGAATGGGATAGCTATTTGCCAATATTATGTTGTTATTGTTGAGACCCAGACCGTCCGACCTACCAGAAAGGTGTAAGGTAACTGTATGGACGGCCGGGAAGTGCCACCCAATTTAGACCGGAACCCAGTGGGGGAGGCATCCACAGGGACCGTACCCTCCTTCCCCTACCACCAACCTCTCGGAAGGACTTACGGACCCACATGTTTAACGTGATCGTACTCCGCATGAACACGGCGGCATTTGTGGTAGCGTGCAAATCTAGCGCGCAAACCACGGGGATACCGCACCCGAGATGGCCAACAGCACGCGGTGTTCCGAGGTGGTCACCCACCAAGTACTAACCGCGCCCGATGCTACTTGACTTCGGTGATCTAACGAGAACCGGTGTTTTCAGCACGGTACGGCCGTTGGCCCTATGCCAATATTATGTGAAATAAATGTTTTCAGTAACAGTTTTATTGTCGCCTAGCAGCATACCCGTTCTTCGTACGGAGTATATAATATAAAGAAACTTATAATTCGCAATCATGCGCAAATTCTGTTAAAATATTAAATATATTGCTCCTAAAGAGAAGTTTGGGAATATCTGTTCTCACTATGCAAAATTATCTTCACGGGCAGATCTAAAGAATAAAACATCTTGGCCCCTTTTTTAAGCAAATTTACAAAAAATAGGAATTGAATCAATATATACAACCCCGTACTACTTATATTGTCGCAGATTAGAAAATATGCTAGTGTGTTAGTAGAAGATTACCCGTATTACAATATGAGTCTCAAAAATCCTTGCCAAAATAAAAGAGATGACGTAATAAATTGAAAATATCAATAATCCCCATACTCTTTATACCAGAAGGTCGTAATTCATTAAAATATATGCCAATATATATCAAAACCTATGCCAATATACCTGTACTACTTATATTCTCGTAGATTAGAAACTATACCCGTTGTTGTTGAAACCCAGACCGTCCGACCTACCAGAAAGGTGTAAGGTAACTGTTTGGACGGTCAGGAAGTGCCACCCAATTTAGACCGGAACCCAGTGGGGGAGGCATCCACAGGGACCGTACCCTCCTTCCCCTACCACCAACCGCTCGGAAGGACTTTCGGACCCACATGTTTAACGTGATCGTACTCCGCATGAACACGGCGGCAGTTTTGGCAGTGGCTGGAATCGAACCCGGGCCTACCGAGTGCAACTCCAGAGCGCTAACCAATGGGCTACCGCGCCCCTAGAAACTATACCCGTGTATTTGTAGAAGATTACTTGTCCACCGTACAATATATGAGTTTAAACAATTTTTGTCATAATAAACCAATGGCATAATAACTTGAAAATAACAATAATCCCCGAAAATATCAATAATAATAACGTTTAAATCTGAAGACCGTAATTGATATTATCCAGTCAAAAATGCTATAAGAAAAATCAAATCGTTCTTTTCTAAAATATATTTTTATATCCATTTATTACCTTCCTTATATACATAATGTATAAGGAAAGTATTGTGACGGGGTCGAAAATTCGAATTCGAGTTTTCGACCGGAGAGCACGTTTCAAGCATCCCTGATCACGCATGAAACATTTTTGAAGTGATGTCTGTGTGTGAGTGTGTGTGTGCGAAAGTATGTGTGTGTGAAAGTATGTGTGTGTGTGTGTGTGTGTGTGTGTGTGTGTGTCAGTGAGTCTGTGGAGACGATAACTGACGAACCAAAGGACCGATTCGAAAGAAATTTGGTACAAAAATTACAATCCGTAAACACTGGAAGCCGATTGTTTTTATACGCAAACGAATGTTCAGAACCCCCTAAACTTTCGAGTGAAATTTTGAAAAAATCGTCAAAAAATCAAAACCGCTAATAAAGTTACACAAATAGACATTTCTTATGTAATTTTTCATTAAAAAACGATTGACATAAATTTTAGAACGCTAACATGAACCGTTCTTGAGATATTGCACATTTTTCGAAAAAATTATCAAAAGTCATATAAAATTAAAAAAAAATATTTCCTGTTGCGAAACATGTTCACTTTTCATATGTAATACCATGCGATACATTTGGTGACATTATTTTCGTGAATCTAGCTCGTTCCATTCATGAAAAAAGATACTTTGAGTAATACTTTTGTATTTGAACGCCAATAGTCATTTATCTGCTGTAAGAATAACTTAATTCTTCGTCCATAACGCTCAGCGAGATTTTGGCGACGAATTTGGTGGAATGTCGCCAACTTGGCGACTTTTCTATATATGTTGCCAAATTCACGGAAATATAGCCAAATGGATAAGAATGACGCTAAATCAATGAAAATGATGATTAATTGAAGAAAATTTAATATCTTTGAAAGAATATAAGTATCTACTATAAGAAAAATCTATTTTTTTTACTGTAAAAGTATTATATTCATTGTATTATATAAGGAAAGTCATGTGTTGCCCACATCAGATTTTTTATTATTCAAATCGAAAAAATAATAATTAAAATTAACAGACAGATTAAATTTAATTCCGTTTCTGAGCAACATGATATATGATAGAATCTTCCTCATAAACTGCGAAATTAAATAACTATTTTGATTTCTTTATACTTTTTATTGTTCAGTAAAAGCTCGTGAAAAATAAACCATGGAGATAGATTTCCCATTTAAATCATGTTTCAAATAATTCATGTTTTCAGAAAGTGACTAATTAGCGCAAAAAATCTCCCATCAAACCCAGAGATAAACTTTTAATTCACTTTCAAACGATTTTCAAGCTTTTCGTTTGCATAAACCACGGAGTTAGAGAGTAGAACTCGAAAAAGTTTCGTTTTTAACACTTTACAACAAAGTTGTAAAGTGTTTATGACTTTGTTCACTCTGTCTGTCTGTCTATCTGTCTGTCCGTTAGCACGATAACTGCCGTAAAAATGACTTAATCAAAATGAAATTTTAATATGTTGTTCAGACGGTCTGTAGGACCTTTGGGAATATAAATGAATAATATCACCCAATTAGTTTTGGATTGAACCCGGATTGAAAAAATTAAATACATTGTACCCTATGGGACCTAATTTTTCAAACATTTTTTAAGCGGATTTAAAATTCACAAATTGCTGCGAAAATTTTAGGTCATATTCAAATTGTTCCATAAAATATGTATAAACAAATTCAGCGAAATATATCCTGTAGTTTTTTAAATAAAAATTAAAATATTAATTACATCTCTTATATGAAGCGATCACGTGACCATGATATGAAAAGATCACGTGACCTTATTCAAAATGAAATATGGCATCCATCTTGTCTCAAAATCGTGATTTTTAAAGTTCTTTTTAATTCATATTGAGTGTTGTATCCGTCCTAAAACCACTTTATTTTTGCTTAAATTCTGTGCATCTACATACTGAAACAAAGCAATTACAGTATATTTGAGTTTAAATTATCATCCAAATTTGATTATTTCTACAACTAATCCCATTTTTCACTAATGTAAAATGTAAACAACAAAATATATAGAATGAGTTGTATAAGAATTTGCTGTATTTCTTTAACGAAAATAATTATTTAGCTCATGGAGTCTGCATATCTGATATGAATGAAATATTCATTAATATTATAGAGAGAAGGACGATTTCTTTCGATGAAGTTTTAAGCATAGAGTTTAATTACTTGTAGCTGCATGGTCTTAATTTTTAAATTAAATAAATTATTATAGAATTGTGATGAATGAAATGCATAAGAAATTGTTTATGAATGAAATGCTGCTTTTATAAAGAGAGCCAGGCGTGTCATTTTTTCTATGACGTCATTTGAATGAATTTTAATTGTTTTCGATGAAGTTTTCAAATATAATAAATTATCGTAGTATTATGATAATTTTTAAAATATTACGAAGGAATGTATCGCATTTTAGAGATGTTTAAACCAGGCAATTTATGTTTCAATGCCGTCATTTGAATGAAATTCATTTTTTTCGATGAAGGTTTAAGTTTTCAAATATAATAAATTAATGTAGTAATGTGATAAGTTTTAAAATATTACCGAGGAATGTATTGCATTTTAGAGATGTTTAAATAAAATTGCATTGAAGTTGGAAAGTGTTTCATAATCAAAGATTTAAGCATGATTGATCTTTCTTGTTCATTAATATCTCGACAACCCCTGGTCTTAGATACTCGAAATTTGGGCTATATTTATGGGAGGCTATTTCAAGGCTACCCACAAAATTTCATCAAATTCGGTTCAGCTGTTCTCCCGTGATGACGGCACAGACAGACAGACAGACAGATTTTCAATTTTATGTATATAGATTTCTAGCCATTAGACAATGTTATATAGACTTGTAATTGGAGTACTTAAGGACATTCCTGGGAACCCTGTATATATTAACATTATTTATAAAATATTTAAATATATAGCATAATCTAGTTTATTGTATATAAGTTCATACAGTACCACCGAAATGCATCTCGTATTTAGAGTAATTTAGAATCTACTTATCGATTTAACATAAAATCAATGACGCTCTCAATGCGAGGGTAACGACCATGATCTGAATTAAGCGATGAATTTTTCAGGTGCTTTTTTGTACGTGTGTAAAGCAAGCCAATCAATCAAATTTATGGAGTATGAACACGACATGAGGTAGATATAAGAGTCAGGAGTTACTACAGAATAAAATGTGACAAAATATTTGAACAGTGTTTTTTAAAATATACTGAAATACTTACATTTAAAATGATTTTGAACTTATTAGTTTCTTAAATACTACTGTATTTCACGCAGAAATTAAAAAGTTCAAAATTAAGAGCTGTAACCGATAAACTAAAGTTAAAAGTATATTATATTTAGTGCATCATAAATGGATTTCGGCAAAAATCTGGTATAATTGACGGATTATTATTATTATTATTAATATTATTTAATTTTCTTTTAATGGAAACCGCTTAAGGAAAACAATTCGTCCAATCCATTTTTAGTTTGTTGAAAAATTCTTTGAGCTTCCTTTACTGCGAAGGAAAAGTCAGTTGATTTTCAAGAAACACTAAGCCGTCTAAACCAAGAAACATATTTAAGAAAGATTATCCATCATTTCAAACTCAGAAATTCTAACTATATAGAACATTCCAAGAGCTGTAAAGCCTAGACTGAATGGTTTACTCGGGTCTTCAGATCTCCATAGGAGAAAGGTTGAAATAGTTCGTAAGCACGAGTAGAGAGACCCTTGTATGCTTAAGGGTAGTCTAAAAACATGTGTCAAAAAATGAAATTTTACTACATTTCTTCAATTTTTTATTTTAGAAACAAAATTATTTTATTAAAATTTCTATAAACTAGAAGGCCATGCTCAACGACTCTTTATTTTTATTTTTCTCGCTCGAAGAGATGGAGAAAAATATGGTGATAGTGGTCGTGCTAAGTGATTAGGCCAGGTTTGGGTGGTACAATGCGTATACTGTCTAGATGTGAAAATATCCGAAAACTGCATATAGTTTATGAAAAACCATGCTGTAAAGGACTTGTCTGGATCGTTCTGAACGCTTGTTGATCATCTGTACCAGTTCATTTACTTTGACATTTCCCGCCTGTCAACACTGCTGATGTGTCTGTGTCCATTATATATCGAATATATATATCGAATATACTATCAAATTCTTCAGTTAGGTAAAAATAGTTTCAGGTGTTCTCATGTCTTAATATATCAACCTAATATAGACCTAATATATCAGCATGCTATGAAATTGTCAATTTTCTATCGCGTGTGCATAATTTCATAAATCTTAAAATTGAGGATGAAAATACTACAAGAGCTATAAATGCTTATTCAGGAGGTAAAATGTACGTTTTATTTCATTTATTTATTTATTTTTAATAAAAGACAATTTAGTTTCCTGTTTCAGGCTGCCAAATATGTAGATCCGACCTTGCCTAGAAGACAGTTGAGTGCAAATTCTTACAGTGTATTATTAAACATTCATTTAGTTTATTTGTTTACATTGCGTATTTTATTTCTAATTCTATATTAATACTTTCTATATTAAGAATATATTCATAAATTTAAAAGTTACATATGGAAACCAACAGTTTTAGTCCATATATTTTTTTATTTTGACTTTTTTAAAAAGGTAATTTTTATCGTGTATAGAATAATTCAGTAGAGAAAAAGAAAAAGAAAGTCACACTTTCCGTGCAGAAAGAAAAATAAAGTATGCCCGAGGCTAACATTAACCTTTCTTCAGATATCTACTTTTCCTTTTAAACAAGATCTTGTTTTCTAAATTGTTCAAAAATGTATGTTGCATAATAAGTCTAGATTACAAATGAAGAAAATCGGACCACGTGTTTCAGTCACGAATGTAAATAATAAGGTTTTCTAATTGGAAAATAATATTTTTATCTTACTGCCGATATGCTACACACGCAAAGATATATAGATGTAGTTTCTTCAATTAAAATGTGCTGAATAAACTATAATGGTCAAATTAACCATTTGGAAATGGTAAAGAACTAGGTTGTTACGGAAAGCATTGTTAATCATTATACGTGTTTGCTGTTGTTATAATATACACAATTCATGAAAGACTTGCATATGTACTGGTTTTCTTTATGTAATATATTTTAAAGTATTCATTATAGGGTTTGGCAATTAAATATAGAGTAAGAATTAAAAAGGTTAGGTTTAATTCTTTCGCTTTTTGTGTGAATTAAAAAACCTTCAGTTATTTGTTAATTGAAAAAGAATATTGACGTCATTTCCAATATACAAAGAAAGTTAATCGTTTCAGTAGCCCAATGGATAGAGTGCTTTTGTCTAGCCCGATATCGTTTGTTTGTTTGTTCGACCCATAACGCTCGGCCTACCAGATGTTGTAAAGTATATATTTGGATGTCCGGGACAGTGTCACCCAATGTAGACAGGGTGGGGGCGGCATCCACAGGGACCGTACCCTCCTTCCTCTACCGTCAATTTCTAGGAAGGACTTATCCACATATTTAACGGGCCCGTACTCCACGTGAACACAGGAACAGTTTGGAAACACCCGGAAATCAAACTCGGGTCGTCCGAGTGCAATCCTCGTGCCTTAACCACTGGGCTGTCCCACGCCTAGTCCCATTTCATTACATAGCCCCTCTATAGGACGCTTATCATCATATTTACGAAATCATTGTTCTTGTTCGCCTCAGACCGTCCGACCTACTAGAAGGGGTAAGGTATCTGTTTGGACACTCGGAACAGTGCCACTCAATTTAAGACGGAACCCAGTGGGGGGGGGGGGGGGGCAGCACCCACATGGACCGTACCCTCCTTTCCTATCACCACCCTGTCGGAAGGACTCATATATTTAACGTTTCCGTACTCCTCGTGAATACGGGGACTGTTTGAGAAAAGCCAGGAATCGAACTCGGGTCGTCTAACTGCAATCCCCGTGCCTTAACCACTGGGTTGTCTCACCCCTAACCCGAGATCGTTGGTGTAATTCTCTGTGAGTTCTTGTAAGTGACATGAGTTCTTAACAGATCTCTTTAACATTACAATTTTCATAAACACAAAACCTGCCTATAAGAGGCGCTCCCCAAATTCGGAAGGCACTCCCATTTTGAGATGGATAGTGGTATCTGCACTGGGAGTATCTTTCCAATGATTTTCCGTCGTATCAATAAGAAAATGTGTATTTGTGTTGAAACACGAATGTCTTTCCTTACAATATGAATGCAATTTTCTTGAACGTTACTAATTATAAAACTTGTGTTTTTTTTTTCTTATAAAAATTACAGCGTAAATATGTGAATAAAATAATTGCATTATCTAACAAATATTTATTAGGCTTTTACAATTATTTAAAATGATAGTAGATGAGTAACTGAAATTTTAAACTCGCACAACACGTAACTTGAAAATAGACTTGGTCTCATACATGCGTTTAAACGTTAGAGGTGGAAAAACACGGAGAAATACTTTCAAAAAACAAGCAACAATTTCTGTAACAATAAATCTCTTCAAATGGCGCAAAAAATCTCTTCTTCTATTGTTAGCTTTACAAATGATGTCAGTTACATTAGTTTTGATATGCATTTCTTGTTTTAGACGTTCTATTTCCATACTCATAAGAAATAAAACTAGAAATCAGAATTTATTAGCAACTAGAAAGTGTACTCGACGTTGCCCAGGAAGTAAAATGAGCGTTCGCGGCGTAGGAGTGTGTGCATCCACGCAAAAGTTTTTATTTTATTTTTGTTATAAGTTAGCGTATTGTTAAAACATTTTTTGATTTTCGGGAATTCACTGTGTGTTTCAGTGTAGATTTTACCAAGATTTCAATCTTAAATATCAGGTAACGCCGGAACATTCTAGTAAGGGAATCCGACGTTGACAGCGATTAAGGTGCAAACCTTTGATTACAATCGCACCTAAAATTACAGAAAATAAAAGCCACAGAACGTGTAAAGAACTTTGCTGTTCCAACCGGGAATCGAATCCTGGATCTCTGAACTGGCTAGTCGACGCGCTACCGTTGAGCTACTGAGACGGAATTGCAAGCTCTTATCATCGAAGTGAACTCTGCATTCTCCACCCTCTAATGTCAGATTAGCGGGTAACTAACAGTCTGACTGATTACTTACTTCTATTTTTTTTCATCTCGGGTTAGCTTCCTGCTACTACTATTTTTACTCAGGTAAGTATCGTGAGTGGTCGTTATCCTCTCAATTTCATTTCGACGCTCAATCTTCCAGCGTCCACTGAATTCGTACTAGTCGTACTAAGGTCACTTATAGACTTCCGACATCTCTGCACTAACCTACAGGGTTCATTTATTCGAGCGCCATTGTAAAGAACTTTGCTGCCCCAACCGGGAATCGAGCCCTGAATCTCCGAACTGGTCAGCCGACGCTCAACCGTTGAGCTACTGGAACGAAATTGCAAGCTATAATCATCGAAGTGGACTCTGGATTCTCCACCCTTTAATGTCAGATTAGCGGGCAACTAACAGTCTGACTGACTACTTCTATTTTTTTTATCTCAGGTTAGCTTCTTGCTACTACTATTTTTACTCAGGTTAGTATCGTGAGTGGTCGTTATCCTCTCAATTTGATTTCGACGCTTAATCTTCCAGCGTCCCGTTGAGCTACAGGGACGAAATTGCAAGCTATTTTCATCGAAGTGGACTCTGCATTCTCCACCCTTTAATGTCAGATTAGCGGGCAACTAACAGTCTGACTGACTACTTGCTTCTATTTTTGTTTATCTCAGGTTAGCTTCCTGCTACTACTATTTTTACTCAGGTTAGTATCGTGAGTGGTCGTTATCCTCTCAATTTGATTTCGACGCTTAATCTTCCAGCGTCCCGTTGAGCTACAGGGACGAAATTGCAAGCTATTTTCATCGAAGTGGACTCTGCATTCTCCACCCTTTAATGTCAGATTAGCGGGCAACTAACAGTCTGACTGACTACTTGCTTCTATTTTTGTTTATCTCAGGTTAGCTTCCTGCTACTACTATTTTTACTCAGGTTAGTATCGTGAGTGGTCGTTATCCTCTCAATTTGATTTCGACGCTTAATCTTCCAGCGTCCCGTTGAGCTACAGGGACGAAATTGCAAGCTATTTTCATCGAAGTGGACTCTGCATTCACCACCCTTTAATGTCAGATTAGCGGGCAACTAACAGTCTGACTGACTACTTGCTTCTATTTTTGTTTATCTCAGGTTAGCTTCCTGCTACTACTATTTTTACTCAGGTTAGTATCGTGAGTGGTCGTTATCCTCTCAATTTGATTTCGACGCCCAATCTTCCAGCGTCCACTGAATTCGTACTAGTCGTACTAAGATCACTTATAGACCTCCGACATCTCTGCACTAACCTACAGGGTTCATTTATTCGAGCGCCATTGTAAAGAACTTTGCTGCCCCAACCGGGAATCGAACCCTGGATCTCCGAACTGGCCAGCCGACACTCTGCCGCTGAGCTACTGGGACGAAATTGCAAGCTCTTATAGTCGAAGTGGACTCTGCAAACACTTTAACAATGCGCCCGCTTATAACAACAACCACCACAACAACAACCGTAAACAAATACCATTGCGCTGATGGATGGTGTTAACATGGAAACACTGAGTGAATATTTCGAGGACACCCAATATATACGATAACTTACGTCTTTAACATACGAAAAGTATATGTTACTTAAAAATTCAAGAAAAATCGTCAATTAATTGTATGGATTTCGTTCAAAGTTTATTTGAAAGAAAATGTTTCGATTTTTCTGATGGTGTCATGATGGAAACGCTGAGATAATATTAGTGGGTAAGAAAGGGGCATTCCACCTGCGAAGGAGGTATGTGAGGAATGAGGTATGAGGTATGAGGTATGGCCGCCATCTTGAATTCCGTGATCCTGGACGGGGTGTAAAAGGGGGGAAAATGAAAAAAAGTGGGAGTGAGAATTTTTGATAAACTTTTTTCGGGTGGCAACGATTTCGTAGTCGTGTACGAGGGGTTTAGGGGGAAATAATTTTTTTTAAATGAGAATTTTTCTAAGTAGGGGAGAAACTTTTCAAGGTGGCAACACCTGCGAAGGAGGTATGGAGCCATCAGCACCTCCTAGCGGCGAAAAGCGGAATGAAAATTGGAACTTAGAAATATTTTTTGTTTGGGCTGCCATAGCAACACCTGTGGGGGATAAACTTTTTTCGGCGTGGCAACAGCTGCGAAGGAGGTATGGAACCATCAGCGCCCCCTAGCGACGAAAAGCGGAACTATTGAGGATGGAACTTCGGTTTTTTTGTTTGGGTTGCCATAGCAACACCTGTGGGGTAGAAACTTTTTTCGGGGTGGCAACACCACGGAAGGCGGAGCAGTTCCACCAGCGCCCCCTAGCGACGAAAAGTGAAATTAAAACTTGGTAATTTTCTGTCTTAATGGGATTTTTTTTTCTTTTCTTAATGAGTTAAATAAAGTGATTAAGTAATGAATATCCCTCCGCCAAGAACATGCTAAGTGTATGCCAGGAGCGTGCCAAAGACATGCTAGAGGTAGGCCAAAGGCGTGTCAAGGTACACGGTCCTTGGAATATCCCTCCACCATCTAAAAAAGAGTGCTTACCCTATATCAC
Source organism: Amaurobius ferox (assembly GCA_951213105.1). Taxonomy (NCBI): domain Eukaryota; kingdom Metazoa; phylum Arthropoda; class Arachnida; order Araneae; family Amaurobiidae; genus Amaurobius; species Amaurobius ferox. Next base: position 105,968,470 of record OX578142.1, on the reverse strand, counting down.
GGTTACGAAGTGAACTGCGAGAATCTTGTATGGTGAAGAGAAATAAAATAGATTTTTAAACGTGTGTCATTTTTAGCGTTTTATCGCAAAAAGTTTGAAAAACATTAAAAAACAACAAAAATGTGCGTTTTTTTTAACAAGTTGTAGTTTTGAGATTGTTTGATTTCTCTATGGGAAATAACATGGGTTTTCACACTTCTGTGAATTTTTTGTAAAAAAAATGTGCATTTTTGCAAAAGTGTTACCAAAAAGGCGTTTTTTGAAAAATGTGACATTTTGCGATTTTTTTCAAAAACATACTTTTTACTTGTAAGAACTAACAAAAACGTGTTTTTAAAGTAGTAGAATTTCGGGAATCTCGGGAATTGGGTCTATTGGAGGGGGTGTGTTTCCTCAATCATTTCGGCCTTCGATTTTAAAAATTTTAATATTTTCAAAAATAAATATTTTAAATTATAGCAGATACCTACTTATGTCCAAAACACCTAAATGTTATGAATCTTGCATTCATTTGAGTCTTGGAATTGAAAGGGGTCGGTCAGGATGAAGCGAGTTAGATTTTGTGAGGAGGTATGCATTATAGAGATACCCAAAGATGAAGATCGCAAGGGATTCTGGTAAATTGATGGCCAGCGTTTCAGAGAGCGTATTTCAAGATTTGGAGTTATTTTTAAATCTGTATATAAGAGGGGCAAGACGAGAGACTAGTTTATTCAAAGCAATGTCTTCGAGAGAGGAGGTTATCGTGACGTGCGTCTATCTGATTACTGTTTTAATAGTATATATTACAATTAAAAATATACCAAGGGACTTTATTCTGCATTTAAACGAATCTGTGAATATTTCCATGTTGGAAGGATGGATGGAACCTACCAAGACCCCAAGCACCCCGCAAGTTTCGGTGGAGTGGATAGCATATACCGTGCTCTTCAAGGAAAAGTACCCAAGGAGGAAATTCATAATTGGTTACAAGGTGTGGATGCCTATACATTACACAAGCCAGTTCAGAGGAAATTTAAAACCAACCGTGCTATAGTGTACTCTATAGATCAGCAATGGCAAGCCGATTTAACTGATATGTCAACACTCAGTCTGATAATAAGAATTTAAAATGGGGGTGCATAAGCGCAAAAATTTTCTTTTTCAGGTATTATTAAGAAACGGAAATGCAAAACGCATTCTTTCCTTTAAAAGAGCCTCTCCCAGCTGATAATACAACGATATTTCGTGGGGGGGGGGTATCTTTTCAACCCCAGAACGACATTCTAACTATCTCTCCCTCACTGCCCTGCACAAGGGGGGGGGGACGTATCTCTCATCATGATTTAATGCACTATGCGGTTTTGAATGGAAGCTCCTCAATACTACGCTCTTTCTCGCACTTTTTTACCATAGGCATCGAACAGGGGTTTTATAAAGCAAAACCGTGTCTCTGGTTTCATCTTAAAACATTGCACTCTCTTTTTAAAACATGTTAAGATTTAAAGATACTCCTATGGGAGTAGTACACTTATAAAATAACACACATATTAAAATATACCAGTGTAAAAACACACGTATTAAAACGTGTTGGTTTAAAGAAATAACACACTCCTATAAAGAAATGAGTATCTGCTATTATTTAAACTCCAAGACTGGAATGGTTAGGTATACACATCCCCTCCGATACACCCGATCACGAGATTCTACTACTTTAAAAATAAGCCTTTTTGGTCACATTTTTGTAAAAACACATATTTTTGTTGTTTTTTTACGTTTTTGCAACATTTTGTGCGAAATGTTAATTTTTCCCATAACCACATTTTTAGTAGCATTTTTGTAAAAACACACATTTTTTTGTAAAAAAATTACAAAAGTGCGAAAACCCATGTTAATTCCCATAGAGAAATTAGCATTTTGAAAAAAATCGCAAAATGTTAATTTTGCCCATAACCACATTTTTTTGTTATTTTTACGCTTTTGGAACATTTTGTACAAAATGTTAATTTTTCTCATAATCAGATCTAAAAAAAAAAAAAATACAAAAGTGTGAAATTCAAGTAAGTTCAGATATATTATTTCCCAAACAGAAATACAAGACATTCTTAAAACCTATGTTATTTCCCATGGAGAAATACAAGAATAACTCACATATCTCATCATATGGGATTCTCACAGTTCACTTCGTAACCGCGATATAGGGCAAGCACCCTTCCTTAGAAGGCGGAGCGATATTGTAAGAACGATGTACCTTGACACGTCTTGCTACACCCCTTGGCATGTCCTTGGCATGCTCTTGGCATGTCCTTGACATGCTCTTGACCTACTTTATTATTTTATTTAATTAACATCCTTTAACTCATTTAGGAAAAGAAAAAAAAATCCCGATTATCAGAAAAAATTACCCGGTTTTAATTTTAATTCCACTTTTCGCCGATAGGGGGCGCTGATGGTTCCATTCCGCTTTCCGTGGTGTTGCCAGCCCGAAAATGTTTCTTCCTTAATTAGAAAAAATTCCCAATATCGCTCTCCATAGTTCCACTTTTCGCCGCTAGGGGGCGCTGATAGTTCCATACCTCCTTTGCAACTGTTGCCACCCCGAAAAAGTTTCTACCCCACAGGTGTTGCTATGGCAACCCTAACAAAAAATATTTCTAAGTTCCAATTTTAATTCCGCTTTTAGCCGCTAGGAGGCGCTGATGGCTCCACACCTCCTTCGCAGGTGTTGCCACCTCTAAAAAAGTTTCTCCCCTACTTAGAAAAAATCTCATTTAAAAAATTTATTTCCCCTAAACCCCTTGTACAAGAATACGAAATCGTTGCCACCCGAAAAAAAGTTTCTCAAAAATTCTCACCCCAAACTTTTTTCATTTTCCCCCCTTTTACACCTCCGTCCAGGATCACGGAATTCAAGATGGAGGCTATACCTCATACCTCACATACCTCCTTCGCAGGTGAACGCCCCTTTCTTACCTACTAATATTTTTGGTTGCGGAGGAACTGATTTTAATGCTAAAATATAATAAAATGACTAAAAAACTAATTCAAATTAAAAAATCGCCGACCTGCACCTTTCCGGATCTTGAAGTATATGTTCACCAAATTTCATGGCCGTACGTTGCTTAGATATACATGTTTCCTACCTTTCTAAGGTCTTTTTCTACTAATTAGGCAATCCTCTGTAATTTCGTTATTGACTCTTGCATCAACTGTTACACTTTTTCCATTGTCATGTTTTATTTCCACTTTTATCACCTTTTAGATTATTGTGATTAACTTGCACATATAGATCTATACCATATATTTGGCGCGGCCTATCCTTTTTGGATCTTATGCCATAAAACCCCTATCAACCAACCAACATCTTCTATCTAGCTTTTTGGTGACTTAGTTATCCTTACTTTTTGAATTATCACCTAGGGGCGCTGCAATCCTTTTTATTCGATCGGGCATGGTTGTTTTACTACAGGAGACCTAACGTGTACACTCATATACCTTTCCTTACAGAGTTTATTGGGTTCTTATGGACTTTCCTAAAAACCATGTATACGTATCAGCATATTTCTTTAAACAATGGATTTCTATATTATATGTTTTATAAACTTTTGCAGTGTGTTGGTGTTGAAACTGTACTGAGAGAGATGCCACCGTCTGCTCCATCGTTCAGACCTCTGCAGTGGGTCAGATCTGTGCTTGCCATAGTCATGGAACATGTGTTGAATGGTACGTAAAATTAAATTCTGGTAAAGTTAATAACAGTATCCCCAATTATTTTTATGTTCATACGTTTGAAGTTTGATATTATCTGTATGTATATAGTTTATAACACTTTCCAACATAATTGAAAGTGTTTATGACTTTAGTCATTCTGTCTGTCTGTCGTTACCACTGTTGGACTTGATTGTTGCCAAGCCCGAACCAGGGACCCGGTGCTTACAAGACCGACATTATAAGGTTAGAGCAAAAGCTAGCTTCAACTCCGAACTTATAATTCGGGTATCCTAGCATCTTCGATCGATATGTTTGGCAGAGTCGGCTGCTGCCACCCACTCCACCCCTGATGAGAAGCCCCGGTCGAATTTCGGCGAGGAGGAGGGGGCCACCCAGAAATCCCCGCGCGTCCCCATCCGAAACTCAGTCGAGGGGCTGAATGGCCGGGAGGCGTGTTTTACCTCGGGCGTGACGTCAGTCGTGGTCAACCAGGCAGGGAGTGGTAGCGCCTCTGGTTCCGTGTGGTGATGCCATCTCGTGTTGAGAGGTGAGATCTTTGGAGAGAGAAGGTTCGTGCTCGTACGTCCGTGGTCATCATTGTAGGAGTTGATCCGGAGCCAGGCTCAAACCAGGGACCCGGTGCTTACAAGACCGACATTATAAGGTTAGAGCAAAAGCTAGTTTCAACTCCGAACTTATAATTCGGGTATCCTAGCATCTTCAATCGATGTCTTTGGCAGGAGCAGAGTCGGCTGCTGCCATACCACGATAGCTTCCCATGATAAATTGAAAATGACTTTATCGTAATGGCATTTTAGTATATTGTTCAGACGGTCAGTGGGATTTTGGTACTGAAATGCATTGAACCTTATGGACCTAATTTTTAAATATTTTTTAAGGAGTTAAAATTCACAAATTGCTTTAAAAATTTAAAGGAATATTCAAATTACCACGTAAAATGTGTAAAAAAAATTCAGCAAAATATGTTGGGTAATTTTTTAAATAAAAATTAAAATAATAATTACACCCATATTATATGAAGACATCACCTGACTCATTGCAAAATAAAATATTCACCTAATTTTTTTCTGTCTGATTTCTTTAAAGACGTATTAATATTTCTATTTACAAGTATAAATATTATGAAAATTATAGGCGGTCAAGGAAGGGCCATATCAGGCTCTTTCAGGGGTTGGAGTGTCAGGATATGAAGTTTCGCCACTGAATCTAGATAAGATAATGATTCTTAAACTCGAAGTATGCCTATAAGAATTTTCTATTACTTGTTAGTATTATATCACGAAAAAACAAGACCAAAGCCATTTGAATTACAAAGCCTGTACTTTATTGTGCTCTGATGCGTAATAAGGGAAATTAGCAGTCGTATAAAAATATTTATTTGTAATAATTTCTTACATCATTATTGCTAATACAATATTTAGCAGGTAATATTTTTAATTCTTTAGGACAGTGCTTGGACGATGGTACTCATTTAGAGGATCCATTGGATGATCTTTTCAATCGCTACGCTGACACATGCTCACCCTACATGACTGCCAATGGTAACTATTAAAATATCTTAAAGTACCATTGTTTTTTCCCAGGTATGCTTGAGCAATTGTATGTCGTAAGTCAAAAGTATTGTCCCAAGTATGCAGAACAAGGAAAGTTATTTTTTTTTTATGTGGATGCTATTTAGTTCTTAAAGTGTGTGTATTTAAGGCCTTATTTGATGGTGTAGGAGTCAGCAGGTACCTCAGCGCTGAATAGATCTGGGTTTGAATCCCAAATTAGACTGATTGTGATATTGAAGTGAAGTAAAATTTAATGTGACAGCAGTTTAGTATGGTAGTTATCTGAGTAATATTGTGATTAAAATTATGATTCAAACTGTTTCGTTATTATTAAACTATTACTCCTCCTATTCAGATAAAAATGAGACAACACATTTTTAGACTGTGTAGCAAATGTAACAAATGTAAAAAAGAAAGACGATCTTCTCAGTACCTCAATGGATATTGTTATGTATGGCCAACCGAAGATCGGTGGTTTACTTCATTGCTGGGACAGCAATTCTTTATGTTACACTGGTAATTGGTAAATTTATTTAGTATATTGCTACCGAGGTAACTTATAATGTATAGATACAAAGTACTGATATGTATCTTATAATGTATCAATAAAGCGTATTGATATGGATCTTATGATGTATCGATATGTATTTTTATGATATACCTACATAGCGTACCGATATTTATCTTGTGATGTAACAATATACAGCGTATCGATATATATTTTTGTGATGCATCGATATTGTACCATATCGTAAAGGCGGCAATCAATGTATTTATCTCATTTTTTTTCTCTTGCTCGTTAATTTCCGAATTTTAGTCTTTAAATTTTAAATACAATAAATGTAAATAAAAGAAACTAGAATCATTTATAAGTTTTAATAAGTCTTAATTGATGTTATGGAAATGCTAAAAGTTCTACTTCCTAGATTTCACGACAAACACCACCAAATATAAAAAATAATTAAAAATATATTTTACATTATTTCTGTAGACCTTGTATATATATATATATATATATATATATATATATATATATATATATACCAAAACGAATACCTAAAAACTAAAAAGCAATAGAAGAATGCGAAAGACGAAAAGTATCACAAGTGGCCGGGGGGAGTTGTGACCCCCACTCTCCGGTTGAGCAAATGCTTTATGCCATGGCGACACTATATAAACAGTTTAAATATGGCGACACATATTTAAACTGTTAAAACTTTGTATAAATAGCGTTGTCTCACGTGAATTGGGTTCGGATATTGGTGAATTTGACTTCTGGATGGAGTTTTGTACATCGGACATTTTTGGTAAGATTAGTTTTTGAATTTAGTAGAGACGGGTTATAGGGTAGTTTCTTTTGTTAAAGCATAGAGAAATTGAATTAGTTTTTCGTGTATCTTTCAATTTGAATATTTGTATTTTTGCTGTGGGTTTTTGCTGTTCGGTATTAATGGTATTAAAGCCATTCCATGTATAAGTATCGGCTTCCGGGAGTGTCGCCATGGCATAAAGCATTTGCTCAACCGGAGAGTGGGGGTCACAACTCCCCCCGGCCACTTGTGATACTTTTCGTCTTTCGCATTCTTCTATTGCTTTTTAGTTTTTAGGTATTCCTTTTGGTAAATATATTGGTAAATGTGTACAAGGGCAGCTTAGCGCCATGTTTGCATATTATACGTAAGAGAAATAGTTTTTCAAGCGGCTATTACAGTTAGCTTTACATTTGTAAATTATATATATATATATATATATATATATATATATATACTCCTTTGCAAAAAAACGAAGCACCCCTAAAAATCATCCGATCATCTCGAAATTTCGCATGCAAATTCCTTTATACCAAGTATGCAAATGACTAAATTTGCAATGCCAATGAGTATTAATTTCGGTCACACTGCGTTTTTACTGCGCAACTAGCATCCTATAAAACAGGTTAAAAATGTGGACTGTTTATCTTTGCTCGTTATCGAAGCTGCAGTTCCGTGGAGACACAACCAATAATGCCGTTACGATGTTGCCGAAGACCTTATAAGCAATTAGACGAGTTCGAACGTGGTCGTATAGTCGGGATGCGTGAAGCTGGTTGGTCATACCGAACAATAGGCCGCCACCTGCACCGAACGGACACTGCTGTGCAAAGGTGCTGGCAGCAATATTTGCTGAAAGGAACTCATCGGTGGAATGAAGGCTCTGGAAGGCTAAGGTGCACGAATGCGAGGCAAGATCGGACATGCCCGAACTGGCCTAACGGCATCATTGTCCGCCATCCAACGTGCTTCACGGCGGCCTTTAAGACGTCTGCCCATATAATCCCACAACATCGGCAGAGTCGTTTGGAATGATGTCGTAGCCGAGCATCATGGCTGCAAGCAGACTGGCATCGCATAGTGTTCAGCGATTAATCACACGTCAGTCTTTCAGCAAATGATCATCGGATACGTGTGTGGAGGCGACAGGTTCAGCTGTCCCAATCAGCCTTTGTTTTAGATAGACACACAGCCATTACTCCTGGTGTGATGGTGTGGGATGCTATCTCTTACGACAGCAGGTCGCCTCTAGTCATCCTGCATACAACTTTAACAGCTAAACAATATGTTGATGAAATCTTGCGGCTGTTTGCCTTACCCTTCATGGCAAGTCATTCTGGGGCTATTTTCCAACAAGATAATGCCACGCCACATACGGCTCGCATATTTGTGGACTATATCCGTGTTGTTGATACTGTTCCTTGGCCAGTAAGGCCACTAGACCTTTTGACAATCGAGCATGTATAGGACATGCTAGGCCGCCAGATACGCCCCCCCGAAAAGTAGCAGATCTGGATCAACAGTTGGGGAACGCCTAGCAGAATGTATCGCAGGATAACATTAGGAAACCTTATCACTCCTGACCTAGACGTATACAAGCATGTATTGCCGTCATAGGGGGTGGGCGTTCACCAATTACTGATTTGAAAATTCAATGTGCAATTGCTAACCATTGATGGGGCCTGCGGCCTTGATTTTGTAATCATTTCATTACCTGTGTATGAGCTGCACGTATATTTAATTTCAATAAAAATAGTCACTTTCTTCATGGTGCTTCGTTTTTTTGCAAAAGAGTATATATATATATATATATATATATATATATATATATATATATATATATATATATATATATATATATTACTTTGAAGACTATGTAAACTCCTCCAAACATAGTGACGTATGTCAACGATTTCAGAAATAATCGAAATGATTTTGAAAACTAAAAATATATTCCCGGATTATTTTTTGCTTACCTGCTCTTTTGAATAATTTCTTTTATGTTAGCTATGTTAAAATTCTGGACAACCATTTCTCAAAATACTTCTACTGCTTTCAAATCTTCCTTTTTGACAACTTTATTTTAACATTTTTTCCTTCAAAGCAAAACAGTAAAATATTTCTTACCTAGCAATCCCCTTTCAACTACTGAGGCACAAAGAAATCACTTACTCTGATTCACCTCTGTATCTACACATTGAATCCATGCTCTCGCACGTACTTTCAATCTGAAATATGCATTAAAACCTTCGAAGAGGTATTGGGTCAACTATCATTAATTATTACTTTACCGTCAAGTAATAAAATATTCCACTGGCAGAAACGGGAACTTAACTCACACTTAATCGAGACCTGGCAAAGAATATTACGGTATGAATAGAAAAATAAATTAAATATAATGAAACACGTTGAAACAATGACGTAGTATGATTAAAAATTGGATCGTAACTATTGTTTCCGTACGCAGTCAATATCGCATATAAGTGTATCGATACAAAATATCGATGAATCATAAGGTCATGTATCGATACATCAATGCAGTTGCATCAATACTTCCATCATTACTTTACATGCCACGAAAGCTATAAATAAATCGCGAAACTTGGCCTAATACATTTCTCGTTTCAAACTTCATTGCAGCTTCCTCGTGACAACTTAAGCAGGTTCAATAAATGTTGATTCAGTTGGTAAGGGCCATTGACAGTAAATCTTGCTCTTTCAAATATATTCTTGTCGAAAAGCTTGTTGCATCTTAGTAGCAAATTATGAGATAATTTAAACATTAATCTGTTTAGTCATTTTATGTCATTCTTTGTTCCTTTTGACTATGCTCATTGAAATCTCCTAAAAACTGTCTGTAATCTTAAATTGTTTTAAATTATGTGTGGGTATACGTGTATTCGAGAAGTACATAAATAGCCGCAAAATAAAATAAAATGTTATTTTATGTAACTGGTAATTTATGCTCTTAAATTTATCTTTTAATTTTTAGGTCTCCAGAAAATGATACATGATTTAGAAAATGGAGGCACACACGAACATCATAATCACGATCACCATCATTCTGGAGAACATAATCATCTGCACGGATGTGAAAATCACGACACAGAACACGACCATTCTGACCACTATCACAGTGACCATGATCATTCAAATCATAATCACGGCAATCATGTTCATTCAAACCATGATCACAGCAATCACGATCATTCAAATCACGGACACACCAATAACGATTCTTCAAATCATGACCATACTTATCATAATTATTCTGATCCTGATCATTCTAATCATAATCATTTTAATCATGATCATAGTGGTCATGACCATTCTGATCATGATCATAGTGATCATGACCATTCTGATCAAAATTATGGTGAATATAATAATTCGAAACATGATCATCATGTTCACAAAAACATTTCACTTGATCATAACAAACATAGTCACTCTGACCATGGCCCTCTCAATATTGAAGTTAAACCCATTGTCCAAGAAAAATCCAATAATACAAATTATAGTGAACCTATTATATCTGAAAACAGAACAATTGAATTATTACATGAATCATTAGTGTCAGCAACTGAAAATTATTCTGAAGCTTTAGAAAATATTTTATCTTCACGCTTAAGTGATCTTTGGCATCCAACTACTCTTTCAAGTGAAGACTCAAATCTTGTCAATAACATTATACCTCCTCTAAATGCTCATCCAAGTACATTAACATCCCAGGTAAGAAATATTTTTAATTATCTTTTCACCATAAGTGTCTGTGTGTAGTAATAAATTACTCAAGATATTCAGCCAGCCTAAATGTAGATTCAAAACGCGCAATAAAATTCATAACTTTATTTTTAATTAAACAACTGGGGTACTTATAATTACTACTTGAGTACTTATAATTTTTCATCAGAAGTGGTTTTTATAATCTATCAAGATTTACCTAGAAGTGGTTCAAAGTAAAAATATCTGAAAACATTTTGACAGCTTATTCTGTAAGCAGATTTTAAGTTATGACGTAAAAAATGTTTAAAGTCTAATGTTGCAGTACTTTATATATTTTTAAGTAAAGCGTTAGTTATACGAGCATTTATTTTACTTCTGTAATCTGAGAATTTATCTGCATGAATTTATTGGTTCTGCTATACCTAATCTTGTTTACACTTTCCGAAGTTGCTAAGCGCGTGTTGATTAAAACTTCTACAAATAAAAAGGATACCACAACCTTCCATTTGCAGTCAATTAGGATGTTTTCAAAGTGAGAATATCTGCACTGTCCTGGTAACGAACATGCTTGATCATATTGACAGTTAGTATTCAGTGAAAAGGCCTGTATATTAAAGACGATTCATGTCCTGCCTCGTATTAAAAATATATATAAATACATTCTGATGCTTCTTTAGCGTTTTAATTTTGAAAGAATATCATTCCAAATTCGATTTCAAAAGAAAGGCTTGAGTCTCTTTATTAAACTAATTTAATTCATTCAAAATATAAAAATCTCTATATGCATTTTCATAGTGATATTTCCTTTCAAGTGCATGTCTGCAGAATCATTGGTATCTCGGTATGGATCAGATCGCATCTCTATCTCAAAAGCAGAATTTCTTCGCCTTTGTCCAGTTATTGTCCAGCAAACAGTGGGTGATGTCTGTGAAGAACCAATTAATACATCACTTCTGCCATCAAAAGTAGAAGGTAAGACTGTTTCTTGCTTCTTTCAGAAAGATTGCAAGACTAAATGTATCTTGAACGATTGGTCATACATCCATAACTCCAATTTAAAAAATGCTTTAATTAAGGTAGACTATTATTGCGTGCAAATCTCGATTATGTTATACCTTTTAGTAAAAAAGACACAATGTAACATTTTATACCGCCCTCCCCCTACAAAAAAAAATTCCAATTATAAAATATTTATTCAAACGAAAGTTCCATTGTTATACGATCAAAATTACCCGAGAAATTACAATTTTAAAGTTTCGGGGCGCGACAGCCTGGTGGTTAGCGCGCGGGGATTGCACTCGGACGACCCGAGTTCGATTCCCGTCTCTGCCGAAACTGTTGCTGTGTTAACTCGGAGTACGATCACGTTAAACATAACATATGGGTCCGTAAGTCCTTCCGAGACATTGGTGGTAGGGAAAAGAGGGTACGGTCCCTGTGGATGCCTACCCCACTGGGATCCGGTCTAAATTGGGTGGCACTTCCTGAATGTCCAAACACATATCTTACACTTTCGGGTAGGTCAGACGGTTTGGGTCGAAGGAAGAAGAAGTCTTTGAATTTTAAATGTTTCGACAGGTATTTGGGGACTGTATAAAACTTTGGTTGAAGATAGTCACGTATGTAAGTTTTCGAATGGAAATTTTATCTAATAAAATTCAATTTTTGTACGACCCCTTAAATATATGTTTAAATAGTTTCTTTTGATCGAAATAAAGTGCTTTAAGTCCTCAAAATTTTTCAAATTTTGAAAGGTCAAAAAGTTAAATTTTGTGCTTTTTTTACTAAAACGTATCACATGATCCAAACTACCGTAATCTGAAAATCTATTTTATTTGAAGCATTTTTAAATTGAAACAATGGGTCTGCTACGAATCATTCAAGATATATATAGTTCGTGCAGCTTTTTTGAAACACCCTGTAATAACTAGCGTGATTGTTTATCGCGCTTTAATATTTTACGGTGTTGGTTCTATTCAATTTTGGCGCCAGAGGACAAAGTTGCTTGTTTTTTTGATACAATAGAACAGACTTAGTATTTTTTCGTCTGAAAATAATTCTATCTAGATCTTTAATTTCGAATAATATAGTTCTAATCACGGAAATTAAAAGTATCCACTAAGTTCTAAATTCTGACACAATATTGCTACATATGACATTTTGTTCGTTATCTGAATTTAAGAACGAAATGCGACTTTGCGCACTAATATTATTTTTGGCATTTCATTACTGTTTCTCTGTTTACTTCTTTTTCATCACATTAGGTGGCACTACCATACTATAATTTGTAGTTTGCATTTTCAGTAGCACAGCGTGATTAGGTTCTTGTTTGGCCATTCAGCTGGTATGTTCAGACTGAAGGAAGAAATTCAAGTATTTCCGAAATGGTCTTATGATTTTATTATATTACTTACGCAGCAATTTACATTGTATTTTCTTTATTTATATCTGCATCTATTCTCGACTTATCTTGTCAGGCATACATTTTTCGTCATATCGATTCATTGAATTCTTTAATTACAGCATAAAATGAGTATCCTGTAAAAAAAATAGAATCATATCATTTTATACATGGATATTACTAGTTGTAAAGCCCGTTGAGATAAGAATACAATGGGCTCTAGAAATCGGATTTGCGGCGCTGAGCTTCAATCTCTTTATGTAATGAAAGAGGTAACTTTCTTTTTGACCCGGCATAGGCGATGTTTAAAACAACAGTCAAATTCACAAAAGACAGTAACGTTCTTTCTTGCTTTTCTCAGCTCCATCGTGCGACGGATTGAAGAGAGCATGAGGCTAAAAACAACAATGCAGCGGAAAGGAGTGTTAAGAGATGCCGCACGTTCCTTCTTGCCTAGCTCAGCTGCTCAAGAGGTTGAAGAATGTGGGGGAAGGCCTGAGGGGAGAGATAATCTGATTTATTACACGGGAGGTTAAACAGTTATCCACGTCGCCGCATGTCTTGCCTTTTTTAGTTGGATCATCTAGTATGCAATTATTGAAACTTGCATTGATTTATAAGCGCCAACGATCGTTATAAAAATACACTTTTACATTAAATATGAACTAACACTTCTTACTACTTTTCTAGCAACTATTTTCTTTTAAACAAATAATTTCAGAACTGCGTACAAAAAATTAAAACATTGACTGAAAATACTCAACAATCCTATTTTATAACCCCTTGTTTATTTAAACAGCTTACAAGCTAAATTGTACTGCTTGTTTCCTTGCACAAGACGAGAGAAGACAGTTTGATGGCTCCAACTGAGCCATCACGGTTGTAATATAATTTTACAAGGTCATGGATAGAATTATGACAAATCATATTAGTGTTCATGTAGTTTGAGAATATTGCAATTTCAGATTAGAAAAGGGATTAACTACTTTCCTAATAGCGGGATCTGCCGTTCTCAATGTAATTATCTTTTATTACCAAGGTTATAAAAATATGATAAGTAAATATGTTAAATACGATCATTCAAGCATACAAAAAAAAGTAATGACATTATTGTTTTGAGGTTAGAATTAAACCTTCACAAGACATTGAATTCTTTGAATGGCAAAAATCGGGATAGATCATCTATTTTTTTTACTTTTCCTACATACGTAGTATGTATAGGAAAATTATTGGGACGGGGTCAAAAATTCGAACTTTTGAAGCATCCCTGAACGCGAATCGATCATTGAGGTGATGTGTTTGGGTGTTATAATGTGATTCTGTGGATGCGATATCTCACGGACTAATGAAGCATTTCGAAAATAATTGGGTACGATTATTACAATCCGTGAATGCTAGAATCCTATTGATTTTATACGCAATCGAATGTTTGGGAGATTCTCTCAATTTTCGAAAGATTTTTTTTCGAAAAAATCATAAAAAGCAGGACCTTCATTAATGTTAAATAAATAATCATTTCTGACATAATTTGTCATTTAAAAACGAATGGCACCAGTTTTGAACGCTAGCATGAACCGTTCTGTATATAATGCACGTTTCTCAAATAAATTTATATAAAAAAATACATAAATATAAATAAGTAGTATCATCAAATATGTTCACTTTTCATACGCACTATTATGCAACACATCTGATAACACCATTCTCGTGGATGTAATTCATTCTATTCTATTCACCAGAAAAGATACTTTATGTGCTAGTTTTTGTATTTTAACGCCAAAGACTTCGCCAATAGTCATTTTTTTTCATGGGATATTTATTAACAGTTAATTGCATTTTGATGGTGATCTTGCATGCGAGTATGGAAGTCACTCTCCTTGGACTCACAAGTTACCGAAAAGCGCTCAATTTCCATTTATGTGGTGTGAATTTCAAGTCAAAATAATTGGGCTGTGGATCCGGTATATCACAATTTCGCAATGAACTAAAGTCATCGCATTAATAGCGAAAGTCATGGGCTTCCCAGATAAGATTTTATACGACGAGTTTGACGTACGGATATAAATTTTCTATTCAGAGATATTTTCCAGTTTGCCGAAGAAATGTGCTCAAAGGAGTAAGTATTTTAAAAGTAGGTGGAAAAGTTGATGTCGTATTTACAGAGTTGATGAAGCAGCTCATGTGGCTGCGTTTTTATTGCTTTTTTTCAGCTTTTATTCATTGGTTTAATTTACAGTAGTTTGGTTGAATGTTATTCACAGTTATTTGATGAAATCAACCACAAACCGATCGTTTCTATGATTTTGCTACACATTTTTTAGGTTTTTTGCTCATTAATATATATACTTTTTCTGATGCAAAATGTTTATCAAGTTGAATGTGTACACCACTTAGGAAAGTTGTATTCTTTGTGGATTCACAGTCTGCAATTTTGGCTATTGTCTCACATGTAGTAGGTGAATCACATCATGTGGAAGAGACAAAGTTGCTTCTTAGCCAGACAATTTCGGCAGGCTGAGGAGTCGTTCTTCAATGGATTCCGAGTCACTGCAATGTCCCTGGAAATGATAAGGCTGACTTCCTGGCAAAGAATGGATGCAAGCTACATTAGCCTCTTTTTACATTGTCTCACAAACGGTTTTGTGGAACTATTGAAAACAGATTGCAAAAGTCCCTCCGTGACAATCAAGTTGAAGCTGCGACGGGTAGGGCCTGGAATTCTTTGTTGCATTCTCAGGTCCCTACGGGCCTTCCTCGCTCTGTCTTCACTGCAAATTTTAGACTTTTAACTGGACATGACTTTATTCAAGAACACCTCTATTGTATTGGCGTGGTTGATTTGCCTGACTGTGTTCTTTGTTCTACTGAAGCCGTTATGGATTTTAATCATCTGACAAGCTGTCCTGCGCTTTCTTTTATGAATTGCTCTCTTCTGGACAACTTTTATAACAAGGCTGGTTTTTATTGGGCTGCCAGAGGGCTCATAGCTGATATGGCCTCCGCCCCGACGTAGAATTAAAAAAAAAAAATCAAAAAAATCATTAATATATGTCTGTAGAGACTTATTTACTTTGTGCTATGATTTTATATTCAAATTAGTTTTTGTATTTTAACATTATGTGCTATTATTATTATTGTTTTTGTATATTAACATTACGTAACTTGATTTTAATACTCATTTTATCTTCAAAGCCATTTTCAAATTTATATTTAGCGTTCCCAATTATTTTTCGAGCCATATTCGTCTTGCAAGATTCTTTTCACATTTTAATGATTTGTCAGCAGTTATATCAATCAGTCTGTCTGTCGCTGTTTTGACACAATAATTAACCTTTGGACGCCAAAGGCCACAGCCCTTCCTTGATTTGCAACAGTTCGAGAGTGATCGTTCACTTTAGCTCGATTGGTAACATATTTTGGTTTAATTTGCTTTAATAATTAAATGTAGCTCTTTGATTTTCTTTCTTTCTATCAATTTTATGTTTTTTGTCAGCCACATCACGCGTGTAAGTCTCTGGCGACAGAAGCACGTATTGCTTTGGCTAAGGTTGCTGTTCTGTCTTTTTAACCTGAAGGAGACTGTTTTTTGTCCCCCCCCCCCCTCCCCGGAAACTGGTGGATATCTTTTATCAACTTTTTCTGATGCAAAAAGTTTATCAAGTTGAAAAGTCTTGCACTACCCTAACATCATATTTTGTTTAATTTAAAAACTAAAGGTGTGCATAAGTTTTAACAAACTGCTCCATTTTGATTCTTTTCAAAGATAATGGAACTTTTTACAACTTTTGTTGAAGAGGTTGCAACGAAATGCGGGCAAACGATTTGTCCACATCAGTGAACATGAGAGATGTGGATCACCATTTCGTAATAATTGCGGCAATCCTCCATCATGGGTTTAACAGCGTAAAAGCAAAAAGGGCGTAAAACAGGTTTCCGCTTGTAACTGCGTAGATAAATATATTGTGTGTTTGTAATTGCGATCAGATATGCGAAATCATTCATTTGCAATATGTTATCGAAAGGAAAACGCTAGGTTTTTGCAAAGTGATGGGATATAAAAGATAATCCGATGATATTGTGGGGGGGGGGGGGGGAATTAAACACATCAGATTTGCATTATAGCTTGATCTCGCTCAAAATTAATAGGCTTTTGATAACTATTAAAACAATATATTTATGAAGGAGCCTTCAAATGGTTGACGTGGTGTATATTTTTCATTCTTTATAGAAGTATTAAGTCTTTTTATACTCTTTTACACACTTATTTCGTACAGTCATACGAATTTTAGGAAAAACCGGAGGTGACAAATCCAGAATCGGAAGTGAAAATCCTTAGCAAACCTTCCGAAATTTGATGCTGGATCCATATCAGTCATCATATAAGCTGTATCTATAGTCTGCCTGAGAAATAAATGTTTAGAGGAAATTTTTTGAGTAGGAATTTTAGTTCAAACAGGAAGTCACGGAAATCCAATATGTGCAGCTTATCAATGCTGTTTGACAGAAGACTCAACCTTATCAGCTGCTTGTATTCCAGTGATGCAGTGATCTGAATCCTAACCACCTGATCATAAGTAGATCCTGATAATAACGTGTTAAGTTTTAACATTATACACTATGTAGGGCAAGAAACTCGCAATTTTATTTAGAAAGTCTTTCATTTATACCTATTTCGTTTATTAATACTATTATAACTAGTCCGAATATCTAATTAACCTTCCACTGTAAAACTCATTTATAAAATTTTTAACTATTTTTTGATGCGATGATGATAGAAATACAGCATAAAAACAAAAATGAAGTGGTCTACCAGTTTCAAAGAAAAATAACAATATATTTTTTTCAGAAGCAACAAGAAGTGTTACCTTACTTACTTATATCAGGTCGGAAACTGAAACTAACTTATGTGGGTGATAGTAGGAGAAAAGGAGATGGCAAATGTAAGGGAAAAACAAAACGACAGGCAGGAAACAACGAAAATCAATCACACAGGGTGAAATGAAAAAAAATAAGGCGGTAAGAGAACGGATAGCAGAGCGAATAAAAACAAGTGAATGGAAAGAAAACCTAGAAAAGACAGTAATAAAAGTAACTAGAGATGATTAAATCAGCTGTAAAAAAAAGTTGAAAATATTAGAAACGACAGGAAGCCAATTAGAACAAACTGAAAAAAATAGAAAACTGATTTTTCATTTGCTGAGTTTTTTCTGTTCCTTTTGATATGGTTTCTTTGGAATGTATTAAATTTCATAAACTTTGTCTACAACGTAACCTTTTTTAACTTAAGTTGTTGTTGAGATCCAGACCGTCCGACCTACCATTTTTAACTTATGTGTTGGTCTTGAAGAAAAAGACTGTTATTTGCCTTCGAAGCTAGTAGACCATTTTAATTTTTGTTTTTATGCTGTATTTACAAAATTTTCATTTATTGTGTTATTATTTTATAGAAATATGCGTTTATTAGTATTTTTGTGCCTAAGATATGTCCCACTATAATAATACCATTAAAATGTACCTTTGATTTTTGTCGACAGTATATGGATATGGCTCGGCTTGTGTTTTTGTACTTTGCTTAACGTCTCTCTCTGGAGTTTTGCTGCTTCCATTGATGAGAAGAAATGCCCGACACTACGTCATTGCTGGGTTTCAAGGCCTTGCTTTTAGTACTTTGGCATCTGATGCTTTGCTCCATCTCTTACCAGAGGTAAGTATTATAAGCTGGATAGTGCTCTTATAACTTTTAGAAACTGTTCCATACCCTTTAGTGTAATAGGGTGCAAATTAGATAGAAAAATATATGCAGGGTGATTAAAAAATATTGACCAAACTTTACAGGGTGATAGTATACACCAAACCAGACATTTTTCGTCATAATTTACTGGGTCGGAAATGAAACGTAAAGGTGTTATAGACCGATTGCTTGTTGGGAAGCGGCCGCTCCACTAACTTAAGTGCGTCATTCTGGTTGTTATTTTCTGTTTGAAGAAGAAAACCTCCTATGAAAATTTCATCTGTGGAAGAAGAAGAAGCATTATGCAAATTTTCGTAACATCGAATGCAAGACCTTATCAGTCTGCAGCAGTTGTTCGCAGCTCCAAATTTTGGAAGGCCGGTTGCCCGATCTGTCGTGTCTTAACTTTTTTTTGTGGGGATATCTCAAGACTCTCGTTTTTGTTACTTCCCTTGAATCTGAAGAGGAACTCGTTGCCAGAATATCGGCCACTGCTGCCGAAGTGCGCGAGATGCCTGGTCTGTTCTAGAAAGTTTGCCAATCCCTCTATAACTGCTGTGAGACGTGCATTCAGGTTGGCGGTCATTATTCTGAGCCATTATTGTAATTATTGTTTATTAAATGTCATTTTATAACTTCTAAATCATTTTTGTGTTTTCGCCTCATCTCAGCGCTCACTAGCGCCTTTACGTTTCATCCCAGTAAACTATGACGAAAAATGCTTGGTGTGTACTATCACCTCATAAAGTTTGACCCACCTTTTTTGAATCACTCTGTATAAGTCTATATGGGTCTAGAGTTTTGACCTTTTACTTATACCAATTCTTATTTACTTCACGACATTCCTATCTGATTTTTTCTCAACATCTTTAACGCGCTCATTCAGACAGCCAAAATTCTAAACAGTTTCATCTATCAATTTTCCATGTGAATACGTTACGTCGTTACATTATTTGCGTACGTCATCATCGAAGAGCTCTTTCTGAGCTCCCTGAGCAGACAGAGATAGTTGTATCTCGCAGAATATTTTCATCTATCAAATTTTCTCTGCTACGTATGCTATCTTTGCTGAGCTCGTTTTCGGTTTCCAGACTTGAAACTCGACTCACAGTTTCATCTCATGGAACATTTTCACTTATCAAATTTTCACGTCATTACATTACGTCGATACTTTACATTTACGGGCTATGTTTTTGCCCTTTTTCTTTGCGAATTGCTATTAAGTTTTCAATGTCCTCCCTTACACAACCGTGGCGCATGGAAAAGTAGAAAATAATATTTAATCACACACTAAATTGAACTACATTTAAGAGTTTAGGTAGATTCAATTCAAAACAATACTATATAAATCTATATCCCAAACTGATATTATGCAAAATTGTCGAAACTATTTCATTTGCTCATGCACTCGTTTCCTTTCTGCGATGAATTATATCTGACTTCTGTAATGAATAATATAATATAATATAATTTCTAATCTTTATCTCTAATTTTAGTGCTTGGGACTTCATTCTCATGATCATTCCCACGGACATTCTCATGAAGATGCCCCCTTTCCCGAACCCTATGCTCAGTTGATGCTTGGCTTCCTTGCTACAACCTACGCCCTTTTCATGACAGAAGCCGTACTCTGTGCCTTATCAGGCCGCTCACACGTAAGTGAATGGTTTCAATTTGTATGGATATACATATTCTATGTTTAGAAGCGTCGTGTACCAATAATCCCCCCCCCCTCATTTTATAATTTCTATTGCATTCATGAAAAGCAGTGAATACTTTGATGCATATATATATCATCCGCTGGCAGTTGTTCTTTGCAGTTTAGAACTAGAGAACTCATCTACATATTAAGAGTGTTGGTAAAATACCTGCCAGAGGTAAGTTTTTGGTGCTTAAATGATAAAAAATTCTTAAAAGATGTGATTTACGAGAGAAAATCAAGAATTTTGTAAAAGAGCTTTCATATGATGGCAAGCACTTCATTTTCGATGCACCTTTTAAACATTTTTATACTCTTTTGCACACTATTTGCATAATATAAAAAAAAATTCGGTAAAACGAAAGGGACATCTCCTGAACACGAAGTATAAACTTTTGTGGACCCATCTGCCCCTTCTGTTAAGCATTTTTATACCCTTTTGCACACTCCTTGCATAATCCCTTCTCCTTAAATCTTGGCAAGCCCAGCTTGATGTTTATATCTCTCCTCGCTCTCACGATCCGGCCCGCATCTTTGTTTTCTCCCCTTTGTTAACCCCCGTACTCAAATTTTTAATAAATACATCATCTATTTTATCACTGGCCACGGCCCATTTCTTGACTACCTATATTACTTTAAACAAAAATCTACTTCTAATTGTTCTTGTAACTCCTTCGGTGATGCAGATCACTATGTCTTCTCTTGTCCTTTCACTGAAAACTTTCATCTAAAAAAACCCTTACCTAAATTTACTGCAGCTTGGTTTTCCAAAGTATGCACAAATAACCTTCTACTCAACAAATTGAAAAACTGTATCCTTGTGGCAAGAGAAGTCTCTAACAAAGTAAAATAACCAACCTGTGGGAAATGACTGCTCTCAATTTCAGGTGATCAATGAACCTTTTGCTGTTCCAGGGTCCTCCCTTGTCTTGTTTTGCTTTGTGGTTGTTGCTGTTTTGTCCCCTGTCCAGGACCTTTGTTATGTTTTGTCTCGTCCATGCACAGATTATGTTTACATTTAATTACTTATTATATTTACAAATAATTTACATTGGATTGTACATAAATATAAACAAAAATTTAATATATTATATACAAAGTAATCAGCAATTACGTCAACTAATTATATTGTTACCAAGATCTACACTAAAAATGTCAAAATTAATGTCAAAAATAGCCAAGAAATGTTTAAAATTGGCTTTCTGTTAACTCCCTGACCCATTCCAATGTAACCACCCCTTTATGATTTTTAATAAATACTCCGCAGCCGCTCAGTGTCTGTGGGGGGCGGTCTCTGCTATCTAAAATCTTCCCGGCCATCCACCTTGCTGCTCTAAGTCCTTGGACGAGTCGGATGGTCAGGGCTTTCGACACTCCTTGCATAATGTTAGACACATTTTCGATAGAACGAAAAGGACATCTAATGAATACGAAGGGTAAATCGTTTGTGGATCCCTCTGCCCTTTCTATTAAGCAATTTTATACTCTTTTCCACACTCCTTGTATATCCCGGCCATCCATCTTGCTGCTCCATGTCTTCGGACGAGTCGGTTGGTCTGGGCTTTCGACACTCCTTGTATAATATCAGTCAAATTTCCCGTGAAACGAAGGGTACACTTCTTGAACACGAAGTGTAAATCTTTTCTGGGCCCTTTTATTAAGCATTTTTATACTCTTTTGCACACTCCTTGCATAATGTCAAACAAATTTTCGGTATAACGAGAGGGACATCTCCTGAACACGAAGTACAAATTTTTTGTGAATCCCCCTGCCCTTCTGTTAAGCATTTTTATACTCTTTTGCACACTCCTTACATAATGTCAGACATATTTTCGGCAAAACAAAAAGGTCATCACCTGGACAATGTGTAAATCTTTTGCGGACCCCTCTGCCCCTTCTATTAAGCATTTTTTATACTCTTTTGCACATTGTTTGAAACAGATATTTCAGAATAATTTTCCTTATTACAGAAATAAACATTTTCATGAAATTAATATTTTTTATTGCGAACTGTATCATACATGTTTATTTAATATTATTTTAAAAAGAATCATTGATTATTCTTCCCTCTGAGAGCACTAATTGAAATATAGTAAAATCATTTTGTGTATAATTTAGATTTAATTGATGAAAGATGTTTATATCTCGATTTAACCACGAACAGGAATAAAGAGCTTAATTCCAAATAAAGCCTAAACCATCTTCCTTCTTCTATCTCATGATGTGCAACTGCTGATACTCGAACGCAGCAATAGCATCGTATGAGATAGATAAATGAAAGTGATTTAAACCTTTTTGGTATTAAGCTCTTTATCTGTTTCAGGTAATTTTCAGCACTTGTCACTATTTAAATAAATTTGGTCAAGAAACTTCTCTTTCACTATTTCTCTTACTTTCTATCAATTTTAACTATGAAAAACTGTAAAGAATCTTGCAGGCCCAGCCGGGACTCGAACCACGGATCTTCCTACTAGCCAGCCGACGCTCTCCCAGTTGAACTACTGAGACTGACTTGCAAGCTCTTATCGTTGAAGTGAACTCTGAAAACTTTGCTCATAAATAAGCTTTACAACTCTTAGATTTTAATGGGATTTCAGAATCCAAAACTACCCGGCATTCATCCTCAATTTTATTTTGAACTAGTCGTTTCGTTAACTATCCCGGTCGCTTTTAAAAAAACTCTATGATGTCCAAGGTACGCCCGAGCAGACCTCATACCCATCCGCTACATAGCAAATGCAGTGCAATAGTCGCAATATAGTGCAATAGTTGCAATATAGTGCAATAGTTGAAATATAGAACATGCACTTTTCGAGAAGTGATGCATTTTTCTCCAAAGACACACCGTTCATCATAAATTTTGAAACCTCGTTGCGGATTTCATCAAAAGCTCATTTTAGAAAAATGTTCTTCGTACTTTACAACAGTATTAAGATTGAAAAAGTGCGACAATTTTTCCGATGGCTCCGAGTGGATTGATGTAAAATCGCTTGATATTCCGTTTTAACGTTAAACAAAATCAAATTTTAGCAAAAGTACTCCAAAGATTGGTCATATCGATCCGCAACTCTGCCCAAACACTCCCTGTGTTCACGCGGAGTGCGGTCACGTTAAATATGTGGGTACGTAAGTCCTTTCCAGAAATTGGTGGTAGTGAGCGGAGGGTACGGTCCCTGTGGATGCCTCGCCCACTGGGTTCCGGTCTAAATTGGGTGGCACTTCCCGGCCGTCCAAACAGATACCTTACACCTTCGGATAGGTAGGTCGGTCTGGATCGAAGAAGAAGAAGTAAAATAAGGGGAGAGGTTGGTGGTAAGGGAAGGAGGGTACGGTCCCTGTCGATGCCTCCCCACTGGCTTTCGGTCTTTCTAAATTGGGTGGTATTTTCCCGGCCATCCAAACAGATGCCTTACACTTTTGGGTAGGCCAGACGGTCTGGATCGAAGAAGAAGGATTGGGCGGGTTGGTTGCGCTTGTTCAGAGGCGTAAACTTGAAATAAAAAAAATAAAAACTGATTGCTGTAAAAGTGGTTGATATATTTAGTGACCACTAGCTGTGTTCATCGCAGCTAGTAAAACTTTAAAAATTATTTCTTGATGAAGAAAAATAGAAATGAAGAAATATAAATGTATTAACCTTTCAATTTGTTATAAAGTGCCAAAGCGGTGGCTGAGTGGTTAAGGCAAGCGTTTCCTCGTACTCGCTTAGCTGTAGGGTTGTGGGATCGCGTCCCACCAGCAGACATGGATATTGTATTGTTGGGCATAGTGTTCCGCCCCCACTGGTGCGCCGGGGCAATGTCTTGGGACTGCTAAATGATTCCCGATTCTGGCCGATGTATAGGCGCATCATTGAGTGTATCAAGTGCCTGGCCATTAACAAATAAATAATAAATGTTATAACGTGCAAAACAATTTCTTTTAAGTAAAACGACCATAAAATAGTTTATTAAGAATTTTATTAAATTTACGATGTTGACACAATATCCTAATAAAGATCTAGCTCAACCGACAGCTGTGGCATTTTATACAATGCTTAAACTGTAAAACCTTCTAAAAGTGAATGACATGTTTAACAATGAATGACCAAATTACCATGAAAAATAGGGTTATTGATCTGTATCATCGAACAATAACCTCACTCCACAGAAGTAACTACTCAATAACGATCTATATCTCTATCAACATTTATAGCGCTTAAATGGATGGGTGTACGATTGATTAGTTCTATAGCAATAAACAAACGTATTACATGCACGCACAGATATGAAATAAATGCGATGTTAGGTTAGTAAAATTTCACAAACCTTTTCACACAACTACGATGTCAAATGTACGATTGATGAGTTCTATATCAATAAACAAACGTATGATATACAAGCCCAGATATGAAATAAATTCGATGTTAGGTTAATAAAATTTCACAAACCATTTCACACAACTGACTACTTTACCTAGGAATTTGAACTTATTCATGCATAGCCCGAGCAATTCGGTTGATATTATATTTTTTTGCTTTCCTTTTTTAGGACCAAAGTGGGCGTGGCCACACTCATGTGCATCATCTAACTGAACCAACTCTCATATCGATTAAGACCAAGTCAGCATCGCAAGTGGTAAGTCCTACTTTAACAGGAAAAAAAAAAGGAATTTCTAAAAACTTTTAAAAATCAAAATTTAACGCGGGGGAATTGTCCTTTGATTTTATGATGCGAAATTGACACTTTGCTGTTGTAATGATCCTGCATGAATTCGAAAACCAGAATTGAAAAAAATGGTCGAAGTGCTTTTATGCAGGTAACAATGCAGCACATAAAAATCGAAACGTTTGTTCCCTTTTTCACATATTAATTCCACAACAAGAAAAATATACATTGTACCCGTACTGCACAACCTATTACTAATAATATTTTTAAACTATTAGCACATTCTCTTAATCAAAGATGATAAACATAAAAGTTTTTAATTGACAAAATTACAGTTTAAATTCTTAAATATTTTAATAGTTCAAATAATTATGAATATTTTCTCTGCTATCATTTGATAAATCTTAATATTTTTTTCTTTACCTTAAACCTTTTTGGTCTTAAGGAACGTAGCAGCGTTTCGCCCCGGCAGGTCATCATTTTTTAATCTATATCTGGCATGTGTATATTATACGTAACGTAATAAAACCCTGTTTTCAGGGCTCTGTATCTCAGTCCCCAAGATAGCTATAGATTTGAACTTTTTACGTAATACAACCACAAAGCTAATAAAAATAAAATAAAAAAATTGCAATTGTTGGGATAGCACCCGAGAAAGTAGAACTTTAAAAGTGCACTTTTTACGATTTTAGGATATTAACTGAAATATCATAAAAACACCATTTCGTGGTAAAAAATTTACTGCAAGGTAAACAAAACAAAAACCTCCTTCCAAAAATATTGTGAACTCTTGAAATGGTGTATGTTAAGTTTTCGCAGAATCGAAGCTGTACTTTATGGTCTATGTACCCTGCCGAAGGATGCTAACCCTCCTTCAAATCACATGTAGCTCTTTTTTAGTCGTAGTCAACTAAATAAAATTTGCTATGACTAAAAAGGACTACGTATGATTGCGTGGAGGGTTAGGATTATTAGGCAGGGTACCTGGACTAAAAGTACATCTCCGATTCTGTGGAAACTTGGCGCAAACCATTTTGAGATTTCATGATTATTTTGGAAGGAGGATTTTGTTTTTTGTACTTTAAAGGGAGTTTCTTTTACCATAAAATGGTGTTTTGTGAGATTAGAGCTGTTCTCGCTTTCTAGACAAATGTAATTAGTAAAACAAGCAATAAATCTTACCTAACGTTATTGTTACTTTAATAGTATTTCCTCTTATTATCATTGATTGATATTTGACACAGATTCATCTGATTACTATTATTGGTGGCAAACATTTTCTCATACTATTGTGTTTACCAAAAATGTTTGCTTGAAACATCTATTTCTCAGGATGTGCTATAGACAGAGTTCAGATGATGACTGATTTAGATTCAGCATCACATTTTGGAGAAGAATGGGAGGTTCACTCAGGATTTTCTTTTCCAATTCAAACATTTACATTTTACTTGAAACATCTGATTCTCAAGATTGGCTATAGATAGAGCTTAGATTATAACTGATATGCAGTCAGCATCAAATTCTGGAGGAGGTAAGGTGGTTCATTTTTAAACTTCCTGTTTCCTTTCCACCCTAGATACATCCATTTCTCAAGAGTGGCTATATATGGAGATAATGACTGATAGACAATGATTAGATAATGACTGATAGACAATAATTAGATAATGACTCATATGGTTTCAGCACTGAATTTCAGAGGGAGTAAAGAACACACTGAGCATTTCTATTTTCATTTCTGCAGATGCCACATCAGATTAAAAAATTTATATTTACATTAAAACAAGTATTTCTCGAGATCTGCTGTAGCATAAGCCTTAGATGGCGATTGATATGGATTGAGCATTAACTTAAAAAGGAAAATGAGGGGTTCACTAAGGATTTTCATTTCCACTTGTTTTCTATTTCTGGTTTAAAAATTTTTCTCAAGATTGTCTATAAATAAAGCTTAGATGATGATTGATATAAATTCAGCATTAAATTGACTAAGTAGGGGCTTATTAAAATATCTACTTTCGTTTTTTATCTACTTCTGCTTCAAAAATTTTCCTTAAAACATCTATTTCTCAGGAATGGCTATAGATAAAGCTTAGATAATGACTGATGTGGATTTTGCATCGAATTCCTGATTGGATAGGGTGTTCACCAAGGATTTCTATTTCCTAAGGATTTCTATATTCGTCGTACCCAGGCATAGAATTCATTGTCTGTACAAATTAATCATTTCATACATGACCTATTTACAAAACTTATACTTGTATAACCTTTTCTGCATATAGAAGAAACAGTCCATAAGTAGATATCTAAATCTGAAATTCGGAAAAAAATTAATATTCCATAATTTTCTTTTACAATTTAAAATATTGTTTTCTCTAAACCAGCGGTTCTCCACTGTTTTCGTTTCCGTCTCAAAATTATCTTGAAATACAATTATCTTGTGACCCAACGTATGTATGTTTAATACTCATGTGTTTCATGGCTTTAATACTCTAACTGAACTAATGAACATTTTACATAGGATTTACGTATCTACCAACAGAATAAACATTTATATAAATTTAAATTTATAATTTGAATTTAAATTGTTTTAGAAAATGTTTTAATTTATTAAAGAGTCGTTACTGATGTTCGCATATCAAGTACATTACCAAGACTTCATCAGAATATCGTCAAGATATCAAAGCATTTCTTTATATTTCAGCCAATCTCTGAAGGTCAGTCTTGCTCTTCTCTGGACACCGAAATTGTGGAGGAAGTTAGAAAGCCTCCTAACCTCATGGTCACCCAACCTGTAATATGCGGTAAGTTATCATGACCAAAACACGGTACAAGTTTCTGTTTAGAGGGAAATGCACTGTATGAAATATACAATCAGCTGTCCGAATCAGCATTCAAGTTCCCCTATAAGACGCATTGTAAGGAGAATGCCAGATCACCAACTTAGCCGTTCCAGATTGGTAAGCCATTTTCCCTGGTAGGCCATTCGTGTTCTCTACAACAGAACGTTTTCTTGTTGCATGAAGTATGTACAAGAAAACCTTCCATCAATGATTACATCTCTTGAGTTTGATTGGATTGGATTTTTTTTCACTTTGATCTTTTTATGTACACCAGGACTATTTTGATCGGAACGTAAAATTTAAAGCAGTTTCCGAACAATTATTGGCATGTACTAATACATAATGTTATCCACCCTTACCCAGAATTAAAACCCAGTTACTACGAACGTGAAGGCCAGACATTGAATTGTTTAACAACATGTGAGCTTTGCAACTCACAAAATCTCTTATTTAAACGTATGTTTGTGTTTGCAACTTGAAACATTTCTTGTTAAAAGATCTCTTGGCTCGAAAATAATTATGTTTTAAAAAAAAAAACCACACATTTTTCCGAACTGTTCTTTATCAATAAAGAAATCTCAGAATGTTTTATAGTATAGCCTACTACCTCTCAATTATTGAATGGTTTGTTTCCTTGCTATATTTTGATTTTTTTCAGTATTGTAAGTACACGTTGCAGTGCAGTAACATTTACTATTTGCATTTTCATCTGGAATTCTAAAATTAAACGTATTAAGTATTTAAACGTGTGGCAAAAATTGAAAACAAGTTTCAATGGGAATGTAAAACTTCTGCCTCATCTCCTCTTGTAGTTTCACTTATAGATGGAGAATATATTTAAGAAACATCATCTACATCAGAATCCCGCAAACCGTTGCTCGCATGAATGTAAAAATGTATGTCATTTGATTTACTAATTGATTTATTTCGTGGTCTTTGGAAACATTTATAACACAGCTGGTTGATGGTGTATGGTTGTGGATACCTGGCCTGCATATTTAATCAACCACTTTTGTGAATATTCTTTTACCACTCTTCGCTACTTGAAACATACGATAAAAATTTATTAATTATGCAAAAGTACCCACGAAATTCGTGATTAATGAAGGAAAAAAAATCTATAATATATATAACACGTATTTGTCAGCGTTGTTTAACGGTTAGTATTGTATTCCAGGAACATTCCTCGTATATAAATCTGTATATAATCCAAAAATAGTGATTTTTTATATTGTCTATGACAATGTCATCTTTGTCTTTTGCTCTCAGATATTATGTACATATTATCTTCATAATTTGCATTAAACTATTTTTTATAATATTAATGTCTCAATAGTTTTCTAACAATAAGTAAGAACTTCAGAATCACAAAGAATATTTTTTATTCCACAACGATCGGGAAAAGATCTAGAGGACGACCTAAGTTGAGATGAATCGATAGTGTGGACAAGGATTTTGCGATGTTAAAGTTTAATAATTGAAGAAGCATTGACACAGGGGGGGGGGGGGATAGCTTGTCCTTCCGAGAGGTTGGTGGTAGGGGAAGGAGGGTACGTTCCCTGTGGATGCCTCCCCCACTGGGTTCCGGTCTAAATTGGGTGGCACTTCCCGGCCGTCCAAACAGTTACCTTACACCTTTCTGGTAGGTCGGACGGTCTGGGTCTCAACAACAGGGGGACAGCTTGAAGGAATCTTCTGAGGAAAGTCAGTTACCATAGTGAGTTGCCGAGCCATTGATGATGATGGCGGAATAAGAACTTCGTATATGCAGCATAAATATAAAAATAAACTGATCAAAAATTTGTATTTGTACTGCAGTTGTAAAGTTTTTGTATTATGCTGGAGTTGTAAAGTTTTTGTATTATGCTGTTATGTTTTTATTTATTATGCTTTATTGCATTTTCCACGCAGTGAGTGAGATGATGTTAACAATGGTATGCGGATCAAGAATTTTTGAGATGTTTATTCACTGAATGTGAATGTCAGTAGGGTAAAGACTGGACTTGTAGGGTTTGGTGGAGAGTAAGATTAGAACAGAGAACCCCTGTGCTAAGATGGAAATTTAAATTTAAAAATAATGTTGTGAATGGTAATTATTTAAAAAATATCATAAAATGAAGTACTGGGTCTTATTTACGTATATTGTGGGGTAAGTGTTGTTTTTATTCTATTTTAATTAATATACAGATAAAATCAACTGCTCATCATTAAGGCAAAATATATTAAAAGAAAGGAAGCTTAAGATTGATTTGTGAATAGTGTGCGGTAAGTGCTATTTCTATTATTAAAATATGGATAATAGTTCTCGAATAAATACACTGGTAAGTAAAAAAAGTTTCATTTGATCTATTTTAGTTCAAATAGTTGTTTTCATAAGAAATAAACGGTTTTGTTTACCATTACTAGTATCGCATAAGTTTCACATTTATAAGTAAGTAAATTCTAATCAGAAATAAGTTTTCAATATGTAGAGGACAAAGAGTAGACCGGTAAAATATAATTACTTAAAAATGTGCTAATTGAGGGCATATTTTTGGCATACTTTTTGAGAGAATCATAGAATGCACAAATATAAAATAAGAGTTACAAATAGATGAAAACGAGAAAAGAAAGCATTGCATAATATAAAATACATTTTATTTTTGCAGTTAAATGCCGCAAAAGGGGTATAATAGGGTATAATAATTAATAATTATAAAATACCTAAAAACTCTCTTCTAATACTTTTCAGAAATATTGAAAAAGTGTAAAGTGAATTTCCTCAATAGATTAAATATTTTAAAATTAAATTAGAAATATTTTCAAGAATTGTCTAGCAAACTCATGCAGTTTTATTTATAAAATTGGATAATTTGTATTATATTAAATTTGATTCATCATCAATATTATCTTTAAATAAACCCTACATTCTCATATTTATATTTCAGGACTTCAAATCCTATTAATGACATATTCTGATCAGTTTCTTTAACTTTATTTTCTTTTGCTATTTTAATCTCTATTTTATTCTCATTAGTTTATTTGTATTCAGGACTTACGTCTGTGGCTTTAGTAGTGACACTGGGAGATGCCTTACACAATTTTGGAGACGGATTGGCGATTGGTGCAGCCTTTTCTGCCAACATTCGGGGTGGTTTGTCTACTACTGCAGCAGCCTTCTGTCATGAGCTGCCTCATGAACTTGGTGAGGATATTTATTTCATAATTTTAAAGAAAAGTGCCTCAAATTGATATTTGATAGATTTTACTATGAAACATTTGTAATTTTTTAATAATATATATTTTTTCGGGTATAACTATGATCTATTAGAATACGAAATTCTTGCATTTATAGTTGCCGACTCTTGCGCTATTCCATCAACGATCGATCGACCGTGCTACAAAGCACATTCGGCATTATACTTTCGGACTGACAGGTATCTTTTGCCCATCCTAATAATACTGGGTTCCCACACACGAGTGCCTTAATTCTAACCCTCATGGGGGCATTTGGTTGTTACAGTGGTGAACCAAATGACAAAACGAACACGCAACCTTCTCGACTATAAACGCAACGCAACTCATGAGATGGCTGCACCACAAAAGGCGCACGCTATCCCTTCTCCTGGCATCCGCCAACCGAAGTCACTTCCTCATTGGTTGCATTATCAAAGTACCTATTTTACTGGATCGACAGGGTACTATCCAGAACGAGCTTCACGATTGAAAATTGGCGGACTCTTGGGGTCATCCTCGCCATTTTCACAAGCTCGTCTGAGTTTTTTCCAGGAGTGTGTGGCGATCAGCTTTTGCGCCTTTGCAACAACGATTGATCGATCGTGCAACAAAGCACGTCTCGAATTATACGTTCGAGCTGGAAGTTATTTGTTTGGACTCACCATATAGAATCGGCTCCCACACGAGTGACTGGATTCTAATCCCAAGAGAGGACATCTGGCTCCTTCACATTATTTGTTAATGGATTTTTCTGATGGAAAATATTAAGTAGTATAGAGTATTAGACCTTCTTTTTACCTCGCTTAAGTATTGAGTATTGAAATGATCTTTTAGTTTAGTTTGTACCACTCATCTCAAAAGCGAGAGACATTGGATTCTTTACAAACTCTTCAATTTTATATAGTTAGCAATACAATAATTTAGAAAGTAAAAACAGTGTTTACAGTAAAAATTGTGTACGTTTTATTTATGACATGCTAATTTAGTGTACTGTGACCTATTTACAATCTTAAATAATAAAAGGCAATGTCTGCGTGTGTGTCTGTCTGTGTGTCTGTCTTATACACTATACGTTCAGTGACCGCGCGTCGGAGAGCTACGAAATTTGGCAATCGGAGACCCGGAGGGTAGGAAGGGAACACGTGAAAACCGATTTTTAAAATTTTAATTATTTTTTTGTTATTTAATGTTTTATGCGATTTCGACCGTTTTTTGCCGTTTTTGTCCTTTTTTCTCCACGATCCAGACATCGTAGAAAAAAACAAATTACACCACCGGAAAGAGCAGACAATTGCGAGTAAAAATATATCAATTTCAAATCTCAATTTCTATTTCTAATATTTTTTAAAGATTTTAAAACAAAAGTCACTTTCGATTAAAAAAAACCAACTTTCGTTTTTAAATCCTCCCATCGTAAAAACTACTCATAAATTTGACTAATAATTTACATTTTTAGAAAGCTCAAAGATCTGGCATTCTTACAAGTCTAATCTAGTCAAGAAATAATGAAAATTGTCTGCAGGATCGCAATTTTAAAGACGTCATGATTTTATATTCTTCAGCGAAGATCCGATTCTTCCCCGACAGTCCCCTCCAGAAATGGGGGGGACGTCACGCCGCACACTGGTGCCGTGGCGAAAAAAACCCCGAAACCCGAAAATAATATTTTTCGATACCAACTACTATTTTTTGATAGGCAATGAACCGAAGTATCTTGCCATGTAAATAAATCTATTTTATTCAGTATAACTAGAAGGAAAAAGTGATCTTAAACAAGACTTCCACATTCTAATTGAAATCTTGTTTTTTCTAACTAAAATTTCAATATTTTTTCCAAAATTTTTGTGGATATTTATAATTATATGTCTCACGTATTTTCAATATATGTAACCTCAGCTTATTTCTGACATAAATATATTTCGTAAAAACATAGCCAAAATCATACTATAAAGCGTAAAATATAGATATATAATTTTTTTTTTTTTCCTTCATTTCTTTAAGCCTATAAAAAAGCTACACGTTCCTACACGCTCTGGATGAGTTATTACGAAAGTAGATACTATTATGCAACTGTTCTGTGAAAATCAGCTGCAACTTTTTGCAACTTTCGCTGTTTCGGCATGCATATAAAATCTTACTTTTAACTTATCTACCTGAGCAAAAAGTATTCAAAAATATTAAGAAATGCATACGTTGGGAGGTTTTTTCCGCAAATTCCTCATTTGGCACCACTGTGCGCCGTTGCATCGGGTTAGAGTGATATTTTAAATGATAGAATTAAGAGCTTAGCATATGGTCATTATAAAATTTAAATGATTGAATTATGGTGGATTGAATTGTGGTGATGTATTGTATACATCGGATGAAATTATTATATTTATATTTTAAATGATAGGACGATATGAATTTTTTAAATGGATATTTTAATTTATGGATATTTTAAATGAATATTTTAATTTATGGATACTTTAAATGGATATATGGAACTATGGAATGAGGATATTTTAAATGATATTAATGAAAAGCTTAAACACTGAAGAAATAAAAAAATAATTAAAAAGAAAGTTATGGAGATTGTCGCGGTGCCTTAAAATTTCATTTTTAGTTTTAACGTCATTAAACTAAACCAATCCTTGTTAATTCCAAGGGGTTGAGGGCGCGGTAGCCCAGTGGTTAGCGCGCGGGAATTGCACTCGGTAGGCCCGGGTTCGATTCCCGCCACTGCCAAAACTGCAGCCGTGTTCACGTGGAGTACGATCATGTTAAACATGTGGGACCGTAGGTTCTTCCGAAAGGTTGGCGGTGGGGGAAGGAGGGTACGGTCCCTGTGGATGCCTCTCCCACTGGGTTCCGGTCTAAATTGGGTGAATAAAAAGAAAGTTACAGAGATTGTCGCGGAGGGCGCGGTAGCCCAGTGGTTAGCGCGCGGGAATTGCACTCGGTAGGCCCGGGTTCGATTCTCGCCACTGTCAAAACTGCCGCTGTGTTCACACGGAGTACGATCACGTTAAACATGTGGGACCGTAAGTTCTTCCGAAAGGTTGGCGGTAGGGGAAGGAGGGTACGGTCCCTGTGGATGTCTCTCCCACTGGGTTCCGATCTAAATTGGGTGAATAAAAAGAAAGTTATGGAGATTGTCGCGGAGGGCGCGGTAGCCCAGTGGTAGGCGCGCGAGAATTGCACTCGGTAGGCCCTGTTTCGATTCCCGCCACTGTCAAAACTGCCGCCGTGTTCACACGGAGTACGATCACGTTAAACATGTGGGACCGTAAGTCCTTCCGAAAGGTTGGCGGTAGGGGAAGGAGGGTACGGTCCCTGTGGATGCCTCCCTCACTGGATTCCGGTTTAAATTTGGTGGCACTTCCTGGCCGTCCAAGTAGTTACCTTACACCTTGCTGGTAGGGCGCACCAGCGAGTTTGCCACGGTCAGAATTTTCAAAGGTAGCGAACAGGCTGGTCGCCGAAGGCGGCTAGTATTAAATAAGGTTATTATGGTTTTCCAATTTTTCTTTATTCTTTTGTCTCGTGTAATTAAACCTTAAATTTTCTCACCTTAAATTTTAAACATTTATTCATAATTAAAACATAGGAATAAAATGAGGGGGGGGGGGGGGATAGGCCATAAAACATTGGAAATAAATTATAGGAAATAAATAAGAACAATGGATTGGAATGGATCAGTGGCGTATTTTTAAATTCAAGTTGGGGTGAGGGGTTCAGTTTTAAATATCAATCTCAAGGGGTCCAAGTTAGAGGTCTGCTCGGGCTCGAGTCTGGTCCGTGGACTTCTGCCCGACCTGACCCATGGGCCGGGCTCAGACCACGTTTCATTAAATTCTGGTCGGATTGGGCCGGCCTAAAATAAATAAATAAATAAATAAAAAAGCCAATCGATACTGTTTACTTAAATTTTAACACTGATATTTTAGTTTCAATTTTTCTGTGATTTTAATTTCAACAGTTAGATTCCAAATGTTTCTAAATTATCAAAATTAAATTATATTCTTAAAGTAAAACACTTCCGTCTATTTCTTCCCTTTCCGATAACAAATATTGAATGAAAATTTATTTGAGCATAAAATTAATATATGGATAAGACTAATTATTGTCCTTGAATTTATTTATATTTGTATTCTAAACATCTACCACTTTTAATTTAAAATTATTAAATGTTAAAATATTCATATCTATGTCATAATTAAAGAACATAATATCTATGCATACTTACATAAAAGTTTAATCGCATTGAAATATTTTTTTAAATACTAACAATTGTGGCATATGACATATTTGTTTAGCAACCACTGCAGTCAAGAATATTTGGTGCTGATGAGCTCTTAACAAAAGGACCTTACATTGTTCATTGATAACTTAAATGGTTGAATGAAGCATTTTTTAAGTATAATCTCGATGCAAAGCCCTTTTCTCATTTAATTTCTGATATTATCAAACCAAAATGATAAATAAAAACACACTTACAGTAATGCTCATTCTTGATTTGCACATATTTTTCAAATTTGGGTTCCTTTTAATTTATTACTATATGTAATATAACTTGTGTTGATTCCTTAAATGCAAATTGGGATCATCATACGAGGCAACATGTCTCAATGTATTGTAAAAAAAAATTCTGGCCAGTCCGCGTTGGAGCTCGCTTTTGGGACGGGTTAGGCTCCGGTGAAATATTTAAAAAAAATTCTTGGACTTTGGGCGTGTCAAATCTTATATTATTCGGCCCGGGAAAAATTTTAAATTACTCTAATCACTAAGTAATTGGCTTTTGGTCTTAGCTTCTTCTGCCAGTTTCAGGAACCGGAATTTTTCCAAATTGGCAGACATCGGGTTTTACTGCAGTAGAATTTCCCTTCTATTACAGTGACTCAGTAGCCGAAGCACTTCTTTGTGAATTCTTAGTTTCTGAAATATAAGTACTTATTCCTTTTTATTATTATTATTATTTATTTTTTATTGGAGGTTAAAACAGGCAGTTTTCCCAGTTCAAGGATTTCAGAACGACAAACTGAATGAGGATTCAGTAGATTTTTTTATCACATGTGTGTTTAGTAAGCATTTTGAAACTTTGCAATTTCGGGAGGGGAGTTGAACCCCCAACCCCCCTTAAATACGCCCCTGGAATGGATAGCAATGGAGATAAAGCAAAGAAATTGTAAAATCATCAGAGGGTGCATATAATTTCAATTTGCCCTAAATACTAATCCTTTTCATTAAATAATCTTGTTACATTGAACAAAAAAGTCATTTTGCACTCCTTGGTAAAATACATATTATGTTAACATGCGCCGTTCTCAAGATATTAGATGTTTTGTATCTAAAATTTAAAAAATAATAAAAAGTTGAATATTATTATCAAATGCGTGAATACTTTCAAAGTAATATTTATCATAAGTTTATGTAAACAATTTTCAGTTAGTTGTTTAATTATCGAGGGTCATTTTCGAGATATTTGACATTTTACTTTGTCACAGAAAGTACAATATCTCTCGAAATAATCCACAAAATTATATCCAATTTGGTATGTTTATTTTAATAGTTGCCATAAAAACCCATTGATTTTGAGCTAGATCAAGTTATAAGACAGCTCTAATTTGTTTTCTTGTTTCCTCACAACATCGAAATTTATTAATCAACAGGAAGTCATGCGTTGGACCCATAAATGTTTTTAACTATATAGAGAAATATTCTTTAAAAATATGTAGTCTTCGAAGGGCATAACGATGCCCATGAATATTTGATTCAAATATTTGTTCCTCATTTTTAGTGTATATTGATAAATATGCATATATCTTTTTCCAGGTGACTTTGTGGTATTGTTGTCTACTGGCCTTTCCTTCTCTCGAGCACTGTTGCTGAATTTTCTGAGCGGCCTCACCTGTTTTGCTGGTCTCTATGTCGGCATCGTAGTAGGTGACAACGAGGTGGCTCGGAAATGGGTCATGGCAGTGACAGCCAGTACTTTTCTCTATGTAGCCTTAGCAGAAATGGTGAGCATTTAGTGATTTGAAGGGTGTTACTTAAAAGCAGTTGTGGTGATCTTTAAAGGGACATAGATGAGATAAACCATCAAAGGATCGATTTTTCGTGCAGTAACTGAAATATAAAATAAGTTCAACTGATTATAAAAATATGTAATTTATTTGGCTATCATATTATGAAAAATTAAAATTTGAAATTTAAAGATGTAAGCAACGAGCGGCACATCCATTTGAAGGAACGTTTAAAGACTGCTTCCTCAAAATGTGTTTTCTTTCCTATTTCGGTACACTTTATTTACATTTTATAGCATTTACTTTCACAAAATTTTACAATAGCATAAAATTCAAAACCGTGCATCCAGTATATCTAAGTTTTTCCACTTAAGTTGGTTGGTATTTCTGAAAAGTGTTTGGAAAAATATGCTTAAGATGGAAAAGTAAATTTTGCATTTTTAAAAAAATTTTTTAATAATATTAATAAAACTTAAAGTAGGTTGCATTAAATAGTGCATTTTTAATATTTAATCAATATTTTAAGGCAGTATTTTTTTAAATGTGTATTTAAATGTGTATTGGAAAATTTTTACGAAAGAAAGTTTCAGTGTTAACATTGAAACTAAAAATATTTATCAACGAAAAATAACTAATTTGTGTTAAAATACTCATGAAGCTAATTTAAAGTTGATACAAATAATTAAAAAATAGCACACAATTTTAGCTTTTCTTTTAAGAAAGTAGCTTTATTCTAGCTTTTTTTTCGTCTTGATCCCTTCAAGCTTACTGAGTAATTTTTTTTTATAATATGTATACAATTCCCGCAAATCATCCTTATATTTAATTTTGAGCTTGTATCAGGACTATAAAAGTGATATGTAATACGTTGATGAAAGAATTGCTGAAAATATGAAGTGAAACTGAAAATATGAAGTGACATATTTGAGCTGGAAAATAGCAATTCGAATCAAAATTATGAAAATAGATAATAAATTAACTATAACTTTTGTATGCTGTGTTGTTAGCTTATGGGTTTGATATCAGCTGAAGAAATAAAATGAAACATGAACTTGGTAAAACACGAAAGTAGATTTATTAAAATTTAAAAATTTGCGATTCAAAACTACAACCACCTGAACTTGAATTTTAATCGAGACAAATTTGTCTTCCCACTTCCATATCACTTTTGAATAAAATTAATCACACTGAACTCACACTTCTAGGAAAGAGGCCTTTTAGAATAAAAGTTGTGTTGCCGGCAGCAAGCGGTCAATTACACTCATTGCCATAAAAATTTGCGCACCAAGAAAGAGTTGTCAGAATCGAACGAAATTTTATACATATGTGAGTGCAACATTGATATCAATAAGTGATTACAAAATCAAAGCAAAAGGATCATTTATTACAGGAAAAACTACAAATGAATGGAGGTTCTAGTACTCTGTTGGACCACCTCTAACGTGAAAACACGATGTAACACGGGTAGGCATTGAGACATACAGGTCCCGTAAGGTGTCCTGCGTCATCTCATTCCGCAGTTGTTGTAAGCGCGCCTCTAGTTCGACCAAACTCGTAGGCTGTCCAACTTGCCGTCCCAAGTGATCCCAGTCATGCTCGATTTGTGACAAATCTGGGGATCGGGCAGCACAGGGAAGGGTGATAATGTGGCGGAGGCATTCCTGTGACACCCTTGCTGGGTATGGCCGAGCATTGTCCTGTTTAAAATGTCTACTGGAAGCCCTGCCATGAGTGGCAACACATGTGGCTGAAAGATGTCACGAAAGTACCGCTGGGTTGTCATGGTTCCGTGTATATCAATATTAGAGGTGACTGGGTGTCATATGCGATGACACCCCATACCATCACACCAGCTTTGGAAGCGGTGTGCCGCTGTAAAGCGAAGGCAGGATTGAGGCGTTCACCACGGGGCATCCATACACGTACACGGTTGTCATCACTGCCCAAATTTAATCTCGATTCGTCGCTGAAGACGACCTGGTTCCATTCGGTTGCGGTCCAATCCCGTCGAGCGCGATACCACTCCAAACGAAGGCGACGGTGGGTGGGTGTCATTGGCAGCACACGTAATGGGCGCCGCGATACCAAATGTCCTTCAGGCAGGCGCCTCGCGATGGTACAGACAGACACAGGGGTCCGTAGTGAAGGTGCTGCTTATGTCCGAATGGCGGATAATAATGTAGTTGACGCTGTGCGTGCGTATCGGGTGATGTGACGATCTTCTCGACTATTGGTCTGCTGAAGGCGTCCTGAGTCTGGCCGCCGTGTATGCGACCTCTCTCTCATCCTCTGGTCCCAACACCTCCTCACAGTAACGTCAGAACGGCTTAGGTGACGGCTACAGGCCAAACTGACCACAAAGGGCGCGACAGCCCAGTGGTTAGCGCGCGGGAATTGCACTCGATCGGCTCTGGTTCCATTCCTGCCACTGCCAAAACTGCCACCGTGTTCACTCGGAGTACGATCACGTTAAACATGTTGGTCCGTAAGTCCTTCCGAGAAGTTGGTGGTAGGGGAAGGAGGGTACGGTCCCTGTGGATGCCTCCCCCACTGGGTTCCGGTCTAAATTGGGTGACACTTCCCGGCCGTCCAAACAGATACTATTTCCTTTCTGGTAGGTCGGACAGTCTGGGTCGAAGAAGAAGTTGACCACCCGGCTTCCATCATCCCGATGATTCTTCTCCTCTCTAACTCAGCTGATCATATTTTCTGACAGCTGATCATATTGTCTTCGATGGCTGCGTAACGGCATCCCCAATGAAAAGCGTCCATCTGCAACATATTACGTACAGGCAAAAAGCCTCCGTGTGTCTTTTTTTTTTCGCGCCGGGGAGGACGAAGTTCAACTCCCTCTGGTGGCATTACGCAATGCGCAATCACGCTGTATTTCTAATCATTTGCATATCTGCCTGACACGCACCTTCATGCCAAGTTTCGTTGCGATCCCGCAATTACTTCTTGGTGCTCAAATTTTTATGGCAATGAGTGTATTTAACAGTAACTCTTTTTAGCAATCATTTTATCAGTCATCCCGGCTACGATAAACACCAAGATTACGGAAATCTAAGTGTCGAATAAAACCAAAAGTACCAACTTCTCTCCGTCATTCTCGAGACCTGTAACCAATAAAAAAAAATCAGAGAAATGTTTCCTTGCCAATACAATCGACTGCACCCCCGTAATTTCCAGATATACACGGGAGCATGAGCCGCTGCATCAAGCCACACCGCTAACGATAAATACCACCATTGCTCCAATTGGGGCAATACAATTCACTAGACCCCCGTAGCGCGATGATATTCGAAGGTTGTTGGGCCGCTAAGCCTAAGTACATAAACGTATGCAAGACGAAGTCAAGAAGTTCACGGTTAACGAAAGACATCACGTCTCCTTAAACTGGAGCTAAGCAATCTACTATACAATGGATATACACGGCTACGTAGGACGCAGAGCCCAGATAGAAAATTTAGTCAAATTTTAATTCTTTTATTTCCGGACACCTAGATTACTGAAGTAGGACCTACAGAACCAAAAACAACCGCTTCTTTCCCCGCTCTTCTTTCCTTTGTAACTATTACGAAATTGAAAACAAATAACTTCAGCGAAAATATAATTTCCTCCCCAATACAATCGACTGCATCTTCGTAGTATCTCCGAAACACATAAACCAACAAGCCACTTCGAAATGCAGCACGTGGACAGGTCATTACTAATAATAGACTGTATGATTGGTCAAATCGGAGCAATACAATTAACTGCGTCCCGAATATAAACGTGATACAACCGCCTACTCTCCTCTAAAGGACGGGGAAAAAAATAAAAATAAAATACAAACAAGCAAAATCCCTGCTATTTATGACTCTCAAAACCTTCCCACAATTTAAATGTTTTCGGCGAATTAATTAAACGAAAAATTTTTACTCTGTGACTTTCATTATAATCTTGTGATTTTTGGATACGTTGCTAATAATAATGAAATGTATTTTAATTTTCAAATATGAAACCAAAATATTGAGACATGTAGAACATCCATATTATGTCAATTAATTGTATAACTGTAGCAGCTGACAACATAATCTTCTCCAAATCAGATTCGCCGTCAGCATTATAACACCAGCTCGCAATCAGCCGAGGATGTAAATGACCTTTGAAGGAAACGGTGTAAGCCCGGAGAAATTCTGCCGATTCAATCCCAAAATTAAGAACATTTTAATTTTCTGAAAGTTATATACACATTTTAATTTTTGAACTTCCTATTTAAAACAAACAGTCATTCTCAGCTATAAGAATTCGCATTTTAAATTGAAGTTACTTGTACATACTTACATGGCCTGACGCTTTTAACAGTGTAGATAGTATTCGCATAAGTCATAATGCCACTTTATAGAAATTTTGACCTTCTCTTTTCATCTTGACCTTCTCCTTTTTACCTTGACCTTTTCTTTTCCTTGGCCTTCTTTTCGCTCTCTCGCTTTTTTATTTTTTAGTTTGAGCTTCTCTAAATAGAAGTCTAGAACAAAATAAGTTAATCCTTACACGTTCTACAATACTTTAATGAAAATGTATACTGGTGCATTTGCACATGAAAGTGATAAAAAATATTTGCACGATTCATTATCGAAGATAAGGCCTTAAAATATGTTATGCAATCTAAGTGTTACAACTGTGGAAATATAAACTGTAAAACTGGATAGATAAGGAACTTTTTAATTAAACATATTTCTGCTGTAGTTTAAATATGCAAAAAATATCTTGAAGCCATAATACATTAAAATAAAATATTTAAAGAAATTTTTAGAAGTAAAAATACGGTAGGGTTTTTTCTGTGCTTTTTTGTAAATGGTCCTAACTAATATCTCCAATACAAAAATAGGCCTGAATTACCAGCAATCATACATTTTTAGAAGCAATTTAGAGTCTAGAAACGGGAAACAAATTAATAAAAATATTTTTAAAAGTTTGAAAAATCCGTATATATCTCATATCTCAACCAAGATTCAAACCACGAATCTTCAGCTGGTCGAACGACGCTATAGCCATTGAACTAATAGGACTATAATATTTTCTTCTATAGATGGAGTGAACCTTATATTTTCCCCCTTCAAGTTTCAGATTGAAATGAAACTTTTGATCTGAACTACTTCCTTAT
Source organism: Amaurobius ferox (assembly GCA_951213105.1). Classification (NCBI taxonomy): domain Eukaryota; kingdom Metazoa; phylum Arthropoda; class Arachnida; order Araneae; family Amaurobiidae; genus Amaurobius; species Amaurobius ferox. The sequence goes on along the minus strand of OX578142.1, from coordinate 105,926,486 downwards.
TCATCTACATTTTCACACAAATTAGTATCCTGTTCATTATAACACTTGTGAAACAATAATCGCTGCGATAAATGTAGGGTTTCTGAAAATATCGAAACTCAGTTTTTTTTAATTAGCGATTCACTGCATATACCATACAGGGTTAATTTGTTTGGACACCATTGTTATGCTCTTATGTCCCATAGCCATGGACCTAATTGGGCGATAATAGTTTCTTCGTCTATTTCAAGTAAACCCTAGAGATTTGCTATTAACTTAACTTTGATCTTTTCGAAAACATTTTTATTTGAGTTTCAACAGGAATTTGATTGCGATAATGGTATGTGATGGTTAACAAGAAAAAGGCCAAGTTATCGGTAATTATACTGTTGAAATAACGTGATATATAGTTATTATATCGACAACTGTACCAAAAAGTTTTCAGATTTTCGTGGATTTGGGTATCTTCATGCTTTTCAAATACGAGAAACGTTTTCATTATGCTCAGCATTTTGCCAAATTTGAGAAATTAAATATTTTCTATCGACCAATTTTAGAATTAAATTGTTTATTTTTTATACCCCTCCCAGAAAACCCCCACGATTTAAAAAATGGAGTGAACCAAAAAACCATGATTTAAACCGAGGTTTAAACCAATGGAGTTTAAAACAGCAAACCCTAGCCATCAACATTAAAATCTTCAAGCCGTTCTTTATTTCAATGTTCTAGCTTGATTGATAATGCATACTTTATGAGATTAGTTGAAAATATCGTAAAAATATGCGTTTTTTATTAGCCTAAAAAGCTGTATTTAATAAGGATCTAAACTTAATTTTGAAAATTTTAGCAACTGGATCCGTTTCTTATAAGCCATATAATATTGGTAAAAGCAGATTATTTGCTCATGTTTTATTTGATAAGGAGATAAAAATAATAGCCTCAAAAACAAAGATATTTAAGACGAGTTTACCAATGCGTTTTTCATGGTTTTTTGCATTTCAAATTTATGCATTTCTAAAACGTCAAAAAAAATTATTGCATGCTAGAAACATATATCAACAGATTTAAAGTTATTTAATACACCTACGAAATCGAATTTGTCAGATTGTTAATCCGAATGGAGAAAGTACGCTGTCTTTTCTAGGTGTCAAGAGCTTGGTTTTTTAGTTGGACCATCCAGTCCATTTCTAAAAGATTACATGACTAAAATATATCTTGGACAATTGGCCGCAGACTATTGGTTTCAATTTAAGAAATGCTTTAGCTAAGACTCTTATTATATGCAAATTTTAATAATATGGAACCTTTTCGCAAAAATGTACATAAAGTAACTCTTCATACGGGATGCCTAGAAAAAAAATTCTACAAAAATATTTTCCATAGCCCAATTAGCCAAACAAAATATTTCCATTGTCTTATGATCAAAATTACCTGATATATCATTAATTATGATATCTCGGGTAATTTTGATCGGATTACAATGGAACGTTTTTGTTTGACTAATAATTGGGCAATATATTGGAAAGTTTAAGTTTCCGACATATAATTGGAGACTGTATAAAATTTTTGTTAATTGTAGGTATTCATGTAAGTTTTGGAATTTTATCAATAGAAATGGAAATTTTATCAAACGAAATTCAATTTTTTTTCGACCTCTGAAATCTATGTTTTTGCTGTTTCTTTTGATATGATCTAAGTGGTCGATGGTCGATATTTAGATCGAGTCACTAAGTCCTATAACTGTACAAAGTCCTATAACTGTACAAAGTCCTATAACTTTATAATTTTTTTCACTAAGTCCTATAACTGAGTCACTAAGTCCTATAACTTTTACAAAGTCCTATAACTTTATAAATTTTTTCATTTACAATTTTGCATATTAAAGAATAAGATTTTTTCAAAACATGTTTACGTGTATGAGGAACAACTTGCTAAGAAAAAGTTAAAATAAATGTAGCAAGTTTAATCTTGCACCTTTTTTTTACTAAACCGTATCACGTGTCCCAAACTTCCGTAGTCTAAAAGTCTATCTTATTTGAAGCATTTCTTAAATTGGCCATGGTTCTGTGAATTATCGTTTAAGAAATATTTAATCGTGCAATAATTTTAGAACACCCTGTTTTACAAATACTGTTCTTGGCCTTATCTAATAATTTTACTTATCTAATTTTTCTTGTCCTTTTTTCAGGTGCCTGAGTTGCGGGAGCATCGGCACGGATCTCCTTACAAAATGTTACTGGTAAAAAATATAGGTATCATTGCTGGAGTGGCAATAATGTGCATTATATCTGTCTATGAACATGGAATGGGATAAAATGAATAATTTCATGAATATTAATTTATTAACATCATCTGAAACTTCTCGTATGGTTATGTCTTCCTCTGCTTCAGCCATTTGCAACTGGCCATCTGCCAATTGAGAGAAGACTCGACTTGTACTTGATGATTTTCACCAGTGCCTTTGAAGCCATTTTAATGGAGCGACTACATACTGCCTGTTTAGTTGTGAACAGATTAATTTTAGTGACAACACAGATTAACGTAATCTACTTTTGCTCACAGGAGCTTATAATTGTATTCGAAAGATCTAACACTGTTCGAAAATACGAATAGTTTTCAATTACGGGTGGTACTGTCTTCAATTAAGAAATAATACTAATATGTGTAATTACTTGAAACAACATAATTTTACGAAAGGCTGTCAATTGTTTTAGAAAAAATTTAAGCTATATATTTCATGAAACAGCAGTGACCTTCATACCAAAGCACTTCCGAATTATTTCCTCTAAAAATCGAGGTTGCCAGTTATCTCTATGCTATTCTAAAACGGTAGCAATTTATCAATATTTTTTCGTAATACATACTAGCAATAATCTTACAATTTTTACATCATAAAATGTGACTTAAAAGAGTTTCAACGATAATTTAACAACAATTAATATCAGCTGGTGATTACCAAAAAAACCTATTTTGCAACAGATGACTCTACCATACATGCTGGCAAATACTTCCATGTTTGAAAACTTCAAATTAAAAAAAGTTATTTAATACGATATGTTTAGAAGTAAAATAGGTGTCAATGTAATTTATAATTGCATAAGTCACTTATCTAATTTTCAAGGTTATAGGTAAAGTATGGATTGAGAAATTATATTTTAAAAACTAACACTGTTAAAACTGTTCACAAAGATTACTGACAGCCTTAAAATAATATATCTAGTTCCTAAAGATGAAAAGATTAACGATTTTAAAAATAATATCATACCTTTATAAATATATATCGGTTCCCGTGTTTGTGTATAAAACTAAAATTTGCTGCATTTATGTGTGAAAAACACAGTTGAATTTGACGTTTATAATGGAGGGAAAAAATTGCGAAATAGTTTTAGAAATCTCACTGGATTTATCAGATTTCAGATCAATTTTATTTCGAACAAGTGCAATTGATTTGATAGTTTTGTTGTAACAAGTAAAGCTTCGTTTTTATTTGTCACTTACGTGTTATCAGACAGCTGTGATGTATCAAGAAAGATTTTGTTTCTATTAGTCCCTCTCCGATAATTTTAGGTTGTAAGTAAAATAACAGTATTTATACAATTAATTTGTTATAAGATTTATTTCATCTCATTACGTTGGCTTTGAATGTGCTACATTTGCTTTACGACTGTGTCGTAGAAATTTCTTTTAAGAACACTGTACACGGGAGGGCTCCCAGCGAGTTTCTGCTCCGGCTACGTCTGGAGTAGATTTAATTTACTTTTCTGCATAGAAAAATTCACTGCATGCAAAAGAATCAATCAATGCAAAAGGCTGCAATTTGTTACACCGTCACATTATTGTGAATGGAACACACACTGCGATTGCAACGTTCCCCCCGCGTTTCTTTGACGTCACCATGTGGTAAGACGGCGATTTTGAATACGGTCTTATGTGTGACAAGCAAATATATTATATGCACTAGTCAAATTATGCATAATCTAGTCCTGAAATGCTGACATTTAAAATTAATATTTTTAACACCTACATAAAGTATTTTTGAAATAATATTACTATACATGAGCCAAATACGAACTTCAGTCATTTGAAATAAAAATGACTGATCATTAACAGTGAATAAAACTGCCCCAGCCGAAAAAATATATATTATTAATTCTCTAAAAATTTGTATTGAACACATCTTATTTTGTCCTTATATTCAAAAGTCCTTGCATTCTCAATAACGGTTCTTACTGTTCCTTGTTAATGATTTTACACCTGGCAGAATAAACTGGGCATAAAATAATCCAAAATATATTCTTAATTAAAATGAAATCGAGTTTTCTCTAAAGCCAATAAAAGGATATATTTTTGTTGAAATTCCCACTAGCTGATGACAATTGAGCTCATAAGGAGAATAAAACTCATACGAGTAGAAGAAATCTTATTTACTTATTGCTTTATAAACTAACCGATTTCAATTTTTTGAAAAAAGACAAACAAAATTTAGAGTTTTCTATGACTCTATCTCGCAAAACATCTATGTCAATTTCAGATACCTATTAAAACAAGCTTATCAAGTTTTATGAAAATCGCCAATTTTTTTTAAGAGACATCGTGGTTTCTGTGAGAAAGCAAAACTTTTCTTTTGTTAAACTTACTTGTAAGAATGTTACAATTTACTGTAACAAATTTACTTGTAAGAAAACTTTCAATATTTATTGCATTATTCCTGCCATAGCAAGTATTATTCAATACAAAAGAACGTATACAAAGCGCTAAATTGTTCCATGGATGTTATCTACAATGAGAGAGCAACTTTTATTTGAATTTTGTTTTAACATAAGCTTGGTTTGAAAATGATAGTATTTTTACCATGCTTAATGTATTTGACCGCGGTCAAATTCATCAGATTATTTAGCATGCTAATTTACAGTCATTTATATATATAGCATTCAATGTATTTCACACTTCAGCAAATTAGCTTATTCATTTAACCATACAAATGAAGGTCATATTACTTATCTTAAAACTTGGATCGCTGTCTTGGATCTCTTGGAATAGCAATAAGTTAAAAAGGGAAAAGACTGAAATATTAATCGTTTTTTTTCAATCTGCTAAATAAAAAGAAAACATAAATTTTAGAGTGTCCTCAGCAATATTGTTTAAAATGAAGAGAGAATTAAATACAATTTTTATTCAGTAAAATAATTGAACTAAAGATAATTGATACTTAATTGATATTTAGTTCAAGGTCAACAGAATCGGGCAAACTCAAATTAAGCGTCGAAAATTATTTTCGAAAATAATGATTCTATGTCTAACTGTTTATAAATGAAAAGAGCGCGGAAAAGTTTGGAAAGAGTCAAATAAGCAAGAAAATGCTCATTCTTTACCAATGAAGAGAGTGATCCTTCCTCTGGGTGACAGTGGGGGTTTTACTATATAGCTAATTAATCTTAAACTGTGGGTCCAGTGAGATAAGGACTGCAAGAGACCTAGGTTATACAGATATTTTTATGCAAAGACCTGCATTATATGGAAAAGTTTGTACTAATTTTTGGAAAATTTGCTCTTTTTATTTTTAATCAAACTTCAAAAAATATTTAACCAGAAAAAGAAAGTTTAAAGAAGGAAAGCAGTACCAAAACAAAAACGGGAAAGGTACTTCGCTTTATAAATACATTTTAGGGCCCCACTATCTGCCTCACTGTATGACTCTCAAAATTGATAGTAAACTATTGAGCAATTTTTTACACAGTCCTCCAAAAGTTAAGCACGAAATGTAATTCCCCATTTCACTGTTTTTTTCTTAGCTTTTGGAGGTCAGTGTACTTATTTGCATTGAATTAAAATACAGCAGAAGTCATTTTACTCTTGAATCTAAAATAATTCATCTTTAGAGTTAAAGAAATGTCACATTTGGTGTTCAATACCTATATCTACTTTCCATGTAAGGGCAAAATGAGCTAAGACATAAAACTACATGAAATCCATTGAGTGAGACTTTCAAATTTTTGCGTCTTGAAAGCATCAATATTATGCTGAGAAATGACTTAGCAGTGCCAACATTTATCTCATTATTAAAATAATCACCATCGTTTCATAAAGTAATTTATAAGAAAAAAAATCATCTCTAAATTGTAATGTATGTGTACTGGTCTTTGAATCAATGATGCCCGTCCTATGCATAAGTTCACAAATTTGTTGTATTTTAATAAACAATATTAAAAGTTGATTATGTGTATTTTATTTTATGATTTTTTGCATTCATCATTTTGCGTTTACACCCAACCCAACAGTTGAGGTATATCACAATTAAAGATCAACTACAAATACATCTGCAACACATTTAAACATTGATTTCAAGAAGTAGCGTGGATTATTTAATTAAATGTATAAGTTTAACAATGGTTCGCCCAATCACTAATTTTAAATATACTACAATGCTCGAGGACATAAATGAAAGACAACAGTTATTTATTTATTCAGGAGAGATGAAAATACAGAAACATACGTAGAACAAGCATTTGATAAATATATTCGAACACATTTAGTTTTGTTAAGATTTTGACGATGGCTGGCCATTTAGCAAAAAAAAAAAAAAAAATGTAGGGTAGGTTTTATTTTTCCGAATAGTACCAAACTAAAACCAATGACTCATACCAATTTCTTTTAAATGTTGTCAATTAGTTTTTGAGAAAGAATGGATACATACATTACACACACACACACACACAGAGAGAGAAAGAGAGAGAGAGATAGAGAGAGAGACATAGCTTTAAAAATAGTTTCCTCGTGTTTTAGAGTGTCCGAAGATCTAGAAAAGTGTTCTAGATCGGTTGAAAGCTCAAGTTGCGAGTTTCGACATGATTTCAATACTTTCTCTATACATTACCATATGTTGCAGGGAAAGTAAAAATGGGTTGATTGACTTGTTGTTGTTGTTATTTATAACCTCCTGTTCGGAGGAACCGAAACAGAACCAGTGACGCAGGAAGAAAGAACGACACACAAGACGAGAGAACAAAGTTTATTCGAAGAAAGCATCACTGACGAAGGTCGGAGAGGATGCAGCTCCACTTTGACGAGGACCCAGAAGGCGGAAGTCTGACTTTATCCTCAAGAAACATCCATGCTTTATTCGGGATTCGAACCCGAGCAGTCGAAGCATCACAGCAGTCGAAGACGCTATCCACTTCACCACCGGCGCGGCTGATTGACTTAAACCATGTGATGTGGGAGTCTAAATTCTTTGAATTTCCTTGATAGAAAGGAAGGAAATAATATCTCAGCTTTACCCAGGAGCATATCCCTTTACATTAGAACACCGTTTCCATTCATTTTTACCAAGGCTATTCACAGCAACTCTGTTCGATATCTTTGTTTCCAACCCTGAATCTGCTAGGCTTCTTATTTACGTGCTCTCCGGTTTTTTTTTTGGGGGGGGGAGACATTTCTTCGAAATGTCTGATTCTTAGATGTGATATTTTGATGTGAACATAACTTATGCCACACTTGCTACTTTTACACCCCATTCATTAAAAAATAAATCACATTTTTGGCCTTATTTTTACCTTCTTTTGTGACAAGTTATTCCGTTTCACTGTTTCATATGCTCGTTAAATCCGGGGAGTAATAACTTTTTATCGTTAAAAACAAGCAAATTTGGATTGAATTAGCATTGTGCTAATGAAAGATTAATAATTTTCTAACTCGTTGTAAGCATGTTCTACTGTAAGCTTTACATCTGGCGAAAATTATGCAAATGAAATGACGTTTGGTCTATAACAGGAGGAGTTAAGTAGGCAGTGCTGACACACTGACTTCCTCATAGCATCATTGTCCTCGAACCGGCGGGTGATAAGATCACTAAGATGAGGCATAGGATTCGATGACGAATAAAAAGAATGTCTTTTTAATTTCAATTTCCCAATTAAAGAACTTTATCTACATACATTATTAATTTACATACATACATGTATAGGGAAAGTATTGTGAAAGAATCAAAATTTCGTGTTCCACTTCAAGGATTTACACATTTTAAACAATCCTGAACTCGAATCAAAATTTTTGAGATGATGTCTGTATGTGTGGACGTGTTAGTTTACAGACACGATATTTCACGAAGAAATGGAGCGTTTTGAATAAAGTTTTGTACGATTATTACAATCAGTGAGTACTAGGATCCTTTAGATTCTAAACCATAAAATTTCAGGACATTCACTAGTATTAAATAAATAATAATCTTATACGTAATTTATCAATAGAAATCGAATGGAACTTATTACTTTCTCAACATACATAGCATAATGTATGTGGAAAGTTATTCGAAATCGAGTTTTTGACGGAAGAGCACGTTTTAAGCATCCCTGACCTAGAATCGAACGTTTTTTAGGTGATTTTTGTGTGTGCGTGTGCTTGTGTGTGCGTGTGCTTGTATGTGTATGTGTTAATGTGTATGTCAGTGAGTCTGCGGATGTGATATTTTACGAACGAATGGAGCGTTTAGAACGTAATTTAGTACGATCATTACTATCCGTAAATACTGGAATTCTGTTGATTTAAAAAGATATCAAACTTTCGAAAGATCCCAAGTTTTCGAATGAATTTTTGAAAAAATTCATAATAAAATCAGAACATTTCATAACGTTAAATAAATAATCATTTTGTACGTATTTTTTATTATAAAACGAATGACAAATTTTAGAACATTAGCTTCACCCGTTCTCGAGATATTACACGTTTTTCAAATAAATGTATTTAAAAAGGCATAAAAATGAACAGTAGTAAGTATCATGAAATATGCAATATTTGACAAAAAAATTTGGTGACATTGGCGTCTAATTTGGAGAAATATCGCCAACTTGACGTCTTTTTCATGTGGGGCCAAATTTCCGAAAATGTCGCCAAATTGGCAAAAATTATGTTAAAATTCCAAAACTGACGTCAAATTGATGAAATTCTAATCAACATATTTTAATATAAGAGTATATTGCTTAGCAAGTGTTAGCAATCTTTCCAATTGTCAAGATAGATTTAAGTTAAATATGAGTTAATTTGGTGCTTTAAAACAATTTTACATGTTGATATCCAGAATAGCACCTAATACCAGCGTTATTTCCTGCTTTATTTAATTAAAAATATTTTGCTGTGAAACTTGTCCATCATTATTTCGAATTGAAAGAAGTAAAGTACTTGCATTATGTAAGGAAAGTCATGTGCTGCCTACATCAGATAGTTTATAACTCTAGAAAAGAGCCTCGTTATATTGTATGTTTTTATGCTCAAGATATTGTATATTTTTCCATAAAAGAAAATAGTAAGTATCGCAATATATATGTGTTTTCCATATGCAATACTATGTGAAAAATTTACTAACATTCTCATGGATCTAGCTCATTCCATTCATGAGAAATGCTTTATGCAATAACAATAAATAAAACCGCTGCTTGTGAGAATAAAACTTTCTAATACTTCCTTGAAGAAATTAGGTATAAGAAAATTAGGTGACAGGTAAGTAAGGGTTAGAATGTTACCTAATTCTCTGCCTGTTTTATTTAAAGAAATATCAGAATGTTATGCTTTATGTAATAGTTTGTATTTTGACACCAATCAATTCGCAAGTAGTTATTTATTTCACTATGTATTAATTAAATACCAAATGCATTTTGATTCAGTTTTTAACAATAATGTCGCCAAACACGCCAAATTTCACATTTCGTGATGTTAATTCAGTACCAATAACACCGATTTATTTATACTCGCATTTGGTGACTTTGTGTACAAATACTTGATAATAACCATAGTAGCTGATTCACCATTCCAAATTAATTAATAAAAAGTTATATAGATTAAAGTTAACTAGACCAAAGTAAATAAGTACAAATAACACAATAATGCAGCATACAGCTGTTTCGAGGATACGTTGGATCCCTTTCGTCAGTGCAAGAGAACCAACAAACCCGAAATCCAAAAGAGGAAGTCAAGCCAAGCCGCTTCGTTACCGGGTTGCCTGCGTCCAAAGACCCCAACATCTAATATATTAGAAAGTCCTTTAGTTGTTACGAAAGATGAGATAAAACAACGCACTTCGCTCTTGAAGGGTGCTGAGTGTAGATTGCCCCCCCTCCTTTTTTTTTTATAGAAGATGAAGATTCTGTCTTGGATGGCTGATTTAACGAGTAGGTTGCAAAGGTAAGGGAAGAGTGGGAACCGTAAAAACAGTCATCCAATCGGAGCGATTGGACTGTGGAAGGAATTGAAAAATAGATAAAAGTTAACTTGTAAGTTTAAGTTAAGAAATTCAGAATTTGGCAAGATAATCAGAATTTAAGTTTTAAATAAAATTAAATTTGCATTAATAAAATTAAGTAAAATGTTAAGAATTAATAAAAGAGATGATAACGAACGTGGATAAGAGTACTGGTCACACACAAATAACGCGGGCAAAAACTAGCTATCCTATTGGCCTGTGGCTGAGCCGAGAAAGAAAAGAGAAAAAGTGCAAAGTCCATTACCGAAGCATTGGAGTGGCTCCATCTATCGTCTTCGATCGATGAAGGGAAAGGACAAAGAAGTGCAAAAACTAGGAAACTCCCGTTTGAGGAACGAGATACCTACATTTTTTCCACTTAGTTCCGTGGGAAACAAATAAAAGATGTCGAGGCCTGCCTTTCCCGAGATAGGAAGGCGTGATCAGATTGTAGATCTGGTCTACGTCTCTCATATGGGGTTTACTGGAGTTTTTCTTGTAAAATGCCAAATCTGCTCTGCAATGCCAGAGACTTTAAGATTGTGATAAATAACTTCATTCTGGATATATCCAGGAGCATTAATTATGCAACGCAAGACTTTATTTTGGAAAACTTGCAATCTCTTTATATGGATTTTTACCGCCGCCCCCATACTGGGCAGGCGTACAAAAATACAGATACAATAATCTGTTTATAAATAATTAATTTATTATAAAGGGAAAGGTGGGATTTTCTATCTAGAAGGGGTAATAGGGCTTTATAGATTTTATTGGCTGATTTAATTTTAGAGTCGATATGGTCTCCGTAAGTCAGGTGGGGGTCCAAAGTGACGCCTACTTAACAGAGTAGGAAAAGGGAATTGATTCATTAAAGATTTTTAAATTAAAATTAAGTTCTCGGTAGTTGGGCCTGGGTCTTTCACACTGCACTTTTGGAGGCATTAATTTTGATTCTCCAGGTAACGAACCAGTGCTCAAGGATATTTTTAATGTAACGTTGTAATGTGTTAATGGAGTTGTATGGTAAGCAGCTACGGGCGATAAGCGTTGTGTCATCTGCAAGGATGGCTAGCTTAACTTATGCTTGAAATATAGATGATGAAAATATTGAAGAGAAGTGAATTAAGATTTCTTCCTTAGGGAACCCCGGCCCTGATTGATCGGATTGAAGAGAGAGTTTTATCAACTCGTACTCGGAAAAATCTATTAGTGAGATACTAGTTGATAATGGTCAAAAGTTGAGTCGAAATGCCAAGTCGCACCAACTTGTTAATAAGCCCGGGCAAAAATGTTTTATTAAACGCTTTAGCTACGTTGAAATATACTATGCTAGTACACTATCTGTTGGTAGACTTTTGATGGATAATTTCGACAACACGCATAAGTTGGGAATGCGTTGAATGCTCAGTTCGAAATCCGTGCTGGTCTGGTATTAAATGTTTTTCGAACGGCAGAAACTATCCAAACATCTAAGCAACACCAATTCATAGATTTTAGAAAATCTAGAAAGCAGGCTTAGTGGTCTGTAATTTTCGGCTAGGGAGAGATTTAGATTAATTTTATTAAGAGGGAAGATGATAGCGGTTTTACAACTTTAGAGGGGGGAACGATGGTCCAACATATGATTAACAGCATGGTAATCCAGCAGAGATAGGGATCGGGGAGATTTTTAATGATGCGATTACTAATACTGTCAGGACCGGGGGTTTTCTTTATTTTTAATCCATCAACGATATGAAGAATTTCAGCTAGAGAGATTCTCTAAGTCGTTTGGTGCTTGAGAGAGTAGAGCATTGTGATTGGTCTGTTGTAGTTCGTCTTCAGTGTCTGTATAAGTGTGGCTGAAGTTATGGTCAATATGAGGTGAAAATTGGAGTTCCAAGCTATCTACAATACCTTAGAACTCTAATTTTCACCGCAATAACATTATCTTTTTCTTTTCCTTCTCAGTCTGGGCGAGTCCATTAGGGATATTAATGGGCGGAATTGTCGTTTTTGTGGATCTCAGGTTTTTAGCTGTTCGTCAAAGACTATGATTCGTGGCTGAGAGTCCCTCAAGGTGAGTTCGCCAGCGTTGCTGCGTGCGTTTTAATCGTAGCCTTGATCTAGTTATGAAGTTAACGGAATTGTGCGCCGAAAATGGGGTACCTAGTGCGGTGCCAATCCTTCCATCACCGATATTTCGCTGCTTAATTTTGTCTCTAATATCACCAGAAATACTGTGATAATTAGGTCTGTCTTTTGGTTTCGAGGCCGCAGCAATTGCCTCTAGCAGTACATGATTCATATCGATGACACATTTTTCTATGTCATCGATGCTGGTAATTTTGAGAGGAGGCGCTTTAGAATCTTTGAGGATATGACGAATGTCATCCCAATTCGTATGAAGCTCCTCCAGATGGTCTCATGCGAAAGAGGAATGTGCACGAAAGGAAAAACAGAAGGATTATATACACAAGACCTGAATTAAGAGAGAGCCAATCAGAAAGCAGCATGAAAACAGTGAAACATATATAATCCCCCCTTCTTCTTCCCTTCGCGCCCATTCCTCTTTTGAACTTCGAGTTTGTTGGTTAGCAGACGATAGCACTGATTACGGACAATGGCAGATGGATGATATTTCTTATAGCGGTTAATTTTCCAGATAGATATGAACGAAATATAAGTTAATGTGGCCCTTCGAAATACATTCGATTAGATGTTGCCACCGAGAAACTGTCAAATTTTAATGTACGATTCAATGCCAAAAACATTTCATCGTGAATCGATTATTTCACTATAAAAACATAAAATGCATAAAGTTATATCATTATAAAGGGAAAACCATGCGCTGCACACAATTATTTTATTTTGAGCCTTTGAACTTTTGTCTTCTAAGTGGAATTAAATATATTTTATACTATAACTGGAGATGCGTTTGAGCTAAAATATAAAAATAATTTTCTAAAATGAAATTTAGAAATTCCCCCTTAATGTGTGCTTTATGGTTGATTCATGCACCATCTGCTCTTTGTGTTGAAGAGTAAAAATAATCACAAATCGATTTATTAAAGTTAATAACGGACCGAATGGTCATTTACATTAAAGTACACAATATACAGGGTGTCCCAAAAACACTAACCTCGGCTTTTATTCCTTAAATATTGATCTTAGACATATATAATGAATTACAAAGTTGATTAAGAACAGGTACAGGATATTATGAAATCGATTAAAATTTTGAAGGGAATTAAATTTTAAGAAATACAAAATTTAAATTTTTATATTGCCCTCGTACAAAAACATTTCCAATGAGTAAACTATGCCCCATACACTAATAAGGTGATGTACAAGATTTCAGCATTTTATCATAAAAAATCCCAAAGATATGAAAAGACAAAAATGCAGACTTAAACCACTTTTCGATGCATCGACATGGGTTCTCAGAAGGGAAAAATCATGTCGGCAGATCGCGTTTCAGGAGTCATACACAAATTAGAAAGAAACAATGATCACATAAATAAATAATAATTTTGCTATTTATTGGTGCAAAAGTATCTACACTGTGTAGAAATAATAACTTCACACAAAGATTACAAAGTTTGTTCGAAATATTTTCCATCCATACTAAAGATCCATTAAAGATAAGAGGCAGATATTATTTGCCTATGATGCATTTCTGCGTTGCGTCATTTGCACTCTTGCTGTAAACATTTACATTTTAATTTGTGATTAATCCCTCACCAACTTTGTTTAAACATGTCTCTGGGACTTTTTATGATAAAATGCTGAAATTTTGTACATCACCTTATTAGTGTATGGGGCACATTTTACTCATTGGAAATGTTTTTGTACGGGGGCTGTATAAAAATTTAAATTTTGTATTTCTTCAAATTTAATCCCTTGAAAATTTCTATCGATTTCATAAAATTCGTACGCAACTTTGTAATTTATTATATATATCCAAGATCAATATTTAAGGAATAAAAGCCGAGGTCAATGTTTTTGTGACACCCTGTATATCTTTGAAAACTTTTTATATAAAAAGTTATGACACCCTGTATATTCTTCCATAATATTTCACTTATATCCAAATGAATTATTTTATTTTGTACGTTATAAAAAAAACCTCCCCTACAAAATTTTCTTATGTAATTTCGATGTTCGGTTACTGATATAGATATTTTTCAACTTTCATTTGTAAGTATCAAATACAACTAACTCTTCATAATTGACTAATTCATTACTATACAAGCAATATGTTCTAGTTCTAAGCATAAGAACGAATAATTTTATATTTTAGATTAGCTTTAATTAGCGAGTAACTCATTCGTAAGATAATCTTCGGATTGCTTTACTGAATTTTGCAAACGTCAGGTTAAGCTTTATCCAAGTGGACGTAGTTATTAAGTTTAAACTTTGAGAGATTAATCCTTGCTTTAAGGGCATTTGAGTTTATTTCATTTAGATACCTAGCCTTAATTGGGATCAGCATTTTAGTAACTTCTGATCCAATATTCAAAATCGCTAACGGACTATATTTTTGCTTGAGAACCAATTGAATAGAATTATACTTTCTTTCACTTAGAAACCCAAACAGACAGAACGCAGAATCGAACCCGGATCTGATTTACATCGCGTACGTACGTACGTACGTACGTGTTGGTATGTACGTACGTACGAATGTACGTACATACGTACTATCCCCATCGTCCATCCTACTCGAAGGTATAAGATAACATTTTGGACAGTCAAGAAAGCACCTAATCTAGACCGGAACCTAATGGGTATGATGACCACAGAGAAAATATCCTCCTTCCCCTGACCTATCGCCTCTCTGAAGGACTTTAGTACCTACATATTTATCGTACCCATGCTTCGCGTAGACACCGGGATAGTTTTGTGCGGCGTTATGGATCGATAAAGGGCGATCATCCAGCCTTTACCACTTAGTTATTCCGGTCCCCCATTAATGAGCTTTCTTTTGACCTAGACCATTCGACATACCCGAAAGTGTACGGTATCGATTTGGATGGCATCGACAGTGAGACCCAAATGAAACCTGCAGCCAATGAGGCCCCGATTAATGATGATGTTGCTATTCCTGCTCCATCTCACCCATCTCAGGAAGTACAATGTACTACTAAACATGGTCCACCAGATATTGGCTATACGCGTCAGATTCATGCAAAATTTTTATCTACTTTGTTTTACATATGTTCGTAAAATATCTGAGATGTAAAAAAAGGGGACGAGAGCGAAATTTTCTAGTGCAGTTTAAGCCCTCGCATAAGAGTCTCACAGGCAAACCTGATTAAATAAATAAACAGATGCCGATCCGTTGAAAACTCGATTTCAAATTTTCCACACTATTCCAATACTTTCCCTATACATTACCATGTATGGTAGGGAAAGTAAAAAGAGAATTCTGTTCACATATCCACAGTACAGATGAACAGCACAAATGTCTTTAAATCGTTAGTTTGGGAACAGTGAGCAAGTATATTTATTTTGAACTTAGATGTAGTCTTATTCTTCCGTTTGAATAATCACATATGTCTATCACAGCGGTTTTTACTTTCCTTATGTGCATACTGTATAAGGAAAGTATTGTGACGGGGTCGAAAATTCGAATTTTCGACGGGAGAACACGTTTCAAGCTTCCCTGATCACGAATCAAACATTTTTGAAGTGATGTCTGTGTATGTGTGTGTGTGTGTGTGTGAAAGAAGTATGTGTGTGTGTGTGTCAGTGAGTCTGTGGAGACGATAACTGACGAACGAATGGACCGATTCGAACAAAATTTGGTACAAAAAAATCACAATCCGTAAACACTGGAAGCCTATTGTTTTTGAACGCAATCGAATGTTCAGAACCCCCCTAAATTTTCGAGTGAAATTTTGAAAAAATTCAAAAAAAATCAAAACCGCTAATAAAGTTACGTAAATAGACATTTCTTATGTAATTTTTCATTAGAAAACGATTGACATAAATTTTAGAACGCTAACATGAACCGTTCTCGAGATTTTGCACATTTTTAAAAAAATTATCAAAAAGTCATATAAAATAAAAAAAAATATTTCCTATTGAGAAACATGTTCACTTTTCGTATGTAATACCATGCGATAAATTGGGTGACATCATTCGCGTGGATCTAGCTCGTTCCATTCATGGAAAAAGATACTTTGAGTAATACTTTTGTATTTGATCGCCAATAGTCATTTATCTTCTGTAAGAATAACTTATTTCTTCGTCCATAACGCTTGGCGAGATTTTGGCGACGATTTTGGCGGAATGTCGCCAACTTGGCGACTTTTTTTAAATGTTGCCAAATTAACGAAAATCTCGCCAAATGGATAAAAATGACGTTAAATCAATGAAAATGACGACTAATTGTCGAAAATTCAATATCTTAGAAAGAATATAAGTATCTACTATGAGAAAAATCTATTTTTTTTACTGTAAAAGTTGTAAATTCATTACATTATATAAGGAAAGTCATGTATTGCCCACATCAGATTTTTTTAGATGTAGTCGATACATTTATCTTTTCCTTTAAATATTCACAGCATCATGTGGAAATGCTGAGTACCTCAGTTTTGTTACTTTCTTCGTCATCTTATCACTTTCTTCGCATTTTATTTCACCAAGTAAGCGAGATTCAGCCAATAGGAAATCAAGCATTACAAGAAAAGTATTTATTGCATGTATAAAAGTTGCTGTTGGATCTAACTTTTCAATTAATATATGTAAAAATAAGAAAGATATGCATTTTCACATCTCCCACAGCGCAAATAACATTTGTTTTGAACTTGGGTGTGATCTAGAATTAGATATCGTTTAAACATTTATTTTTCTGTTTATTTATTGTGTCAGGTTTGTCTGCGAGACATGGAAGCGAGGGGCGAAAGCTGAACTAGAAAATTTCGTCCTTGCCTCCCTTTTTTATATCTTAGATGTTTTCTGGATGATTCTTTTTAGGTTTAGAAAGATGATTTCATAACATTTGAGTTTTATATGGAGAATATCACTGTCAATGTGTTTCATTCTGGTGGAATGTAAAGAAGTAAATAATTATTAATCACTTAACTGTATCATTTGTGAAGTCGTATAAATAACATCAATACACTTTACGAATAATAAACATCCGATGTAGGCAGCATGACTTTCTCAATATAATGCAATTAATTTTGTTCTTTCACATTTCAAAAAGTATGTATAATATACACGGCACAATGTTTTTAACATTGAATTGTACATTTGGCGCCTTTCCGAATGACAACATGTAAAACTATTTCGAAGCACCCAATTAACTTATACTTTGCGAAACTTTAAATTGACAATTATCAATATTGACAGCATCTGCAACAAGCAATGCAGTCCATATAGTAAATATTTTAATAATTAATTTATCAATTTGGAGTCATTTTCAAATGTAACGTCATTTTTGCAATTTTTACTATATTTTCGTCCATCGTAGACGACATATCGTCAAATTGGCGATATGTCGATAAATTAGTCGCCAAATTTATCGCCAAGCGTTACACACAGACAGAGAGAAGAGCTTTTCTTATATATATAAATGAAAATTGGTGAATTGTTAGTCGTAAAAATACAAAACTATTGCCCAAAGTATCTTCTCTCGTGAATGGAATGAACTAAACCCACAGGAATGGTGTTAATAAATTTGTCTCATAATATTGCATGGAAAGTGAACACATTTCACAACAGTTAATACTTTTTTAATTGTGTCTAATATTTTTGATAAATTTATTAGAAAAGCGGGTAATATCTTAAGAACGGTGCATGCTAACGCTCTAAAGTGTGTGTTGTTTGTTTTCTAATGAATTATTACGCAACAAATGATGACCCCCACTGGGTTCCGGTCTAAATTGGGTGACACTTCCCGGCCGTCCATACAGTTACCTTACACCTTTCTGGTAGGTCGGACGTTCTGGGTCTCAACAACAACAGCAACAAATGATGAGGCCAACGGCCGTACCGTGCTGAAAACACCGGTTCTCGTTAGATCACCGAAGTCAAGCAGCATCGGGCGCGGTTAGTACTTGGTGGGTGACCACCTCGGAACACCGCGTGCTGTTGGCCATCTCAGGTGCGGTATCCCCGTGGTTTGCGCGCTAGATTTGCACGCTACCACAAAATGCCGCCGTGTTCATGCGGAGTACGATCACGTTAAACATGTGGGTCCGTAAGTCCTTCCAAGAGGTTGGTGGTAGGGGAAGGAGGGTACGGTCCCTGTGGATGCCTCCCCCACTGGGTTCCGGTCTAAATTGGGTGGCACTTCCCGGCCGTCCATACAGTTACCTTACACCTTTATGGTAGGTCGGACGGTCTGGGTCTCAACAACAACAACAAATGATGACCATTTACGCAACAGTATTAAAGGTTCAGATATTTCAAAATGCCATTCGAAAATTTGTGGGTTTTCCGAACATTTGCAGAGTCGATAAGAGCTTGCAATTTCGTCCCAGTAGTACAACGGTAGAGCGTCGGTTGGCCAGTTCGAAGATCTAGGGTTCGATTCCCTGTTGGGGCAGCAAGGCTCTTTACAATGGCGCCGAACAAGTCAACCCTGTAGGTTAGTGCAAAGATGTCGGAGATCTGAAAGTGACCCTAGTGACTAGTACGGATTTAGTGGACTCTGGAAGATTGAGCGCCGATTTCAAATTGAAAGGATAAAGACCACGCAGGATACTAACCTGAGTAAAAATAGTAGCAGGAGGAGGCTAACCTGAGGTAAAAATAGCAGGAGGTGGTCAGTCAGATTGTCAGTTGCCCGCCAATCTGACATTAGATGGTGGAGAATGCAGAGTCCACTTCGATGATAAGAGCTTGAAATTTTGTCCCAGTATCTCAGCGGTAGAGCTTCGGAGCCCAGTTCGGAGATCCAGGGTTCGATTCCCGGTTGAGGCAGCAAGACTCTTTACATATTATCTTGCGTTTATAATCAATAGGCTTCCAGTATTCACTAATTGTAATATGTGTACCGAATTTCGTTCGAAACACTCATTCGTTTGTGAGACATCGCTTCCACAGACTTACGGACGGACACACACACACACGCAAGCATATACACAGACATCAACTTAAAAACGTTCGATTCGAGTTCAGGGATGATTGAAACGTGCTCTCCCGTCGAAAACTCGAATTCAAATTTTCGACCCCGTTACAATATTTTCCCTACACATTGAACTGGGTATATTAGGAAAGTAATATACTGGGTAAATTATAATATTGTAAGGTAGATCTTGAGAGACTCCAAACCGTGGTGCTCGCCACTACAAGGTAGTCCTTAAAACATTGCCGTTCTTTCATAATTAGATTTCTGACAGCGCTTTGCGTCATTTTTGTCAATTTGGAAGCATTTAAGTCGCCAGTCGCCAGAATTGCCAAATTTGTCGCCAAATGGAATGGACAGACCCAATGAAAACATATATACTATACCACTCTTTAACAAATCACAATTAATTTACGATCCCTAGCCACCCCAACTAAGCGTAACTGTCCCACAAACAGTGAAACTAGCTATATTTGGAATAAATAATACTAAATTAATAATTTTCTCAAAGCGTCAGGAATTATCAAATAAATTCTATTTAATTGATTGTGTAGATATTCTGATTTATTGATTTTTTGACAATTTGGCAACATTTATTAGATTTGGCATTACTTTTTTAGGTTTGCGACATTTTCCAAACGTCGTTAAGGTCGCCAAATTTGTCACCATGTGAGACAAGACAGACCCTACTGAAACATACTTAATACCATTTATTAATTAGTTACAATTCCAATCCATCCATAAAATTTTAAATCAAAATCCTAATTATTTATGTTTGGATTTCAAACTTTATCAATTTGACGTCATTCATTTGGCACCGTTTCCATCAATTTTGGCGACATTAAAATTCACCAATTTGTTGCCAAGTGGGACAGACAGACTCTATTGAAACGTATTTAATATATCATCCGTTTATTAATTAGTTTGAATTCCAATCCATTCATAAAATTTTTAATCAAAATCCAACTTTTGTTTAATTCTGAATGTTATCAATTTGGCGATAAACACTGGCGTCATTTTATTTAATTTAGCGCCGTTTTCATCAATTTGGCGACATATTTGTCAATTTGCAACACTTTTGTCAATTTGCGACACTTTTGTCAATTTGGCGTCAATTTTTTGACATTTAAAGGAACTGGCCAAATTTATTCCCAAGGTCGAAAAATTGTCACCAAGTGGGACAAACAGCAGACCCAATTGAAACATACTAAATATACCATCCGTTTATTAATTAGTTTGAATCCATTCAAAAATTTAAAATCAAAATCTTACTTACAATAAAAAAAAACTGCTGATTGTAAGATAAACACTTATAATCCCCTTCTTCAGGCCAGAAAATAGGTAGTAGAACAGTTCAGTTCGCTGCGGCAGTTTTTTCTTAGTTAAGGGCGCATACTGTTCTACCTGTTCTTTCAGCCAGAAGAAGGGGGCTTTATAACGCCCTTGAAACAATTGTAATCACCTTACTGACATATGACTGTTCTCTTCAAGGACGTTCTGTAAGTGTTTAAAATCCTACTTAAAAATACTACTTGAATTCTTTAAAATCCTACCGTGGTTTCATTTTCAATTTTATTAAATTTGCGTCCTTTTAGTTAATTTAAAATTGCTTAACCCTATTTGTGAACATCTCTGAAAATTTCTTCGAACTCAGATGAATTATTCATAGATATGCTGTCTGAATAAGAATAAGGAGAAGGGGGAGGAGAAGAAAACTATAAATTTGCTATCTTTTTCTGAAATTCAACAGCCTGTATCTTTCTCGCTTTTGAAGATACAGCCATGCGACATTGGGATAATTTTCTAGACTGCCATAGACTTTTATAAAAAGGCCATCTCAAATTCTTTCAACCGCTGTAGTTTTATAAATATAGGTATAGAGTATATAGTTTGAAATGATTTCTGTAACATAGTGTCTTGCAGTGCCATCACCCCGTGTCAATGACGGGACATTTCATGTCAAGAATGCCAAACCGGATGGATTTTGCCTACTCTACCCGTTTTACACACTCCACTCTTAAATGCATGGATAAAATTCAATTTTTCTTTTATTATCTTGTAAAATCTAGTCATTTCTGAACGGTTTAGTGTCATTAATATTTCTTAATGTTAATTATTTCAGGAGATATGAAGAAAATACAATCCATTAACAATACAATACCAAACATAAATGTATTCTTTGAACGCGTTTTTTTTTCAAAAAGCAGGTTTTTGAACTTGCGCGCATGATATTTCAAGAGCTGTTAAATGAATTCTTATAAAATTTTGTATGCTTGGAAATAACTTCCATTGTACAATAATTATACTAGATTTACACGTGTAACTTATAAAATAAAAATTTTAGAAGCAAAAAATTTTTTAAATTTTCTCAGAAACATTCAATAAAAAAATATAGTAATTTGCCCTATTAAAAATTAAAATAATTAAATAATCCTAGTATGCAAGTATATTATGAATGGTGTCCTTAATAAAACCCCAAAATAGTTTGATTATATCCATAAAAATTTAGGATATCATGCCCGCAACAACATATTATGATTTTATCAACAGAAACACATGTAAATTATAATTATTTTTTATATAATATTTTTATTTTTCAATTATCTGTTTATTTTTATTTTAAATAAAAATATTACTTTTCTCTGTCCTAAAATAAGATTCCTATTATTTCAATAGGAAAAAGTTTTAAAAGTTTAAACTTGTTTAAAATGCTGATTTTGTCAACCTGTTCAAATATTAAGAGTATACTCTTAACTTAAATTAGCAATATATGCCAAAAATATTTATTCCGTTTCACTTTGTGTTAATACTTTTATATTACCACTCTATAATCAACTGAATCATGAATCACAATTCCAGCAGCGCGTTAATGCTCCACGCTTTGTATGAATAAGCAACTTATGAAGTATGAGTTTTTCTTGATGAGTTTTCCTTCATTCGGTAAAAATCTTCGAACAACAATATACACTGATTGGCCAAGTCATTATAGCCACCAGTCTATTTTATGCAAAGTAGATATCACGCAGATATTTGATGACGCTAGATAGCCGAATTGGCGTAAGAAGGTAAAACTGAAAGCATACAAGGACAACGAAGTACATTCCTTTAGAAATTATACAAAAGCCGTGATCTGACTAAGTATGTGGCATACTCGTGGGTAAAATCCCTTATTGAACCTTCCTACCTCTTCCGAAATTTGATGATGTATCCATATCAGTCATCACCTAAGCTCTATTTAGAAAAGATCCTGAAAAATAGATGCTACAATAAAGTTTTTCGGAAAAACAATAATAGGGCAAAATTTTTGCAGATAATTTGCAGAAGATTTTAATTTTTGCAGATTTTGCAACAAGATATTTCCTAGGATCGAACCACAGATATTCATCCCCTCGTGGGCTTTCCGCGAGCTCTAAGACCCACCTTCAGCGAAGGATTCATGCGCTGGTCTTCAGGTTAGTAGATGCTATTTTCTTATCCCTTGTACAGGTGGGGTGTACTTGTGGTACTGTGCGTGCACACATGCTGGCAGTGATTTGAAATCTACTTTACGAATCTATAGACTCCAAATTAGCCCCCATGCGCCATAAAAGTACGACGAAACTATCCAATGCAGTCCAATACAAAAGTTGCTAGTCATCAACTTATGAATACATTTTTTATTCCAGGAGGCAACTTTCTTCATCCATCAGTACAGCTCGGATTCTGTATCCAACAGAGATAGCATGGTACATATTTTATAGTGTACAGTATATACTGATGAGTAGATTCATACAATGGCAGGGATATGAATGCAATATAAATTTTTCCGCATCTTTAAAATTTTTCAGTATAAAATTAAGTCGCAAATAATTTTTTCATCCTAACTTTGCGTGCATTATCGTATATCGAATAAATGATATTTTTATTATTACATTATTTAATCCGACTCTAAAGTTATTTCTTATAAGCATTTCATATTGAACTGTTGTTTTTGTGTTTTACGTGAGTACCTTTGGCTGCTGTCCCGCATAATATCATTCAAATTTATTTGCCTCTAAATGGTCAATCCCCCTCCAAATATTATGTTCATCGGAAAAGGATGCACGCTGCTTGGATAAATGTCCATAAAGGGGGGGGGGGGTAACCGCTACCTTCAGCCTCTAGAAAGAGATACGCGAACGTTAAAAGTTAGGAAACACTATTAGTTATTGCTTGTACATGGGATTTAGTAAATAAATATTACAATTTAAATTTGATATCTGAAGAGCCTATGTTTATGATAACAAAATCTTTTAATATCAAGCCAGTCCAAATTAAGTCTGCTTTATAAATTTATGACACGATATAGTCATTGAGATATTCCTTCTGTCAATTTAGTTTATAGGCAAAATCAGAAGATCCTAAAAGCTTAGATCACAGCATTTCCGAAATTGGAATGGCGCAAATAAATCCATCATGACGCACAATTTTGATAGACCATAATGTCATTAAGGCTTCCGTTATTTTCCATTTCTCGGGTATTGCACATGCAATTCTTGCACCCACTAGGTTGTCACATTATCATTGCAGCGCGCTAATTGCAAACAGTTTCCAGTTGCTTTTCAATGCTTTGTATTAATTTTGCTTTGAAATGATGCAGAAATATGCAAGATGTAATTCAGTAACAGACTATAATAAATATATCTCTGAAGAAACTTTGGACCTGAGATAAGCCACCAATATATAACTAGAACATAGCGCAACTTGAGGCATGCTTTCGAAATTTCGCGGCACAATCAAACGCCACGAGACACCGATCGAGATGCTCTACCTAGCTCATTCATAACCTCCGTTCTCAACCACGTGGGAGCGACAGTCTTACCCCAGTATTGAAGCTTTCCCCGAAGAGTTGCTCCCTCTGATCCCAACGAGAGAGAGAGAAAGGATGAGGGTGGAGTGGGGATGGAGAGTCACGTAATAATCTAGTTGCGGGATGAAATCTCAAAACTTTTGTCCTTATCCATTTGGGATGCTTTTTCTCTTTGGAACTTGAGTAGACTATCTTTTCCCCCCATATTAACACTTTGTATCAAAACTCAACAAGCCAATGGCAATATATCTGTTCGATACGGCGATCCAATCGTATACCTTTCTTAGGAAGTTGTGGGCGGGACTGAGAGAGAGGAGGGTCCCTGGGGGGGTGAGCAGCAAGTTGCGGGTGGAGGTATATCCGGTTCGGGCC
This sequence comes from Amaurobius ferox, assembly GCA_951213105.1. Lineage (NCBI taxonomy): Eukaryota > Metazoa > Arthropoda > Arachnida > Araneae > Amaurobiidae > Amaurobius > Amaurobius ferox. Next base: position 105,902,018 of record OX578142.1, on the reverse strand, counting down.
ATCGACAGCCTGTGACACTATCCAGAAGATCTCATCCCCTGCGAAGCAATTTCCGACTAAGAGGGAACAGGTGAGTTGTATTTTTTCCTTATTTTCTTCCGGCTTCCTCTTCTCTTTCAATGTACTAGAACGATAAACATTTCCTGTATTCCGGATCTATCCTCCTGCCCATGGAAGTCTTAAACTAATCCTAGAAGTGTCCGTCAATTTATACAAATATCCGGATGTAGCATTGATGTGACGGAGTGTGGTGCTAATAAAAAAAAATGGGGCCATAAAGGAAAGATAAAATATTAGTCTAGTAAAAATATAAATGAATAAAGTACATGGGATTGCTTTGAAATAGGACAATTATTTATTACAAGAAGGTATTAGATGCACTTATTTTAGAAAAGCGTAGTTAAATATATATATATCGGTTAGTTTATTTATTTATACTTAAGTTGAATATAGAAAGATTTACTATTCTGTTTAGAACAAAGTTTTTTACGTTTGACTCATATGCCCTTTAAGCAAATTTTAATTTATTTAATAAAATTGCATGAATAAATGTTTGTGCCTTTTTAACTGGGAGCATTTCTATTAAAACATTTCATTCAATTTTAAAAATGGTTCTTTATCTTTGAGCTCATCTGAAATACAATGCAAAAGCTTTGAATAATTGGAAATACACTTTGATTTTAAAACTTCTAAAATATCTTCAAGGAAAAGAAAACATTTAAACAAATTATATAATATGATGGCACCTTCAAATTCACGAATGGCCAAAGAATAAAATTCCAATCCATCTATGGAGATCTCAATCTATCATTGGAGACTAAAGAATCATTTTTAATTTGATATTTCAGTTTCTTTATTATTTAAATTCTAATTAAATTTGCATATCCATTTTTTTTTCAAATTTTGTTAAAAATTATTTTACTTTCATCTTTTTTGAATTTCTATAGACAACTTTGCAGTACATACTATATATATGAAGGGAGAGTATTGTGATGCATAAACTTTTTTGACATTCAGATTTTGGTAGATATACAACTTTTTAGCTTTACTAAATACAAATAAACAGTTTTGGAATGACGTTTATATGTGTGTCTGTCTTTGAGAATATAGACTCAAAAGAAAATGAAGATTTGATTGAAATTTTGTATGACTATTTGAATTGGTAAACAGAAGAAGATTGTTAAATTTCATCACAATATAACTTCAGAAAATGTCGTAATATTAAAACATTTATAATAATTGTAAAGTCAAACGATAACTATGAAAAATAATAACAAATGAATGATAATTTCTATACAATCTCTAGTTTCAAGTTGCATACTTTGCTTCATGATATTGCCCCTTATTTGAGCTGAAATTTCAAAAATTATAAAAAATAAAATATTATCACTATTGTTTTAGTATACAATGTCTATGTACTTTTAGCCAGAAACAGAACGGAAAAATTAGTTAAGAGCTGTTTCTAGTATTTTTTAAGATATTATAGTTTTTACTTTACTTGCAGTGAGCACGATATCTTTACAACCATTGAGATCAAATTTAGGAAACACCATTTAGGATTTTTTTGCCATTGAAATCAAATTTAGTGAGATTATTTCAATTGGACAAGAAGACTGTTATTACAAGAAGGCTGTTGAATTTTAGATAATTTCAATAATAATAATATTTTCGATATTGATTTATTTACAATGAAAAAAATTAAGTTTTGAGAATCGTGTATTGGATGTATCTGTTTTATTCTTTTTTGTTTCAGACAATCTTTAGAAAGCAAATCCATAGTTATAAAACTTAACTGCTATAATACAAATATGCATTTTTATGTTCAGATAAAGAAAAATGGTGTTAGAAAAATTTGTGAGGAACTCATGTTGCAGTGGAGAGTACAACCACCAATCATTTTCTGGCCGTTGTCTGGCTTTACTGACTCAATGGCCAGACATAACTCTATCCATTGAGCTAGTAAGGTTATTGGCTTTCTTCCCATATTTGCAAAGGACTGCAGTACCATTAAAATTTTGTTTGCAAACACACATTCATTGCAATCATTTTCATAAAAATTCGTTTAGAAGCCCAGTCTTCCTTCCCTTCTGGTTTCAAATCTACTTGCAACGTCTATTCTGTACAATCTTTGCATTCCCCTATCTTTTTAACAGAGAAAATATTTAGTTAGTCATTGCCGTACATAATAAGACCCTGGAAAAATCCCAATGTCAGTATAACTCAAATGCTCGGGCGAGGTTGTAAAGAACTTGTGTCATAGCGGAGACTCAAAACACGGATCTCGGTCTGCGCGGTCGCCGGTCTATCCGCTGAACTACTTAGACGATTATCTTTCCATCCATATTTATAGTATATCATCCCCTGCTATATAGTATAAACCGTTAATTTATAGTTAAATGAAATATGCTCAACATTTTGCTCCAAAAATGTATGTTAATTTTTGAAAACATTTTACATCCTCAAATATCGGCGTAAGAATGGCCCCTTTATCATATCTGCTCAAGTTGTAATCTGCTTAAAGCGGAAACGAAAAAGACATTTTAACAAAAAAGCTACGTACAAATTATCGTTTAAAAGAGATATGAATACCATTTTTCTTTAAGTTTTGAGACTTCGAAATTTTTTATGACAAAAAGCAGTTTATTGACCATTATATTTAATGAAGTTCCATTTGGAAGACGCATCGAAGGAGACCAAAGCTAAGATTTCAGCTACTGTTGAAGTATTAAATAATTTTGGTATTTTTTTAATATCCCTTCACACTATTCTCTCTAATTCGAATTTTCGAAATATTATATTTTTTGTTTATCTAAAAGTTGAAACGAATTGAATAAAACCAAAACCAAGATTCTAGCTAAAGTGGTAGTGTTCGATAATTAAAGGGGCAAGTACTTCTTAAAGTTTCCAAAAATTGTTTTAAATTAATATTGAAGATTGTACATTTCTGATCATTCTAAAACTAACCGAATGAAAAAATTGTCATTGGAACGAAATTTGATCAAATGTATTTTGACATGAAATGTAAAAATAGCATCAAGTGTTAACTTTAACGTTGATTTTCTCAAAATGAGGTTTTTATGCATTTCGCGCATGATTTCTTTAAAATGGCTGAGTAGAATAATCTGAAAATTTCCGAACATGTACAAACAATATTTATGTATAAAAGGGTGAACTATTATGTTTAAAAATTGTAACTTTTTAAATTATAATTAATGTAATGTCTCAAAATATGAAATTTTTCAAATTTTGTTGAAAAAAAAAATTGTTAAGAAAATATGTATATATTATTTTGTTTCTTTTCATTTTAAAAATACAATACATCTCTATGTTATAAAAATATTTATGTTAAAACGAGCTTTTATGTCTGCTGAAAGCTGCGCGTAGTACATTGAACATGGTTCTTTTCTCAACAATAAAATAGATTTTATTTTAACTATTTTAACTTATTGCAAATAAGTAGGCATATTCTGTTAGAAGCATTCAAAAGATAATTATTTAAGTTACATGTGTGATAAATTTTGTTTTTCTAAGTTTATAAGTAATGGAAATATAAAATAGTGAAATAGGGTCACTTTTTATGCACTTTTCGCTTTTGAAGGGTACATGCCCCCCCCCCCCCCTAAGTAAAAGCGTTTTGAGTTTTTTGGTTATAACTTTTCATCATCACCCATAATTCGAATTTTCAAAATATGAAATTTTTCCGTTGACCCGGAAGCTGAAATGAATCGAATAAGATATACGCCAATATACGTCTTAGGACCTCCTGAACATGTTTTGACTAAATTTAGAGAGACATCCGTCTGTCTGTTTGTGGTCGATGTCTTGTGTACACCATAGCTGCCACAAATATCAATTGATTTTCCCGAAACTTTATATTCAGCTTTGTTATCGAAAAATATAGAACTAAGAAGGGTTTTATGAAATTCGAATGAGAACTTCGAAATGTATTCGAAATTTTATTTTTTCTTAACATGGCAGAACACGACAAAATTTGACTTTATCATGTATGACAGGGAACTTAATAGTTTCAATCACTATAGTGAAAAATAGCAGCGATACGATTTTTGTGTTCGTGGCGTTATTACTCTCCCCCCTTAACGTTACCCCCGGGGGTACATTATCTAACTTGATATCAATCAAAAGATTTTTTCAAATCCTTTATAATAAAGGATAACACGCTATAATTATGATCATTTGGAACAGGGTTACAAATGTTTCAAATACTTTCATGTAAAATTTGCAAAAAAAAAATTACAAACTACTTAAAATTTGGATTCTGGTATGAGAAAGTTGAGTAGACCCACACTCCAGTAAATTTACAATTAAACTAAACCTAGAATATAAAAACTTTTGTCTGGAAATGCAGCTTCTGGTGCATGAAATAGTTCAAAAAACATTTATCTTCCAGTATTTAAACCCATCAAAAACAGGGAAATTAACCCTCCTAAAGAATTGAGTTGCTACTTTTTACAAGTTTTATTTTGTTTAACACTGTATCACACTTAGCGTCGAAAATAGCCGTGTTAACCCAAAAATTGGCTCCGTTGGGTACTATTCCATAGTTAATACTATATGTGTGCAAATTTTTAGCCTTCTAGGTCACAGGAGGAGTGTTAGACACAACTTATATTTGTTTCGACTTTTAAACACATAAAATATTTTGAATAGTTTTATTAGCGTGTAAGCAACAAATTGCGAACAATTAAATATAAAATCACAAAGTCTGTTAAGATAGTATTTAGTATGACAAATTCCAAAAAATGTAATTATCTTCAAATAGACAAAAATAATTTTTAAGTATAGCATTGCAAGCTATTATGTATCATTACATAGTTCTTTAATGTGCAGAAGGTGCAACGCTGGATGATTAACACTACAAAAAATTCTATATTTATAATAACAGGTGCATAAAATTGTAGCATAGTATTATTATGGAATCCTCGGGAAACAAAAGACAGTATTATAAATATTTTTTGGAGAAATTTTTCATTCGGTGTTCAATTATCCTGATATTATTTAATAATATTATAAATGGAAAAAGCTACTCCAACAAAAGACTAACATTATTGCTACTACATTGACCAATTTGAAAAAGCTACTACATCATACTGAACAGTTTTGAGGAAATATATTTTTCAATTTTTATCTCTCTATATTAAAATAAAGTAGCCGCCGCCGCCACTGTTTGACAAATTTCTCGTTTCTCGAGATTCTTTGCTTCGTACCGCAAAAACTATTGCATATAAAAATATGAAATTTGGAACGCTTGTAGAAAAGCTTTGAAGAATACGCTGAAATAAACCGTTTTTTGATATATATTGTAGTTTAAGATATATTTAATGTCAAAGACAAAATATTTGAGCTGCGAATTCGCGTCCTGGATAGACTAACAATAGCAAGACCACGAGTTTTTGCAGGCAGGTACCTACATGGGTGAATTTTTGCAGAACAGAGCCCCTTTTTTAATTTCGATCTAGTTTTTGAGATATTTTACTTTTTATGCACTTCTGAAGTGAATTTTTTTTTCGTATCGGCACATCTAGCGATTTCTCTGTCTCGTACCGTAAAAACTAGAGCATACAAAAATATGAAATTTGGTACATTTATAGAGAAATAATAGGGTAACACGATGAAATAAATCGTTTATCGATTTAAACTTTAGTTTGGCATGAAATAGCTCATGATCAAGGAATTCAGTTTTGGATTCCCTGGGCTAAGAAAAATCCCTGCTTTTTCCTCCTGCGGAAAATAGGCAGGGATAAAACAGAGATTTTTGAAAATAGAATTTTTAGGAAAGATAGGTATGAAGCGAGCTCTGCGAGGGCAGAGAGTAGGAGGGGGGGGGGGTTACTCGAGCAGAGCGAGCAGGGGCAGAGCCCCTAGTAAAACAAAATGTTTCAATATCTGGAAAACTAAACAATGAAGAAAGTTCTAGACCTATCCTACACCATAAAGGGGAAATATTCTCAAAACTTGTAAATAAATGATTATAATAAAATTTAAATAAATATTTATTACATCATTAAATCATTGTGATAAATTACAAAAACAAATGAATACTTTAAAAAATGAAATTGAGAATAATAAATAAATGGGAACTACAAATGAGAAACTACGAATAAGACTAAAAACTTTACGCATTTCAAATAATTGTTTTAACTATCAATTTTATAAATACTTAAAACTTTCATTTCTATTTTATTGACTATTAAAGAGCAGTTAGATAATAATCTCGTGACATAAAATGGAAGATACAATCTTTAATCAGCTGTTTCAGATGCAAAAGTATTTCAAGTATTTCATACAAACTTCACGTTTCTAGGATAATATGCGATGTGCTAAAGTGTATATTTACATTAGGGGCAAGTTTCGTAGCTTTTATGACTGAAATATGTTCTTTATGCACCATTAACTACCAATATCAGTGGTTTATACCCGTTACTTTTCAAAACAGCTCCATGAAATGGCATAAATATAAATATAAATAGTTCTTTTTTTTTCAAGAACTAGATTTACTAATTTATTACCGATTTGGAAAAAAAATAGTTACTATTTTCACCTAAACATTAAAGCTAAATGAAATGGTGAATGTAATGTAAAAAGCAAACGATAAGAGAATAAAATGAATTTTGTGATAAATCTTTAAAAATAAATATCCATTTATTCATATTGTTATATTCTCTTCATCAGTCTATTTAAAAGGTGCAGAGCCCACAGGATAATTAGCTTATGTTAATAGGTATTATGATCTTGGCCTTTCCTCCCTCTATCTTAGAGGCTTTTTTTATATTAATACTTTAAGTTCCAGAAGAAACATATTATGTAAGTTTTTTCTTTTAATTTTTATGATTGTAGTGATTCTCTCTTCTTGAAGTTGTTGGTGTTTACACTAATATACCTAGTTCTAGGTGGCATAGGCTTTTTTGCATCCATAAAAATGCCAATCATGATTTCTTAAGAAATTTTTCTGTTTATAATTTTTACATTCCTTATAATTTAAGTAATATTATTGTATTATTCTGTATGTCTGATAATAATTTCAAGAGAAAGTGTCTGAAGATTGAATATTGGTTTTATGTTTTAATTTCTGTTTGTTTTTATTTTATTTTATTTTTAAAAGGATCTAAGTGGATTTCTCCGTTTTGTATTACCTAAAAATAAATAAATAAATAAACATGTTACAGAAATAAATTAAAACTGTCTAAATAGCCATGAGATAGTTTCATATGAGATTTCAGACTAGAACGAACATATTGGTTACATATTTAAAAGGAAAATCTAGATAGAAATCGTATAATAGAATCTTTTTAAAATCAATGTTGTCATACAAATCCAAAAGTAAATTTAATTTTGTTCAATTTAATTACTTATATATTAGTATCATTTTTAATGCAACTTTGGGATATAAATGTTCACTCGATATTATATATAACTCATTAATTTGTATTTAAAAAATGAGAAAGTTTTCAATCAGGGAAATAGGGGTTATTCATTTTTTAATTAAAGAAAAGCATTCTAACGTTAATGCTTTGTATCCATTAAATATATTTTAGAACAATTTTTAAGCATAATCAGTTGGATGCCTTAAAATTGGGGATTTCGCAACTTTCAAAACTTTATGATTTCACAATTTTCAAAACTTCATGATTTCACAATTTTCAAAATGTTTTAATTATATGCACTATTTAATTTCCTTATCATTTTCTTATATACGTCTAAATCTCTCGCATATGACGTTTTCGGGTTGTTTAAAAAGCCTGTACCACAGTATTGAAATATGTTTCTTCCGAAAAAATGAAACATATCACATGGATATTGAGTCTCTTATTGTCGCAATACGTGAGCTACTATATGCTAAGTAAAGTAAATTGAAATTATGTATTTTGAACATTTATAAAAGTAAGCTTGAAGACATATTTTTTGACAAGGTTATTTAACGAGATAAATTAATTGGTGCATTTAATGTATTGTATATAATATTTAGTATAATTTTAAATGTATTCAATGGAGCAGTATAATTTTGATTTGAACCTATATTTAAGTTACCATTGTTGTTTAATTTGACAAATTGAGAGGAGGGGAGGGGGGGCTATTTCCTGTAGTGATAAAGCCAAAAACTATTTGGATGTAATAGGAAATAGGCTTAAAATTTTATTAGATAACTTTTAGTTTGACCATTATTTGACTATATAGGTGTGTTAGGACCCTATAAATGCGAAAACAAGCTCCGACTAAGGCACTTTAGAGCCATAAGCACAAAAATGTATCGATATTCGTTCCCCCATGCCTACTTACCTAGTGTAAACAAAATTGTTGTACATTTCGCTATATTAATATTTTTATACAGAAAGAAAAATAGTTATTTAGAGTTTTAGGTACACAGTCTTGAGGAAAGCAACAGCTACTTAAATCCAACTTTGAAAAAAAAATCTATCTTAAGCGACATTAAGTTCCGCAGATTTTCCAGAAACTAAAAATTAGAATAGAATATTTTTCTCTTCCTTCCTGAAAGAATAGCATGTATAAAAGTTGCATTTATGGTACCACAAAAATTCCGAAAAATCTCATTTTTTTATTATTTAAAAAAGGAATTCATAATTTTCTGATTCCAATGATACCAAATTCATCTTGCTATGTTAAATAGAACGGATTATATTGCAGTGTTAAAAATTAAACTACTAAAGTTGTCACCAGCCAAGCCCATTTTCATCTGCTACTTTCTCAAAGACGTGATTTTCGACATTTTTATAAATTTAAATTAATATAAGTCAAATTCTACTGCGCGAGTATGAATGGCATTTGGAACAATTGTTATATATATATTTTTCTTTAATTTGTCTTCAGCAATTGCTGAAATATGTGTTTGTTTTTTTATTATGATTTTTGAAAACAATATTTGTGGTGTAAAATCACGTTCCTTTACATTATTTTTTATTAATTTTTTTCTGGTTTATATTTATAAAGACTGTGAAGACAATTCTTTCTTACATAGTTTTATGTTAAAAAATGTTCAAATTGAAATTTTAGAAAAATTATTTTTCTACTTATATCAAAAAAGAAACTTGCCAAATTTTTGAAATTTTAATTTTTAAAAAATAAGTTTTTAAATCTTTAAAGTTTTGAATATCACATTTTGTTTAAAATCTATCCGAATACAAAAAATTACAACTATAACTTCAAAATTGCAGATTTCAGCAATTTGTGTACCATACCCCTTAAAAAGCTAGATATTAGGCACAAAATGCAGTAAACAGTGATTAATTTAGAAAATTAATTTAGAATGGCTTTTTCTTACTTTTCCTTTCTCCAAATATCTTAATAATATCTTCACAGTCAAGTTTCCAAATAATGCCATATTCAACAACTAATAAAACTAAATTGAAGAGTTTATGCTATCTTAAATTAGATCTGAAAAAGTTTTTTTATTCTTTTAAGAGCAGAAAAGAACGTTCACTAGAAGAATTTAAATTTAGCATACTTGAATTCTAAAGAATGTATCAACATTGGTAAAGTATGTACAATGTTTAACTTTAGGATAATTTTGGGGCCCCCTAAAATCTGGGATGCCTAGGCATGGGTTTTGTGGTCTTCATCCATAATCGTGCATAAAGCATACCAATCCACGCGTAAAACATATCTATTGTAATTGGTTTATCCGTCCACCTGTCGTTTTGTTAGTCTGTCCGCATGTAGCACAGCAAAAACCACAATCAGTATTTTCACAAAATTTAATACACTGGTGTCCAAAAGTTAAGTATAATTTGTAAAACGTATCAAGTAAAGAGTTAATGCTAACAAAACAACAGAAATCAGCATGTAGATTATCCACTTACCTAAACTAACACATGAACTAAACTAACTTTCTAAACACATGCAAATTTTATCAGTTAACAGCATATCTGCAAATAAGATGCGCATGTTGTTAAGATTATGACAGTAGCGTTCATGTCTTATTCCAGTTTTTTGCAATCTCCGTAAAAAGTGGTGTTGTTATATTTGAGCAAGAAGCGATTATAGAACGAAGACACTATGTTGATCTTTTTATTCAGGGGAGAAATCATCGGAATGATGGAAACATAATAGTCACAGACAGAAGCTTTCAGAGAACAGAATATCCAAATGTGTAATAATGTGCCCCAACAGAACGTGACCAAATGTTAATAAATACAGCCAGTAGAGAAGGTTCCAAAACACTGAAGATGTTAGACACCAATCAGTACAATGTCATCCAGGAGCTACAACTCCTCAGCAGGGCCGGTAGTTGGTATTAACTGCAATCTGTCACAAGACGATGTCTGTAAAGCAACGTCTGGTGAGCTGCAGGTTCCAAAGGACAACATGAGGTTCAGAGTAACTGGTGTGTATACCAGAGTCGAAAAATTTGTCTTCCGCTCACCTCTGCGTACACCCTTGCTTGTTTACAGTGGAGTCAGGAACATCGAAACTGGACTCTGAATCAGTGTGGCAATGCACTTCACTGATAAGTCTAGATTCAGGTTGCAGACTGATTCTCGTTTCATCACTATGTAGAGAGAATGGGGAACACGTTACCATCCTTTTAACATCGCGGTAAGGGACCATTTCGGAGGGCGGTGGAGTCCTGGTATGGATAGACATAATGCTGAACAGGCACATAAAGCTTCACATCTTCGACGGAGGTTCTGTAAGCGATATATAAAGGGCATATTGGAACCTCATTATTGGTTTTATGAGTTGCCGTGGGTCCTCAGTTCGCATTCATGGATGATAACGCATGCAACACCGCTCCCGGCCGGTCGACGATTTTCTTCAAAGTGAAAATACGCAGAGAATGCAGTGGCCATTGAAGTATCAAAATACGCATAAGTCGACAATTGCAATGTGTGCACTGTATACGACTATGAGAACCAACAAAGTACTGATGTTCTATTTTTCTTCTTTATAGTAGGGGAGAGCGGATTAAGTTGATAGACGGATAAGTTTATAGAATAGAAATGATGCAATATTTTGTCCTTTTAAAATGGGAGAAGAAATATTTATACATATATTCTCTGTATGCACGCGTGTTACTTGATGTAACTTTCTGTAAAAGTGCTACAAGGAAAATTGTTCTTGGATAAAGAAAAGTACGTTTTTTTGGGGGGTTGCTTTTTGATTTCATCTGAACAATCTGAATAAAATGTTTAAAATTAGCACTTTTCCATATTGAGAGCTTATATATGTACTTAATGGTAAAATTGTTTTTCTTTTATTTTCTCGTATTTGTTTACTTTCTTCTGCTTATCATAATTAAAATGTATCAATTTGCTCACAACGTGATCGTTTTGAGCAAGTTGATACTATTTATTACCTTACCAAAATTACATCAAATTAATTATTTTCGTTTTTCCTCAGGATAATGATCAGAAATCACCTCACCAAAGACCATGTGCTGGTGCAGATAATCCTGGATAGAAATGTTAAAATTTAAATACTAAAAGTACAAAATATTAACAGCTCCGAGTAATTTGTTTTGTAATTATCGTTTCATGAATTTTATTCTTAATATTATTAACATCAAAAATAATAATATGCACAAAACACTGTTTACGATTTTTGTTATTACTATAAAGTTTCTCTTATCAGTATCACCTTGCTCCAGGGTAGGGCAACTTGATATGATTCTAATTGATTAACAGTATTTAATGACATTTTTATTCTAATCTCACAAATTTTACGAAGTAAATTTTAAATATTTATGATTTCCTTTAAATACTAGGGGACTCTGCCCCCTGCTCCGCTTCCCCAACCCCTTCGGGAGGCTTCGTCTCCCACTCGCTGCAATCGCAGAGCTCGTTTCATACCTATCTCGATTAAAAATTCTACTTTCAAAAATATATTTTTCTGTCCTCACCTATTTTCCATAGGAGGTAAAAGCAGGGATTTTCTTAGCCCAGGGAATCCAAAAACTGAATTCCTTGATCCTGAGTTCGTTTCACGAGCTATTTCATACCAAATTAAAGTTGAAATTGATAAACGGTTTATTTCATCATATTACTCTATTATTTCTCTATAAATGTATCAAATTTCATATTTTTGTATGCTATAGTTTTTGCGGTACGAGACAGAGAGATCGCTAGACGTGCCGATACGAAGTTTTTTTTAATTTCAGAAGTGCATAAAAAGTTAAATTTCTCAAAAACTACATCGAAATTGAAATAAGAGGCTCCGTTCTGCAAAAATTCATCCATGTAGGTATCTGCCTGCAAAAATTCATGGTCTTGCTATTGCTAGTCTATACAGGACGCGAAATCGCAGCTCTAGTATTTTTTCTTTGATTTCGATATTAAATATTTCTTAAACTACAATATATATTAAAACACGGTTTATTTCAGCGTATTCCCCAAAGTTTTTTCTACAAGTGTACCAAATTTTATATATTTATATGCAATAGTTTTTGCAGTACGAAGCAAAGAATTTCGAGAAACAAGAAATTTGTCAAACAGCGGCGTCAGCGTCAGTGGCAGAGGCGACATCAGCTACATTTTTTTTAATATAGAGAGAAACACAACAAATACGAAAATTAACCCCCTCCCCCCAAAATATATCAACTAGCCTCATTCTAATCTCTTTGACACTATTATACAAACTTATCACATCAGTTTCTGCACTTGAATGTCGTAAAATGTATGTAGGGTTATTCTAATTGGCATTTGCTCAGATTTAATCAGTTACGTCTATACTTTTGGAAAACATTTATAACAATTAAGTATGTCAAATTAATATTTTTATTGACCATATTCTATCTAACGAAAGCATTTTGAACCTTTCTGCAACCAACAAAGTATCAAAAAATGACTTTTAAGCAAAATTCCTAAGTTGTGCAGAATTTTGTTCGCCGCATTGTCTACGGAATATAAACATTGCATAAATATTAACTATCCATTTAAGGTACACGCATTAGATTTTTAGGATTACTTTCCTTTTCAAAGAACAAACCTTCGAAATATATTGAATATAACTTCGCTTGTGACAATGCAAACTCCTTGTATTTCCTTGAATTTTCGTATTTGCTTCTATCAAGGATGTACTACAAGGAATTTGTAAATGTTCGAAAATTTGACTCAATCTCGCTGAAAATCAGTAATCCTACTGTCAATTCAAATAATCGTGCTATATATTCCCTTGAATGACTGAATTTCTTCGAGGATTGTGATTCGCACTGGCAGACATTCAAACAGATATAATTGAAGGAATAGCGGATTCTTTCTTGTTTAAGAATGCTCAAAATAAATCAATCCAACAATATGAATTTTAACCCCCGTCACAATATTTGTCCTTTATATATATATAACTAGAAAACCCGGGATTTAAGATGAGTTTTCTTTGCGTAGCCGTGTGTGCACCCACGTAGAAGTTTTTCTATTTTATTTTTGTCATAAGCGAGCGTATTGTTAAGCTTTGAAGCTTTGAGTTAAGTTGTAGCTTTGGTTTTCAGGAATTCGCTGTGAGTTCCGACGTGGTTTTCATCACATATTTGCATAGATGCAAATTATGCGAAAATATCTACGGGGCACCCAATATTTCGTAATCCTCAGCACTCGAAAAGTATATATATATTTTAAAAATTCACGAAAATTCGACTACTATTGTATAAATTTCTTTCAAAGTTTGTTAAAAAGAAAAATTTTCGATTTTTCTGATGGTGTCAAGATGGAAACTCTGAGAAAATATTTTCAATCGCTAGGGAAATCATTTGAGAAAAAAAAATCGTGCTAAAACATAAAATGACTAAAAATTGATTCGAATTTAAAAATAACGCCAAATTTCATGGATCTACGTTGCTTAGATTTTTCGCTACAGATGACATGGATAAATAAAAGGTGTCCCTAAAAGATTGAAACGCGCTTTAATTCTTTATCCGTTGGAGATAAGTGGGCAATGTAAATTGCAAACATGTTGAAAGTAAGGTAGGAAATAAGACTACGTTAATCAAATAGTCCTCCCATTAATTTTCAAAAAGTTACACTTTTTAAATTTTTATACGACCCCCTTAGACAAATTTGGTCAATCAGAAAAATTTTATTTTTAATGCAACAAGATCATTAAAAAAACTGCATATCTGAATCTTTAAAATCAACTGAATTATGATAAATCCTCCTCCCTGGAAAAATTTCTATGGGCGCCCATGCCTGGAATTCTGCTTTTACTCCAAGAAGTTCCAAGAAAATAACTTTCTTTTTCTTTGACTCTCCACCGATAAAAACTTGGCAATATCGAATGTACAGATAGGTATCTAATTGTTTGTACGTTTAAGATTATTATGAAAGTATTGCAGATCAAAAATGACAGAAAACAATTCTTAACAACTAATATTTCGCCAAGTCCGAGCTCACTATAAGTGAACTTCACTGCTAAAACTAAAATAATCTATTAGCCTAAAAATGTTATTTGGGATTCCCGTAAGACCGAGTTGAATAAAAATATTTCAAAAATAAAGTTCAATTTCAACAATAAAAGAAAAACCGACTTTATAAATCTAATTTCCTAGAATAGGGATCATAAACAAGTTGACGATGAAAATTGTTTAGATTAAAAACACGTTAATATGTGTCAAAATTTTTTATCACAAATGCATCTAAATAAAGCATTACACAGACAGAGATCATATAAACAGTGGTACTTACTACATGGTTGGGTATCTTATGTATTATTATCCAGTTTTATCTTTTTCGTGATATGTCACAAATTTACATTTCTAATTTGATATATGGCCCCCATTCACAATGTTCAATTTTCAATTAAATATCACTCGCTCAATTTTGAAGATACAGATACGCGGTTTTTTTAATGATCTTGTTGCATTAAAAATAAAAATTTTCCGATCGACCAAATTTGTCTAAGGGGGTCGCATAAAAATTTATAAAGTGTACATTTTGAAAATGAATGGGTGGACAATTTCATTAACGCAGTCTTATTTCCTACCTTACTTTCAACATTTTTGCGATTTACATTGCCACTTATCTCCAATAGGTAAAGAATTAAAACCTCGTTTCAGAGCAAAGAGACAGATATTCTTCCTTTGTTATTATAGAGTATTTGTAATATTGGGAAAGTAAAAAGAATCAGCAAATTTTGTATATTGTCAATTTTTATTGAAAAGAAATGTTTTTAAAAATGTTCTTAATGATTCTGCCAATATTTGCAATAAAGAAATTTTGGAAGTAGAAGTTTATAAATTAAACATTATGTCTACTACAAAATTGTAATAAAATAAATTTAATGTTGTAGAGGGATTTTATCTCTTCAACAAAAGTATTAATAAATCCCAGAAAGAGCGCCACTCAGTGGTGTTGTGAAAATCCAGAAAGATGGCGAATAAAATTTCGGAGCGAAAATGGTAGGCTGCTTGTGATAGGATTTTGTGGTTTTCTGCCATGTAATGTAAATATGGCACGCGCAGTTTTTTTGTAGAAATACTCCGGAAAATATATATATATTACCCCTCCTTGTCAAAAAATCCTTGTCTAGTACTTAATATTTGCTGGTCTCCAAAATTTTAATTTTTGGTTTCGAACTAGTTTTCATCTATATAATAATTATCTAATGGGTTTTTGCCTTTCAAAACTCTCTAGACCCCCCCCCCTTCCCATATAACATAGAATACTGAATCTGTGCACATTTATAGTATGGACTACGAGCTAAAACTTAGCTGAGCCGGATTTTCGATTTTCCCTCATAGGGCGAACAAATGTGGGGAGGATTCAAAAACTATTTCTAGACCCTCTAAAATCACCCGATGACCTGGAATACTGAATCTTTGCCCACTTATAGTATCAGCTACGGAACAGAAACGGAGCCGGATTTTTTATTCCTGTCGCCCCCATCTTCAAGGGAGAAAAAAAATGTTTTGAAAAATATTTTCAGACCATCCATAAGCTTCCGTGATGATATAGAAGGCTCAAGCATTGCACACTTATAATATGATGTATACACCTGATGATGAAAGATTTTCGATTTCTCTACAGGGTGCAGACAAAATAGGAGGGGGGGTCAAAAAGTCTTTCCAGATCCTACAGGAGGTGATTTAGAAGGAGAAAACTTTGTACCCTTATAGTTTCGACTAGACCTTACTCGACTAGAACCTTACTGAGTCAATTTTTGACTATTTAAAAAGCTATAACGATTATTTTAAAAGCTAAGCGGTATATATTTTTTTAACGACCCGGCACCCTTAAAATGGGTGATTGATTAGGTAATCAAACCTAATCAATCACCCATTTTTTAGCCGGATCGTTAACCATTTTAACGTCATATAGTTGCTCGGGCACATGCCCGTGCCGAACAACGCCATTGGCGTTGCTCGGGCACATCACGGGCAACGTCATATGACGTTGCTCGGGTACATCACGGGAGCGGCACAAATTCCATCATTTATAGACAACACAACATTTATGCCCACAGGTGGGATTCGAACCCATGTCCCGGACAGCGGCTAGCTAGCAAATGCAAATTTCATCCTCACTTAAAGAGCATTCACTCGTGCACAATACGTCACGCTTGATGTCATATCGTTCTACGTCGGCTTACGAGCAGGATTTTTGACTTTTCATCACTGATGTGGTATGTACACGCGAGATTAATGAAGTTACTTAATTTTCAATAAGTAAAATTATAGCTTTGAACGTTATAAAGTATAAAAAGCACACACTGCAACGAGAGTCACTTCTTTTCTGATTCAGTTATCTGCATCATAACTTTTCGACCACTCTTCAATGTATAAAAATAATCCTAATTTTAAAATTGAAATAAATTGAAATATCTTTAAAATATATTTTTCTATATATGCAGTAATTAGCCACTCAAATTTAATATATTTATTCTTTAAATTTTCCAATTAATAATTATTTATTATCAATTAAATATTGTTTATTTGTCAAAAAATATTTTGTAATGGAATTTTTAGATAAATTAACACATAAGTGTAATATATTAATGGATTTCATTATTTTAATAATTACATGTTTGAAATTATTTTTGAATGGATATAAATCTTGCCAGATTGCTTTCCAAGATTGGTTCATGAATATAATGAAGCCAGTTTATAATAAAGGAAACGAACCATCAAGGATTCTGTTGAAAACTGCAATTGAAGACGATTCATATTTAGCGCTGCATTGAAGAACAGCGCTAACTAACGGAGCGTTTAGCTTCCAATGCCGTCTGTTAATCAAGTTCCGTTCCATTACCGCGTCTGTAGTCAGCACATTTTCCCATAGGATGCCAATGCAAAAATTCGAAAAAGCACAATGTACAGGAGTTTTCTTTCACTATATCAACTCTGATCCTGATATTCGCGTGGAGAAAGTAAATGACGTGTATTTGACGTATTGCGCATAAGTATGCACGTTGGACAAGGATACACTATATTATAAGAATCAAGTCCTGTTGTTGATAATGACATATTTACATTCTACAAATATATATATAAAAAAGTAAATGAAAATGATTTGTAATCTGCAGGGCTTCCATCGTAAAATGTTTATCATCGAAAAATATAAAGTGTTTCACCTAAGAATAAGAAGTAAGAATAATTTAATTCTTTGCAAAACTAATTTAGCACACAGAATTGGAAGCATCCAAAATCAGAATTATTGACAAAACCAGAATCCTTTTCACTTTTTAATGCTAGTGGGATTTTACTACACGGGCGATTAATTTGTTCAAATCACACAAATTTCTTGAGTTTGAAATTTTATTTTTAGTTTAATTTTAGATTGCAGATAGAAAAAGAGATGTAATTTTCTTTTTTATAGACGATAAATTTATTTGATAAATGTTAATTTTATATGAAAGTGAGGGAGTACTCATGTGTAGAAAATTAAATATGATGTTCTTAAATTTGCTTCTGGATAAAATCACCCTTTCCTTTAGCTTTGTAAAAAATTTTAGGTTTTCCGACTTTTTCCATACTCCGCATAAATAGTATAAATGAACTTCTGCCAAGAGAAATATTCGAACCTCTCTTTTTCAAGCTATCACCTGAGCTACTTGGGCTGTAATCGAACTTCCCAACTATTTATACCCTAAATTTCCCCAGAAAATCATTCAGCTGCAAACTATTTTTGCTCTTTAGTATTTTCCCTACAGACATTCGGAACAACCTAAACTTGGTATCTTTCTGCCTTAGTGAAATATAGATATTTATTCTTCTACAGTATCACTGCAAAAATTTCCACCAGGACTGCCCATATAAATTGTAGGCCCCCCTGCAAACATTTATCACGCCCTCCCTTCCATATTTGATTTTTGCCTCCTGTTGAATCTTTCATGTTTTTTCTAAAAATATCGGAGACCAATTCCTTTGGTGCCCGGGTTCCGACACGAGTGGTGTCTGCCAACTTATGCTCTGATGCCATGAATAATTTGATTAAACTCCGCATAACTATAAAATATTCCATTTCTCTACCCAAATCAATTTTCCTAGTTTGGTATTTTATTCCTACTGATTCCACAAACAGAATTTGATTTTGGTCTAGACCATATATTCCTGTCTACGGGAGGGATTTTTTATCACATGTCATGGACATTGTATTGACGTCTCGGAGAAAACGACAGGTGAATAGTGAGAGAAAGAAAGGAAAAAACCTAAGGTGGACAAAGTAATACAATAAAAGAAGAAAAGTCGGAGAAAATTTTGCTGCAAAAGTTTTTCGAAAAACAGAATTTAGATAGAATACTCTAAAAACGAATATACGTATATAAGAGTGCGAAGAACGGAGGGAGTACCGAATCTGCAAAAAGATCTTTTTCGGAGTTTCATTCTTTCAGTCCAGCCGAAATCGAATGAAATTTAGAACGCCACCCTCCATACACACGCTCTTTCCAGGTCTCCATTACGGTCTCCGCAAGCCCCTCGTTTACAACTTAAAAGAAAATAAAAAAGGAGGGGTAGAAAAGATGCTTTTCAGACCTCTAAGGTGCGCGCTTCGGCCAATTTCGAAACACTACCAAGTCCGTCTTTCTTATTTTTTCCTTTGTCCCCAACACTATCCAACTATTTGCAACTCAAGCAGTGGTACAGCTCTCTGGGAGCTACTACAGAACCGCAGATTCTAGCTCTTCCCCTCTACTGTTGGTGATTTAGAAACCAAATCGAACTAGTTCTCTCTCCCCTAGGACGGGATGGCTCGGGTCTCTGCCAACCAAAATTTCATTCCCGTGAATTTTTTCTGGCTTCCAGAAGAAAAGACGAAGAGAAGCTTTGTATATAATAAAATTTTTTTAGCATTTTTACGAAATAAAACACATTGTTTTATAAAAGAATTTAAAAAATAATGTGTTTTATTTCAAAGAATTTAAAATAAGTTAAATAATTTAAAATACTAATTTAGACAAAACTAGAGTTTTGTCTAAATTATTCTCGTACGGGCAAATTTTTCTATAACAGGAGCTAGATATAAACATACTGTAAAAGAAGGTATGCTTTTAAGGATGACTTTCTGGAGAAAACGGCGGGATATATAGAAAATTGATTTTAATATTAGAAAAACGACGAAAACTTATCCTGCATAGCCTGTTAATAAAGACTTATATAGTATAGGCTGAGCAGTCAAGGCAAGCGTTTCCGTGTGCCCGCTCGGTTGCCGGGTTGTGGGTTTGAGTCCCATCTGCGGGCATGGATGTTGTGTTGTTGGACGTAGTGCGTTCCACCCCCACTGTTGCGCCATGGCAACGTATTGTGATAGGTATATGGCTCTCACGATTCTGGCCGAATATAGGCAAAAATATCAAGTGCCTGGCCATAAGTATATATATATATATATATATATATATATATATATATATATATATATATAGTTAGTGATGATCAAACCCGGTTGGTAACATGACATTTTGGGCGAATTGTATTTTGAGAATTATAATTTATTGTCAGGGGGCTCAGATAGAACTTATTTTGCAATAAACGTGCTTTATTTTAGCTATTTAATTTCAGGATTAGAAAAGGATATGAAGGCTGACCATGCCACATGCTGTCAATACGTTCCGCGATGCTCGCACGTCAAAGAGTGGAGAGCGGACACAGGATACTACACCGAGACCAACAACTGGTGAGTGGAAATGGTGACATACTTTCCGACCTGCCCGGTCACAACCTTGAAAGTAATTAGCTCAATAAAATAGGGAAACTGTCCTAAATGACTGAGGTCAAGAGTGAATCTGGGATTTACTCGCATTCTACTGTAATGTGGAGGTTTTATGTAACATTGTACGGTATACGGAATTCTTATTGCCATCTCACAATGTTATATCAATTATTTCACCTTCACAAGGAACATTGCTTCTGCACAATATATGTAAAAGATACATAAAGCAAAAATACTGACGTTTGTTACATTTTTCACAAGAGCTAAAGCACTGACCATTGTGAAAAAGAAAATGCCATACTGTCCTGTTCGCCATTTCTTTTTTATATATCATTATTATTTTCTAATTACGTCTTGGATTCAGTAATATTTTGAACAAAATATCATAATTCGTAGTTCGAGATAATTCCTTACATGTCTGGAATAATGTTGCTTATAGCACAGTTGACGCTACTCTACGATACGCAAGTTCCATCCCCAGTTCCTAGTATTATTTTTCGCTCAAATTAGATCTAGTGTTTTGCAATAATTATAGTGGTTTTTTACATGAAGTATTTAAAATTATTATTTTTGCTCAAATTAGGTCTAATACCCTGCAATAATTAAAGTAAATTTTGCATGGAATATTTATAATTATTATTTTCATCAAAATTTTGATTTTCTTTTACTAAAACTGCATGGCGTTTTTTTGCGCATAAATCAATATGAGTCTCAAGAAACGCTCAAATACAGTATCTTCTTTGAAGACAAAATATATTTTAACAATTAGAAGTACGGATCCTTTACAGTTATATCACAGGGGTCGCGATAGACCAGTGGTTAAGGCGTGATGATCGCATGCGGTAGTCCCTTATTCGATCCTTGACGTTGTTGAAATCCATCCCCAAGTGTGCAATCAATCTGAAGGTCCGAAAGTTTATTCGAGAGGGGCAGGTTAGGGGAAGGATGGTTTGTTCTCTGTGGTTTTCACCCCATTAGGCTCATCTCTATATTGGGGGGGGGGGGGGGGGGGCAAATTCCCGATTGTTCAGACAGATACCTTACACCTTGCTTCGGGTATGTAGAACGGTCTTGGTGAAAAGGAAAAAATAAGTTATATTATAGGAAAAGATTTGAAAACATCTTATAAAAAAGGGGAAAAAAAATCACTTTGCCTGTATTTACGACTTAAACTGGAAAACAGCGTCAATAAAATTTTATAGATTATAAGGTGTCCATTAGAATCTTTTTAGGTGCTTCTTGGAAGTAATTGGCAACTTAGAAATAAACCGTTACTTACCTTTTTCCTTTTTCCTGGAACATGCAAAGTTTACAGAAACACAATGACAATGAAAACATAGCTTAACAGGATGGCAAATTACAAGATCCTCAATTTCAAAAAATCTTTTTATTTTCATCGGAATTGATTGATATGACTTGAACAATTGAATACAATTTTGCTTTCACAGAATCAACATTTGTTAATTGTAAGAAAAGTAATATGATTTGAAGAATTATTGTTTTCCTTTTATTCCCAATAAACATTTCCTGTTGGACAGGGAATTATCACATCGAAATTAAGATAGATGCTTATTATTCATATTTTCATAAAAATGTTTTGTATGTTTTTGAAGAAAGGCTTTTAATTGAATAATTTTTAAATTTTACTTGATTTTCTATCTTCTTTTAGAAATTTCGTATGATCACACCAATGAATTAATGTTGTCATACAGACGAATTGCTAGTATCATACCGACGAATTACTAGCATCATACCAAAGAATTACTAATACAAGGTATCCAAAAATAACTTGATCTTGTTCATAACTATCTGCAATAAGATCTAGGGACCAAAACAAAGACAAACGAGGCACAAATGCTATCCAGATTAGAAATTAGTGATTTTGAAAATGAAAAGTTAGCGTGATGTTTAAACGTACTTATTGCAAACTTTTCAGACAGCACGTGCATTAAATACCTACTTGTGATCGCCCCAAAATGATTGTACTGTCTTTCATATGCATGTTTTGAGTAAAACTTTGTAAAATTCTAGGAAATAACTTCATATTTTTCAATTATTGTTATTTTTTCAATCACAAACTTAATATCATATATCAACCTTATTTATTATTTGAAGACAGTGTTAAACTATATCCATTAATAAAAAATATGCTTCCTATACCATCAGTAATATTTGTATCAAGTTCTTTTCTATTTAGGCCACTAGTTACAGGTAGTAAACATAAAATATGAACATAAACTCTCTAACTGTGACCATCTTATGTATTTTAACTAAATTCCTATATTAACAAATTTTTAAATAATTTATTTAAAGGTGGTGGCATCCGTCCTCAGCAACTACAGCAGAGATTCCAGGTGGTACATTTTGCTCACGACGAGAAGGGGAACATGAAAATCATTGGAGAACTTCACAAGATGATCCTATGCACGGTAAAAATTTAAAATAATTTATTATAATCGTGTGTGGGCAAACTTAGGGTTGTATATGTTATTATTTGATACCTGGAAAGTCAATAGAGTATTAGACCTAGGTGCATTCTAAAAATAACACTCGGCCAAAGTCAGACTTCACTCCCAGACCTTCAAGATTGTGTCTACACGTGCTACCTACTATACTACTCTGTTTCTATAATGCATTATTAGAATTAACTTAAATACTTTCAATAAACTTAAATACCTTCCGAAACAAGAGTAAAGGGGCTGCACCAACTTCCTATATTTGAGTTTCACATTTAATTTTAGCTTTGCCAGAATTACCTTACACTTGCTATAAAGCACTCAAGAAAGTAACTTTTGATCGCTTTACAGAAAAAGTTTAATTTGAGTTTCAAACTTAATTTCAACTTTACTAGAATTACTTCTATACAGGAAGTGTAAGTTAATTAAAACACTCAAGTAATTCTCTCACATCATCGTTTTAAAAAATTACTATTCTTTCTACATTTTTAGGTATAAACGGCGTTTGTAAGCACATAAGGTGGCAATTACCTTTCAGTTGCTCAATAGTCCTTATTTCTTTTTCTGTCTAGTTTGATTATTTATTTTTTAGAGTTTATCGTGGAAAATTCGAGAAGTCTTGTAACTCAATGAAATGTTTTGATCTAATCCATCACGTTCTATTAATAGTCAAAAAATTTTAGAACAAAAATTTTAAATGGATTTGAATTATCTGGTGGGAAAATGAAAGTGGATATACTGATATCTGTAAGGATGATATATAATAAGTAGCAACATATGAAACTGATTCTTCTTGTAGTTTTGAATCCTTGCAGCATGGATAACATTTTGTTTGCTTTTGCTCGGATAAACTCTTTCTCTCGTTCATATCTTGACAAAGGAAGCGCATTTGATCACATTTAAAAGCCATTTATACTTTAAACTACGTGAACTGATAAAGATTATTTTACAGAAATTTATTTCACTCTTATAAAAAAGGAGCACCAATCTCTTTAAATATTACTTGAAATATTATTTGAAATATATTACTTAATGAATATATTCTATAAGAAATTTTTATTCAAAATGCATCTCATCAAATAAGCTTTCAGAATAAAAGCATTTAAGAACATCTTTCTACTACCTACTTTTTACGACATTTTACTACCTGCTTCTTTTCTACATTTTACTTTCCCTGCAATACGTTATAAAGGACAAGTATTATGATGGAGGACAAAAATGCCGCTTTAGGAATTTTTATGGCTTTGCAAGTTTTAAGCATGCATAAATGCGAACCAACCATTTTGTATGATGTCTGTGTGTCCATCTGTGAGCCAGTGGAGATAATATCTCCCAAACAAATTGAAATTTAGCACAATTATTTTAATCAGTAGGCTTTAGAGAATAACTGATTTTGCAGATGGTTAGATCAAGAAAAGGCCCATAATTTTGAAAAATTATTTTTAGAAAATCCAAAAAATTACAAAAAATAAATATATTATGTTTCTTTACACAAATAATCTTTTAATATGAATTTTTGTATTTAAAAGCGCACACTGTAGAAAATTGGTGTATAATTACAGCATTATTACAGCACGAAGCGTTGTAAATTTCACGTCACCGGTGTTATAACACATATGCTGCTGTAAAATCGCTTCAGTAAAATCCTTCTGGAAACTTCCCATGCTCGATTAATTGCATTCGTATCATGTTTTCTGTATCCATCCCTATGCCTATAGTAAAACATCCATTACTTTGAATGAAAATTCAATTAACAGGAAGTGAAATAAAATCGCAGCACGCACAGAAATGTTACATCATTTGAGAATTTACATTACAAGTTGCTGGCATAACTTTTGCCCACACCCTGTGATGCTACTGTAAGTTTTAACAGCGTGTGACATCGTTTATGAAACGTAGCATATATCGTCCTCGAAATATTAATCATTTTTGATCCAATATGTTATCAGTGATAAAAAATTCTCTATTTTCAAATGAGTACTAAATGCTTTGTAAAATTTGTCAACCAGAAATGAATGCATGCAATTGTTAAGGAGTTATATCATAATCTGTTCTCTACTATTAAACATAAAGCGCTATATATCCCGAACAAATTGAGAAAATTGAGTTGAAATTTGATGCGATTATTTCAATGAGTAAATGTCACGAAAGTAGGAGGTCTGCTAACTTTGGAGGAGCTCGGACGAGGGGACAACTTTTAATGTTTTGAATTTTCAAAATTTATATGTTTATGTTTCGAATAATTAAGTTAAAACTTCTTTTTAAAAATTTACATGCTAAATGTAATTTTTTATTTGATATCAGTGGAACATGACAGTTGAACATTTATATGAGAGTTGAACATTTATATAGCATCAGCTAAATAATGATAGCAGACGCTTAACTCGAGATGTTCACGGTTCTAATCTAAAATAAAAAATCTGATGTGGGCAATACATGACTTTGCCTGCAGACTCATAATCACGTTCTCTTTATTTCTTTTAAAATTCATTAAATACAGTTTAATTGCACAAAATAACACCCATAATTATTTTAAATGACACTAAATTTGCACTTTTAATTCAATTTTCGTTTTCATTTGGTAACTGAACTTATTTTCAAAGGTGACGAATCGAAAATGCGAAAAAACTAAAATATCTCGAGAGCGGCTAGTCCTAGTGTATTGGGGTTGGATTTATTCTTTTCATCGTCAAAAATTACGCATAAAACAAGCGTTTAATTGATACATTTGAGCATACATAGTCTTTTATTTTAGATTTTGACAATTTTTGTAAGTCATTTCGCAAAAAGCGGCAGGTTATTTTTTTCCAAAACGTACTGAAATCTAATCAGCACCAGAGTAACCCCCAAGTGACTTATCTAACAAATTTTGTAAAATTTGGTTTATTAGTTTTTCAGCTAGAGTGGATACAGGAAATTTTTGCGGGCCATTTCACAAAAAAAAGGCGTGTTCTTTTATCCCGGATCGTACCAAAATCTAATCAACACCAAGGTCACCCACAAGGGACTTACCTACCAAATTTTATAAAATCCAGTCAATTAGTTTTTTAGTTAGAGTGGATAAATGCATTGCACAGACAGACAAACATACACATAGACACACACAGAGACATCACGCTAAAAAATAATTTTTCGAATTCTAGAGGTGTTAAAACGTGTAGATCCGTCGAAACTTTAGTTGCGATTTTCGACATGATTCCAATACTTTCCCTATACATTACCATGTATTACAGGGAAAGTAAAAAGAAAAAACATTAAACATGTTAAATATATCACATTAGCAAAGTAATGTTAACCTTCCAACAACAATTTTAAATCAAAATATCTCAAACATTGCTAACCCCCTCTCCCCTCCTATCACGTATTGAGAATACCTTCTATTATCAGATAACACGCAGCTCTATCCTCTTCCTTCTGCCCCAAAATTGAAAGAAATAAATCGTTCCAGTCTAAGCCGAATATTCTCCCTCCACAGTTAACACTTCGTTTCAAAAGGACGAAGTGCTTCGATAGAACACCCGCTTTCCAGTGTTGTATAGGTGCTTTGTCGAAATATTCTTTCACCACCCAGTAATAGTGTGTGTCCCCAGTATGATGTCACTCTTTTGTGCAACTACGTTCAAAGTATGTCAGACGCATATGACATACTGAGACACACTCCATACATCCCGCGCTTGTACCAGAGCACAAGGTGTATGCTAAAGTATTTTCTCACCTCGCCTTGGGTTCTTGAATAGCGTCGCCAGGCACTATCTAATGAAGACGGTTACCTTGGCAACAACCACATTTATGATTCGTAATGTCATGTCCATCGGACACAATCGAAATATTATTTAAATCCTCCAAATTTCGTGGTTGTTTAAAACTCCTAGAAATTAATCTTTGCAAGTTTCTAGCTTGTACCATTGTTTTATCCTGTAGTACCATTGTTTTATGAAATAGTTACTGTACATCATTAAAATTTATGTTACAATGTGAGTTAAAATGCACAAATGTTTTACAATTGTTACGAAATAACTAATTGCTGTATTAGTTACATCTTAAGTATTTTTTTTTAAAGTAACTTCAAACTTTAGATCCCCTCTACGAAGTGAATGTAATATCACCTTTTATGTATATTAATAATTACTTAATCGTTGAATACTAGAGATGAATCTGGATTCATTTTTCCCACCCGGAGCAAATTTAGATCCATGACATCCCTGTCTAGTTCAGACACAAGGAAAGCCAATCTGCACACCTGAGCTGATGTTGGGATTTTGGCATGTTGAATAAGATACTTGAATAAGAAATGCTTTAAGTAGTTGCAAACTACGTAAAATGACTATGAAATATTTGTAATTAATTTTAAAAATTAATGTTAAATATGCAGGTGTTACTGATGATATTTCGTGATGTAATAAGGTAAGTAATGTAGTTAAGCTTTTTTCTTACATACTCTGTATTTCCTGTGAGTTAAAGTTGCAGTAAAACCAAGAATTACAACAAAATGTTTGAAAATTTATAGTCAAATTGATATAAATTGAATTTTATACCAAGAATAATGATCAAATATTTAGAAATTTGAAAATTGACTTAAAGTGAGCCAATATATTATTAAATCATTATTTTGACGAGTAATAAAACTAATCCGGTCGAACTAGGTACTTGCTAAAGATGTATTTATTATACATTTGGACAGAATAACGCCACGAATCATGATAAAATAATTGTAAATTAATTATAAACTTAATCTCAATTGAATAGATATTATACTAACAATATTAATTTGTCAAACAGCGACATTTTCTGGATTCAGTTTCATTTTCGATTGATAAAATTTCAATTAGATATTGCCAGTTAGCAATGTGAAGCAAATTTTTGTAAAGGGTCGCATTGATTGATTCGCTTGTAAATTATATTCACTTATTTTAGTTTTCGAAATATTAGCTGAATCCAGTTACATCCCTAAAACTAGAATTATATATTCTTGTAAAATCCAATCGTGTTTACAACCGAAAACGCGTTTAACCAAAATACAGAACTTGAATTATTGCCAACAGTGAATATTAAATTCTCTCGACCTCAAATTGACGGTCATTCACATTGTATTCCTCGATGTATTACGCCGAGTTTAAAATAATCTAATTTTATATTCTTTCCGCAATCGAGAAGGCGTCAGTGATGGCACTTGACATAGATAAAAGTGAAAACACCATTCACAGTTGAACTAGGAGCCTGTTTGGCTTAATTATTTTTAGCATTTTCTCTTTCTCTTCTTCACTTATAATTCAGTGATTTTTCCTTAAATATACCGTTCATAATTTTCCATGCCCTCGATAGTTTTTGTAAACATATAATGGTTGTTTATACTAATGTTGTGTTAATATATGAATTTATAGTAAATATAGTACAGTCAATCCTCCTATAACGCGGTACAGTAACAGCTTAAGCAATCTCCCTACAGCATGAATTTTTCGATTACACTTTTACCATTGAAATTAATGGGCAATTCCCTGTTTTTTCCTCCACGTACATCACCATTTTTCAATATCAGTTATCAGGGAAATCCCCTGTAAAAAAATTAATAAGTTCACCTCAAATGCATTGGCAGATGAAAATATGGGTAAAGACTGGGTTGCAAATTTCAATTTAAATGATGTGAAAATGGGACTGTATTTGGGCAAACAATTAGAAAATTATTTTATTGTAAATGATTCTTCAACAGTGCGAAGTGCAAAATTTAAAAGATAATTACAAAATTGCTTAGCTCCTTAGAGATTTTGGAAGAGTCACAAAATAAAACTACATTTGAAAACGAAAATAAAGATATGCAAAGTGAAGGTGACATTAAAAGAAAAAGAATTAGGCCACTAATATTTGACAGTGGTGATGAATGTTAATAGGATTTTTGCTGTTCACATTGTTTTTTAATTTTATTATATGAAGTCTTAAACCCAATAAAAATAATTCGAAATATGTAAACATATATTTATTGCCTTTTATATCTATAAACTTATATTTCATAACCGTATTCATCTTAACATGGTGCTCTAAAAATACAGTTTTATAAAACGTAGAATGAATCAGCCTGATTTATATGTTCTGAGTTTCACTTAATTTGGTTTCCATATAACGCAGTACGAATTGTTCTGTTTTGTACAAATTCTGAGTTTCTTATAACGCGGTTTCCATACAACACGGTATGAACTAATCTGATTTGCACAAATCGGAGTTTCTTATATCGCGGTTTCCATATAACTTGACTTGTAGTTATCATTAGACTTCTTTGGTACCTACCAATCTTTAATCATCAACACATTATACAAGTAGACTTCGCATTCAATGCAAAACATACGTGGCGGGGAAGTCATAAGCAGCTGGTCTTCCTTACTGCAGTAACACATGCGTTCTTTAATGAGTTATTTCCTCTTCATATGAGAGGATTTATACAATACATCCTATCTCCTTAGGCGTAGTCACATGGTAGAATACATCATTCTAAAGAGCTTGAATATTAGGTCTACTTGTATGGTCGATGCTTAACTTATTGACTAACTACGAGCTTGAATATTAGGTCTACTTGTATGGTCGATGCTTAACTTATTGACTAACTACGAGGTTCCTTACATTTGTTCTGTCTGCTCCCCGCCCCCTCCTCCCTATAGGTATCTTACTGTAACATAAAAAGTATGAGTAATATTCCCTATAGAAATTTTTTTACCGAGTAGTACTTATAAGCGTAGCCAGGATCTTGGAAAGGGTAAGAGTTGACGATCTAATGAGGGATTAAATTTATAGATATAGCACACAGAATGTAGGCCCAATGCAGAGCCAATGCAGCAATTGTTCGTCAAATAGGAGTAGGGTTCTGGCACCTAACCCCACCTGACTTCGCCATTGGAAGTACTGTATGTGAATTATATTATTTATATGCCTTTGGAGAACTCTATCTATTACAAATAACTTCGTAAGGGCAAATGTGCAAATGTGGAAGTGCCCACTTTACTTTAAAATTTGCATTGGATATCATTAGAATTATAAAGTTGTATTTAAAATCGCGATATGTGTTTCTGAATAATTGCAGATAGTGTCAATTAGGGCACTCAATACCGTGAAAAAAATTAAAAACAGGTATTTCAGTATTTCTAATTTTCAAAACCGGGATGCTAGTATTTTTAAATTTTTAAATTTTAATACTTTGCTCAAGGGGGAAAAAATAAACACTGTATATTGTGCATATATTGTAATTTAATTTGAAAAAAGGTTTTTCTATCTAATAAAACATAAATATAAGAAGAGCAATAATAAAATGAAAAGTATTTAAATAATAAGAGAATAATATTACCGTAAAAAATTATTGACTAAAAATAGAAAAAAGGAATGAGAAAACATATATAATACGATGAAAAATAGTTATCTAAAATAGGTTCATGTTGCAAGGTAGTGTAAGACAATACTGAAAAATTTTGGATAAAATAAAAACTGAGAGAATGACAAAATTTTAATCGAACTTTTCTCACAAAGTGTAAGCACTTTATTTATTTCACAGCAAAATTATGATGAATAACATACACGGCACACTGTTTTCAGCTTTGATTTTACACCACATAAATTAAAATTGGACTTTTTCAGAAACTCATACAGAGTGATTCACGTACAAAATCCTCATCAAAATGCAACTGACATATAATTAATATCCCTTGAAATAAATGAGTATTGACGAATTTTTTGGCATCAAAATGTAAAACTATTACAAAAAGTATATCCCTTCGCGAATGGAACAAACTAGATCCAATAAAATATGTTAACCAATTTGTTATATGATATTGTACATGAAAAGTGAACCTATTGGATAATACTAACTACTTTTTTAATTTTATGTAATTTTATAATAAATTTATTTGAAGAATATGCAATATCTCTATAACGGTTTATGACAGCGTTCTAAAGTTTATGTCATCCATCGTTTTATAATGTAAAATTGCATCTTACATAGTTGCTTAATTATCATTAGTGAAAGTTCGGATTTTTTTATGTTTTTTTTAAATTTTCATTCGAAAATGTTGGGGTCTTTCGAACATTCGATCGCGTTTAAAACCAATAGGGTTCGATTATTCAATAATAGTACCAAATTATCTTCGAAACTCTTCATTCGTGCATCCACAGACTCACGTACTGACACACATGCATACTAATATGCAAACACACTAACATTCATACACATAGACATCATCTCAAAACGTTAGATTCGAGTTCAGGGAAGTTTAAACCGTGCCTTTTTGCTGAAAACTCGAATTCGAATTTACAACCACTTTATAATATTTTCAAAGCACAGTCATTCGATATATATATATATATAATTGAAGAAATTTTATTTTACTTGTATTATATATACCTGAGATTGATCATTAATAGAAAATGTTCTGTACAGCAAAAGTGAAAGGAAGATGGACGGAAATGGAAATGTGACATCAAAAGGCTATAACGACAAGCTGTTGAATATTTTAAAAAGAGCATGATAAGTAAACATTATAAATAAAACAGGTATTAAATCGGTATAAATTATCCCTTTTTCCCTGTTCCATATATAAGTTAAGGTATGGAATAAGATATACATGTGGTGAAGACGGGTGACAAATTTTTTTTAACTACATATTTAGATGAAAGTATTTTTATAAATCATATATGTAATGCAGGTACTTAAGGTACTAATCCCCTTGATCCCTGCATAAATATACATGGTGTAAATGCAAGAAATGTGTGTAAGATGAAAAGTTGCAAAACAGAAACATTGTTTTGCACGGTGTGCTAAGACTTTTCTAGCTCCCAAAAATAATGTGAAATTGAATAAATTAAATAAAGTGAAAAGCATTTCCGAAACCATATACGTTATCAAGGGCCATATATGTTTCGTTAATGCGGATTCTACGTTTCTGCGTGCATTACTGTAAATTGTATTACAGAAATAATGCACATTATATGGTATATATATATATATATATATATATATATATATATATATATATATATATATATAATATATATATATATGTATATATATATATATATATATATATATGTATATATATATATATATATATATATATATATATATATATATATATATATATATATATATATATATATATATATATAAATAAAATTGAAAATCTGTCTGTCTGTCTGTCTGTTTGTCCCATCATCACGGGAGAACGGCTGAACCGAATTTGATGAAATTTTGTGGGTAGCCTAGAAATAGCCCCACTTAAAATTTAGTCTATAGTTGGAATTTCTACGACCAGTGGTTCTCGAGATATTAGTAAAAAACCAAACTTTCGTTTGTCTCATCATCACGAGAGAACGGCTGAACCGAATTTAATCAAATTTTGTGGGTGGCCTTGAAATAGCCCCCCATAAATTTTGCCCAAGTTTCAAGTTTCTAAGACCAGGGGTTGTCGAGATATTATTGAAAAACGGAACTTTTTTTATAGGAGTTCTACTCTCCAACTCCGTGGTTTATCCAAACGGAAAGGATAAAAATCGTTTGTTTAAAGAGTCAAAGGCAATTAAAACTTTATTTTTGAGTTTGATGCAGGATTTTTGCATTAAATAGTCACTATCTGAAAGCATGAATTGTTTGAAACATGAATTTAAATGTAAAAATCTACCTCCATGTTTTTACATGTATTAACCTCCATGTATTTCACAAGCTTTTAAACAACGATTAGAAGTATAAAGAAATTAAAATGGTTATTTAATTTCGCATTTTATGAGGAAGATTCTATCTTATATCATGCTGCTCGGCAAAGGAATGGAATTAAATGTGTTTGTTAATGATTATTATTATTTTTTCTATTTGTATAATAAATAAATGGATGTAAAAATATATTTTATAAATGAACGGTTTGATTGTTCTTTTAATTATATATATTGCGGACTGCGTACATTATTTTTATTTATTTTAGCAAAGAGGTTTCAAGCTCATATATTGTGTTTAGCTAATAAACTCATAATAAATGAACGGTTTGATTGTTCTTTTAATTATATATATTGCGAACTGCGCACATCACACTTTTATTTATTTTAGCAAAGAGGTTTCAAAGCTCATATATTGTGTTTAGCTAATAAACTCATATATTGTGTTTACCCAATAAATTCATTTAGCCGATTGTTGAAGCAGAAAAAGAGTAGAACGGATGTATGTATCCTCTAATACAATTTTAGTGTTTTCATTTAGTATATATACAGACGGGATATGGATATTTTATTCTTCAAATCTGCAAATTTAAAGCTACGAATTTAGCGGAATATCTCTAAATAACTTGGTAACTTTTCTGAAACTTTACCAAATTAGAGGAAATATCTCCAAATTGATAAAAATGACCCAAATCAATGAAATTAAATTTGTTTTTTTAGAATAGAGTCCTGAAATGATGTTTCTGTAGCATTTGTCGGTCAGTCCATCCATCCTACTTAGTAACACATTTAACTAATTTTTTTAATATCACTAAATTGATAAAAATATTTGTAAATCCATAAAAATATCATGGAGACGAAAATGTCGCCAAACCTTCCATGGAGATCACATTATTCAAACGACATGATTTCCATCAATTTATTTGAAGCAGATGATATCATGTCGCTTAGTAACGGATCCAATGTGTTATGTGTCATACGATTTTTATTAAATCTAATAAAAATATGTATATAAAATAAATTTCATTGACATTGCATTTTTGACTGGATAATATCAATTACGGTCTTCAGGTTTAAACATCATTATTATTGATATTTCGGGGACAGTTGATTCAGGAATTATTGATATTTTCAAATTATTATGCTATTGTTTCATTATGACGAAAATTGTTGAAACTCATATATAGTACGTTGTACAAGTAATCTTCTACAAATGCACGGGTATATCTTCTAATCTACCAGAATATAAGTAGTACAGGCATATTGGCAAAATTTTTATATATATTGGCATATATTGGAATCAATTACGACCTTCTGGTATTAAGATTACGGGGATTTTTGATACTTTCAATTTATTACGTCAACTTTTTTATTTTGGTAAATATTTTTAAGACTTATATTACAATATGTTTAAGCTTCTACTAACACACTGGCATATTTTCTAATTTGCGACAATATAAGTAGTACGTGGTTGCATATATTGATTCAATTCTTTTTTTTTTGTGTGTGAATTTGTTTACAAAAGGGGCCAAGATATTTTATTCTTCAGATTTGCCCGTGAAGATAATTTTGCATAGTGAGAACAGATATTCTTAAACTTCTCTTTATGAGCAATAAATTTAATATTTTATCAGAATTTGCACATGATTGCGAATTATAAGTTTTTTTATATTATATACTCCGTACGAAGGACGGGTATGCTGCTAGTATATATATATATATATATATATATATATATATATATATTTGAAATGTAATAATAAGAATTATGTAAAAATAAAAAAAATAAAAATACAATTCAAGTAATATTAACATTACCATAGAAGCAAATTCACGGCCATAATGCCGATAAGAGAAAAGAACAGAACCTTCCCAAATTCGATGATTAATCAGAATTAAATTCCTCTTCAGGTCTGAGTATTTAACTCTAATTAACCCAAACAAATGCCTGTTTCAGATTAAGCAATAGTACATTACTATAAATGCTTAAACTCAGACTACAGGCATCAAAAAATGAAAAAAGGATACATTAAGAAAATTGTATTACCATGCGGCATGAATCATTCTACTTCTACCACGTGTATACACGATCAACCTCAACAACTTAATCTAGAAGCACCGGAATGAACAAGTCGAAATTCTACCAGGGAGGTAGTACGAACGTTCACGAAAATACTCCCAAACCCGTCCAGTGAGTCTAAGCTGGAGACTGGACAAGCAATTCAGAATACAAATTTCCGAACATGCAGAACAGAATATGAATATGAATCATAGATGAAAATTCCTACTAAACAAGAATTAATAGGAAAACTGGATAATCGAGAATGCCACTATACACCATTATAAGGGCGCACAAAACGTAGTTTCAATAATGACAAAAGTTACATTTTTTTGCGAAAATAAAATTCAAAACATTAATGCATCTTATTTTCCGATTTTTTGATTTTTCTAATGTTTTTGACTTAGTTTATTATTTTTCATTTTTATTTATTTATATAATTAATAAATAATTATATATAACATACAAACATATATATATATACATACATATATATATATATATATAAAATTGTAAATCCAATGTTAGAATGTAAGTAGTAACTCATCATAATACACTATTCCAAAATTTTCTATATGTATTTATATATATATATATATATATATATATACATATATGTATGTATATATATATATATATATGTATATACATAAATGTATATACATATATATATATATATATATAATATATATATATATATATATATATATATATATATATATATATATATATATATATATATAATATGAATATATCCAATGATAGAATAGAGAATAATTTTTACTCAAAAAACCTTAACTTAATATATGCCTACAAATTAAAAAGAACTATTAAATAGAGAATCAACCATCATATATATAGAGACAAATCTACTTCAATGTTACGATAAATTAAAAGTTGTTGACGGTAATGGATCTTATTTTAAGCACGTGTCGATTGAGAAATGTATATCGTTGAAGCTGTTATATGTAACGGAAACTAAAGTAGAAGTTTCTTTGTATAGTTGCATTGTGTAGCTTTTACTTGTGCGTAGGAAGAATAAGTGGATCTTATGATCTCCCCTTTCTAATGCGTAGATTATTAAGTGCAACTTGTTGACTTCAAGGTAACACACTTAACTGTTAATAGCTAAATTAGTACACAAGTTTTAAACACTTCGGAGATATGAAGAATTTTGATGAATCTTTAAGACAGGAATTTAACTAAGTGCTCATTATAACATTGGAGTTTCCTGCTTAAAGGTATTTTTTCCTATTTATGGAGAATTAATTTTATGTTAGAAAAAAAGCTGATACAATCATACTGCCAATTCAGATGTCCCTGTATTAAGGTTGATAAATGTCTTTGAAGTACGTATTTCCTTATTTCGCATGTTTGAAAAGCAGAATAAGTCCAGCATACTACGTTTACAATCAATGGCATCTAAAATGAAATTTGAATTTCATAAAGAATTATTTACTTAGATAAAAATTGGTAATTAGGTTTAATATCAAATTAACTTCAAAATTACAATATACCATAACCGGAAATTGAACCTGAGCCTCCTGTATAACGCTAGTGTGCGCTAACAGCTACGCCTTTTCAGTCATGTAATTATTCACTTATAGTCACAGAATTCACTTGCCTCTAACAGTCCCCCTGTGGAAACAAGGCCTGCTATCTACAGACATCGAAACCCTCTGGCCGCCGCCACATCTTATCGTTCGGGCACCAATCAAAGAACATTAGAGCTAATTCAATCTTATAAATTAAATTCATTTAGTTGGAACCAGAGTTGGTTGGTTTAACCATGATTTTTTTTTAAAACTCTGATGGTTTGAACTTTAGTTTAAACCGTTTAAATTTCGGGTTAAATCGTGATTTTTCGGGATTTTTTTTTTCTATAAAATACCCGGAATTTCCCCAATCCTGGCTGAAACTAGGAATAGAATCTGGACTTCTTAGAATGCTACTAGCTATTACATCACTCCAGACATGTAAGAAATTCGCTTAAACTTCCTTACAAGCTATCTATCCAAATTTATACGATACAAAATGGCTCCAGCCTTGTACTAACGAATGGTTTAACGAACTCTAAAGAGTTCTGGTGAATGTTGTCTATTTTTATTTGAAGTACCATCAGCAAAATATCTTAAAGTATCCAATTATATGGGGAGAATTACTTTTATTTCCCGCACTCATCCTAAACTCCATGAGTTATCTTAAACACGATCACCAATAGTGATCTGGATTACTTTGGTTTTTCCTATTCGTTAAACCATTTATAAACGAATGGTTTAACGAATTCTAACGAGTTATGGTGAATGTTATTTATTCTTATTTAAAATACCATCCGCAAAGTATCTTAAAGAATATAATTATACGTGGAGAATTAGTTTTATTCCCCTCACTCGTCTTAAACTCCATGAGATATATTCAACACAGTCACCGGTAGTAATCTGGAAAACAGAAACAGTCCCTGCTTTATACAGCAGCGATTGCTTAGGTTTTCCCTATTCATTAAACCATTCGTTAATGAGTGGTTTAACGAATTCAAACGAGTTCTGGTGAATGTTCTCTATTCCTCTCTGAAATACCATCAGCAAAACATCTTAAAAAATCCAATTAATGGGTAGAATTACTTTTATTTCCAGCACTGGTCCTAAACTCCATGAGATATTTTCAACACAGTTACCGGTAGTGATTTGGAAAATGAAAGCAACCTCTGCTTATATAAAGGGATCTAACTACAAGCGAAACGATTGCGATTTGCAAGAAAAATAAAATAGCGCCTTACTAGTGAACTAAAGGCTTAAATATAATAAAGTCATAAAGTGATTTTATTTTCATGACTGTTTGGCCGTAAAGTTAAAATATTTGACTTGCTTAGAATAATTCTTGATTTTGAGGAAATTGCAGGATTGTTTTCAACTTATTATTTTGTGAAATGTGTTGAGGTCGTTCAAATATCCTTCATGGACCATACTTGATACTGACGAGCAGATCATCTGTTATTCTTTTACACATGTTTTTAGAAAAACGAGGATATGTATCTTACTGTCAGTTATTCTCAGCATTGTTATGTTCAAAATGTTCGTATTTTTTATATAAGTTTTCGAGCAATGAAATTGAAATTTTTATAAGACTTATAAATTTTATAAACTCCTATAAATTTTTAAAGTTTATTTTTAAAGATTTATAAACTTTAAAAATAAACTTTAAAAGTTTTTATAGAATCATTTTCAATTTTCACGAAATTAAAAAGCTGAAGATTATATTATTGAAAAATACACTTAAGAGCTGCATTTCGTATCGTGTTATTTTCCAATCATATATTTTTTCTCCGTCATTTATCCTTGTTTAAGACTTTGTCATAAAATTATACTGCTTTAAATTTATAAGAAAGCGAGTTTGGAAAGGTTCTATAGCACCCTAGCATTGTGGACTATTCAAATCTACCCTCCTTATCCTAACAAGGTGATAAATAACCGCTATATATATATAATAAACCTAGACTATTGTGAAAAGCAAAGAATGTCTTTTAGAATATCTGTTCCATGTATCAGATTATACCGAAATAATCCACATTCTTGTGAATATGTATTTGCCTGTACTGTTTACTTATTGAAATATTTTGATTAGAATAAAAGTAGATCTGCAAAAACCATGAAAGGTAAAAAAAATACTTTTCGGTGGCAATTTGCCATCTATGTTTTTACTAAAAACATTTTTGAAGAGTCTATTTCTCAGAATATACTATGGATAACGCTTAGATAATGGCTGCTATTCAATATAAGATTTCAGAGGAAGTAGGGGTTCACTAAGGATTTAAAATTCCGCTTTCAAAATCTTCCGTGAAACATCTTGTTTTCACGATTGGCTATAGATAGAGCTTAGATAATGACTGATATGGATTCAACATTTGGAGGGATTTGGATGACTTGCAAAGGATTTTCATGTCTGTTTTTCGAAATTTTGATTCAAAAATTATAGTTTCCTTGCAACATCCATTTTTCAGGATCGGTTATAGAAATAACTTAGATGACAGTTGATATGGATTCAGTATCAAATTTCGGAGAGCGGTGGATTTCATTAAGGATTTTCACTTCTGGTTTTTTTCCACTTCTGATTCAAAACTTTTCTTTGAAATTCTTCTTTCTCAGGATTGGCTGTAGATAGAGCTTAGATAATGACTAATGAACTCAGCATCAATTTCTAGAAGGATTTAAGGTGTTTACTAAGGTTTCCACTTCCGGTATTTTTCCAATTTCTGTTTAAAAAATCTAAATGATTTTCCTTAAAATATTTATTTCTCTAAATCGACCATAGATAGACCTCAGATGGTAACTGATATGGATTCAGCATTAAGTTTTTGAAAAGGTTGGGGGATTTACTAAGGATTTTAACTTCAGATTCTTTCTACTTCAGGTAAAAAATATGTTCCTTGAAACATTAATTTTTTTAGAATTGACTATAGATAAAGCTTATATGATGATTGGCATGGATTCATCATTAAATGAGAGTAAGGGTTTCACTAAAGATTTTCACTTCCGGTTCTAGAAATGTCAGTTCCGTTTAAAAAAATTTAGATTTTCCTTTAAGTATCCATTTATTTCTCAGGATGATGATTCTTTTGCTAATTTTGATTCAAACAATTTTATTTTACTTAAAATGTCCATTTCTCAGGATGATGATTCTTTTGCTAATTTTGATTCAAACAATTTTATTTTACTTAAAATATCTATTTCTCAAGATTCGCTATAGACAGAGCTTTGAATGTGATTGATATGAATTCAGCATCAAATTCTAAAGGAGTAGGGGGTTCACTAAGGATTTCTACTTCCGGTTCAGGAGATGTTCCTTCCGGTCTTTTCGTAACTGTATAAAATAAGTAGGAAAAATAGTTTAAAATATTTTAATAGTTTTATCGAGAATGAAGTATGCAAAATTGGAAATTATTTTATCTATCACAAAATATCTCAATTAGCACAGAAATTATCCACATATAGGATAGGACAGTTAGAATAAAATATTTTAACGGATTAATAGTTTTGGATGGAGTAATTATATTTCAACATCTTTCGGAAGCAACTGCCTTTGCACAGTATGAAACGA
The DNA here is from genome assembly GCA_951213105.1 of Amaurobius ferox. NCBI lineage: Eukaryota > Metazoa > Arthropoda > Arachnida > Araneae > Amaurobiidae > Amaurobius > Amaurobius ferox. The sequence goes on along the minus strand of OX578142.1, from coordinate 105,862,626 downwards.
AATGACTATAAACATTAATATGTTGAATTAAGGTAAAATAAAATATTTTAACGGATTAATAATTTTTGATTGGAATAATTATATTTCAAACATGTTTCGGAAGAAACTGGCTCTGCACAGTATGGAACAAAATGACTGTAAACATTAATATATTGAATTACGGTAAAATAAATATAAAATTTTCAGAAATATATTTTATTGTTAAACACTGAACATCGGAATCAATTAAGAATTTAGTTCATTAACGTAAGTTAATTGGTGAAAATCTCGAGCGACTCTTGACAAAAGAATATAATTATTGATATTTACTTTTACATTGTTATTAAGAACTTTAAAAATTAAAAATAAAATACAGTAAAGAATAATAGCTATGCTTGCAATCTAACAATTTGATAAATCTGAGATTCCGGTAATAGTAATACTGCAATACTGGTATGTACTTCGTATTCCCGGTACTGTACACCAAAGTGTGCAAAAACATGTTTTATAGGGTATTCTTATGTTTCGGTCATGAGTCTGTTTCACATCAGGGAGTCAATCTTGTTAGCGGTGAAGAACTTCTACGGCTGAACTTGCTGCAGGTAGGGGTGTTAAAAAGCATTAAGATATAGTTTAAATTACTTTTTACTAAAAATAAATAAAAAATAGTCCATTTTTACTTTTGAGATATCCTTGAACACGATTCGATTGCATTTCAAACATCTTAAATATCGGTTAGTCTATTAAGGGCAACATATTTCTCGGTAAGACGGGAAAATGATTTTTTTAAACCATTTTTAAAAATGATTAAAATCGAGTTTAATTAAAATCGATTTAACCGATGTCTAAAAATATTCTGGATATGGCAATTACAGTGACACAAGCGCTCGGCTCGCAAAAAATAAACGATTTTTTTATCCATGGCCTCTTATTTTTTCATTTTGAATATACAAAAAGAAAAAAAAAAGAAAAAAAAAATATTACCATGCTAAATTGCGTATAATCCTAATCTTAAGATTTGCTTTTAAAGATTTACTTTTAAAGATTTACTTTAAAGATTTACTTTTAAAAATTTAATTCTTACTTTTAAAAATTTACCTCTTTACTTTTAAAAATTCACCTTTTTTCTTTTACAGATTTACTTTGATTTTACGATTTCAGTGGATTCCCGCACACTAAATGTAGGCTCTTAAATGTACGCTCATAAAGATTAAGCCAGGCTGTACTTATGAAATTTAATTTTAGCTGCGAGCAATGGCAGAATTTCTTGCTCTCCATAACTAGTCTCAAAATTGGTGAGGATAGCAAGTTTTTTTTTTCTTACTGCAATTGCATGTATTGGTTATCCCATGCTCAAAAGTGTATGAAAAACGTAAAACTAGCCCGTGGATTCCGCTATCTACAACATCGGCATTTCTTGCTATTCTAAAATTTTCAAAATTCAGCGTTACTCGAAACATAATAATTTTACTTCCTGCTCCAGTTCGGATATTTTTTAATATTTTCCCACTATGCATCGCCTACAGCAGAGATTTGACAAGACACACGTGCTCTATGACATTTCTCCGTCCCCTCCCACGTCTCACGCTTTTTAATTTATGTAAAATGACACCCGATTAAAGAGGAGATTTTACCCTACGAAAGGATGATCTGCTTTTCCGCGAGAAGCATAAAAATTTGCGCGCATAAAAGCGAGCGTTTTCAACACGCTCATCCTGAAAACTCTCGCGCTTCGGCAGCAATTCCGAAGCGTAAAACCTCTTATCGCTGTTGACACAGGGTCAGAAGGTAAAGGCGCCGCCGTGACCTAACCTTCACCTATCGCAATCGAAGTCGAGGCCATTTACATTCGCATCCCCCTTTGCTTAATTCCGAATAATGTCCCGTGGATGCTGCAAGCGGGCCGGAGATAACAGAAAGGTGATTCGTGCACCCAGCAGAAATGGATTTATCGTTTATGTAAAATTAGGAAATGACAAGGGGAAATTTGATCACAGTTTGGGCTTTCCCTTTGATCTTTCAATCTGGAGGTTATCTCTGTGAGTAGGTTGGATTAGGATGTTATTTAGTGCATTTACACAAGTGTGCGTCATAGTGAAATGACCCTCATGTTTGATATCTGTTTTGGGTTTAATATTTAATGGTGGTTTAAAAAGGAACACACAGGCATCATGGCCGAAATGGTCTCTTCAAAAAATCTAACGTAGGCAACTCATGACTGTCTTTACACAGAGAAATGACTGTACTTCCTCTAATTGTGAGCAAAATCCGTAGCACAATGTTTCTGGTATGGAATTTACGCCACGTAAATTGAAAGGCGTTTTTGGTAATTTGTGCGTCTAAATAGAATGACTTATTTATACTCACCTGCAAGATCTTTATCGAAATGAAATTGACATTCAATTAATAGTACAAGTACTCATATAAATAACCATTGATGATTTTTTTGGTATCAAAATAGAAAACTATTACTAAAAATAACTTCTCTCGGAAATAGAACGAACTAGATCCACGAGAATGATTTTAGCTAATTTGTCACATAATATTGTATATGGAAAGTAAACCTTTTAATTTAATGCAATTTATGTGAAAATTTTATTTGAAAAGCGTGCAATATCTCTAGACCGGTTCTTACTAGCTTTCTAAAATTGGTGTCAATCGTTTTCTGACAAAAAAAATTACAACTGCAATAATATTTTATTTGTTCTTTTAAGGTCTTAATTAATTTTGTAATGATTTTTGAAAAAATCATTTGTAAATTGGGTTTTTTCCAAACATTCGATTATGTTTAAAATAAAAAAAGGTTTCAGTATTCACGGATTGTAATAACCGTACTAAATTACGTTTGAAATCTACGTTTGAATGGCACTAAATTACCATTCGTGTGTGAGATATCACATCCACAGACTCAATGATACACACACACACTTATATATTCACACACAGCACTAACATATATACATACACATACAGACATCACTTCTAAAACGTTCTATTCTATTCAGGGAGGCTTAAAACTTGCTTTTCCGTCGAAAACTCGATTGCGAATTTTGGACTCCGTCACAATGCTTTACCTATACATAATATGTAGGAAAAGTGATCATCTAATATTACAATCAAAGAATCCTTTCCATTGGGTTGCCCTACTACCCGGCGATGATGCATAAGGTCATATCCATCTTTTCTGCCTCTCATAGATCTATCCGATTTAGGTCAAACCTGCAATAAAGGAAGAGGCAGTTTAATCGCGCTGTGAGGGAGGTCAAAGTTTGGAATTAATCATTTAAAATGTAATTGATTAATTAAGTTTAAAATGACTATAATTGTAACAAAAAGGGTAACTACAATCACTTATAATTGCGATTACAGTTAATTCCGATTATACGTAATTTTTTTTTCACACAAGTGATTAATTATTTATTACTTTCTCTACATATTATAATGAATAGGGAACGTGTGGTGATAGGATGGAAAATTACATATAATCGGAAGGATTACGGAGTAATTACGTATTACGTAGTTTTAGACTTGAGAGCACGTTTCAAGCATTCCTGAACTCGAATCGAACGATTTTGAGGTGATGTGTGTGTGTGTGTGTGTGTGACTATGTGTGTATTCGAGTCCGTGGATGTGATATCTCAAGAAGGAATGGAGCGTTTCGAAAGTAATTTGATACGGTTATTAGAATCGGTAAATACTGGATATCTATAGATTTTGAACGTACTCGAATGTTCCGAAAACCCCTCCTTCTAATTTTTAAACGAAATTTTGAATAAAAACATCATTCAAAAATTAAAACCTTCAATAATGTTACATAAATAGGTATTATTTATGTATTTTTTCAATTTAAGACGAATGATATAAGCTTCTGAACGCTAGCATGAACTGTTTAAGATATATTGCCCGTTTTTCAAATAAATTTATAAAAATTATATATATTAAATTAAAATAACTATTAGCTATCGTGAAATATTTTAACCTTTCATATATAATACTATGCAACAAATTTGTTAGCATCATTTTCGTGGATCTAATTCATTCCATCCACGAGAGAAGATACTTTGTGTACTAGCTTTGTATATTGATGCCCAATAATTGACCAATAAGCATTTAGGCCATAAAGCTTCTATCCCTCTGTTTGTAATGCTTGGCGATAAATTTGGCAAATCTGGTGGCTAATTTGTCGAAATATTGCCAAGTTGGCTACTTTTTTAATGGTTCCAAATTAACGAAAACATTAACAAAATTGCAAATATAACGTTAAATTATCAAAAATAACGCCAAATTGATGAATTAATTGAAATCTTTTAATATATGGATTATATAGCTTATTGAGGATGTTGATAATTATCAAGCTAAATTTTCTATAAATATAAGTAAATAGGGTGCTTCGAAATAGTTTTATATGTTGTCATCCAAAATAAGATGCCAAATGCTCAATTCAACGCTAAAAACATTGGGCAGTGGGTCCTACATATCATGTTTTCGCTATGAAAGAAGTATATTCATTACATTGCGTAGCGAAAGTCATGTGCTGTCCATATTAGAGTTTTTCGCTCTGAAAGAAGTAAATGTATTGCATTATGTAAATAAAGTCATGTGTTGCTCACTTCAGATTTTTACTTTCCCTGCAGTACATGGTAATGTGTAGGGAAACTATTGGAATCATGCCGAAAATCGCAACACGAGTTTTCAACGGATCTACACGTTTTGGAACCTCTAGAATACGAAAAACTATTTTTAGCGTGATATCTGTGTGTGTGTGTCTGTTTGTGTGCCTGTCTGTCTGTCTGTGAAAACCTTGTTTGGGATAATTAATGATTAAGAAACATAATTGTTTATTGAATTACCAATTTAATTTTAATTTAATTGTAATTATTAATTAGATTACATTTTCGCAGTTGTAAATTCAGCACATATATACAATTACAATATCAATGAAATATTATTACAAATTACATAACTACTACTTATAATTATTCCAACTCACAAATGCTATTTGGAGTTACACCAACGCAAAACTTGTATTTATAATTATTACGCAATTACAGTTTACTAAATACACAGTTGTTTTACATACATGCTAGTTTGTAGTTTAAATACAATTATAATAATATATTAACAATAATAATGTATTAATATATTAACAATAGTAATTTAAGCTTGATAAATTTTAGTTACTTTTCATAGTAGAATTTTAAGATTTATTATTAGATTCTGCGTAATTAAAGTTGTAAAGTCCACTTCGACCATAAGAGCTTGTAATTTGTCCCAGTAGTTCAACGGCAGAGCGTCAGCTGGCCAGTTTGGAGATCCAGGGTTCGATTCCCGGTTGAGAGGCTCTCCAGGCTGCAAGATTCTTTACAATGGCGCCCGAACAAATCAACCCCGTAGGTTCGTGAAAAGATGTCGGTGACCTGAAAGTGGCCCTAGTACGATTAGTACGGATTCCGTGAACTCTGGAAGATTGGGCGCCGATCTCAAATTGAGAGGATAATGACCACGCAGAATATTAACCTGGGTAAAAATAGTAGCAGCAGGAGGCTATCCTGAGGTAAAAATAGTAAGAGGTGGTCAGGCAGGTTGTCAGTTGTCCGTCAATCTGACAATAGAGGGTGGAGAATGCAGATTCCACATCAACGATAAGAGCTTGCAATTTTGCCCCAGTAGCTCAACGGTAGAACATCGGCTAGCCAGTTCGGAGATCCAGGGTTCGATTCCCGGTTGGGGTAGCAAGGTTCTTTACAAAGTTACAGTTAAATTGGTAGGGAACTAAAAAAAACAGAGCAAAATTTAAAGAAATTTAAAGTAAGATCCAGAGTAAAGATAATCATTCGCAAAGGTCGTTAAGAACCAATACATAACCAAACATTGCGCGAGCAAGCCATAACTATCGATATCCCATCGATATGCTACGATTGGTCAAATCGGACCAATACAATTGATTACACTCCCAAAACGCCGCTTGGTTCACTCCCTCCGGATAAAACCACCCTATAGGTTGGCTTACTTGCCATTGCACACTGTATGCTCATTCGCGACACTGTTAGCTCATGGCTAATAATAGAAATCCCAATTGCTCAATTCGGAGCAATAACACATCTACTGCACTTTAGTAAAAAAACCCTCGGCCCACGGTTCCTCGAATATCTAAAAAAAAAATTGAATGAATTCATGAAAAATTGAAAAATATATTTGCTTTCATTCATATTGCACCTGTTATTGGCGAAACTCCCTTTTAGAACCGAATAAATTAATTTAAAAAAGTCTGCCATTTAATGGCGAATTAGTAAATTTTCAATGCATTAATATGATTCTTGAAAATGTCTTGTGCGAGCAAACAGGGCTAAATTATTGAGAAATTAGTTTCCTTTCAAGGCCCTTTTGTACCTTTAAATTGTCCCCCCTACATAGGGTAAATGCATTTAAATAAAAAATTAATTCAAACGCTATTGGACATAATCTCTATACATAACCATAACTCAAAATCTATTGGACATAATTTATTCAAAATCTACTGAACATAATCGAATTTGGAGCGTTTCCTTATGGTAATAAAATAATCTTTCTGTCAGACATATAAACACAGTAACATGCATGCACACTAACATACATTTATACACGCTAACATACACATACACTAATATACATACATACACACTAACATACACACTAACTTACATACACACACTAACATACATACACACAGACATCATCACAAAACATTCGATTTTAGTTCATAGGTCCCTGAAACGTGCTCTTCCGACGAAAACTCGAATTCGAATTCTCCACCCCGTCACAATACTTTCCCTATACATTGAACTATGTATATAGATAAAGTAATGTACTGGTTAAATTATAATATTGTAAGGTAGACCTTAGAATACATCCTTTCGACCCCTTCACGATACCCTATGCATTGTACGTGTATGTCGGGAAAGTAAAAAATTATTCTATAGCACCCTAGTACTGTAGACTGTCTAAATCCTTCTTCTTATTCTGTCTATGGATTTAACAAGGTGATAAAATACCTTTACACGTAGACTGACGCGAAAAGCAAATAATACATTTTAGAATATTTCCTCCATGCATCAGGTTATATGGAGATTAATATATATTCTCGTGAATCTTTATATGTCATGTGTATGCATTGTTTTTTATTCTTCCAATACCTTAATCAGAGCCATGAGCCATATAATTTTGATCCATGGGCTATATATATTCGATTCCGAAGAGGTGATCAATTTCTCATTATATATTATTTCTATTACTTTTGAAGGACATTGAAAATTTTTATTTTTCCGTGAGGTTTTTCCACCATTGTAACCATTGCATTCCACCATTGTAAGTTCTTAACGTTTTTGAGACATGCAACTTTTGATGGTGCTCTTGTGATTTTTGTTGCAACTTTTGATGGTGCTCTTGTGATTTTTGTTGCAACTTTTGATGGTGTCGCTGTGCTTTTGCTGCAATTTTTGATGGTGCCGTTGTGCTTTTTGTTGCAGTGTTTTATGTTGCTATTGTACATTCTGTTGAATATTTTTATGGTGCTAGTTGTACTTTTAGTTGCAATTTTTTATTGCGCTGCCGTGCATTTTGTTGTAGTTTTTATGGTGCTGCTGTACTTTTTGATGCAATTTTCACGTTTGGAAATCGGCTAGCATGTAACCACGTAGTTCCGTTACATATTATAATTTTGCTTGCTATATATAATCTGGCGTTTAACTCTTTCCATTAATTGTAGAAGGTTCATTAAAAGATTTCTGGATTGTTTTTTGAGATAATTCATATTCTGAGTTTGAGTTTATATTAGCGTATACCTTGTTCTTATTTGAGTATTTTTTTGAAGTAATTTTACTGCAGAATTTCTAGAGTTATAAATACTTAAACATCTGTTTCAAATCCGTTTGTTAAGCAGTTATATTCATTTGTTTCATTCGGTATTTTATGTTTATGTTTTACATTACTAAGTAGTAGGGCTATATTTTTGTTCAAAAGAATTGAAGTTTATTACGCTACCTATTTCGTTCACTAGCTGAGGATGTCGAGTAACATTCATTTCTGTATATAATAATTGGACATATATTGGAAAGAGGCTTGCTGGGAAGAGTGTTGAAGATGTTGGTGCTGTTTTATAGCATTTTATGATGGGAAGAGAAAAATATCTTAGTGCTCTTTAGGTTGTTTTTTTTTTCTTCCTTGTGTGTTACTATGTGCGGATAGGGTTTTTATGCACTGGGTCTCACAGAAGTCTTTTCTCTCTCTGTGAGGTATTGTGTTATGATTTAATAGTGGCTAGGTTTACATATCATTTTATTCTTAAAATACATAAACATCAAAGGAATATATTTTTACCATGCTTAATTTTTTATGTTTCTTACTTATGCTTTACTTATTTGCGCTACTTATTTTTACCTCTCCTCAAAATATATCGCTCTCATTTATAACCTACTCAACCCTATAGAAACCCTGCTACTATCTTTCTCCATTTGCACGTAACTGCAATACGCAAAGTTAAGAAAAATGCAAGCCCTTTCAACTACTTCTGATACTTGAAAAATTTCTCTAATGATCTAATCATCCATCCATGTGTGTGAAGTTCCAATAATACTTAACATGCTTGAAACTTTATTCACGGAATTTCGAAAACTCTACTGACATAAACTTATTCTTTTACTTCCAACTTCCTCCAATTGAATGAAAGGTTTTGCATTGAGGATGTATATACATCTACAAGAACCTACTACATCGTGAATGAGTCGCTGGTATTTCTCTACTGCGCGGAGTTCTGTTGATATGGAAGAAAAGAATGGCAACCGCAAAACTGATTCACTAGAATAATTGACGGTATCGTAGCCCTACCCTCAAAAGGAAGACCTCAACCAGAGAAAACGTGATTTCGAAAACGAGCGCCTTTATTTATTTTATTTTATTTTCTGAAATTTTATTCCTCGCTCCCCCTCATCAATATTCGCATACGAATTTGCACCCCAAAAGGTGAGGAGTCTATGGCGGTAGCTTGACATAAATGTACTACCCCTCTGGGGACAATTACGGGGTGGGGGTGACCCGGGACAAAGAGAAAGCCAACTAGGTAAGGTGCAGCAAGATCGAATAAATTGTACTGGTATAGGAGAAAACACAGAGAAAAAATTGGAACGAAAGTAGAAAAAAGATAGCTGAATTCAAGTCATAACCATGGAAATGATGTTAAATCATTATTTGTCACATTTATTTGGTGAAAATGATTTCAATATGTTGTCTACAAAAATAGATAAAATATATTAAATAACCCTTTTGCAACTATATATGTTATTACTGTTCTTCGATATATTAAGAAATGCAAACTGCAGTTATCATTATTTATGTAAAATTTAAGTAATATTAAACTTCTCATATTTAAGAGTAATTTAAATTCAGATAGGTGAAATTGCTATCTACGTTTCACTGTAAGATATTCTTTTCTTTTTTCTTTTTTTTTACACTCTCTGACGTTTAGTTTCTCTTTTTCTTTGTATATAGGATTTTAAGGTTTTGCATCTTTCTTGTACAATTTCTTTTAAATTTCTGAAAATCCGCCATTCTTTACATATAACTCATATTTTAGTAATGAATAATATTTCATATTTTTACAGCTTTTTTTATTTGGATCACCAAATCAGCTCTTAATTTATGAAATATGTATCAATTGAAAAACGTGAGTTTTCAAAACCATTCACTGCAGAGTGATTTGGAAATGGTCAATGAATATTTTCGGGTTTTTCGATGGTAGGATATTCTTCCGTTAGGACAATATTTCAATCAATCTTCGTAAAAAATTTCCATTTTTATTGGATCTTTTCTCATATTAGCGATAATTACCTTTTCGTTTACTTCTCGTAGAAAAATATCAGATCAATGAAATTTCCTATTTGTTTTGTGAAAGTAAAAATATTGTTCCAGAAAAATGAATTTTTTGAAAATCCAGCTAAGTTTATCCTCTTTTTTTCTCCCCCTTAAGGATATTTTGAGTTTTGATTGAATTTCATCCATAGTATTGTTGTTGTTGTTACTGATGACCTCCTGTTTCGGCGGAGCCGATTCAGGACCAGTTACGCCGGAAGCAGGAAAGAACGAAGAAAGACACAAGACGAGAGAACAAAGTTTTATTACAAGAACGCATCACTGACGAAGGTCGGAGGGGTGCAGCATCACATTTTGACGAGGACCCAGAAGGCGGAAGCCTGACTTTATCCTAAGGGAACATTCATGCCTTATTCGGGATTCGAACCCGAGCCCTCGAGACAGCAGCCAAAGACGCTATCCACTTCACCGCCTGGACGGCTCCATAGTATTACTTAAAAGCATACCCTCAATAACCTTTTTGTCATTCTATAAAGTTAATTGTACATGATTATGCGTATAGTGGTATATATATTTCTATTCGGGGCATTGGAAAATATATGTGACAGAAAAGTATTAATATGAGTATGTGTTCGAGTTAAAGATTAAATTTTGACGACTTTTCCCGTTTCTTTAATTTCTGTCCTGAGTTTTCCAGCCTTTGATGCAATCACTAGAAGCCAATTAAGTTACAGCAAGATCAACTCATGGTAAGGTCCCTAATTCTTCGAGGTTTTTTAAATCTAAAATTTAACAATAATGTAATTAATTGTAAAAATAAGTAGATATAATGGTATTCGTATTTTAAAGGATTATATAAAAATCAACGAATTGTGATTTTTATATAACCGTTGATTTTTATATAATATAACAACAAACAAAATGCTTAACACTATCTATCTATCTCTCTCTGTGTGTCTGTTTCTTTCTCTCTCTCTCTCTGTCTCCCATAAACCATGTACTTTTATAAACTATATCTCAATACTATCAACTTTTTAAAGTATAAATTTGCTCCTTTTTATGACAAGATTAAACTGTCAGTTTTATACTCTCGGCGCTGCTGCCCATGATTATTATATCAAAACTGCCTTGATATCACACCCACATTCATTGTCCTCATTTGAACCAAATAAAAAAGAATCGGCATAAAAGAAATCTATTCAAGCAGGCGACCTTAGAAGAAGCACCCCGTTGCAATTTTCTTGGTTAGTTGATGGCTTCATTGACACTTTTGTACTTATGAACCGATGTCGATGATCAAATTAACCCCATATCTCTATGTAAGAAAAGAAATAAGGCTAATGGCTATGAATCAAACACAATCTGTTTTTAAGTTTTATATATTTCGGCAGTAATGTTTATGCATACACAAATGAATGATATGCAGGTATTCAAATTTACATATAGGGCATTTTAAGGTTTGAGTACATATCTACGAACAAGTTCTTAGAAAAACTAACTATACAATATTAAAAAAGTTTACCCTTTTTTAATATTTCTAGTTACAGTTATCCGATCAAAACATACACACACACACACACACACACACACACACACATATATATATATATATATATATACTGTAGCTTACTAAAATATGAAGGATACTATGCAAATATGATTAAATAAAGAATTTAAAGTTATTAAGAATATGGAATGTAAATGCAAAATACATTTAATTTATTGCGCAAATGCAGCTAATAAATAAAATGATTTCAATAATAATAGTAGTTTGAAAATCCAATGAACGAAAAGTAAGAAGCTGCAACACGATAAACCTAACTTTAAAACACCCACAGAATAAACCTTTTTCCACGTGTATAGCGATATAGCTTGATTTTTTAAGTTTTTCTTTATTCGTTTCCATACCTTTGAATTTTGTTGATTTTCTGTAACTTGATAACTTGTGTTTTGCATTTTTTTCCATTTGATTGATGATTTGCTGGTTTATATTTTATTCTGTGGGTGTTTTAGAAAGTTAGGTTTATCATGTTGCAGCTTCTTACTTTTCGTTCATTGGATTTTCAAACTACTATTATATATATATATATATATATATATATATATATATATATATATATATATATATATATATATACAAATAAATACATCTATCAACCAATTGAAAATATACCTATAGGCGCTATACTGCTCAACCAAGTACATTTATATAAAACAAAAGAGAATGAAAAAAGAACGACAATCAAAATTTCGCTGGGGGGGATTGTGACCCCCCACTTTCCGGTTAAGCCAGCTTGATGTCATGACGACACTCCCGGAAGCGGATACATTGTCGTAAACCAAGTGCACTATACTTAAACTAAAAATGTAAAAAAAGTTGAAAGACCCATATTGACTATACCACAAAAACTGTATCATCAAGTATCATTACAACAAAACAGTAAGACATATGACAATTTAAAAATCAAATATATTACAAGACAAACAAACCTCGTACACACGTCACCATCCAAGCATCAAAATTGTAATTGACACTAACTGTGTAGGAACAAAACTCCTTTTAACTGTTCAACTATTACGTCCATGGTAGCATCATATCTGCTGTTCAAACTGCAAGTGTACCTTTATATAAATATAAGCTGTAACTTTCCGTTTCGGTTATGTTGTAGAATTTACATATAATGTTACTTAGAAAACGCAATGGGTAACCCTTTGCAATAGCCTCATTCAGATAACAAAGATCGCTTCCATATCTATTTTCCTCACTACTATTTAATCGTTTGCTTCTGATCAAAAAGTTTAATATAATGTTTCTGAATACATTACGATGTAGACATGAATTCCAATGAATCACGTAATTTATTTAAAAATTAAACTTTATTAAACTTTTTGATTATTATATTAAACTATTATTTATATTAAACTTTTTGATCAGAAGCAAACGATTAAATAGTAGTGAGGAAAATCGATATGGAAGCGATCTTTGTTGTCTGAATGAGGCTATTGCAAAGGGTTACCCATTGCGTTTTCTAAGTAACATTATATGTAAATTCTACAACATAACCGTAACGGAAAGTTACAGCTTATATTTATATAAAGGTACACTTGCAGTTTGAACACCAGATATGATGCTACCACGGACGTAATAGTTGAACAGTTAAAAGGAGTTTTGTTCCTACACAGGTAGTGTCAATTACAATTTTGATGCTTGGATGGTGACGTGTGTACGAGGTTTGTTTGTCTTGTTATATATTTGATTTTTAAATTGTCATATGTTTTACTGTTTTGTTGTAATGATACTTGATGATTCAGTTTTTGTGGTATAGTCAATATGGGTCTTTCACCTTTTTTTACATTTTTTAGTATAGTGTACTTGGTTTACGACAATGTATCCGCCCGCTTCCGGGAGTGTCATCAAGATATCAAGTTGGCTTAACCGGGAAGTGGGGGTCACAATCCCCCCCGCCGAAATTTTGATACATTGTCGTTCTTTCTTCATTCTCTTTTGTTTTATATATATATATATATATATATATATATAGATTATATATATATATATATATATATATATATTAATAAAAATTGAAATTTTTAATCGAAAATTATGCATAAACTACGGTAAAAACCCTAGCATATCTGTTACAAATAAGTAACTATAGACCAAGACTAAGGATAAAAATGGAAGATAACTTATCACTATAATGGAAAGGGGGTGAGGGGAAGATGACTATACAAAAATCATAATTAAAAAGGTATATATATATATATATATATATATATATATATATATATATATATATATATACATATATATAAAATAAAAAAGCAAACACGGCAAAAATGAGAAAAGGCAATAATAAATAGCTCAAGATTGAAGATCAAGGACACTTAATCTGATTAACTGGATATATATATATATATATATGTATATATATATATATCGCAATAACTCATATCTCAACCAAGATTCGAACCACAAGTTTCTTCTGTTCAGCTGATGTTCCATCTATTCTGCTACTAGAATGGTGGTATTTTTAGTTGATAAACGATGGTATATATTTATTTACTTGAAGTGGGCCCTACAGTATTATTTTGCCGATATCTGGATGTGATAGATAAAATTTAACAGTAAATGTTTTGCTTTCCTTAGAGAAAACTGAAATGAAATTTTAACGATGCTGACAAAGGATAACAATTGCTACACAACATTTCAGATATCTTTCGTGTGTCCACATGGCAATAATATTTGAAGAAAACAACTATACGGACTGCGTTTTGCAAAGACGCATTCAAAATTTATCGGTGTCCAGTTAATCAGCTTAAGTGTCCTTAGGATTAGTCCGCCAGGAGAAGGGAGGGGAGAAATCTAAGGAGGCTGGGGAGGTGGCCAAAAATTAAATCCACGAGTCTTTGGTTAATTCTCTGGATTAACCTGGTTGTGTTAATTAATCCCAGACAACTTAATTTACTCATAATAAATGCATCACTCCCCATGCTAAACCCATGACAACCAAAGACAGTTTAAAACATCTGTTTTGTTTGAATGCAATATTTAAAAGCTGTCCACTATTCATTGCATGTATTTTAATTCGTATTTAATTATAAAAAGTTATTTGATACACAGAGCTGATGTGCATGTTAGTTCAAAATAATGGTATATACCAATCAGATTAAAGCTGAACGTAATTGTCCGATATAGTGACAAAACTATATATATATATATATATATATATATATATATATATATATATATATATATAGTCTATTCTTATGTTCTTTCCATGATATTGAACCAATGAATTTACTCCTTTTACAGTCAAAAAATAATGTATAAGATCCACGGTACTGTGTTTAACTTTGAATTGTACTTTAGTCGATTTTCCGGTTGACAACATGTAATACTATTTCAAAGTCCCCAATTAACTTATATTTCACACGACTTTAAATTAGCAATTAATAATATCCTCAAAAAGCGATACAGTCCATATATTAAAATATTTTAATAATTCATCAATTACGCGTCATTTTCATTAATTTAGTGCCTTTTTGCAATTTTGGCGAAAATTTGTCAACCTGGTGAAAAAAAATATCGCCAAGTTGGCGATACTTCGTTAGATTATTCGCCAAGTTTTCAAAATACAGTGACCGCCGCTTATAAGAAACACGTTCGTTTCGCTCGTTTTGTTTCTTATAAGCAGTTGTTTCTTAAATCCGGAAATTTTTTAAATATCGTTCTTCCATTGTAAATACTAACTATTGAACACAGTTTTACAGAATTTAAAAGATAAATGTATATAAGTAAAATATTAGTACGTACATAATACATTTGTAAATTAAGTTTTGCATTCAAAAATATTTCTCATTTTACAAATTAAGCCTTACAACTTAAATTATTATCTATATGCATATAGTATGCAGTTAAATAAGAATAAAAAGTAAAACTCATAGGTCGTTCATTTATGTATAAGAGCATAGTACATTTTCATACATACCGTAATCTATTACTGAAGAATAGCAAAAAACTTATCCAGTATTGTTTGTGCTAACGAGTCTGTGATTAGTTTACGTACATCCATTTCTAAATCATAAAACAGTCCATAAACTTTTTCTGATGCCCCTCTGTGTTCAAGAGTTTTTCTAATTATAGTTAGGGCTTCTCGCGACTGTTTGGCTGTAGGAAAATTTTCTTCTTGTGGAACGTCGTCTTCATTTTCTTCTTCATTGCAAACATTCTGAATTTCCGCACTATGTCATCATCATTGTTTTCTTCAGATGTTTGTAAATTTTCGTCGATGTGAATCCATTCTTCGAAAGGTGCTTTAAATTCTTCTTCATCTTCTGCTGGTATGGCAACATTATTTTTCAAAAATCCTGCTTTACGGAAGCAATTAAAAATGCATATGTCAGAAACTTTTTTCCATGCGCCTGCGATCATATGGATAGCATCAAGCAAGGTTGTTTTCTTGCTTATTGACTACACGGAGGTGGAGAATCATACTTTTTAAGTAAACTTTGCTTTTCAAGCAAAGTAAGGGTTTGCGACATGCTTCACTAGCAAAACATAAAATGACTAACTAAAGCTGTACGAATCTTATTTGAGTGCATAAGCAAAGATGCCTTTCCTTATCAGTACGTTTCCTTAACTGCCAAAAGATTAAAGCTCGTTTCTTACTGGTTTGGGGTTGTACTCCCCAAGTCTTTCTGCGGAGAAATCCTCTGTCATCCTTTGTTACATAGCAAACTCCCACCCCCTCCCCGTACGCCCAGAGACAAGAGATAACAACTCGTCCTTCAGTTAACCTTAAACAAATCGATTTTTTTTTTTACACCAGCGTCGCAAGGAAATCAACAAATTTTCTGTAGAAAACTGTTTCTTATAAGCGGAATCGTGTTTCTTATAAGCGACACAATTTTAATGTTAAAACGAAGTTTGTATTTGTTTCTGTCGTTTTGAGTCTTATAAACGGCTGTTTCTTATAACCACTGAATCTTATAACCGGCGGTCACTGTACATCACTAAGTGTTACAGACAAACGGAGAGAAGAGCATTTCTTATACAGGGTGTACCAAGAACATTGACCTCGACTTTTATTCCTTAAATATTGATCTTTATCATATATAATAAATCACAAAGTTGCTTGAAAAAGGTACAGAATTTTATGAAATCGATAAAAAATTTCAGGAGTTTAAATTGGGCATTTTATCATAAAAAGTCCCAGAGATATGTATAAGCAAAGTTGGTGAGGGATTAATCACAAATTAAAATGTAAATGTTTACAGCAAGAGTGCAAATAACTCAACGCAGAAATGCATCCTAGGCAAATAATATCTGCCTCTTATCTTTAATGGATCTTTGATATGGATGGAAAACATTTTGAACATGTTTTATAATCTTTGTGTAAAGTTATTAATTCTGCACCGTGTAGATGCTTTTGTACCAATAAATAGCAAAATTATTATTTATTTATGTAATCATTGTTTTCTTTCGTAATTTGAGTATGACCCCTAAAACGCGATCTGACGACATGATTTTTCCCTTCTGAGAACCCATGTGGATGCATCGAAAAGTGGTTTAAGTCAGCATTTTTGTCTTTTCATATCTCTGGAACATTTTATGATGGAATGCTGAAATGTTATACATCACCTTATTAGTGTATGGGCGCATTTTACTCATTGGAAATGTTTGTGTACGGAGGCCGTATAAAAATTTAAATTTTGAATTTCTTAAAATTTACTTCCCTTGAAACTTTTAATCGATTTCATAAAATTCTGTACCTTTTTTAAGCAACTTTGTAATTTATTATATATGTCTAAGATCAGTATTTAAGGATATATATATATATATATATATATATATATATATATATATATATATATATATATATATATATATATATATATATATATGTGTGTGTGTGTGTGTGTGTGTGTGTGTGTGTGTAATCATATAAGAAATGAAAAAATAAATAATGAAAGGATGCTTACAGGGAAGTAGAACGGCCAAGGGGGATTGTGACCCCTTGTTACCAGTTGAAGCATGCTTTGATTCCAAGGAAACACTCCCGGAACCAGTACTTGCCCGAAGCAATCTTCCATCCGTCGACATTGGAAAAAGCAAAATCCACACCAGGGAAATTGAACATGAAAACCAAGATCAATACAGTGGAACTATTCGAATAGGAAGCTAAAAAGGAAATTTGAATGTCTATTCAACGTAACATTCCCGAACCATCATAGACCGTTTCATGCATGTCCATGTATAACCTGTTACGGTTATGATTCGTGCATATATTTTTGTCGTAACTATAATAGATCGCTGAAATTTGCATAAAAGTTGCTATTATAGTTTTAGTAGGATGTTCCATAATAATGTTTTAGGAAGCGAATCGGATCATTTTTTAAAAAGGTTAGTTTATATATACACTCCTTTCTAAAAGTTAAGCATAATTCGTAAAATGCGAAAAATTCAGAGTTAATATGGATACAATGGTTCACAATCTGTTGTGGAGAATCGTGGGACGAAGGTGAATCATTGTGCACATGCAAAACAGTTCAGTCGACGTCAACATGCGCAAAGAACCGGCGCACGTTGCAATGAGTATAAAACGGCCTCGAGCGGCATGGCCAGTTGAGGCAGCATTTCGCAATTGCTGTGGTACGGAGCATTGTTAACAATCAAAAGGGACGAAAGATGTCACAAAGATGCCAACTGATATGTTTTTGAAAGGACGAATTATTGGAATGCTGGTATCCGATCAGTCCCAAACCCAAGCGTTTCGAATTCTGAATGTTCCCCACTGTGTGATCTCCAGACTGTGGTAGAGGTTCCAAACCACTAGAGATGTTACCCGACGACCAGTACCGGGTCGGCCAAGGGTAACAACCGCTCGGCAATACCGATATTTGGTGATAACTGCGCGACGTCCAGGAACCGTTCTGCCAGACAACTGGGTTCAGCACTGATATCCGCCACAGCAGTCACTGTTTCGAGACAAACTGTTTACAGGAGAGTCAGACACGTTGGTCTCTATGCCAGACGACCAGCAGTTTGCATCCACCTAACGTCTGCACAAAAACGCGCCCATTTACAGTGGAGTTTGGAACATCGGCAGTGGAGTGGACAATAGTGAGGCAATGTCATGTTCAGTGACGAGTCCAGGTTTAGCCTGCAAACTGATTCTCGTCGTACCACGATCTGGAGAGAACGTGGAACGCGTTTTCACCCGATAAACATCGCGGAAAGACATCGTTTTCCGTTTGAGGGAGTCACCGTCTGAGCAGGCATCATGATGGACGGCCGCACAGACCTCCACATCTTTGACGCGGGGTCGGTTACCTGTCAAAGATACAGAGACAAAGACCTTGAGCCTACCGTTCGATTGTTTCGAGGTGCTGTTGGTCCTAATTTCACATTCATGGATTATAATGCTCCTCCTCACAGTGCGGCCTTGGTCGGCGTGTTCTTTCAAGCTGAAGATATCCAGCACATGCAATGGCTTGCCAACTCTTCTCATCTGAATCCAATAGAGCATGTGTGGGATATGCTCGGGAGCAGTGGCGTAGCGCCCATTGAGGCTCAGAAGCTGAGTCTCCCCTTTTTAAAATCTAATTTAAAGATACTCATATTTATTATATTTTTAATATAACTTTGCGAATATATATGTATTTTTTAGAAAACTGTTACACTTTACTTACTTAAAATGAGACGTTTCCAAGTGTTTTTCCCATTAAAACGCATATCTAAAAGCTGAAATCATTTAGCTTTTACCGTTCATTGAAAGGAACATTGTATTAGCCTCGCCCACCTGTTAAACTCCGCCCTGACTAATAAGTTAGAACTATAAGCTAGCTTTCAGGAAGGCGTGGCTATTTTTTCCCCTATTTTCAACCCTTGATAAACAACGTAAAGACAGAAAATGTTTGGATATGGGACGTGAAGTTTCGTAAATGAAAGGTGAACAAGGCTTGGGCAAGGCGAATGGATCTGCCATTTTGGGTCGAACATGGTTCTGTTAAATAATCTTTACAGAAAAATGTCACATATAATACTAAAAAATATGAATCACCGCGTACAGGGGTGTCCGGAGATTTTTGATCATTATTTGCATAGAATTAGACTAGTTCATATTCAGAACATGGGTGTCCGATGAATTTGTAAAATGTCGATTTGTGGAAAACGCCTTATCATCTAGGTACTTTCAGAGATTAAGAGAAAACTGATCACTATATCGTTGACATCTTTGTGAATTTTCACGATATTCCAGCGGATTTTTTATAGAAGTTGGACTACAGCATTCACTAAAAAATCATGAAAGAAAACTATTGCTATGTTTCGCGTCTGCGCAGTAAAAACATAGTTTTTTCAAATGCATATATCTCATTGTATATTCAATGCTTTAATTTTCAATTGAAGTATAATGTTTTTCTTGGACGTTGACAAATGTTCTGTAAGTTTCGTGAAATTTGATTGAAACCTATGGATATTGTAAGCAAAAAACGTCTAACAAAATTTGTTTTTTTAAAGAAACGTTTATATCTTCATAAATATACGTTTTTGTTTTTCGAAAATGCTTATATACATTGAACAAAGCTAGGTAACTATTTTGTGTGAAAGTTACAAATAATTTCCAGCTTTTTATGATACAGGGTGATCAAATATATTTTCCCCCTTTCTCAATATCTTGGTCGTTCCCTAAATGCACAAGTCATCAAAACTTTACTGGAAAGTGTGCGTTCAAGCATGTTCTTTACATCGCCAAAGTTACAGAACACTTCGCAAGTACTTGTTTAAAAATTTGAAAAACATTCTAACATCTAAAGTGTCCGGATACTTTTGATCATACATTGTATTTCTAGTCTTGGCGTCTGTAAAACTTTTTCCAATGGGAGAAGGGGGAGGGGAAACTCAAGCCCATGATGTACAACATCGATAGACCTGGTGCTCGCCTTTGTTATATTAATGTCCAAGGGGAGTGTGACTCCCCCCCCCTTTACATCCCCTATGGGCGACCATGACTTCATATTTAATAAAATGATTGCAGAAGTTCATCCAATTTAGAAATAAGAAATCATTTAAAATGTTATATCTTGTAATTCATCTGGCATAGGTAACATTTTAAATTCTCGTGCATTTCATCCATTCTTTGCATTTTTATTTAAAATAATTTTATTTTATTCACCAATAAATAAAACTTCTTGAAATAAAACTTATGAAAATGCGAATTCCAATATAAATTTCACTTGTAATACCAAATTTTTGCCAAATTCTCAGCCTTTTCAATCAAAAATCTCACGCTATGCTACTGCTTGGGAGACATCTTGCAGCCTTCCGCTACCCACCAAGCTCCGTTCCGAGATCCAAAACTGCTCTGCGTGCACACAACTGGTTCGGTTTGGGATCGACCGGATTCCAGCATTCCAATAATTCGTCCCTTCAAAAACATGTCCAGTTGGCATCTTTGTGACATATTTCGTCTTTTTTGATTGTTAACAAAGCTCCGTACCACAGCAACTGCAAATTCTGTCTCAACTGGCCATGCCGCTCGGGGCCGTTTAATACTCGTTCCGAAGTGCGCCGGTGTTTTGCGCATGTCGACGTCGACTAAACTATTTTGCATATGCACAATGATTTACCTTCGTCCCACGATTCTCCACAACTGATTGTGAACCATTGTATCCATATTAACTCTGAATATTTCGCAATTATACTTAACTTTCGCACGAATTATGCTTAACTTTTAGAAATGAGTGTATATATAAACTAATCTTTGTAAAAAATGATCAAAGAGTTTAAATTTAATATACTAAGCAAGTATATCTAGTAAGTTTAACACAGCAAAAGTATATTAAAGAAACATGTACACTAAAATTACATCTACTTATTGCGCTATTTGCATTTCCATACAATTTTAGCCCTTTTATTTTGGCATATATTGATTTAATTTCATATTTTTGTAAATTTGTTTACAAGTGGGACCAGGATATTTCATTCTGTAGATTTTCCTGTGAAGATAATTTCTGTATAGCGAGAACAGAGATTCTTAAACCACTTTTTAGGAACATTAATTAAAATATTTTAATAGAATGCTTTGAATAACAATACCATTTAGAATATTATAGGAATTTGCAGATGATTGTGAATTTGAAGTTTTTAAATACAGGGTGTATATAAACTGTTTTGACAAAATAAGAGAGGTGATAGTACCCATCAAGACGAACAATATTTAGTATGGAACCTAGGGTCGCATTCCACGCTGAGTACCAGAAAAGAGAAACTTCGAAACACGTCCAACAAGTACAAGTCGCCACTTCGGACGACATAGCTATCGTGCCGGAGAAGTATCACATCTCCAGAACATCACCGTCACTTCTAGTCATCCGACACTTCTTGAATGTCACATATCCCGGACGATGGATTAGAAGTAGTGGACCTGTGGCTTGGCCTCCACGCTGACCGGACCTCAACCCACCGGACTTCTTCTTGGGAAACATAAAATCATTGGTGTGCGAGACGCCTGTGGACTTCGTAGAAAATCTCGTCGCGAGAATCGTTGTTGCAGGCGACAGGATAAACACGGGTGCCTTCGAGAGGGTGCGCCAGCCGATCATTCGTCGGTGTGAATTGCGCAACGGCACCTTTTGCCGTCACTTTGAGCATCTACTTTGAGTCTTTCTCTGGTGTAAATAAATGTGATTGTGTAACTTATGATTACGTTAATTTTCCTTATTTTCACTGTTGAAAGTTCAACTTTATACGCTTTTCTGACACTTAGAGTGGAATGCGACCCTAGGTTCCATTGTAAATGTTGTTCGTCTTGATGGGTACTATCACCTCTCTTATTTTGTCAAAACAGTTTATATACACCCTGTATTATACAGCGTGTCCGAGAAAGATCTTTATTATTCTAAACATTAATAACAAAAACGAAAAGGTGAAATGAAATGCAGTTTGCGGCAAAAGAATGAAGAAATCTAACAGTTTTTTCCAATAGCAATTGCCTAAAGACACTTCCTGTACGTGAATCACTTGATACAGTGTTTCCCGAACGATGGATTGGTCGTGGAGGACCAATAACTTGGCCTCCGAGATCGCCCGACATAACTCCACTGGATTTCTTTTTGTGGGGTTATGTTAAAGATATTGTTTACCAAACACCTGTTTCTGATATTTCCGTTTTAAAGGAAAAGATACAATCAGCAATCCTCACTGTTACACCCAAAGTTTTAAAAAACACTTGGCGAGAAATCGAGTACAGACCGAACATTCTTCGGGCTATTAAAGGAGCTCATGTAGAACTATATTGAAGGTATTGTACAAAAACTGTTAAATTTCTTCATTCTTTTGCCTCAAACTGCATTTCATTTCACATTTTCGTATTTTTGTTATTAATGTTTAGAATAATAATCTTTCTCGGACACG
The DNA here is from genome assembly GCA_951213105.1 of Amaurobius ferox. Classification (NCBI taxonomy): domain Eukaryota; kingdom Metazoa; phylum Arthropoda; class Arachnida; order Araneae; family Amaurobiidae; genus Amaurobius; species Amaurobius ferox. Next base: position 105,839,885 of record OX578142.1, on the reverse strand, counting down.
CTGTATATTCCGTACAAAGGACGGGTATACTGCTGGTTATTAAACAAGAAAGATCAATCATGCATAAAGCATTGATTGTGAAACACTTTCCAACTTCAATGCAATTTTACTTAAACATCTCTAAAATGCGATACATTCCTCGGTAATATTTTAAAAATTATCACAATGATACATTAATTTATTATATTTGAAAACTTAAAACTTCACCGAAAAAAAATGAACTTCATTCAAATGACGGCATTGAAATATAAATTGCCAGGTTTAAACATCTCTAAAATGCAATACATTCCTTGGTGATATTTTTAAAATTATCATAAAACTACAATAATTTATTATATTTGAAAACTTCATCGAAAATAAATGAACTTTACTCAAATGACGTCATCGAAATATAAATCGCCTCTATATAAAAGCAGCATTTCATTCATAAACATTTTTCCAATCCTTTCATTCATCACAATACTATAATAATTTATTTTATTTAAAAACTTAAAACCATGGAGGTACAAGTAATTTAACTCTATTCTTAAAACTTCATAGAAAAAGTCGTCTGGTTCTTTTTGTAAAATCAATGAATTTTTTCATTCATATCAGCCATATTGCAGACTCCATGAGCTGAATAATTTTGCGTTAAAGAAATGCAGCAATTCTCATACAACTCATTCTACATCTTTTGGTGTTTACATTTTCCATAAGTGAAAATTAGGCTTCGTTGTAGAAATAATCAAAGTTTGATAATCATTAAACTCAAATATTTTGTAATTGCGTTGTTTCAGTTTGTAGATGCACAGAATTTAAGCAAAAATAAAGCGGTTTTAGGACGGATGCAACACTAAATATGAATTAAAAAGAACTTTAAAAATCACGATTTTGATACAATACGGATGCCATATTTTATTTTGAAGTGGGCCACGTGATCTCTTCATATAAAGGGTGTAATTAATATTCTACTTTTTATTTTAAAAACTATTGAATATATTTTGCTGAAATTTTTTTTATATATTTTATAGGATAATTTGAATATTTCATAAAACTTTGGAAATAATTTGTGAATTTTAAATTCGCTTAAAAAATGTTTGAAAAATTAGGTCCCATAGTGTTCAATGTATTTCATTTTATCAACCCGGGTTCAATCCGAAACTAATAGGGTGATATTATTCATTTATATTCTCATAGGTCCCACAGACCGTATGAACAACATACTAAAATTTCATTTTGATAAAGTCATTTTTACGGCAGTTATCGTGCTAACGAACAGACAGACAGACAGACAGACAGAATAAACAAAGTCATACACACTTTTCAACTTCGTTGTAAAGTGTTAAAAAAGTGATCAGGAAAAATTTCTAAACTTAAAATAATATTTCGATGTGGATTTCTTATCGACATTAATTCTGCCATATCAGGTTCAAATTTTCCTTTTATTTTAAAACCGAAGTGTCATTGGTTATAATTTTAGTTCCAATCATCTGGACAATAATTTGTTACGCCCTAAATAGATAACAGTTATTATCACATAGATTATGATTTTGTTAAAAATATAAAATGAAATATTTATGCGGACCGTAAATAAGTACCGATAATATTTTATTGGTATATCCTATATAAAAATTGTTTTCGTTTGCTTAAAGTAGTAACATCGATTTCTGGTCTTCAAGAACGCTGTACCAAATAAAGAGTACAGTTAGTTGAAATAAGCAGAAAAATCATACTCGGTATCAATGAGTAAAAACTTAAACAGCGTAATTCAACATAAATAAGCAAACTACTTTGAGGACACAGTTCTTATGATGAGTTTATAATTGAAACCCAGCGTAACATCCTTTTGCTTTTTGCCCCTAAATCATATTTTTTGCTACTTGAAGATCTTCCTCAATTTGCAGCTGGTCTTTTGGAAAATATGTTTCACACACTTCAGTCAGATTTATAAACAAAAACACTGGATCCTTATTAAGGTCTTTTCCTTAAAATCACTGCCTCTGAAAATTTTAAGGGACAATTTTGGAGTCCTTCGCATAGAAGCATTTTGATAAAGATATACAAGAAAGATCAATCATGCATAAGCATTGATTATGAAACACTTTCCAACTGAAATGCAATTTCATTTAAAAATCTCTAAAATGTGATACATTCAGTGGTGATATCTTCTACATTATAACAGTACTACAGTAATTTATTATACTTAAATATTTGAAACTTCATCGAAATGTAAATCGTCTGATTCTCTATGCAGAATCAATAAATATTTCATTCATATAACTTGTATTCCAGATTCCAGAGCTAAGTAATTTTGCGCGAAAAAAATTTAGCAATTCTTATATAACTCACCTTACAATCGCTTGAGATATTTGCATTCTGCATAAGTTAAAATTAGACTTCGTTGTAGAAATAATAATAGTTTAGGAATCACAACTATTGTAATTGCGTAGGCAAGGAATTTAGATGCACAGATAATACACAGATAATATATGTGTGGGTGTGTGTATTCAAAGTATTGGAATCGCGCCGAAGATCGGAACTCGAATTTTCGAAGGATTTACACGTTTCAGGACTTCTAGAACACGAAAAACCTATTTTTAGGGAGACGTCAGTGTGTGTAAGGGTGCATCTGTGTGTGTTTCTGTGTGTCTGTGAGGATATTGTCTTCACTCTAACTGAAAAACTAATGGACCGAATTTCATAAAATTTGGTAGGTAAGTTTTTGTGGGAAACCCTGATGTTCATTTGATTTTAGTACGATTCGTATTAAAAGAATCTGCCTTCTTTGCGAAATGGCCGGCAAAAATTGCCTTTATCCACTCTAGCTAAAAACTAATGGACCAAATTTAACAAAATTTGGTATATAAATCACTTGTACGTTATTCTGGTACGATTCGGGAAAAAGGAACGGGCTGTTTTTGCGAAATGGCCCGCAAAAATCGTTCTAAAAATAAAAGACTACGTGTGCTCAATTATATCAATTAAATGCTTATTTTATACGTGATTTTTAACAACAAAAAGAGTAAGACTAACCCCTTTACTCTAGGACTAGCCGTTCTTGAGATATTTTAGTTTTTGCGCGTTTTCGTTACGCCACCTTTGACAATAAGTCCAGCTATCAAATGAGAACCAAATTTAACTTTAACATGCAAATTCAGTATCATTTAAAATACTTATGGTGTTATTTTGTGCAGATAAACTCAAATTATTATTGAAGAAATAAAGAGAACGTGAATATGAGTCTGCAGGGAAAGTCATGTGCTGCCTACTTCAGAATTTTTAACAATCTTACAATATTGATTCATAGAAGTGAACGGGGATTATTCAACGGGGCCATTTCGAAAAAAATGTAGGATCTATATTTGAGGATCCACCAAATTTTTGTAGAATAAAATGTTCTACAAGTTTAAGCTGTGTACCAAATTTCAACTCTCTAGGACGTAGGAAAGTGCATTAAGAATGCCATCAAATAAGTATAAAATGACAGACAGGCAGACGACCATCAATCATGAAGAGTTATATAAAATTTAAAAAAAATTTAAAAATTGTTATCTACCATATTTATTTTAAAATGTGAAACCTCTCTAATATATTAAATAATTAAACTCTTGGAAAGACATTTATTATAAATTATATCACTTTTTTCTTTCTGGAGGATATAGCAAGAGTCAGAATTTAATTGAATTTGTTTTTCTCCCTATATTAAATAATTTTTATTTAAAAAACTATCTAACATATTTTACTGAAATTTTTTTTATATATTTTATGGGATAATTTCAATATTTCCTAAAACTTTCGAAGCAATTTGTGAATTTTAAATTCGCTTCAAAAATGTTTGTAAAATTATGTCCCATAAGATTCAATGTATTTCATTTTTTCAACCCGGGTTCAATCCAAAACTAATTGGGTGATATACATTTATATTCCCATAGGTTCCACAGACCGTCTGAAAAACATACTGAAATTTCATTTTGATAAAGTCATTTTTACGGCAGTTATTGTGCTAACGGACAAACAGACAGAATGAACAAAGTCATAAACACTTTTCAACTATGTTGTAAAGTGTTAATAAAACAAAGTGGAGATGTTTAGGAAATAATTTTATTTTGAAATGATCGGCATGTTCAGCAACATATGCATTATAAAGTGATAAAGTGATATTATAAAGATCTTGAATATTAATATTAGTAAAGAGATCTTTAACATCAAATGTGTGTAAACTAACAATACTATCAAATAAATGCAATTGGACAATTAAAACTTTACTATTATCTAGAATAAAATAATTATAGATCGAAAATAACGTAGGTTGTTATTTAGTTCTTTTAATAAGCAATACAGTTTCCACAGTAAATAACTTTAGGTTAACTCAGCGTTGTTAAATGAATCTTTTTAATTTAGCATTATCACAATCGTGATAATTTTCACCACCAGCTACTATTAATTAACTACGTGCTACTTGTGGTTTTTATTTCAAATGTTATCAGCCTTTCGCAATACATGCCTCTTCTAACAGTGCATTCTGTTTGGGAATGATGCATTGTATTTGTGATTTGTCATTCTAAATTCAAAATTAGATTTTTATAATGATTATTATTTTATATCATTACTCTCATTAATATTTATTAACGTCAATGTTTTACAATTTATTGGTTTAATTAATCATTGTTTTCTGTATGTATCTAATAGGCATTTGTTGTATTTTGAATGTTGTATATCTAGTGATTTTCCTGCTTTTACTTTTGATTAGACTTTCTTTTTCTTATTTTCAAGATTGGCAACACTGGTTTTTATTTTATTTTATTCTTTATAATTGGCAACGCAGTCTTTTTACTTTATGACTGGCAAAGGTATGGTAGTTATTCTTCTTTGCACACGTAAATAGGCTTATTTTATTTTTAGAAATTTCTCTTGCATGGTTTTTACAGTGCTTAGAGGTGTAGAATAGACTTTTTGTTCAAAGCAACAAGGTTATTCAATGAAAAGTACTATTAGGAGGTAATGTTCTTTTCGTTCTTTTCACACCTCTTGATTATTTTACAAATTTATTACAAATTCATACATATATATATATATATATATATATATATATATATATATATATATATATATATATATATATATATATATATATATATACAAGCATTTTTGTGTTCATTTCTTTTAAAATATTAGGACTTGATAAAGAATTTTTTCGAAATGAACTATTCTTAAGCCTAGAGCTCTTCCACGTGCAAGCTTTAATGCTTGATTATTTTGGCATTCCTTTTTTCGATTACTCTCCATTGACATTTGCTGATTATCTTTAGCTTTCTGAACTGTATTATAATTTCCCCTTTATTGTTGAATTTCAATTTATTTCATTGTATTCTGTAGGCATAAAATTTTTTAAGATAGTGTATTATGAGTTACTTCTTCCATTCTACCATTGAATTTACTATTTTAATATTTTATATACATATATATATATATCTGTGTGTGTGTGTGTGTGTGTGTATGTGTGTGCGTGCGACTTTATGTAATAAGGATATAGTTGAAGTTGCTTTGAGATTCCTTGAAGGTAGAGATACACTGTTCTAACTTGAGAAGTGGGCTATTAGAACTTTGAGGGACGTTTTCTCCCTAGTGTAAAGTATCCGCGAAAAGTGATCCTGAGATCATTAAGGGGCAGACCGATGAAAACTGGATGAATCTCCGATTTTAACGAAGGCAGGTTCTCGATTTTCTAATTTACGTACGGATCGTGATAAACGACTCTAAGAGTCTCGCGAAAATTCAGTGATTTGTGGCCCAGAACAAACACCCCGATATTTATGGTGTCGCATCATTAGCGGGCACGCTTCTTTTGTTACAAAGCTGTCGGCAGGGGCACTTCTGTCAATTTTGCTCGATGGAAAATTTCTGGGAAAGTTCCCCCTATCTCATTTTTATATTTTATACAGGTGAATGGAGAGAACCAGATTTGAATACTTAAAAGAGTGTTTAAAACTTTTAAATAGGAATCAAATTTTATGGTTTGTGATATGTTAAATGTGAAGTAAACCTTTACAACTTGAGATAACTTAGGTAAGTAAATATACCATGTGTTTTTATTTATCCATTGCACTGTTTTTCGAAATTAGGACTAATTTATTGTGAAACAGTATTTGTATGAATTGTTAAAAGAATCAGTATTTTTATATATTTTCTAATTGAGACACACGATTTAGCCTTGTTTTCGCTCTCTCACTTAAACTGTGCGTGTATATATATATATATATATGTATATATATATATATTAAACAATTTATCATCTCCATGTACCACTTCCAACTGTTGCACTCTTAGTCTATCAAATTAACTGTAACCTGTTTTGAGTTGGAAAACGCTTAGTCAGTATCGCTTACTCTACAATTTTAGAAGATTACATGGGGTAACTCAATTTATGTTATTTTATTATTCTTATTCTTATTCTCGTATTCTTTTTCATCCTATACATAACATTGTATTCACATAAATACACAGCCATACGCTGGTATATTTGTTTATCTTATTTGATTATTTTTATATTTATATCTGATCCATTTTCTACTTTCTTCTATTTCGGGCCATGTACATTATTTCTGTAATACAATTTACAGTAATGTACATAGAAACGTAGAATCAGCATTAACGAACCAGGTATGGCCCTTGATAACGTACATGGTTTCGGAAATGCTTTTCCCTCTTTCAATTTATTCATTTTCAAAAAAAATTTTGGGAGCCAGAAAGGCCTAGCTCCGAGTGCAAATTTTTTTTTCTGTTTTGCAACTTTTCATCTTATACACTATTCTTGCTTTACACCATATGTATGTTTATGCAGGGAACAAGAGGATTAGTACCTGAAGTACCTGTATCCTGTATTATATATATGATTTATAACACAAATAAAAATTTAATCTAAAGGTGTAGTACGGGTGGGACAGCGTCAATCTCAAGCGAAGAACCACTCAAAAAGACAGGTATTTGACATACCCTATCCCAAACAGTTCGATCCCCCTTTGCAAGCATTGGAATCCATGGACGCCAATGTCTGCAAAGGGGGATCGAACTGTTTTGGATAGGGTATATCAAATACCTGTCTTTTTGAGATGTTCTTCGTTTGGGATTGACGCTATCCCACCCTTAAGCAAAAGGTTAAGGAATTATATTAACCAATCTTTACCACATGATATCCTTTTTCAATTCCTTAACTTTTATATAGAACAAGGAAAAAGGGATATTTTATACCAATTTAGTACCTGTTTTATTTATAATGTTTTATTTATAATGTTCTCTTTATCATCTTCACAAGCTTGTCGTATAGTCACTATTGATATCAAATAATCACTTCAGACTTTCTTATTTTCATTTTTGCTATACAGAACATTTCAATGAATGATCAGTCTCTGGTATATATAATACAAGTAAATTAAAAATCTTCAATTATATATATATATATATATATATATATATATATATATATACACCAGGTAATCCAAAAGTCAGTTAAGATTTGTAAATTCAATAATTCGCGGAATAATGTACGCAGACAGATAAAAATTGACACACTTGCTTGAAATGAGTAGTAATATTCTAGTTATAATATATATCCATATTATAACTAGAATATATTCATGGAATATATTCATTCACCTCCCCCTCCCCTGAAAAATTGTTAATTTAATTAAAAGCCAATATGAGAGGGGAAAGAATAAGAAACATGCCTTTTGGAATTAGTAGATTCTGCAACAACTGCGTGTTTTCTCCCATGTGTATAGTGATGAAACAATTTAAACTTTAACCTAAATTGAAAACTTGGAATTAATGCATTTGGTATGTTTATGAATGTCCAATTTATTAATATAGTTGCTCTGTTTCCTGGAAGGTTAGGATTTTGTTATGAAAGGGGGGATATTTTTTTAAGTTGGTACACACTAATTTTTAAAATATGATGCTCATACCATTTATCCAAATTTACTTAGTAACAATATATATTTCAAGGTTGATATTAATCTCTAAATTTTGAATGCAATCTATTTTAGCACCCCTTGGAAAAAATCCTGCATTCGCCCATAAATATACTATTATAATATAATAGAATAGAATAGAATATTTATAATATATCTTAGTTTATAATATCAATTTACCATTACCTTCATCTACATTACTTACATAACATTTCGTATAAAATTTTTTAATCTCATTATAAAATTCATATTAATAATTTTCAGTATTTTTAGTTATATGGAACGTTTTGGGGAAGGGAGACTAGGATGCATTAACTTTCATTTAAGGCATTTCATTCATTGATGAAATACCTAGAAGTAATTTTAATTAATCAAGAATAAGGTCTAATGTCTCCCCCAAGATTGACTCATTTGGATCTGATTATAGATTGCTCAAGTACTGCAGGACAGCTTATTGGAGGGGGTGCGAATAACACTCCTGTGGGGAGGGGGGAGGGGTCGAGCGCCGTGAGGGGCCCGGATCCCCCATTTTTTAAATTTGGTGGGGCAGGAAGATATAAAAAATTAACGAGTAAAGACAAATTAAATATGGAGGAGGGCCTGTTATTAAAATATGTAGGGGGCCCCACGATTTGTACGGGAAGCCCTGAGTGATTATCAAAACTAAATCTTCGACGAAAATCAAGGAGCAGAGAAATTCTGCTCTTAGATATTCGAAATAAAATATTTTTCTAACTTTTTACTTTCCTTATATACATAATGTATAAGGAAAGTATTGTGACGGGGTCGAAAATTCGAATTCGAGTTTTCGACGGGAGAGCACGTTTCAAGCATCCCTGATCACGAATCAAACATTTTTGAAGTGATGTCTGTTTGTGTGTGTGTGTGTGTGTGAAAGCATGTGTGTGTGTGTGTGTCAGTGAGTCTGTGGAGACGATAACTGACGAATAAATGGACCGATTCTAACGAAATTTGGTACAAAAATCACAATTCGTAAACACTGGAAGCCTATTGTTTTTAAACCCAATCGAATGTTCAGAACCCCCCTAAATTTTCGAGTGAAATTTTGAAAATATTGTCAAAAAATCAAAACCGCTAATCAAGTTACGCAAATAGGCATTTCTTATGTAATGTTTCATTAGAAAACGATTGACATAAATTTTAGAACGTTAACATGGACCGTTCTCGAGATATTGCACATTTTTCAAAAAAAATTATCAAAAAGTCATATAAAATAAAAAAAAAATATTTCTTATTGAGAAACATGTTCACTTTTCATATGTAATACCATGCGATAAATTTGGTGACATTATTCTCGTGGATCTAGCTCGTTCCATTCCTGAAACAAGAAAGATCAATCATGCTTAAAGCATTGATTATGAAACACTTTCCAACTTCAATGCAATTTTATTTAAACATGTCTAAAATGCAATACATTCCTCGGTGTAATATTTTAAAACTTCTCACAATGCTACATTGATTTATTATATTTGAAAACTTAAACATTCATAGAAAAAAATGAACTTCATTCAAATGACGGCATTGAAATATAAATTGCCTGGTTTAAACATCTCTAAAATGTGATATATTACTCGGTAACAATTTTAGAATTATCATAATACCACGATAATTTATTATATTTAAAAACTTCATCGAAAACAACTGAAATTCATTCAAATGACGTCATAGAAAAAAAAATCTGATGTGGGCAACACATGACTTTCCTTATATAATGAAATGAATTTACTACTTTTACAGTAAAATAAATAGGTTTTTCTTCTAGTAGATACTAATATCCTTTCCAAGATATTGACTTTTCGACAATTAGTCGTCATTTTCATTGATTATCGTCATTTTTATCCATTTGGCGACATTCCGCCAATTTTGTAGCCAAAATCTCGCCAAGCGTTATGGACAAAGAAATAAGTTATATATATATATATATATATATATATATATATATATATATATATATATATATATATATATATATAACTTATTAGATATTGAATTTTCGACATATATTATATAACTATTATTATATATTTATATATTATATAACTTATTAGATATTGAATTTTCCACAATTAGTCGTCATTTTCATTGATTTAGCGTCACTTTTATCCATTTGGCGAGATTTTCGTTAATTTGGCAACATTTCAAAAAGTCGCCAAGTTGGCGACATTCCGCTAATTTCGTTGCCAAAATCTCGCCAAGCGTTATGAACGAAGAAATAAGTTATTCTTACAGCAGAAAAATTGGCGTTCAAATGCAAATGTATTACTCAAAGTATCTGTTTTCATGAATGGAACGAGCTAGATCCACGAGAATGATGTCACCCAATTTATCGCATGATATTATATATGAAAAGTGAACATGTTTCTCAATAGGAAATATTTTTTTTCTATTTTATTTGACTTTTTGATAATTTTTTTGAAAAATGTGCAATATCTCGAGAACGGTTCATGTTAGCGTTCTAAAATTTATGTCAATCGTTTTCTAATGAAAAATTACATAAGGAATGTCTATTTACGTAACTTTATTATGGGTTTTGATTTTTTGACGATTTTTTCAAAATTTCATTCGAAAATTTAGGGAGGTTCTGAACATTCAATTGCGTATAAAAACAATAGGCTTCCAGTGTTTACAGATTGTGATTTTTGTACCAAATTTGGTTCGAATCGGTCCATTCGTTCGTCAGTTATCGTTTCCACAGACCCACTGACACACACACACACACACACACACACACACACACACACACACACACACATACTTTCACACACACACACACACACACACACACACAGACATCACTTCAAAAATGTTTGATTCGTGATCAGGGATGCTTGAAACGTGCTCTCCCGTCGAAAACTCGAATTCGAATTTTCGACCCCGTCACAATACTTTCCTTATACATTATGTATATAAGGAAAGTAATAACAAGCCTGGCTCTCTCTAAAAAAGCAGCATTTCATTCATAAATAATTTCCCATTCATGTCATTCATCACAATACTATAATAATTTATTTTATTTAAAAATTAAGACCATGGAGCTATAAGTAATTTAACTCCATGCTTAAAACTTCATCGCAAAAAATCGTCCTTCTCTCGGTAAAGTCAATGAATATTTCTTTCATATCAGCTATGCAGACTCCATGAGCTAAATTCTTTTGCATTAAAAAAAAATCTGATGTGGGCAACACATGACTTTCCTTATATAATGTAATGAATTTACTACTTTTACAGTAAAAAAATAGGATTTTCTTGTAGTAGATACTAATATTCTTTCCAAGATATTGAATTTTCGACAATTAGTCGTCATTTTCATTGATTTAGCGTCATTTTTATTCATTTGCCGAGATTTTCATTAATTTGGCAACATTTCAAAAAAGTCGCCAAGTTGGCGACATTCCTCCAAATTCGTCGCCAAAATCTCGCCAAGCGTTATGCACTAAGAATAAGTTTTTCTTAAAGCAGATAAATGACTATTGGAGTTCAAATACAAAAGTATTATTCAAAGTATCTTTTTTCAAGAATGGAACGAGCTAGATCCACGAGAAGGATGTCACTCAATTTATCGCATGGTATTACATATGAAAAGTAAACATGTTTCTCAATAGGAAATATTTTTCTTTTTATTTTATATGACTTTTTGATAATTTTTTTAAAAAATGTACAATATCTCGAGAACGGTTCACGTTAGCGTTCTAAAATTTATGTCAATCGTTTTCTAATGAAAAATTACATAAGAAATGTCTATTTGCGTAACTTTATTAGTGGTTTTAATTTTTTGACGATTTTTTCAAAATTTCATTCGAAAATTTAGGGGGGTTCTGAACATTCGATTGCGTATAAAACCAATAGGCTTCCAGTGTTTACGGATTGTGATTTTTGTACCAAATTTGGTTCGAATCGGTCCATTCGTTCGTCAGTTATCGTCTCCACAGACTCACTGACACACACACACACATACACACATACTTTCACACACACACACACACACACACACACACACACACACACACACACACACACACACAGACATCACTTCAAAAATGTTTGATTCGTGATCAGGGATGCTTGAAACGTGCTCTCCCGGCGAAAACTCGAATTCGAATTTTCGACCCCGTCACAATACTTTCCTTATACATTATGTATATAAGGAAAGTAATACAGCAATTCCTATACAACTCATCCTACATATTTTGCTGTTTACATTTCACATAAGTGAAAAATAGGCTTCGTTAGAGAAATAATCAAAGTTGGATGCGCTTTTAAACTCAAATATATTGTCATTGCGTTGTTTCAGTATGTAGATGCACAGAATTTAAGCGAAAATAAAGAGGTTTTACGACGAATACAACACTCAATATGAATTAAAAAGTACTTTAAAAATGACGATTTTGAGACAAGATGGATGCCGTATTATATTTTGAAGTTGGTCACGTGATCGTTTCATATCATGGTTACGTGATCGCTTCATACAAGAGGTGTAATTATTATTTTAATTTTTATTTAAAAACTACTGAATATATTTTGCTGAATTTTTTTTTATATATTTTATGGAATAATTTGAATATTACCTAAAATTTTCGAAGCAATTTGGGAATTTTAAATCCGCTTAAAAAATGTTTGAAAAATTAGGTCCCCTAGGGTTCAATGTATTTCATTTTTTCAACCCGGGTTCAATCTAAAACTAATTGGGTGATATTGTTTATTTATATTCCCATAGGTCCTACAGACCGTCTGAACAACATACTAAAATTATATTTTGATTAAGTCATTTTTACGGCAGTTATCGTGCTAACGGACAGACAGACAGAGTGAACAAAGTCATAAACACTTTTCAACTTTGTTGTAAAGTGTTAAAAAGATACTTTGAGTAATACTTTTGTATTTGAACGCCAATAGTCTTTTATCTGCTGTAAGAATAACTTATTTCTTCGTCCATAACGCTTGGCGAGATTTTGGCGACGAATTTGGTGGAATGTCGCCAACTTGGTGACTTTTTTAAATGTTGCTAAATTAACGAAAAACCTGCCAAATGGATAACAAGAAAGATCAATCATGCTTAAAGCATTGATTATGAAACACTTTCCAACTTCAATGCAATTTTATTTAAAAAAGTCGAAAATGCAATACATTTCTCGGTAATATTTTAAAACTTATCACGATACTACATTGATTTATTATATTTGAAAACTTAAACCTTCATTGAAAAAACTGAACTTCATTCAAAAGACGGCATTGAAATATAAATTGCGTGGTTTAAATATCTCTAAAATGCAATACATTCCACGGTAATATTTTTAAATCTATCATAATACTACGATAATTTATTATATTTGAAAACTTCATCGAAAACAACTGAAATTAATTCAAATGACGTCATAGAAAAAATAACACGCCTGGATCTCTCTATAAAAGCAGGATTTCATTCATAACTTTCTCCATTTCATTCATCACAATACTATAATAATTTATTTTATTTAAAAATTAAGACCATGGAGCTACAATTCATAAACTTTATGCTTAAAACTTCATCGAAAAATATCGTCCTTCTGTTTATAAAATCAATTAATATTTCATTCATATCAGCCATGCAGACTCCATGGACTGAATTATTTTGTGTTAAAGAAATACAGTAATTCTAATACAACTCATTCTACATATTTTGCTGATTACATTTTACATAGGTGAAAAATAGGCTTAATTGTAGAAATAATCAAATTTGAATGAGAATTTAAACTCAAATATATTGTCATTGTGTTGTTTTAGTATGTAGATGTACAGAATTTAAGCAGAAATAAAGTAGTTTTAGGATGGATACAACACTCAATATGAATTAAAAAGAACTTTAAAAAATCACGAATTTGAAACAAGATGGATGCCATATCTCATTTTGAAGTGGGTCATGTGATCGTTTCATATCATGGTCACGTGATCGTTTCATATAAGATGTGTAATTATTATTTTAATTTTTATTTAAAAAACTACTGAATATATTTAGCTGAATTTTTTTTTATATATTTTATGGAACAATTTGACTATTACCTAAAATTTTCGAAGCAATTTGTGAATTTTAAATCCGCTTAAAAAATGTTAGAAAAATTAGGTCCCATAGGGCTCAATGTATTTCATTTTTTCAACCCGGGTTCAATCCAAAACTAATTGTGTGATATTATTTATTTATATTCCCATAGGTCCTACAGACCGTCTGAACAACATACTAAAATTTCATTTTGATTAAGTCATTTTTACGGCAGTTATCGTGCTAACGGACAGACAGACAGACAGACAGACAGAATGAACAAAGTCATAAACACTTTTCAACTTTGTTGTAAAGTGTTAAAAATGACGCTAAGTCAATGAAAATGACGACTCATTGACGAAAATTCGATATCTTGGAAAGAATATAAATATCTACTATAAAAATAATCTATTTTTAACACTTTACAACAAAGTTGAAAAGTGCTTATGACTTTGTTCATTCTGTCTGTCTGTCTGTCTGTCTGTCTGTCTGTCCGTTAGCACGATAACTGCTGTAAAAATGACTTAATCAAAATGAAATTTTAGTATGTTGTTCAGACGGTCTATAGGACCTATGGGAATATAAATGAATAATATTACCCAATTAGTTTTGGATTGAACCCGGGTTGAAAAAATGGAATACATTGAGCCCTATTGGACCTAATTTTTCAAGTATTTTTTAAGCGGATTTAAAATTCACAAATTGCTTCGAAAATTTTAGGCAATATTCAAATGGTTCCGTAAAATATATAAAAAAAATTCAGCGAAATATATTCAGTAGTTTTTTAAATAAAAATTAAAATAATAATAACACCTCTTATATGAAGCGATCACGTGTCCATGATATGAAACGATCACATGACCCACTTCAAAATGATATATGGCATCCATCTTGTGTCAAAATCGTGATTTTTAAAGTTCTTTTTAATTCATATTGAGTGTTGTATCCGTCCTAAAACTACTTTATTTTTGCCTAAATTCTGTGCATCTACATACGGAAACAACGCAATGACAATATATTCCAGTTTAAATGCTCATCTAAATTTGATTATTTCTACTATTAAGCCTATTTTTCACCTATGTAAAATGTAAACAACAAAATATGTAGAATGAGTTGTATTAGAATCGCTGTAATTCTTTAACACAAAATCAAATAGTCCATGGAGTCTGTTTAGCTGATATGAATGAAATATTCATTGATTTTAGAAAGAGAAGAACGATATTTTTCGATGAAGTTTAACGTATAGAGCTTACTTACTTGTAGCTCAATGGTCTTAATTTTTAAATAAAATAAATTATTATAGTATTGTGATGAAAGACATGAATGGGGGAATTATTTATGAATGAAATGTTGCTTTTATAGAGAGAGCCAGGCGTGTTATTTTTTTATGACGTCATTTGAATGAATTTCAGTTGTTTTCGATGAAGTTTTCAAATATAATAAATTATCGTAGTATTATGATAATTCTAAAATTATTACCAAGGAATGTATTACATTTTAGAGATGTTTAAACCAGGCAATTTATACTTTAATGCCGTCATTTGAATGAAGTTAATTTTTTTCGATGAAGGTTTAAGGTTTCAAATATAATAAATCAATGTAGTATTGTGATAAGTTTTAAAATATTACCGAGGAATATATTGCATTTTCGACTTTTTTAAATAAAATTGCATTGAAGTTGGAAAGTGTTTCATAATCAATGCTTTAAGCATGATTGATCTTTCTTGTTAATTCATATTGAGAGTTGTATCTGTCCTAAAACCGCTTTTTTTTTGCTTAAATTCTGTGCATCTACATACTGAAACAACGCAATTACAATATAATTGAGTTTAAAGGATCATAAAAATTTGATTATTTCTATAACGAAGCCTACTTTTCACTTATGGAAATTATAAACATTAAAATATGTAGAATGAGTTGTATAAGGATTGCTGTATTTCTTTAACTCAAAATTATTTAGATCATGGAGTCTGCATAGCTGATATGAATGAAATATTCATTGAATTTACAGAGAGAAGGACGATTTTTTCGATGAAGTTTTAAGCATAGAGTCTAATTACTTGTAGCTCCATGGTCTTAATTTTTAAATAAAATAAATTATTATAGTATTGAGATGAATGAAATGAATGAGAAATTGTTTGCGAATGAAATGAATGGGAAATTGTTTATGAATGAAATACTGTTTTTATAGAGAGCCAGGCGTGTTATTTTTTGTATGACGTCATTTGACTGAATTTCAGTTGTTTTCGAGAAAGTTTTCAAATGTAATAAATTATCGTAATATTATGATAATTTTAAAAATATTACCAACGAATGTATCGATTTTAGAGATGTTTAAACTAGGCAATTTCTATTTCAATGCCTTCATTTGAATCAAGTTCATCTTTTTCGATGAAGGTTTAAGTTTTAAATATAATAAATTAATGTCGTATTGTGATAAGTTTTAAAATATTACCGAGGAATATATTGCATTTTAGAGATGTTTAAATAAAATTGCATTGAAGTTGAAAAGTGTTTCATAATCATTACTTTAAGCATGATTGATCTTTCTTGTTTACATTTACGTGGCGTCCGTTTTAAAAGAAATATGTTATTTTTAATTTTATTATTAACACTGTGCTATATAATTGAAAAGTGTTTATGACTTTGTTCATTCTGTCTGTCTGTCCGTTAGCACGATAACTGCCGTAAAAATGACTTTATCAAAGTGAAATTTTATTATGTTGTTCAGACAGTCTATGGAACCTATTGTAATATAAATGAATAATATCACCCAAAGAGTTTTGGATTGAACCCGGGTTGAAAAAATGAAATACATTGAACCCTATGGGACCTAATTTTTCAAACATTTTTTAAATGAATTTAAAATTCACAAATTCCTTCGAAAGTTTTATGAAATATTCAAATTATCCCATAAAATATATAAAAAAAATTCAGCAAAATATATTCAGTAATTCTTTAAATAAAAATTATAATAAAAGTGCATCCTTTATATGAAGGGGTCACGTGATCATTATATGAAGAGATCACATGACCCACTTCAAAATAAAATATGGCATCCATCTTGTGCCAAAATCGTGATTTTTAAAGTTCTTTTTATTTCATATTTAGTGTTTTATCCGTCCTAAAACCGTTTATTTTTGCTTAAATTATGTGCATCTAAATCCTGAAATAACACAATTACAATATAGTTGAGTTTAAATGACCATCCAATTTTGATTATTTTTTCAACGAAGCCTAATTTTCACCTATGGAAAAAGTAAACACCAAAATACGTAGAATGAGTTGTATAAGAATTGCTGCATTTCTTTAACGCAAAATTATTTAGCGCAATGAGTCTGCAATATAGCTGATATGAATGAAACAATCATTGATTTTACAGAGTAGCAAACGATTTTTTGATGAAGTTTTGAGCATGGAGTTAAATTACTTGAATCTCCATGGTTTTAAGTTTTAAATAAAATAATTATTATAGTATTGAGATGAATGAAAGAATGAAAATGTTTATGAATGAAATGCTGCTTTTATTTAAAGAGCCAGCCGCTTTATAATTCGAAGACTTGCTTTGAAAAAGTTCATTTGTCTTCGATGAAGTTTTCAAATATAATAAATTATTGTAGTATTGTGATAATTTTAAAAATATTCCCGAAGAATGTATCGCATTTTAAAGATGTTTAAACCAGGAAATTTATATTTCAATGCCGTCATTTGAATGAAGTTCAATATTTTTCGGTGAAGTTTAAAGTTTTCGAATATAGTACATTAATGTATTATTGTGATAATTTTAAAATATTACCGAGGAATGTACCGCATTTTAGAGATACTTAAATAAAATAGCATTGAAATTGGAAAGTGTCTCATAATCAATGCTTTGTGCATCATTGATTTTTCTTGTTTTTACTGTAAAATTAGTAAATTCATTGCATTATATAAGGAAAGTCACGTGCTGCCCACATCAGATTTCTTAAAACTGAACTACCAGAAAAACAAACAAAACAATAAATAAATGAAAAGATGTAATGAATAAAAGATGTAATGAATTAAAATTTGAACGTTTCATTAGAACGCTTATATATTTTAGTTTAATATGTTTGAAATACTAATGTGTCTCTAGATGGTTTGAACTTATAATGTCGTCCCGTTCAGTTAGAAAAAAAATTTGTCTGTGTGCTTGTCATGTATATGAAACAGGGTTTTTCTCAATATGTAAGTGTTTTCGGATGGCAGACTCCTTGTTATCATACTATCAATTCTCGTTTTAGTTAGTGTCGCCATCTATTGCCATTAAGTAATACTTCCTTCGTTACCTTCCTTATAATATCCCTAAAACAGCTAAAGAATATTAAAAAAAAAAGAGAGAGAGAGAAAACAGAAATACAGACAAACTAAATTACATTTATTTCAATGTATAAAAAATATAATGAAACATCTTGCATTATCTAGGTCAGAGCTGTCTCTACACAGTTCAAGAAGAAAATAATCGTTCTGTTTGGAAGATGTAATGAATTAAAATTCGAACGTTTCATTAGAACGCTTATATATTTTAGTTTAATATGTTTGAATATTTTGATTAATGATTAAATATTTTCATTAATTTGATTAGATATTTTCATAAGAAAAACAGATTTTCTCGTAGCAATCACAGCAGCCTGCTATAAAAATGCAAAACGTTTCCGCAACTTATGGCAACGAAAAATGTTTCAGTCCACCAATCTTATTTTTTACCACTTTTATGTACGATAACAAATCAGTGGATACCAACGCATATATTTTGATAATTCTTAAAATTATCTAGCTGTTTTTATAGCAGGAGAGTGAGTATATTCTCCACTTTTCTGCAATTTAAATTATTTTACATTACCAGTCAGACAATTTAAATTATTTTATATTGCCATTCAGACAATTTAAATTATTTTACATTAACATTCAGACAAAGAAAACATTAATACCAATTGGCTGAATAAAATAAAAATTGTGCTGTTCTCTTCTCCCTGATATACTATTATAGATATTAGTGGTTTACAAATTGAAAATTCGTTCTCTATTAATAATGTGGGCACACATGACTGAAGCGTAGATATGTGAATGGTTCTTTGTTTGAAAACAAGAAATGCAACGAAATGCAAATTTTCTCAAATTAATGGTTCCCAAACTTTTAAATTTAAGATGCCTTTGTATTTAAAAAAATTTTTTTTGGATAATTTAACATCATAAATAGAAATAAGCCATGTATATTATTTGAAATACTAAAATAAAAGTCAAATGTAATAAAATAAACATTTAGTTTGTAGTGATGAACGACATTAAGATCAGAAATTAAGAATTATCAATTTAGGAAATTTGCATAAGACGCATCGAAATACGAACATTAAAAAACTTTCAGCTAGTAGCTTTACTTAACAAAAAACAACCCACGCAGTTTAAATGGAGCAATGATACTGCTTTTTAGAAATTAGAGTAGCAATATTCAGTTCAATTGCGTAACGACAATTTCATTTTTAAGTCATTCTCAATATTCCATCCATTCCTCAACTTTGACGAAAGAAAAAACGTGTAGCCACAAAATTTGCATACATGCCCGGCGCACACACGCGGAAACTAATCCGAAGAAAACATTTGCATACCAACAATTTTCAACAAACAAGCAAACGTGTTAGGTATGAAAATGGACTGTTTTGTGCAGTTACGGATTCCAGAAGGAAAATCTAAATAGCCAAATTTTAAAAAATGAGTAGACGACATCATCTGAGTGACGCCAGGCTATGGGAGGTAATAGGATGTCTCGAAGGAGGCCAGCGACAGCTGGAAGTAGCCCGATCCCTAAATATCAATTGCTCCATCATTTGCCTCCGCGGAACCGGTATCAAAGTGAAGGAACAGTGTCGCGATGGCCAGTAAGTGGCCAGTAAGCAGTGGCCGCTTAGGAAGACCGTTTTCTGTGTCTGCAAGCACGACGCCACAAGTCACTCACAGCACATCAGCTTGCTTCCGACCTTGCAGCGTCGGCATGAAGAGCGGTATCTTGGCAAACAGTTAACAGATTCAGTCAGCTGTATGCAAGACGATCAGTGGTTTGCTTACCACTGACTTCTTCGCACAGAAGATCCCGCTTAAACTGGGTCCGAGATCACCTCAACTGGACTCCACAATAATGGGGTACTGTACTCTTCACGGATGAGTCACGGTTTGGTGCACAGAGTGATTCCCTACGCTTATTGGTCCGGAATTGGTAGGGAGAAATTCTAACATGTTACATATATAAACGTACAGGGTTACCGAATTGATTTTTAAATGAAATGATAAAATCAGTGGTGTGCAGTGATATTTTACTTTAAGCAAGCACAACATTTAATTATGGTATATAAAAACAAGGAAAAATATATTACAGTCAACCCTCCCCTCCTATTACGCGGTACACTCATAATGCGGTTTCCATATAATATGGAGCAAAAATTGTAACAGCTCTCCCACAAGACAGTACTCATAAAATGCGGTAGTCTTATAATGCGGTTTCTCTATAATATAATTAGTTCAAGCAGTCTCCCTATAGTATAAATTTTTCTATTACACTTTTACAGTCGAAATTAATGGGGAATTCCCCTGTTTTTTCATCCACGTACATCACTGTATTTCAATTTCAGTTATCAGGGAAATCCCCTGTGAAAAATATTAATACATTCACCCCAAATGCATTGGTAGACGAAAATATGGGTAAAGAATGGGTTTCAAATGTCAATTTAAATGATGTGAAAACAAGGGCGGATCCAGGATTTTCGTGAGGGGAGGGCGCATCTAGGATTTTCGTGACAGAGTTAGTGTCGGGAATAACCAAGGACCTTCCTGATATTTTTCCGCAAAAGGAAATGGTTTGTTATTTTCAAATTCTCGATATACTTTATTTATAAAAAATATTTTTACGGAAAACGATTACAGTATTGTTATTTTATTCCATGAAATAATACAATATGTCTATTATTATTAACTGAGTACAACAGAACAAAAAAAACTTTTCTTTTGCTTCTTCAAGGATTTTGAAATTTCTTTAACATTAGATAACCTAATACTATATAATTTTGAAGTAACGTATTTATCCTAATTATATGTACTATACTATTAGTATTACAACTGTTTCGATTGTCACATCTAATCTATACTAAAAACTGAAGCTTTCCAGATTTTGAATTAGAAAATGTATTAATAACATTTCCAATGTTCACATTAATATCTTGATGAACATATAATACAACAAGTCCACTCAACCTATCTTTTGTAATTCTTGATCACATCCACCTCTTGAGCCTTCTCAGTGTTAAGAAGCTTCTCTCTACTGTCGCTGCGGATATATTGTCAAAGTGAGCAAAACTTGCAGAAAAGACTTCAAAAATACAAATCCGCATTAGTTTGGAATGACAAAATCGATTATTGATATCTTACAATTAATTAACGAAAGTAATGTACTTTTAAGTAATACTTTCTTTCAAGAAAAAATATTCAATTTGTTATTAAAAGCTAACAAATCGAAACTTTTTGAGGGGGGCGCCCCCCCCCCTCTGGATCAGTCCCTGTGTGAAAAGGGGACTGGGTTTGGGTAAACAATTAGAAAATTACTTTATTGAAAATGATCCTTCGACAGTGCGAAGTGCAAAGTTTAAAAGAGAATTACAAAATTGCTTAGATCCTTATAGAGAGACTTTAGAAGAGTTACAAAATAAGACTGCATTTGAAAATGAAAATAAAGATATGCAAAGTGAAAAGGACATTAAAAGAAAAAGAATTAGGCGACTAATATTTAACAGCGATGATGAATGTTAATAGAATTTTTGTTGGAAAAAAGTTATTAAGTTTATATTTCACATTGTTTTTTTAATTTTCTTATATGGAGTCTTAAACTCAATAAAAATAATTCGAAATATGCAAACATATATTTATTGCCTTTTGTATCTATAAACTTATATTTCATAACCATATTCATCATAACATGGTACTCTAAAAATGTTATATGTTCTGAGTTTCACTTAATGCGGTTTTCGTATAACGCGATACGAATTGTTCTACTTTGTACTAATTCTGAGTTTCTTATAATGCGATTTCCATACAACGCGGTATGCGGCTTCCATATAACATGGCACGAATTAATTTGATTTGCACTAACCTGAGTTTCTTATAACGCGGTATGAATTAATCGCATTATGGTAGGGTTGACTGTACTGTTGAACCTATTTGTACATACATTCCAATCTTCTACTTTTTTGCAAACATATTAATGACATTTTCGTAGACATTAAGAGTTCTTATTTCTCATATTTGAAGAAAACTTTTTAAGATACAACAAAAGTTATATCTTTGCTATTAGATGATACATCTTCACATATCAATAAGAAATTGATAGATTGCTTCTCTAATCAGATTATTTTGTGCTAATTAGACTTTTCTGCTGGCACTGACATTGTAAGCGTGCAAAGCAACATTGATATCGGGAAGATGAATTTGAGCTTGGTGACCAATGAACTATCATCGATCACTGTTTCACAAATACAAATTTTGTTGAAATTTCATAGTAAATTTTTTTTATTTTTTTTTAAGTTGATGTTCGGTAAGCAATACTTGCATTGTTTCTATGGACCGTATACCACTGGACAAAATCTAACTAAAACTGATAATATTTGGGACACATTTGAAAAGTTTCTACAATTATGACAGATGACCACCAGTCATGACCAGAGCGTTTGAAAACTGGTTTCGGTCACAGTCCAGTTATAACCAGAATGACCAAGTATTTTCTCCATCGAAGTTATGTGGTCACATGATACACAGAATACTTGTTTTGCTTGAAATGCTGTCTAGAACAGTGCAGAATAACACGCTGTTTTTTTCTCTGGTGAGTGACTTGATAACCGATAAACAATTGTTAACTGAGATGACCATACAGTTAACTTTTCAAACACACCCTTGACGTATGCAAAAGTTATACAATAAAATCAATGCTCAAACTCATTGATTGTTTCAAAGCTGGACCACATCTTGTTTAACATAAATGATAACAGAAAATGAAAATCGCAACAAAATTACTTACTTCTACAAAAGGAAACGTGTTGAATGAAAGTTTGTCCGAAAGTACATACAAAATTAGTTAAATATATAAAGTATCTACATGTGTGTATGCCTGCATTCTATAACTATTTATCACCAGGCATGGGGTGGTTTGTGTTAAAAGGTGCTGGTATGAATTGGTATAAAGATTGTCAAATAATTGATCAGTTGCACATGCAATATAATTTTTACATATATAGATATCTTTAAAAATTTTTAGCCAGAAAAACACTAGAAAGTCTGCTGAGATTTTACAAACAACAAAAACTTCATTGTGTTCATCTAGCCTTTCCGACATTTAACAAAATATGCACTTTTTTACCATGTAGCTTATACACGATTGATAAGAAATTGATATTTGTGTAAATACTTGAATTTGATATAAAACAATCTTGAAATAATGTTAGATTACTGTTAAAAGGGAATATGCGTTATTATACGCATTAAAATATAGCACTTACTTGATTGATACTTCATTAAAAAATTATACCCAGCATAATAACCATAATAGCATTAAAGCGTAAAGAAAGAAAAAAAGATGTTGAGGAAGCGAAGTGACGTATGTGTTTTACGTCACAATGGCCCACCCCCGGTCCCGCCTTTACTTACGACGGACACCTCGTCTCAATATATGAGTATGGGACATACTTGGGAGATTCTTCAGTTCTTTCCATGGCCCTATCCGGAACCTTTACGAGCTAAAAACATGTCTGCTTCGCTAATGAGCACAGAAAACCCATAATGCCATAGATCATCTTATTCTTGGCACGAATCGGCGCAGTCGGCCATGTATTTTGAGTAGAGGTCATCACATTTCGTATTTACAGACCTCCACCATTGAACTGTTTTTACAGCCCGAAATCCTATGTTTATGTTTATCTCTATTCAGTTATTTATTGATAATTTTATTTGCATTTCCCCAGACTATTGTCTTTTGTTATACCCCATGATCTGTGAAAGTTTCAAGGAATTCGAATAAATACTTTTATTTTTATCCGCTTCTTTCAGTTTGTTGCTTAAATTTTGGACATGAATGTGTTATGTATTATAGGGAGAGTAAGAACTGCTTATACAATGACGACGAAGCTAAATTAAGAAACATATGATCCTTAGAACCTGACACAAAAATTATTTGTCAAAAAAATATGCACGCACAACTAGGCCTACCCTATAAAAGTAAAATTTTAAAGTTTGAACTTGAAAACATCTGATTTTCTACAAAAATCGTATTCTACGATGCTATAATTGTAAAGAACTTTCTACCCCAACCGAGAATCAAACCATGGATCTTCGTACTGGCTAGCCAATACTCTATCCTTGAGGTTCTGGTATGAAATTATACGCTCTTATCGTCGAATTGGACTCTGCATTCTTCTCCTTCTAATGCCAGATTTACGTGCAATTTGACAATCTTACCGACCACCTCCTGCTATTTTTACCTTAGGTTAATCTTCTTGCCCTCCAGGTTAGTTTCCTGCATGGTCGCTGACCTCCCGATTTTGAAATCGGCGTTCGATATACCAGAGTCCACTGAATCCGTACTAGTCGTACTAAGGTTACCTCCAGACCTCCTACATCTTTGTACTAACCGTCAGAGTTGATTTGTTTGATAGCCATATTGTAAAGAATCTTGTTGTCCCAACCGGGAATCGAAACGCGGGTCTTCGTACTAGCCAACCGACTCTTTACCGTTGAGCTACTGAGACAGAATTGCGAGCTCTTGCCGTTGAAGTGAACTCCGCAGAATTCACAAATTTTTAATATTTCCTAACTTCTATAGGATATATAAACATATTATTAAAATACTGGACAGTAATTTTTTCAGCAAAATTCACTTTTTGCCGCCAGATCAGTCTTTTCGAAAATTCGACTGAGGGAGATTTAAACCTTTTTTTACGAAATGGGCAGCAAAAATTTCATATATTCACTTTAGCTAAAATACTAATTGACCAAATTTCACAAAATTTAGTAGATAAGTTACTTCTAGGATACTCTGGTACTGATTAGATTTTGATTCGATTCGGAAAAGAACAACCCGCCTTTTTTTTACGAAATGGCCCTCAAAAATGTCATGTATCCACTCTAGCTAAAATACTAATTGACCAAATTTCACAAAATTTAGTAGATAAGTTACTTGTGTGATGCTCTGGTGCTGATTAGATTTTGGTACGGTTCGAAAAAAAAACAACCTGTCTTTTTTTACGAAATGGCCCTCAAAAATCGCCAAAATCTAAAAAAAAGACTACGTATGCTCAAATGTATCAATTAAATTCTTGTTTCATACGCAATTTTTGACGAGGAAAAGAGTATAACACACTCCATTATACTTTAGGACAAGATATCTGAGATTTCTTGCATTTTTGTTACGCCGATTTGTTACGCCGAATGTCCAATTACCAAATAAAAACAGAAATTGAATTAAAAATGCAAATTTAGTGTTATTTGGTGCAATTAAACTCAATCTAATGAATTATTAAAGAAATAAAGAAATATGAATTTGAGTCTGCAGGGAAAGTCATGTGCTGCCCACATCAGATTTTTTTTACTTCTGCGGGGGAGGGGGATTGCTACGTAGTTATTACACGTAGCAATTTGTGTGAACAACACTCTGGCATTGAGCGAATTGTATTACTGACATTTAACAACTGAATTTACTTCTGTCTTTATAGGTCCTCCCCACCATCGCCCTCACTTTTCGAGGTGTGAACCGACAACAACAACTGCACCTCGGCGCGGAGGACACCCACAGCTGTGGCAATTTCTAGTATCGTTGCTGGACGATCCGCGGGCTGGTTGCATTGCTTGGACGGGCCGTGGAGCGGAGTTCAAGCTTGTTGAACCAGAGGAGGTAATACCGTGGATGTAAGGATAATACCACCAGCAGTACTTTATTAAAACAGCTAATTTCGATATGTTTATTAATAGAAATATATTGAAGAATCGCCTGTTCCCTATAAAGAATCTCGAAGCTACAATTATAATAAACCGTTTTAATTATTTTGAAAATTTTTATATTTATTAAAACGAAGCCACTTGAAACAAAGTATGTTTCACTGGAAACATATATGATTTCTTACAGTTCAAGCTTCTGTTACATAACTTCGTTAAACGTAGCATATAATATAAAAATTAATAGTATCTCGGGCAATTTTAGTCGTATGCCAATGGAACTTCTTTTGTTTGACCAATCGGGATACGGAAAATATTTTTTATAATTGAAAATTTTTCCAAGGGGGTTTATGTAAAAAGTTAAATTTTGTGCTTTCTTGCTTAAAGAGGTTACATAATCAAAATTTGCATACGATAATAGTCTACCTTAATTAGAGTATTTCTTAAATTAAAACTATACGGACATTTTCTCAAGAGATATTTAGTTGTGCAATCTGTTTGTAACACTCTTTATTATATATGCCAAGTGTTTGGCCATTCAGTTATTAAACAATATATTTTAAGTATGTCACGAAAATATGCATACAACATTGAAAGATTTATAAGTAACTCTTCTGTTACAAGATATGAGAGTCTTTCCACGGTATGATCATTCGAGATATGCAGGATATCCTCATACTGTAATTGAGTATTTACACTTACTGGAAAATCGATGAAAAATCGTATACTTATTTAAAATGAATTGTAAATTACGTAGCCATACTGCAAGGTCCGTAGAATAACTTGGCCATACTGTGCATTACATGTTTGGTCTACAAAACGAAAACTTTCCAATCACAATATCTTATTCTGATCGCAAGATGAACATGTGTG
Source organism: Amaurobius ferox (assembly GCA_951213105.1). Lineage (NCBI taxonomy): Eukaryota > Metazoa > Arthropoda > Arachnida > Araneae > Amaurobiidae > Amaurobius > Amaurobius ferox. The sequence goes on along the minus strand of OX578142.1, from coordinate 105,813,053 downwards.
TACAGGGCAGTAGCGAAGCGTGATAAAATAATTTGGGGAGACGGAAAATCGGGGGAAAAATTTGCAAATAGCCTTTCATGCTATATACATATTTTAGCTATTGCAAGTAAAGTAAAATATACAGCAAACTTCCAATAATCCGGCATGTTCAAGACGTCAGCGGTGTCGGATTAATAAATATGCCGGATTATCGGATGCCGGATTATCGGATCTAAAATGGGGGTGAAAATTGAGAAAATTTTATTTAAATAATGGACCTTAATCGTGTTCCCCCCCCCTACAGCATTACACAGACTGAATTGCACTGTACAGTACATGAAAAAACATTTAAATTAATTTAATAATAACAAAGTAAACTTCAATGAACATAAATCTGTATATAATAGCGTTTAGTCTATTACAGTAAATGTACCTCATACATCCGAGTGCCATTGATAACATTTTTGGGCTCCAGTGCAACAATTGCGCGCCGGTACTACCCCCTATTTTCAAAATCTGACCAGGGCAGAAAAAAATCTGACATCTAATGAGGGTAAACCGCATCAGGTTAACCCACAAGTGACTTATCTGCGAAGTTTTGTAAAATTTGATCTATTAGTTTTGCAGCTAGTGTGGCTACAGGCAATTTTTGCGGACCATTTTGCAAAAAAGGCGGGTTCTGTTATCCCGAATAGAACCAAAAACAAATCAGCACCAGGGTCACCTACAAGTGACTTACCTACCAAATTTTATGAAATTTGGTCCATTAGTTTTTGAGTTAGAGTGGATACATACATTGCACAGACAGACAGACAGACAGACAGACACACACACAGACGTCACGCTAAAAATAGTTTTTTCGTATTCTAGAGGTCCTAAAACGTGTAGATCCGTCGAAAACTCGAGTTGTGATTTTTGGTATGATTCCAATACTTTCCCTATACATTACCACGTATTGCAGGGAGGGGGCGCGGTAGCCCATTGGTTAGCGCGCTGGAGTTGCACTCGGTAGGCCCGGCTTCGATTCCAGCCACTGCCAAAACTGCCGTCGTGTTCACGCGGAGTACGATCACATTAAACATGTGGGTCCGTAAGTCCTTCTGAGAGGTTGGTGGTAGGGGAAGGAGGGTGCGGTTCCTGTGCATGCCTCCCCCACTGGGTTCCGGTCCAAATTGGGTGGCACTTCCCGGCCGTCCAAACAGTTACTTTACACCTTTCTGGTAGGTCGGACGGTCTGGGTCATCAACATCAACACCTTTCTGGTAGGTCGGACGGTCTGGGTCTCAACAACAACAACGTATTGCAGGGAGAGCAAAATCAAGTATCTAAGAAAATATATAGGCCACTCACCAAGCTTTGCTTTTTCACTTGTTAAAAATTTTATTTTTGTTATATTTACCTATCACATTCACGATTGATTCATTATCCGCTGAAGGCGATGCAATCACTCTTATTCGATGGAGTACATTCATTTCATTATAGACTTAACGTGCACAAAATATGGGTAGCTCAAACTGTTGCTGAAGTAATAAAACTAAAATAACTTGATTAACAAACAGTATGGAAACGCTCATTGAAACGTTGCTTCTTGATTTCGAAACCGTAAGGTAATATTAGTTTCGTGTTGTATGCTGCTTTTAACGAAATTATTTTAGTTTTATTAACGCGTATACTTAGTGATGTTTCATTCCAAATTATGTAAGTACTTAATGTTTTCCAGGAATCCTGTTTATATCAATTTGCATTTCTGCTTATATAATAAACTAGCAGTATACCCGTTTTTCGTACGGAATATATAATATAAAGAAACTTAAAATTCACAATTATGTGCAAATTCCTATAGTATTCCTCCTATAGTATATATTTAAGTAACATTTTTTGACTCTATTTCACATCACAATCCTGCTTATATCTATCGAATGTCCCCCTGACTCTCATTTTTACTCTCAAGACAACTTTTGTTGGAGCAGGGGGCGCCTCGAAGGCTAAGCATCCCAAACGACTACTTAAGGCCTTATGTTTGCAGAGGGCCTAAAAATTTTGTAAATAATTTTTATTGGACCTCTCTTGCATTTTTATACGACTCATTAGTAGATCATAGCTAATCTAACGTTTTCTTGTATTTTATATAAATTCTGCGTTATCTTTCGTTATTTGTGTATCAGCGTTTAATTGTCTTTACATATACAATGCTTTGGCGAAGACTTTTATTATCGACCTGTATTTGAGCATATTGAGATCATGATACTGTAAACTCCTCTATGTGATTGGTAGTGTTGATGCAGGCGTTGTAGCATTGGTTTGATCTCTTCAAATTTCGCTAATTTATGATTATAGAAGAGCTTAATGGGCATTGGTCTATAAAAGCATTTGCATAAAATCAGTATCCCGTACCCCTGCTTGAACTATAACAATGGGCCTTTAGATATTAGATAGAGAACTATGGTTATATAATCAAAGCAGGATTATACATTGGGACAAAGTAGTTTTCTGCCCGGGAATATATTTATATTATAAACAGAGATTCTCAAAATATTGTTGACCCGGGAGGGAGGCACAAAAAATATATGCCAGAAACCTAAAGGGAAAAGACAAACGTAATGAATCCGTATTTATTTTTGAACTTGTAAAAACAATATAAATAAGTTGTCGAATAATTGATGTTTCGTATTAGCAATTTTCGGATTTGTGGAGTTTTACTGCATTTATTGTTTAGATGGGGCTTTTCATGGAAGGTCACTTGGAAGCTCAGAAAACCTTTTCATGGTACTGTCTCGAAGCGGGGCTTAACTGCCCTTCTCTGTTCACAAACTTTGCTTACTCTTCAACCTCTTTGCTTACAAACTGATGATAACATAGCCTCCGGTTCGGCTGTTGATCCTACATAGATGTGTTTTGAATAACCGCCTTTATTATGTTTGCTGCACAAATTTTTTGTAATCGTGTTTTTCGCTCTCTCGTAATTACTAGTGTCTTGAAGTCAACTGTCCAATTTACTTCGGAATCCGGCACCGGTCTGTCTGCTTCTTTGTTCAAATCGTCTTTTTTTTATTTTCTGCTGTGTGAATTATTTAAGGACTATAGGCTACGTAGCAATTTTTGGCTTAACATTTGAAAACAGTAATTTTCTCCGTGCTTTTTATTTAAGCCATTAAAATTTAATAAAACAACTTCGAGCTATTTTCTACTGGTTTTTTTCTATTTGTTTGTTCTTTTTATCTTATTATTACTTTTTCGTTCTTTTTTTGCAAATAGTTAACAAAAAAATAGAGCTATTTAATGAGATTTTGTAATGGTTCAAGCAGAGAAAATATATTTATTTAAATTAACTAATAAATTTTCAAAGTTTCATATTAATGTACAATTATCAAATGCATCAAAAGAGTATGCATACAGCTGGCAGAAATAGAATCTACTAAAATTATTTCGTGTTCCAATTATATGATCGAAACAGTTCAACGTGCATTCAAAGGAAACTGTTTGAATAGCCATGCTAGAATTTGTTTCCAAAAACCTTTTTATTATTGGGAGAAAAATTGGGGTTTGATCTTGACTTTCTTTGAGCATCAAATGATTAATCGCATTGAAAATCCCATAAACACAAAGTTTGAAGTTTTTACGATAAACGCTGCTGTTTTTAATTTATGAAAAGTTTGGATCTGTGACCTCTGGCTGAACATCCTTGACTGATTTCCTTAACACTGATGTTCTTAGCTAGTACTTTTAATTGAAAATAATAATAATAATAATAATAATAATAATAATAATAATAATTAAAGCGTAAAAAAGGGATTCAATTTTTTTTTTTTTTTTGCAAAATTTTAATCTACGTATTCTATTTTAATCTAACTTCTAGATATAAAATTTCGATAAAGTTGTGTACCTAATTTTTAATGTGCGAAGTTTCAACAATTTTAAAATTTAATCCCTTCATAAAACTTACATGCAAAATAGAATAAAAGTTTATTTTTAAAGGCTTTAAAATACGTAGATTAAAATATTTAAAATATATATTATGTTACAGTAAACTTTTAAACAGCTCACTACTGCAGTTCTTTTTAGTTAAAAAACCTCAGTTAGGAAAAAATTAATTACATTTATTTGGGTCATCAAATTAAACAAATTAAAGCAAAACACATTTCAATAGATTATGAAATCAAGCCCAGGGAGGAACTTAAACCCCTTTAACCTCTGAATCTCGAGACATTCCTTAGACATAAGCACTCCGACATCGGAAGATAATATCACGTTCTCCTCCTTCTCTCAATTTTGAGGGCGAGAAATTTGCTTCTACAAATTCACTTTTTTCTACTCAAAATCCACCATTTTGGTAATTTCCATGATATTTTTTAATCTTTTTTTTTACGTTAGGATCAAAAGTATCTTTTGAGAACCAATATTAAGCCATTCTCAGAAAGATAACGTGAATCTATATAAATAAAATTGAAAATCTGTCTGTCTGTCTGTCTGTTTGTCCCATCATCACGGGAACCGAATTTGATGATATTTTGTCGGTAGCCTAGAAATAGCCCCACTTAAAATTTATTCCTTGGATTGAGTTTCTACGACCAGTGGTTCTCGAGATATTAGTAAAAAACGAAATTTTCATTTGTCTCATCATCACGGAAAAACGGCTGAAGCGAATTTAATGAAATTTTATGGATAGCCTTAAAATAGCCCCCCATAAATTTAGTCCAAGTTTCGAGTTTCTATGACCAGGGGTTGTCGAGATATTAATGAAAAACGGAACATTTTTCTAGGAGTTCTACTCTCCAACTCCGTGGTTTATCCAAACGGAAAGGATGAATATCGTTTGTTTAAAACGTCAAAATGAAATAAAACTTTATTTCCGAGTTTGGTGCAGGATTTTTGCACTATAGGAAAACATGAATTGTTTGAAACATGAATTTAAATGGAAAAATCTACCTCCACGGTTCGTCTTTCACAAGCTTTTACTCAACGATGAAAAGTATAAAGAAATCAAAATGGCTATTTAATCTCGCATTTTATGAGGAAGATTCTATCTTATATCATGTTGCTCGGCAACGCAATGAAATTAAATGTGTTGTTAATATTTATTATTATTTTTTCTATTTGAATAATAAATAAATGGATGTAAAAATATATTTTATAAATGAACGGTTTGATTGTTCTTTTAATTATATAAATTGCGGACTGCGTACATCACTTTCATTTATGTTAGCAAAGAGGTTTCAAGCTCATATATTGTGTTTAGCTAATAAACTCATATATTGTGTTTACCCAATAAATTCATTTAGACGATTGTTGAAGCAGAAAAAGAGTAGAACGGGTGTATGTATTTTCTAATACAATTTTAGTGTTTTCATTTAGTATATACAAACGGGATCAGGATATTTTATTCTTCTGATCTGCAAATTCAGAGCTAGGAATTTAGGGGAATATCTCTAAATAACTTGGTAACTTTTCTTAAACTTTACCAAATTAGTGGAAATGTGTCTCCAAATTAATAAAAATGACCCAAATCGATGAAATTAAATTTGTTTTTTTAGATTAAAGTACTGAAATAATGTTTCTGTAGCATTTGTCGGTCAGTCCATCCATCCTACTTAGTAACACATTTAACGAATTTTTTTAATATCACCAAATTGATAAAAATATTTCTAAATCCATAAAAATATCATGGAATTGATAAAATCGCGCTTAATAAATGAAATTAATTTTGTTTTGTTAGGGGATAGTATTGTGATGATGTTTCATCAATTTATCGCAAAATGGGACTATCAGTTCTACAGTCCCACTTAGCGATAAATTTGGCGTTTTTTTAAGTTATCGGTAAATTGACGAAAATGTCGCCAAACCTTCCATGGAGATCGCATTATTCAGACGATATGATTTCCATCAATTTATTTGAAGCAAATGATATCATGTCGCTTAGCAACGGATCCAATGTGTTATGTGCCATACGATTTTTATTAAATCTTTCCCGATTTTAATAATAAAGATATGTATATAAAATGAATTTCATTGACATTGCATTTTTGACTGGATAATATCAATTACGGTCTTCAGGTTTAAACATTATTATCATTGATATTTTCGGGGACTGTTGATTCAGGGGATTATTGATATTTTCAAATTATTATGGAATTGTTTTATTATGACGAAAATTGTTGAAACTCATATATAGTACGTTGTACGTGTAATCTTCTACAAATGCAGGGGTATATCTTCTAATCTAAGAGAATATAAGTAGTACAGGTATATTGGCATATATTTTGATATATATTGGCATATATTGGAATCAATTGCGACCATCTGGTATTAATTTTACGGGGATTTTTGAGACTTTTAATTTATTACGTCATCTCTTTTATTTTGGCAAATATTTTTGAGACTCATATTGCAATACGGGTAAGCTTCTACTAACACACTGGCATATTTTCTAATCTGCGACAATATAAGTAGTACGGGGTTGCATGTACTGATTCAATTCCTTTTTTTTTTTTTGTAAATTTTCTTACAAAAGGGGCCAGGATGTTTTATTCTTCAGATCTGCCTGTGAAGATAATTTTGCATAGTGAGAACAGATATCCTTAAACTTCTCTTTATGAGCAATAAATTTAATATTTTAACATAATTTGCACATGATTGCGAATTATAAATTTCTTTATATTATATATTCCGTACGAAGAACGGGTATGCTGTTAGTCCTTAATATGAAACTATGTACCGGGTGATTCTAAAGTTCGGACCAAAAGTAAAACGCTATAAAAAATATCTGTGGATCGGAGAGACATGCGGTTTGCAGATTAATATTCACCGTGGTGGGGGATTTTGTGTGGTATGAAAAAAATTAGTTCAAACTCTCGACACTCGGGGGGCTGCGGCAGATAAAGCCATGGAGATGACTTATGCATGGAGGTGATTGCACACATGACTGGCTTGCGAGATCCCCAGATCTCACACCCTGTGATTTCTCGTTGTGGGGGATACCTAAAATCACTGGTGTGAGATCTGGGGATCTCGCAGGCCAGTCATGCGTGCAATCACCTCCATGCATAAGTCATCTCCATGGCTTTATCTGCCGCAGCCCCCCGAGTGTCGAGAGTTTGAACTAATTTTTTTCATACCACACAAAATCCCCCACCACGGTGAATATTAATCTGCAAACCGCATGTCTCTCCGACCCATAGATATTTTTTATTGCGTTTTACTTTTGCTCCGAACTTTTGAATCACCCGGTATATAGTTAGTTCTCTACAGACTGAATTACCTTAAATTGAGCGAAAATATCAAAATATAATTTTTTAAAGAGATATAGCTCTTGAGATGCTTAATATTAGAGTATACAAACTGCTACTCCTAACAGTTAAAACCGGGTTTTGGGGGGAAAAAAACCCTCGAAACTTTATATGTAGGGAATTTTAACAAACTGATTGATACACAAAAATGTCACATTTAATTTAACAATTTTTAAATCTTTTCCAATATTTATGTTGGGATGGTTTGTAGGCTAAGTAGATTAATACCAAGTAGATTAATGCCAAGTAGATTTTTTTGCCAAGTAGATTAATGTGAATTATTGAACGGTGTGGATCGTAGAAGATATTGCAGGTGGAAACTTTAATTTCGACCCACTGTCTACAAATATAGTACAAATCTGATGTACGTGTCATATATAAAGCTAAGCCATACAAATTTCAAATTTTGTATTATGTTACCACTTTGTACATACAGGGTTCCCGGGGAAGTCCAAAACCACCCCAATAATTTTGTAAGGAAAGATATACCTATAATAAAAAGACCTTGCCCGAGAGAATAAAACTAATTACAGCACCCCTAGCGAAGAAATTAAAAAGTTAGGATATCGAACTCGGTAACAAAGCGAAAAAGACTACAAAAGTAAATTAGAAAATTTTAGAGCAATATCCAATGAGTAGGAATCGACAATAAACCATTACAGAATGCATTTATCTCACACCATATGTATATTGATGAATGGCTGTCCTATCTAGAAATGCTAAAATAAGCAACACTTACATGCACAGGAATCTAATGTACAGCCTGTTCAAAATGCCTTCTGTCAGCAACTATGTGCATTTGAATTCGAGAAAGAATATTACCGCGTACTTTGGCGAGCATTGCAGTTGCCATCATATTACAGTTCGTTATAATACGAATTTCGGTAGTCATTTATTTCCTTCCATATACACGTGGCGTGCGTTTCTGTTGTCGATTCTTCTAATTAGATAACCCTCTACTACTTTGTGATTGTCGTTCTTCTTTTTATCGCATTGTTGCCGAAGTCGTTATCCTACCTGTTTTAATTCGCTATTAGAGATACTGCAATCATTTTTATTCGATCGGGCATGGTTACTTAACGTACAGAGAGATCTAACGTACAAATTCCTGGACCTTTCCTTACAAAGTTATTGGGGTGCTTAAGGACTTTCCTAGGAACTCTGTCAGATTTGTATGTTTCATATATGTATGCAGTGCATTTCATTGTAGTATAAACACATGTCGTATAAAGCCACCATCTGTAGTGTAAACACTGTTAGTTACACTGTAGTAACACTGTTAGTCTTGTAAGAAAAGCTAGTGGCGCCCTTTAAGTAAAGAAACTTTTCTTGTTGGACAAAATCTGAAACTTCCTTTAAACGGATACACTTAACGTTCAGTTGACAATGGGCAGAATGACTCTACTTTAAGACTGTGTAAGAAATGTGCTTCACACTTTCTTTTCCATATCGCGGTAGCCCTGTGGTTAGTGCGCGGGAATTGCACTCGGTAGGCGCGAGTTTGATTCCCTCCGCTGCTAAAACTGCCGCCGTGTTCACGCGGAGTGCGATCACGTTAAACATGTGGGTCCGTAAGTCCTTCCGAGAGGTTGGTGACAGGGGAAGGAGGGTGCGGTCCCTGTGGATGCCTCCCCCACAGAGTTCCGGTCTAAATTGGGTGGCTCTTCCCGGCCTTCCAAATGGTTACCTTACACCTTTCTGGTAGGTCGGACGGTCTGGGTCTTAACAACATCAACATCAACAACTGTATGATGTCTCTTTTCCCGGTCGTCCAAACTGCTGCTCATGTCTAAGGACGAGTCGGATGGTCTGGGCTTTCGACTTTCGACTTTATGGCGTCTGAAAATATGATGGTGATATCCAATAACGGTATATAAAATTCTTACCTTACGCTAGTTGCATATATCTAATAGATTTTTTTAGGATCCTTTTGTTTAAGTTAATGATCTTAAGGAGATCCATAGTAAATCTAATTAGGATGAGGGTCATTTTAAAACTTATTTTGCATTATATCTATATACAATTTAATAAACCACTTTTTATCCCCTATCAAAATTTTAAGGTTATATTCGAAGTTTATTGTGAGAAAACAAAAGATAACACTTTTAGAATAATACATAAGGATAACTGATGAATTGTCTTAATAAACTATTCAGGGGCAATGACTAATTTATACTAATTAATTCTTGGGCAGGTACTATAGATTAAAACGCATATAGTTTGTCGTATAAAAATTTCATTATACATAATATTATTTTTATGTAGGTGGCTAGACGTTGGGGTGTGCAGAAGAATCGCCCAGCCATGAACTATGACAAATTAAGTCGATCGCTACGTTATTATTATGAGAAAGGCATAGTACAGAAAGTAGCAGGTAAGTTTTTTCTGTAATGCAAGCTCATACAATACTATATTTTCATGAAATAATATAGAAACATACAATTAAATAGTTTGAATAGTAATGCACTTAATATCTCAATCAGATGCAAAATAGAATCGTTTTGTAAAAATGAAGAAATTCGTTTTAAGAATTATATTACTTTAAGAAAATCCGTTATAAGAATCATGCTACTTTAAGAACACCCGTTATTAGAATCATACTACTTTAGGTAAATCCGTTATTAGAATCATGCTATTTTAAGAGAGCCCGTTATAAAAATCATACTACTTTAAAAAGTCCGGTATAAGAATCATACTACTTTAAGGAAGTCCGTTATAAGAATTATACTACTTTAAGAACGCCCGTTAGAAGAATTATACTAGTTTAAGCGGAATTCCACAAATGTTAATTAAAATTATTTTATAAATATGATATGTAGCCTAAAAAATATATGAAAATAGCACCTATCTTTTATAAATATCACATATGTTAAAAATAATTTCACCACATTGTCTAATTACGGACAAATAGGGGGAATGGATGGGTAAAATAGTCACGGTGGGTAGCCAAATGCTATTTTTTAATCTTTTTTAATGTGCTGTGATATATCGTGAATGTGGTAATCCAGTTTATCTAAGGTTAAGTTTGTGTGTGTGTGTGTCTGAATCCAAACCACGTAGATACATTTGATAATGTTTTACATTTAAAAAGTTTTCTTTGCGGATTTATATGTAAGGAAAATGTGATTTTTTATTTTTATTATTGATATAAAATCAATTTTATCACTTTTCAATCTGTAAATACAGAAAGTACATGCTATATAAATTGATTTTCAAAGAATGACAATGTTTATGGAATTTGCATTGGTGGCTCTTAGACGCAAGGTGACGGGCAAAGTAGGCAAGGTAGATCAAAGATTGTCATTACCATGCACGCAAACACACACACACACACACATATACAGAGTGTGAAGTAAAGTTCTTATAGACCAGCAACTTTGAAATGGTTGATTATAGACACATACTTCCAATTAAAAAAAGTATGCATATGATGTATTGATGTTCGATATGGCTTGGATTCAACAAGGGGCCGTATAGTTATGAAAATACGACATCGCAATTTTTATACGGTCCCCGGGTCCTACCATTGATATTTACAAAATTGAAGTCCTGTTGCTAAAGAGTACACCAAAACAAATTCCATGTTTCTAAATGACATATTCGCTGAGATATCAATACATTGAAACTTGGAGCATGTTGTAAGGGATCCGCTGAAAATTGAGAAACGTTGATTACATTGAATCTGAAAAAAGGTTGACAGATGTGTGTAGGTCAGTTTATGAGTCCTACTAACTGGAATAGTTATTCTATTGCGCTGTTATATGTTTTAAAGACATAATTGTACATGCACCCCTTATTTCTTTCAGAGTTTCCATGTTTTTTCGATATCCAACACACGGGATCTTTATTTAACTTTATGTATCTCATAGACGGTCCCCTAAATGAGCTCTTTTGCCGCCAAAACTTGGGTAGGTAATGTGGTTTAAGTCATGATATTTACCTTTACATATCTCAGCGAATATGTGACTTAGCATGGAGTATTTTCATAACTATAAGGCCCCTTGTCGAATCCAAGACATATCGAACATCTATGCATCATTTTCATTCTTATTCTAATTGGAAGTGTGTGTCTGTAATCAACCATTTTAAAATTGCTGGTCCTATAAGGACTTTACTTCACACCCTGTACACACACACACATATATATATATATATATATATATATACAGGGGGTTCATAAAAAAACTTCCCCGATATATGAACCCCTAGCGGCCTATCCGCTCAACGAATCAAAAGGAAATTTCAGATATTGTTATTTGAAGGTATGGTCTCGAAATGTTGATGATTTCAAACATTAGAACTCTCACGGTTACGGTTACAGTGAAAAAATTTCGAAAATTTCGAATGACAACACCCTCTTTTTTCCTGCGCAAATTGATCAGCGCATTGAAAAACCATAAATGGCGTTGGAACGATACACGTATGACGAAAATTGGCGGCGTAAAACATTTGTAAAGAAGAGCATTGTAAAGGACCAATGACAACACACGAGAGGAGAGGGAAAAAACTTTTATTGGAATTACAAGTTTTCAACGTGCCCACCTTCGCAGACGATAACGCATTGCATGTGGGAGATTGTTGACAACAGTGACGAACGTAACATCGCAGGAGGAATTTGTATGACTTCACGTTTTATGGCATCTTTCAATTCTGACAAATCTTGTGGATTTGATATGTACACCTTGAATTTCAGATAACCCCAGAACCAGAAATTCATCGGAGTGAGGTCAGGGGATTGCGGTGGCCACGAAACTGCAAAGTTACGGGAGATGATTTTAAACCCAAAGTTCTGTTACAGCACTTGTCGAACACATGTAGCGACGTGTGGAGGAGAACCATCTTGCATCCACACAATGTCATTAACGACATTTCGCTGCTGCAATTCTGGAATTACGTAATTCTGCAACACATTGTTTTATACCGAGGACCTGTGATGGAGCATGTTTGTATACCATTGGAAGTGACCTCTTCGAAGAAGTACGGGCCGAGAACGAATGTGCTTGCGATGCCGCACCACGCAATCACTTCGTGTAAAGGCACTGGTGCCACATCGTGAGAATTTTCGTCAGCCCAGTGAACGCAGTTCTTGGAGTTTACGTTTCTAGTTAAGGAGAAATGGACCTCATCCGTCCATAATATCCGCAGCGGCCACCTGCTATCTTCATCATATCTGATGAGGAAAAAATTCGCAAAGTCGACACGCTGTTGCTCGTGAGCGCAGTAGCCCAGAGGTTAACGCGCGGGAATTGCACTCGGTAAGCCCGGGTTCGATTCCCGCCACTATCAAAACTACCGCCGTGTTCACGCGGAGTACGATCACGTTAAACATGTGGGTCCGTAAGTCCTTCCGAGAGGTTGGTGGTAGGGGAAGGAAAGTAAGGCCCCTGTGGATGCCTCCCCCACTGGGTTCCGGTCTAAATTTGGTGGCACTTCCCGACCGTCCAAACAGTTACCTTACACCTTTCTGCTAGGTCGGACGGTCTGGGTCTCAACAACAACAACGCTGTTGCTCGTCTCCAGGTTGCAACATCTGAAAACGCTGGAATCGATAAGGAAGCATCCGCAGAACAGAGCTCAGAAGTTTGAGGACTGTAGTTTTCCGTACATCCAAATTGCGGGCAACACTTCTTGCAGTACGCAATGGACCTGCAGTAATCGTATTATGCACTTCCGCACCAACTTCAACAGGAACAGAGGGTCACATCTGCATCCAGTTTCTTCAAATTTTTTTACCAAATCACGTACAGTTCGTACGGAATATGGGCCTCGTCTTAGCTTATGATTTCACCGATAAACTCGCACTGCTTCGGCAGCATTTTCCCCGTTCAAATAAAACAGCTTTATCAATTCACCTCGTTGTTTCCTTGTAAGTGTCCTTTTGTTGGTACGTTCGAACACCTGATTGAAGAAACAATCTTCCCACACTGCTTATTAAAGTTTTTCCACAAGAAATGCTTTGCACATGGTGTTCTGTGATTGGTGTTTCTACTGTCTGTCCTTGTGAATTATGCAAAGTGCGTCAATGCACCTCCGCTCTGTGTTGTCATTGGTCCTTTACAATGTTATTCTTTACAAATGTTTTACGCCGCCAATTTTCGTCATACTTTTATCGTTCCAACGCCGTTTATGGTTGTTCAATGCGCAGATAAATTTGTGCAGGAAAAAAGTGGGTGTTGCCATTCGAAAATTTCGAAATTTTTTCTCTGTAACCGTGAGAGCTCTATTGTTTGAAATCTTCACAATCTCGAGAGCATACCTTCTTATAACTATATCTGAAATTTCCTTTCGATTGGTTGTGCGGATAGGCCGCTAGGGGTTCATATATCGGGGAAGTTTTTTTATGACCACCCTGTATATATATATATATATATATATATATATATATATATATATTCATGTCCAAAAGTTAAGCATGGTTGCTGTTTATGTGAAAATTTCGGAAAATCTACATCGAAATGGAAGGAAACGCGGTATGCCGGTGTAATCGGGTTATAGAAGAAGAAAACAATGCAAAACAAGGTTAATAACGACTTTTATTATACAAAGAAAGGGGTTGAAAGGAGAAGTGTCACAATATGAGTGTCAACCTCAATGAAACAGTATGATTAAAACAATGCGATGCTGCAGTTTAATACGGTGTGTGGGAACCTCGCGTGGCCACTCATGCTGCACAATGATTTCCCATACTTTCGATAAGGGTTTGGATGAGCTGTGTGCTCAAAGAGTTCCAAGTTTTCTATCCCGGAACGGAGCTTGGTGAATAGCTGCGGGCTGCAAGATGTCTCCAGAGAATATTCCACACATGCTCGATTGGATTTAGATCAGGAGAGTTGGCAGGCATGTGATGGATATCATCAGTGTGAAGAAAGTCGTCGACTAAGGCCGCGCGGTCAGGAGGCACGTTATCATCCATGCATATGAAATCAGGACCAACAGCACCTCGAAACAATAGAACGGTAGGCTCAAGGACTTCGTCTCTGTATCTTTGACCAGTAACCGACCCCGTGTCAAAGATGTTGAGGTCTGTACAGCCGTCCATCATGATGCCTGCCCAGACCATTACTCCCCCAAATAGAAAACGATGTCTTTCCGTGATGTTTCCCGGGTGAAAACGCATTCCACGTTCTCTCCGGATCGTGGTACGAAGAGAATCACTTTGCAGGCTAAACATGGACTTATCACTGAACGTAACATTGCCCCACTGCTGTCCACTCCACTTCTGACATTCCAAACTCTACTGTAAATGCGCACGTTTCTGTGCAGACATCAGAGGGAGGCAAACTGCTGGTCGTCTGGCATAGTTACCAGCGTGTCTGAGTCTCCTGTAAACAGTTTGTCTCGAAACAGCGACTCCTGTGGCGACTGTCAGGGCTGAACCAGTTGTCTGGCAGAACGGCTCCTCTGACTTCGCGCAGTTATCACCAAATATTGGTCTTGACGAGCGGTTGTTACCTTTGGCCGACCTGGTACTGGTCATCGGGTAACATCTCCAGTGGTTTGGAACCTTTTAAATGAGGCAATGAAACAAGGTTACCCCAAGGGTTTTTTTGATTAAAATAATTTCGGATTTTTTTTTGTTTGACTGTAACTGCAAGCATAAACAAATATCTGAACGGTTGATACAATGGTATATAAGTAATTAGAGAGACACTAGTGATTGTTGGTGTTGGTGAGTTTGAATTGAACGAAAAGTTTGAGGTAAAGTATTTTAAAAGATCCGAAAAGATCAAGAATAGGTAAAATGTACAGGTTGTTATTGATTAAGGGTTTTACAGTTCATATTTTTAAAGGTCATATAGTATGTTTACTCGGGATTAGAAGTTACGTAGTTTAAGTGAAATGGTGATATTGAGTAAAATAGGTGTCATTTGAGGATATAGGATATAGTGTTTTCCTTACATTCTTTCTAAGGGTTTTTGATGTGTTTCTAAAGGTGTAGTTGTTGGTTTGAAAGCCATTCAACGAAAAACTATCGGCTACCGGGAGTGTTGCCATGGCATAAAGCATGCTCAACCGGAGTGTGGGGGTCACAACTTCCCCCGGCCAATTGGTGGTACTTTTCATTCGTTGCATTCAATTTCATGTGTTTTTCTTGTTGCTATTTAGATATTATATATGTGAACTAGGTACATGGGCTGCATTGCGCCAAGTAGTATTGTTTGCATTAGAGTTTTATGTGTCATCAACCTATACAATTTTTTTTTCAAAAATCTTTTAACTTTTGTATAATATAGATATTGTATATCATAATAGGCTGCATAGCGCTAGGGATAACAATAATGGGATTGAATGTTTATGTGGGCGTCATTGGTTGGATTGGTGAGCTAGTGGTTCATGGTAAAGTTGTGGTGGCTGAATATGGGTCATCTCGGTATTGGATGTTTTTTGTATGCGTCAGTTATGTATCGTAGTGTTATTGAAATTCAATAAAATGAAAAATATTTTTTAAATTTGAAAAATTCTCAAAAAAACTTACTAGATATTTTAAAAAAATTTTCCCCGCATCTAGTGAAATAGTCGAATTATGGTCTGTTTGAATGAAGTAAGTGTTAGTAAAAGATATGGAGTTTGATTTTTGAAACATGTGAGTTGAAACTGGAGGGCCAATGATTGCAGTTTGAAATCAAGTTTGAGAGACGAAGTTATTTCTATGATTTGAAGTTACATTATAGGTGTAATATTAAAGCTTTAAACATTTTTAAACTTTATGATATGAAAAATTTAAAGAAAACCGATACCGGCAATGTCGTAGCTAATGCAGCGTTAGCCTGGTCGTCCATTTTAGGGGGAATTGGACGATAGATAGCCAATAACTCCACTGCTAACACTATAGATAAGTATTTTAGATCGACTGTAAATGGTGGTAGGGAAAACAAAAAAATTGTAATTTTGCCTTAACCTATACCTATGGTCAATTCTGATGTAACTGCAAGAAAATATAGTTTTTATAAAAATAAGGCAAAATTTCAAATATAGAAAGTGCAATTCAAATAGATGTAAATTATGTTCACAAGCAAATACCAATACAGGTATGCAGTAATAACTCTTATCTACCATTTTGCAAAGCTTTTAACTGCATATACAGGATAAAATGTAATATTTGTGGAATGGAATATATTGCTCAAACAAAAAACAAATTAAATATAAGAATAAATTTACATAGGAGTCTTATATACAAATATCTGAAGAACAAGGAATTGGATATTACTATAGAAATTAAATATTTTGCTCAACATAGAATTGAAGCTACGAAAGTTACTATAATCGATTTGGTAATTGATTTAAAACAACGATTACGTTGGGAAAATAAGCACATAAAACTGAATAACACTTTATATAATAACACATACTAAAATAAACGAATATTGTACCTTGAATTTTATTAATTCTGTCGTAAATAATCTGAAGATAAATAAATCGGTTTCCAATTACTTTCCAATAAATATGATAAACCGCTAGGACGTTATATTTTCAATTATAATCAAATTGCCAAATCAATAAATATTAATCAAAATTATGAATTGGATAAAGAGACATACTGCCACTGCGATTTAGATAAATACAATGACTTCTTAGATAAACAACATGGGCATGTTATAACGGGAAATCTAAATATTATTAATTATGATGCACTGAGATCACTGATGTTACTTGGTACTAAGTACCGTATACCCACTAAATTTAAACATAAATTAATTTGTAAAGATTTATTTCTTGACTTAAATAAATTTATCTAAAAAATCAGCTATAAATATCAAATCCCTGTAGAAGCCTTCAAACCGTGGAGTGTCTTAATAGAGCAATATTTAAATCATTATATATGTAATCAGAAAATTAATAAATCATATAAGCTTAATTCAATTAAAAAGGATATTAAAAAGAAAGTCAAAATGATTTTGTCATTACATATGTCGATAAGGCAAGTAGCAACTACTCAATCATATGTAAATATCACTATATAAGTACCCTCCAGTCACACTTACTTAATAATCAAATCTATAATTTACATAATACTAATCTTAAAATCTTATCCAATAGAATATCAGCCAAATATAAGCAAATCCATCTAAAAAATAGTTGTAATAACATTCCATATATTGTTTTAGTACCCAAGTTTCATAAATCCCCTGTTGCTTTTCGAACTATTACTATTGGGCATACTTCTTACATCATTAATGCTGGAAAATTATTATTAAAAATATTACATGAAGTATCCTTGTCAGATGAAATCTCTATAATAATTGTCATATTGTGAAAAGCAGTTTTGAATTAGTTAAGAAATTAAAAACTCTTACTAATATTCATAGTATTTATACTTATGATTTCAAAGATTTGTTTAATAATATTGATATAGATGATCTGTACAGAATTATTTTACGAATTTTTGAAATATATTATATCAACCTAAAATATTCAAATTTTCTTTTTTAAAAACACTTTTTATAAGAATTATATTGAACATGGTGGTACTTTTTTTTAACAACAATTTGGTATCCCCCAAGGGGTGTGTGCCTCGTCATTGTTAGCTAATCTGTATTTATTCTTCTATGAAAAGAACATTAATCCAAGCTTGCATAATATGCACATGTTTAGATATTTAAATGACATATTATGTGTATCCCTTAATAATATCCCTATAATATTTAACTTTTATCCTAATAATTTACAATTAAATGCAAGTAATAATGACTCTAATGTTGCAAACTTTTTAGATTTAAATTTACATTTACAAAATTGTAATATGTTTATAAATTTGTATGATAAAAGAGGATTTTAAATTTAATGCACCAAAAATTCAACATTTTGACTCTTGTTTGCATATATCTGTTTTTAGAAATATTATAATAAACCAGGCTCTTAGAATTAATAAAATGTGTGATGAAAATTATAAATTAGCACATTTTATGGAATTATTGCGTACAGCGACTAATAATGCATATCCTCCCAAGTTCGTTATTAAAATTATCAACTCAGTGTATCAACTTCCACACGATAACATCCAAGAAAACTTTCCCAATTATAGTGGCTAACATAAAAAAAGAAAAAAATTTTGTATGTATATATATATATATATATATATATATATATATATATATAATTATTTATTAATTATATGTATAAATAAAAATGAAAAATAATAAGATAAGTTAAAAAAATTAGAAAAATCAAAAATCGGAAAATAAGATGCATTAATATTAATGTTTTGAATTTTATTTTAGCTAAAAAATTGTAACTTTTGTCAGTTTTGAAACTACGATTTGAGCGCCCTTATAATGGTGTATAGTGGCATTCTCGTTTATCAAGTTTTTCTATGAATTCCTTGTTTAGTAAGAATTTTCATCTTTGCTTCATGTTCATATTCTGAATTGCTTGTTCGGTCTCCTGTTCTGACTCACTGGACGGGTCTGAGAGTATTACTGTGAACGTTCGTACTGCCTCTCTGGTTGTATTTCGACTTGTTCATTCCGGTGCTTCTAGATAATTTAAGCTGATGAGGTTGGCCGCGTATATACGTGATGATAGGAGAAGGGTTCATGCCACATGGTAATACAAATTCTGTTAATGTTTCCTATCTTCATTTTTTCATATTTTGATGCCTGTAGTCTGAGTTTAAGTATTTATAGTAATGTACTATTGCTCAATCTGAACTGCATTTGTTTGGGTTAATTAGAATTAAATACTTAGATCTGAAGAGGAATTTAATTCTGACTAATCATCAAATTTGGGCCGGTGCTGTTCTTTTCTCTTATCGACATTATGGCTGTGATTTTGCTTCTATGATGATGTTAATATTACTTGAATTTTTTTTATTATTACATTTTTATAATATATATATATATATATATATATATATATATATATATATATATATATATATATATAATGTAGGCTAATTTTTGTTTTGGAAATTTCTCTTATATTCTCCAATATTCATGGTTTTTATAGTAATTAGAGTAATAGTATAACCTCTTTGTTCAAAGTAACAACATCATTGAATAGCAAGAGAGATCAATCATGCTTAAAGCATTGATTATGAAACACCTTCCAACTTCAATGCAATTTTATTTAAATATGTCTAAAATGCAATGCATTCCTTGGTAATATTTTAAACCTTATTACAATACTACATTAATTTATTATATTTGAAAACTTAAACCTTCATCGAAAAAAATGAACTTCATTCAAATCACGACATTGAAATATAAATTGCCTTGTTTAAACATCTGTAAAATGTGATATATTCCTCGGTAATAATTTTAGAATTATCATAATACTACAATAATTTATTATATTTGAAAACTTCATCGAAAACAACTGAAATTCATTCAAATGACGTCATGGAAAAAATAACACGCCTGGCTCTCTCTATAAAAGCAGCATTTCATTCATAAATAATTTCCCATTCATGTCATTCATCACCATACTATAATAATTTATTTTATTTAAAAATTAAGACCATGGAGCTACAAGTAATTAAACTCTATGCGTAAAACTTCATCGAAAAAAATCGTCCTTCTCTTTGTAAAATCAATGAATATTTCATTCATATCAACTACGCAGACTCCATGGACTAAATGATTTTGTGTTAAAGAAATACAGAAATTCTAATACAACTCATTCTACATATTTTGCTGTTTACATTTTACATAGGTGAAAAATAGGCTTCGTTGTAGAAATAATCAAATTTGGATGAGCATTTAAACTCAAATATATTGTAAATGCGCTGTTTCAGTATGTAGATGCACAGGATTTAAGCGAAAATAAAGTGGTTTAGGACGGATAGAACACTCAATATGAATTAAAAAGAACTTTAAAAATCACGATTTTGAGACAAGATGGATGCCATATATCATTTTGAAGTAGGTCACGTGATCTTTTCATATCATGGTCACGTGATCGCCTCATATAAGAGGTGTTATTATTATTTTAATTTTTATTTAAATACTACTGAATATATTTCGCTGAATTTTTTTTATATATTTTATGGAACAATTTGAATATTACTTAAAATTTTCGAAGCAATTTGTGAATTTTAAATCCGCTTAAAAAATGCTTGAAAAATTAGGTCCAATAGGGCTCAATATATTTCATTTTTTCAACCCGGGTTCAATCCAAAACTAATTGGGTGATATTATTCATTTATATTCCCATAGGTCCTACAGACCGTCTGAACAACATACTAAAATTTCATTTTGATTAAGTCATTTTTGCGGCAGTTATCGTGCTAACGGACAGACAGACAGAATGAACAAAGTCATAAACACTTTTCAACTTTGTTGTAAAGTGTTAAAACGAGTTATTAGAAGGTAAATGATTTGAATATACCTCTTGATGGTATTACAATTTCATTACCTTCTATCCATTGTTATTAATCCTCTTTCTTTAATTAATTTTAACTCATATATATTGTTCTGATTTCATTTTGCTGGCATGCATTCCCTTTATTTTATCTTGTAATCAATTAAATTATGTTTGGTTTTGGGTCCTACACTGTCTCTTTCAGTTCTACTTTAAATCTTATAGTTAACGTATATATGCACCGGATATTTCTTTTCTGTTGTAATTGCTAATTAGTAGGAATACATCAATCTAGCACTTTGCTCTTTTCTTAAATGTATAATATTTGGTATTCTCCAGTGTTACAACATATCTTTATTATTTCTAAGGATTAGCATAAACAATTTTTATTATATATTTGTTTGTGTATGTGTATATATGCATATATATATATATATATATATATATATATTTTTACATAATTCTTATTATTACATTTCAAATATATATATATATATATATATATATTACTTTCTAATAAAGTATAGCACCGCAATGGGTTAGAACTGTTGTTCTCGCCCTACTTGTATTATTTAAATATATATTTTAAAATTGTGCCTTAAAAAATCATTTGCGCACTTAAAATATTTTACTTTTTAAAATTTATTTAAAAGAAAGAATAGATTTTACTTTACTTCTACATAGTTTAATACTTTAAAGATAAACTTTTCGAAATAAATTTGTAAACATTAGAGATTTACCCCTGTTTACTCAGACATGGATTTAAAACTATGCATTCTTTCCAATGTATCTGTCTTTTAAACATGACTTCTCAGAGAAGTGGTGCTTTTACAAAATAGCTAGAGTGATTCTAATGCAACATTCACTTGACATGTTTAAGGCAAATGTTACAAATTTATAAAAAAAATCTAAAATTACTATTCTCGTACATGTATATGCAACAAGTTTACATGCTAAAAAAATCTAGACTCTCCCAAGCGGAACTAAAAATCCATGCTTGCTATAAAAAGACTAATGAAATGCTTCACACTACATAGATGCATGAGATATATATGCTAACTGCATAGATGCATGAGACATTCAAGCTAACTACATACGTAGATGCATGAGATGCGCTGCATAGATGCATGAGATTTCATTCCTTGCTCTTTGTCATCGTATACTACAAGGATTGGAAATATTTGTCTTAATTGAGGTATCTCTCTTCATAATTGTATTATTATAGTTAGCCTCAAACTACAATATTATTTTAGATTTGTCATATAGAAACTATTTTTATATATAATTGTATTTTTATATATCAAGTTAGTATATTTGAGCGCTCTACAATAGATCGCACTTTTTTAGAATTTAAATCCTTGCAGTTCTCTACTAATGAATGATTTGCTTTATTTGTCCTACTTAATATATCTCTATTTCCTTCTTGCAGGTGAAAGATACGTGTACCGTTTTGTATCGGATTTGGATTCACTATTGTCTCGGGATTTATCCGTGGAATCTACCAGTAGAGAGCCCCATCGAAACGAGTCCAGTCATACTTTTAATGGCTCTGAGTACCAACCACTCAACTGTCTACAAGATCTTGCAGCAAGTGGCTTGTCGGCTACAGATGCATATTAATAAAGTCTGTCGCTGCTTTTGCAACTAGACTCAACAAACAAGACAAGAAATGAATTTTGTAAATAATAACAGTATCGAATTTCCTCAATATACAAATGACTTATCGGCCACAATTGCACATTGATGGATTTTGAAACTGTTGATGCAACGAGACTCAACCACTGGAAACGAAATCTGTAAATAACAATAGTAATGGATTTCATTACTATACAAGTGTCTAGTCGGTTACAGATGTATATTGAGGGAATGTGATATTATTGCTGAAACGAGACTCCAGAAACCACATTAGAAATAGATGCTGCAAAGAACAATTTGAACAGTTTCCGAAAGGGTATTCCAGAAACTGGCCAATATGAACAGTTTCTGAAAGGAAATTTCAGAAACTTTTCAATATGAACAGTTTCTGAAAGAGTATTCTGTAATTCAAGACACTATTTATTATCGGCTGCTATGTTTATAATTGTTGATAATTTTAAAGGATAAATAAATGAGTGAGATTTTCATGATAAATGGATATTTCATGTCTTGCACTTCGTATTATTTTAAGACGTCTTGGTGCTTTGCTTTTATTTCATCAAGATGTTCAGCGAGGGTTAAGATGAATTTACCTGAAATCAGAGAAATTTTAGAACTCAGAATTCATTAAGAGAGTACTGGGTAACAGTTAAAATCGTCCTTCAAAGCCAACTATCCTCGTCAGCATGAGATAGACGATGAAATGATCAATGAGCACAAAACTCCTTACAGCCAGTATTTTAAATTTTACTGATAGAAAAATTTACTTTGAACCCAGTAAAGACACAGGGTATTTTTTTAATACCCGGTCCGCATCATTACTGGACAAGTGCTCTGAATTCTGTATCCTGCGTCGTTGCTGGTGTCAAAGCAAATACATCTACCAGAATTTATTTTACATCCTTGCTTTGGGAAGTTTTGTGTTCGCCAGTCATCTCAACTTCTGCCCCTTGCTGATAAAAGACAATGATCATAGTCCACGGATGGTGAGAGATAATGAGTTAAGTAGCTTCTTGCAACATCTTGTTAAATGGAAGAAGTCGCTTTACTGTACGCTGTTTATTTGTTTCAGTGTTTAACTTTAATTTCGTATGATAATTTAAAATTAAAACTACCTACAATTGAATCGTTTATTTTTATTAATTTGTACAATATTTTTCAAAACTGTATCATCAATAACCGCAGTTATATGTACCAGTAATAGTAATCCTGGTAAAGTTTTCATTTCCAAAAATATTTTGCTGGGGAATTTTTTTTCTCAAGACTAGTATTCAAAATATTTGTGCTACAAAAGTTTTGACATTTCAACTCTAATTAGAATAAATTTATAAGAAATTAAATTTATCAAATACGAGCTAAATTAGATCATAGAATTTCTTTTAGAAATAATTTTTACATTCTTCTAAAACAAATAGCAATTAAAAAAAAATAATTTTAGATATTTTACAGTTTTAATCCATAATGTAAAACCAGCAACTTTAATGGAAAAGCAAGCATTTTCTTCTTGTATAGTTTATAAATACATACCATTTAATTTTCATAGTTAAGAGCACAATAAAAAATGTTCATTTAAATTTCTCCTTGAAAAATTACATTAAAATTTAAAAAAAAGAATATATATATATAGTATATATATATATATATATATATATATATATATATATATATATATATATATATATATATATATAATATATATATATTAATTTGAAATTCCAATGATAGAATAAAGAGAAGTTGCAACTCAAAAATCCTAACTTTAAATAAAACCTACATAATAAAAAGAAGTATAAAATAGCAAATCATCAAGTAAATTGAAAAATACGCAAATTTAAAGTCCTGAAGCTAAAGATAATCAACAAAGATCAAAGTTAGGGAATCGATAATAGAAGAACAAATAAATTCCAAACATTAATGCTATATACGTGGTCAAGGACTAAACCTAAATAATTGAATTGTTCATTTTGAAAAACTCTTCGTCGGGTCCAAGTATTTCATCAAAATGAACACAAAATATGTATGTTTCTGAAGAAATAGATAGATTATATCTAAAAACTATTTCTACTTGGACAACACACATAAAGATAGAACAATTATAAAGGAAACAAGAATACCTGGATTATAAAACACTGAAAATGTGCTAACCATAGAAGCCAAAAATGAAGAGACCAGTGTTGCCAATCGCAAAATTGAAAAGTAGGGATCCACTGTTGCCAATTGTGTGAAACAAATAACGGTAATGCGAAAAGGCAATGAAAGGTGATATTCTACAGAAAGAGATACAAAATAATGGGTCGTATAAACGAAAACAGTGAAGCTAATATATAAGGGGATGTAGTTAAAATGTAATGTTAAAACATGTTGATGTCTAGCCAATATAAGATACAAAAAAGAGAATTCATAAAAATTCAGCTAATCCACACTTTTTAACAATACCATTAACTAAATATGCTGGACATTTGTATAATTTGCTGCTAATTTTTAGATTATTTATATGCATAGCATGAAATTTTTTATATGATTATCTTTAAATTCTAAAAAGTTGATAAAGGATGATATTGCTAAACAATTGAATCGAGTTGCATGAATTAAATGGTAATATTTTATTAACGTTGGAATTAAAATTGCCTTTTTTATCATATAAATGAGTAATATACTATTATAGTAGGATCAATAATATATTTAAATCTGAAAAATTAATATTATTACTAATAGTATCTTCATTAGGAATTAATTCCATATTCTTTATATATATATATATATATATATATAGAAACATAGCTTTGCAACATCTGGTAATGATAGTAAATTTAGTAGTTATTTCTAAATTCTCTAAAGATAGTTCTAGAAAAAATACTCTTGGCTTCAGTCATCAATTGGTTATGTCATATATAATGCATCATTTTTCATAACAACTATCTCTCAGATGAAGCTGTGTAATATTTCGCATTACTAAAAAAATTTAAATGTGCGTTAAGAAAGAGAAAGTTAAAATAACTCCCTTTCAAAAATTCAATACAGGTTAATTAAAGTGAAAGATAGTATTTCAAATTTTTATATTTTTACTTCTTATTTTCAAGCTTCTGCGGCTTAAAAAGAACTTTTGTTTGTTGCATTGATGGAACTCAATCCCCTTTTACAATGTTACATGATCATTTTTAAATTTCTTTCGACTTAACCAGTTTGTTATTGTAGAAGAGATTTCATACTCTGATACAATAATTTCCACCATTTCATAATTCTGTAAAATCATTTGAACAAAAAATTATTTGTCAAAAGGACACTTTCACAATTTGAAGAATTTTACCAAATAAATTAAACATTTACAATAACGAATTATAATAATAATAGACAAAATTTGACAAAATATAGTGAAAGATATTCTTCAAAATAAAATAAAGACTTCATTTAATCAATGGACTATCTTAACTATATCATAAATTTAATAAATAAGTTACTACACTTTTGTTTGAATAATATGATTTTATGATAAACTGAAAATTAAATATTTGACATCAATATAGCTTTACGGAAGAGATATCCTGTCAAAATTTTCACAACCTTAGGATCATCATATCTTACAAATTCTTGATACTTTCATACATTCTTATTTGATTGAATGATGAATCAGAGAAATTTTTTGTATCCTACATCACATGGCACTTCTTGGCTTTTAAACATGAGTATATGGAACTTCTTAGAATTCAAAATGTTCTGCCTGAGATGTGAAAATAAGATGACTGACTGATGAATTTATGGATCTAGGACACGTCCAGAAAACAATATCGTGTCCGTTTCTTTGTGAACAATATAAAATAAAAACGGATGATCTGCTTTGAAATTTTCTTTTTGGGATACTCCTAGTCTGCCATCGATCCCAATACCTGAAATTGCAGCAGCTACAGTTCCCTGTTCATTGACGTCAATAACAGCTTTGTGCATCATAATAGATACATGAAGAGGATGATCTTCTAGTATGCCCGAGAGATCAGCTCTGTCGGAAAATAATTCTTCCATACCCAATTTAATCATATCCTTTGAAAGTTCACGTGAATATTCTAACTTGAACTTTGGAATCTCAACTGTAACAACCATTGGATCAAATTGATCTCTCAAATTGCAAAGCATATTGTTTGTTAAAACTAACTTAGGCAACTCCTTATCAGCGGGTAAAGCTATTATCATGCTCATATTGCGTCCCGAATAATCAAGTTCAATAAAAGCATAATTATTTTCTGAATCGAAATAATAATTTACCCTGTCTTGAAATGTCATAAATGGAACTTTTTTCACTGAATTATTCACACCATAAAACGATGAGTTGAACGTATTACTTTCATCAAACTGCAAATACCACATACCTTTGAAATAAACAGCATTGACTAATACCATAATAGTTAATGGATCTAGTGGTTCATTTAGAAGTTTGGGCACTTTACCTTTAGTTTTATTGGATACCCATGAATTAATTGCATTCATTGCGACTATTTCATCATTCTCAAAGTCTAGATTAATAACATTGGACTTGAAGTACTTAAATAACTTAGAGGCATAATTCTGTGATATCATATATCCCTTTTGAAGAAAACCTCCATTCGCCATAAGAAAAGAATAATCAGCATCGTCATTTTCAAGAGATAAAACTAACTCTCGGACACTTTCACTAATTTTATTGGGCAAGCAGTTTTTCCCAACAATATTGAAATCTAAAGCATCTGCCATTTGATCTCTTGTTGTTCCGCGAGTTCCAATATAAACCATTGAAAGAGCAACAGTTATACTTAGAGGAGAAAAAAAGTAGCTACTATTACTTTCAACGAGTTTTTCTAGTTCAGATCCCAGAGAGTTGACAATTTTAGTAAGTTCCAGCTGTTTTCCACATGAATGGGTTGAATATGCACCTTTAGGATAAAGTATTGCTAAAATCAGTAGTACGCCTTGCAAAATCATTTTCTCCAATTTTCTTCAATAGAAAACTACCTGCAAGAAAAGACATACTCATATATTGTAAATTCTAAAATGTAAGATGGAAAATTTATGATAATTATCTTCCAATATCAAGAATGAAAGAGATGAAAAATGTAATGTTAAATTTATTTTTGCATCATCAATAATGATCAGAAACATAATTTCCATTTTTAATACTCTCTATATACTCTGTTTCATCCTAATTCTTTTCGCAAGTACTGTTTTTACAAGAAGCTCTAATTTGTAAAAATTTTTGAAATGGGGCAGTCAAGTGCACTATCTGCCACAAACAACATAGTTTTTATATTTCTAATAATTTTCTGAACTCATCTCCGAATATAATGTGCAAATTTCTTTGATGGACATAATTTGAATTGAAACCTGTTACTTGATTGAGATTCCGTGCGTAACACTTTGTAGCATTTACGTTCTAACGGTTGTCTGAGGTGTAAACCCACTCAGTAGGCGCGATGCCCCTAAAGAAAAGTGAAATTTTCATACAATCACTGTACACGGAATTTATGGTACGGTTTTTATGATTTCGTTCAATACATGGTAATGTATAGGGAAAGTAATGATTCCAATACTTTTCCTATACATTACCATGTATTGCAGGGAAAGTAAAATACTTTCCCTATATATTACCATGTATTGCAGGGAAAGTAAAAAATGGAGATCACAGTCCTAAAATTGAGGTGTGATTCAGATTTTTAACCTTTTTCTCGAGATTTTTGGAATTTGTCTGCCTTTTAAAATTCTATGGGGAAAAAATAGCGATTTTTTCGAAATTTTGTTTCCTCAATTCTTTTTGAAATACATCAGTTCTTGTTTAAAAAAATAGAGATTGCAGATCGAAAATTGGGGAAGAAAATATGTTTTGTAAGACGAAGTCGACTATTACCCTTTTTGTAAAAGTTTTTCTGACATATTTAAAATCTATTAATTGTTTTTTGTTTTATTTTGTTTTTTTTTCCCCAATGGCCAGGCACTAGACTTTTCGTCATTCGCCCTATATCGACCGTAATCGCGAACCATTTCGCAGTCCTAGGACGTTGCCCCAGGCGCACCAGAGGGGGCGGAACACACTGTGCCCACATCACACAACATCCATGTCTTAACGTGGGACTCGAACTCACAACGCGGCGGCCGATCGATCGCTGGAAACGCTCGCCTTAACCGTTCGGCCACCACGCCGACAAATCTATTAATTGTTTTTCAAAGTTTCCTGCAACTCAGTCTAATAGTACTACTAATAGAGCGCAAATCACTTTCCGTAAATACACCATAAAATGTTCAGTTTTTATCATTGATTTTATCAGGATCATCTTTGCTGTGCCGAAAGCCCAGACCGTCAGACTCGTCCTTAGACATGAGCAGCAGTTTAGACCGCCGGCATCTTTACTGTGTGACTGTGTGAATGACTGTGCTAATAAGGTCCATATGATTCATATAGCTCTTTTGAATTTTAAAGAGCCTGCATTCTGTCATACTTATCAATGCGCTATTTTTAAAAGTCGAGTTCTTTCAATTTTATAAATGTATTCCACTTAGCTAACAATCCATTTGACCATATATCAAATTAGAAATGTAAATTTGTTACATATCACAAAAAAGTTAAAACTGGATGATAATACATAGGATACCCTACCACGTAGTGAGTACCACTGCTTTATATGATCTGTCTGTGTAATGCTTTATTTAGATGCATTTGTGATAAAAATTTTGACACATATTAACGTATATTTTATCTAAATAATTCCCATCGTCAATTTGTTTACGATCCCTATTTTCACTAATGAAACAGCCTTTCACATGGTACGGAAAAGTGGTATAAGTCAGATTTTTGCCTTTATCATAATTCAGTTGATTTTAAAGATACAGATATGAGGGGTTTTTTAATGATCTTGCTGCATCTTAAATAATAAAAGGCAATGTCTGTCTGTCTGTGTGTTTGTCTTATACATTATAGGCTCCGCGACCGCGTGGCAATCGGAAACCCGGGGGAGGGGAGGGAGGTGACATGTGAAAACCGATTTTCAAAATTTGAATTATTTTTTTTTTGTTATTTAATGTTTTATGCCATTTCTACTGTTTTTTCCCCTTTTTTCTCCACCATCCAGATGTCGTAGAAAAAATAAATCACACAACCGGAAAGAGCAGACAATTGCGAGTAAAAATATGTCAATTTCAAATCTCAGTGACAAATTCTAATATTTTTTTAAAGATTTTAAAACAAGAGTCACTTTCGGCTCAAGAAAACGAACTTTCGTTTTTAAATCCTCGCATCGGGAAAAGTAAAAATTTCGACTAATAATTTACATTTTTAGAAAGTTCAAACATCAGGCATTCTTACAAACCCAATCTGATCAAGAAATAATAATAAGTAGCTGCAGCATCCGGATTTTAAGAATTTCCGAATTTCAATTTCTCGCCAAACCGCTAAGGAGTTTTCCACCCGCGTTTTTCACCCGCAGATGTCATTTGAGCGCTCAGACGCACTGTCTTTCTATGGAGGAGGGGAGGTGGAGGGGACGTCACGGTTCTGAATACGAAATAGCGAAATCGAATGGAACATGAATAGCGAAATCGAATAGAACATTCGATATTTGTGCCTGCCAAATAATGAATGTAAGTCATTAAACTAAAACAAACCATCTATTTTATTTAAATAAATTATTCATTCATTTTATTGGAATAAATTATTATTTTCGAAATAAATTACTTTTCATTTTAAATGCATTTATTAATTTATTAAAAACGTCATTTTTAAAAACGTCTGACTGATATATTTATCCTGATGAAGATATTCGCATGGGTATTACATTATATTTGCAAATGTCATCAATGATTGCTTTTTATACGGTTTTTGGCCTAGGGACAATTAAAAACCGAACAAGTGTTTGCTTTTTGTACGGTTTTTGGCCTAGGAACAATTAAAAACCGAATTAGTGTTTGCTTTTTATAAGGTTTTTGGCTCATTATGATGGATTGAATTGTGGCGATGTATTGTTTATATCGGGTGGTGGTTGGGACCACAATGAAAAAAAAAATAAACATTGAAGAAATAAAAAAATAAATAAAAAGAAAGTTACGGAGATTGTCGCGGTGCCTTAAAATTTCATTATTAGTTTTAACGTCATTACACTAAACCAAACTTTGTTAACTCCACGGGGTTGAGGGCGCGGTAGCTCAGTAGTTAGCGCGCGGGAATTGCACTCGGTAGACCCGGGTTCGATTCCCGCCACTGCCAAAACTGCCGCCGTGTTCACGCGGAGTACGATCACATTGAACATGTGGATCCGTAAGTCCTTCTGAGAGGTTAGTGGTAGGGGAAGGAGAGTACGGTCTTGTGAATGCCACCCCCACTGGGTTCCGGTCTAAATTGGGTGCACTTCCTGACCGTCCAAATTGTTACCTTACACCTTTCTGGTAGATCGGATGGTCTAGGTCTCAACAACAACGCCACGGGGTTATGGCGCCAGTGAGTTTGCCACGGTCAGAATTTTCAAGGGTAGCGAGCAGACTGGTCGCCGAAGGCGGCTAGTTAAAAATAAAAAAAATCTGATTGACCAAATTTGTCAAAGGGAGTCGTATAAAAATTTAAAAAGTGTAACTTTTTTAAAATTAATGGGAGGACTATTTCATTAACGTAGTCTTATTTCCTACCTTACTTTCAACATTTTTGCAATTTACATTGCCCACTTATCTCCAACAGATAAAGAATTAAAGCACGTTTCAATATTTTTGGGACACCCTGTATAGCTCCTTATTATACATTTTTATTTATGGTAAAAGATTTTGGAAATATTTTTACTACTGTTATATACGCTAGTGTTCAAAAGTTAAGCACAATCTCTATACGTGTGAATATTTCACGAATCCAAAACCGAAATGGAACGAAACTTGGCATGCGTGTGTAACAAGGCAAGGCAAATACAACAACAAACAAAGTCATAAACACTTTTCAACTTTGTTGTAAAGTGTTAAAAACAGAAATATAAAAAATGTTATGCAAGAATTATACATTTTTAGGTAAATATGCCAAAATGTGATTTTTGTTCTTCATAGAAAAAACTGAAACAACTGTGGTACATAAACATTATTAAGGGATATGGTCACCTCTTGCAGCCACGTAAACTTCACATCGATGTTTCATGCTTTCTATGAGGTTATCCATGAGCTCGGGGGGGGGGGTGTCCTACTCCTGAAGTAGAACTGTTTTTAGCTCCAGAAAGGTCCATGGTGGAGGCTGGCAAGATGAAATTCAACTACCTAATGCATCTCGTGTATGCTTAATGGTATTCATTTACAAGGACTTAGATGGCCACTGCATTCGCTGGATATATTCACTTTGAAGGAAATCATCGACCGGCTAAGAAAGGTGTTGCGCTCGTTAGCGTCCATGAATACAAATCATAGACCTATATTAACTCGAAAAAGCCGATCATATGGTTCATTATATCGTCCATGCACCTCTTACCAATAACAGAACGTCTGTCGAAGATGTAGAGCTCTCTGTGTGCCCATTCAGCATTATGGCTGCACGTACAAAGACTCCACCACCTTTAAATTTTCCTCTTTTCGCGATATTAAGGGGATGGTTGCATGTTCCCTATGCTCTCCATATTGTTGTGTGACGAAAATCAGTCTGCAATCTGAATTTGGACTCATTAATAAATGGCACAAAGCCTCACTGATTCAGAGTCCAGTCTCGATGTTCCTAACTCGTAAACGCGTGAGCCTGTAGAAAGGGGTGAGCCAGAGGCAAACTGTCAGACGTCTGGCCTACAGGCTAATTTCTCTGAGCCTGTTGTAAATAGTTTGTTCGGAAACAGTTGCTCCTGTGGCGCCAACATCTGTTCTGACAGTTGGATTGAAGACATCGTCTTGTGGTGTCTTGAATTTAAGGGTAGATACCGTTACTGCCGAGGTGTGGAGGTACTCTTGGACGACTTTGTACTAGTTATCGTCTAACGCCTCCAGTATTTTGAAACCTTCTTCACTGTTTGGAAATTACACATTGTGGCACATTCAATGCTCTGGTGATTCTGTGTTCGTCCTTATGAAATCCTTTCGATGATTCTACCCTTGCAAAACAGGTAAACTTAGTGTGTTTGTACCATAATCGGTTTCTGCTTAACAATGGCAACACCTATTTTTACGGGAATTTCAAGAAACTGGAATAATCCATGACCGATATTGTGAACTAACTGTATTTATGGAATTGCGATATACGCATCTTAGTTACGAACATACAATCAACTGATAAAATTTGCATGTGCATTAAATATTGGTTTATATTAGATACATGCAGTTAAGAGTCACCCATTGCAGAAGCCCCTATTTTGATATTCATGCATGTAGAAAATAATTTATATTTTATCGATTATAAAATATTTCAATTGATATCGATATTTAAAAATATAAATAACAATATAAAATACGAAAACAAAATTATTTCACACCTGTTTTGTAAAGTTCGTTCGTTACTAATTCCTCCGCGGTGAAGGGGTGCCTACGCACCACGTCCACAAGACCCCTCAGGTCCCATGGTGAAGGGGAGAGAATTTGCAGCTTCACTTTTATAGAGGCTCCCCGAAGGGTGGAAGTCTGACTTGGCCTCGACAAGACAACATCCATGCCCGCTGGCGGGATTCAAACCCACAAACAGGCAATCCAGCGATCAGACGGAAACGCATGCACCTGACCGCTCGACCACCGGATCGGCAGTTTTGTAAAGTAAACAATGCAAACCATCTCTTTGATATCGTACTAGTGGCCTAAAATGCTGCTAAACAGACATTGCTTCATGAACACTGCGCTCAGGGTCCCTGAATTAACATTTTATGCCTAATTACATTGGTATCGAAATAGGGTATAATTGTGTCAACATTGAATTACTCCTATGCCCTTAAATAATTCTGGGAATCGAAACCCAATATTATTAAACAAGCACTGCCTCTACACCTGTACGTGAATTTAAAATTTTAGAGCATTATTCTTCGAAAATGAAAAAGTTATATTAAAACGAAATTTGCTACATAAATAGCTATATTATATATAATTTTTATTTAGAAGCGAAAGACATAACTTATAGAACCCACTCCATTCTTTGTATATTGCTCGTGTCTGATCTAAAATGTGGAAAACTCTGAAAATGTTAAATATTTTGTCTGTAAATGAATGAAAGATTTGTACTCTGTCAAAAAATGTTACTCACAAAGAAAGAGGCTCTGGTGTCAAATGAAACTTTATGTGTGTGATCGTAATGATGATGGCAATTACAATATTATAGCTAGTGTACAATTTCCTGCGAAACAACAACGTAATTTAAAGTTACTTTTAGTACCTCGTAAGCCCCTCTTTTGTGTTTGGTTACATACGGTCGGGTCCACTGGGTTTCGGTCTAAATTGGGTGACACTTCCCGGCCGTCCAAACGGTTACCTTACACCTTTCTGGTAGGTCGGACGGTTTGGGTCTCAACAACAACAACAACATACGGTCGGGTATAAAGTCATACAGATGTCGTATGCTATCCTACGACAGTTTTTGTTAACAGATGTTGCAACTGCTACTCTAGATCCTATCTGATCATATCCGTCTTATATGGTCCCACAAATACTCAATGTGTGACAAGTATGAAAACCGATCAGTCCAAGGAAGTATGTCAGCATGAGGGAGACAAACCCATAAAACTTTTAGCTGCATGCGTAAAACCGTTATTATGCTGAAAAATGGCTTTTTGTAGTCCCACCATGAAATGCAACACATAAGGACGTACGATTTCCTGAATGTACCGACGGGCTGTCAGTTCCCCTCGTATCACTACTAGTGGTTACCGACTATCATACGAGATTGCTTCTCATATCATCCCGCTAGCACGATCAGTGTGTCGGTCAACAGTCAAGTTCGGATTAAAGTGGTCTTCCATACCCTAACACGGTGTTTATCAGTTCACAAACAGGCTCGGGATTCCTCGCTAAAGACCATACTTTGCCAGTTCATAGCAGTCCATGTTTCTCTGTTACGACACAACTGCAAACAAAGCCGATGATATTGCTGTGTTAACAGTAGAAAGCGTAATATTCTCCGAGAATGCAAAGTTTTCCTGTTAGTCTTCTAGCAATGATATGGGAAGACAGTCTGTTCGCTTGTGAATCTTTCACTCTGGATAGCGTACAAAGCTATTCGTGCTTGTCTCCCAATCAAACGGTCCTCTTTCATGGTGGTATGTTTAAGCCGTTTACTGCTTGCCCACTATGCGTATCTTCGTGTATCCACTGCTCCCAACACCTCCTCACAGTCCATTAAGGTCGACCGAAATGGCTGGCAATTCGATGAGCGTAACATCCTGCTTCTCGCAGTCCAACGATACCACCTCTCTCAAACTCCGTCAGTTGTTCGTAATGACGTATAAAACGTCGTTCATGCATGCTCATTACTCATTGACTTCCTCCTAACATTTACAGCAAATGTACGGAATACAAAGGCTATTTGGGAGCCTTTCTCATACGCCACAATGATTGTGATTTCAGCGTGCTCAGTTGCAGCAACTTGTAATCATTTGCATATTTGCATATTTTTTGTAATCATTTGTATTGCTAGATATAGTTGTTTACCAACGGTTTCGCGATTATCAAATGGTTCTGCTTGGATGTGTAACTTTTGTCAATGAGTGTTCTGTTTACCAATTAAAACTGTAGACAATTGTTTCGTAGTTAGTTATCATCAGTTGTTATCGAGACATTTGAAATTTCATTTAAACTATAAAGAGTGCTATATATCTCTCGAAATAATTAAGTATTTTATCTGCTTCTTTTACTGAATAGCAGCAATAACCCAGTTGGTTTTCATCCAGACCTAGTAATAAGATGTATTCTGGTTTTACAAAAGTGAAATTTGTTAATCTGTCATAAAGTTATTTATTGGACACATCAGACTTTTTAATATTATAATCAACGATACTCCTTCAGTGAACATTTTTCGGGTATCACAAAAGATAAAAGAGGACATTTTGCATTGAAACATTGTTAATATAACCAGTGGCGCACCTGGAATATTCCTAGGGGGGAGCAGTGGTGCACAAAATTTTTATGAAGGAGGATGACTCCTCGATAAATTTTCCGAGAAAAAATGGTCTGAGACCATATTAATTAACAAGGCGGGTTTTTTTGTACATTTATTTTTATCAAATTACTAACAATTCTGCAGTGCAGTGCAAGATAATTAAATGATTAGAAGAAGAAGTAATTGATATTTATACAATACAACACAAATTAAGAAAGAGATGAAGATAAAATTATTTGTTCTGGTCTGCTTATACTGTATATTTGTTTTCAACCTCTCTCTCATGATTACATATTGTTATATTATTCAATTATGATCTATACATATTCATAAAACGAAGTCCAGCCTCCTGTTCTTCTTTGTAGCCAGAGCATTTATTATCTGGTCTGGATCAATTTCCACTTCACGGTGAATGTTCATTGACGCAAGTCCATTTAGTCTGGTTTCACTCATGCTGTTTCTCAAGTAAGTTTTCAACCTCTTCATTTTGGAGAATGACCTCCCAGCACTGCTTGTTGATACTGGGGATGGGGGGTGGGGGGTGGGGGGTATATACTTTTAAAAGTTCAAACACAGTAAGAAAAGTCCTTTGGTCATAAAAGTTAAGCAGTTCGATTGAGCTTTTAGTTTCCTTGTTCAATGCAGAGATCTTCATGTACCACAGATGTAGTTCAGCTTTCAGAGTATTACCTGATCTAGGTCCTAAATCATCTGCAAATTTCCTTGATAAGGCAATAAATCTCTCGTTTTCTTCCAGTATCGGCTGCCTTCCATTCGGAACGACAGATGCAAAACTTTGTAGAAATTCCTTATGTTTGAGAAATTCTTCATGGAGGTGAGTGATGAAATTATCAATCCATGGAATGAAAATAGAAAGTCTGTAGTATTCTTCAGGAGTCTGTGCGTTGAAATTTGATCTATAAATTTGTCTGGTGGCACGGCGTGGTAGAGTAATGTTTTCTCCATGCTGTTCCAGCTTCTTAACAGCTTGTTCAAACAGATGGTGAAATTCGTTCTCTGCTTTCTCTCGAATTATAGATATAGCTTTCGCAACGTCTTCTACGTCACTCATAGCAGTTGCCAGATCAAGGTTCACTTCCTGCAGCTTTTCACTCAGACGAACACTGTAGCTGAGTAATCTGTCAGCTGAAAAAAGTGCTATGACAAACTGTGATGTTAACATTGAACATAACAAGGTATGAGCCTCTGTTGATGTCTCCTTGTCATTCCAGGTAGTAATCTCCTCCAGAGCCTCAATTACTTGATCAAACAATGAAACCATAACTGTGACGGCATCATGTCTCTACACCCAACGAGTAGGGCATAATTTCTTTAGTTTTTTGGCACTGATTTCTGTCTCTCCCTGATTAGCTGCATTAATTTTGCTGGTGAGAACAAGGTTTCGTTTTGGTGTATTGAAAAAAACTAGAAATTTTCCCTATTATTCCAAAGCTGTTTCGGATATCCGGAACTCTAGATGAATAAGTTATGGCCAAGTTCAAACAGTGTGATGCACAATGAACGTAGGGGGCAAAATGAACGTAGGGTGTTGCTCATACATAATTGCTTGGGCGCCATTGTACTCCCCACTCATTGCAGAAGCTCCATCGAACCCTTGTCCACGGAGGAAAGACGTATCAATGTTGCAATCTGCAAAGGCCATTAAGAACAGCATCTGCAATTGCTCGACCTGTAGTTTCAGTCAGGACCACAAAATTAAGACAGTTCTCCACTATCTTAAATTCAATTTTATACTTATCATTTGTATCAAACCGTTTCAAATAACGAACGCAAAGTGTCATTTGCTCTACCGTTGCAATATTTGTGGTTTCGTCACATAAAACCGCAAAACATTTGACCTCATTCACCTCAGTTGCTATGTGCTTCACAATGGGATCATTGCATGCTGAAATAATATCATTTTGTATATTCCAACTTATGTAAGTTGCATTTTTTGTGCAACCTTGTAGGTGACTTTTCAGTATTTCTTCTTCTGCATCAACTCGGAGTCACAAAAGGGCTTTAAAATTTCCTTCGCTTTGGCATGGTTCTGACAATACGTCCAAATCACCACAGTCTCTATGCCCTCTCATAGCCAGCCCTTGTCTTCCACAAAAAATCACTGTTTTGATAATAGGTTTAAGAATAGCCCTATTCTGCAAAACTTGTTTTTGCTTGTCTCTGTCCATTACTTGATCCACAGGAACCGTTTTTCCTTCCGTGACCCTTAAGAACACATCGGTTTGAGAACTGAATCCTTATGATAGAAAAAAGTTTCATGTTGACTGAACTTCTCCAAGGCCTTCTTCCAATTATTAAATCTTTTTGAAACAAGTTGACCTGTGGCTTGTGTCGATCTTAAACCGACTTAATGGGTGCAAAGAGAACACAAAATTTGCAATAGGCACTGTCCTCTGCCTTTGAGTAAGATAGCCAGTTATGCTTACTTAGCCAAGATGAGCAGAACTTCCGAGTGTGGTGAGGTTTTCCTTGGCTTGATACAGCACTAGTGACAGTGGCAGGAAAACTGTAATTTGCATATGGTTCCCAAAGATTTTTTAGCACTGTTATCCTATCTTCATCAGTGAGGTTAGATTTCTTGACATAATTAGAAATATCTGCAGCCAGAATTTCCATTTCAACTGTGTTTGATATTGTATGTTGGCCTACCTTTACCTCCTCGCAAGCGTTTGAAGACTGCCGACTGTTGCTTGCTTCGACTGCACTCTCATCAAAGTCATCAGAGCTCAGGGAAACGTCGTTGGGAACGTCACTATTTTCAATCTTACTGTTTAAAAAAAATAATTTCCCAGTGTCTGTTGGCCTAGCCCTTTTCGTTTTTCACTCATTGTTGTTTTTTTGACCTTGCTCCTCAGTTATGCAAGCACAAAATTCGCTATATAGCCGAAATACGCACATAAACACACACACTGATCGTTAAAGATGCATTTCACTGTAAGATCAGTTGAAAGTTCAGGACCATTATTAAATTCACCTATTCACCACGCAGGCCCTCGTTCCGAAACTACCAATTCACTGTTATCACCCTGTGTACGTAACGTCGCACTTTATTTCAACGCACAGCAACACTTAATTCGCGAAGCGTTGGCACGATCTATTCCTTCACTTCCACAATTTTCATACTGAGTAAACGAAATCCTCGAGTTTTCGAGCGAACAGCCTCTTCCCCGCCGTTCACTCTTTATATAGGGCCAGGGAGGCGCCTGTGACGTCACTCTTCAGAGCATCTGGTACTTTCTCGAAGGCAGACCTAGTTCTCCCTTGCGCTAACAGCGCCCTTCGCTTTTTGCTTTGTCAGCCCAGGGGGGGGGGCAGGGGCCCCTCGCCCCCCCCCGTGGGTGCGCCACTGAATATAACCAATTGAGTAGCAATCCAAGCTTGAGTTGTCACCCAAGAATAAATTATCATCAAACACTACAGTAGTATTCAATGACATTTGTACCTTTAGCATCCACACTGGGAAATGACTTTAGCATGTGAACAAACATACCTCACGTGCGAAATTTATTTATACGTTAGTATTTACCTCAAAAGTTAAAAAAAATCTATATTTCCTAAAGCCTTCTCGAATCCTGTTTGAATTAAATACAACACAAAGTCAATAATATGTGGGGTGTTCGTTAATGGTGGTAATGGTTTTTACTTCTTAAATATTGATCGTAGACATATACTCGTAATTCCAATGTCTGAATTTAAGGTGCAGAATTTTATTTAAATGCAGTCTCGTTTGTGATTGGTATTTCTAAAAATATTCAGAATCTAACTTTTACAAGTGCCTCGTAAATGAAAATTTCCTGTTAGTAGAATATTCCTTGCGATTTCATTAGTCAAAAAAATTAATCTTTACCTTCAAAATTGTCAGACATCTACTTGATATAAATATGCACCAAAAATAAAGGAATCCCTGAACTCTTCCAAGAAATTCCCAAACTCTCTAAATTTTCATTTAAAGTACCTAAAATCCTGAAATTTGTCAAAATTCTGTCATTTAAGTTTGTAATAGACGGATGGTAAAGTAAACGACGTCAGTAAATATATTATTTAATATAACTTCGCTAATTTTTATGTAAAGAAATAGAAACTCTTTTGTTTAAAACAATAAAATCACAAATGTTCTACTTACAAATATTCACAAATATTCTTCAAAGCAGTTATTTCCTTGTAAATGAATATCCTCAGAAAAAAAGTAACATAAAATTCAAATAACTTTGTTAAAAGTAGAATATAATAAAAAATAACAGTATCGACTGGTTTCGAAAGCAAAAACAGCATCTTTGTCAGGACAGGAAACACAAGAAACGTAACGCAACCTTCACTTGTCAGAAAAAAACCCTGGCGATTGCTACAGGAACAGCAAACGTGGCAAAAGTAAGGAAAAGGTATTTCCAAGGGCGAGAGAAGAAAAGGGGTTAAAAAACACAGGCAGGAACTAGAAGTGGGACAAAATGAGCGAAATACCAAAGAGGGAAATGAACAAAGGATTCAAATCACTTGTCAATGAAATCAAGCCTATTTTTGTCAGAACATACAAAGAGCATTTTATTCAACCTTTGAAGAAATTTTACATACAACTGAAAATTGAGAAATTTTGTTATCCAAACACTACTCGTTTTTTTTTTCAACCTCATGAACATCAAAATTAATTTTTCATTGCGAGAGCAGTTCACAAAGTCCCTCAGGATGGTCTAGGTTGGGCAATAACTTTAAACTCCACTGAATACACATAAATATAATATCAAAAATTACAACACTGCAAACTGTGGTGGATATTGAAAATGCTTGGTGAATTGGTGAATTGGTGAATACCATAAAAGAAGAAAATATATTTTTGAAACATAATGAAATTTTCTATCATGGGGAGTCGACTTTAACTTAAACCATTCAAACGATAACCAAAGAATCGAATTAGATAAATGGTTGGAAAAGCATACTTGTTTTCGAGAACCATTTAAAAAATTTCAGAATGTTTCAAATTAGTTTGACCCCATCTATTCTTGTTAGACAAAAGTCTTATAGAGTACCACATCATTTGAAAAAAAAAATAAGCAAACAAATGTCTGGACTGTTGGAGGCTAATATTATTCGATCTAGTATCTCCCAATGTGACACTTCTGTTCTCTTCATGAGAAAACTTGATAATTATCTTCATTTTGTATTCGATTTTCCGAAAATCAAACAACAATACTGTGGCAGAAATTAACCCATTCTTATTGGTGATAATCTTGCTGGAGTTACCTACTTATTTTTCGACTTCGAACTTAGCATTTAGGTTTTACCAGTTAAGGGGCGTAGAAAGTTGGTTACAACACTTACGAGTTATTAATTTCTGGTGTTTCGACTTTCTATTTGTGTAACAAATCCGACGTCATAATATGTTTATTTTTGCAACAGATTGTAATAAACATACCACATTTCATGTAATTCGAGTGATTATTGCATTCCATGTATAGAGAAGTTAAATATCTAATATCTCCAAAAAGACTCTTGAATAAATGAAAATGTTTGTGTCGTCTGTAGAGGAAAATCTAAACGTCGTACTGTCATGAAATTTAGTACACAGGTACTTCAGAACCCGAGACGATTTTCCTAAGCGAATTTTTTTAAAATTTGCGTTTTTGCGTTATTTTATGTTAACACTATTTTGAGCGATTTTCACAAATCAGTTCCTTACCGACCAAAATTTTATAGCAGAGTATCCAGCTTAACACTATCCAAAAAATCGAGAAATATCCTTTCGAACAAATTTTAAATGGAATCCATACTATTAATAGTCGAATAATTTTCGTCATTTTAAAAAATATATATACTTTTCAAGTGATTAAAACGGTTCTGGTTTTTATATTGCGACATAAAATAATTTACTGACAATCCCATCTTCATGAACCAGATGTTTTTTTGAATATCACACACTACTCCAATCGAAAAATTATGTTTCTGCGATATTTCGTTCATTAATTATGAACGAAATACATAAATTTTCAAAAGACTTCTAACAAAGCAAGAGACAAGAGCTAAAATGGGTTTCCCCAGTCCTTAAACGCACCTTGAGATTAGGTCAACACTTGGTATTTCGATGCCATCATTGAAGCTGACGCTATCTGCTTAGGGATTTATTTGGGTTGCAAGTTGGCACTAGAATCGAAAATCTTATCAGAGTTTGCAAGAATTTTCATTTAGAAAATGTGCTGTTGATTTTAATCATATGAGCTTAATTAGCACTTATGTAGTGAATCGCAGGAGCGATTAAAAGAGCATATTTAAAGCTTACTACGTACACACAGAGGGTGAAAGGCGTATTTGGGGCGAATCAAAGGAACTCATTGAGGGCGTTTGCCCTATTAAGTTTAATTGAAGGAACGTCGAATGGCCCAGTGTTTCTTTCAGGCTTACACCTGAGTGGGCGAAGTTCCCCCCCACCCCCCACCCCGAAGGCATTTTCATGCTAACCTAGTTTCTATTTATGTGATAAAATCTTGCCCCCCCCCCCCCTTAATTTTTCATCCGACTCCCTGTCCAGAAAGTCCTGAAAGAAATCACTTCGAGTTTGAAAATTCGTAGGTAGGTCAGGCTGACGCAGCAAAGTTCTTTACAGGTATAAATTTTTAAAATTTGATAAGGCATTCATGAATTATGGACGTTAATAATCAATCCCCTTGGACGGTTAATAGTGAAGACGAAAGCATAAAACAGAAGCTGCCCTTTTTTGTGATGCATTGTATGGAAGGTAATAAAACCTAAATATAGCATTTCCGTTTAAAAAAAAACATGTTAAATTGAGTAATCCACCTGACTT
Organism: Amaurobius ferox; assembly: GCA_951213105.1. Classification (NCBI taxonomy): domain Eukaryota; kingdom Metazoa; phylum Arthropoda; class Arachnida; order Araneae; family Amaurobiidae; genus Amaurobius; species Amaurobius ferox. The sequence continues at coordinate 105,771,007 of OX578142.1, read as the reverse complement.
TTGCATTCAATGATAATGTTATTTTTCCATGATCACGTGTTTGAGCATTCACTTTGCATGTATTGAAATCTGAATCTGAACTTCTGATATGAGTAACAAATAACAATTTCATTGTGACAATATGGTAAAGAAATAATGTTTATTTAAGATAATATTTTTATCTCAACTTGTTGCCTGCTGCGTGAGTTATCGTACAGGGTGACCGGTATTACGATTTCTTCTTGTTGTTGTTGTTGTAGTATGAGGTAATATATAACTCTTTGTTTTCATTTTAACCGTCCACTTTTGACCTAACTACAGACGACAATCAGTAAGATCCTGATTAGCCCTCGATTTTAAAGTAGATATACTCGTAGCTGATTATGATTTTTGTATTCCAGCTACATTTAACAAATTATATCTTAGCAAATTAAATCTACTTGTTGCGCTTTAGATTTAATTGCATTACATTGTAAACTTTCTTTTAGTAAAATTATATGTATATTAAAATAAACTTATTGGCGGTGAATGTGATGCATACAGGATTCCTAAAAAAGTCCTTAAACTCCTCAGTAGTTTTGTAAGAAATGGTCCATGAGTGTACACATTAGGTCTATGAGTAAAGTAATCACGCCCGGACGAATAAAAGGAATTGAAGCGCCCCTGGTGAAGAATAAAATGTTAGAATAACGAAATTGGGAACAAATCGAGATAGACAAAAAAAGGCGATTACAAAGTTGTAAATCATTGTTTATTTAGTTGGCATCGACGCCGTGAAGAAACGAAACGTGCATATAGAAGGCAATTAATATATGCCTAAATGTCGTATCATCAGGGCTTGTAACACGGTGACACCTGCAATGCTTATCAAAGTACGCGGTTATATTTTTTCTCGAATTCAAATGTGCATTGTTGGTGACGAAGGGCATTTTGAACAGGTTGTACATTAGATAAGTAAAGCACGTGACTTTGCGCATAATCAATAAAGAACTAGCAAAATGCAGCTCAAATCAATATAAATATGTATACGTAAGTTTCAGAAATCAACAAGATTTTCTTCTTCAGTGCAAAAATTCTAGACTTGAACGCTCAAAAATGCTCAAGGCCAGGTCGATCAAACTGAAATGACTAAATTAAAAGTTGTAGACGACTGATTTGAAGTGACATTGTATGGAGTGTACGTGGATTCTAGGTCTGTGGCGTGGAAGTAATGTATTTGATCTTGGGTTTCGTGTGGGTGGATTTAATACGAAAGATTAGGGTGGTATTGACACTTGTACGTGACAAAGTATTTTCTGTGTAAATTAGGTAATGTGTCACATGTACAAATCGTACTGATTAGTTTGTTTAGTCAGGCAGGAAACTTTGTACTTGAGTTCAATAAATATGTAGTTTGGTTTTACCTGCATGAGTATGAGTGTATAATTACTTGGAAATCAGGAGTGGTGATTGTTTGCTTTTCAGCAGGATAGAATTTAGACTTTAGTCACTTTTAGTTTTATATGTTTATTTAGTTGGGAGTAATTTTATACGAAAAACAAGGCGGCGAAATTTGGGAAAAAATCGGGAGTGTAAATCCTTAGTGAACCCTCTAACCCCTCTGGAATTTGATGCTGAATTCTTATTAGTCATCATCTAAGCTCTATTTATAGCCAATTCAGAGAAATATGTGCTTCAAGGAAAAAATTTTAATAGAAAAGGAAAAAACCGGAATACGTTAATAGGAAAGTTAAATTTAATAGAAATAAAGTGTAAATTCTTACTGAAACACTGAATTCCCTCTAAAATTCAATGTTGAATCCATATCAGTCATTATCTAAGATCTATCTATATCCAATCCTGAGAAATAAATGTTGCAAGGAAAATGCAATTTTTTAATTGGAAGTGAGATTTGTAGAACAGGAAGTGGAATTACTTAGTGAGACTCCCCCTCCCTACCATCACCGGAATTTGACAATGCTTCCATATTAATTATCATATAAGCTGTGTTTATAGCCTATTCTGAAAAAAAAAGTTTCCGGGAAAATATTTGTACCAGAAATGAAAAAGAATCGGAAAGTGAAATCTTTAGTGAATAACCACCTCCTAAGGAGTTTGATATATCAGCCATCATCTAAACAGCCATCTATATCAGCCATCATCTAAACTCAATCCATGGCCAATTCTGAGAAATAGTTCAAGAAAATTAAAAAAAAATTGAACCGGAAGTGGGAAAAGAAACGGAAGTAAAAATCTTTAGTAAACATCCTATTCCCTTCTAGAATTTGAAATCTATATGGAATTTGGTATACTATTTGAAAAATAAAATAAAATCCTTTAAAATATATTTTACATTAACACCTTTATAGTACAGTTGAAATCAATAAATGTACAACAATCCAACATTTCGTATACGTTTTTGAAATCATTGAAAAATGCCCTTCATACATGTTTGTCCATTTTAAAGAGAAATTTAAATGTTCACCTTTTTATAATGAGAGTGAGAGATGCTTTATTTAGCAAGAGACAGACATAATCACGCTTTCAAGGCAGGAATATGTTTTGAAAGGGACTTTCCATGGGAAACTGCGCTGTATTTGTGTTATGTTCTTGGAAAATGGCGTAAACCCAGCACGTTCAGCACCGTCAAGTGAAGCTAAGAAACAAACTCACGGCTGGCGATTCTCTCTATGTTTCAGTAGCTAGCGTCATAACCTCCACGCTATGGATCCTTCTTTATCATATTACAAAAAATTCCTGTATAATTTTGTTTCCTGTTTTCCACATAAAACAGTTAAAAATATATATATATTAACTAGTGAGGCCCGCGGGCATTCTGCGCTGTAAGTAATAAACGAAAAACAAGCAAGAAAGTTTCCTACTTTTGTTGAGTTTGTTTACCGAGTTAAGTCGTTATCTCAAATAAAAATTTATGAAATAATAAGAAATAAAAGAACATCATGGTCTCACTTTCAGTATTTGATGTCATACGCTCATAAAGAGCTCCATGGTTTCCTCGCAGTTTTTCGCTGTGAAAGAAGTATAGTCATTGCATTATGTAGGGAACGGGTCGCCCACATCATGGACTCAGTTTCAGTATCTGATGTCATACGCTCGTAAAGAGAGCTCCAGAGTTCGTGAAATGATTATCCGTGATTGAAACACGGTGCAACATTTTATAGCAGCATTACTCAAAAATAGATAGATAGACAGATAAATCAAGCTGTTTATATTATTAATTGTCTAACGTGTTTGTGTCTTTTCCGCCCCTCCAGAAGCCTCCAGTAACCTCGAGGACTAAAATTTTGCATACTATCGTCCATGGGATAGAACCTAACGGTGTCGGAATTTTGAGTTTTCACCCCGGGAGCAAAGAGGATGAGCTGTATTTGAAAAGTCTTTCCAGGCTCTCTAGAAACATACATATGTTAACAAATGCATACTTATATGAACAAATACGGGAGAAAGACTAAGACGAATTTTAGAATTTTCCATGTAAGGACGTAGAAAATAAGGGATGGGGTCTTAAGGTATTTCTATACCATGCATAATCTCTCCGGTGCCCTCAAAGGCTGAATCTCTGCACACTTTTAGAATCGGACGCTGGTCAGAACCTAACGAAGACAGATTTTAAATTCGTCCTCTATCAGGGACGGAGAAAATGAGGCTTCGAAAATTGTTTTCAGGCGCTCCAAGAGCTCCCCCACCCCCACTCGGTGAGTTAAATGTTTGGCCACGTATAATATCGACTACGTGACAAAATCAAACGGAGCAGGATTTTGTTTAAGACTAATGTATGGGGTATCAAGGAAATTCGTGAACCAAGTCAATAACTCGAGAAGTATTGGGGATATATATATTTTTTAATACAGGTGTGTAGAAAACTCTAATGGTATTGCACGATGAGATAACTGTTGTGGGGGGGAGTGGGGAGATGACCCCATTTTATAGGGGTACGTGAGGCTATTTTGCTTCCTGTTCGATATAGGGAAAAAGGTCAATTACGAAGTTGTAGAACCTTGCAAATTAGTACTAAGCAGCTTTGTTCCCTGCAAAGCTTGGGGGAAAACGAACATTTAGACAACGCGGCAGAATAAAATTGACTTTATTATTCACAAAATGCAAAATGTTCACCTTCGACAATTAAAAGTCGAAAAGTATTTCTATATGAATAATTGTATTCATTAGGATAATTAATTCAACATCGAGGTCCTAGACTTTTTAATACGATCTTTAAAAATTTATTAAGCTGTTATCCCTATAGTAACTTATTTTATTCAATTATATTGGAAATTTTAATTATTAAACATTAAAATAATAATTAACAAACAGCCCAGTTAAACTTTATTAAAGTTTAACTGGGCTCTTAACAATGCCTCTACGTTTACGCTGTTACATGCAGATTTATAAAATTTTCTCTTTTAAAATTGTTATTCAGAATGCTATTTTAAAGTTTTAGCTTTGGGAAAAAATGCTTAATGTTAATTTTGCAATGCTCTTCAACTTTGTAATTGACTTTTCCCTTATCTCTAACAGGAAGGTAAATATACTCCATACCTCCCTAAAAAGGGGCCAGTTCCCCTAGATTTTTCTCATCGTATAACACCATAGAGATTTCCCATACACCTGCATAAAAATATACGATAACTCTAATACTTTTCAAGTTATTGGCCTGATCCGTGAATTTCTCTGCCACCCTGTAAATCGCTAACGAAAATACACTTTCATGAAAAGTTGCAAATGTGTTTTTAAAAGTGTTAGTTTCATTGTCTTTGACAGTTTTAAATACTAGTTGTTTATATAATCCTGCAATTGCAAATGTTTATTTTATTGCTTTAAATTATTTCTATACGTTATTTTTATGTTACATATAGTTAGTTCTCAGCTGGGCACTTGAAAAACTTCGTTTCAAAAACTTTAAACATTTTACTGTTGCGGCATGCTCATGCTTTAAAATTCCCCCACCTCAATATGGCGTACGCTTGTTAAAAGAAAATAACTCATAATTTTCAAAATACAGGTTCTCTCTTAATAATTGGTGGATTTATTCCAAATACCATTAAATAAATCACTGAAAAACTGATTAAGTATTCATTTCTCTAAAAGCTATATTAGAATCTATAAATCATTAAACTATTCTTACCTGAATTTCTGTCTCTTTAAGTTCAGTTACAGGTGGTAATTATACGCATTCGCACAAGCCAAAAGTATAATTCACATTATCACGCAAGACGAGCGGAACTTCCTATCGAAAGATCCGGTTTACAAAGGAAACACTTCCTGGAAAAAGCAAAAATCGCGGTTAGTAGAAATGTGCGTAACCCTATATTCTAAAATATTGCAAAATGGACATGACAAAATCGATCTATTAGAATCATTCCTGACACCAATCACAAATGTTCCAATTCTATATTTGTCACAAAGTTTTGAAATAATAATAATAATAAAAAAAAGAGAGAAAAAGAATTGAAATGAGAGACAAAATCGACTGAGTTTATTGCTTTTGATTTAAACTCGATTTTTCTCAAACTCACCAGATTTCTACGAAATTTACAGGCCGAATACATCTCTGAGTGTTAGCGGATACTAATCACGCAAGCTGTGCAAAAAAAGCTGATACTTTTTTTTTTCAAGGATAACTCTTCAAAACGCTAGAAATATTAATAAATTTGCAGATGTGGTGCAGATTCATATTTTATTGAATGTTCTACTCTAGGTAAAAAAGAATGTATTTTGAATTTCGTCAGGTTTGAAAGGTACCTGATTAAATCAATTAACTTAACTGAATCGTTGCCAACTTGGGAAATTTTTTTTTATATATTATATCAAAAACAAACACATGTTGTTGAGACCCAGACAGTCCGACCTACCAGAAAGGTGTAAGGTAACTGTTTGAACGGCCGGGAAGTGCCACCCAATTTAGACCGAAACCCAGTGGGGGAGGCATCCAGAGGAACCGTACCCTACTTCCCCTACCACCAACCTCTCGGAAGGACTTACGGATCCACATGTTTAACGTGATCGTACTTTGCGTGAACACGGCGGCAGTTTTGGCAGTGGCTGGAATCGAACCCGGGCCTACCGAGTGCAATTCCAGCGCGCTAACCACTGGGCTACCGCGCCCCAAACAAACACATGTGAATGAAATCTCTTCTGAAGAAGTACGATACTTGGAAAAATTTTATTGTATTGTAATCTATACATATTAGACATTTTAACTGGAGTCACTCACTCCAAATAATGTTATCAGTATGTTTCTTGACTTTGCCAAATGTTTCTTGTGATATAAATTTCTGAAAATAATTAACGATATAAATTTGACGGGAGCCTCTCACTCTAAATAAATTTATCTGTATGCTTATTGATTTTGCCAGATATTTCTTGCGATATAAATGCTTGGAAAAATTTAAGGATATGAAGTTCACGGGAATCTCTCACTCCAAATAATTTTAACTGTACGTTTATTGACTGACCAGATGTTTCAGGCAATATAAATGCCTGGAAAGAATTAACGATGCATAGTTAACGGGAACCTCACACTCCAAATAATTTTATCGGAAAGAATTAATCATATATAGTTGACGGAAACCTCTCACTCCAAATAATTTTATCTGTATGTTTATAGACTGACCAGATGTTTCTGACAATATAAATGCCTGGAAAGTATTAACGAAATATAGTTGACGGGAACCTCTCACTCCAAATGATTTTATCTGTACGTTTATTGACTGACCAGATGTTTCTGGCAATATAAATGCCTGGAAAGTGTTAACGAAATATAGTTGATGGGAATCTCGGACTCCAAATAATTTTATCTGTATGTTTATTGACTGACCAGATGTTTCTGGCAATATAAATGCCTGGAAAGAATTAACGATACATTGTTAACGGGAACCTCTCACTCTAAATAATTTTATCGGAAATAATTAATGATATATAGTTGACGGAAACCTCTCACTCCAAATAATTTTATCTGTATGTTTATTGACTGACCAGATGTTTCTGGCAATGTAATTGCCTGGAAAGTATTAACGAAATATAGTTGATGGGAATCTCTGACTCCAAATAATTTTATCTATATGTTTATTGACTGACCAGATGTTTCTGGCAATATAAATGCCTGGAAAGAATTAACGATACATAGTTAACGGGAACCTCTCACTCCAAATAATTTTATCGGAAAGAATTAATGATATATAGTTGACGGAATCCTCTCACTCCAAATAATTTTATCTGTATGTTTATTGACTGACCAGATGTTTCTGGCAATATAAATGCCTGGAAAGTATTAACGAAATATAGTTGTTGGGAATCTCTGACTCCAAATAATTTTATCTGTATGTTTATTGACTGACCAGATGTTTCTGGCAATGTAATTGCCTGGAAAGTGTTAACGAAATATAGATGATGGGAATCTCTGACTCCAAATAATTTTATCTATATGTTTATTGACTGACCAGATGTTTCTGGCAATATAAATGCCTGGAAAGAATTAACGATACATAGTTAACGGGAACCTCTCACTCCAAATAATTTTATCGGAAAGAATTAATGATATATAGTTGACGGAATCCTCTCACTCCAAATAATTTTATCTGTATGTTTATTGACTGACCAGATGTTTCTGGCATATAAATGCCTGGAAAGTATTAACGAAATATAGTTGATGGGAATCTCTGACTCCAAATAATTTTATCTGTATGTTTATTGACTGACCAGATGTTTCTGGCAATATAAATGCCTGGAAAGTATTAACGAAATATAGTTGATGGGAATCTCTGACTCCAAATAATTTTATCTGTATGTTTATTGACTGACCAGATGTTTCTGGCAATATAAATGCCTGGAAAGTATTAACGAAATATATTTGATGGGAATCTCTGACTCCAAATAATTTTATCTGTATGTTTATTGACTGACCAGATGTTTCTGGCAATATAAATGCCTGGAAAGTATTAACGAAATATAGTTGATGGGAATCTCTGACTCCAAATAATTTTATCTGTATGTTTATTGACTGACCAGATGTTTCTGGCAATATAAATGCCTGGAAAGTATTAACGAAATATAGTTGATGGGAATCTCTGACTCCAAATAATTTTATCTGTATGTTTATTGACTGACCAGATGTTTCTGGCAATATAAATGCCTGGAAAGTATTAACGAAATATATTTGATGGGAATCTCTGACTCCAAATAATTTTATCTGTATGTTTATTGACTGACCAGATGTTTCTGGCAATATAAATACCTGGAAAGTATTAACGAAATATATGTGATGGGAATCTCTGACTCCAAATAATTTTATCTGTATGTTTATTGACTGACCAGATGTTTCTGGCAATATAAATGCCTGGAAAGAATTAACGATGCATAGTTAACGGGAACCTCACACTCCAAATAATTTTATCGGAAAGAATTAATCATATATAGTTGACGGAAACCACTCACTCCAAATAATTTTATCTGTATGTTTATAGACTGACCAGATGTTTCTGACAATATAAATGCCTGGAAAGTATTAACGAAATATAGTTGACGGGAACCTCTCACTCCAAATGATTTTATCTGTACGTTTATTGACTGACCAGATGTTTCTGGCAATATAAATGCCTGGAAAGTGTTAACGAAATATAGTTGATGGGAATCTCGGACTCCAAATAATTTTATCTGTATGTTTATTGACTGACCAGATGTTTCTGGCAATATAAATGCCTGGAAAGAATTAACGATACATTGTTAACGGGAACCTCTCACTCTAAATAATTTTATCGGAAATAATTAATGATATATAGTTGACGGAAACCTCTCACTCCAAATAATTTTATCTGTATGTTTATTGACTGACCAGATGTTTCTGGCAATGTAATTGCCTGGAAAGTATTAACGAAATATAGTTGATGGGAATCTCTGACTCCAAATAATTTTATCTATATGTTTATTGACTGACCAGATGTTTCTGGCAATATAAATGCCTGGAAAGAATTAACGATACATAGTTAACGGGAACCTCTCACTCCAAATAATTTTATCGGAAAGAATTAATGATATATAGTTGACGGAATCCTCTCACTCCAAATAATTTTATCTGTATGTTTATTGACTGACCAGATGTTTCTGGCAATATAAATGCCTGGAAAGTATTAACGAAATATAGTTGTTGGGAATCTCTGACTCCAAATAATTTTATCTGTATGTTTATTGACTGACCAGATGTTTCTGGCAATGTAATTGCCTGGAAAGTGTTAACGAAATATAGATGATGGGAATCTCTGACTCCAAATAATTTTATCTATATGTTTATTGACTGACCAGATGTTTCTGGCAATATAAATGCCTGGAAAGAATTAACGATACATAGTTAACGGGAACCTCTCACTCCAAATAATTTTATCGGAAAGAATTAATGATATATAGTTGACGGAATCCTCTCACTCCAAATAATTTTATATGTATGTTTATTGACTGACCAGATGTTTCTGGCATATAAATGCCTGGAAAGTATTAACGAAATATAGTTGATGGGAATCTCTGACTCCAAATAATTTTATCTGTATGTTTATTGACTGACCAGATGTTTCTGGCAATATAAATGCCTGGAAAGTATTAACGAAATATAGTTGATGGGAATCTCTGACTCCAAATAATTTTATCTGTATGTTTATTGACTGACCAGATGTTTCTGGCAATATAAATGCCTGGAAAGTATTAACGAAATATATTTGATGGGAATCTCTGACTCCAAATAATTTTATCTGTATGTTTATTGACTGACCAGATGTTTCTGGCAATATAAATGCCTGGAAAGTATTAACGAAATATAGTTGATGGGAATCTCTGACTCCAAATAATTTTATCTGTATGTTTATTGACTGACCAGATGTTTCTGGCAATATAAATGCCTGGAAAGTATTAACGAAATATAGTTGATGGGAATCTCTGACTCCAAATAATTTTATCTGTATGTTTATTGACTGACCAGATGTTTCTGGCAATATAAATGCCTGGAAAGTATTAACGAAATATATTTGATGGGAATCTCTGACTCCAAATAATTTTATCTGTATGTTTATTGACTGACCAGATGTTTCTGGCAATATAAATACCTGGAAAGTATTAACGAAATATATGTGATGGGAATCTCTGACTCCAAATAATTTTATCTGTATGTTTATTGACTGACCAGATGTTTCTGGCAATATAAATGCCTGGAAAGTATTAACGAAATATATGTGATGGGAATCTCTGACTCCAAATAATTTTATCTGTATGTTTATTGACTGACCAGATGTTTCTGGCAATATAAATGCCTGGAAAGTATTAACGAAATATATTTGATGGGAATCTCTGACTCCAAATAATTTTATCTGATCTGTATGTTTATTGACTGACCAGATGTTTCTGGCAATATAAATGCCTGGAAAGTATTAACGAAATACATTTGATGGGAATCTCTGACTCCAAATAATTTTATCTGTATGTTTATTGACTGACCAGATGTTTCTGGCAATATAAATGCCTGGTAAGTATTAACGAAATATAGTTGACGGGAATCTCTCACTCCAAATAATTTTATCTGTATGTTTATTGACTGACCAGATGTTTCTGGCAATATAAATACCTGGAAAGAATTAACGATACAACATAGTTAACCTGAACCTCTCACTTCAAATAATTTTATATGTATGGTTATTGACATTCCCAAACGTTTCTTGAGATACAGGTACCTCTATCTTTTCAGACCTTTATAGTAAGAATTGATGAAGTCAGGCCCATAACTTTAGATATTTTATAACACCATTTTTTTATACATTCACCGCAATAAGCACAGTTGGTGCATAAAGAACTTTTGTTACTAATCTAATCAAACAGTACACATTGAAACGTAGAAGTTGAATCTAATTACATATAAATATATGGCAAGTTAATGATAATACTGAATTCTATAAGATCCAAGTCTTTATTTAAAGTGTTTGTTTTAGTACTACAAACAAAATCACCTTGGATACATGAAACAACTCTTGATAAGAAACTAGATGCAGAATGTCTTCTAATAGTTTGCAACGACGGATTTCTTTATCTAAGTATTGTTTGTGATATCACAGTGATAGATAAAGTTGAAAACGTGATTAACTAGTGTATGTTCTACGAACTAAATATAACAAGCAACATCATTTATAGCAACTCGCACAAATCGGAAGATAATTTTGTAACATATATTTGAATTTTAACAGAGTACATTATTATACAAAGATAATTTATATTTCAGTGTCGTATATACGGAGGATATAGCAATAATATTCTTTTATAGAAATTTCGAAGTACAGTGAATAAACATTGTAGTAAGGATTCTGGAATGTTTTCTACAATCACGGGATTTCAAGACTATGAATCTGCAGGATTTTGACTTTTAATTTACTTTATTTAGAGGAAGCCATGCTTTTTGCTCTTACATTTTGATGTATTTATCTGAAAATACTACGTATATTTAAACGATAATACCCCCCTGAAATCTCCGTGTAACATGATTTCGTATATAATGAATAATTTTATGAGAAAGATTAACATTTTTGGCAATTTTTCACGTTTATTATAAACTCTGACCATACTCATAATAAAAGTATAACAAAATATCTGGTTATTTTACATTAAATGTGAATATTATCTTGACATATATATTTGGAAATGTAATTTACTGACTGATTGCAAAATATATATAACATTGATCAGGTAGTGTACTACAGTTTATTTAAAATCAAAGCAACACTTGGTATGAATTGGACACCTAATCCGGAATATCAGGATATAGCTTAGACGTATTGCTACATATTCTGACTACTAAAATACTCTGTAATATAAGGAAATTATTTTAATTATGTCACATTTTTCTCAAAATAGATCTTAGCGTGACACCAACCCTCTCTCACCGATACTACGATATGTTATAAGTTGAGTGTCAATTATAGAGTATTATACTCAATTTATGCTCAAAACAATACTCGTGGATCGAACCCTTGTTCCCTGGATTACGGTTGCAAGCTACGTTACTCCGGCCATGTGAGGAATTTCTTGAATTAATTCGCTCAACCCCTCTCCCAGAAACATCTCATAATTTCTAGAAAAAATTTCAGTGCATATTAATCTGATTCCTAAACCAAACATCAAATAAATAATTTAAATATCTCAAAAATTCAAATATTGAAAGATAGTGATAATACATATAAAACATATACCAAAATAAATATTTAAACATAAACAAACACATACAGTTGGCATATACTTGTAGAACAACATATGTTATAACGAACAGTATGTGTTAGCCACATGGCACTATTAAATTACTGAGTTAATAATCGTTCTTTCTATATTTAGAGCGGATTTCTACATATTACACAGAATTTAAAGCAGAACTCAATTTTAAATTTTGAGTATTTGCAAAAAAAAAACTTGTCCCAACCATGGACTGATCATTCGACGCTCTATTAATTGAGTTACTGGAGCTACCGTCTATATTTGTAGCAGACCCTACAATTTACTTTCAGATTTAATTAAGTGACTTTTATACCCTTCAAAATAAAAGGCAGAAATTAATATTACTGTTGTTATTTGTAGATTATTCCACTTTCTGCATTTTCGTTTTGATACTAATTATCTTTTGCTGAACCGTTGATTTGTATAAACGACTGTTAAGTAATAGGAAGATCAAAAAGTGATTTCCCCTCTTAAAACATTCTAAAATTACTACATACTTTTAGACTGTTTGAAATTGCTACACTTATTATTTCTGTTTTTCTAATGAAAAGTTGAAATGTTGGAAAATTTGAAACCAAGTGCGGGAGAACATTAAAGCTACATGTGTAAATAGTATCTTAAATTCATTTTTAACCCTATTAGTGTAAATCATAGCTCTTATTTTTACAAAAGAATAAAAAAAGTGCTTCACAATAGAATGAATGAAAATATTTGACCACTTACCAGTTCAGCAGCAGCAACAGTTCTGGAGATTTTTGTCGGTTTGTTGTTGAAACTAAAACCGGTTTCGGGTCCAAGTTCATCTGCTAGATGTAGGGAAAGCAAAGGGACAAAAAAAATACAAAGGTCAAAGAGGAAATTAGCTCTCATTCCTCTAATGACAAATAAGAATGATGGTGCTTTCCATGCTAATCTACAGTAATATCTTTCCATGACACATATTTGAATAGGGGCTGAAGCTGTTGTTCGAAAATATTGCACCAAGTAAATTAGGACGACAAATGAATTATGAGGAAAAATAATTTTTTCAATATTTTCATCTAGGCTGGGGCCATGGGGGTTGATTTCCCATGTCTGGAAAACTGCTTGCTTCAATTTTTAGTGTTAATTGAAAATTTGAATTTGAATTTCTGACTCCTTTACAAAATTTTCCCTACACATTATACCATGTATTGAGGGAAAATAAAAATTACAATTTTTAATAACTTTTATTCTAATTAACCGATAGTTATATAATTCTGTACTTTAAATTATATGCGTACAAATGTTTGATCATAAACAAATGTCTGATGGAGTAACATCGAATCATTAAAAAATTTTTAGAAAAAAAATTAATCAGAACGCCTAAAATTATCAGAGGTCCCCCCCCCCCCCCAGCCTCTAACTACAACCCTGGCTCCTACACAACAATGTAGCACAGAAGAGTAGAAAATAAACTTTAATCACTCATGAAATTGAACCAAACTGCGACTGTAGGCAAATTGAATTCAGAATAATACTATACGATATCATTATCCAAAATTGATGTTATGCAAAATTGTCGAAGAGAAATGTGGGTGTAGCCACATAAAATAGTTTCGACTATTTTGCATAATAACAAGCTTATATAAGGATAAGTTTTATATAGTATTGTTTCGAATTGAATCCAGGATGAACTCGTGAAAGATGACTAACGTAAATGACGTAACAACATAATATAATGAAGTGAAATCTTGTTTCGATGGAAATATTGTCGAGATGAAACTATGTGCCGAGTTTCAGCTCCCTACGAAATGTGGGAGTCGAGAACGAGCCCGTAAAACATGACGTACGTAAATGACGTAACGACCTGACGCATTGACGTGAAAATTGGATAGATAAAAATATTTCTCGATATGAAACTTTCTACCTAACTTTCTACGTACTCTGCAAGCCGAGAACAAGCCCATAAAAGATGTTGAATGAAGAGACAAAGAGAGTTCATATAAAATTAACAAGAGGTGTAGGGAAAAGGGAATTTTGAATAAAAGCTTCAAAAAAATATATTTACCCATTGTTTTTACAATCTGTTTATACATTAGAGCATTTAACGAGGTTTAGAATTCCACTAAGCACTTATGAATTTTCAATGGGTTTAATGTTAATTCGAGCCCGATTTCCTCCTTTTTAACGAAAAAAATTTTATAGTCCTCCAGATTAAATAAACATGCAAAATTGTAAAATTAAATTAAATATCAACAAGAAAGATCAATCATGCATAAGCATTGATTATGAAACACTTTCCAACTGAAATGTAATTTCATTTAAAAATTTCTAAAATGTGATTCATTCAGTGGTAATATCTTTTACATTATCACAGTACTACAGTAATTTATTATACTTAAATATTTAAAACTGTATCGAAATATAAATCATCTGATTCTTTATGCAAAATCAATGAATATTTCATTCATATAACTTGTATTCCAGACTCCAGAGCTAAATAATTTTGTGTGAAAAAAATTCAGCAATTCTTATGTAATTCATCTTACAATCGCTTGAGATATTTGCATTCTGCATATGTTAAAATTAGGCTTCCTTGAAGAAATAATAAAAGTTTAGGGATCATTTAAAATCACAACTATTGTAATTGCATAGGCACGGAATTTAGATACACAGATAATACACAGATAATATATATGTGTATGTGTATGTACTCAAAGTATTGGAATCATGCCGAAGATCGGAACTCGAATTTTCAAAGGATCTACACGTTTTGGGACTTCTAGAACACGAAAAAACTACTTTAAGAAGACGTCTGTGTGTGTAAGGGTGTATCTGTGTATGTTTCTGTGTGTCTGTGTGGATATTACATCCACTCTAATTGAAAAACTAATGGACCGAATTTCATACAATTTGGTAGGTATGTTTTTTGTGGGAAACCCTGATGTTCATTAGATTATAGTACGATTCGTAATAAAAGAATCTGCCTTCTTTGCGAAATGGCCGCAGAAATTGCCTTTATCCACTCTAGCTAAAAACTAATGAACCAAATTTAACAAAATTTGGTGTATAATATTTCAATAACCTACAAGTGATTTATATACCAAATTTAACAAAATTTTATATATAAATCATTTGTAGGTTATTCTACTACGATTCGGGAAAAAGGAACGGGCTATTTTTGCGAAATGGCCAGCAAAAATCGTTATATATAAAAATAAAAGACTACGTGTGCTCAATTATATCAATTAAATTCCTATTTTATATGTGATTTTTGACAACAAAAAGAATAAGACTAACCCCATTACTCTAGGACTAGCCGTTCTTGAGATATTCTAGTTTTTTCGCGTTTTCTCTACGCCACCTTTGACAATAAGTCCAGCTATCAAATGAGAACCAAATTTAAGTTTAACGTGTAAATTCAATGTCATTTAAAATACTTATGTTGTGCAGATAAACTCAAATTATCATTGAATATATAAAGAGAACGGATATGAGTCTGCAGAGAAAGACATGTGCTGTCCACATCCGAATTTTTAACAATATTACAACAATGATTTATAGAAGTGAACGGGGATTATTTTCAGGCCATTTCGAAAAAAATGTATGATCTATATTTAAAGATCCATCAAATTTTTGTCGAATAAAATGTTCAACAAATTTAAGCTGTGTACCAAATTTTAACTCTCTAGGACGTAGTAAAGTGCATTTAAAATGCCGTCAATTAAATTTATCATGAAGAGTTATATAAAATTTAAAAAAAATGAAAAATTGTTATCTACCAAATTTATTTTAAAATATGAAGCCACTCCCATATGCAAAGCGTTTAAACAAATGGAGAGATATTTATTACATAATATCTCTCTCTTTTCTTTCTGGAAGATATCCCAAAGTCAGAATTTAATTGAATTTGTTTTTTTCCCTATATTAAATAATTTTTTTAATTAAAAAACTACTTAACATATTTTACTGAATTTTTTTTTATATATTCTATGGGATAATGTGAATATTTCCTAAAAATTTCGAAGCAATTCGTGAATTTTAAATTTACTTAAAAAATGTTTGAAAAATTAGGTCCCATAGGGTTCAATGTATTTCATTTTTTCAACCCGGGTTCAATAAAAAACTAATTGGGTGATATTATTCTTTTATATTCCCATAGGTCCCATCCCATATAGGTCCTATCCCATATTTTATATTCCCATAGGAGAATAGTATAGCAGAAGTTTTGCCCCAATAAAGTTCATTCATAAAATTTGGAACTTAGTCTTAATCATTTCTTTCTGAAGAGGTGGGGGGGGGGGTACGTTCGTGAGCTTTAATATTGTATGAAGAGTAGTTTCACACTTTTTCATATAACTGACACACTGGTGGTATGAGGGGCGCGGTAGCCCATTGGTTAGCGCGCTGGAGTTGCACTCGGTAGGCCCGGGTTCGATTCCAGCCACTGCCAAAACTGCCGCCGTGTTCACGCGGAGTACGATCACGTTAAACATGTGGGTCCGTAAGTCCTTCCGAGAGGTTGGTGGTAGGGGAAGGAGGGTACGGTCCCTGTGGATGCCTCCCCCACTGGGTTCCGGTCCAAATTGGGTGGCACTTCCCGTCCGTCCAAACAGTTACCTTACACCTTTCTGGTAGGTCGGACGGTCTGGGTCTCAACAACAACAACACTGGTGGTATGAACTTTGGAAAGAGCCTTTCTATCCCAACCGGGAATCGAACTCTAGATCTCCGAACTGGCCAGCAGACGCTCTACCGTTGAGCTACTGGGACGAAATTGCAAGCTCTTATTGTCGAAGTAAACTCTGCAACGTTATATCCCCTGTTACTGCTAGTGCTCACAATTCCTCAAATTATATATAATTTTGCTGCAGAATGGATTTGGGGTGCTTCTGGATTTAAATGAGCAAATTTGAGGGTCCTGTGTACAGTGTTTTCAACAGGTTAATATTAAATTTTGCTAAAATAATATAACTCCTAAACATTTTTCATGTACTGTGAAATATAATTTTTCTGCGCAGTATTTTGTTATATTTCCTACAGATATACAGGATGTTAAAAAAAGTCATGGACCAGGCCAATAACTTGAGAAGTATTAAGGTTATCGTATATGTTTTATGCACCGCGACACAATGAGACAATTTTAAGGGGGCCGACCCATTTTTAGTGGGGTGGGGTGGGGTGGGGTGGGGTGGGGTGGGGGTCTATCTCACTCTCTGTCAGAGATAAGGAAAAGTTAATTACAGAGTTATAGAACGTTGCAAAATTAACCTCCTCCTACCATAAACTGAAAATAATCCTGAAAACCAGTGTGTAACGATCTAACTCTCTCATTCCCAGATCGAACATTTAGACAATTCAGTAGACTAAAATTTACTTTTTTATACATAAAATACAAAATGCTCCCTTTCAGCAACGATGCATGCTTGCACACGTATAATAAGTTGCCTCCACTTGTTTTCCAGTGCCTCTGCGCATGTGTGTTAGGGACCCATAGGGGAGGGAAAGTGAGGGCACCTGCCCCTCCCTGGACGTCCAAAGTCACAAAGGTGAACATCAAGCTAAATATGTTCAACATGAGAAAATATCTTTTTCTCAAAAATATCCTTGAGTTTGCTCCCTCCTGAATTAGGTTCTATGGGCGTTCATACCTTTACATGCAAATTAATGAAATTGTTTCTTTTGTGTTGTTGTTGTTGTTGTCGTGTCCCTAACATTACATTTAAGGAAAAATAATTGTTTCTTTTAAATCGATATTTAGATAGTATATTCCACGTTTACGGGGAGACAAAATTGCTCAGAAATAATTTTCCAGCGCTCTACAACTTTCTAATTAACTTTCCTCCTACCTCTAACTGGAAGCAAGATGTCCCCCAATACCCCATTAAAAAATCTGATGTGGGCAGCACATGACTTTCCTTATATAATGCAATAATTTTACAACTTTTACAATAAAAAAAATAGATTATTTTTATAGTAGATATTTATATTCTTTCCAAGATATTGAATTTTCGTCAATGAGTCGTCATTTTCATTGATTTAGCGTCATTTTTATCCATTTGACGAGTTTTTCGTTAATTTAGAAACATTGAAGACAGTCGCCAAGTTGGCGACATTCCGTCAAATTCGTCGCCAAAATCTCGCCAGGCGTTATGGACGGAGAAATAAGTTATTCTTACAGCAGATAAATGACTATTGGCGTTTAAATACAAAAGTATTACTCAAAGTATCTTTTTTCATGAATGGGATGAGCTAGATCCACGAGAATGATGTCACCAAATTTATCGCATGGTATTACATATGAAAAGTGAACATGTTTCTCAATAGGAATTTTTTTTATATGATTTTTTGATAATTTTTTTTTTAAATGTGCAATATCTCGAACGGTTCATGTCAGCGTTCTAAAATTTATGTCAATCGTTTTCCAATGAAAAATTACATAAAAAATGCCTGTTTGCGTAACTTTATTAGAGGTTTTGATTTTTTGACGATTTTTTTAAAATTTCACTCGAAAATTTAAGGGGAGTTCTGAACACTCGATTGCGTATAAAAACAATAGGCTTCCAGTGTTTACGGATTGTAATTTTTGTACCAGGTTTCGTTCGAATCGGTCCCTTCGTTCGTCAGTTATCGTCTCCACAGACTCACTGACAACACACACATACTTTCACACACAGACACACACATACAGACATTACTTCAAAAATGTTCGATTCGTGATCAGGGATGCTTGAAACGTGCTCTCCCGTCGAAAACTCGAATTCGAATATTCGATCCCGTCACAATACTTTCCTTATACATTATTGTATATAAGGAAAGTAAAAAGGGGGAGGTCATCCCCTAAAGTTGTTTTATCATGTAGCGCCACAGGGGTTTCCGATACACCTGTATAAAAAATATATATCTTATATAAAATGTAATACTACTTATACTACTTATTGGCTTGGTCCATGACTGTCCTTGACACCCTGGCTCCTTTATACAGGCTAACGTAACCCCCATTTTGACTCTAGCCGTGTCCAGTCAGCTGTCGTCTGCCTGTGTTATTTCAATGGCGAGTGCATGTTACATGAACATGGCTGATATGTGATACGCAATTTAACTGTAAAATAAGTACTTCTGCTTTCAAAAAATTGAACCAGTCATTAAAGAAAGTAGTCTAGAATGTTTTAATTTTCTCGATATTCAGAGGAAAGGAAGAGAAAATAACCCTCTACTCTATTCACCATGTACAGCCATCGCTTCATATGGGAGTCAAGATGGCCGCTGTTGCGTCAGCAAAGAGCCCTATCCTGTATAATTCGCATAGCTAGTGAGTGACGTTGCCAGGGTAGAGCGCATGGTACTCTAGCTTTCCTCTAAAGGTAATTCAACTATATTCAATATAAACAACATACATTTATACATCCTGATTACCATTCTATTCTTTTTATCTATGTGACGTATCACTACTTTCAATGAACAAAAAAAAAATGTAAATATTTATCTTAATAGGAAGGTCCGGAAGATGTATGAAAAATAAAAATTTCATTTAATTCCAATAAATGACGAAAATGTTTTTCAAGCGAATATTTTGGCCAAAATTCTAATTTTTAACCTATTTATATTTTTTATTAACTTTTCTTTTTCTATAATGTAGCATTATTGTGGCTCCTGAGATCAATATCGGACCTTTTGGCGGTGTTATATTTTCATATCAATGATAAATGCAATGAACCTATTGCAATATTTCAAGAACGCATAAGGATATCTCCCGGAAAATAGTAGCATTCGTTAACTTATGTAAACATAAACATGCTTTTCATTTCGTCATTAGCCAGAATATAAAACGACCTCGAATTTAATGCAACATATTAACTTTTATCAGGTAATTCAGATAATTTACTTTAAATTAACTAATTGTTATTTTACTATTACACTAAACTTATTTTATTAATACACCAAAGTACACGGAACGTTTCGTACGGATTTCAGCGTCAAATGGCTATATAAGATATTCAAACAATTAATATTTTCTACGACTTTATTGCTTCCTCCGAAGATAGATTCCACCAAGATTTTTCTATTGAAATATATCATATTCTTCTAGGATCATATGTATTAATTTAATTTCGCTTCTTTTAAAGCGGCAATTTTGAAGATTTTACATATACTTAATCCACAATTAGTTTACTGATGATATTGATCACATTTACATGTGTACCTTACTTGCCGCTCCTAAATACCTATTCTACCACATTCTATGCGAATTATCTATGAAGAAAAATCCAGAGTAAGAACCTTTAAGTGTCTCTGGATCAACGCTATATTTACTGAGCAACTGAGCTATCATCAGGACTCAGTAGAGAACTTCACCCTAAATTGGTGCATGGCCTGCTTGGCCTCAACGTATCCATCTTTCTCCCTATTTCATTTATTTTGAAAAGTGGAGAAACTAGAGCACTTAACATCAGGAGCAGAAAATATCAGCTACTAATTACTTGATAATGACTTGATTAAAAATGTATAAACTGTGTATGAATTAAGGCTATATTGATCTGCAAAACCATAATCTTTAATCAAAAATAAGTGGGTGTTGCCATTTAAAAAATTTGAGTTGGTGATATATTGACGATGCCACCTTGTAGAAAAGATATGAATATTTATTTACAGTAAACATTGTTCTGAGGCTAATGATGCTGTCGCTTTAACTGTACAATCTGAGGAGCATGAATAACGAACGGAATTCATGTTTTTCATTTCGTCAAATGTGCTTTATTGTGTAAATCTAAATGTACTTTTGCATAATCTAAATATAACATAGTATTCAGTGTGCAGCGTATGATTACACTCCAATTGATACCTAAGGAGTACAATTGTGTGTGTTACTATTTCTGTCTTTAAAATACAGAGTTACTATACGTTTTCATGCTTCTGAATATAAGATGGCCTGCCGTTTATATGACCAGATTCAATGAAGGGAAATTATGGTTCCATTATTGTAAAAAAAATTTAATTATAATTTGAAATTAAAAAAACGTATCATTCAAATTGAAACAAACAAGTATAAAGTAACAAATGGGTATTTAATCATAATAAATAAAAATTATTGTGTTCATCAAAGATATTTTAGCCAATTTCGTCTTTTTGACATCCAGTTTGTTGGTTCTTTTGCACTGACGAAGGGGATCCAGCGTATTCTCGAAACTGCTATATACTGCATTATTCTTTTATTTGTGGTTAAATATGTTGCTCTAGCTTTACTTATCCTTTGCACAAAGCGTTTTTAACATTTTAAAATAGTTGAAAAGTGTTAATGATTTTGTTCATTCTGTCTGTCTGTCTGTCTGTCCGTTCACACGATAACTGTGATTGACAAAGGGTGAATCATTTTTAACACTTTACAACATAGTTGAAAAGTAAATAAGTTGGTATCATGTCTGATTTCAAATAAATAAGATTAAGCACACAACTTTGACAGAAGGTCTTTTATTACACTTCTTATAATACGTACAAAATGAAAACACAATTTTCCATTTTGTACGTCTAATAAGAAGTGTAATAAAAGTCCTTCTATCAAAATTGCGTGCTTAATCTTATTTAGTTGGAAAGTGTTTATGACTTTGTTCATTTTGTAAGTCTGTCTACCCATTAGCACGATAACTGCCGTAAAAATGACTTTATCAAAATGAAATTTTAGTATGTTGTTGAGACGGTCTGTGGAACATATGGAAATATAAATGAATACTGTAACCCAATTAGTTTGGATTAAACCAGGGTTGAAAAATTGAAATACATTGAACCCTATGGGACCTAATTTTTCAAATATTTTTAAGGCGAATTTATAATAGACAAATTGCTTCGAAAGTTCTAGGAAATATTAAAATTATTCCATAAAATATATAAAAAAAATGTCAGCAAAATATGTTCGGCAGTTTTATAAATAAAAATTAAATAACAATTGCATCTATATTATATAAAGAGAAAACGTTACCCACTTCAAAATAAAATATGGCATCCATCTTGTGTCAAAATCGTGATTTTTAAAGTTCTTTTTAATTTATATTTAGTGTCGCATTCGTCCTAAAACCGCTTTATATTTTATTTTTTCTTGTGCATCTATATACTGCGCCAACGCAATTACAATATTTTTAAGTTTAAACGATCATCCAACTTTGATTATTTCTACAACGAAGCCTAATTTTTCTACATACAGAGAATGTAAACAAATCAATCTGTAATATGAGTTGTATAAGAATTGCTGAACTTCTTTAAAGCAAAATTATTCAGCTCTGGAGTCTGCAATATAGCTGATATGAATGAAACATTCTTTGATTTTACATAGAGAAGCAGATGATTCTATAGTATTGTCTTTTTCGATGAAGTTTTAAGCATGGAGTTAGAAAGTACTTTTACCTCCATGGTTTTAAGTTTTTAAGTAAACTAAATTATTGTAGTATTGTGACAATTTTAAAAATATCGCCGCTGTATGAAAGGAGTGGGAAAAACAGTTTATGAGTGAAATATTCACTACTTTTATATAGACAGTCAGGTGATTTATATTTCGATGACGTTATATGAATAAAGTTCATTTGTTTTCGATGAAGTTTTCAAATATAATAAATTGTTGTAGTATTCTGATAATTTAAAAAATATCACCGCTGAATGTATCGCATTTTAGAGATGTTTAAATAAAATTTCATTGCAGTTGGAAAGTGTTTCCTAATCAATGCTTTATGCATGATTGATCTTTCTTGTTAACTTATTGATTTAATTAAAGTTATATTTAATTAAAGGCGAGCTAGATGCGGTTCATGATTCTTATTATAATGGGATAACTGAATTGTAATTTCCTTTTCCGATTTTTGTTTTTGGAGTATAGATTTGTTATACAAATACTTTTGTAACGAAGAATATAAATGTCTACTGTTTTTAATGTTGCTACATCTTGATATTTGATTCTTAATAAAAACCCAATTTAAAGAATTTTATGTTTGCTAAGTATTAAAAGTGCAGTGTGGATAAAAATTTTGCAGAAACACTTGTAATTTAATACGAAAATTGATAAAACTTCACATTTTTATTCGCCTTTTAAAACTGTTTTGTTTTGATTATTAAAATTTTAATTATTTTCATAACTTAACTATTTTTTAAACATTAATTTTAATTTAAAAATTATATAAATAATGCGCATTTGTATTGCTTAACACGATAAATGAAAATACAAGTTATTTCGTACTTAGTGATCTGGACTGGGACGCCACATAGGAAGTTAACTCGCACAGGTGTGACTTGTGTTTCAGGCGCTATTAGTATATTCTTAGTAAATACGTACAATCTTGATCAGACTGCTGTCCTTTTGAAATTTATCTTTTACGCAAAGGTTATCCTCATGGTTAAAAAAATAAACACTGGAATAGTTTTTAAATCACACTTATTAAAACAGTGCCGTTGGCATCGTCCAAGGTTGGTAAAATCTAAGGGTCAGTAAACCCTCCTCTAATTTATATACTAGATACAAATACAAAAGTACAGTATGGTACTAAAAGATCTGGAGTATAATCAAATAATATTACACTTTGCTGATAGTGCTGCTGGCGGCATTTTAAGCACATATAACCACAAATATTTGGATTAGTGTGTTTGAGAATGCTTTGAATATAGCTTTAAAAAATGCTGAAAAACACTTATGTGAAATTCTTATTAATTCTTTCTCTGAAAAACCGCTAAAAATTATGGAAATAAAATATAAACACACAAAATAATATTCAATTTATTACACGTTTCTTACATAAAATGTCAGAATTTCACATAAACTTGCTCTACATTCTACACAATAAGATGTCTTGATTATTGAAAATGCTTGAACTGCTGTTAAAAATTTTTTATTCTATCATGATAGTACCGAAAAATTTGGTTATCTGATATAAATACTTATAATAATTTACACCAGTCATAGCAGCGGAAACAGGCTAAAATCTTAACATTATATGATTGTTATTATAGGGTTATTCTAAAAATATAATATGACAAACTTTAAAATAATAACTTTATATCGTGCAAATTGACAGCGAAAATTGCAATTTTTAAAATCAGGACCCCTAATCAGTCCTTATTTAATAAAATAAAACAATCAGTGGTGATGCCGAAGTTAGAGCATCTAATTAATATTTTCAACTTTCTGGTTATCGTCATTCTTTTTAAGAGTACCCTGATAATGTGCAATGTAAAACTTAACTAATTGTAAGTATCTGAACCCTGGTATATTTCAATTTTATTTATAATTTATCTACCAAAAGATGCTGAAAATTGTACCTTCCAGCAATCCACAGTTTTAAGACATCTGCCTAATAGAATAAGGTTGCCTCAATCCACAAGTAAACAAAGAATAGTTTATATTTTGTAATGTTTAATCTGCTGGTATGCTGAAAGATGATGTTAGTGGATGCAACCAGCTACTCCTTTTGGATGAAGTTACTTATGGGGTTGAAGTGTTAAATATGGAAAAGTGAATGATGTTCCGTACGCGTATTAAACTGTGATATTTTACATTTTAAAATGCAGTAGCAAATAGCAAACGCATTTTCATTTTCAAAGATGTCGCATGAGGATTTGACAGAAAAAAATCATGAAATAAGATAACAAGATACCTTCTTACATCCATTTATGTATATTGATATCCCATGTGATGCTTTCCATCTCAGCATGATATTATAGAACCATATGAAACATTTTCTATAACAAATGTATATATTGCACAAAATTTTATTTCAATAGTTTTATCCATTTCGACTCATTACTTTTTTAATCCTAACGTGCATATTTTAATCAGTATAATTTTTTAACCATATAAAATTTTAGACATTGTTTATGTATGTTGCATTAATCCATTATTAATTAACTCACTGGTATTATTGCTTATTGACGATTTTTATTGATAAAATTTTATTAAAATCAATTTAGTGCATTTATAAAATTTTATGTGCATTTGTTTAAATCTTGTCTCTGGATAACGAAAAACAAAACAAAAAATATCATGGAGAATAGAAAATGTAGAATTTGTTTCTAATCAGTTGTTACTGACAGTAAAATAAACGATAGCATATCGTTACGGCCGCACCTAATTGAAATTAAAAAATAAATCAGTTAAATGAAATTACGAATTAAATATTGAATTATTATTTATTGACACTTTTAATTGATAGAATTTTATAAAAATCAATTCAGTGTGTTTATAGTGCACCGTTATTTATTTAAAATTCTCCGTGGATAGCAACAAATAAAAAAAAGTCATGCCTAATAGAAAATATAGAATTTGTTTCTAATCCGTTAATGTTGACAGTAAAACAAACGATAGGATATAGTTACTGCCGCACTTCATTGAAATTTAAAAATAATTTCCCCAAAAATAATCTGAATTAAATACTGCATAAGACATTTTAAGCGTAAAATCTAATAAATGCTACCAAATTGTGGTAAATGCACATTAGGGCTAAGTGTTGAGCTTAACGCAGTAATGTAGCTCTTCAACGTTTTCAGATTAGAACGCAATATTCATTAAAAATGCAAGCGTTCTGAAAAAGATATCGACTCGGATGGCTCATCCACTCTTCCCAGCACCAATATAGAGCCTGTAATTTTATCTTCGACATAGAATAAAAACGGATGATTGGCGATAAACTCTTTTACTCCTCTAAAAGCAACAGGCTTAAAGTTTAGCTTTGTTAAGGAGGCTGATTCACCACCATCTTCGTCAACTTCAATATTGATCTTCTGTATGATGTCAGATACGTATACACGTTCATCACCGCTGATTCCAGGAAATTCAGCAATGCTGTCATTGAAAGCGTCTTCGATTCCCATTGAGATAAGTTGTTTTTTGATGCTGCTTTCTTCACTGAATTGGAACTTCGGAAGTGATACCATGTCCAATTTGGTTGGTATCAATTTTGACTTGATTTTGCAAAAAGTTTTGGTATCAAGTTGTAAATCAGCTGGTTGGTCATACTGAGTAGGTAATGCTAAAATCATGCTCATGTGGCTGTTCTGAAATGAAATAAATTTTATTAAGTACATAGATAATGGAATAAAAAATTCATAATGCAGCTATGATTAATATGAGACAATTAGCATTACCTACTTTTTTTTTTAATAAATCGATCCAAATAATGTAATCATAGGCTTAGAATTAAAAATATATAATTATTTTTAATTTCAAAACATTTGTATGCACAAATGTTGGCAATCCAGATCCATTATTGGCCACACGTTATCAGAATAAACAAAAGCATATTAAATGACATGGCGACAGAAATATCTAGAAGCAAAGTGATCTATGCATTCAGTTAACCCTATATAATTTTCCTTCCCAACATTGGTTTTTAATGCAGTTATTAGTGGACCCCCCTGGAGATGGCATAGTTCCTTTAAAGGTTAACGGGCGTTGGCTCTGTGGCCTTGACTCATCTCTGGTATATGGCATATGAATCAATGCTTGGTATATTGATGAATAATCTGAGAAACTAGATGTGAGTACATCGGACCACGTACGCACTTTTGCAGATAGAGGTGTGGTCCGGTTTTCGATTCATGTATAAAATTTGCTGGCGAATGGAGTCTTGACTTGGAACATGCTCTTCGGACCATGCCAGGAAAATGATTCCGTTAACTGTGGCTGTGGTTTTGTTGGAATGGCAGATTTTGCCTAAAGTATACCAGCAACCATCAGAGTAAAGACAGAGGAGGATAATTTTTCTATCTTGGTAGTTATTGACAAAAAAAAATTTGTATTTGTAAAATAAATTGAGAATTAAAAATATAAGTTAGAAAAAAAAAGTCTCTGTAAAAGAAATGTTTTTTCATGATAGAACACATAAAAAAAATCATTAGCATATGAATTTCGCTAGCTGTTGCTTTGTTTTACAATCCTTGTTCATTTTTCAGTCTAACACTAAGTAGAAAACGCTTTTTTTGGTGGAATTATCTAATAACATTTCTCTGAATAATGGCTATGGCTTTTGTGATATATATATATATATATATATATATACACAATTAAATATTAATTGTAAGTTTTTTAAATTTCCTTATGTTACTTTGGTTCCTAAATTCCACAAATCACCTCTCAGTTTTAGAACAGTCACTTGTGGACATAATACCTTTACCACTACAGCTAGTAAGTACTTGCTTAACTGTTTAAATCGAATTAATGAATCTCTTAAATTCAAGAATTCAGGATATTTCATTTTGAACAATAGTTTTGATTTAGTTAATCACCTTAGCAAGTTACCACAAATTCTTGGTTTCCAAACCTTTGATTTTAAAGACCTATTTAATAATATTGTCATTAAAGATCTACATAAAGTTATTATCTCTCTTTATCATGACTATATATCTTCCAATCATGATGCTTTTAATGTTAAAAATTTTCCTATGCTCTTGCACTTTGTGTTATACAACAATTATATTGTCCAAGGTGATAACATTTATTTACAAACATCTGGTGTACCACAAGGTGGCTGTAGTAGTAGTATACTCGCTAACTTATATCTTTATTATTATGAATGTCATTTTAACTCTAATTCATATATTGTATATAGATATGTTGACGACTTAATTTGTATTATCATTGATGATTCCTATTCCATTAATATTGATTTTTACCCGTCTAACCTAGAATTAATTCCTAATGAGCCTTGCGTTAGTCACACTGTGAATTTTTTAGACCTAAATTTAGATACCCTCAATAATCAAGTAATTACCAATCTATATGATAAAAAAGATTCTTACAACTTCACTATCATAAAGCTGCTATCATATCATTCTTGTAATTCTATTCAATTGTTTAGAAACATCATTTTAAACCAGCTATTTCGAATACACCGACTTTCTGATCCTCAGTTTCACTTTCTCCACATCAATAATCTTAAACGCATTTGTCAAAACTCCCAATATCCGGAAGTATTTGTAAATAATATTATTAATAATTTCAAATATACCACGTAATAATTTTACACATGCATTATTTATCTTTGATTGGTTAACTCATTTTTGAAAATTCACCCATTCTTATCACCTCACTTGCCACTTGGCCTGAGTCTAATACTGTTTACTATTTTCGAATGACTATTTTCCGCTTGTCCTGAGTCCTATACTGTTTACTATTTTCGAAAGTCTCCATACATATTATGTATCGTTCAATTGTATTCATTCCCACTCGCATTGACGAAGTGAGGTGAAATGCTCTCCCACTCGCTTTGACGAAGTGAGGTGAAATGCACAGTCACTAGTTTATCTTACACTTACACGTGGTGCTATTCTTGTAATTTCACATTACAGTTCGAGGAGGTATAGTTTTTCAGCTTTGTAAAAATCAATTGTTTTATTTTTCTTTTTCTCCTTCCACTAGCCAGTAGACAGTTCCAATGGTGTCTATAGTTAAATACTATCGCCATTGTCAGAAACTGGCTATTCTATCGGTTTTAATTCGAATTGTATGGCTGTCCTGATGAGAATGCAATTTCGAACTAACCGCCATTTTTTGTGTAGTTTCAATTGATTGTTCTCTATTCTTAATCTCTTATCTTGAGCTGATTATTATTGCCTATTCTCATTTTTGCCGAGTTTTATTTATTTTTTTTTTTTTTATTTACTTATATACTTTTAATTGTTAATTTTGAATCCTAATATTCTTCTCATCCCCCTTTCCATTGTAGTGATATGTTACTTTCTATCTTTATCCTTAGTCTTGGCTTATAGTTACTCATTTGTAACAGATATGTTAGAGATGGGTTTTTTTGTACATACAGTAGTTTATGCATAATTTTCGATTAAAATCCTTCAATTTTTATTTATATATATATATATATATATATATATATATATAAATATATAATATATATACATATATATATATATAATATAAATATATATATAATATATATTATATATATATAATATATATAATATATATAATATATATTATATATATAATATATATAATATATATATAATATATATAATATATATATATATATAATATATATATAATATATATAATATATATATAATATATATATAATATATATATATATATATATATATATATTTCATAAAAAATAGTTTTGAAGTAATAGAAAAACTTAAAAATATATCTGATAACTTATATTACAAAAGTTATGATTTCAATGATCTTTTCTGTAATATTGACATAAATAATTTATTTGATATTTTAATGGAGTTTTATGATAAATACGAAATGCAAAGTCTCATTAAAAAACATGTTTTTAAGTGCTTGGTCGAAATGCTCCTGTTTGAAACAGTATTATATGAAGGAACCGATTTTTACAAACAACGATATGGAATACCAATGGAAGGGGTTTGCTCCTCTATTCTAGCAGATATCTACTAAACAAATATGAAGAAGGAACTCATTTATTAAATGAAATAATCTTTATTCGATATGTGGATGACATTTTGTGTGCCTATCACGATGATCAATATAAAATGGACTTTATTTTTTATCCAACCAACTTAACATTGACTGAAACAGCAAGTAATTCTGATGAAAGCATTAATTTCCTAGACTTAACTATATACAAACAATCAAATGGATACGTTGGTTTTCGTCTTTATGATAAAAGGCAAGATATCTATTTTAAAATAAATTACATTGTGAAATGGAATACAAGTTTACATCGTAATATATTCAGAAACGTTATATTAAACTTTTTAATCAGAAGTAAACGATTAAATAGCAATACAATATATCGTTATGAAAGCGATATTTGCTTCTTGAATGAGGCAATTACAAGGGGTTACCCTTTGCGCTTTCTTAGCAACATCATCAGAAA
Organism: Amaurobius ferox; assembly: GCA_951213105.1. Taxonomy (NCBI): domain Eukaryota; kingdom Metazoa; phylum Arthropoda; class Arachnida; order Araneae; family Amaurobiidae; genus Amaurobius; species Amaurobius ferox. The sequence continues at coordinate 105,741,005 of OX578142.1, read as the reverse complement.
ATTGTACAACATAACCGTAACGGAAAGTTACAGTTTATATCTATATAAAAGAACACTTGCAGTTTAAACAGATGGAAATATACGACTACCAAGGACGTATTGGTTGCGACGTTAAGGGGTGTTTAGTTTGGGTTTTGTGGAAGTTGATTCTATAACAGTGTGATTGCTAAGATGGTAATGTGAGTGCGAGGTCGGTTTGTATTGTTATCTCTTTGATATTTTATGTTGTCTTTTGTGTTGATGTAGGTAACACTGTATCTTGAAATTTCATTTATTGTATTTGAGTCTATTTGGGTCTTTCAACTTTTGACTTTACATATTTCATATTGAATTTTAAATTTTGTGTACTTTGTTTTCGACAGTGTATCCGCTTCCGGGAGACCGAGAAGTGGGGGTCACAATCCCTCCCGGCAAATTTTTGATACATAGTCATTCTTTCTTCTCTTTATGTTATATATATATATATATATATATATATATATATTATATATATATATTGAAACCAAGTGGTGCCGCACTGCCATGCATTTACTATCACAAGTCTTTCCAAAAATTGGAAAATATCAGTATTACTACGTACTTTGTGCCTTTTATTCATATACTTTGTTGATCACAAAACTTGCAATTACAAGTCTGGTGGTTCATGACGTATATGAAAAAACCTACTATGTCCGGATTTTAGAGATTTGTCTGACTTCAAAAATCTCTAAATCTTATTGATTTATAAACACATGAAATCATCATGATAATTAAAATAAATAATTATAAGTGCATCTCGTTAATTTTGTGTTCTGATATAAATAAGTATAACTTTTTTTATTAACTTAAAAAATATATATTTTACTTGAATTGACCGATAAGACATTAGTTGAGAACTTGTTTTGTCCATTAAAGTACCTTGGCATTTGATGAATAATTTGCACATATGAAAGACAAAGGGCCGCAAAATATTTGTGCTCTGTATTTTTAGGACATATATTTGGCTAGTACACTAAGATAAAATTTGTGTATAAAATACATATGATATAAAAATTTACTGCTATTTGTGATAGGTATAAATAAAATCATTCAGTACAGTCCTCACTTCATTTTATAGTTTAATAACTAAATTTATAATTTGTCAAGGAGAGTATTTTCGATCCTCCCTTGGGGCGGAAATTATGTTTTTAAATGTCTTTCCAGACTTTCAAGCAACTCGCCAGTAGCTTTAAAGGCTAAATCTTTACACACTTATAATATCGACCACAGAACCGAACGTAACGAAGCCGGATTTTCGATATTTCTTCCTGAGTGAACAAAATGAGAGAGTAAGATTAAAGTACCTCAGAATCCTCCGGAAGCCTCTACTAGGGACATAAAAGACAAGGGAAAATCGGGTACCGGATAGAACCTAACAGGGCCATTTTTCATATGAGACAACTATTTTTAACGTTAAGAACTACACATTGTTAATCAAAATAAAATTTATTAACACAAAGTTGCAATCTTAGTTGCTTCCTTGACAGGCTTAAATACTAGTTGCATTATAAACATTTAAACGAGAAGAAAGAAAAACAAATTTTATTTTACAACTTTTTTTTTACATTTTATTTTACCCTTAAGAATATTTTTAAAAATTGAGCATCCCTTACCTCATACGGTAAATCTATAAACTTGTATTTCATCTCAAGATCTTCATAAAATTTAAAAGTTTCCGCTTCTATTGACATCATCCAAACTGCTGTGGTTTCTCTTTTTCCCGAATAAAAATAATCCCTTTCTGTACGCTCACGAAGAAATTGAACTTTCCAGGAATTGTTGAAAGTCAAAGAACTCACCACTTCGACACTTGGTTCTTCTGGTGTATTTTCAAAGTAACTTTCTGTTGTATTAAAATCATCATTTTCCGTTGTATTAAAATCATTTTCCGTTGTATTAAAATCATCATTTTCCGTTGTATTAAAATCGTCATTTTCTGTTACTTCAGAATTAGAACCGTTAGTGAACTTAACCTTCGTATAGTAACTATTTTCAATAGTATTTGAAAAGTCTTCGCTAATATTATGAGAGACTTGAAAGAGTACTTCATTTGTTGTTGGGAATTCTGTTCCAGTGTCTTTGAGTGTTTGGAGTAAATGGTTTAATTCATCCTGGACCTAATATAGAAATAAATGTTACTCAGCGAATAGTCAAAGAAAGATAGTCTGAAATTAAAATAATTTATTAGTTCCACTTAGCTATAAAACAATGAAAGTTCTGGGAGAGATTATAGTAAAGGTCCACAACAATCAGACATTAGATATAAATTTCCTGAATAAGTATTTATTTACATAATTTACAGAATTTATGTACAATAAATATTAAATAATATAATTTGAAGTGTCACTAACAAAAGAACTCCAGAAGCTGTGGAATTAGTTTCCCTCGGGTAGGGAAGTAACAAAGAAACACCCCATTTCATGTGTCTAATCTCTTAGAGAGGGAGAAATCATTGAGGAGGAATTAGCAACCAAGTACTAATATAATACCCTAAATCTTTCCTGAATATTTTCTGAGGTATGATTTTAGAATGTTTAAACTCCTTAGGATACAACACATAAACATTTTCCCATGATTTCTTTAGGGGTGCCCACTAGTTTATTTACATAATTTACAGAATTACACTTAAAGACAATGGGGATCATATAGAGCCAAACAAATAAATGTTTTATTATCATTCAAATTTCATTGAATTTCAAAATTTTATTCTCGGTGTTAAACATAATTATGCCTAAATGGAAATAATCAAATCAATAATTAATTATATCAATTATATGCGCTCCAAATTTTCGCTATAATCTTATTCAGAGAATAAATAACATGCTCCACATTCTTTAGCAGAAGATATAGGCTTCATCTTCATCTAAAATATTAGCTTACGGAATGCATTTAGTGAAATTTCCACAGTTGAAAATTAGTTCTCTCGGAACTCACAAGCATATATAATTGTGGTATATTTTCAACAATATTTAACAATGATAAAAAGTCAAGCGTCAGGGTCAAGACGTTCTTTTCGAAGACGTTCGTTCGTTCTTTTCGAAGTTAATTTTGCTCTTAAAAAAATCTCTTGTAGGTGGATTATTTCTGATCCCCTGTTTCAATTTGTCTCTCGTGATGCATGAGACTTGGTTGGACCACAAGATCTGCTCCGTGGTTGCTCGATCGCTTATGTTCACCTCTGGTACAAGCTCTGACATAACACGAGACTAGTGTTTATTCAGACTGTCAAATACTCCTTATTTCTACAACACAGACTAATTTTAACATATGCAGAATGTAAACACATCAAGCTGTAAGATGAATTATATAAGAATTGCTGAAATTTTTTAACGCAAAATTACTTAGCTTCTGGAGTCTGGAATATAAGTGTATGAATGAAATACTTACTGCTTTTACATAGAAAGCCAGACGATTTATATTTCGATGACGTTATTTAAATAAAGTTTGAATGAAGTTTTAAGCATGGAGTTAGAACGTACATTTACCCCCATACCTCCATCGTTTTAATTTTCCAAGTAAAATAAATTATTGCAGTTCTGTGATAATTAAAATAATATCGCCGCTGAATGTATCGTATTTTAGAGATGTTTAAATAAAATTACAGTTGGATAGTGTTTATAATCAATGCTTTATGCATGATTGATTTTTCTTGTTTTTATGTTTAGTGTCGCATCCGTCCTAAAACCCCTTAATTTTTGCATATTATCTGTGTTTCTAAATTCTGTGCTTACGCAATTATAATATTTTCTATTTTAAATGATCGCTAAACTTTGATTATTTCTGCAATGAAGCTTAATTTTAACGTATGCAAAATGTAAACAAAAGAAGCGATTGTAAGATGAGTTGTATAAGAATTACTGAATTTTTTAACGCAAAATTATTTAGCTCTAGAGTCTGTAATTTAAGTGATATGACTGTAATATTCATTGAATTTACTCAGATAGAGAAGCAAGCGATTTTATAGCATTGCCTTTTTTGATGAAGTTTTAAGTTTCCAATTATTGTACTATGATAATTTAAAAAATATCACCGCTGAATGTATCATATTTTAGAGATGTTTAAATAAAATTGCATTTCAATTGGAAAGTGTTGTATGCATCAGTGGCTTATGTATTATTAATCTGCCTTGTTATATATAAATACATGCTACCATATTCGGCTCCTTGTGCTTTAATATGGGTTGTAGATTTTAATAAGATGTACTGACTTAATGATTAACTGCTGCCAATTTAGCTACTATTTTAAAAACGTTTTCTTGGGAGAACAATTAAAGGTTATTTGACCAAAACCAATAATTCTCATAATTATTGGCCTTGCTTATTTATTTAAGGTGTCAAACAAGAGTAGGCAATAATTGTTTTTTTAGAAAACGAGTTAAACTAAGGCATGTGTTGAGGGCAACTTTCAAAGGTTGTAAAAGTTTCATTTTAAAAGATATGATGAGAGGGTAAAAATTGATAATGCAGTTTTAGAAAGAATTTCAGTTGTAACCAACCAATAGCGGATTAAAATATTTTATTTATATATACGCAATTTTTACATTTTCTTCAATAAGATTCAATATAAAATACATTTGAAAAATAATAAAATTCACGCATTCAAAGAACAGTTTCTTTACAATAATTGAAAATTTATTAATTATTAATAACAAAACAAAAAAGCAAAATAATTGAAATATTCATCTCGCTATTTAAATAAAAACTGAGAAAATATGTTATACATTGAACTAAATATCAGTTTTTCAAAATACGGTATCAGGTTTAAATTAGAAATATTTTATCAGTATTATTTACTATGTATTAATATAAAATAATTCTAACAATATATGCAATTGACGAGTTCTAAACTATTTAAATATTCAACGAATTTAATTGTTGATTTTCAGTAAATAGTTTTAAAAATTGAAACACAAAATTAGAGTCGTGAACAGGATGCCTGCAAGGATGCACATTAAATTTAAAGAAAATTAGTTTCTCTTTTCCAACCATTTTTAATGTTTCGTTGAATTCCCAAATGAAACCATAAAGCTGTTTGTTCTAAACGGGTAACGTAGTGTAAAATGTAGGTCAAAATTGAGTGCAAAAATAAAATTAGGACTGAACAATTTTTGCATTAAAAGAAAATATTTATTGTTTCGCATCTCAATATTTCATTATTCATAATGTAATTTGAATTATGAAACATACGCTGCTCTGCGACATCTGCATTAATTGCATTTATGACCTAAATATTTTATGTCGTACATAATTTCATTTGGTGACTAAGGGAATACATTTTGTCACGCTTTTTTTTTCATAGTTATTGATGGCCTCTTTTCATCATTACTCTACTATCAAGATATTTCACAATTGAAGTGTTTATAGTAGTCCAAGTATGACGACTCGACCTAAAATTCGAATATTATAAAAAAAAGTAGGCACATTAAAATCTTGATTAACCTGAATTTTTCTCTGTTTCTTAAAATTTTATATTCAGTGGACTGGAATATGTTGTAGTTAGGGATTAGATTGAAAAGCTCTCGTGGTGGTTCTCTACATTTTATGCTAAAACCAAATAAAATTTCCACTCAAAACAGGAAATGTGCTTTTGGAATTAAAATAAAATAACGGAAGTGTGACTCAACTGAACTTTCTCATATCATAATCCATTTTTAAGTAACTTTCTTTTTCCAAATTTTGCAAGAAAAAAAATTGAAAAATCAGCATTGTGGATCCAAACGACTACAATTATAACGTGTTACCTTTCACTTTAAAGAGCTTGAAAAAATATTTCGATTGATACCATACTTGATAGTGTGCATCCTCGGGGGGGTAACTTGCCCTGAAAATATGTAAATTATCCCATAAAATATATAAAAAATATTTAAGCAAAATATGTTCGGTAGTTTTTTAAATAAAAATTAAAATAATAATTGCACCCATATTATATAAAGAGATCACGTGATCCGCTTCAAAATAAAATATGGCATCCATCTTTTCTCCAAGTGTCAAAATCGTGATTTTTAAAGTTCTTTTTAATTTATATTTAGTGTTGCATCCGTCTCAAAACCGTTTTATTTTTGCGCATTTATATTCTGCGCCAAAGCATTTACAATATTTTTAAGTTTATATGATCACCAAACTTTGATTATTTCTACAACGAAGCCTAATTTTAACGTATGCAGAATGTAAACATATCAAGCTGTAAGATGCGTTGCATAGGAATTGCTGAATTTTTTAAAGCAAAATTATTTAGCTCTGGAGTCTGGAATATAGCTGATATGAATGAAAAATTCATTGATTTTACGTGGTGAAGTAGACGATGTTATAGCAATGCCTTTTTCAATGATGTTTTAAGTATGGAGTTAGAAAGTACTTTTACCTCCATGGTTTAAAGTTATTAAGTAAAATAAATTATTGTAGTATTGTGATAATTTTAAAAATATCACCTCTGACTGAAAGGAATTGAATAAAAGTGTAGGAATGAAATTTTCACTGCTATTACATAGAGAGCCAGACTATTTATATTTCGATAACGTCATTTGAATAAAGTTCATTTATTTTCGAAAAAGTTTTAGTTTTCAAATACAATAAATTATTGTAATATTGTAATAATTTTTTAAATATCACGGTTGAATGCATCGCATTTCTGAGATATTTAAATAAAATTGTATTGCAGTTGGAAAGTGTTTCATAATCAATGCTTTATGCATGATTGTTCTTTCTTGTTTTAATTTTCTTATATAAAGCCTTAATAAAAATAATTCGAAATATGTAAACATATATTTATTGCCTTTTGCATCCATAAACTTATATTTCATAACCGTATTCATCATAACATGGTGCTCTAAAAATGCAGTTTTATATAGAACGAACCAGACTGATTTATATGTTTTGAGTTTCACTTAACGAGATTTCCCTATAACGCGGTACGAATTGTTCTGTTTTGTACTAATTCTGAGTTTCTTATAATGCGGTTTCCATATAGAACAGTACGTATTAATCTGATTTGCACTAATCTGAGTTTCTTATAACGCAATTTCCATATAACACGGTACGAATTAATCGCGTTATAGAAGGGTTGACTGTATAGTTTAACTATAAAGCGAGATTTTCTCAATGTCAGTAACCCTTCGTAATCACAGAAACCGTTGAAGCGATTTGGATCAAATTCAGTCGGTATACTGCATATAATGTGTAGATGTGAATGCAAAAGATAAATTTATTAAAATGTATACAGTCTGGCTCAGTGTTTGAATGTCCACTTGTTTTGCGAGAAAAACATCGGGATTGCCCCAATCCTCTAGATATCAATCTGTGATTAGATATTAATCTGATCTTTGCTGAATATACAGTCTGGATCAGTGTTTGAATGACCACTTGTTTTGCGAGAAAAACATCGGGATTGCCCCAATCCTCTAGATATCAATCTGTGATTAGATATTAATCTGATCTTCGCTGAATCCACACATATTTGGCACAATCCAGAAAAACTACCAGCATTACAAAGGTTTTGTGTATGATGAAATACATAATACTTTAGAGCACTATACTCACTTTCGTTGGACTTAATTTACTATCCTCCCGTCTTGATAAAACTTTTTCAATCTGCTGGACTGTTTGATTTGCAGCTGCAAAATGCAAGATCCCTAGACTCCAGGCTGCTCCAAGAGGAGAAATAAATATGTTTCCAGGTTGAGCCACAGATTTGTTTAGTAATCTGAAACCTAAATTATTAACGTCAATGATACTATCTTCAGCACACAAAGACGATCCTTCAGCTGAGTTAGTTTCTGATGCCAAGGCGGTACTTTTGACAATATAAATATAGATCAGAAGAACGCAAACGTGAGACCACATATCTGAAATGAAGAATATCAAAATAAATTCACTATGAAATAACAGAGTTCTATTTCAAGCGATACTTAATTTGTACCTAGCGTTTTATGGCTCAAACAAGGGGTGAATAAAATAAACTCAACTTTTTAGGAAACAGAGCAGTGAAATATTTTTTGAAATATTTAAATATCTAGTTGAAATTTAAAAGTATAACTAACATTAACTAACTAACTAATAGATATAGCGATATATATCATTTAAACGACAGGACTTAAAAGAATGATAAAACTGATTAAAATTTTACTCAGTATGTAATCAATTATCTTATTTCAGTTGGTTAGAGAACTCAACCCTATATCTACAGAAATGAGTTATTTTCTCAATGAAGGCAGAATTTATTATACGTTAGAAAATTGTAGGTTACCCTGTTGGTTAACCCTGTAGGTTAATGCAAAAGTCTCGGAGGTCTGAAAGTGACCCTAGTGCGACTAGCACGGATTCAGTGGACTTTGGAATAATGAGAGCCGATTTTAAATCGGGAGGACAATGACCACGCAGAAAGATATCTGCAGGATGAAAATAGTAGTAGGAAGCTAATCTGAGGTAAAAAATAGCAGGAGGTGGTCAGTCGGAGAGCAGTTGCACGTTAATCTGACATTTAAGGGCGGAGAATGCAGAATCCACTTCGACGATCAGAGCTTGCAATTCCGTTACAGTAGCTCAGCGGTAGAGCGTCGGCTGGTTAATACGAAAGTCCGTGGTTCGATTTCCGATTGCGGCAATGCTCTTTACAAATGCAAAGTACATATTACATATTAGTTTCGTTGCTCCATTGGTTAGGGAAATGGTTTTCAAATAATGGTTCGCGGACGATTCCTAGGCATCAAATACATCAATTTTCAAAAATCTGATGTGGACAGCACATGACTTTCCCTATAGACTCATTTATTTTCTCTTTCTTTCTTTCATAATTCATTAAATTGAGTTTAATGGAACAAAATAATTATTTGAAATTAATTAAATGTTCTGTTTTCAATTTAGTTAAATTTTCGTTTGTCGACTGGTCGTATTATTAAAGGCGTAGCAAAAATGAGAAAAAACAAGAAAGATCAATCATGCTTAAAGCATTGATTATGAAACACTTTCCAACTTCAATGCAATTTTATTTAAACATGTCTAAAATGTGCAATACATTCCTCGGTAATATTTTAAAACTTATCACAATACTACTTTTAAGGCATTAATTTATTATATTTGAAAACTTAAACAATCATAGAAAAAATTAACTTCATTCAAATGACGGCATTGAAATATAAATTGCCTGGTTTAAACATCTCTAAATTGCGATACATTCCTCGGTAATAAATTTATAATTATCATAATACTACGATAATTTATTATATTTGAAAACTTCATCGGAAACAACTGAAATTCATTCAAATGACGTCATAGAAAAAATAACACGTCTGTCTCTCTCTATATAAAAGCAGCATTTCATTCATAACATTTTCCCATTCATTTCATTCATCACAATACTATAATAATTTATTTTATTTAAAAATTAAGACCATAGAGCTACAAGTAATTACACTCTATGATTAAAACTTCATCGAAAAAAAATCGTCCTTCTCTTTGTAAAATCAATGAATATTTCATTGATATCAGCTATGCAGACTCCATGAGCTAAATAATTCTATGTTAAAGAAATACAGCAATTCTAATACAACTCATTCTACATATTTTGCTGTTTACATTTTACATAAGTGAAAAATAGGCTTCGTTGTAGAAATAATCAAATTTGGATGAGCATTTAAACTCAAATATATTGTAATTGTGTTGTTTCAATATGTAGATGCACAGAATTTAAGCAAAAATAAAGTGGTTTTAGGACGGATACAACACTCAATATGAATTAGAAAAAACTTTAAAAATCACGATTTTGAGACAAGATGGATGCCATATATCATTCAGAAGTGGGTCACGTGATCTTTTCCTATCATGGTCACGTAATCGCTTCATATAAGAGGTGTAATTATTATTTTAATTTTTATTTAAAAAACTACTGCATATATTTCGCTGAATTTTTTTTTATATATTTTATGGAACAATTTGAATATTACCTAAAATTTTCGAAGCAATTTGTGATTTTTAAATCCGCTTAAAAATGCTTGAAAAATTAGGCCCCATAGGGCTCAATGTATTTCATTTTTTCAACCCGGGTTCAATCCAAAACTAATTGGGTGATATTACTCATTTATATTCCCATAGGTCCTACAGACCGTCTGAACAACATACTAAAATTTCATTTTGATTAAGTCATTTTTACGGCTGTTATCGTGCTAACGGACAGACACACAGATAGAATGAACTAAGTCATAAACACTTTTCAACTTTGTAGTGAAGTGTTAAAAAACTACAATATTTCGTAAACAGTTAATCCAAGACTTATGAGGTTGGCTTTATTCTTTTCGTCGTCAAAATTTACGTATAAAACAAGCATTTAATTGATACATTTGCGTATACATAATCTTTTATAATTTTTAACACTTTACAACCAAGTTGAAAAGTGTTTATGACTTTGTTCATTCTGTCTGTCTGTCTGTCTGTCCGTCCGTTAGAACGATAACTGCCGTAAAAATGACTTCATCAAAATGAAATTTTATTATGTTGTTCAGACGGTCTGTAGGACCTATGGAAATACAAATGAATAATATCACCCAATTAGTTTTGGATTGAACTCGGGTTGAAAAAATGAAATACATTGAGCCCTGTGGGACCTAATTTTTCAAAAATTTTTTAATCGGATTTAAAATTCACAAATTGCGTCGAAAATTTTAGGTAATATTCAAATTGTTCCATAAAATATATTTTAAAAAAAATCAGCGAAATATATTCAGTAGTTTTTTAAATAAAAATTAAAATAATAATTACACCTCTTATATGAAGCGATCACGTGACAATGATATGAAAAGATCACATGACCAATTTCAAAATGATATATGGCATCCTTCTTGTCTCAAAATCGTGATTATTTAAGTTCTTTTTAATTCATATTGAGTGTTTTATCCGTCCTAAAACCACTTTATTTTTGCTTAAATTCTGTGCATCTACATACTGAAACAACGCAATTACAATATATTTGAGTTTAAATGATCATCTAAATTTGATTATTTCTACAACGAAGCCTATTTTTCACTTGTGTAAAATGTAAACAGCAAAATATGTAGAATGAGTTGTATTAAAATTGCTGTATTTCTTTAACACAAAATTATTTAGCCCATGGAGTCTGCATAGCTGATATGAATGAAATATTCATTGATTTTACAATGAGAAGGACAATTTTTTTCGATTAAGATTCAAGCATAGAGTTTAATTACTTGTAGCTCCATGGTCTTAATTTTTAAATAAAATAAATTATTATAGTATTTTGACGATGAAATGAATGGGAAAATGTTATGAATCTGTTATGTTCTGTTTTTATAGAGAGATCCAGGCGTGTTATTTTTTTTATGACGTCATTTGAATGAATTTCAGTTGTTTTCGATGAAGTTTTCAAATATAATAAATTATCGTAGTATTATGATAATTTTAAAAGTATTACCGAGGAATGTATCGCATTTTGGAGATGTTTAAACTGGGCAATTTATATTTCAATGCCGTCATTTGAATGAAGTTCAGTTTTTTCGATGAAGGTTTAAGTTTTCAAATATAATAAATTAATGTAGTATTGTGATAAGTTATAAAATATTACCGAGGAATGTATTGCATTTTAGACTTGTTTAAATAAAATTGCATTGAAGTTGGAAAATATTTCATAATCAATGCTTTAAGCATGATTGATCTTTCTTGTTTCATTTTAACGAATTTTACAGGTCATTTTGCAAAAAAAAAAAAGGAGGTTATTTTTTCCAAATCGTACTAACATTTAATTAGCACCAGGGTAACCCACAAGTGACTTATTTATCACATTTTGTGAAATTTGGTCAACTAGCTACTCAACTGGAGTAGATACATACGAATTTTTGCCTGTCATTTCGCAAACAGAGGCAGGCTCTTTTTTTTCCGAATTGTACGAAAATGTAATTAGCAGCAGATTAACTCAACTGACTTATATACTAAATTTTGTGAAATTTGGTCAATTAGTTTTTGCATTAATGTAGATACATGCGTTGCACAGACTGAAACACACACAGACGTCACGCTAAAAATAGTTTTATCGGGTTGTAGAGCACTCGAAACGTATATATCCGTTGAAAACTCAAGTTGCGACTTTGATACGATTTCAATACTTTCCCCTATACATTACAATTTATTGTAGCGAAAGTAAAAAGCGTTGCATACAAATGCTGAGTAGTAAGTCTAATCAAAACTAAATTATATTTTGCTTTGCAGATTAGTTTATTTGTCCTATATAATTCCGCAATATTTGTCCGTATATTTGTCCCTAACTATATAGTTCTCTTCACTATGACTATTAAACCACTTACGGGATATTTTAATTATAGTCATAGAAGTGTGTGGATACAGGTTGAGCATGTTTAGGATGCGATGGCATCCGGGTAAATTTATGCTTGTGTGTCCAAACTTGGAACGTGTGGGAGGCGTCTACGGTTCAAACAATACGTAACTATATTTAATTGTAATTGTATTATTCCATATACTTAACTATATTTAATTGTAGTTAAATTTTTGCTTGTGTGTCTAGACTTGGAACGGGGGGGGGAGGCATCTAAGGTTCAAACTATACGTAATTATATTTAATTGTAGTTATAGTATAAATAATTGTAGTTTCTCACTTCTCTTTTTGTAGATTTTCGAAGTGGCCGTTTGTTTTATAGGAGGGGTGAACGTTATAACGGTAAGTATTTGGTAAGTAGTAGTAAAAGAAGTAACAGAATAATTACAGGTTTTATAATTGGAAACGGATCTAGAAAATTGGAATTTCTATAATTGAGAATGTGACATAAGATTAATTTTAGCATGGAAAGCAATATATGTATATACAGGGTTTCATATAAAGTCTTTAAACACCCCCAATAACTTCATAAGGAAAGGCCCATGAGTGTACATGTTAGGTCTGTCTATAGTAAAGTGACTATGTCTGACATAGTGATTGCAGAGCACTTAGTGCAAATTTTAAAACGTCAGGAGGTTAAACTCGGCAACACAGTGAGATAGACGAAAAAACAACCCTATCTCTCCCTCGTTTTCTCTCCCTCATTCTCTCTCCCTCGTTTTCTTTCCACCTTTCTCTCCCTCTTTCTCGCCCCCTCTCTCTCTTCTCTCTCTTTACCTCTCTTTCCTCCCCCCTCCTTTCCTCCTCTTTCTCTCTTTTTGTAATTTTGGACTAGGTCAGGATTATATGGCCAGAACTGAAAAATGAGCTGTGAAGCATGGGCATTTAATTTTTTTTTTAATCGGGGATGGCCAGTGTTAGGGATAGTTTGCCTAACTTTGGCCAGTAAAATTGCTATTGTGTTATATTTTTGAAAACAATAGTAAACTTATGTTTGGTGCTCTATACCTAACATAAGCCACCTAAAATATTTAAAAAAAAAACCTCCAATAATAACGTTGTAAATTCAATAACGAAATAGGTCACATATGTGAATTTGAGCATAATAAAATAACCAAACATTAACAAAATACATGGGAATCAATTGGAATGATAATACAATCTGGCAAAAACACAAAAATACAAAGCGATAACAAATATTCTAGATGAGAATCAATCAACATTTTTTATCTAAGGTGATTGATTATCATATAGTAGAACTTTTCCACAAGTGCTCAACTTTGTCGACACAAAAAAAAAATAGCATGCTCATTATTTCAAAAGCGGATGTCCTGCCTCTTTTGAACAATGCTGAATACATTGCAGTAGAATCAAATTTATTTAGATCGGGGTAAACCGGATGAAAGGAAATCTGGTTACTCATGAAAGTGAAATTAAAATCTAGCAAACGCGAATGATGTTATTCGGCAGCATCGTTTTTAATATTGTCTTCTTACCATTATCTCCCCCCCTTTGGGGAGCAAGCTACCATTCCGGGAGGGGGTACATTTTTAAGTATGGTATCAATCGAAATACTTTTTTCAAGCTCTTTAAAGTGAAGGGTAACACGTTGTAATCATTTGTACCCACGATACGATTTATTACATTTTTCCTCGTAAAATTTAAAAACGAAAATGGATTCTGGTATGAAAAAGTCGAGTTGAGCCACACATCAGATAATTTTTTTCTAAAATAGAAGACAAGTTCTAAAAAACAAATATTTTAAAAATTCTTACAGAAATGGTCATTTTACGTGTACTTTTTTTATTTAAAAACGAATAACATTTTTTGAAGAAAGTGCACGTGCATCGTTCTCCTAAAATGGAAAAGAAGTCAGGGGAAAATAAATGAGGTAAGTCGTTCTGAGATGCCAGTAAGTGGTAGATGCCACTATGCTAATAGTGCGTTCATTATCTGATAAATGGCGGAACTTTCTAGTCGTTAACGTGAGATTGTTCGTGATCGACTGACGCATACAAGCTAGTTTTATCGTCTCTTGTTTTATCGTCTTAAATTCGAAGAATCTGGGAAGATTTGTTCAAATCAAGTGGTAAGTAGGCTTCGTGCAATATCGTATGTTTGTTTGTTACAATGTTTCATAATTTTTCGTCTCAATAGCTCAACGTTAGAGAGTCGGCTGGCCAATTCGAAGATACAGGGTTCGATTCCCGGTTGGAGCAGCAAGGTTCTTTACAATGGCGCCCAAACAAATCAAATCTGTAGGTTAGTTCAAAGCTATCGGAGGTCTGAAAGTGACCCTGGAACGACTAGTATGGATTCAGTGAATTCTGGAAGATTGCGCGCCGATTTCAAATTGAGAGGATAACGACCAAACAGGATACTAACCTGGGTAAAAATGGTAGTGTCAGGAGGCTAACCTGAGCTAAAAAGAGCAGGAGGTTGTCAGTTAGATTGTCAGTGTCCAGCCAATCTGACATTAGAAGGGGGAGAATGCAGAGTCTACTTCCATGATAAGCGCTTGCAATTTCGTCCCAATAGCTCAACGATAGATAGTCAGCTGACCAGTTCGGAGATCCAGGGTTCGATTCCCGGTTGGAGCAGCAAAGTTCTTTATGCGCCGATTTCAAATTGAGAGGATAACGACCACGCAGGATACCAACCTGGGTAAAAATAGTAGTGTCAGGAGGCTAACCTGAGCTAAAAATAGCAGGAGGTGGTCAGTTAGATTGTCAGTAGTCAGCCAATCTGACATTAGAAGGTGGAGAATGCAGAGTCTACTTCGACGATAAGAGCTTGCAATTGCATCCGAAGAGCTCAACGTTAGATTGTCGGGTGGCCAGTTTGTAGATCCAGGGTTCGATTCCCGTTTGGGGCAGCAAAGTTCTTTACAAAGCTAGAGGGGGTATCTTTTCCCTGCCATTGGTATAAGATACCACTTCAAGTAAAACATCAGCAGTGTGATAGACTATTTTATTTACACGAATAGTGAAATTTTTGTATTCTTACATTTGGCTGTAGCTTTTAAAATATCATGAATATACTACAATATTCGTTAAATGTGTATCTAAAACAAAATTACTAATATTTCTGACAGATTACGACTTCCATGACAAATAAATGTGACTACAGAAAGTACAAGAAACGGTTCCACAAAGATTGTGTAAATGGTAGCGATTACTGTAATAAATGTAATGCACGAATAACAATATTTAACAGAACTAACTTGTTAAAAATTATTATTACAAGACTGGTAACTATCTGAAGCTGATAATAAAATTTATTTACCCACAATTCCGAAAAATATCCCACAAAATTGTGTTTATTAATTGTTAAAAAAATAATAATAAATCGATGTCTTTGTATTGCACTTCATCTATAGAATGCTGGATGTTCCTCACAGTAGTTGCACCTTCCCCTATATAGGTTTCATCTTACCTAGGTATGGGGACAAGATGCCAGTTTTGAGGGGATAAATATATAATCAAATTACAACATTTTACGATAACTTTTAAGGGTGGCAATTTTTTACACTCTTAAGTGGAAACTTAAATATCATCTTGCAAAAATTCCGAAAATCTATGACTACTGGTTTATTCATATTTCTATAATTTTTCTTAACTGTGGCATCTCATCCCGACTTACCTTATATTCATTATTATCAAATATGCAAATAACCAGACAAAAATGTATATCATTGATAAGGATTTATCACGAGCAGTTCTCGAGATACTGGAAATTTTACATGGAGCTCTTTATCTCGGGAACTAATTGAGCAAATTGGATGAAACTATGGGTACTATTATTTCAACGAATAAACATGAAAATTCTAATGACTTTATATTAACTCGGATAAGAAGATGAACTAATATTTTCTAAATTCTAAAAACATTATAAAAAAGCTGTGTTAAAACTTTTGGAGAAATGGTTATTTTATATATTTCTTTTTATTTAGCAGCAAATGGCAGCCTTTACAGAAGGTAACACGTGCCATATTCGAGATCTCGAATGTTTTCTTAATCTAAAAAGGATAAATTCATAAAAAATACATTAATGAACCAATACCAAATGAGTGAACACTTAATAGTTATCACGATCCATTCTCGATATTTAATAAATTATATTTTGCTCAAGAAATGCGATATATTTCTAAATAATCAGTCGAATTATATGAAAATTGGTATGCTTATTTTTATCAGCAACAAAAAAATCCTATAAATTTTAATCAAGATATGGATGTAAGAACACTCTAATTTGTGTTATTGTTTACCCTCAATATTTAAATTAGTTAATCTGTAGAGAAGCTCATATATTAGACTCATCAGGCTTTTTTTATCCGCAAGGTATTCCTTGACAACTTATTGCAGTATAAAATGATAGATTTATAATACTAAATAAATTTAACTTATATATGAATTTGAAATTAGAGTATGATTCAAAGATTCAAAGACTTCAATTCAAAGATAACGATAAGCAAAGACCTAGATAGTAAATTAGTTAATTCAAAATTTTAAATTCTAAATGAATTTTTTCACTTATCACTTGGAATGCTACAGATGTATAAACTGTTTAGCAGAACTGAAGATAAACATATAAATCTGATGATAAAAAATATTGATGCAAAATTACCTTTAATTTGGCAAAAGAAGAAAAAAGATTGCTTTCAACCCCAAATTAAAATCAATATCACACATTTTAGCGGCATAGGCTGAGCTTTCCGGGATAGCTATAATAGATTTCTATCAAAATAAAGCTAGAAGATCAGGGCAATCCCGCATTCACATCTACACAATATACGCTGTATAGCACCCAAATTAGGTCCAAATCGCTTCAGTGGTTTTTGAGATCACGAAGAGTAACTGGTTTTGGCAAAATCTCGTTTTATGACTAAACTACATATATATTTCGGAACTTTTTCTCCGTTGATATCTAGGCAATACACGCAGTATACCATCCAAATTTGGTTTAAATCGCTTCAGCGGTTTTCAAGATTGCGAAAGGTCGACGATTTGACAAAATTCTATCAGCTAAACTATATACCTTTTTCTGATTGTATTTCTGAGTTCACATCTACATAATATATGAAACATAACATCCAAATTTGGTCCAAATCGCTTCAGTAGTTTTCAAGATAAAGAAGGTCGACGATTTGGCACACAGTCACCCACACACCTGCACACCCACAGGCCGATAAATATCATTTTTAGTACCTAGGTACCCCACCGGTGCATTCACGGTGAAAACTCGACTTATGATTACATCACCATACTTTTCGTAGCTTACGTCAGCCAATGAAAAGTTTGCTTAATCTACTGCTTAAAGCATAGATTTCAAGAAAAGTGGCATATGTCTCAATCCCTCTCACCATACTTTCCTTGAGCTGTGTGAGAAAAGCAAAATTTGACGTACTTTTTACAATTTTCTACTGTTTACAATTTGTAACCTCTGTTCACGCATTTATCCAGTTACTCTTTTAAAAATATGTGATCAGGGGAACAATAAGGCCCTTAAAAATAAAGTGATAAGGCCCTTAAAAATAAAGTGATAAGGTTCTTAAAAATAAAGCCCTTTAAAACAGTTTTTGCATGTAGACCTGCAATCCGACCCACATCTTGCAAGATAAAAGATACTCGACACGCAACTGCCACTTGGTAAATAAAGGAAACCTGATCCTCAACCGACCCGCCGGTACCCGATTCGATGCAAGGTTCTAGTCTTATATAAGGAAGCCGCACTTTAATCTGAAATTTTTAAAGAAATAAAAGAATGCATGAGGTCGGTTTAAATATAGACGAAAAGATAATCATATCAGTAAGTCAATTGACAGAGCGTTGTGTGATCAGACGAAGATCTGCGGCTCGACCCCCAGCTGCAACAAGAGTTCATTACACGTTATAAAAAATTGTTACTAATTGCTTCCGAAATAATTTTCTTAATTTAAAATGTTTATTTAAAAAAAAAACCTAGAAATTTTAGTCTGAATAATTGAAAATTCTCGATAAAACGGATCCGGATAAATAGGACGTATATAAAAATCAATGCATAATTCACATTATATAGTTTCCAACATACCTGCAACTATTGGACTACAATATTTTAGTCTTCATATCGCGCAGGACAACTTCTTAGCTCTCTACTCAAACACGAAAGTGTTCATTTCAAATTGAATAAACCTCATTATAACCTTTCTATGGAATCTTTGGAACACAAAAGCCTAGAGTGCTCTGCACCCTGATATATTTGAAACTGCGACAAATATGTAGGGACACACCTAACAAAACAAAAGAGAACCAGTTCTCTCTCTCCCTCTCCTTTCTTCCTGAATATAATTGAGAAGAAAATAGCTAAAAATAAACAACCATTGTTTAGGATGGAAAATAATAAAACTGATACCAGGCGATTGTATGTATGCCTCCAATTATTAAGAAGTTATCTGTGTTCTACAACACGGCTCAGCTACCGGTTCCTCAAATATTGCTAGTGATTTTGATTTGCTTCGATGCTCTTCGAGTTAAATGTACTTATATGCTCACAGAACTTGTAAAATGTATTTAAAGCTCATAAATCCTTAAATGGACGATTTCGTTAAATATGTTTTGAAAATATATTACTAATCAGCTATAAAATGTGCTATATGATGAGAGGAATAAATAATAAAATACGCCGAACACATTCCTTAGAGCAGCGATTCTGCGTTCCGTTGAACCTTGTTTAGAAGATTTGCACGAAATTGAGTCAGGCCCAATTCACGAGCCGGATCAGGCCGAATTTTGCATAGATAGTTTTGAAATAGTTAGGGCTCAGGCTTAGTTCATAAAAATTCGGGTAGAGTTGAGTTACAGTGCTTGAACATTTAACAAATAATATTTAAGAGGACAGGAAATTATTTTGCTATTTTGTGGCCATATTTTCCGAAAGAAAGTAAGGGACAATTAATTGTTCCAATACATTTCCAAATGGTTTACAACTGGGTGGGGTCAGTGGCACAGACCTAAAATGGCGACCAAAAAAAAGAATGTCCCACCTGCTGACCAAAAGTGTTCAATAATTGCATAATTATCTTTTGTACTAACCCTGTGTGAGGTTTTTTCTTCAATTTTAATAGTACATATTTTGCAACATAATACCATTCATCCATGGGTTCTTGAGGCCGGGGTTGCAGCCCCGTCCCCCCCTCCCCTCACTCACCCGCACCCCAGGGTGCATGCCTGTATTGTTTAAATCTGAAATGGGTTCTGGATAATTTAAAAAAAAAAATAGGTTGGAAAATATAATTAACAAAAAGAAAAAAACATTATATAAGTAGTAAACGCATATTTTTAATTATAGTAATGAATTAGAATTGATTGACATTAAAATAATAAGAATTAAAAATGTATACTTTTAATATTTCTCAGATGAATGGAATTTTTTTAAGAGAACGTGATCTGATTTCAGAAAATCATAAAACTGTAGACAATTCATCTCATAGCTCCATGTTGTTGAGACCCAGACCGTCCGACCTACCAGAAAGGTGTAAGGTAACTGTTTGGACGGCCGGATAGTTCCATGTTGTTGTTGTTGAGACCCAGACCGTCCGACCTACCAGAAAGGTGTAAGGTAACTGTTTGGACGGCCGGGAAGAGCCACCCAATTTGGACCGGAACCCAGTGGGAGAGGCATCCACAGGGACCGTACCCTCCTTCCCCTACCACCAACCTCTCGGAAGGACTTACGTACCCACATGTTTAACGTGATCGTACTCCGCATGAACACGGCGGCAGTTTTGGCAGTGGCTGGAATCGAACCCGGGCCTACCGAGTGCAACTCCAGCGCGCTAACCAATGGGCTACCGCGCCCGGATAGTTCCATGTTGTGTAAATGCAGAGTTTCAAATTTAAGTTGCGTTTTTCACTTGTCCAAAAATTATTTATGGTTGAATATATTCTCTCAGTTGGAGCATTCAATCAATCCTTCATGAAAATAAAGGACAAATTTGAGTTTTGAAAAAATAAATAAATCTAAAGGACAGCTACTTAAAATGAGGAAGTCCTTTAAAATAAATAAAGGACGTACATGGTCACCGTAGTTATATATTAAAACAAATGTTATTTATTGAAACACATGTTAAGAGATACCAACTTTTACTTAATTCTGAGCAAAACAATTATACTAATTCATAATTTTAACATAAGATTCTACATTTGAAAATTAGATTCTGCATTTGAAAATTTATTTTGACTCAAGTCGGGTTTAGGCATTGGCACTGTCGGACCGGCTTGAAAAGTACCAGTGCTTCAACCCGGATAAAAGTGCAGAGTGCAACACTTTGCGATAATATCACAATTGAGAAATACAGAATTTGAAAATTAAACTGCTTTGCGAGTAACAGCATAAAATAATTTATTTCATGTATCAATCATTTTCGAAGGCAGAGCTAGGACAATCGAGATAGACATGACTAAGTAAACAGGAAGTTTTCTGCCAGAAAAATTGTCACGTGACCCATGAAGATAAGTGTTGCGAATCCGGAGGGAAAAAAAGGAACTATGAAAGAGTTAAACTATAACGGCAGAAGACTAAAAAATCCCCCAAAAATAAATTAAAACATAAATAAATACCAGCTTGGCCAACTGTCTTACGCTATTATCAATGGAGTATTTTAAATTTCATAATTTTTAAGACAGCATTTATTATTACATTAATTATCTATAATAATGAAAGAGGATATGTGTTTGTGTATTCGTTTATATGTTAGTCTGTTAGCGGCGGTGCAGAAAATCTAAGTAACCCATAGCTACAAAATTTGGTACAGGGATAATTCAGGTCAGGTCCCGACATACCTTACAGCAAGTTTTTTTAATTCTAATAGGTGCTATGTTAAAGTTATTTCATGTTTAAGCGAAATTTTGAGCTATTTTCACACAAATAGGTTCCTCAGCGATCGAAAGTATTATCGCTAGTTTTTATTTTAATTTTACAGGAAAAACTGGAGAAAGCTCTTTCCAACGAGCTTTAAGCCGAATCTATAAAACAATTCTTTGATATTTAAAACATTGTTTAAAAATACATGGAAATGCGCATATTTTAGGAAATTTCATTTTCATTTTAGGGCACTGGCGAATTAAAGATTTACACAATTTCCATTTTTGGAGTGAATTTTGAGTGATATCTTTGCATTCGAATATTCTTTAATTACTCTATTTCTGAATTATTTACGAAATTTTGAATGAGTCTATAAAAATGGCGATTTTAAAAATCGAACGCTTAACGGAAAAGTTCCGCAGCCTTCTTAACGTCACAACTAGGGTGTCTGTTGCTATGGGTATTTTTATAGCCGTTAAAATGTCCGTAGTGTGAGTATGCATCACTTAGCGAGCATTGCACAATACATGATTTTATTCAGTCTAAAGAGCTATCTCAAGACTTCCTGAAGTGTTCGAAAAATTAGGTAGATACCGCTATTGGGTATCAATTATTTGATTTCTATATATATATATTAGCTACAAAAGTAAAACGTATACAAACTGCCTTCCAACAATAAAGTACGCAATGCAAATTCTCAAATAGCGAACGTATCCGCGGATTTTATTGGGCGAAACTTACAGTTATTGTCGTTGAGGATATGGAAATACCAAATGATGTGTTTGTTCAGTAGCGATTTTCTCCTCGAACAATATGAAAATATACGTGGTGTTATTTTTTGCTCCTAAGAGTTTTAATGTTTGAGGAAAACTTATCGAAAAGCATTGTTGTTGATTTTGGATGAGACTAGTTTTGTTACGATAGAAAGAAAACTATTGGAAGATTTTCAAAGCTGGCGTGTTGTTGGGAGCCTTGAGACAAGACAAAAAAAGAACAAAAAAAACTATATACCTTTCTATAACATTTTCTTATATTAAGTAAATTTATGATTCGTGAAAGTGAATTCCTTTAAAATGGCACTTAATTTAAAAAAAAATAATTTTCCATTTAAAATATGTAATCCGTATGAGATCTAAACTTTTTTTTTACTTTGTTGTGTACTTGTGGGGTATATTTAACAACATATTCATTTTCTCATTGATTTTCGTATTTTTCATTTATTAATTTTTCAAAACATGCTGCATCATTAAAAACTTATGGAATTAATATTAATTTATATTAATAAACACTTATTTCGTAATTTATTCTGTACAAAATAAACAGTTATTAATATAAATTAATAAGTACCTTATTTTGAAAAATATTTTTTTTAATATTAATACTGTAAGTTGTGTAGACGAAATAAGTTCGAAAAGGAATAAGTGCTCCTTGGATATTCACAAATTAAATAAGTGTCCCATAACCAAAATGTTTATGAATCCTTTCTCTAATAATTAGCAAATTTGGGTAATGGGGAAACAATAACACGCGTTACAAAGCTTGCATACCTTGAAGTCGTTGAAAATCAATAGGTTTTTTGTTATAATCAATTATATTATTACAATTACATTATTATAATTTGTTATAATCATATCAAATTTCATTGAAATCGCTGAATTCTGTGAAGAGATATTGTACTGCTTGTTAAAAGTCATATCCAATTTCAATGGATCATCACGTTTTGAGTATCCATGAATACGAGCCAATTTTGATTATTCCTGCGTATCTGAAATTTTCAGTCTATTGTAGCGATATTTTTCGAACAAAGTAAGCAAATCGAAATAAATTCGGTATGATTACTTCAATTGATGAACGACAGATTTTATGGATGAACGGACTAGATAAAGGCCTCAAATTTAAAAAAAAAAAATACTTTTCTAAAAATCGAAAATACGCATTAATAAAACCATTTTATTGCAAAATGATACAGAAATAAATATTTTGCATATAAATTTATTATAAAACGAATGACGTCATTTATAGGATGGTTGCATTCCCCAATCTCGAAATATTGCACATTTTGTATCGAAAATAGAAATAAATCATAAAAAAATAAATATACTCACTATCACAATATGAGTTAATAATTTATAAATTTTAATAAGGAGACATTTATAGACCCCGTTATTTAGGAGTTATCACGAGTCGTTCTCGAAATATAGAAAAAGAATTCCTCACGGAGTTCGCTATCTGGAATTGAAACTATTTTAGAAGTTAACAAGTGCAGTTCTCGAGATATTAAACATTTTACTTTCCCCGCAGAGAGCGTGATATCTTTCCAAACAAACAAGAAATTTCCACGCAATTTAGTATGTTTAATTTGATATGCAATAAAAACGATAAGAATGTTGGTTTTTAGAGTGATCGAGTAGTAAGAAAACTAAAATTTTTATTGTTTTCCTGAATACTGAAATTTGTTTATTCTTCGGGAAATCGTGCCTCGGGTAAATTAGATTTTTTTAGTGTTCTCACTTAATTCTCACGAAACCATACGATATTCTAAGATGAACACTTTCATTTTCCCGATTTAAAACTACTCCAAGCGTCTTATCTGCTGGTGCATATACAAAATGCAAGACTAAAAGTTCTGAAGATTTGAGATGGAGATATGGAAAATTTGGATCGCTCAACATAATGGAAATTGGAAATTGCAGAATCATGTTTAAAAACGTTCAAAAACGAAGATTTCGTCAGACATTTGCATGTACTTTCAACCAGTGAAATAATGTTCCAGCCAATTATCGTGCTTTTGTATGGAATTTTTGATGAATATGCGAGATATTTATCCTGTTTTCAAATTTAAATAACATAATATTTGTTATTTAGCAACTTTCCTACCTGTTCCATCAGAAACCACCCCACTGGATCAGAGTTTCAATTGAAAGCGGTATCATTTATGCATAATGGGATTTGGATTGTTTTCAATCATGCTCAGGTAAAGAAAGGGGGGAGGGGATTCTCCTCACCTCCACATCATATTCATTGAGGTTTTGCAGAGATTGGATTTCCGAAAACTCCGGAAGTATGCGCCTTCGCTTGATAAGGAGAGGGATAAAATCGTATAATAATAGCTGTATTGGTGTTAACTGTGATAAGTGTAGAAGTTTCTAAAGAACTCATATCCCAATGGGAAATTGAACAACGGATCTTCCCCTGAGCAGTTGATGCTCTATCCATTGAGCTACTGCGACAATAAAATTTTTGGAGACATTTTCCTCTTTCAATTTCGGAGTAAATTTAAAATTCAAATCTCTACTATCTCCTCATTCCTCCATTTTTTTCCCATACAAGATAACATCTTATACCATTTGTGAATTCAAAACCCCTGCTACAAATCGTAAGATTATTTGCGAAATCGAAACTTTGTATTTTTAAGAACTCAGAAGTCTGCTTTGTCGGAAATTTCAAAATTTTACCCGTCCCAAGCGACACAGTACAGTATCCGAACCCGCAAAAGAAATTTTTGAATGTAGATCTGAGCTCGGGAGCCAGCTGATCTGATATTTCGTATGACAATAGATCACCACGAAGAATGATACGAGGGACATTGACAACGGTACTTTCAGGAAATCCTACGTACTCATGTTCTGCCTTTCAATACAGGTCTACAAAGTTCCTTTTTCCAACACAATGTTTGTTCACATAGAGCTAGGATTGTGCGAAAATATTTCCGTAATGTTGCTACATTTCTTTGCCCTGCCTGGTGTTCAAATTTGTAGCCCATTAAGCACTTGTGGGACCAGCTGGTACAGCAGCCATCTAAGAGTGGGCAGGAGTTGTAGTTCCAACTGCAAAATTTGTGGGCAAATCTGCTGCAGACTAGCATACAGCATCTGTATGGCTCAATACTCGGCCATATCGCCGCATATATCCAAGCAAGAGGTGGTCCTACAAAGTATTAAATGTAACTTTACATTGTACCGCTGTTCTTCAGGAAATTGCCCTTTTACTATAGTATTGTAATCACTTTATGACTATTGTCTTTACGATTACGTTCATAAAGCTTCATTCGATTCCAAAGTCTCTTTCTTGGTGTGAAAGCCCCAGGCCGTCCGGCTCGTCCAGAGGACTTGGAGCAACAAGATGGACGACCGGGAAGGATCTCTTTCTTGGTGTGTAACTTTTTTATCAAGGGGTTATATCCGTTTCCTGCCCAGGATTTAAATTTGAGCTTATTATCTAAACAACATTTTCATGTTTAATTTAATATGCACTCTGTTGCAAAAAAGTATATGCACCCATAAAAAATTCAGCTACAGCAAAACACTACAGAAATTCGGCATGCAAATGTTGTTTTAAGAGTTATGCAAATTATCAAACTAGCAGAGCAAAAGCTGTTATGGGGCCCACCCAACGTGCAGCATTTAAAACACAGATGTTCTCACGCTAGGACAATTGAAGCAGGATTTTATGCTTTGATACTGCAAGTTATATGCAAAGATGAATTAGAGACATACTCGACGGCGGTACGAATAATTGTCCGATTTAGAGAGAAGTCGCATCATAGGCCTAAGGGAAGCTGGTTGGTCCAACAGACGTATCAGTCACCATCTTGGTCAGAGCGATATAGTAGTTGCTCGGGGTTGGCAACAGTGGATCATAGAAGGCATATGAAACCGTCGCAGAAGCTCGGGACGCTCCAGACAGACAACTGCTCGAGGGGAGACACGTCTACACCAATGGCGTCACTATCAGTCATTCAAAGGCATTTACCGTTCTCTATGCACCCCGTATCAAGGTATACTATTCGGAGACGACTGATAGAAGGTGGTATAATATA
This sequence comes from Amaurobius ferox, assembly GCA_951213105.1. NCBI lineage: Eukaryota > Metazoa > Arthropoda > Arachnida > Araneae > Amaurobiidae > Amaurobius > Amaurobius ferox. The sequence goes on along the minus strand of OX578142.1, from coordinate 105,714,994 downwards.
TCGGCGTCCATTAAGGCGCCTACCACTGACCCCTCAACATGGGCAGAACCGGCTGGATTGGTATAGAGATCGGACAGCCTGAACATTGTCCGATTGGATGCATGTTGCTTTTAGCGACGAATCCCGCTTCTTTCTCAGTGCTGGTGATAGACGCATACGTGTGTGGAGGAGGACTGGCCAGCATTCCGATCCCACATTTGTTGTCGAGCGATACACGGTCATCACACTTAGTGTGGTAGTCTGGAAAGCCGATTGGGAAGTCGATTTGCTATAGTTGTGCTGAAAGCCAATCTGACGGCTCGCTTGTGCGTAGAAGATATTCTGCAGCCGATTGTTCTGCATATGGTGTCAAGCCGCCCAGGTTTCATTTACCAACAAGAAAACCTTGACCAAATGCTGCGCCACTTTCTCAACAATGCCTTCGAGGACTTAATACCCTCCCATGGCCATCCAGGTTCCCAGATCTATCACCAAACGAACACGTCTGAGACATGCTGGGACGGCAGCCTTCTGAGAGTACCACTGACTTAGCTTACCAGTTGCAACATTTATGGCATAATCTTCCGCAGAGGGACATAAGTAACTTATTTGAGTGTATAGCGCACCAAATATCGTCTTGTATAGCTGCCAAGGAATGATTTAGCACCTACTAAAATATCATCTTGTTGCCACCATTTCTTAATAAAACGGTTTTTTTTCTCCAAAATTCTTATCATTTTCATATTTCCTGAAACGATACATGCATGCCGAGTTTCGAATCTGAAGTTCAATTTGTTATGGATGCATATATTTTTTTTTGCAACAGTGTGCATTATACTTTTAAAAAGCGTGTTTCAAAATTAAATATAGAATCTGTATATATCATCAAACTATATATTTCATATTGGTCTTTACGGTATCAAATTTCGGGCTAAAAATGAACAAGAAAGCTGGGTAAGAACAAAATAATGCATCAATCGCGTGCAGTGATATAAAAAGGTTTGTCTTATTTGACCCTTTAAGGAGACGGAAATAGATTATATCAACGAGCAATACATAAATCCCAAACACTTCTGTACCATGTATATGCATAGTCAAAGCAGTGTGACGAGGTCAAACATTTGAATTTAAGATTTCGACTGATTTATCCATTGTGAGCAAGCAAACCAGCCGACCGATTTTTAACAGATATGTATAGAAGATATTCTGGAAAACATGGAGTTGTTCAATGATGAAATTTCAGATCCTAAAATTACAGCCTGTTAGTAGAATAATCTCTAAAGATCTCATGTTTCAGCCGGAAATTAAGCCAAGGATCTCTTTCCGACCAGTCAACCTTCTATCGATGGGACGATAACATTTTCTTCTGTAGTTGAATTGGACCATTTATTATTTTTAAAAATTTGGCAGATATGTACGACATTGCCATTCATTTTCTTTTTTATACATAGCATCACGTTCGTCGTAACATACTTGGATTGAAAGTGGCTAGCATAAATCGTGGGGTCCTTGAAAAAAATTGAAATCTTGTATTTTTGAGATCTTGGGGATTCACTAAGTATATCCTACAGGTTTATGTTGCTACAGCACTTTGAAAAGAATTCAAGTCTTAACCAGCATTCAAATCATAGATCTTCACCGGAGAAGTCGACGCTCTGTCTAATCTCTTTGTTCTCTATAATTGCAGTGGACCCTACATTCTCCTACTTCAACTTTCAGCTCGAAGTAAAACTTCTGTACATCCTAAACATTTATTTACTTATTTTAATACAAGGAAGCATCATGTTCACCATAAGACTCGTGAATTGAAAGTCAGTAACGAAAACCAAAAATTCTTTGAAAGAAAATGGAAGCCTTGTGTTTTTGATACCTTAGTAATTCACTGCATCTAACCTGCAAGGTTAACTAAATGGCTCGGCGCCATTGCGAATAACTCATATCCCAACCGGAATTAAAACCACTATTCTTCGTCTGGCCAGTGAACGCTCTATCCATTAAGTTGTTGGGACAATGGTCTTTCTATAATTAAACTATAATTTCTCTTGATTTTAAGACAGGTCAATTCATAGAAAATGATATCTTTTAATTCCCTTTTTCTTTCTTTTTCAATCACGAACATAGCAATCAGTCTGATTAAATAAACAGTTAATTTATATATTAAGTTTTATATTAGAAAAATCTGATGTGGGCAGCACATGACTTTCCCTGCAGACTTATATTAACGTTCTCTTTATTTTAATTAAATGTATTTCACTTTTATTCAATTTTCGTTCTCATTCGGTAATCCGGGCTTATTTTCAAAGGTGGTGTAGGGAAAGTACGAAAAACTAAAATATCTGGAGAACGGCTGGTCCTAGTGTAATGGGGTTGGTCTTATTCTTTTCTTCGTTAAAAATTACCCATTAAACAAGCATTTAATGGATATATTTGAGCATACGTAGCTTTTTAGTTTAGATTTTGACAATTTTTGCGGGCCATTCTGCAAAAAAAGGCAGGTTATTTTTTTCTGAATCGTACCAAAATCTAATCAGCACCAGGGTGACCTATACGGGACTCATCTGCCGAATTTTGTGAAATTCGGTCCATTTGTTTTTCAGCTAGAGTGGATACAAGCTTTTGCGGGCCATTTCGCAAAAAAAGGCAGGTTCTTTTATTCCGAATCGTACCCAAAACTAATCAGCACCAGCCCCACCCACATGTGACTTACCTACAAAATTTTGTGAAATTCGGTCCATTAGTTTTTTAGTTAGAGTGGATACAAAATCTGCACAGACAGACAGACACACAGACAGACAGACACACAGACGGACAGACACACAGACAGACAGACACACAGACACACACACAGACGTCACGCTAAAAATGGTTTTTTCGTATTCTAGAGGTCTCGAAACGTGTAGATCCGTCGAAAACTCGAGTTGCGATTTTCGGCATGATTCCAATACTTTCCCTATACATTACCATGTATTGCAGGGAAAGTAAAAATCTGATGTGGACAGCACATGACTTTCCCTGCAGACTTATATCCACGTTCTCTTTATTTTAATTAAATTTATTTCACTTTTATTCAATTTTCGTTCTCATTCGGTAACCGGGCTTATTTTGAAAGGTGGCGTAGGGAAAGTACGAAAAACTAAAATATCTCGAGAACGGCTAGTCCTAGTGTAATGGGGTTGGTCTTATTCTTTTCGTCGTTAAACATTACGTATTAAACGGGCATTTAATGGATATATCTTAGTATACCTAGTTCTTTAGTTTAGATTTTGAAGATTTTTGCGGGCCGTTTTGCAAAAAAAGGCAGGTTATTTTTTTCCGAATCGTACCAAAATCTAATCAGCACCAGAGTGACCTATACGTGACTCATCTACCGAATTTTGTGAAATTCGGTCCATTAGTTTTTCAGCTAGAGTGGATACAAGCTTTTGCGGGCCATTTCGCAAAAAAAAGGCGGGTTCTTTTATTCCGAATCGTACCCAAAAGTAATCAGCACCAGCCCCGGCCACAAGTGATTTACCTACCAAATTTTGTGAAATTCGGTCCATTAGTTTTTTAGTTACAGTGGATACAAAATCTGCACAGACAGACAGACACACAGACAGACAGACAGACAGACACACAGACAGACAGACAGACACACGCACAGACGTCACGCTAAAAATGGTTTTTTCGTATTCTAGAGGTCTCGAAACGTGTAGATCCGTCGAAAACTCGAGTTGTGATTTTCGGTATGATTCCAATACTTTCCCTATACATTACCATGTATTGCAGGGAAAGTAAAAATCTGATGTGGGCAGCACATGACTTTCCCTGCAGACTTATATCCACGTTCTCTTTATTTTAATTACATTTATTTCACTTTTATTCAATTTTCGTTCTCATTCGGTAACCGGGCTTATTTTCAAAGGTGGCGTAGGGAAAGTACGAAAAACTAAAATATCTCGAGAACGGCTAGTCCTAGTGTAATGGGGTTGGTCTTATTCTTTTCGTCGTTAAACATTACGTATTAAACGGGCATTTTATGGATATATCTGAGTATACCTAGTTCTTTAGTTTAGATTTTGAAGATTTTTGCGGGCCTTTTTGCAAAAAAAGGCAGGTTATTTTTTTCCGAATCGTACCAAAATGTAATCAGCACCAGAGTGACCTATACGTGACTCATGTACCGAATTTTGTGAAATTCGGTCCATTAGTTTTTCAGCTAGAGTGGATACAAGCTTTTGCGGGCCATTTCGCAAAAAAAATGCGGGTTCTTTTATTCCGAATCGTACCCAAAACTAATCAGCACCAGCCCCGCCCACAAGTGACTTACCTACCAAATTTTGTGAAATTCGGTCCATTAGTTTTTTAGTTACAGTGGATACAAAATCTGCACAGACAGACAGACACACAGACAGACAGACACACAGACAGACAGACAGACACACAGACAGACAGACAGACAGACACACGCACAGACGTCACGCTAAAAATGGTTTTTTCGTATTCTAGAGGTCTCGAAACGTGTAGATCCGTCGAAAACTCGAGTTGTGATTTTCGGTATGATTCCAATACTTTCCCTATACATTACCATGTATTGCAGGGAAAGTAAAAACGAGTTAAGGTACTTTTAAAATACTGACTTGTACCGGTCTCCAATCTTATTAATATAATCTATTGTAGGGAAATCTTTCCACATCTACGGTAGGATAATGTTTTAATCGGAAGGGAATAAGAGGCCGCCCATAGGAGGAGAGCAGATAGGACAAATGTCAGGAGTCCCGAGGTAAAAGGGGATGGGGCCACCGAGGACGTGTAAAGACTGATATAAAACAAGGAAGAGGGCCAGAGATGAATATATATGTCAGGGGCCTCCTGGGGAGATACTGGTGAATGGCGGTAACCAGTAACAGTTTGGGGGAATTTAGAAGTTCGAAAAGACCTAAATTCCAGGCTCGTGTAACCCACTTTCAAATTTCTAATTCTCAACCTTTATGCCTTCCTTACGTTATATGTATATATATATAATAAAAAGGTTTGATGGTCCAATGAAAGAAAAGTGAGAAGCTGTAACTCGAAAAACCTAACTTATATATATATATTAGAAAAATATAATAATAATAACAAATTCCAAGTAATCATGCAATATTAAAATCACTAAGGCAGTCAATCCAAGTCCACTATGCCGATAAAAGAAATGAAGAGCACCGACCCGAAATCGAAGATTAACCAGAATTAAATTCATCTTCAGGTCTGAGCATCTAATTCTAATTTACCCAAACAAATGCCTGTTTCAGATTTAGCAATAGTAAGTTACTATAAATGACAAAACTCAGACTACAGACACCAAAAGAGGAAGAATTGGAGGAAAGAAAAATAGGAAATCAAGCATTACCAGGTTCCATGCGGCATGAACACACACACACACATATATATATATATATATATATATATATATAAATTGAAGGATTTTAATCGAAAATTATGCATAAACTACTGTATGTACTAAAAAACCCATCTCTAGCATATCTGTTACAAATGAGTAACTATAGGCCAAGACTAAGGATAGAAGGTAACATATCACTATAATGGAAAGGGGGATTAGAAGAATAATAGGATTCAAAAATCACAATTAATGTATATAAAAGTAAATAAAAATAAAACTCGGCAATATGAGAATAGGCAATAATAAACAGCTCAGGATAAGAGATTAAGAATAGAGAACAAGCAATTGAAACTACACAAAAAATGGCGGTTAGTTCGAAATTGCATTCTCATCAGGACAGCCATACAATTCGAATTAAAACCGATATAATAGCCAGTTTCTGACAATGGCGATAGTATTTAACTATAAACACCATTGGAACTGTCTACTGGCTAGTGGAAGGAGAAAATAAATCAATTGAATTATACAATTCTGAAAAACAATACCTCCTTGTACAGAAATGGGAAAAAACAAGCGTAGCACCACCACGTGTAAGATAAACTAGTGACTGAGCATTTCACCTCACTTCGTCAATGCGAGTGGGCACCGGAATGAATACAATTGAACGATTCATAATATGTATGGAGACTTTCAAAAATAGTAATCAGTATAGGACTCAGGACAAGAGGAAAATAGTCATTCGAAAATAGTAAACAGTATTAGACTCAGGCCAAGTGGTAAGTGAGGTGATAAGAAAGGGTGAATTTTCAAAAAAGAGTTAACCAATCAAAGATAAATAATGCATGTGTAAAATTATTACGTGGTATATTTGAAATTATTAATGATATTATTTACAAATACTTCCGGATATTGGTAATTTTGACAAATGCGTTTAAGTTTAGTGATGTGTAGAAAGTGAAACTGAGGATCAGTAAGACGATGTATTCGAAATAGCTGGTTTAAAATGATGTTTCTAAACAATTGAATAGAATTACAAGATTGATATGATAGCAGCTTTATGATAGAGAAGTTGTAAGAATCTTTTTTATCATATAGATTGGTGATAACATGATTATTGAGGGTATCTAATTTTAGGTCTAAAAAATTAACAGTTTGACTAACGTAAGGCTCATTAGGAATTAATTCTAGGTTAGACGGGTAAAAATCAATATTAATGGGATAGGAATTATCAATGATAATACAAATTAAGTCGTCAACATATCTATATATAATATATGAATTAGAGTTAAAATGACATTCATGATAATAAAGATATAAGTTAGCGAGTATACTACTACTACAGCCACCTTGTGGTACACCAGATGTTTGTAAATAAATGTTATTACCTTGGATAATATAATTGTTGTATAACACAAAGTGCAAGAGCATAGGAAAATTTTTGACATTAAAAGCAACATGATTGGATGATATATAGTCATGATAAAGAGAGATAATAACTTTATGTAAATCTTTAATGACAATATTATTAAATAGGTCTTTAAAATCAAAGGTTGTTTTTGTTATTTTAATATATATATATATATATATATATATATATATATATATATATATATATATATATATATATATATATATATATATATATATATTCTTAAAAATACCGTAGCAAGCTTTAAAAATTCCACGTGTATAGCGTTTGTGCTTGATTTCGTTTGTTATTTTTTTTTCGATTCCATTCCTTTATATTTTGATACTTTTCATTAACTTGTTGATTCGATATTTATTTTATTTATTTGTCTTTTTTTTCCATTTGATTGAGGATTTGTTGATTTATACTCTTATTTCGTAAGCCTGTTAGATATTTGAATTTTCGTGTTACAGATTCTCACATTTCTTTCATTGGATCTTTCTTGGATATATATATATATATATATATAAAATTACAAAAAAAAAAAGAGAGAGAGAGGTGTGCTTACGGGGAAGTAGCAAGGTCAAGGGGGATTGTGACCCCTTTTCCTGGTTGAAGCATGCTTTCAGTCCCGGGAAACACTCCCAGAAACCACTAAATGCCCGAAGCAATCACCATTGTGAATGTGGGAAAAGCAGAATCCCTAGAGGAACACTAAGACCAGAAAGCGATATAGAAGTTGTAAATATGAAAATACATTGCGAAAATTGCAAAAATTACATGGCAATACTGTATCACAATACCCGTCACAATGCAACTCAAAGTCCACACAGTATCCAAAATAAACACGTAAGAATAAACGCCATTATAGTGAGTACCGCAGTCACAGTTACAGTGTTTATCACACATTTAAAGAATACGTTATAACCATTCATGGAAATAAGTATACTCTTCTGTTCTAAATTTTTTGTAATATGACATGTAATAATGTCGCAAAAAGTTTTTAGGAAACGATTGATTCAATGCTTCCTTAATTAATTGACCTTCACAAGTGAGCCGATCCTGTTGATTAGAATTTAATTTTCCAAACCGATTAAGATGATTGATGATCAAATTTCGTTTCTTAATCGGTTTGGAAAATTAAATTCTAATCAACAGGATCGGCTCACTTGTGAAGGTCAATTAATTAAGGAAGCATAGAATCAATCGTTTCCTAAAAACTTTTTGCGACATTATTACATGTCATATTACAAAAAATTTAGAACAGAAGAGTATACTTTTCCATGAATGGTTATAACGTATTCTTTAAATGTGTGATAAACACTGTAACTGTGACTGCGGTACTCACTATAATGGCGTTTATTCTTACGTGTTTATTTTGGATACTGTGTGGACTTTGAGTTGCATTGTGACGGGTATTGTGATACAGTATTGACATGTAATTTTTGCAATTTTCGCAATGTATTTTCATATTTACAACTTCTATATCGCTTTCTGGTCTTAGTGTTCCTCTAGGGATTCTGCTTTTCCCACATTCACGATGGTGATTGCTTCGGGCATTTAGTGGTTTCTGGGAGTGTTTCCCGGGACTGAAAGCATGCTTCAACCAGGAAAAGGGGTCACAATCCCCCTTGACCTTGCTACTTCCCCGTAAGCACACCTCTCTCTCTCTCTTTTTTTTTTTTTTTTTTTTTTTTTGTAATTTTATATGGCAATAATTTTTAGAGCTGCATATGCTATTAATGCCTAATTACTATATGCTTCTATATTTACTATTATCATTGCTCTTGGATTGTTTTTCACTTGATATATATATATATATATATATATATATATATATATATATATATATATAATAGTTTGAAAGTTCAATGATAGACTTATATATATATATTATATATATATATATATATATATATATATATATATATATACATATATATATATACACATATATATATATACACACACATATATATACATACATATATATATATATACATATATATATATATATACATTATTTATATATATATATACAGATATAGATATAGATTAGGGTATCCCAAAAAGATTGAAACTCGCTTTAATTCTTTACCTGTTAAAGATAAGTGGGCAATGAAAATTGCAAAAATGTTGAAAGTAAGGTAGGAAATAAGACTACGTTATTGAAATAGTCCTCCTATTAATTTCAAAAAGTTACACTTTTAAATTTTATACGACCCCCTTAGACAAATTTGGTCAATCAGAAAAGTTTTATTTTTAATGCAACAAGATCATTAAAAAAACCGCATGTATCTTTAAAATTGAGCGAGTTATATTTAATTGAAAATTGAACATTGTGAATGGGGACCATATATCAAATTAGAAATGTAAATTTGTGACATATCACAAAAAAGATAAAACTGGATGATAATACATAGGAGACATTTTTGCGAATTCCGCGTAGGCTCACGATGCAATCGCGGATTCTTAAGTACTTTTCAATAATTAAGTACTTTTTCAATTATTAAGTACTTTTAAGCACTTTTTTTTATCTAAACAATTTCCATTGTTAATTTGTTTATGATCCCTATTTTCACTGATGAAACAGCCTTTATATGGTATGGAAAAGTGGCATAGGTCAGATTTTTTTCCTTCACCATAATTCAGTTGATTTTAAAGGTACAGATATGCGGTTTTTAATGATCTTGTTGCATTAAAAATAAAAATTTTCTGATTGACCGAATTTGTCTAAGGGGATCGCATAAAAATTTAAAAATTGTATCTTTTTCAAAATTAATGGGAGGACTATTTCATTAACATAGTCTTATTTCCTACCTTACTTTCAACATTTTTGCAATTTACATTGCCCACTTATCTCCAAAGGTTAAAAAATTAACATATATATATATATATATATATATATATATATATATATATATATATATATATATATATATATATATATATATATATATATATATATATATATATAATTCCGGTGCTTCTAGATTAAGTTGTTGAGGTTGATCGTGTATACACGTGGTAGAAGAGGAATGGTTCATGCCGCATGGTAATACAATTTTATTAATGTATCCTTTTTTCATTTTTTCATTTTTTGATGCCTGTAGTCTGAGTTTAAGCATTTATAGTAATGTACTATTGCTTAATCTGAAACAGGCATTTGTTTGGGTTAATTAGAATTAAATACTCAGACCTGAAGATGAATTTAATTCTGATTAATCATCGAATTTGGGAAGGTTCTGTTCTTTTCTCTTATCGGCATTCTGGCCGTGAATTTGCTTCTATGGTGATGTTAATATTACTTGAATTGTATTTTTATTTTTTTTATTTTTACATAATTCTTATTATTACATTTCACATATATATATATATATATATATATATATATATATATATATATATATATATATATATATATATATATATATATATATATATATATATATATATATTATATATGTATGTATATATGTGTGTATGTGTGTGTTCACGAAATTGAGAATTAAATGCTCTCAAATAAGTATTATTTCATTTTTGAAAAGTTTAAGCGATTTGATATATAAGACATTTAGTACAGTAGAGATTAAACGTGAAAGTTTGCCACAAACTGGAAAACGTTCACTTACTTCTACGTGGGGGCGCGGTAGCCCATTGGTTAGCGCGCTGGAGTTGCACTCGGTAGGCCCGGGTTCGATTCCAGCCGCTGCCAAAACTGCCGCCGTGTTCATGCGGAGTACGATCACGTTAAACATGTGGGTCCGAAAGTCCTTCCGAGAGGTTGGTGGTAGGGGAAGGAGGGTACGGTCCCTGTGGATGCCTCCCCCACTGGGTTCCGGTCTGAATTGGGTGGCACTTCCCGACCGTCCAAACAGTTACCTTACACCTTTCTGGTAGGTCGGACGGTCTGGGTTTCATCAACAACAACTTACTTCTACGTGTTGTTATTGTTGTTGTTGGGAGTCAGACCGTCCGACCTACCAGAAAGGTGTAAGGTAACTGTCACTTCTACGTGTGAAAAAGTCTGATATATCTAACGCTCGACTATTAACAATTTTCGACTCTGGGGGAGGAAAATAACTTTCTTACTACTAGATCACATCAAACATCCATAGGCTAATTGTCGCTACCGAATAAAATAAACATAAAACATTCATATAGTTCGCTATGTTATTTTGAATGATATCGTGCACCCTTTGGAAAATAAAAAATTCAATTGTCTCGAGAACGACTCGTGATAACTACTGTGTAATAGAACCCATTTATTTTTGGATAAAAGTATTTATAAAGCATTCAATCATTTGATAATAGGGAAAATATTTGCATTTTTAAATATATAGTCTCCATTTCAGATCATAATTTTACAATATTTCAAGAATGGTGTAGGTTATTGTTCTGATAGATATGACATTCGCATTTAAATAAAATACTGCATATAAATTGACTACTTTTACAACAAAATATAACATAATTAAGCTTTATATTTTTATTGCAATTTTCGAAAATATTCGGAAAATTGAAGGAGTTTGTCTGGTTTGAGTTTGCTGATAATTATATAGGTTTCGACATTAATGGATTGATGAAAATGTTCTTAATTTTTTTCTCATTTTTTTTTTTAAGTGATAGAATGTGAAAAAAAAGAATCTAATATCTGAAGCAAGACTCGTGATAATTTCTAAATAAAGGTGTCCATTTATTTTGAATTAAATATGTTTACAAAGCATTCAAAAGTTTGATAAGCGTGGTTTCAATTTATATTTGATGAACTTTTTCATTTTAGATCAAAAATATAAGTTATCTCAGGAACGTCACATGTTAGCGTCTTATAAATGATAGCATTTGCTTTTACATAAAAACCCATATTAAATATCGATTTTCGAAAAGTAATTATTTTTTTTAAATGGTTTTTAGATTTAAAAAATGCATATTCGAAAAAGTGAGAACTATGCTTGGTCCATCCACTCCAGAAATCAATATGCCGCTGATGCTCATCTATTGAAACAATACTAAATTTCATTCGATTTTACCATTTCATTTGAGAAATATCGTGCCCACAGATATATAGACAGACACACAGATATCATTAAAATATGGATTCCTATTCATGTATGCTCAAAATATGCAGGTTCATCAAAATTTGACTGTACCCCAATACTTTTCCTTTATATATATAATGTATTGCAGGAAAAGTAACAATAGAGTTCTTGCGACCAGTTTGTTTGCTTTTTTAAAAAAGTTCTGAACTCGTAATAGCTGTCGATCGCGTAGTCGCCGCATGGCAGGTAGACAGCTGCCTAATTCCTACAATAACGCGATCGCCAGCTGCCTAATACGTACAATAACGCGATCGACAGCTATTGCAGGTATTTCTTCAGCTTTTGCAATTTTTTCAGAACTGATGCTTTAGAGTTCAATTACAGGAGAAAGATTATTGAATTTTAAAAATTCGAAATTGTTATTGCTACTTTTAATCGACGAAAATATATTTTAAAAATTATAGTTTTCACTAATAATTGCTGATTTAAAAACTTTAGTTCAACTTTCTAAATTGTTCTGAATAACCGTTTTGAATAATTAAGTTCTGATCAAGGAATCAATTTGTCGATTTAATCAAATTATAATAAATATCCGTTTATTAATTAGTTAAACAAACTTATAACAAACGAAGAAATTTTTTAAGATATATGTAATACGGACACATGCATGCTCGTCCACTACGCAGATGAATAGTTAAGCGTATACCTAGTTTAATATCAAAAATTTATATTAATGCAAGTTCGCTTCTAGCTAATTACTACCTTATACTCATATCCTAACAAATCCTTCATAGCATAACAAGTCTTTATCAAAACAGCAGTAATTTGAGGAAGTCTAAACATAGCTGCCAACAATCATTCTAAACTGTAACAGAATACTACCCTTAATCTTGAACTACTAAGATATATACACAAAAGTGGAACAAGTTATATCGCATCTATGTAAAATACTTTTTAGCAGAAATTTCTATTAACGTAAAGTTTTCGTATCTAAAGAAATTTCCGTGAACTATCTTAGAATTGACCCACGATAAAACAAATCTTTAGAAAACACCATAAACTTGTCATTGACTCTAAACTATTTCAGTACATAATCCTTATCCTTGAACTAATTCATACATATACTTAACATATGCACTATATACAAAACTAATACGATAATGCACTGTATACTTAACAGTAACACAATGTATATCAAATGCACAATATATGATATGATATCAAATGCATAATATATAATATCAAATGCACTATATATGATATCAAATCCACTATAAAACACAACGTATACCAAATGCACTGTATGCATAGCGCAACGTATACCAAATGCACTGTATACAAAACGCAACGTATATCAAATGCACTATATATGATATCAAATGCAATATATGTGATATCAAATGTCCAATATATAATATCAAATGCATTGTATATAAATTAATATACATTAATTAACATGCATTAATATACATTTTTGATCAAACTATTTTATCTCGTTTCAATATATTATATTAAATATACTGTATCTATTATAAATAACTGTATCGTATTAGTTCAAGGTTTAACGCATTTTCCAAATCCGACTCCCTAGTCATACGTCCACTTCGACACACATATACATAACGAAATATATTAGGATTATATAAAATAATGTTATATGAAAACTTTATAATTTCAACTTTTTAAATATATAATCACTAAAAATTCCCAGGCTATTACTACCTTAAAACTAGCTCGCATTATTATAAATCCTTATCAAAACACTAGTAATTTACGGAAGTCTGAGCATCGCTGTCATTGATTCCAAACTGTCTCGCATCTCTATCCTTGGCCTTGAACTAATACGAAGTGAACTTACCGCTTCAGCTGTCCTAGGTCACACGTCCAGCTTGGTTTGTTATGAACTCAGTTATCCCTAAGTTTTACAGAAGTAGCCACAACGAGTTGTCTTGTAGATATTTAAGGAATCGGAAACGTGGCGAAGCGAATGGTTTTGATACCGGATTTTCAGGTAGGGGACTCTGCAGAGAAGACGTTGAACTGTCATAACGAAAGGCGACCGAACTTGAAAAGACCGAGAAGATTTACAGTGAAATTAATAAAGCTAAAATTTCTGGCTCAAACGCAAAAAGAGCCCCAAGATGTGGACATCCAGTGGCGAAGTTTGATAACATAATTTGGTGAGACAGAACATATTGGGACCAAAATTAGCAAATAAAAAGCTTTATGCTGTATATTTTAACAAGACTACAAATAGAATAAAATATAAGTAAATTACAATGAAAATAAATTAATGACACTTAACAATTTTGCTATTACGGGTTTCTTTCTGGAACCGATTCAAAAGCGTTTTTTGCGAGAAAAAACACAGGGGGGTATAAATTTTGTACGGTCCTTCGAGTAAAAGAAGTTCTGTTGGATGATGCATATAGTTGTCCTATGCAAATATTAAAACGTCATTCTCTTTACATATGCGTGGTATAGTAATTAAGTAGTAGTAATAATGTACCCTTTTAGTAATAATGAGCGGACAGAATAACTGTAATATGTTGTTTCTCAGATATTTTTGTAAAAAATTTCAATTTGCAGTCAACCCTTGCAGAACGAGCTAGAACCGAAGAAAAATTGAATTTGAAATTACCCACTTTAGCTTATTTTGGAAGTTTTATGCTTCCCTACATACATAGTATAACGTACAGGGAAAGTATTATAACGGGGTCAAAAATTCTAATTCGAGTTTCCGAGGGAAAAGCACGTTTGTGCACTTTTAAGCACTGTTGTGAAATGTGTTCACTTTTCATATGTAATATTAAGCGATAAATTTGTTAAAAATCACTCTCATGGATCTAGTTCGTTCCATTCAAGAGAAAAGATACTTTGGGTAATTGTTTTGTTTGAGGTGATGTCTGTGTGTCTATAAGTGTGTATGTAAGTGTGTGTATGTAGATAAGTGGTGTGTGTGTGTGTGTGTGTCAGCGGCGCCGACTTCGTGGGTTCGAAACATCTTTTGAACCCCTAATAATTTCGTTGTGGGTTCCTCGAACACCTAAGGTTTTTGTGCTTGTTTAGTGGGGAAATGCACACATACATGCATAAATTTTGTTTTTGTTATTATTTTTCATTATATTTGTTATTAATGTCATTATATTTTCATTATCAATATATTTTCATTATATTTTGTTATTATTTTTCGTAAGTTTTTTCATTATTCGTTCCCTGTTTACTATAAAGTCGCTTGTAGACTCCTTCAGATTGCACTCTTGCAAGATTTTAACTCAGAAATGATTCAAAGAGAAATTTGATGACAAATTTAGCATTGGTAAATATACCTAAAAATAAATTTTACATTTTTTGTTATTTTTATAGAGATAATTAAGTTGGAAATTCCCTCAGTATATCTATATAGTATTATAATAACATTGCGCCTACAAATGCAAAATAAATTAAATAAATAATTATCTAAGGAAAAAAAAGTATTTTTCTGTACTTAACTACAATTTGCTTCATTTTAGCATTTCAGACGTCTTATTATGCCGGATAATCTGACTGAATGGTATTTAAATAAGACTTAAATCCTTTGAAAAATGCATGAGTCATTCGATTTAAGATTTCCAAAAACCCCAATAATTCTTTAAAGTCGGCGCCTCTGGTGTGCATATATGTCTGTGGATGCTATATCTCACGAACCAATGAATTCCCTTACAACCAATGAAGTGAAGTGTAATTTGGTGCGATTATTACGATTCTTGAATACTGGAACGCTATTGGTTTCAAATCCGATCAAACATTTGGAAACCCCTAAATTTTCAAATATTTTTTCTTTAAATCATAAAAAAGTCAGGACATTCAATAATGCTACATAAACAATCATTTTATACGTAATTTTTTATTCTAAAACAAATGAAACAAACATTTGAAAGCTAACTTGAACCGTTCTCCAGATACTGCACGCTTTCGCTTTTCAAATAAATGTATTTAAAAATTACATAAAAATGAACAGTATTAAGTATTATGAAATATGTAATACATGGCGATAAATTTGGCCGAGGTGAAGACTAATTTGGCGAAATCGCCAACTTGCCGATTTTTTAATGTGATGCCAAATTGACGAAAATATCGCCAAATTTGCAAAAATGACGCTAATATTCCGAAAATGTGGCTAAATTGATGAATTAATAATTAACATACTTTAATATAAAGAAGTATATTGCTTAGTATGGAGAAACAATCCTGTGGCGGATGCTTTCTCCATAGTAGATTAGAACATAATAACATAAAATGAATATTCTCATAATAGGTAACAAAATCCTAAAGGAATACCTGCACAGTGAGTACAGAAGGGCTTACCTGTTATTTCAACTTCAGACTATATACTAATAATGTTAAATTCCCATAGGTAATAAGCAGAAGAATCTGCTAATCGTGAAGTGATAGTAATTCATTCTCAATTAAAATAATAATAATTTAAGATATGTCAGTTTAACAGAGGCATTGAAAAGCAATTGTAATTGTTAACAAAATCATTATTTATTTATATATATATCTTGATTATAAATATTATTTTCAATTCAATGCATTGTTACTACTAAATGTATAAGATCGATATTTAGAGATTAAATTAATTATATCACTCATCATATAATATATCACTCGTTAATAATATCACTCAACTAATTAAATGTTCAATACAAGTTAATTTCATATTACATTACACACCTTCCAATACTATTCTTAATATTTGTGATATATATTTGTTTCAATCAATTACTTAACAATATCTACTTTATACTTCAATATATATATATTCAAATTCTAGCATTAATTATAGTTTCATCATCATTATACAATTTTAACATTTAATTCACTTTCATTTTCCATAGACTAGAAAGGTTAAAAAAAATTATTACGATACCCATAGTTCAGCAGGTCTGTAAATATATTTTTTTTACTTTAAGATAGGGAACTAAGTTCTCGAAAGTTCAATTCAATGTTCACAATTTTTGTTGAATTCGAGTTGAGACGTAATCTCTCACTGCTCAGTTTCTGATCGAACAATTTCATAAAGTCAATCTATTCTTTGGTTTTTCCATCCATTTATTGAATTCGGGCCATTTATGCGATCAATCTTGCAACGGATACGCCTCTCGGAAGTTCGAATCTTATACCTTCTGATGCATCATCCATTTTCATCATCTCGAATTAAAACAGCATTCCATTCATCCAAGAATGTTTTGAATTTATTGACGAAATCACATAAGTCACTCAGCATTCTTGACGCTCTCCGCTATGCATATCTAAAACAAATCAATTAGAATCAGGAATCTATTCGAAGACACTATTAAAATTCAAAGTGTTCCTCAGTAATTCAATTCGCCGAAATTCATCTTGCAGTTCTCAAGAAAATGCATACGTCTGATGACATTGTTAAAAATTTGACATAGTTCCATGTCGATTCACTTTGTATCATAATCCGTCCATCAAAATCAACTTAATTTATACTGTCAATTCACTAACTATCCTCAGCGAAGGTAGGCTGGGCTGCTTAGAAAGCCGCAGCAAAAGTGCGACTTACTCTAATGCTTGTAATAATCATACTGATGCATAAAAATGGTTAGCAGAGCCCCTGAAATTCAGGAACCTGCCAAATGCAGAACTTCACGAAAAGACGACAAATACAGTAATGTATTATGGCGTACTACTAAAACCTAGAGTCTCCTAGCCTAGTCACTTTGAAATTAAACCGCACTCGCTGCTAAAAAAGAAGGTCTCTACCACGTGATGTTTTCATCAGCGTGATCAAGGGCAGAAGCAAAGAACTAGTATCAAAATCTTAGATTACTCCTCGAAGGGTAGAAGGTCGTCGAGCGAGGGTAACATATTTCACACACTTTCCCTTTTCACTTAGCCGAAACATACAAAGCGGTTCGCCAAGCTGACGCTTAATAGTTTTCCTGAAACGAGATGACGAGAGCAAACAAGAGTCTTCAATCACCATCCCTTACAATTTTATAACATGATTATTTCGCCATTTCCTGTTAAATGGAAATTAAATAGAAGTAGTCACCATAGGGATTCCTAGTTACAGATCTAACTTGGGAGGTCCCTGACCATTTGACAATTTAGAATGTCAAAAAAGTAACTGGAAGTGCCCTAATTACTTAAATTCGTGATTGGGAAAGGAAGTCGCTCTTTTTATCGAAGGATCGCTGAACTATTGGGTCGTGATGTGAGCGCAGTTCAATGGTGTGTGTTATGGTTCATGAGAGCCAACGAAACGACACGAAGGGTAGTGGAGCTTCCAAGTGTACCACACCACGTGAAGATCGTATGCTTCTGAGAAGCGTTGCTCGGGAGCCGTTTACCACAGCAACCCTGTTACAACGACATTTATCCCACACTACAAGTAACGTGGTTTCGACGCAAACAATTCGAAACCGTTTGCATGACGCAGGACTCCGAGGTAGACACCCTTTTCAACACCTACCGTTTCAACGTCTTCATCGGTTACATCGCTTCTAGTGGTGTCAGATGAGACGCAATTGGTCGATAAAATGGCAAAACATTCTGTTCACGGATGAATCACGATTCTGTTTTGGCATGCCAGATGGCCGTACTCGCGTATGACGGCGCTTCAACAATGCCACCAGAACGCTTTTTCTATCAGTCGCCACACAGCCATCCTAAATGGTACCATGATTTGGGGTAGTATAACATTTGGTGGACGGACACCTTTGGTCCACGTTTCTGGTAGTATCAGGGCACAACGATACATCTCTGACATTATGAGACCTGTGGTACAGCCATATCTGTCAACCAGGCCTGTACTGCTTTTTCAGCAGGATAATGCCAGACCACATACTGCACGGGTAACTATGAATAATCTACAAGGTTTTGATATCCTACCTTGGCCAGCATGTTTTCCGCATTTGTCGCCAATTGAGCATATCTGGGACATCATGGGTCGCAGATTAAGAGAACTCCCAATTCCAGCAAACCGTGTTCAGTTATAAGCCCAATTGCATGCTGTGTGGAATGCCATCCCTCAGCACACCATTGACCATCTCATTGACGGGATGCCTCGTCGTATTCAATTCTACATAGCCACTCGTGGTGGGTCTTTTCCACATTGATCTACTGTCAATAAAGTTCCATACTTTCATTTTCCAGGTATGATTTTTTTATCATTTACACATCTCCATGTTACAATTGTATTCTGTAAATTTCATAAGGATACATTAATTTCTTCATGGTGTTACTATTTCAGTTGTGAACAATGTATTTCACCCCTGTTTTTATGAAAATACCTATGAATATTTTTATGATAATACCTATGAATATTTTTATGATAATACCAAATTATATGGGGACACTTCGCATTTAATTTTAACACATTTTCAAATTGGTAGTAGACGTCTAAAACTAATGGCCGAAGCTCCAAAAGCGAAGTCAACTATGCTGAAACATTCTGTACAGTATATAGGAGAAATTGTGCTAAATGGATATTAAACTTTATAAATAGTTTATATTAACACATATAAACCAAATACAGCCATCGCCGTCACTAAACCATTGCCAACTTCAGAAATTTTTTTTATTTTAAATTTGTATGAAATATTTGAAAATAATAACTTGTAAACTAAAACTGATGGAAAGATGTATTTTTTGCATTCTAATACAAATTATGATAAATATAGACATAAACAAGTATTGTATAATCTAAAATATGAATATATGAAAAAATTGAGTGGACACTCACACTTCAGGTATTTTATTATACACATTTGTTTCCATTCAGTGGTTAAAATCGGCGAGAAAAGAGGGGATATATAAAAGTATGGCTAAATCAATTGCTTCCGAAACTAATATTTCGAATTAAGATGATTACAATCAGCATGTGTTTTCACAATCGACACAAACACAATTTTGATTGTTAAAAAGTGAATACTGCAAATAAAAATTAAGTGCAAGGTGACTACGGCATAGGTAAAGAAAATTTCGAGCAATCATTGGCAGACAAATTGTATTAGTTATCAATAGGGTCCATATTGTAAACGAAATTCAACACTGTAAAACTCCCTTCGGTTGAACTTCAAGATCCTAGCTACATTTACATAGTATGACAATAACTAAAGAATTCCGAATCAAAAGCATATGCAAAAGTATCTATTGGACGAAATTCAGCCGAACTCAACAAGAATATCCTGCAGATCCCGCTTTAAAGATAAGAGTTTGCAATTTCGTCCCAGTAGCCCAACGATAGAGCGTCGGCTGACCATTTCGGAGATCCAGGGGTTCGAGTCCCGGTTGGGATAGCAAGGCGCTTTAAACAAATCAACGCCCGAACAAATCAACCTGGTAGGTTATTACAAAGATGTCGGAGGTCAGAAAGTGACCCTAGTACGACTAGTACGGATTCAGTAGACTCTGGAAGATTGAACGCTGATTTCAAATTGAGAGCTTAAAGACCACGCAGGATACTAACCAGGGTAAAAGTCGTAGCATCAGGAGGCTACCTGGTGTAAAAATAGGAGGAGGTGATCAGTTAGATTGTCAGTTGCTCGCCAATTTGGCATGAGAGTGTGGAGAATGCAGAATCCACTTCAAAGATAAGAGCTTGCAATTTCCCCTCAGTAGATCAAAGGTAAAGCTTCGGCTGGCCAGTTCGGAGATCCAGGGTTCGATTCCCGGTTGGGGCAACAAGACTCTCCACAATCCTTTAAAATGAGCGGAAATGATTTTATGAAAGGGATAGTTTACAAAATCCCCACTAGGAGAAATTTGGCGCTGGAACGTGAAAACGAACCTAAAAGGAATGATTTTCAACTGTGTAGTTTTAAGCTAAATGTCGCAGATACTTAAATCTGAAGTGTTATTAATTATTTTAATTGCTTTCCTGAGTAAATTTCGCAAGCACTGCAACATGATTTCCATTGTTTACAGTGTCGAAATGTGGTAAAAAAAATTTGGGGGAAACATGAAACCGAGGAACGGAAAATTAGCAAAGTTTCATGCTATGTATTTTAGAAAGGTTACCAATAAAATAAAATACACAGTAAACTTCCGATAATCCAGCATGCTCGCGGTGCCGGATTATCGGATGATAATCTAAAACGGAGTAAAAATGGGAAAAATCAATTTAAAACAAAATAATGGACAATAAATGTGATATTTTTTGCCTAAAGCGTTACACCGACTGAATTGCATTGTGCAGTATGTGAAAAAACATTTAAATTAATTTAAAAATTATAAAATGACCATAAATGATATAATTACTCAATGACCATAAAAGCATTTTATCTAGTACAGTAAATGTAACTCAGTACAGTCGAATTAACCTGTATTCGGTTCGAGAGACGTGATGGCCTATCGAGTCATTGGCTGCCAGATAAACCGAAATTTATTGTAATTACTGAATTACAATGAAAATAAATTAATGACATTTTGCATCTTTTTACAGTTTAACCCCAGTTTTGCGTTCCTTTGTGGAACCGATTAAAAAACGTTATATGGGAGAAAACACAATACACGGGAAACTCCATTTTAATTAGTATATAAAAATGGAGGAAAGCATGTAAGAAAAGAAATTGACCATTCGCCAAGCTTTACTTGTCATTTGTTAAAAATTTATTTTCTGATTCATATAGAAACATTCCAAACGCATTAATAATGTGTATTTGTATATTACATTCACATTGGTTCAGTTTTCATAAGAATTTTTTCCTTGCACTTAATACACAGACACGTAAATTTATTTGCTATGGCTACGCCACTTATAATGTATAAAAAATATGAACATTGAAGCAAATAATAATTAAAAATCAAAGAATGTAAGCTGAAATTTCCTAAATTAAAACATCTGTTTATTTGAGATGTATGTCTCATATTTTGGTATATATTAAATCCTTAAGTCAAGTTTCTAACTCTGAAAAAAAATGTTGAAACCGCTATAATTTACCGATTTTCTAAATCAAATGTCCTATTAACTTTCCAAATGACTCTCCAGATGACTCGAACAATAAACGCTATATACTATATAATACAAATAGCGGGGAAACAAACTTTTAAGAAAAACAGCTTCTTCCTTGTGACTTAGAAAGGTCTATCAAAGACCTGCTATAGCCCGGATAGAAACTGCTTTCACATTTGCTTTCGGTCACATTTTCAATGGAATTTCTGCTGACGTGAGAAAACACAGAGAAATTCGTCTCTCCAGAAGAAAATCCCGCCGGGCGCTTAGAGGAATGAAAGAAGACGCAAGTATTTAACTCGCAACAGACGAAGCAATAATCCTTTGTTTATTTACAGAGAAAATATTTTATACGTTTATTTCTGATAATATATATAATTAAAATAAAAGTAGCTTTATCGTACTGATTTGGGGGAACGTTAGGGGAGACACTGTCTACCTTATCTCCTCTGACGCTTCGCACTGATTATATTGGGTTCTCAAATAATGAAATGTCTGTTATGTGGAGTCATTGTGCTTTGGGTAGTTTTGTCATTGCATTTGAGAGACATTACACTTTATGTAAAGGATAGCTTAAAAATATGTTTTAGCATGAAAAAGATAGTTTAAAAAATTTCATGGCCGAATAACACTTAGATTTTACGTTACATACCAACATCATCTTATTATTATAGATTCTGAAAATTTCCGAAAGTTTTGCAACTCTAGGTTCAGTGTCTCGAGTCTCAATGTGTATTGGATTATTTAGTGTCAACGTTTATTGCATTATGCACAATTTTACAATGATTTAATTATGCAATAAAATACAGAAATACCAAAGAACATATCATTGCTGAAGCTCCTTCAAAGCTACCTTTAAAGTCTATAGATAGCTACAACGGTGCACAATTCATTTCACAGAAATTCAAGAAGTCATAAACACGTTCAACTAAGTTGTAAAGTGTTAAAAATCTCCAAATACCACTACAGAATTAAGCCCAAGCGAACTTCTAATGAAGAAAAATATTCTTACTTTGCCAGATCTTGTTCATCCAAATCTTATACAAGATATGCAGGAAAAAAATATTTCCCACTGTTAGAGGTTCTCTAATAAGCGAAATTGACCGTGAAAATAATTTAAAAAATCTGATGTGGGCAGCACATGACTTTCCTTATATAATGCAATGAATTTACTACTATTACAGTAAAAAAAATAGATTACTTTTATAGTAGTTATTTAAATTCTTTCCAAGATATTGAATTTTCGTCAATGAGTCGTCATTTTCATTATTTCGAGTCATTTTTATCCATTTGGCGAGTTTTTCGTTAATTTAGCAACATTTAAAAAATTCGCCAAGTTAGCGACATTCCACCAAATTCGTCGCCAAAATCTCGCTGAGCGTTATGGACGAAGAATTAAGTTATTCTTACAGCAGATAAATGACTATTGGCGTTCAAATACAAAAGTATTACTCAATGTATCTTTTTTCATGAATGGAACGAGCTAGATCCACGAGAATAATGTCACCAACTTTATCGCATGGTATTACATATGAAAATTGAACATGTTTCTCAATAGGAAATATTTTTTTTTTATTTTATATGACTTTTTAATAATTTTTTGAAAAATTTACAATATCTTGAGAACGGTTCATGTTAGCGTTCTAAAATTTATGTCAATCGTTTTCTAATGAAAAATTACATAAGACATGTCTATTTGCGTAACTTTATTAGAGGTTTTGATTTTTTGACGGTTTTTTCAAAATTTCACTTGAAAATTTAGAGGGTTCTGAGCATTCGATTGCGTATAAAAACAATAGGCTTCCAGTGTTTACGGATTGTGATTTTTGTACCATATTTCGTTCGATTCGGTCCATTCGTTCGTCAGTTATCGTCTCCACAGACTCACTGATACACATACTTACACACATACACACAGATAAATTACTTCAAAAATGTTTGATTTGTGATCAGGGATGCTTGAAACGTGCCCTCCCGTCGAAAACTCGAATTCGAATTTTCGACCCTGTCACAATACATTCCTTATAGATTATTGTATATAAGGAAAAAAATCTGATGTGGGCAACACATGACTTTCCTTATATAATGTAATGAATTTACTACTTTTACAGTAAAAAAATAAGTTTTTCTTATTATAGATACTAATATTCTTTCCAAGATATTGAATTTTCGACAATTAGTCGTCATTTTCATTGATTTAGCGTCATTTTTATCCATTTGACGAGATTTTCGTTAATTTGGCAACATTTCAAAAAGTCGCCAAATTGGCGACATTCCGCCATATTCGTCGCCAAAATCTCGCCAAGCGTTATGGACGGAGAAATAAGTTATTCTTACAGCAGATAAATTACTATTGGCGTTCAAATACAAAAGTATTACTCGAAGTATCTTTTTTCATGAATGGAACGAGCTAGATCCACGAGAATGATGTCACCCAATTTATCGCAATGTATTACATATGAAAAGTGAACATGTTTCTCAATAGGAAATATTTTTTTTTTTACTTTATATGACTTTTTGATAATTTTTTTTGAAAAATGTACAATATCTTGAGATCGGTTCATGTTAGCGTTCTAAAATTTATGTCAATCGTTTTCTAATAAAAAATTACATAAGAAATGTCTATTTGAGTAACTTTATTAGCGGTTTTGATTTTTTGACGATTTTTTTCAAAACTTCATTCGAAAATTTAGGGGGGTTCTGAACATTCGATTGCGAATAAAAACAATAGGCTTCTAGTGTTTACGGGTTGTGATTTTTGTACCAAATTTCGTTCGAATCGGTCCATTCGTTCGTCAGTTATCGTCTCCACAGACTCACGGACACACACACACACACACACTTACTTTCACACACACACACAGACATCACTTCAAAAATGTTTGATTCGTGATCAGGGATGCTTGAAACGTGCTCTCCCGTCGAATACTCGAATTCGAATTTTCGACCCCGTCACAATACTTTCCTTATACATTATGTATATAAGGAAAGTAATTATAATACTTAAGTCATTTTGACTCGATCAAAAAAGGCGGCAAAAACATAAATTTCAGAGGTCGTACAAAAATTTCGTTAGATAAAATTTTCTATCCGAAAATTTACATATCCTTAGCAAAAATTTTATGCAGTCCCCAATCACCCGTCGAAAACTTTGATGAATGATATGTCGGATAATTTTGATCATATATCAGTGAAACTTTCTGCTTAACTAATTGAGCTATGGAATTTTGTTTTATAATTGAGAATTTTTTCTAGGAGGCCCGTATAAAAAGTTATATTATATCATTTTTAACTAAAAGATATCACGTGATTAAAATTTGCATACGGTAATAGTCTACCTAACATTTCTTAAATTGAAATCATTGGTCTGTAACCAATCGTTTAAGATATACGAGAATTTAGTCATGGAATCTTTTTGAAACATCCTGTATGTTGATACTAACTTTGTTCATCTAGTTTTTATTATTTTTTAAATAATAAAATTATTTGAAGAGAGCTTTATTTAATGGTAAAAATCTTTCCCGAAAATCTATTTGACTTTTACTGCAAGTAAAAGACAAAACTTCTAACGATTCACTGACTTATGCACTCCTCACAGTATCTCCTTAACTACTCCAGTTAGAAATTTTATATATTGTGCCGGTTACAGGGGATAGGTAAACACTAAGCCGGAATATTTCCGTAACCTACCCTTCTAGGGGGATAAGAAAATGTAACTTCCTTGTAGTATTCTCTTCACCGATACTCGATAGTTTTATCCACAGTACAAGCACCTCCTACTTTAATGCAAGCTCATTTCGTACAAAGTACATGTAGACGGCTAGTAAATGCATAAAAGCTTTAGACCGACATGTCACTGTACTTCACAGGTTTCATAACACATTTCCGCTTTCAATGGATATTCTACTGCTACTCTTATGATGTCACTCTCCACACACGCAAAAAAAAAATCTGATTTGGGTAGCACATGATTTTCCCTACGGATTTCAATTATTTTTCATTCTTTACTATTTATATTATACATTCAGTTTTATCTCATAAAATAATTCATGAAATTAAAGCTATCTTCAAAATTAGGATTACACTCCTATTGGGTGCTGCCGGTATCAAATGCTACCAGTACCCCTACCAGTAACAAAAGCTACCAGTACCAATACCAGTAACAAATGCTGCGGTATGGCTTGTATTGCGCAGCCTGACCATTAGTATTGGAGGAATAATTAAAATAAAATTTTCCCAAAAAAATTCAACAAAAAATTGTAACACTTTGCCTGGAAATGCTGAGCTAGATGTATGCATCTGTAGCCTAAATAAAATTTATCGGCATCTTCATTCATACCTTTTAACCCTTCAAAAAACCCCTCTCAGCACTTTCAACAAAGCAGAAAACGGAATGATGATCTATTGTGGTTTTAGGAAAGCAACGGAGTTTCCTCAAAACCTCGGACTACAGTGCCTCGGCCTAAATTAGTGCTTCTGCGCATGTGACTCTATGAAAGATAGGCAGTCTAGTGGTACAGTGTCTAGAAGGAACAAGGTTACTTCTAGACACTCTACCAGTGGCACCACAAGGCATCAGATCATAGGCCGAATTATCTCCCTACTAAATCTTCGAGAACTTTTCAGGACATAGCAGGTAGCACTCTGAAGTAAATATTGTTTGCGGTTTTACAATATTCTTTGTTATACTATCATTTTGGTGATGATAAAGCAGCTTCATTTTTACTTTCCCTGCAATACATGGTAATGTATAGGGAAAGTATTGGAATCATGCCGAAAATCACAACTCGAGTTTTCGACGGATCTACACGTTTCGAGACCCCTAGAATACGAAAAAACCATTTTTAGCGTGACGTCTGTGCGTGTGTCTGTGTGTCTGTCTGTCTGTCTGTCTGTCTGTGTGTCTGTCTGTCTGTGTGTCTGTCTGTCTGTCTGTGCAGATTTTGTATACACTGTAACTAAAAAACTAATCGACCGAATTTCACAAAATTTGGTAGGTAAGTCACTTGTGGCCGGGGCTAGTGCTGATTAGTTTTGGGTACGATTCGGAATAAAAGAACCCGCCTTTTTTTGCGAAATGGCCCGCAAAAGCTTGTATCCACTCTAGCTGAAAAACTAATGAACCGAATTTCACAAAATTCGGTAGATGAGTCACGTATAGGTCACTCTGGTGCTGATTAGATTTTGGTACGATTCGGAAAAAAATAACCTGCCTTTTTTTGCAAAATGGCCCGCAAAAATCTTCAAAATCTAAACTAAAGAACTTGGTATACTTAGATATATCCATTAAAGGCCCGTTTAATACGTAATGTTTAACGACGAAAAGAATAAGACCAACCCCATTACACTAGGACTAGCCGTTCTCGAGATATTTTAGTTTTTCGTACTTTCCCTACGCCACCTTTGAAAATAAGCCCGGTTACCGAATGAGAACGAAATTTGAATTAAAAGTGAATTACATTTAATTGAAATAAATAGAACGTGGATATAAGTTTGCAGGGAAAGTCATGTGCTGTCCACATCAGATTTTTACTTTCCCTGCAATACATGGTAATGTATAGGGAAAGTATTGGAATCATGCCGAAAATCGCAACTCGAGTTTTCGAGGGATCTACACGTTTCGAGACCTCTAGCATACGAAAAAACCATTTTTAGCGTGACGTCTGTGTGTGTGTCTGTGTGTCTGTGTGTCTGTGTGTCTGTCTGTCTGTCTGTGTGTCTGTCTGTCTGTCTGTGCAGATTTTGTATCCACTCTAACTAAAAAACTAATGGACCGAATTTCACAAAATTTTGTAGGTAAGTCACTTGTGGGCGGGGCTGGTGCTGATTAGTTTTGGGTACGATTCGAAATAAAAGAACCCGCCTTTTTTGTGAAATGGCCCGCAAAAGCTTGTATCCACTGTAGCTGAAAAACTAATGGACCGAATTTCACAAAATTCGGTAGATGAGTCACGTATAGGTCACCCTGGTGCTGATTAGAATTTGGTACGATTTAGAAGAAAATAACCTGCCTTTTCTTGCAAAATGGCCCGCAAAAATTGCCAAAATCTAAAATAAAAACTGGGTATATTCAAATATATCAATTAAATGCTGATTTAATACGTAATTTTTAACGACGAAAAGAATAAGACCAACCCCATTACACTAGGACTAGCCGTTCTCGAGATATTTTAGTTTTTCGTATTTTCTCTACGCCACCTTTGAAAATAAGTCCGGTTACCGAATGAGAACGAAAATTGAATTAAAAGTGAAATAAATGTAATTAAAATAAAGATAACGTGAATATAAGTCTGCAGGGAAAGTCATGTGCTGTCCACATCAGATTTTTACTTTCCCTGCAATACATGGTAATGTATAGGGAAAGTATTGGAATCATGCCGAAAATCGCAACTCGAGTTTTCGACGGATCTACACGTTTCGAGACCTCTAGAATATGAAAAAACTATTTTTAGCGTGACGTCTCTGTGTGTGTCTGTCTGTGTGTCTGTGTGTCTGTCTGTCTGTGTGTCTGTCTGTCTGTACAGATTTTGTATCCACTCTAATTAAAAAACTAATCGACCGAATTTCACAAAATTTGGTAGGTAAGTTACTTGTGGGCGAGTCTGGTGCTGATTAGTTTTGGGTATGATTCGGGATAAAAGAACCCGCCTTTTTTGCGAAATGGCCCGCAAAAGCTTGTATCCACTCTGACTGAAAAACTAATGGACCGAATTTCACAAAATTCGGTAGATGAGTCACTTGTGGGTTACCCTGGGGCTGATTAGATTTTGGTATGATTCGGAAAAAAATGACCTGCCTTTGTTTGCAAAATGGCCCGCAAAAATCGTCCAAATCTAAACTAAAGAACTGGGTATACTCAAATATATCCATTAAATGCTGATTTAATACGTAATTTTTAAAGACGAAAAGAATAAGACCAACCCCATTACACTAGGACTAGCCGTTCTCGAGATATTTTAGTTTTTCGTTCTTTCCCTTCGCCACCTTTGAAAATAAGCCAGGTTACCGAATGAGAACGAAAATTGAATTAAAAGTGAAATAAATTTAATTAAAATAAAGAGAACGTTAATATAAGTCTGCAGGGAAAGTCATGTGCTGCCCACATCAGATTTTTACTTTCCCTGCAATACATGGTAATGTATAGGGAAAGTATTGGAATCATGTCGAAAATCGCAACTCGAGTTTTCGACGGATCTACACGTTTCGAGACCTCTAGAATACAAAAAAACCATTTTTAGCATGACGTCTGTCTGTGTGTCTGTGCAGATTTTGCATCCACTGTAACTAAAAACTAATGGACCAAATTTCACAAAATTTGGTAGGTGAGTCACTTGTCGGCGAGTCTGGTGCTGATTAGTTTTGGGTACGATTCGGGATAAAAGAACCCGCCTTTTTCGAGAAATGGACCGCAAAAGCTTGTATCCACTCTAACTGAAAAACTAATGGACCGAATTTCACAAAATTCGGCAGATGAGTAATTTGTGGGTCACCCTGGTGCTGATTAGATTTTGGTATAATTCGAAAAAAAAATAACCTTCCTTTTTTTGCAAAATGGCCCGCAAAAATCGTCAAAATCTAAACTAATGAACTATGTATGCTCAAATATATCCATTAAATGCATGTCTAATACGTAATTTTTAGCCAAGAAAAGAATAAGATCAACTCCATTACACTAGGACTAGTCGTTCTCGAGATATTTTAGTTTTTCCTATTTTCTCTGCGCCACCTTTGAAAATAAGTCCGGTTAGCAAACGAGAAAGAAAATTGAATTAAAAGTGAATTAAATGTAATTAAAATAAAGAGAACGTGAATATAAGTCTGCAGGGAAAGTCATGTGCTGCCCACATCAGATTTTTACTTTCCCTGCAATACATGGTAATGTATAGGGAAAGTATTGGAATCATGTCGAAAATCGCAACTCGAGTTTTCGACGGATCTACACGTTTCAAGACCTCGAGAATACGAAAAAAACCATTTTTAGCGTGACTTCTGTGTGTGTGTCTGTGTGTCTGTCTGTCTGTCTGTGCAGATATTTTATCCACTGTAACTAAAAAACTAATGGACCGAATTTCACAAAATTTGGTAGGTAAGTCACTTGTGGGCGAGTCTCGTACTGATTAGTTTTGGGTACGATTCGGGAGAAAAGAACCCGCCTATTTTTGCGAAATGGCCCGCAAAAGCTTGTATCCACTCTAACTGAAAAACTAAGGGACCGAATTTCACAAAATTCGGCAGATGAGTCATTTGTGGGTCACCCTGGTGCTGATTAGATTTTGGTATGATTCGAAAAAAAATAACCAGCCTTTTTTGGAAAATGGCCCGCAAAAATCGTCAATATCTAAACTGAAGAACCACGTATGCTCAAATATATCCATTAAATGCTTGTTTAATACGTAATTTTTTGCGAAGAAAAGAATAAGACCAACCCCATTACATTAGGACTAGCCGTTCTCGAGATATTTCAGTTTTTCGTATTTTCTCTACGCCACTTTTGAAAATAAGTCCGGTTACCGAATGAGAACAAAAATCGAATTAAAAGTGAAATAAATTTAATTAAAATAAAGAGAACGTGGATATAAGTCTGCAGGGAAAGTCATGTGCTGCCCACATCAGATTTTTACTTTCCCTGCAATACATGGTAATGTATAGGGAAAGTATTGGAATCATGTCGAAAATCGCAACTCGAGTTTTCGACGGATCTACACGTTTCGAGACCTCTAGAATACGAAAATACTATTTTTAGCGTGACGTCTGTGTGTGTTTCTGTCTGTTTGTTTGTGCAATGTATGTATCCACTCTAACTAAAAAACTAATGGACCGAATTTCACAAAATTTGGTAGGTAAGTCACTTGTGGGCGAGTCTCGTACTGATTAGTTTTGGGTACGATTCGGGAGAAAAGAACCCGCCTATTTTTGCGAAATGGCCCGCAAAAGCTTGTATCCACTCTAACTGAAAAACTAATGGACCGAATTTCACAAAATTCGGCAGATGAGTCATTTGTGGGTCACCCTGGTGCTGATTAGATTTTGGTATGATTCGAAAAAAAATAACCAGCCTTTTTTGGAAAATGGCCCGCAAAAATCGTCAATATCTAAACTGAAGAACCACGTATGCTCAAATATATCCATTAAATGCTTGTTTAATACGTAATTTTTTGCGAAGAAAAGAATAAGACCAACCCCATTACATTAGGACTAGCCGTTCTCGAGATATTTCAGTTTTTCGTATTTTCTCTACGCCACTTTTGAAAATAAGTCCGGTTACCGAATGAGAACAAAAATCGAATTAAAAGTGAAATAAATTTAATTAAAATAAAGAGAACGTGGATATAAGTCTGCAGGGAAAGTCATGTGCTGCCCACATCAGATTTTTACTTTCCCTGCAATACATGGTAATGTATAGGGAAAGTATTGGAATCATGTCGAAAATCGCAACTCGAGTTTTCGACGGATCTACACGTTTCGAGACCTCTAGAATACGAAAATACTATTTTTAGCGTGACGTCTGTGTGTGTTTCTGTCTGTTTGTTTGTGCAATGTATGTATCCACTCTAACTAAAAAACTAATGGACCGAATTTCATAAAATTTGGTAGGTAAGTCTCCTGGGTGAGACCCTGGTGCTGATTAGTTTTTGGTAAGATTCGTAAAAACAGAACCCGCCTTTTTTTGCGAAATAGCCCGCAAAAATTTCACGTATCGACTCTCGCTAAAATACTATTTGACCAAATTTCACAAAATTTAGTAGATACGTTTCTCATAGCATACTCTGGTCCTGATTAGATTTTGGTACGATTCGGAAAAGAACAACCTGCCTATTTTTACGAAATGGCCAGCAAAAATTTCATGTATCCACCCTAGCTAAAATACCAATTGACCAAATTTCACAAAATTTTATAGATAAGTTACTTGTGGGATACTCTGGTGCTGATTAGATTTTGGTATTATTCGGAAAACAACAACCTGCCTTTTTTTACGAAATGGCCCACAAAAATCGCGAAAATCTAAAAAAAAAAAAAGACTACGTATGCTCAAATGTATTAAATAAATGCTTGTTTTATACGCAATTTTTGAAGAAGAAAAAATTATAAAACACTCCATTATACTTTAGGACTAACCGTTCTCAAGATATTTGAGATTTCTTGCATTTTTGTTACGCCGATTTCGGAAAAATGTCCATTTACCAAGTAAAAACAAAAATTGAATTAAAAATGCAAATTTAAGGTTATTTGGTGCAATTAAACTCAATCTAATAAAAAATTAAAGAAATTTTTAAAGAATATATTTATAAAGAAATAAGGAATATGGGCAAATTTTTGTATTTTTCAGCAAATTCTATTATTTTTACTTTCCTTGT
Organism: Amaurobius ferox; assembly: GCA_951213105.1. Taxonomy (NCBI): domain Eukaryota; kingdom Metazoa; phylum Arthropoda; class Arachnida; order Araneae; family Amaurobiidae; genus Amaurobius; species Amaurobius ferox. The sequence continues at coordinate 105,682,884 of OX578142.1, read as the reverse complement.
AATACAGGGTAATGTATAGGAAAGTATTGGAATCATGTCGAAAATCGCAACTCGAGTTTTCGACGGATTTACACGTTTCGATACCTCTTGAATACGAAAAAACCATTTTTATCGTGACGTCTGTGTGTGTGTCTGTCTGTGTGTCTGTCTGTCTGTCTGTCTGTGTGTCTGTATGTCTGTCTGTCTGTGCAGATTTTGTATCCACTCTAACTAAAAAACTAATAGACCGAATTTCACAAAATTATTTTGGTAGGTAAGTCACTTGTGGGCGAGTTTGGTGCTGATTAGTTTTGGGTACGATTCGGGATAAAAGAACCCGCCTTTTTTTGCGAAATGGCCCGCAAAAATTTCATGTATCCACTCTCGCTAAAATACTATTTGACCAAATTTCACAAAATTTAGTATATACATGTCTTATAGCATACTCTGGTGCTGATTAGATTTTGGTACGATTCGGAAAAGAACAACCTGCCTTTTTTTACGAAATGGCCAGCAAAAATTTCATGTATCCACTTTAGCTAAAATACTAATTGACCAAATTTCACAAAATTTGGTAGATAAGTTACTTGTAGGATACTCTGGTGCTGATTAGATTTTTATATAATTCGGAAAAGAACAACCTGCCCTTTTTTACGAAATGACCAGCAAAAATTTCACGTATCCACCCTAGCTAAAATACCAATTAACCAAATTTCACAAAATTTGGTAGATAAGTCACTTGTGGGATACTCTGGTGCTGATTAAATTTTGGTACGATTCGGAAAACAGCAACCTGCCTTTTTTTACGAAATGGCCCGCAAAAAAAAAAAGACTACGTATATGCTCAAATGTATTAAATAAATTCTTGTTTCATACGCAATTTTTGACGAGGAAAAGAGTATAACACACTCCATTATACTTTAGGACTAACCGTTCTCAAGATATTTGAAATTTCTTGCATTTTTGTTACACCGATTTCGAAAAAATGTCCAATTACCGAATAAAAACAAAAATTGAATGAAAAATGCAAATTTAGTGTTATTTGGTGCAATTAAACTCAATCAAATAAATTATTAAAGAAATAATGAAGATATGATTTTGAGTCTGCAGGGAAAGTCATGTGCTGCCCACATCAGATTTTTTTTGTTAGAATGAATAACACAGGAGTAATAACATTATTTATTACTTTCCTTATATACATAATGTATAAGGAAAGTATTGTGACGGGGTCGAAAATTCGAATTCGAGTTTTCGACGGGAGAGCACGTTTCAAGCATCCCTGATCACGAATCAAACACATTTGAAGTGATGTCTGTGTGTGTGTATGTGTGTGTGTGTGTGTGTGTGTGTGTGTGTGTGTGTGTGTATGTGTGTGTGTGTGTGTGTGTGTGTGTGAAAGTATGTGTGTGTGTGTGTGTGTGTCAGTGAGCCTGTGGAGACGATAACTGACGAACGAATGGACCGATTCGAACCAAATTTGGTACAAACATCACAATCTGTAAACACCGGAAGCCTATTGTTTTTATACGCAATCGAATGTTCAGAACCCCCCTAAATTTTCGAATGAAATTTTGAAAAAATCGTCAAAAAATCAAAACCACTAATAAAGTTACGCAAATAGACATTTCTTATGTAATTTTTCATTAGAAAACGATTGGCATAAATTTTAGAACGCTAACATGAACCGTTCTCGAGATATTGCACATTTTTTAAAAAAATTATCAAAAAGTCATAAAATAAAAAAAATATTTCCTATTGAGAAACATGTTCACTTTTCATATGTAAAACCATACGATAAATTGGGTCACATCATTCTCGTGGATCTAGCTCGTTCCATTCACGAAAAAAGATACTTTGAGTAATACGTTTGTATTTGAACGCTAATAGTCATTTGTCTGTTGTAAGAATAACTTATTTCTTCGTCCATAATTCTTGGCGAGATTTTGGCGACGAATTTGGCGGAAAGTCGCCAACTTGGCGACCTTTTGAAAGGTTGCCAAATTAACGAAAATCTCTCCAAAAGAATGAAAATGACGCTAAATCAATGGAAATGACGACTAATACTCGAAAATTCAATATCTTGGAAATAATATAAATATCTACTATAAGAAAAACCTATTTTTACTTTCCTTATATACATAATGTATAAGGAAAGTATTGTGACGGGGTCGAAAATTCGAATTCGAGTTTTCGACGGGAGAGCACGTTTCAAGCATCCCTGATCACGAATCAAACATTTGTGAAGTGATGTGTGTGTGTGTGTGTGTGTGTGTGTGTGTGTGTGTGTGAAAGTATGTGTGTGTGTGTCTGTGTGTGTCAGTGAGTCTGTGGAGACGATAACTGACGAACGAATGGACCGATTCGAACCAAATTTGGTACAAAAATCACAATCCGTAAACACTGGAAGTCTATTGTTTTTATACGCAATCGAATGTTCAGAAGTCCCCTAAATTTTTGAATAAAATTTTGAAAAAATCGTCAAAAAATCAAAACCACTAATAAAGTTACGCAAATAGACATTTCTTATGTAATTTTTCATTAGAAAACGATTGGCATAAATTTTAGAACGCTAACACAAACCGTTCTCGAGATATTTCACATTTTTCAAAAAAATTATCAAAAAGTCATATAAATTAAAAAAAATATATTTCCTATTGAGAAACATGTTCACTTTTCATATGTAATACCATACGATAAATTGGGTGACATCATTCTCGTGGATCTAGCTCGTTCCATTCATGGAAAAAGATACTTTGAGTAATACTTTTGTATTTGAACGCCAATAGTCATTTGTCTGCTGTAAGAATAACTTATTTCTTCATCCATAACACTTGGCGAGATTTTGGCAACGAATTTGGCGGAATGTCGCCAACTTGGCGACTTTTTGAAATGTTGCCAAATTAACGAAAATCTCGCCCAATGGATAAAAATGACGCTAAATCAATGAAAATGACGACTAATTGTCGAAAATTCAATTTCTTGGAAAGAATATTAGTATCTACTATAAGAAAAATATATTTTTTTACTGTAAAAGTAGTAAACTCATTACATCATATAAGGAAAGCCATGTGTTGCCCACATCAGATTTTTTTTTACTGTAAAAGTAGTAAATTCATTGCACTATATAAGGAAAGTCATGTGCTGCCCACATCAGATTTTTTTCATTTCTATTATCACTATTAAATCCCTTGAGTATTGCAGTGCGATTCACAACGCGGGGAAGGGATCATATGCAGTTTCGCATGACCGACATTCTAGGCCAGGATTGCCATTGCCCTTCCTCTTCAGATACTGAATTTGACTGTTGCAGTCCCGTATAATAAAAATCTGAAACAGTAGACCCGTGTGCTCCAGCTACGCACTCTGATTGGCTGTGTGATATGTCAATCGAGAGTCAAATATAAATATATCCAGCACCTACCGAAGCCTTTCTTTAAATGGATGAACGTATTTCGCCATATTATACCTGGAAATAATAGGGGTTTTTTTAAATATAAAATTATTTATAAGGGTTTGTATGCTATATAAGAAGATTATTTTTTTACCAATTGTCTTGCATTATTCGTGAAGCCTTCAAAGAATAACACTTACAGTTTAAGTTAACAGATACAGGATATATGGAATATTTTGTCCTTTATTACAGTTGCGTATGTTATATATGTTATTATTTCACATAATTTCTGTCAGTAAACAGTAATTTTCTGTTATCACTTTTGTAATTTATTTTATCACTTTTCATCAATGCTCATATCATATGTAAACATCGAATTTTCTGAAAAATTTCCCTGTCCGAGATTTTTTAACTTAAATTTCATCTATTGTTCCGAAATTTTTCTTTGCAACATTTTCGTTGGGCGTAACATATATATGCATGGAGTTTTAAAAATTGTTACAGCAACTTGGATAAAAAAGAAAAATATTTTTCGCGTGTTATTTATAATTTATGTGTTTCCCATCTGCCCTTAACTGCATTTATTTTGCATTATGCATTGTTTGTCTGAATTTTAATGCAGATGGGGAGTATACTATAAGGGGCTTACGTTTTTTGTTAAAAATCGTGGCGTACATATGGCAAAATGGCAAGGTTTTTTAAAATCTGACTTGATTGCTTAGCGTATAATAAAACCTGAACATTGTAGTTAGACTTTCTGATGGGATTTTCCATGAAAGGCAGCTTTTTAAATTGGATTATCTTTCACAAACAGCATTTATGTGAATTGATTTGAATATTATTTTAGAACTTTTAACGAATATTTAAAAAATTACTCAGAATATCAACATTTTGGCCACGTTATTTATAATTTATTTGCTTCCAGATCTTTCAAATATTTAAGTAATGTGTTTGTTGTATGATCTTTAACTTGTAATAATTTAAAGAGAAATATAGAACGTATAATACTGATTTTCTCTTTGCTCACTATGAAGAACTTAGTTTTAATGAGAATTACTGTGACTTATTGCCTTGGTTTTCAAAATTGTCCAAAATTGTAAAATTCACTATCATGGAGGTATTCTCGTAGGTGTGATTGTATGGCCTTGTATCTTTCAATCACGAACACGCCTTTATTGCATGCATTTTTCTCACGTTATTTTTAGAGTCTGTTCCGAATCAGAGATAGAGTTCGCAATCAGTGAAGCAGCTTCTGCCCTCTAATACGTGGTGAACTCGCTATAGTGGGAGGGATATATTTGTACTGTACCAATCTTATATAATACATTTGTATTCCGTTTCCCCACAAATATAAAGGTATATAGGTTCAAACTTACTTTCAAAAAATGACACCAGTTTTCAGTTCCAATAAATTAGAGCTGAAAGCAGCAGGAGACTGGATCATGCGTTAGTAGGTTAGTTTTTTGTTTTAAAAATCTGCCTTTCTGACTTCCGAAAATTACTACTTACTGAAGTGCTTTTAAATTACATTTATACATAAAAAAACCTATTACTTTCCCTGCAATACATGGTAATGTATAGAGGGAAAGTATTGGAATCGTGCCGAAAATCGCAACTCGAGGTTTCGACGGATCTACACATTTTGGGACCTCTAGAACTCGAAAAAACTATTTTTAGAGTGACGTCAGTCTGCGTGTCTGTCTGCCTGTCTGTGCAGATTTCATATTCACTCTAACTGAAAAACCAATCGACTGAATTTCATAAAATTTGGTCGGTAAGTCCCTTTTGGGTAACCCTGGTGCTGATTAGATTTTGGTATAATTCGAAAAAAAGAATCTGCCTTTTTTTTTTTTTGCGAAATGGCTCGCAAATCTAAAATATCCTATCTAAAATAAAAGACTACATATGCTCAAATGTATCAAATAAATGCTTGTCTTATACGTAATGTTTAAAGGCAAAAAAAATAAAACCAACATCAATACTCTAAGATGGGCCATTCTCGAGATATTTTAATTTTTGATTTTGAGGTCTGTACAGATTTTGTATCCACTCTAACTGAAAAATTAATTAACCGAATTTCCTAAAATTTGGTAAGTCCCTTGTGGGTGACCCTGGTGCTGATTAGCTTTCGGTACGATTTGGGATAAAAGAAACTGCTTTTTTATGTGAAATAGCCAGCAAAAATTACCTGAATCCACTCTAGTTAAAAAATTAATAGACCAAATTTCACAAAATTTGGTAGATAAATCACCTGTAGGTTAACCTGCTGCTGATTAGATTTTGGTATGATTCGAAAGAAAATAACCTGCTTTTTTTGCAAAATAGCCCTCGAAAAACTTTAAATCTAAAATTAAAAGACCACATGCTCAAATATATCAATTAAATGCTTATTTTATACGTAATTTTTGACGACGAAAGAATAAGACTAACCCCATTACTGTAGGACTAGCCGTTCTCCAGATATTTTAGTTTATTCGTATTTTCGTTACTCCATCTTTAAAAATAAGTCCAGTTACTAAATGAGAACGAAAATTGAATTCAAAGTGTAAATTCAGTGTAATTTAAAATAATTATGACTGTTATTTGTAATTTTGTGCAATTAAACTCAATTTAAGGAATTATTGAAGAAATGAAGAGAACGTGAATATGAGTCTGCAGGAAAAGTCATACGCTGCCAACATCTGATTTTTTTTCTATGCAAGCGATACAAAACATAACTATATATTTATGTAGCCAGGCATGTAGTCAGGGGGCGGAGACTGAACCCTGCTTCCTTGGAAATACGATCAGCCCAGGAAAACAAAAATGTTTATATTTTTCGCAATAAAACAATTTGTTGTTTGATTAATTCTATGATTTATCAATTATTTTACGAATTAATCGTATTTAACAACCTTTGCAATGTTTTTAATTGTACGTTACTTTTAAAAATATCTTTGTTTCATGTATTCGATTCTAGCAATGAATTGTTAAACACATGGGATATTTCTGACATTTATATCGCCAAAAATATCCTGTTTTTGAACATTAAACAAAATTTGTAAAAACTTCGATAATTTGGTATGAATTATTTCCTTAAAGCCTGTTTCATGCAAACAGTTTTCAAATTAAAAAGGAAAATGCATTGTTAAGTTCAATTAAACATAAGTGTTGTGTATTAAAAATGTTAACTGTAAGAATAACCACTAGTGTTAGTAATTTCTACTTCTACTCGCCCGGTTTTCGTGCTGTTGTTTGCTTACATGTTGCTTGCTGTGCTCTGTGTTCGTCCTTATAAAAAGTGTTACAGTAACTTCCACATTAATTTCTTACTAATTAAATAAACTTGGCTACACCGTCCACAATAATAAGATATATAATCAAAATTAAATGTTCATTCTTCACTCTATAATAGTAACAAGTATAATTATGACGATAAAATAAAGAATCATAATTTATAACCTTAATAGCTAAAAAAGCGGCGAATATATTTAATTGTCTTTATTTAAAAAATAGCTTTTTTCGGAGCATAAAACACACTTGGATACTTTTCTTTTGTCCAGTCATGATTTTTTCTAAGGAAAATTTCGTGCTGCACAAGCGGTCACTATTAACCACATACAAATAAGGGGAGTTATTCTCACCGAAAAAATTTGGAAATTTCAAAGTCCAAATATGGCTATTTTAACAATTTTATAAAATACCCTAAATATTGCATCTCAGGGAGGAGGTATACCGCATTTCCTTAGATAACTTGATTATGCAACAGATCTCCTGCAGAATCATCCAACTGCCGAGCCATCGAAGAAAGATAATTCTTAGATAATATATTTCAAATCAACTGCATTACTAAAACTTAAAAAAATGAGCAGATATTGATACTTAATTCAATACATAACTGCAATAAAATGTGATGTATAAACTAGAAAAATTTTGAAAGCGGCAAAAATATTTTGATCGAAAATGTTACCCTGTATTTTATGCAAGTTGGACAGTGTTGTATAAAGAAAAAGATAATTTGGATGTAAAAAATATCAAATTTGTGTTTATGTCACTAGTTTTAATTCTTTTGGTGATGAATCACTAATTCATACACACAAAATGTATAGCCGGTCGTCCAAATAGTTGCTCAAGTCCTCTGGATGAGTCGGACGGCCTGGGTTTTCCACACAAAATGTATAGAGCGTATTAACTGACGTCACGCTGCTTCTAGCAACGAGTGAGCAGTTTCGTGCCGGCGAACAAGCAAATGTAATGACTGCATTTGGCTATTATGGCAAATATTTACAATTTATATTGTTTTACATCTAATGAGAGAAAATTACAAACAGTTTTTTACATTTTGCGTTGCTGAGGATCTTATCACTATAGATCGCAAACTTTGTAGTGAAATCATTGATATTTATGGCCTAAAATAAGTTGAAGAACATTGGCATGGCTAGTGTGACTTCAAAACTTGACTTTGGTGTATAGCACAAATGCAAAGTTTAAGCTATTTTGTTGTGAAAAAACGTATATTTACAAATAAGGACATAATTTTTCAATACTATATATATTTTTGGTAGCATGTACTAAGAATTTAACCAATTAAGTACAGTATATTGTATAAAACAATATAAAATTTAAGAACACAAATCAGTTCAAACAGATCTATTTAAGTACGGGTAATTGTAACAGAAAAAATGAATTCATGTATTTCTTTTCTGTAAATAGATACTCTCTAAAAAAATATAGAACTGCTATATTTTATATATTTGGTGAAGTACTAATAGCACTTCGCTAACATTATACACCGATATTATTACCGTATTAATTTTTCCTTGAAAATTAAAAGGATTATGTTACAAGATATGTAAATTTAAAATTCTAATATAATGCTTTACTCACCTTTGACAGAGTGGCCGGGAGAGTGTAAACTGCAGACGTGACTGTTTTTCACTTTCCCTACAATGCATGATAATGTATAGGGAAAGTATTGGAATCATGCCGAAAATCACAACTCGAGTTTTCGATGAATCTACGCGTTTCGGGACCTCTAAAACACACGAAATCACTATTTTTACCGCGGCGTCTGTCTGTGTGTCTGTCTGCCTGTCTGTCTGCCCCCCACGGGGCGGGCCACCCTAAGATGGTAGTTACGGATGTTGGCTCTGTAACCTTGATCCTCCGACTCTGGGGGGGGGGGGGCATATTAATCGGGTTACCTGGTAGACGATGAACTGTCCGTCGAACCAGCTAGTCTATCAGGCCCCGACTCTACCGGGTGTCCGTGACCACTGGACTGTGTCTATTCATGGCCTGAGCCAAGGTCTGCACAGTGGCTGGGGTCGGGCTTGGCGGGTATTCTTTAGGACCCTACCCGGGGAATGATCCCGTCGAGAACGTGGCCCTCGGCTGCGGCTTTGCCGGAAGTGGATTTCGCACCGTGCTTGTAGTCGGCACCCTTGTAGTCGGCATAAACCTCATGGTTGCCGCGGGAGGTTGACTTTTCTCTTCTCTCTGTGTGACTGTCTGTCTGTGAAATGTATGTATCCACTCTAACTCAAAAACTATTGGACCGAATTTCATAAAATAGATAGATAGTTCACTTTTGTGTGACCCTGGTGCTGAGAAGTTTTTGGTACGATTCAGTAACAAACAACCCGCTTTTTTTCGAAATGACCAGCAAAAATTTCCAGTATCCACTCTAGCTGAAGAACTAATAGATCAACTTTCACAAAATTTGGTAATAAGTCACTTGTGGGTTACCCTGGTGCTGATTAAATTTTGGTACAATTCGGAAAAAGTAACCTGACTTGTTTTGCGAAATGGTCCGCAAAAATCGTCAACATCTAAAATAAAATACTATGTATACTCAAATACATCAATTAAATGCTTGTTTTATACATAATGTTTAACAATAAATAGAATAACACCAACCCCATTACAATAGGACTAGCCGTTCTCGAGATATTTTAGTTTTTCGCATTTACGCAGTGCCACCGTGGATAAAACGTCCTATTACCAAGTGAGAACGAAAATTGAATTAAAAATGCCAATTCAGTGTCATTTTAGATATTTGCGGCCGTTGTTTTGTGCATTTAAACCGTTTTACAAGCCGTTCTCGAGATATTTGAGTTCTTTCGCATTTTTGCTATGCCGATTTTGAGGCCATTATTTATGCGTGTTATTTAGTGCAATTAAACTAAATTTCAAGGATTATTAATGAAGTAAAGAGACAATGAATTTGAGTCTGCAGGGAAAGTTATGTGCTGCTCACATCAGATTTTTATGTTCTCATCTGTTAAGTCCAATCAATGAACGCGAGACAACCATTCATTCCTTCGTTTTACGGCCAGGTCTTCAATTCCTTCATTCCTTCGTTTTACGGCCAGGTCTTCAATTCCTTCATTCCTTCGTTTTACGGCCAGGTCTTCAATTCCTTCATTCCTTCGTTTTACGGCCAGGTCTTCAATTCCTTCATTCCTTCGTTTTACGGCCAGGTCTTCAATTCCTTCATTCTTTCGTTTTACGGCCAGGTCTTCAATTCCTTCATTCCTTCGTTTTACGGCCAGGTCTTCAATTCTGCCACTATTACTGTTCACAATTTTTGGAAATCGATAAAATGGTATACCAATAACTCGGCCTGTGCGTTTACCGCACACATAACCATAATTAATAATTATTTTGTCTATCAAGCATACACAACTGTATAAATCTATGCTACTGGCGAACAAACATGGTCACCAGTCCAGTAAACCACGTGCTTAGCTAGTAACTTCACGTGAATACTCCCTATTGTAAAGTAACTAAATAACAGGGCTTAATTTACAAGAAAAGTATTTCATCCAAAACTCTTCATTTTAAAATAACATTTACGGTCATTATAAAAAACAAATTTAATTATTATGAATAAAATATATTCTCATATTCTCTAAATCCCAATGGCAACACTTAGTTATTTAATAAAAAGTGTTTTCTCTTAAGCTGCGTAAATTTCAGTTTTATACTGCACAAATTGTGCGCTACTGTATGTCAAAATGTGAGCATTTAAAAATCCGGAGTCTAGTTGCTTTACACTTTTTTCCTTTAACACTGCTGTTATGGCTATATACTTTAGATATTGCTGTTATAGCTGGTACTACATCCCGGCAGAAGGAATTTTTGACCTATCGTTTTCAAGCTTTTATTGAAATAATAATATATTTTTTTACTGTACGGTGGTTCATAACTACGTGCTACGTTTTTCCTTAATGAATTTTCCACTGAAGTACTAGAGCGTAATGTAAAAGTCGGCCTCTCTAATGGTAGAGCATCATCGGGCGAGTAATACATATTTGTAGAATCATTTTGGAAGAAAAGTTTCTAAGGAAGAAAAGTTCTTTATATCTTTATAACCAGCAATAATAGAGGAGTAAAAGTTACAGTTGATACCACTAACGGTTATTCTTGCTGTTAACATTAAATATATACACGCAACAATATGTTCATTACTTAATTTTATTTAATACACTAGGAGGGCTCCACCCCCTGCTCGCTACGTTCGCAAACCCCCATTATACTTGCTTCGCGAGTCAGGAGGCTTAGCCTCCTACTCACTATCGCTCGTTGAGCTCGCTTCATGAGCAATTTCGTGCCGCTTATGATACGCAAACATTATACATCCATTGGAGACCGTCCTTCGTTAACTGAAATTTACCAATCCTGGAGATGGCTTCGCGAGCTTTTTCAATCAGGCCGACCCACACGTATCACTACATGTCCTATGTTCACTGATGCTCGCAAAACACTGAGACTCCGCAGTCTATTTCTCTTTCGTTCATTAATCGGACTTCGCCGCAGGGGTGATGCCCCCGTTGGAGCTTCGCCCTCTTATTAGCTGGCGCTCACCAACTCCCTTAACTCGCTTCGCGAGCAATTTCACCAAGCTCGGTCTCCAGCTCGCCAAGCCCGAAACTCGCTTCGTGAGTTGGGAGACTTCGTATCCTTCACCCTAGCGAATCAAAAATTTCAATAACGACGATCCAACGATTCGATGATCCAAAATTTCATAACTGTACGTTTTGCCGTTAGTTCGTAATACAGTGGCAGTATTGTGTTACGTTTTCAATAGAAAGAGATGTACAACAATAAAACATATAATTGTTGTGCAATATAACAATTACATCATAATGTTCATGACAACAGTAATTGCGAAACGCTATATTTGTCTGTAAGAATAAGCGATATGGCATATGACTGTCAACATTTCACATTGTTCCAAGTGCACTAACTAACGTTGTAGTCATATTTAGAAACAAATAGCTATACTTTTAATGGTTTTAATGCTTCAATAACTTAGTCCTCGGCAATTATTACCTTTTCTGCCAGCAACCAATCATAGAAAAACTAGCAATCGACTTGACCAATCACATCTGAAGAAAAATGTTCACTTCAGAAATGCATAAACAATTGAATAACTCATTAACTAATTCGAAATTAAGAAAAAAAGCCTCCATCCTGCAAAAATTCAACTAAATTCGAAATCTTTCTATTGCTAGTCTGTTCAGAACGCTAACTCGCAGCTCAAATACTCTTCATTTGACTTATATATTAATTTAGGATATTAAATATTTCCTAAATTAAATTGTAAATCGACAAATGGTTTATAGCATTGTGTCCACCCTAATATTTCTTTATAAATGTACCAAATTTCATATTTTGCATGCTATAGATTTTGCTGTGTACGTGAGAAGCTTGAGAAACGTGAAAATGATCAAACAGCGGCGGTGGCGTCAACTACTTTTTTAATAGAGATATTCCTAATTATTCATAAATTTATCTCCAATTATCCATAAACTATATAATCTATATATTCAACTTGTTAACCATAATCTACAAGTTTTCCAGTTAAATTCATGATTATTTTATAACTTTTAAAATTTTTCATTATAACCGTGTCCAGTAAAACAGAATAGATGTTTTGAAATGAATATTTTATAATTCAATCAAAAATGTCCCCCCCCCCCAATCAAAGTTCGTTAAAACGTCTTTGTTTTATAAAACAAATATGTCAGTGTCGAACAAATATGCTCATTGTAACTGCACTACCAAAATATTTTAGTATTAAAAGACATAGGAATGTCTACGGTCCAACTGTAAACTAGAGAGCCTTGATAAACTTCTACGGAAAACGACATATAAATGAGAAATGTATAAACAGTGCTCTACTGGATCATTGTGTCTCAACACTGCAACTATATACTTTCGTCATCTTCTATACTTTCATTTTAATTTCAGGTGATTTGATAGAATTTCTATAATTTAATCGAATTTTCTATATATTCAATAATTTAATTGGATTTTCTATAATTTTTATAATTCAGTTAGATTTTCTATAATTTGTTATAATTTAATCAGATTTTCTATAATTTTTTCATAATTCGATCAGAATTTAATCACTCTTTAAAAAAAAACATATGACAATGGGTTTTGCGGAAATGTGTGTGGCAACTTTAAAAACTTGCTTTTGTTTTGGACTATTAGAAATACTGCCTGCCTCATCCGAAGAGTGTCTATCAAACACACTTTTCACTTTTAAAGGGGTTAGTTTTGTCACAATCAACTTTCTGAATCTCGCAGCAATTCTATTGTTTATTTTGTATTTTGATAGGTGACATTATTTATTTGTGTGGAGCAATAGGGATAATGCCGGTTTTTCCGTAGCGAATATCCCAAAGCCATCTCTCAGTCAATCAATCAGATTGTTTATTTTATACTCTTCATTTGGCATTTGTGATTTGTAAATATTAAAAATTTTACTATCAATTTCCTGCTCAAAATAATGAATCCGCGAACGATAGAGCGTGCAATTTTATTCTCGGAGGATGTAGTGATGTACATTATGGGCGTGAATGATATTCATTGGCAGCCAAACCGCGAAAATCGACGCCAATTACGGCGTTCTAACGTGCCATTTTCAAACTCAATCGGAAATCTTGTGCATGAAATATTTATTTCACGAAGAGACTTTATCCTTAATGAAGTTACAGAAGCGTGGGGTGATTTAGAAGATCTTCCAGCTCCAATAAGACTACTTGTATTTCGAGAGTCTTTAAATATAGTGGAGAGAAGAATTTTCCGATCCGGAAATGTAGAGGAAAACACATTTGTTTTCATGTGTATTTGCACTCAATTGTGCATTTTAAGCCATCATTTTAGCTGTGATGAACTTATTGAAAAGGCTGTTGACATATTAAAAGACATTCTTCTGAAACGCCTGCAAGATAGATTTTATTTTAAACTGCATTCATATGCTAAAAGATTTCAATAACTTTGCTGGACCTGCTTTTGGTGGTAGCGAAATGGTGGCACATAAAGTTTTCTTTATAATCATGAATAGTCTTATCTCTGCTTGCTGTACTATTTCTTCAACCTAATGTGTTTGTTTCCTTTCCATCATGCTTCTGGCGATTATTTTCGCTCCAGCTTTGACTTTCGTGTATTAACTTCTATCATGAACTCTGATGTCAGCCTTTTACGATGGATTTCCGGACACTTGAACTTTTATTCCTGCTTTGATTTAAAAGACTTCATAATATCTACACATCTATTGAGGATCTTATTAAGACGATTGATCCTACACCTTCGACTTTTTAACTGCTTTCATTTAATCAATGTGTTTAATATCTACCAACTTTTTTGTTAAATTTTCTTGTTAATACTTAATTGTTATATTATAATGTTTAATTAACATGCAAAAATTATTTTGTTAAACCATAATTCATGTTTCAAAAATGCAAGCAAAGACCGAAAAATTTGAGGTCAATTGTTAATTTTTAATGTAAACAATGTCTCAGAGCATTGAGGTAAAATGTTAATTTTTACTGTTAACAATGCTTCAGAGCATTGAGGCAAAATGTAAAACTTTAATGTAACTAATTCAATATCAAATATTTAGTTTTTTTAAAAATTGTAGTGTTTGTAAAAATAAAATATTTATGATAATTAGTGTTAGTTAATTTATTAAAAACCGAAAACTCAGTTTTATAATTTAGATACATAGTTATGACAGTTTTTACTTCATTGTATAAAATGAAGAGAAATACGATACACCGAATTTTTATAAATTTCTAGCTTGTGTAGTAAATTTATATAAAAAAATTATCTGTCACTATTTACAATAGAGTATTAGTAAAGTAAAAATAAACTTAATACTTGCAACATTACCATTATTGGAAGCATTCTTCTTTAGAACAAAATGAAAAGAGCTGTCAACACGCCAGCACAAATCCTCTGCATTTGAATAAGAAATCTGCACCATAAAAACCTGACCTATAATGTTAGTAAGCATGTTAATATATGTGTATACCGTAAATTAAAGCACTAGCTTTTGATAAAAAGTCGATTTTTTTTTTTAATGGAAGGACACAGATTTTTTTTTATTTTTTGTATAAAGTAAAACAAGTAAACGCATAAAACTATATTTAAGATAGAAAAGATGTAAAGCAAAATTTTCATGAATTATTTCCAATTATATGAATTCTTTGAAGAATTATAACATATTCTGAATTCAAAACCAAGTACAGTAAAACTTCGATTAACCGTCAGTCTCTGTTATCCGTCATGGTATTACGATATTACCGATTATCCGTCATGGTATTACGATATTATATTTATGGTATTACGATAAATTTCTGTACATTACTACTCTTATATTGAAGTTTATATTGATCGTTTTGTAAAATTAAATACAATATATATGTATTGTTTACTTTTAAAGGATTTTATTTTCATTTTCATCCTAAGCCCGCAGTGAAATCACATTACTGTACATATGTATTAAGAGATTTCTGTTATCCGTCTATTCGGTTATCCGTCACAACCCTAGTCGCGACGGTGACGGTTAATCGAAGATTTACTGTATTCATGATATTTGTTTACGAGACGTAAGTGTACAGAAATCTAAATTTGAAACTTCAAACGTTAAATTCGGAAATTCTAATGCATAAAAAGAATATTTTCAGAATAATTTTTCTTTATGTACAAGGTACAATATAATTTCACATAAAAATGATTTAATTCATCCCCCCCCAAAAAAAAATAATAATTATAATACTAAGATTAGTATTATCAGGTTCATTTTGTAAAAATAAAGTTTAACAGCTTTGTCAATGTCTGCACTTTATAAATTAAATCTTATAAAAAAATATATTAGAAAGCACTCATGTCATCGGATGATTAGAATTGGAGGAATAATTAAAATAAAATGTTCTGCATTCAACAAAAATTTTAACACTTTGTTTGAAAATTTTCAATTAAATGTATGCATCTCTAGCCTAAAGAAACAGTTTATCAGCTTCTTCATTCATGCCTTTCAACCCCTATCAGCCCTTTCGCTGAAGCACATAACGTGATGATCTAATGTGATATCTTAGGGAAGCGACGGAGTTTCCGCAAACCCTCGGACCAAATTATTGCATCTGCGCATGTGATTATATGACAGAGAGATTCGTAGTACAGTTCTTGGCAAGGTGCCAGGTCATGCGTCCTATATTTCGATTTTATGTTTCGCCTCACTGAATCTCCGAGTAGAACTTTCCAGATCATAGCGGATAGCGCTCGTGAGTAAATATCATTTATAACGTTGCAATATTCTTTGTTATACTTTCATTTTGGTGATGATAACGCAGATTAAAAATTCTTTTCCTGTTTTCAAAGCACTTTAACTGGAAAATGAATTTATTTGAGATCGACAAATAATCATTAGAAATACACTTTTTAAGCCGACATTTAGCAAACAAAATAAAATTAATAAAAGATGACTCACTTCACCTTTGCCAAACCTCAAGAGTGTACATAAGCATAAAAAAACACTTATACTCGGAATTTTCAGGTTGCTCAATGTGATTTGCACCATCGTTAACAGGATGCAGAAATCTGTACAAATTATTTTGCTTACTTCGCTCACTGTTTTCTAAAAATTGGAACACGCGGAGATTTTATAATTTAAAATTTTCATAATTTTAATTATTGCATTGAAAAAGTTTAGAATTTGAAGTACATTAACTGTTGAAATTAAATTTAACTTTTCGCGGAATATGGGCAAAATTTTGGAACTTTCGAAGAATGCCCGGTGAATTTCGTTATTTTTTTTCGTCAACGCATTCCAGGGAACTTTGTCAGTCTGGATGCACAGGGTTACATTAATAGGCAATGTATATATTTACTTGGTAAAATGATGACAACTTTCTTTATGTTTTTCATTCATAATGGAAATATTTGAATATTATTGGTACATCTATTAACGGATAAAAGGCATTTATTTCTAAAGTATTAATAGAACCGGTGTTAATTAATAATTTCTAACAAAATGAAATCAAAAAGTTAGTATAAAATGATAATTACAAAAAATAATATTCGAGAATAATAAAATAATAATAATACAAGCTTCATAAATAAATAACAATTAAATTTCTATTAACGGATAACTCTGAATAACGAACAATTGATATTGATTTGTGATAAACCTGCGATTGCCTTTTGATATGTGATAAACAAATTTATGCGGAAACCATATTTTTTTTTATTAAAATCACTTCTGCACGTGGAGAAAGTATTATGATGGGATCGAAAATTCAAAATTTAGTTTCGGTTGGATTTACACGTTTTTTGAAGTGATGTATGTCGACGACCCAGGCCACTCGACTCACCGTAAGGTATGGGCAGCAAGATGAGTGGCAGGAAGTAATGTATGTGTCATAATCTGTATATCACTTATCAGAATCTGTGAGTACCTGAACACTATGATTACAAAGGTGGTCGAACATCCAGAATCCCCCCTCTCCCCCAATACTTGAATGACTTTTTAAAAATCATACAAAACAGAAGAGACAATCATGTTTGAAAACATTAATTTTATACGTAATTTATCATTTCATGATAAATTACGTATAAAATTAATATTTATCATTTAATGATAAATTACGTATACAATTAGTGTTTCTAATTGTTGTTATAATGACACTTATTTAAGATTGCTAGTGTAAACCGTTCAGGAGAAATTACACAGCTATCGCTTAAATATATCAAAAAGTTACATAAAATTAAATAAATGTTAAGAATCGTTAAATAAGTTGGATTTCCATATGCAATTTTATATGACAAATTCATTAGCATCATTTAAATTTATCACATTTTATTCACGAGAAGTTTATTAAGTGTTTTGTTTTTCAGTGCCAACGAATTCGTTACATTCCACTTATTGCATTACTCTCCACTTATCACATTTTGCCTAATAACATAATTCAAAATTCAACATAATCATTATTAGTTGAATTTTGAATGCGCGTATAAATAAATTATTTTATTGGGCTAACAAACTCCCTTAAAGCTCTAAATTTTAATTTTATGGTATAGATTTTTTTTCAACGCGGGTATAAAATAAATGGTTTCTAAGTAAAAACAAACGTTTTTTATTTATATGAAAATAATTTATCAAGGTATATGAAAACGTCGCGGGCTGCCCACGTTAACATTTTTTAAATTTCTGATTGCTAACAGAACGGTCAAAACGTTTTAAATTGCTAACAGAACGATGAAAATAATACAAATCTATTCTAACATTTTAAAAGAATTTTTTGCCTAATACATTTGTGCAAAAAAAAAAAAAAATTAATGCAGTTTTTAATTTTCTAAATATCCAAATAAAATTCTTCACTTAAAGTGACCGTTATTGACAGGTTTCACTGCATTAATTAATATTATATTAGTTCACAGTTAGCATTGACACAATTAATTTTCAGAGCATTTTGCTATTCAAAAGTCTACTGCATTTTTCAGTCTAAAAGACGAATATGCATGTTTTAACTGCGAAAATAATAAATGGTTTTGCATTCAAAATTATGAATGGGTTATAAAAAATTCGTATAAATTTATGACTTAAATAATTTCAAAATTAAAATACCTCGCTCGTTGCAACGTAAGACAGGTGACTAAAAGTATCGGTCAGTTTCGGATACAAAAACGTTGTTTCCTTTTTCAAGATAAAATAGCCACACCAGCCAGAGGACGGGATGCTTCTGTCGTCTATTTATACTTGTATTATAGATGTATATTAGAACTTGAACAGGAACATCTTTTACTTTGCCTGGTGTAGCTTTTTTGTCTTGAAGAAAGAAGCTGGTTTATGCCTGCAAAACCGGTTGATACCATTCATCAACTATAAAATATTTGAAATTGCAAATTATGAATGAATTAGCTGTCTGCTTGCAAAATTACAATTGGTTGGATTTGTCAGATATTAGAATAACATTTAAATTATAAAATCTCTTAATATAAAGTAAAACAAAATATGTTAATTTGCATCTACCTTATAAATAAAAATGTATTTTGATATTAAATAAAAAATGTTACTGGTGATTAAAATACATTTTAATGCTGCTGCTTAACATTATGTAACGTAATTCGCGCAATTTATTAAATGGTCGGAATAGTGTAACTGGTAGCACAATTGTGCGCAATTCAGGAGGACTGGCTTCAGCCCAGTTTTGTTTTGAACAGAATTAAGTTTAGTACTATACAATGGTCTTTAATAACACTTTAGTAACTTAAAATTTTCCAATACGAATCTTGTTTTAACAGATTCTGCAAGCAAACTATTAAAAGTATTTTCGAAACTGTTGTAAAGAACTCATATCTCAGTAAGGAATCGAATCACCTATCTCTGACGGACTAGATATCGTGTGTAACAGCCGCAGTTTGAGCTACTATGATGATTATCTTCTACATTGAATGTTACCTACATTTTCCTCTTTAATATTTCGGTTCGAAGTGCATCTTCTGATATGTTTTATAACACTATATTATTATTATTATTGTATTATTATTATTATCTATTAATGTATTTTAATATTAACAGCTGTTAATACATTCCAAATTAAGTAGACATATCGATTTTAGAACGCGTTAATTTTACAATATCAACCAATTCGGTAAATACTACTACTGTATTTCAATCACAAATAGACCCAGTTATCAGAAGAATGCCAATTATTTTAAAGAAATTGTAAATACTTAACATTTAAATTATATATATATATATATATATATATACGGTAAGACAGGTTTATACCGAAAATAAAATATCACATCTACCAATCTTACCAAAGTAATTTATTTATTTATTAACCAGGTCTTCCAGCTCATCCAATGGGTGTAGAGCAGTTACAAGGGACGATCGAGAAAATAATTATTTATCGTCCCTCAACGCAATTACCAAATCTCGCCGAGATCTCTGTGGATGGCTGTTCCAATTTTGAAGTAACGTTAGAAGCCGCCAGGTTATCATGTTGTCAAATATATTCCGAGAATCTGAACAGGGAAATTGTAAGTTCCTGCACAAGCACAGTTTGATCCAATGGCACAAGCTTTTGTCATTTAGAAATATGCAGGAATAATTCAGCGGGACTACTACCAAACAATGTTATCTAATCGGTTTCGTAGCCTGTAAGTGATTTAAATGTCGCACACACTGCATCGCACGCACTGAAGACACACGTTGCACTAGAGATGTAAATATTCAAGCCACACGTTGCACTAGAGATGTAAATATTCAAGAGAAAAACCGGGTTGGACCGTCTTGGACTCCCCTGCCTTGGGAATCCAGTGACTCGCACCATGAACCGTACTATTCCAGATGGTACGGCGGACCTGATTTTCTAACTAATATTCAAATTCGTCGGCAACGGGAATATAGTATGTTTGAAAGGTGTTCTTCGGATCCTACTTGATGAATTGTTTCGGCAACTACGTGCTCTTGGACTTTGCTGCATGTGATATTTTCCCGGAGACCGCATCAAAATTTACTTCGGGTCATACACTAGAGATTTATGCGCTTTGGGATCTTTTTTTTTATTTTTCAAGCTGCGATTTGGGATTCTTTTGCTTTTCAAGCTGCGAGTTTGTGTTTCTTTTGTTTTCAAGCTGTGAGTTTACCCGTCAAAAATTTTTTTATGGACTGTATCACATTTTCTTTTATGCTGGATGGTCAGAATCTTATAAACGGTAAATATCAGAAAATTTTACATATGCATAATTTAAAATAAATTTCATTGCGGGTCACACGCTGCGGGCCGATAATTTTCTTTGTTGAGGGTGCGGGTCAGGTCAAATCCGTCCGCGACCAGTCTTCATAGTCAGCGAGCTGTATATAAGCTCGTTGGTCACGTTGAATACAGTCTAGGTTTGAAGCTTTAACTGTAACCATACAAATTAATGAACAAACCCGATTGTCGGTATTTGTATCGTTGCGACTTTCCAAGGTTAAAATTAGTTTCAAGCCAAAAGGTTTGTAAATATTGAAGTTAAGCAGCTGCTCTGATGCAGATAGAGTTTCCAAGTCGTTTTTCACTTTCTCGATCGAAACTGCAGTCCGAAACTAGACGAGGTAAGGTTTTGGGGATATTATATATTTTAAACCGATTCGTAGACTTTCTATGGGAATTTATTCTTTCTTTTTAGATCTTATCTTTTCTTTCCTCTCCTTCATATCACGTTTTTGACATGTGTTTGTTTATCGGGTTCTATTTGTTTTCCCTATCATGTTTATGTAAAGGGTTGCAAATGTCGGATAAGACAGTTAAATCTTTCAACAATACTGAGTTGTTTAACAGGTCATCAAACTGGATGCATAAGTAATTTTTATGGTTAAACTATTTTGCTGCTGTATCTCAATATCTTGGTAGTATTTTTGTTACACAACGTTTGAAATTACTCTTCTCCATTTACTTGTGCAGTTTAACTTTTGCAACTTATGAATAAGTCTTATCTGCTTGAGTAATTTATTTTGGGTAGAATACTTTTTTTAATATTTTGTTAAATAGTAAATATGTAAAATTTTACTATTCCTCTTTTCCTTATGTAAAAAGGCAGTAACTTGCTTTTTGTAAGTTTTAATTTTTGTTAAATATTTTAATAGCTACTTAGTTCTTAATGGTTGATATTACACATTTGTATGCCTTAAATAATAACAATGGTTTTGACAGACCTTTAAATAATGACAATGGTTGCCTATATGTTATTTTTCCTTCGAGACTGGCAGTATTTCATGAAGATATTTTACATATTCATCACAGTATAGTGCATTTATGCCCTCTCAGCATGGGCGCTCATGGGGGTGAGAAAGGGGTACTTGTCCTCTCCTAGACATTCAAGATCACAAAGACAGGCATCAAGCTAGTTAATATTTAATGTCTTATACTTGAGTCTGCCCCCCCCCCCCCCCCTCTGGAAAAAGTTTTATGAGTGCCCATGTCTCAGGTTTTTATAGTTATTGAAAGTAAAAAATAAGTAGTTTTTATGGACCTCAAAAAAGTAACTTTTACATTCATTTTATATTTATATTTTATCATCATAGCTAAATATCACTATTTCATAATTTAGAATATTTTTACTAGAAAGCATTTAAGTAAAATAATAATTCTGGACTCTTAATTTTCTAAAGGTTTGCACTAAGTCATTTAAACATTTTTTACTTGCACTAAAATACTGTCAATTGGTATAGATAGCAAAATGTCAGCTTAGGAATTTTGAAAAGGAAAAAAATAGGTACACTAAAATTCCCAATTTTCGATTCGGAGAAAGAATGCTAAAATTTACGATGTTTCAGTAAGGAGACTAAAATTTGTGATTTTGTATAAAATGTGCTTAAATTGTTCATAATAGAATTTTTGAAAGCTCACTAAAGTCTGTGATTCTTATGAAAAAGTGATAGAATTCATTCATGATTTTTATGAAAAAGCAATAAAATTTATGATTTTATCAAAAAGTGCTATAATTTACTATTTTTATGGAAAAATATTAAAATTCGCAATTTCATTTAAATTTTTCTAACAATTTTATTCATAATTTTTCTGATACATATTTTTCTTTAGAAAATAATGCCGATATAAAGTGGAAAGTTTGAACATGTAATCTAAATAAACTAAAAATTTTTGATTTGCCAATAAAAACCCCTTAATTTTTATTTTAAAAATTGAGTATGGACCCTGAAGGTGTACATATCATGTTATGCCACCTGCAGAAACATAAATGGAACAGATTTGTTATAAAGAATTTGGTGAAATCTGCCATTTTTTTTGCCTCCAAGAATGGTGGCAATGCGTAGGGGAGACCGGGGTACAGTGGGTCACGGGGCACAGTGGGACAATTGATTTATTTACTAGGGTAAAAATATTTAAGAAAGGGAAAAATATGATACATTATGCCATCTTGTGTGGCAACACTGTGCAAATAGATTACAGCCATCATTTGTTTTGGAGGGAGGCAATAGCCATTTTTGTTCTCATCTGACCAGTTGGGAAAATTAGGTAAGTGTTGTTTTTTTTTGTATTTGTGCACTAAATTGTCATCCAATAATCAATATTTTTGCATTAATCCATAGGTTAAATCTTTTTTATTGCATATGTATGATGGTTTTTCATTATATTTGTTAGTGGTATATAAATTGTAACTTTTGTTGTGTGTGTGTGTCTCTTGGGGTACAGTGGGACACCCTTGATGGGGCACACTGGGACACTGTCACTCAACATAAAAATAATACCTCAGATTCTCAGAAGTTGAAACAAAATTATTAGAATTCATTTTTTTCAATTAATTATTACTTATGGATAACCTTTTCAAACTACTTTTATGTTGTGTAAACATGTAACAACTTGAGTTAACCCGATATTGTTAGAACTGCATCAAAGCTATAGGCCTATAGGTATATCGTGGGGAAAAAACTACATCCGAAAAAAAAAACTACATACACTAATAATCAGAGAGGAAAGAATAACAATTTATGAAATAGTAGAGATTGTAGGAAAGGCGTATCCACATGCCTTTTGTGCAAATAACATCCTATCTGGTTTTTCTGTCACAGGTATTTTTTGGTATAACAATACCTATACTGATGCAGACTTTGAGGCTGCAAGTGTAACTGATGTCCCACAGGTGCGCGTCACTGACAACCCAACACCTGAACAACCCAGTCCTACTCAATTTCAACAATTTACTGAAGACGATGGATCTAGGCCTATTACAGAGGAACCACAAGCAAGCTGCTCTTATTTAAATTCACCTTTAGTGAAAAGCTATGTAGGTCTACACATAGTGGAAAAAACTGTTCTGTCACCTAAAACTGTAAGGCCTCTCCCAAAATATCATACAACCGAAATACATAAAAAGATGCGAAAAAGTAAAAAATCCGAAGTATTAACTGACACACCAGTTAAGGAAAGAATAGAGCACGAAAATTTAAAAAGATTAGAAAAGAAAAATCAGCCTAAAAAGAAAAAAGCTTCAAAAGATCTCAAATCAAAGAACAAAAGAAAAATTAACAGAAAAATTCAGCAAAACAGTTCCTCAGAATATGAAGAATGGAAAGAATCTGAAAGCGATAGCAGTTTTGAGGCAGAGAATGAAGATGTTGATGAATGAATGATATGAAGGTGGGTGGCTCTAGAAGAGCCTAGCACATCGACCAGAGGTCTATTGTACTACCCCAAAAAGTGAAGGTCCCTAAGAGAAGAGACCAGTAGCCGATGCAAACATAAGCAGGCACTTGACAGGAATGTCGTTCAGCTCCCAGGGTTCAATCACATGACGACCAATGTGTTCGAATCTGTGAGCAGAGTAGGCCTCACATTCACATAGAATGTGAGCTGCAGTTTCTTCGCTGTAATTGCAGCCTCTGCAAAGCGAATCCTTGGAGACACCCATAATATTAAGATGTCTCTTGAGGGTGCAGTGCCCAGTAAGGAGCCCAACAGCTCTCCTGATGCCAGTTCTACTGAGCCTGAAAAGTTCCTTTTGACGTGCACTAGGGCAATTACAATTGAGAATTTTCGCTTGCCTTTGCCCTTTAGTGTCACGCCAGTTCTTGCATTGAAGCTTCCTGAAGATGTCAAAGACAATTCTTCTGATGAGATCATTGGGTATACCCAAGGCTGGCTCAGGGCCCACAAAAGGAGTATTAGAGCCCTTCCTAGCAAGCTCATCTGCCAATTCATTACCAGGAATGCCCGAATGACCAGGCACCCAGTAAAGAATGACATTATTATTACTAGCAATTTTACAGAGTGCATTATAACATTCCCAGACAAGGGAAGATGTCACAGTGAACTTCCCCAGAGCCATAAGAGCAGCCTGACTGTCAGAACAAATGAAAATCTGGCTATTCTCGTACTTTCTGTCATAGCAAATTCTACAACACATAAGAATGGCAAATACTTCAGCCTGAAAGACAGTAGCAAAATTTCCAAGCGGATAAGATAGCTTAGTACCATCATCAGGGCAGCAGACTCCCGCACCAGTACTAGTGCCGATCTTCGAGCCATCAGTATACCATACAAAACAATTATGTTTATTGTAGGTTGGAGTCCTCTTCCAATCATCCCGCGAGGGGACAAGAATTTCATAAGGCTTATCAAACGTAAATTTGACGTGTATGCCATCAGGTGGCATACAGAAACAAGGATGCCTAGCAACATTACTGTTAAGTTCGCCCCAAGATAGATACCTTGAGTAATCTTTCCAGTGTTTCAGATATTTAAGCCTGTTCATGCAGATAAGTGCCTCTGCTTCAATACGCATATAAAGCGGATGCAAACCAAGTAAAAGTTCAAGAGATGCAGTAGGAGTGGTTTTCATGCATCCGGAGATTGCAATGCACACCATCCTTTGAAGCTTAACTAAATCAAGTTTAGCAGTTTCATTTCTAATTCTGGACCACCAAACAATAGATCCATAAGAAATGATAGGACAGACTATCATCGAGTAAATCCAATGAATAGCTCTGGGATTAAGGCCCCAGGTTTTCCCAATAGCATTCCTACAAGACCAAAAGATTCTTCTGGCTTTAGTTGTTCAGTAGTCCAAGTGTCTCTTCCAATTAAGTTCCTTGTCAAAGTAAATTCCCAAGAATTTAACCTCCTTGGAACAAATAAGCTTCTGCCCAAATAAGCAAATATTCCCAAGATTAAGTATGCGTTTCCTTGTAAACGCAACTAAAGCAGTCTTCTGCGGATTAACCGTAAGACCTGCATTATTACACCATGCTTCAACCCTCCTAAGAGCAGTAGACATCATGTCAGAGACAGTGTTGCCAAATTTGCCCCTGGCAACGATGACAACATCATCAGCATATCCAATGCAAGAAACACCAGAGACATCAATGCTATCCAGAAGAGAATCCACAACAAGACACCAAAGAATTGGTGAGAGCACACCCCCTTGTGGACAGCCCGAAAGTGCATGCACAGTCATACTTTCTCCAAGTAAAGATGCACAGATATACCTGTTAGATAGCAGGTTCTTAATCCAATAAGATATCGTGGTATCAACACCTCTTCTGTTGAGAGCAACAAGAATGGTGTCAATGGGTACTTTATCAAAGGCACCTTCAATGTCAAGAAAGGTAGCAAGAGCAATTTCCTTGGCATTGAGATTTCTCTCTAAAATAAAGGAGAGACTGTAAAGAGCAGTGTCCGTAGATTTGCCCGGTTGATAGGCATGTTGAGAACTAGACAAGGGCTTAGAGGCCAGAATCACTTCCCTTAAATACCTATCGATAAGTTTTTCAATAGTCTTAAGCAGAAAAGACGTAAGGCTGATAGGCCTAAAAGATTTGGCCTCATAGTAATTATCCTTTCCAATTTTTGGAATGAAGATTACCCTAGTATGCCTCCACGCATTTGGTATATAACCAAGGGCAATACAAGCACTGTAGATGTTGCAGAGAATAGGAGCAAGCATCTCTATTCCCTCCTGGAGAAGAATAGGAATGATGCCATCAGTTCCCGGAGTTTTATAGGGTTTATGGGAATTAATTGCCCATTTAACCCTATCAAGAGTAACAATGCTCCTAGCAATACCCCAGCTATTGTCGTCAGACAAGGTGGAGCAAGCAATTCTACTGTCATTCTGAACAACAGGATGAGAAACCGGAAAGTGAACACTGAAGAGCTCACTAAGAGTCTCCTCACCAGTGACAGTAAAGTCACCATTGGGCTTCTTAACAGTGTTAAGTTTACAATTTCTGTCTCTAGCCATCAACTTAACAAGTTTTGCAACGGCAGGAGTATCATTAATACCTTCGCAGTATGTTCTCCAAGAATTTTTCTTGGCATCCCTAACTGCTTTATTATAAGTGGTGAGGGCAGATTTATAAGTCTGCCAATCACCATTCTTCTTGGCTCTATTAAAGAGCTTTCTGCATTTCCCACGCAACCGGCTGAGCTCACTAGTCCACCAAGGAACAGTCCTTGGGGAGTCAGCTATGGTGGTTCTGCAGTTTTTATAAAAGGCGCCGATGATGGCCTGTTGCACAAAGTCAACAGCCAGATCCACGCTTTCAGTAGAGGAATACTCACCAATGTGCTTCACCAAATTGGCCCTAAGGTCTTCTTTGTAGGAACCCCAATTCGTCTTCCTTGGGTTCCTACCTTTGTCCTCTAAAACAGTTACAGGACCTTTAACAAAAAAAGAAATTAATTGATGGTCAGACAAAGATATATCATCTGAAACCCTCCAATCAATTACGGACTCAAAAGCAGAACTATTACACAGGGTAATATCCAAAACCTCGCGACGTTTTAAGGTCACAAAGGTAGGAGTATTACCCTTATTAAGTAAATAGAGCTTATGAAGAAGGATCTGATCCAAAAGATCATCACCCCTGCGGTTACAATTACTACTACCCCAAATAGTATTATGGGCATTTGCATCACAACCAATGATCATTTTTTTACCATTGCAGTACTCAGTAAGATTAATAATGACCTTAGAAAGAGTTTCCTTATCTTCATAAGGAAGATAGGCAGAAACAAAGATGTAATCCATCATATGTTCGTCCGTTTTAAGTTTCACATTGATAGCAACATTGTCACCATCAAGGAATTTAATCAGATGAACAGCATTGAGCTTGTTGCTAACAGCAATACAGGCTCTGGGTCTGGTACAGGATGTGTCATAAAAGACACTAAATCCTTTGATCCCTAGACCCAAAATCTTTCCATTACAGGTCCAGGGTTCTTGGATAAGAGCAATATCAGCTCTACCATTGAAAAGCCTTTTGCTAAGAATAGCAGAGGCAGATCGACTGTGATGCAGATTAATTTGCACAACCTTAAGACAGCCCATAAATAAAAAGTAGAAAAGGGCACCGAGAAACTAGGAGAAAGAAATTCACCTAGTATCATGACAATGATCAGCATCCAGCATGATATCATTGTCAAAATCCTTCATGCGTTTTTCCAACTCATCATCCGAGATCGGAGGGTTAGCATGAAGTGTAACTTCTGAACCAGAAGCAATTTCTAGTTCATTAAGTCTAGGTATCATAGTCTCAAGACTACCAATACTTACCTGAGAGGAGGTCGCCCGTAAATGTTGATACTATTGATATTGGAGATTTCGTGTTGGTCAGTGTGCGGGAACAAGAAAGCAACCTTCAGCTATTATGTTGCGGAAGTGATACAAAAAAGTAAAATTGACTATGAAGTGAAGTATATGAGAAGACTTTTACCAGGATATAATTTTGTTTATGATGATGAGGCAACATATTCAGCTCTTCATAGTGACATCGAAATGAAATTGCCGAAACAAGTATGTCATGGAGGAACGAAAGGACATTGATATTCTGTTATTCAACTGTTAACCGCAACCCATACAAATTATGAGAATGAAAGTGTAATGTATCATCATACAAATATATGTGTTTATTTTTGTGTCCCATTGTATCCCATTCAATGTCCCAGTGTACCCCGGTCCGCCGGTCCGGGGTACACTGGGACGAATTACATACCTTAGGAAATATAATATTTTTACCAAGAAAAACTTGAGGAAAAAATATGAAAAATTTAACAATGGAAGTTAAAACGTAGTACTACTGTATTGCATATTTGTTGAATTTCTAATATTAAAAATGGAAAAAGTATTACCAAATAAGTAAAAATTGTCCCACTGTACCCCGGTCTCCCCTACGGTGTTTGAAAAGTCCTAACGGACTCCATCTTGGGTTTTGTGCAATGCATAACAAATATAAACATATATAATTAAAAATGCATAAAGAGCCAATACATAAATAAGTATAAAATAATGTTAACCCATTAAGGACCGCACTACC
Organism: Amaurobius ferox; assembly: GCA_951213105.1. NCBI lineage: Eukaryota > Metazoa > Arthropoda > Arachnida > Araneae > Amaurobiidae > Amaurobius > Amaurobius ferox. The sequence goes on along the minus strand of OX578142.1, from coordinate 105,654,412 downwards.
TTTCACTGGACGAAAATGAACTAAAGTAAGTTTTTACATATATTAGTGACTAATTAAGAGAAAAAAAGTGTCTGATGAAAAAAATATTTATTGGTTAATGAAATACAAAATGTTGCGAAAACGCAACGTCAGTAGAATGCGATTACTTTGTGAATACATGAAAATCTTTGAAGCATTCACTACGCGGAGGCACATTACATTTTTTACAAACAGTTACTGTCTAACTGCTACAATGTTTGCATCTTTTTCTTTTGTTTGTCTGATTTATTTCAATAATATGATTTGTAGGATCTTTTCTGATTTCGTTCAAAGCTAAATTCTGAAATACAGATGGCCGACCAATGGGTGAATGAAGATGAAGGTTGTATATATCTTGAGAAGCTTCATCTTTTATTTTTATTAATGACTAGCCGCCTTTGGCGACCAGCCTGTTCGCTACCCTTGAAAATTCTGACCGTGGCAAATTGTAACCGTGGCACACTCGCTGGCGCGACCTTACCAGAAGGTGTAAGGTAACTGTTTGGACGGCCAGGAAGTGCCACCCAATTTAGACCGGAACTCAGTGGGGGAGACATCCACAGGGACCGTACCCTCCTTCCCCTACCACCAACCTTTCGGAAGGACTTACGATCCCACATGTTTAACGTGATCGTACTCCGCGTGAACGCAGCTGCAGTTTTGGCAGTGGCGGGAATCGAACCCGGGCCTACCCAGTGAAATTCCCGCGCGCTAACCACTGGTGTACTTCGCCCTCCGCGACATTTTCCATAACTTTCTTTTTATTCACCGAATTTAGACCGGAACCCAGTGGGAGAGGCATCCACGGGGACCGTACCCTTCTTCCCCAACCACCAACCTCTCGAAAGGACTTACAGACACACATGTTTATTCCGTGTGATCGTACTCCGCGTGAACACGGCGGCAATTTTGGAAATCGAACCCGGGCCTACCGCGTGCAATTCCCGCGCGCTAACCACTGGGCTACTTCGCCCTCCGCGACAATCTCCATAACTTTCTTTTTATTCACCCAATTTAGGCCGTACCCTCCTTCCCCTACCACAAACCTCTCAGAAGGACTCACGAACCCACATGTTTAACGTGATCGTACTCTGCGTGAACGTGGCGTAAGTTTTGGCAGTGGCGGGAATCGAACCCGGACCTACTGAGTGCAATTCCCGCGCGCTAACCACTGGGCTGCCGCGCCCTCCGCGACAATCTCCATAACTTTCTATATATTCATCCAATTTAGACGGGAACCCAGTGGGGGAGGGATCCACAGGTGCCGTATCCTCCTTCCCTTACCACCAACCTCTCGGAAGAACTTACGGACCCACATATTTAACGTGATCGTATTCCACGTAAACATGGCGGCAGTTTTGGCAGTGGCGGGTATCGAACCCGGGCCTACCGCTAACTTCCCGCGCGCTAATTTGCAATTTAAAATGACCATATGCTTAATTCCATCATCCTCATTCCATTGTTTCATTGTTCCATCATTTAAAATATCCATAAAATTAAAATATCCATTTAAAATATCCAAAAGTTAAAATATACATTTAAAAAATCCATATCGTCCCATCATTTAAAATATAAATATAATAATTTATATAGAGCAAAGGAGCTCTATTCAGAACCGTGACGTCACCTTCACCTTGACGTCCCCACCCACCACCTTCCCTCCTTCAGCGGGGGAGAAACGAAGCGGCACGCCGAGCGAAACGCCGAGAAATTGAAATTCGGAAACTTTTAAAATCCCGATCCTGTGGGCAATACGGAATATTTCCTGACCAGATTGGACTTGTAAGAATGCCAGATGTTTGACCTTTCTAAAAATGTAAATTATTAGTCGAAATTATGAGTACTTTTTACTATGCGAGAATTTAAAAACCAAAAATCGTTTTTTTGAGTCAAAAGTGACTTTTGCTTTAAAATCATAAAAAAATATTAGAATTTATCTCTGAGATTTGAAATTGATATATTTTTACTCGAAATTCTCTGCTCTTTCCGATGGTGTGATTTGTTTTTTTCTACAATGTCTGGATCGAGGAGAAAAAAGGGCAAAAAGATCAAAAAACGGTCGAAATCGCATAAAACATTAAATAACAAAAAAAATAATTAAAATTTTAAAAATCGGTTTTTATGTGTCCCCTTCCCACCCTCCCGGGTCTCCGATTGCCAAATTTCGTAGCTCTCCGATGCGCGGTCGCTGAACGTTCAATAAAATATCCATTCGTTCAATTATTTAAAATATTCAATATCGTTCCACAAATACATAAATATAATAAGTTCAAATACATCACCACAATTCAATCCACCATAGTGCAATCATTTAAATTATTTAAAATATCCATAAATTAAAATATCATATAAATATAATCATTTCACCCGTTGTATACAACACATATCTTAATTCATTTAAAACCGGAAGAGCGGTCTCCGTGGAGACGGGGGGAAAATTCAACGGGTGAAAACGCGGTTTGCCGAGAAATTGGAAATCCTTAGGTCATTAAAATCGCGATCCTGTGAATATTTATAATTATTTCTTGACCAGATTGGACTTGTAAGAATGCCAGATGTTTGACCTTTCTAAAAATGTAAATTATTAGTCGAAATTATGAGTACTTTTTACTATGCGAGAATTTAAAAACCAAAAATCGTTTTTTTGAGTCAAAAGTGACTTTTGTTTTAAAATCATAAAAAAATATTAGAATTTGTCCCTGAGATTTGAAATTGATATATTTTTACTCGAAATTCTCTGCTCTTTCCGATGGTGTGATTTGTTTTTTTCTACGATGTCCGGATCGTGGAGAAAAAAGAGCAAAAAGGTCAAAAAACGGTCGAAATCGCATAAAACATTAAATAACAAAAAAAATAATTAAAATTTTAAAAATCGGTTTTCACGTGTCCCCTTCTCACCCCCCAGGGTCTCCGATTGCAAAATTTCGTAGCTCTCCGACGCGCGGTCGCGAAACGTATAGTGTATAAGACAGACACACACACAGACATTGCCTTTTATTATTTAAGACAAAGCAACACTTCGTTGAAAATCTAAAAGACAAAGTTTTGGCTTTATTGCAATGTTATAGAATTTCCATGAATTTGTTTTAGTGACTTCAATAAAGTTTGTGAAAATCAGCCACCATCATTTCTTGCCCTTTATTTGCACTCTATACATCGCTATAAAATTATTAAGTAGGTCCACGTCACCCATATATTTGTTGTAATTTCCGATGAGTTTGGGTTGCTTTATGGATATAGATTTTTTCTTTTCTTGAGTACCTTTTGGCCATTGCTGGTGGTTCAATTGTATCCCAGTTAGTAGCCATTGAGATGACAGCATTATCATTCTAACGAACTACTGCAATGTTGTGTTTCTTATCAAAGGCGGATTCAAATGTTCCACGTTTTTCCTTTTTCATTTTATTTACCGGTATTATGGGGCATTTTCCTAACCTGTTACCGCGAATTGTACCTGTAGCATAGAATTATGCCCTATTCGATTCTGTCAACAAAAAGTGAGATGTAAAAAGTTATCAAAATATACATAGTGATTTGTTGGAATTTCCACCAACCTTAAAAGGCGTGTTACAACATTTCCACCAAGTTCAAGATCTGCCAATTTTTCTGCGAATTTACCTGTGTAAATATCAAAATTATACAAGTAGCTTTCTGATGAACATAAGCACCAAACTTTGTACCCGAAATCAACAGGCTTTCCCTTCATCGACCATAGTATGGTGTCATTTTCCATCGATATAAAGATGTGTTGAAAAAACACCATATTTCATAAAATTGGCATTTAAGATATTTATATATGGCCGAACCTTTGCCAATTTATCGGTTTTATCCAAAGCACTATTATCTGCCATATGGAGATTCCGCTTTATACTAGTATATATCGCTCGCGACATTGTTGCAGGTATTAATGAGCAACTGACATTGTCAGCAATTGACCAGTGTACTTTTTCTTGAGGAAGACATTCATATCCAGTGCAAAGGAGAAAGTCTATAAAGCGCATCAACATTGGAACAGAAAGAGAAAAGTTTTGAATAGTATTCTGATGTGCATATATTTCAGATTCTTGAGAGATATGCTCCAAGAGATTCTTTAAAATACATTCATGGGCTCGAGATTGTGCATTTTTTCCATAATTATATCTTTTCTTGCCTTTTCTGTAGATTCCTTGTCATCATGCACCATCGCATATATGGGCGAATACTTTGACCAAGAAATTTCTCCTTTCTTTTTCTTAGATGAGTTGGATGTTTTATTATGATTTTTAGATGAAGAAATTTCAACCTCAACTGTTATGCCTTTTGGTATTGGCAATTTATCTTCTAATATGTCGTCATCAATGCATTCTTCATCTATCAAAACGTCGAGGCCCGGTGGGATTATAACTAAATCAGTTGTATCTTCACAATCTTCATCTGATGAAAATTTCGAACCATCATCATCTAATTTTTGCAGGTAGTCCACAGCTTCATTCAACGTTAGAAATTGTTATTTTCTAGATATAGACTTATCTGAAAAGGAAATCCAATTACAAATGAAATATCAGTTTATGTTCATTCATACACTGTTAAGGACTGGCGTTGCGTTTTTGCAACATTTCAAATAACTGTTATCTACACTAATAAAAACAAAAAAATGTCTTTACCATTCGACGCCATTTCGTAAACTAACGTCTGTAGAAAATAAGAATTGCTTCATAATTTAACAGGACCTGTGCTGCCATATGTGAGAGCAAGTCAAATTTAACAAATAAAATTTAGTAAAAAAGACTCAATATAGTTATTAATTTCTCTAAAAATTTACAAACTGAAACAAAAATCTGTTTTTTTTCCAAAAACACTGAAGCACAACATACACAAAAAAATATTTTAAAACACTACTTAGAAAATAATTTACAAATATTTAAATTAATGTTGTGAAAACGCAACGTCAGTCTCTAATGGGTTAAAGTATAAAGAAAAGTTAATACTTAGAAAAACAATTGTACTTTAACAAAATTTCAAAAGAACAATACTTAGCTAAAAGATTACACTTTAACAAAATTTTAAAGAACAATACTTAGAAAAATGTTTGAACAATGCAAGTACATAAATACCTTTAAAATATTGAAATACTAGCAACAATTAAAAATAATTTTCATTTATTTGAATTTAAATATCAAGGTATTTGATTTTGTTTTAAATAAAAAACAATAGTTATAACTTTTCTAAACTTTTATTATTTTAACATTTTAGAGATAGCACAATTTGTTTTATTAAAAACAAATTGTGTTATCAAAAACTATTGCACTATTAAAAACAATTGTGCTATTAAAAACAAATTGTGAATATTAATTCGGGTTCATTACACACACTTCGCATTCGATAATACATAACGAGTTTAGAACTTTTCTGTAGTCATAAATGATTTTGCAGTTTAGAATGGATGATTTCAAAATTTGAAAATATTCTTTTTATAGAAGCCGAACTAGCAGGTTGGGATATCAGCATTATTGCTAGTTCAGCTAATTTAAAAGCTGCACTGTTTTCATCCTGAAAACTACGCACTTCGAACACATTTCGAATGGAAATGTGTTTCGAAGAGCACTTCGAAACACATTTCCACCACATTATCGGATTGGTGAGTTTTGCACTTGTACTGAAGTAAGATGTTGGGAATAGGCTTTCTTGGACTTCAAGTGCAATCAGAAGTGGTAAACAGCCTTCATTTTTTTCTGTTGTATAAAATCGAGCAGTTTCCATTTGGCTATCTGTTAAGTCTTTACCCATATATTTCAGATGCATGATATAAGCTAGGAAATGGATTGGCATTAATGCCTGTTGTAGTCTTTTCTGAACAATTTTATTGTGTGGTTACAGGGAATCTTCTTTCATAAGTCTTAGCCAAATGTAGCAAGCATCAGCCAGTATTGCTGTTTCTCTTTATAGTATATAGGCTTACATTTTAGGTGGTAAAAAGATTTTTTCTTCCAAAAATTTATTCCTAAGGGGTTATCCATTTTTTTTTACCAGCATAATAAAAATAACAAGAAATTTATTCAAATCGATTAAATGTACAAATAGAGTTGTTCTCTTTCAATTATTATATATTGTTTTATTAATTCCCCTCCCTCCCCCTTAAAAATACAAGGGACCCAAAAGTAAAACCTTGCACAAGGTACATGAAAGCTAGTTACAGTACTGATTGAGGGTGATAGGATTTTGATTGGCAATATTGTTTGTTTCATTCTCACTTGACAGTTTTTGACATTCAGGTTTTTGACATGACGGTTAAAACTATTGATTAAACTGGATAAAACCGTCATGCGTTAAAAACCTGCCAACCTTGAAAAAAAATTGGACTTTAACGAAATTTCAGAAAAACGATACTTGAATATAGTCGAGAAATTAAAATTTAAATTACCCACTAAAACAAAGCAGAAGCCATGCTTAAATCAAAATCAAAACACAGTACCTGGTTTAATGAAATCCAAAACTTTTCAAAGAAAAACACGTGTAAATATCCAAATTGCACAAATGACTGTTTCTACATTGCGGTCATCAGAGAACGATCATTATTTCTATGTAAATTTTCCGCTTCTACATTATTTTATCTATTAACATGTGCCATCTTTAATTTTTGTATGATATTCACGTTTTTAATACATTTTTACACACACAGCAACAACGGTAGGTCGGACGGTCTGGGTTTCAACAACACAACAAAAATAAAATGGCCGAAGATAACAGAAAGTTAAGAGGTTGCCAGGGAAAAAGCGTCTCCGGACATTTTGAGCCAAATTCAATTTATTTTTGCGCCACATTTGGCAATTTATCGCTTCAGAAAAAAAAGCGTCAAAAACCAAATTCTTTATATCAAATCTGTACCAAATTTTATTATTCCTCTTTGCATATGGCTGAATTTCTGATAATTGTCAATTTTCAGGTTCCAAAAATTTTTTTTTTCAACTTCATAGTTTCTAGAAACTTTTGCTTGGAATAAGTTCTTGGTAATATTTTTTAAGATTTCTAATAGATGACTGAGCTGTTTAGCACGATTTAATGGAATTTTAATACATAATTTGAATGTAAACTTGACAAAAACATCACTTCGGTGACACATGTTCTTTTGTGTCTAAAATGTGCAAAATATCAAAACGCTAGATATTTTTGCACACCAACTCAAATAAACTATGCAAACATATAATTTCTAATGCATAATGTGTAAATATTACATAATTATTTTGAAAAATATAATTTTTTTTAATGAAATTACTCTTTAGGTGTAAATTTTTAGAGATAACTTTATCATAGCTTTGCTGTAAACAGATTTTACTAGCCTCATTTTTGCATATAGATAACATCATTCAAGGTTGATCTTTTTAGAGTTTCTTAGAATTCTAATAATTTAATATATTTTTTTATGAGGAAAAATATTTGACACAGCGTCGCTGAAATGACTGTTTATATGAAAGGGTTAATTAACCCTTTAACTGCGGGTGTGGTTTATAAACGAGTTGTTGATTTTTGCTAATATCAAATAGCGACAGTGGCTTATATACCACTAAATTTTAAAAGTGTGTTACAATTTAAAAATAAAGTTACAGCCAAATAATTTTTTATCAATAAATTCACCTGTCCCCCGATTTACATGGAAGATAGGTTCTGCACAAAACCGTGTAAATTGAAATCTTGGATTTTGCTAAGTAAAATCATGTAAAATGAAAATAACCCCTAAATGTGCATGATTCAGTCATTTATTTAAGTAAAACAAAGGTAAGACATCTTAGAAAACTTAAAATTATACTTAGTTTATAAAACAACAAACATATGAATGTAGTAATATAACATATTTAATTTATTTTACATTAGGAACAAAGAACAAAAAACAAAAATACCCTTAAAAATTAATTATAAGTTTACTCACTTTCATGTACTATCAGTCTTTTCTTTCTGATAGGTATAATGTCACTTTCATCACTTGAGCTTTTTTGATGCGATTCTGGCTCAATGGTTGACGAATTAGCCAAGATCTCGGATTGACAAGACTTTGTCATGAAATAGGTAATTAACAATTGCATAGGTTTTTTTGCTAAATCTTTATAGACCTCTTCATATTGATTTAAGCATTTACGAAGGTCTCGCTGGAATCGGAGAGCTCGATCAACATTAGTGTCATATTGTAAGAAATGGTTGCCCAATTTTCTTCCCAAATCAAGTCCTACGTTTATGATTCTTGCTGTGAACGCAACTAGTTCAGATTGCTCTTCATCAGAATCATTGTCTTCATCATGTTTGTTTGTTTCACGAATCATGTTAATTAAATCATCTTCATTCAATTCTTCATCAACCATTATTTCTTCAATACATGCCTGAGCTAAATCTTCAAAACCTTCTCCTCCTATAGTATGGGCCAACTCAGTGATCTGAGAATATTCATGCTCTATTGGTGATTTATCATTTCCACTTTCAACAACATCCCGCCATATTGCTTTCCAGCAGGCGTTGATCGTTGATTGTTTGATCTGAGTGTATGACAGTCCAACATGCTTAACACAATTTAAAATTGTAAATTTCTTCCAAGCATCCATCAGAGTAAGAGATTCATCATTCTCCATTTGTTCTAAGATATACCTGAAAGTTTGCTTGATGTACAGTGCTCTAAAAGTCGAAATTATCCCTTGATCTAACGGCTGTAATAAGGAAGTTGTATTCTTTGGTAAAAAAACAACTTTTACATTTTCGTGTTGTAAATCTGGAGGATGACCTGGTGCATTATCAATTAATAGAAGAGCCTTAAAAGACAATCCCTTTTTAGTTAAATAATTTTTGACATCTGGAACAAAGAAGTTATGGAACCATTCATTGAAAGCTGTGGCAGTGACCCATGCTTTTCTATTAGCTATCCAATAGACGGGAAGGTTTTTGATATTTATCCCTTTGAATGATCGTGGTGATTTTTATTTGTTAATCACCAATTGTTTCATCATATAATCGCCAGAAGCATTGCAACAGAAAAGAACTGTTATACGACTTTTCGCTACTTTATGACCACTAGCTGATTTGTGAGCTTTGGCTATAAAGGTTCTTTCTGGTATTTTTTTCCAGAATAATCCAGACTCGTCAGCATTGAAAACCTGATTAGAAGTGTAGGAATTAGCGGCAATGATTTCAGCAAGTGTCTTTGTTTGAATCTCTTGAACCACCCATGGCTTGCGGAAAAAGATACCTTCTTTTCATCGGACGAAGTCGACGGCGACTGATTCTTAAGTGATTGTTAAATCTTCAAAGCTTTATTTGTAATAGCATTGGTATCGATCAGGATTCGCTTTTGAGTTTGGTCTTCTATCCATATCACTAAGGCTTTTTCCATATTTTCCATTGTAACATCTCTAACATATGAAGTCGTACTCATACTGCTGCAGGTTCCAGCTGCTATACTTTTTCTAATGGAGTCATCATTTTTTCTTATTGTCCTTATTGTGAATACATTCATGGAGTAAAATTTAGCAACATCCGTTACTCTTTCTCTATTACGTAGACGGTCTAATATTTGAATTTTAGTTTCTAAAGAAATAACTTTTCTTTTCATTTGATTTTTCTTCAAATCCTTTGACATTATAGAACCTTAACAAATTTACGCAAACTATAAAGATGCAAGAAAAACTATAAATGTTGAAAACTTACCAATTCAAAAGATAAACGCACAATAATATATGCTTTGCTGCTAAAATGTTTCTGCACTATGTACTTGCATGAACCAGATAGCTTTACTGTTGTGAAATACATACGGGGATTCCCCTATTACGGTGATTTCCCTATACTGGGATTCCCCATTACGGGGATTCCCCTAAATTTATATATTTTACAATACCGGGAATCCCCTGTTGTTTTCATCAGTGTTACCAAAGGAATAAAATTCAAAAATGTCATCAAATCTTTGTATAGGCGTACAGGGGTGGATCCAGAAAATTTTGTAGGGTGGGGCGCATAGCTAGAAAGCTAATTCACACTTATTTTGTTTAATTTGTGGTCGTGATTTGGTATGCCCTTGAATGAACTCGCAAAACATTGAGAAATCAAAGAAAATCCCAAACACATTCATAGATATATATTTTAATCATCATTTATCATATCTTAATATAATTTTATTTCTATCATTTTATATCTCATAGAACTTTTAATATCTTTATTTTTTCATATCTCAACCATGAGTATTTATAAAATAAACTTAATTTCCTTTGTGGCAAATTAATTTATTACGGCCTCTACATCAAATCAAATATGGGGATGATCATTCATCAAAGTGAGTCTCGTCAACCGGTCTTCGGCCGTTTGAGATCTCAACCAAGTTTTAAGTCCTCGCAAAGTAAATAAATCTCGCTCTGCTGTGACAATTGACATCCGAAGTGCGGTCTTGTACACTTTAATAAGGTAAAGGTAAATATCGCCATCTTCCCTCAATTTTTCCAATACGCCGAGCGAAAAAGACTTACTGAAGTTTGGCCTCTGACAAAGGTTTACTTCTGCAACAATTTGTTGTAGGATATCTTGATCTGAATCGTTTAATGCCATGAGATGGCATGATGCTTTGATGATCCTTCTGAAGTATGATTTAACAGCCGTAGACTTTAATTTGTTAAATGATTTGAAATCCTTTGGCGAGCGAAAATTTCTGATTTTGGTTAAAAATGCCTCTATTTCTGATTTTGGTTAAAAATTGTGTCTGTTCCATAGTTTTCCATTATTTCCGTACAATGTACATTGCATATTCTCACATTCTATTGCATATTCTCGCATATGCAATCAACGCCCACCTAAGTCAAGGCATAACTCTAAAACAGTGTATTGTATCATATGCAATCTCGCATATGCAACTCTCCGAATTCAAGATATTACCCAAGATCCGTCATCAGTGCGTTGTGGAAATTGACAAACCCCAATTTTCCCTTGGCTTTACTTATGCTGCGATGTCTCGAGTACACACGTTTGAGGAATTATTGATAGAGGCATTCCCAGAATCACAACTGCTTGGTATCAACGACCAATTAAAAAGGCGTCTTTCCAATTAAAAAGGTCGAATTTGCACGATTACAAACACTGTAAGATAGAAATTCTTATCGCACTCGAAAGATTAGAATTTACAATGTACGCTGGTTTTAGTACTATAGTCTGTGAGTTTCAGTTTCCTGTTCACGGTAATTTCCTTTTCGTTCATTAAACTCCGAAAACCTTTTATTTTCCTACTATATTTAACTTTTTCACAAAGTTCGTTCCAGTTACAAAATATCGAAAAATAAGGCATAATTCAATAACACTTTACTTTTTCATTAGCTTGCTCAACTCGATTAGCTATTACCGCTCTGAAAGTACACCTACCATACTATCTTAGAAAATTCGTGGAAAGTCTTGCTAAGTATTTCTTTCAGGACTTTTTGGCCGGGGGTGGGGGCGAATGGAATTTTATGGGGGGGGGGGCAAGTTTTCTATTTGTCCAGTATACATATATCAAAGAGCTGTGTCACACAAATAGAAACTAGATTAATATAGAATGTCGCAAGGGAGCAATACCTGTCTCCGGGGGCTTCGTTCCCCGGAGGTATGCCTGAAAGAGACACTGGGCTCTGTGTGAACACATCGTTAGGCTATCATAAAATGTTTCTGAATTTATTTTCATTATTCGACCAAATGTATTTCATTTGTGAAAATAAATAACACCTAGTGTGCTGTGACCAAGTCACGACCTCCTCTTTCTTTTTACTTTCCCTGCAATACATGGTAATGTATAGGGAAAGTATTGGAATCATACCGAAAATCACAACTCGAGTTTTCGACGGATCTACACGTTTCGAGACCTCTAGAATACGAAAAAACCATTTTTAGCGTGACGTCTGTGCGTGTGTCTGTCTGTCTGTCTGTCTGTCTGTGTGTCTGTCTGTCTGTCTGTGTGTCTGTCTGTCTGTGTGTCTGTCTGTCTGTGCAGATTTTGTATCCACTGTAACTAAAAAACTAATGGACCGAATTTCACAAAATTTGGTAGGTAAGTCACTTGTGGGCGGGGCTAGTGCTGATTAGTTTTGGGTACGATTCGGAATAAAAGAACCCGCCTTTTTTTGCGAAATGGCCCGCAAAAGCTTGTATCCACTCTAGCAGAAAAACTAATAGACCGAATTTCACAAAATTCGGTAGATGAGTCACGTATAGGTCACTCTGGTGCTGATTAGATTTTGGTACCATTCGGATAAAAATAACCTGCCTTTTTTTGCAAAACGGCCCGCAAAAATCTTCAAAATGTAAACTAAAGAACTAGGTATACTCAGATATATCCATTAAATGCCCGTTTAATACGTAATGTTTAACGACGAAAAGAATAAGACCAACCCCATTACACTAGGACTAGCCGTTCTCGAGATATTTTAGTTTTTCGTACTTTCCCTACGCCACCTTTGAAAATAAGCCAGGTTACCGAATGAGAACGAAAATTGAATTAAAAGTGAAATAAATTTAATTAAAATAAAGAGAACGTTAATATAAGTCTGCAGGGAAAGTCATGTGCTGCTCACATCAGATTTTTTAATTTCTAGATACTTCCTTGAAATCAGCTTATATTTTCTATTTTAGATTGTGTTGTGGGATTTTTTAAGCAAACTAAGCTGTATTTATTTTTATTTATTTCCTATATGTTTATTTTTTTCTGCCTTGAAATACTATTCTCGGGGAGGGCGCGCGCCCCTTGCGCCCTCCCCCTGGATCCGCCCTTGTAGGCGTATATGGAGCGGAATATACATTTTTATCAATTTTTTTAAATCTGTTAATTTATAAACCGTGTAAAAGCGAAATCGTGTAAAACAAGTGCCGTGTAAATCGGGGGATAAGTGTACAATAAAATAAATCTTTTTTTCTTATCGTTAATTACAAACTGCATACCTTGTCAGCATGCTTTTATTTTTTATCCTATTTTTGTCCTAGTACAAGATAAAAGTTTAGTTTAATTTTGTTTGCAAAAAGTGTTGGAGTGTCTTTTACGGTTAAATTTTTGTAAGTTTACCCTAATATGGATAAGCCTTCTACTGGTTCCAGTTACTCAAAAAAAAAAAAAAAGGAAAAATGTTGATGAATATAGTGATGAAGAAGTATTTGAGAGTAATAGTGATAATGATCCTTCATCTGAGTCGAGCGATTTAGAGACAAACGATAGTGATGAAGAAATTGCTGCTGGTGATTTACTCTAGAGGCATTGTAACGAGTTTCATACTAAAATTATAACTTGGATTCTGGACAATCTGGAATAACAGATTTTGATATAAACATAGAGTCTGAAGAATATGAATACTTTTCTAAATATTTTGATGGACAGCTAATGACAATTGTCTCGGAAACCAATAAATATTTTGAATAGTATGATGATGAACAGCCATATTCTATTAGAAAAAGATTGCATAATACTGCCGTTGCAGAAATGTATACATTTCTGGCTTTCATCTTGTTGATGCCTCACGTGAAGAAACATCCAGGATTATTGGTCTACAGATACGATGATCTCAGCACCGTTTTTTTCCAAATATATGACAAGAGTTGTCCGAGACATTTGTCCAGTTGTTGCGTTATATATTCATTTTACCGATAATGATAATCCGCCGGACAATGCAATCAGTGATGGATTGTGGAAAGTTAGAAATGTGTTCGACATTATAAACAATAAGTTTCTCTTATTTTTTTATCCAATGCAAAAAATTGTTATAGACGAATCTTAAGTTTTGTTTAAAAAGAGGGTCTGATTCAAGCAGCCTGATTGTATTGTATATTAGACTATCCTATCAATATGAGACTAATAGATAAGACTGATATGCAGGTGTCTACAGTAGAATGCGTTCGCAAAAGTATCAAGTAATACGAGAAAATATTTTTTCATTTGTTAGATATTGTAATTCTAAACTCTTACAATATGTTTTTAGTAAAAACAGGGAATAATAAGATTGAAAGATTTTATTAGAAGACTTGTCAAACAAATTTTGGAAAGACATGGCACATTGACTGTTGGAAGGCCTGGAAGAAAAAGTGGTGATCAAACAGATCGCCCCGTTGCAGCAAAATTTATGAAACGAAATTACCCTGAACACGTTCCATCAACTGGAACTCAAAAGAAAGGTCAATTGACATGTTATGTTTGTTCTAATACAAATCAGAATATCAAAAGAAGAAAGTTTGTAACAACATGGTGCACCAAATGTAAGGTTGAATTATGCCTTGGACTCAGGTTTAGAATTTTCCATACTAGAAAAATTTCTAGATATATTTCATTCATTTTTATAGTTATGTTATGTAACGTATTCTTATGTCTGTAACTTAGTTCTAGGATAAATTTTGAGATTTTTTTTGGTTTCTGTATAACAACTTGTATGTTTGCGCTTTATATGATACTTTCTTACTTTGTATACTTTTTGTAATTTATTAATAATTAGAATTATATTGTCTAGTATTATGATTTGATTTTAGTAAAATATTTTTGTTTTGCCTTCGTATCACATAAATACATGACATTTTTTTTTTTTTTTTGCATTTAGAGCGATCGGCTATACTAAAAGTACCCTCAGTTAAAGGGTTAAACAGTATTATTATATTAATGCAATGTGCATTGAATTATTGAAAAACAACTTTTATTTTGATTCCACAAATTAACTAGAATATATTTTACAAGAAATGATAAAAAAAATTTAACGCATAACATTGCAGCCTAAACATTAGAATATACAAAAGTGAAACATTGCCACTATCACCCCTGCAGAGTTTTACTCAGGTAGAACCGCCCATAGGAGGGGGGGGGGGGTACACAAGGTCCGTAGAATATCTTATATATAAGGTTGTCTTGTTCGGAGGAAAACTTGTCCCAGGAAGGAAAGATGAGTGACGTCACTGCTAGACCTGTTCTCTGTCAGAGGCGAGAACGGCTATTGAGACGTTGATTCAAAACTATTTAAACACTTACCTAATAGTAAGAGTGTGCACGCAATATAGGATATATTAAAACCATATATGCATAGTAATGTGAAGTTTACGGATACTTAATAAATTCCTTACATGTGAAAAGAAATATCAAATTTTGGATAAGCCGTGGAAATGTTATCACCAAGAGAAGTTTGATTACTGATTACAAAGATTACTGAATGTTATGTTCAAAGAATGATCAAAGGTTATATATAAAAAGATATTGAATGATCTGAGAAGAGACACATCTGTCAGGTGCATTATCGAAATCGGTTTGAGAAGGTATACACACATATTTCTAATCTAAATTGAGCAAATCAGTCATCATTTAAATATTGACTGAATTCTGAGGTTTACAAGCATGAAGAATGTAGAATAAAATATAGTATTTCCAGGCAATGCAACACATATCTTTCTAGTTCAAAAATGTTCTATATTTTAAAAAACATATCCGGATTTGAGAGAAAGTCAGAAAACATTCAAATTCATCTGAAGAAAAAAGAGTAATTGATTTAAATTTGAAAGCACACATTTTACCAAACCATTGTAATAATAATCATTAGTCACGTCAAATGTAAGTTGTTAATCATTTTTTTGTTAATAAATTTGTTAATAAAATTTCTGTCAAGGCAATCATATCTTGAATCATCAAATTGAAGGACTCCATCATGAGTAATACATGATGGAGTAATTTCCATGCAATAGAAATTGTATTTTGTTGCAAGAAAAATATATTCATAAGTTAAAAGAAATTATTCCACGATTTTCGGTCGCATTTTAAAGAGTCAATCGATGAAATTCTACAGTAATATCTATACCATAAAAGAAAGTAAACAAATTCTCAAAGACTCAAACAAAATTATACAGCAGATGTATATTGTTAAATATACAAAAACAGGGTTTTCTTTAAGCATATAAAATAAAATTGATTACATGGTTTGAACATACAATCTTACAATCTAAATATTTTTAAATCAAATCAATGACATTTTTCAGACATTCTAAAGTTCAAATATCTTTTGTATTGGAACGAAATGGTACGCTTTCTTTTACTGGACAGAATATGTACCATAAAATTTATATGCAAGAAATTTTAATTCAACAATTTTTTAAAGAAATATGAATAAAATTGCAAATTGATAAATATAATAAGGAGTGTTTTATAGAAAAAAATCTTATTTAATTCTATCTTAATATATTTCTCATTCATTTTATCTTATTTCAAATCTTCATTCCTTTAATAGACAATACAGACAGTAAAGTGCACAGTCTCCATTTAATAAATTTTAAAGGGATATTTCGTTCAATTGTTTTAAAGTACTACCAAATTCATGTAACATACTTGTGAGTAAAAAAAAATATTAATAACTATCATTTTATGCATGAAATATGTAAATTTTGTGTAAAATAAAAAGCTCAATGTATTTGTTATAGAAAATCTACCGGGAAAATTCATCTCCTTGTCTTAGTATACTTAGTAAGATATGTCATGATAAATGTTTGTAGGGGGCACTTAATTTGTATGGGCAACACTTACCCAGGCTACTTTAGAAGAGCACAGTACCCTGGCTTCAGTTTTGTTATCAGAGCAGCTCCTCCTTGCCCTTTTGTGATGAGAAAAGCGCCCTGCCTAGCCCTTTGTTAAGAGAAAAATGTTTTCCACTGTCTGTTATCTCCCAACAATAAATAAATAAATAAAATAATAGGATTAAGACCTGATCTAGAGTCAAAGAAAACATCCCCCCACCATACTTTCCTTCATCAAAAGAAACAAAATAGAAATAGCAGGAAGGGGAAGATTGTTATGCCAATACACTTTTCACATGATTGAAACTCAAATTTTGTTAAATTATTCCATGATTGGTATGCATTTGGGGTAAAAAGTTCTAAAAATTAGAACTCTCTAAACATTTCTAATCCAATATTTAAAAATATAGCTTTCCAGACTAGGGTTCTTTTGTACCACTTGCAGGAGCTCCTGTTTGTTTATGTTGAGTCAGTCAAAGCCAAAACACAAGAAGATAGGAAGAAAATAATAAGTGGTGTCTAGATGAGCTTGTTGCAGTAACTTCAGACTTTCGTCGGCTGTAATGAAATATGAGAAAATGTTTTTCCTGATATTATTTTATTTAATAACTGCTTTTGGCGACCAGCACGTTTGTTTTTTGAAACAACTTATAACTTGCAATAGCTTTCTTGTTGACTGCATACCTATGCTACGCTCGTATGCCGGCAACAATTCATGCAGTAATTGAACCTAGCCGCTACGCGGGTGCATGTAATCCACATAAGTTATATACAATAATGATAACCCCACTTAATGAAAATCGAAATGCACACTGCGCAATATAAATATTTTATTAAAAATTTGCGATGTAAATTCTGTATTAAAAATATGTTTTAATTAAAATATTTTATTCTGTACAGATTTCCTTAAATTTTGCAGAAATTCCGATTCACATTGTTAATGTTTTATTAAGAGGATATTTTGGTAAATCTGTAGAATAGCCCACACCTCATTTTTCCAAGTACAAAATTGCGCCGAGTTGGTGCGTTTCTCCGTGTTTTGAAATTGACTCTTCCCAACTCAATTGACGTACTTTCCCATATTTTAAAATAGGCTCCTCCTACCAATGTGACGCATTCTACAGTTTTATGAACTGGAATTTTGAATGTAAATAATAGTGCAATTCAAGTTTAATAAAATTGAATAATACTCAACTCATAAAAAAACTTAACAAAATATGATTTTTGTGCATTATAAAAATATTGCGTAATGGCAGAATAAAAAACTTTTAAAATTTTAGAAACCATATTGAAACACACGATACTTAAAATATTTTTTGATTTTAAATCAATATCAAAAACTTATAACTTGAAACATCGAAAATTAAAAAAAAAAAAAAAAAAAAAAAAAAATCAATACTTTGAAAAAATACGAAATTTAAAAGAAACGTTTGTACTTTAACAAAATTTAAGAAAAAACAGAATTTAGAAGAAAGATTGGACTTTAACTAAATTTAAGAAAAAATGACACTTAGAAAAAAGATTGGACTTTAACGAAATTCAAGAAAAAACGATACTTTATCACTAGAAAGACTGAAAATTGCTGTATACCTAGGAAGTTGGGGCCAGTGCGGTCCTTCCTAGATTTTTTTAGTGTAGACCAATTAGATATCTAA
The DNA here is from genome assembly GCA_951213105.1 of Amaurobius ferox. Classification (NCBI taxonomy): domain Eukaryota; kingdom Metazoa; phylum Arthropoda; class Arachnida; order Araneae; family Amaurobiidae; genus Amaurobius; species Amaurobius ferox. Next base: position 105,636,251 of record OX578142.1, on the reverse strand, counting down.
AATCTAAAATATGGTAAAAATTAATTTAATAAGAATATAGTAGAGACTGGATCATCAGAAGTCCATGGGGTTTTAGTCTATTTGAATAATCAAAATGTCTGATTAAACGGAATATGACTTTTTCAATCATTTATATTTTCGTTGTTCAGATAATTGAGTTTCCACTCTAGATAAATAATAATTATAGATAATAATAAACTAAAATACTCTTGTTCAATTAATAGAACGGAAAATTTATATGTTACTAACCTGATTTATTTTTATTTTGTACAGTTTTCATAGCAATCAATGCACCGCACTTCTCTCAAAGCACATTTGCCACAAACTGCTTTTTTGCAATCCGGACATGTGTTCCATGTATGATTTCTTTTACAAGATATTTTTACCCTACATTTGGTTCTCTTTTTGATAGTGTTGTCTCTGTTTACACATTGCTCCATCGGTTTCCTTGCATTAGCTGTATTTCTTGATGACACGTATGGAGCACGGAGCTCTTCTCATAACTGCAGGATAAAATTTCTGCCACTAAGTTCCTTCTTTCTGGTCACCTCTTCATATAAAATCCACACATTTATAGCAGATATATCTAAAACATTAAAAAATATGTGCATAGGCCAACAACGAGTTCCTGATTTAGTACTATAAAGGCGTATCATTTGGTCTACAATGTCCACACCGTATTTTGTTAATTGTAATATGTTACAGTTTTTGGTTTCTTCTTCTCATTGTCGTCGATGATTACGGTGTTGTGAAGAGAAATTAGCAATAATACATAGCATTTGGAATTCAAACCGGCTGTAAAAAAAGGAAGGTCAAGGTCAAACTAGACTGAATGGCACTTGTCATGTTACAGCAATTATGAGAAACAAAGAATTTCTCCGTATTATTGTAAAATACCATAGCCACTCTTGCCCCTCCCGTCATTCTAGGTATAGGGTTCAATATTTATGCTCCTATGAGGCCAATACATAAATGATTAAATAAGCACTAAAATAGGATCATATTATGAAAAGTCAGAAAGCTGCACTACGTTCAGTTAATTATTATTGAAATTACTGAACAATAAATAATGAGAGGGGCCACACAGGCCCCCTCCGTCTTTCTAGTGTTAAAACTAAGAAACCCATTTTAAAAACACGGAAAAATACAAAAGTCAGTTTCAAACACGGGATGAACAAATAAAATAACTAACCTTATTCTAACCATATAATAAAATTTTATGCTGGACTCATTTTCACAACATTCACTCGAGCACGTTTTCTTGAACATTCGCTTGAATCCATTTGCCACTTACCAGATGCCATTTAGAAACTTTATCTGCAATCACTAATACTGAAAATCTACATGTACGTCAATTACGTGGAAATTAACAAATATATATTCAAAAAAAGGTTGTTGCAAAACAAATCAGCAAAATTGATCGAAAAAGATCCACAAAACCAACTTTCGTAGAAACAAATATATATTCGAAAAAAGTTTGCAAAAAGATCTGATGAAAAACACAGATTACTATTGAAATACTATTCCGTAAAAGTTGCATGCTGATTGGATGTCTGGAAAGTTCTAGGCTACCAGTTTGGCAAAGTAAACGGAATGCAATTGTAACCCGGTGCCGGTGCATGGCGCCAACTTGGCGCTATTTTGTACTTCGAAAATTAAGGTGTGGGCTATTCTACCAATCACCTGATATTTTAATTAAAATATTTTATTTTGTAATAGAAGAATTTCTTAAATTTCACAAAAATTCCAATTCGTGATGATCATGTTAGTGAAAACTACAGAAAATCCTTAAAAGAAAAAAAATTCCTACCATCATTTCAAAGCCGAATCGGCCATGCATCATTTCGTGTAATGTAAATCAGTCCATTCACGTGACACAGTTGATGTTTGTGTATATTTTTGTTCCGCACAGAAATCAAAACTAACATTTGAAAATAAGATGTACACTGGGTAAAACACGTTTTTAGATGCTAACAAAAGACTTATTACTTTCAAATTTTCATCAATATTAAAAATAATTAAATGCGTAACACAGTTGACAGATAATAAATATATGCATCAAAAATGAATAATAAAATTGTGTTTTTCATTTTCCTTAATTATCGTAAAGTGGTAAAACTTTAAACAAATATAGAACAAAATTCTAAGTGATATTGTTATAGAATTTAATGTTACTGCTGTCACCAACTAGTGGAAGAAAAAGATGATTTTTTGAACATCGTCATACTATTGCCTATTTTCGGGTACAAGCATGTAAGCAATTTCACAAAAAATGATCATTAAAATGTTTAAGAAAATGATATTTCTCACAAGTTAAAGTTGTAATTTCTTAATCTTCAATAATTTATTTCCATTATTTACGTTTTTTACTTTGTAATTAGGAGATGAAAACTCAATTCATCATAGAGGGACAGTGAGACAAATGACAAATTGGCTGTTTTACGACATCAAAACTATATTTAATATTATTGAAAAATATGGAGAACAGACTGTATTCTAAACAAATATGGCCAAAAATATATGTTTTATTTAAAAAAAAAGCTCAAGAGGGACTCAAAATTGATGATTATCAAAAATTCAGCCATATAAAGGATTCTGCTCTTATACTGCAATTATGGGTTTCTTACAAAACTATTTAATTTTAATTGAAGCATATAAAAATTGTACTTTGAAATACTCTAATTTCAAAATCAAGATTAGATCTATTTAGATATCTATTTTTACTTTCTTTTCTTTGTTAGTTTTACAATTCTCCTGTTAGTTAATTTGCCACATTTTATAATTAGCTATTTCTGTTTTAATACAATTTAAAGAATGACTTTTTTGGTTTGGTTGCATCAAAATCCGCAGAGTACAAAAATATTTACTTGACCGTATTGTTGAGTGTTGCACATTTTCTAAATGGCCATTTTTCAAAAGTTACTCGCCAATTAGCCAGTGGCATGTGCTAATCTGCAGCTCTAATTGTTTAATATGTAAACAAATAAATTGAAACATAAGACTAAATAGTATTGTTCTCATGAAGTAAACTTAAATTTTAATTTTGCACGAACCAGGGATTGAAAAATTCTTAATTCCCAAATCTCAGGAAGGTAAGAAACATCCAGGATTGCAAATCTACATATTCTTAGAGAAAAGTGGGTTTTGGAATATTAATATCAGTAAAAAAAAATTGGCAGTTCATGAATTTGGAAATCAATAGTTCACTATGGCAATCAACTGAACCTGAGTAGAAAAAAAAGCAGTTTATTAACTTTGTGTTAGATTTCATAAAATTATTTTTTAAACTTCCCAAGAAAGATTATTTTCTTTATTCTTGTCTGCTTTTTGCACTTCAATTGTGAATAAATATTTAAAGTCATTAAATGCTTTGTATTTTATAGGAATATATAGGCACTTATCGTTACTAAGATGCCAGTCACAACATCCAAAGGAGACTTTGGCCCAAGAGAGGTAGAACTTTCAAACTATGTGAAGATGCCTATTCATGGATTAGGTTTGTTGCAAATTATTAATGTATTTTGTGCGCGAAATATTACTATATGAACCATGGATTATTTCTAGGTAATAACTCTTAGTTTCATGGAAGGTTTCAAGTTTTGTAGCTTTCCCATGGTTTTTAAGATTTTTGGTTTCCATGAAATTTATCTTAAAAAGTAATCGGTCAGTAGATCCTTTTATTCTGGCAATGTATATATATTTCAACGTTACTGAATTGATGGTTCAAAAATATTTGTGGCCTGTCAGCTGTAGTATTAATAAGCAGTTGAAATTAATTCATTAAAATTCAACTGACCATGTCTTGCCTTCTTTTATTAACAATTACTTACCAGTTAAAGAATTGCAAAATTATTGTTAGCCCTGAATATAGTCAGTCAAAACTGAAAGAGTTTATGGTGGAAAAATACATAATGTTATAAACATATCCTCGAGAATCGTGGGTGTATACATCCACAAGAACGAGTCCAAATTTCTAGATAACTTACGTTTATTCACAAGCACAAAGTAAACAGGAACAATATACAATCAAACAGCACTTAAATGCTCCGCTAATTTCACACAATAAGCGATATTATTCTCAAAATTCTGACGAAAATAATTTCACAAAATAGCAGCTATTATTCTCAAAACATTGACAAAAACCACAGTCCAATGTGGCTCGTATCAATTCAATTCGTCAACTTCCCTCTAATGGAGGTATGAGTCTTTTTATAGTCCCTCTATAAAAACTTATAAAAATCCCTCCATATCTCTTAGATTAATCGTTATTTTGTAACGTTTCTGAAACATTCTGGAAGTCACCAAATCTCTAAATCTGTCAACCCTTCTTCTAACCTTAAAGTCCTGGGATCACATGGACACCCATGGACTGTGCTTTCTTTGCCTGGCCTTCGAGACAGATGAAAGAAGAGGTGCCAAAATGAATATTGCACATTCACAACACTACCCCTAGAGATTCAGATTTGTGGTGGCCAGGTCGCCATTGGCGTCTTAAGTTTGCAGTTATGGCGACCAAAATTATTGCAGTAAGTCGCCATTTCTGGGGACTGGAATCCTTTTTTTTTTCAAGACCGATTTGATCATGGACCTCCTCATTGTTGTGAATCGCAGGCCGATTGCCGCACGGTCGCGGACTCGAACCGCTATTCCATAGCTATGCATGAATCGCAGTCGATCATGATTTGGTCACACTGAAGCTACTACATGTTCCTGATTAGCGAAATATTTTAGAGAAAACTATAAACATGCCTTCCCCACGTGCGTGGGTTGCCAATTTGATCGAATGAAATTTAGAATTCTTCCATGCATTCGCTATTATGTTCTTTCCTAGTGTTTCCCCGCATTTTTCATTTTTTGTCTGAGGAATTTTCCTATTTCCATGGGCAAAAATCCTTTCTCCAGTTAGCAGGATGTCTAACGGTTACAAAAATCCCGCAAAATTTGAACAAAGCATGAATTTTGATCAGAGCTTTTTTTCCCCCTTACATTTGAAAATATGTTTCTCCGCGATTGCGAAATCAGCGCTCGCATACTGCGATTTTCACTGTGTTTGAAGAGAGATAACCAATCAGGGGTGGATCCAGAGGGAGGGCACATATTGTCCGATTTTAATCAAAGCCATCATCTCATTTTATCCGACTTTAATCAAAGCCATCATCTTATCTTGTCCGGCTTTTATCTCATTGTGTCCGTCCCTCATCTCATCTTTCATAGCTTTAATCAAAGTCATCATCTCTTTCATCTGTTCCTCCATCCTTTTTTTAGTCACTGCCATATACACTTGTCAAGTTTCCAGAAATCCCATTTCTGACACCAGTTTGTTATGAACGTATCCTCTAGAATTGTGGGTGTATGTACAAGATACAAGAACAAGTCCAAGTTTCTGAATAACTTACGTTTATTCACAAGCACAAAGTAAACAGAAACAGTATATAATCAAACAGTTTGTAAATACTCCACTAATTTCATAGAATAAGCGATATTATTCTCAAAATCCTGACAAAAATCACAGTCCAATGTAGTTTGGGTCACGTCAACTCGCCTCTAACAGAGGGATGAGTCTTCTTATAGTCTCTCTATAGAAACTTCTGGCAATCACTCCATATCTCCTAGACTAATCATTATTTCATGAAGTTTCTGGAGCATTTTGGAAGTCACCAAATCTGTGATAAATCACCAAATCTGAAAAACCTTCTACCTGGGAAATCCTGTCGACCCTGGGCTCACATCATGGACTGTATTTTCTTCTGGCCTTCAAGACAGATGAAAGATTAGGTGCAAAATGGAATATTGCACATTCGCAACAATAACATCGCATTCCTGGGTGATCTGCAACAGAGAGGATTTGAAAATTTATCTGCATGTTGAATTAGGCCTCCATATTTCATGTGTTGTTTCCCAAATTGGTCATTCTTTATGCGTTTTTTAAATATTTCTGTATTTTGGCTAGTTTGATGTATCTAAAAAAATCTCAGATGTTTTCTTTCATTACAGAAGGTCGTTTGCATTTTATTTAAACAATTTTGATAATTAATTTTTGTGCATAAGGGTGTATTTCTTGCGGCAATTTGCTTCTATCTGATAGATTCTTGACTATAGCTCTATCCCTAATTTTCCATGAAAGTAAACTTTTTTTAGCACTGTCATGTCAATTTTATCCCACTCCTCTTAGGTCGTTTTCCAAAGTCCGTTCAGTGTTCTTGGATGTCGTTTTCCTAAGGCTAGTCTTAATAAATCGAAAGTGCAAAAATCCATAGAAGCATCGGGTGATTATACAGGTATTTCATGAAATGGGATATATTTTATTCCTGTTTCTGATTCTTTCTTCATTAAATATGCTGCAGTTGACTTAGATGTGTGACTAGAGGCTTTGTCCATATAAAACTCAACTTTATTGATGTCCTTTCCATATAAGGCTAGAATTTCTTCTTCAAAAATTGGTTCTAAAATATTCTGCTGATAGTCGAGTGAATTAATTTTAGCTTTACTTGAGACTTTTTTAAGTATTAATTTACCGTTGTAACAAAATCCAGCAACTATCTTGAATCCCTTTGGCAACTTTTCTGTACATTGACGAAGCCATTTCGTATGGTCATTTTTGTAAGTTGAGTAATAGAAAATTGCTCTTTTTTATTACAGTCACTTAAATACACCCATGCCTCATTAAGTGTTACCACAATTGCCATTTATCAGCAGCTAGGTACCGCTTTACAATTAGTTGATATGAATATTTTTCCCCGGAAAGTGCATTTATGTAACCTTTGGGCCATCTATCAATTTCAGGAGCCATTTTCAAAATAAATCTTTTATTCTACATTTCAATCAAAACAAAACAGTAGCAAACAGTATATTGAAAATGTCAAATCGTTATTTTAAAATGCTAACTAGAAACATAAATACAAAATTGTTTCCATAAAGTGCAAATGATCTTTTATACTTTTTCATTATTTAATATTTTCTATGATCTCCTCCTCCCAGTAAATATAGAAGTGAGAAATTTGGTATTTTCTCTTAATCAATCTGAATGTGCTTGATTTACTTAAAATTTCTCTCAAGTATTTTTATTTTTTATTTTCACCCCTTTCCCTACATGTTATTTATCATCTTTTTTTAACCATCTTGAAGCAGTTGTGTATTGCATTGGATTGCATTTATATATCTCTGACTCAAGTTTTAGATGTGTTTGTTCTTTACTTTTTCCACTACTGGAAACATAAGAACTACATAATAAATACCTAGTTAGTTACATCTAGAACTCCAATTTTTTTTTGTAGTTTTCTTCTTAATTAATGTATTTTTCTATTGTTATTTTTATGAGGTGTTATCTGTCTTAATGGAAACAACATATGTGAGTTTTTTTAAACTGGGACTTCAATATATTTTAAATGGCTCTTATTTTGGATCATTCTGCAGCGTTCAAAATCATTGTTGGTCCGAGACCACCAAAAGTTTAATCGGACCAGAAGAATAAAAATATTGATGGTCCATTGGACCAATAGATTTGATCACCACAAATGTGCAAGATTTCATCTCTAAACAAAAGTTTTCTTCTGTTTTATCTCAAGAAATATGCCAAACAACTGTCTGCAGAGATGAAAGTCTCATCCATGCTTGGACTAGTGCCAAAGTACCATACTTGGCCAGCTGTCAAGACTCTTCAGTGATGTTGTAATTGGTCACATGCTTGTAGGAGAAAGGGTGATTTCATCTTTTTCCATGATCTCGCTAGCTAGGTGGTCCGGTACACTTGTTACAGTGACTAGAATACTATGTATTCTAGGCAATGTAGCCTAGTCATGTCTTGTTTAGAACAAAGTCAGAAAAAAATAATTTGAGCACTTCATTACACATTTATAATCCACTACTGTCTTATTTATCGAGAATTTTAATTGAAATTGCAAATTTAAGCGATTTTTCGTTAAAATCACAACTTTTATCGCTTTTAAGTAACATTGCAAGTTTTATCACTTTTAAATTAAATTGTAAATGCAGCGACATATGACATTTTGAATAAAATGCCATATTTTAGAGCCTTTTAATAAAACATAAAATTTTAGCTTTTTTACATAAAATCGATAATTTTAGTGCTTTAAATAAAAAAATTTAGCAATTTTTAAATATAAATGCAAATTCTGCACTCTTTCATAAAAATTGTGACTTTTACCACTTAATTTAAATTGTGAATTTTTGTGCTTGTAAATACAATATCAAATTTTATCGTTTTTACATAAAATTGCCAATTTTAGGGCTTTTAAAAAAATCTCAAATTTTAGCACCTTTACATAAAATTTCAAATTTTCGCACTTTTACATAAAATTACTAATTTTAGGGCTAAATATTAAATTTAAAATAATCACAGATGCACTTATAATAAAATTGCAAATTTTGATGATTTTTTACAAAATAGCTAGTTAAGCACTTCATATAAGTAACAAATTTTATCGATTTTTAATAAGAATCACAAATTTTAGCACTTTTTTAAATCAAAAATGTTGGTGCTGTTTCTCAAAAATCAGGAATTTTACAAAAACTTTACTTTCAGTAGCTCCCACATGGACCCTTTGTTGTCTGTGGCACATACTCGTTGAGAATTGCAGAAATTTCTTCATAAAATGTGGAAACACTTTTACATGCCCACCAAATGCATGCTTTAAAATTTTATTCATCTTTTTTTATTTTTTTTGGATATTTGACATGCTATAACACATCGCTGGGATCATGTTTTGAGATGAATTCCACTATTGTTAATACAGTACAACGTCTCAAATCCGGAGTCCTCTGGACCTCGGTGATTCTGAATTTTGGACTTTTCTGGATGTTAGTCATCTCTCTATATTAAAAAAAAGTAGCTGATACCGCCACAGATTTCCTGTTTCTTGAGATTCTTTTCTTCTTTGCATAACCTATTGCATATAAAAATATGAAATTCGGTACACTCGTAGAAAAAGCTTTGGGGAATACGCTGAAATAAACCATTTTTTGTTATATATTGTAGTTTAAGAAATATTTAGTCAGTCAAAGACAAAATATTTGAGCTGTGAGTTCGTGTCCTGGATAGACTTAATAATAGCAAGACTGCGGATTTTTGCAGGCAAGTACCTACATGGGTGAATTTTTGCAGCACGGAGCCTCCTTTTTTAATTTTGATGTAGTTTTTGAAATATTTTATTTTTTATGCACTTCTGAAGTGAAATTTTTTTTCGTATCGGCACGTCTAGTGATTTCTCTCTCTCATACCATAAAAACTATAGCATAAAAAAATATGAGATTTGGTACATTTATAGGGAAATAATAGGGTAACACGATGAAATAAACTGTTTATTGATTTAAACTTTAGTTTAGCATGAAATAGATGATCAAGGAATTCAGTTTTTGAATTCCCTGGGTTAAGAAGAATTCCTGCTTTTCCCTCGTATGGAAAATAGGCAGGGAGATAAAGATTTTTGAAAGTAAAATTTTTTGGAAATATAGATATGAAGCGAGCTGTGTGAGCACAGTAAGTAAGAGGTGAAACCTCTCAAAGGGGGTTGTGCGAGCAGAGCCCCCTAGTTTTTGAAAAAAAAGTATCATCCTCCCCCTCCTTTCTGTAATTTAAACCTTCTGAATTCTACAAAATGGAAATTTGAATAATTCAGCAAAAATATGAAACAAACAAACAAAAAAAAATAGTTAAAAAAAAGCATTCTTATTTATCGTACACCTTTAAAACAATTTAAACTTTTTTAGCAAACATTTCTATAATGCTGCATTGTCTCATAATTTTGTTTTTCTAAAGTAACTCTTTAATTTTAATGGCATAAGTTCTTATTTCATTACAAAGCTCCTTTGTTCCAGTTCTTTAATAACATTGTTTAGTAACCCTTCTAAATTTTCTAAAGAAACCTCTTCGTTAACATCGTCATGATTGCTAACTGCATAACTATTTTCCTATTACTGTAACAGAACCACCCATAAGGGAGAATGGACACCACTAAAGTGGAAGGGTCTGGACTGCTAAATTTTTTTTGGGGGGCTGGAGAAAATCAAATATTTAGGGGGGGAGGGTGTCTGTGATACATGTTTGAAGGGGGCCTGCAATTTCTATGGCCAACCTAGGCTACAAGTTAAAGATTTGAGAGCACATTTTACTGTTTTCAAATCAGACAGACAATAGAATGAGCCTTTCCTGTATTCTCCTTTGAGATACTCCCATTCCACCAATTTATTATCACTTAATCATATGTCAATGTCTAGAGTATTGTTTTTCTTCCAATTCTGCCCCTTTCCAGCATATCATGGAACCATATAGGCAAAGAGCTATTGCTTATGGACAGGAGAACCTCATTCCTTCTAAAAATAGATTAACGATTAGCAGGTGGTTGCTGGTCTTTTTCAGAGGGTAGTTTGTTCTTTCTCATTTTCAAAGAGAGGAGATATTTTTTATGTTCTTGTTCTACCGTGTTAAAAGGGTTCAGCTATATTTCATAGTTTATGAGCGAATGGTTGGATAATCAAGTGCCTGTCTCTTCTTAAAAAGTTATGCTAGTGTCCGGATATTGGATAATTTCGGATGTCCGGATTTTGGAAGTTATACTATACAAGTACCAGTTGTCAATTTATTGCCATTTTAAATTCAAAATCTTGGGTTTGACTGTAAAAGTTGGGAAGTCTCCTTAGAATGAATTTATCAAATATTACTTAATGGAATAGCAATCGCAGCTCGTAAATTAATAGAATTTTCTATAAAATTGGTTCTTAATAATATATTTTAAATTACTGCTTTGATAAATATGATGTTGATTAAGCATAATGTTTGTTTTAAATTTTAAGCACTTTTTTAGAAAGTAACTATTTAACAGTATCTTACAAATAAAAACAAAAACAAACAAACAAACAAAAATAATAAAAAAGCTGCTTAAGACCAGTGTGATGTGTCATTAATTTTATATTTAGCATACTTTTAATGTTATTGGAATTAATATATAACAGTATGTTTAGAAATTTTGTACTTTTTTTTATAAAGGCACTTCTCATAGTGGTGGATATTCCCAAGAGGCTGTAGTTTATGCTTTAAAACAGTGTAACTATAGATTGATTGATACAGCTAAACGTTATGGCTGTGAGGAATTTTTGCAGAGTGCTATTCATGTGAGTCTGAATTTAAAGTTTTACTATATGTGAATATTTTCTAAAAGTTAATTTTTTCACATGGAATATTGTGTTGTAATTCATTATTATCTATGTGTTTTTTGATTATTTGAAATTGACAAGTGAAATATCTTCTCATTCAATATCTTTTTTTACTATGCTAATTTTTGGATTCTTATTTTCTAATGAGCAAAATTGGTTGTTTGTTTAACATATTTCGAATGTATCAGGAAATGGTCTCATGTACTCAGTGGTTTTAGATTTTAGAATTACAATTTTTTTTGTAAGACTTGGCACATGCGTTATAAATGTATGGTTGATGTATATATTATATATGTATGGTTGGTAGAGCATGATTCACATAAACCAAACATTCTGAGTTCAATGCTAACTGAAAGGTGTTAAGGTTATGTCAATTTGGGAAATACTTAAATTAAAATTACAATAATTTGTTTTCTAAAGAATATTAACTTTCACATATGAACCAGATCAAACTGCTAGGACACCAACATAACTTTAATAAGAGGATGGATTCCAAAGGCAGCTTTAAAAAAAAAAAAATAAAACTATAAAATTTATATATAAAAAAATTGTATGGTCTCTAACTCAAATTCTAAATAATAAAAATTCACAACTGACTTAGGTAAAACCTAAGATTTGCTTATGAATTAAATACATCAATATATGCAAGTAAATAAAAATCTTATAGAATAAATGTTAAGTTTCTTATTTTCAATTTAAGTCTATATATATATTTATCTGACTATTTTTAGATAATCATCATAAAATGCGACTTATTAATATTTAAAAATTCTGAATTGTTTTTCATTTAAATACGTATGTATAATCTGCACAAACAATTTGAACACTGCTCATTATTCTGTCTTCTTGGGTCATACAGTAAAATGAAATATATCATTAGACTCATAATAATGCCCTCTGTAAAAAATAAGTAAATAATTTGTATAAGAAGTTGTAAACTTTGCTCCAACTCGATGTTTTCAAAGTGTAACACCTACTTTTGATAACAGATTCTGATTCTCCTAATCAAAACACTGCAAATTTCTATATTTTACTTAAATCATTGGGGAGTTAAGAGTGCTTGAAATTTCAAGCTCCTAATGTTAAATTGGTATGTTATTTGATGCAGCTTAGATCTGTGCATGCTCTGTCAGTTTCTCTTTGTCTAACTTTATGTTAAAACTTACATTATATAACTTACAGTACCATAAAATTGATACATACATTGCAGAACACATATTATTTTTCAAAAGATTGCTTTTTTCATTTTACATTTTTTTTCAAAAGATTGTTTTTTTCATTTTACAAAAATAAATGTGGATATCGCCTGCTGTAAAAGCCAGGTTCATCCTGGAGATTAGAGATCATTCCCCAAGTAGCAGAAGAAAAGAAGGGGAGTTTCAGCATGGGCAAATAATCTCCATATCTCATAGAAGGCTATTTAAAATCCCCTTCATAGGATTTTGGGGCAGGAAGAAATGCACTGGAGAGGTCTATGGTAAAAAGAAAGAAGGGCCTAGCTGCCAAATTCTACTGCCCCTTTAATGATATCAGTGAAGTTAGTCAAATTTCTTGGAAAGTAGAAAATAAGGGAAATTGGTGCAGCATAAAATCCCATCTGCAAAACACATATGCCATTGATGGTTTATGTAATTATTATGAAATTTTTATGAATATTATGGAACTACTGAAGATATTGAATGAATTTAGAGCATTCATGGTAATTGCATGAGTATCTTTATTTATTCATTTTTTTTGCAAAATATAGCATGATTAAGATTTAAGCTCGAAAATTTTATGCTTTTAGTAGTAGCATTTCAGAATTAATGGCTAGGTGAAAATAAAATTAAACTTGAGTTTTAAAACAGAAAGTGGAAATATAATACTAAAATGAGAAAAAACAGGTATGGGAAATAGAATTGTCTTTAACCTTTTGCAGACCATGGCTTTCCAGAACTGCTGTAACTCAAAGGACGTAGTATTTCATTTCCAAACTGTTCCTAAAAGACTGCACATTTTTTGAACTAAGCCTAACTCCAGAAAAAAATCACTAAAAATCACCCATTTAACACAGCATTCTACTTTTTTCAGGAATAAAGGAAATGCTTATTTTCCATTAGATGTATATATTACATGCAGATTATCTTTTATTTAAATATTAACATTTTAAATGATTAAAAATGATTAATTAACTTGATTAAATTGCTATTTGTTATGCAGGAAAATTATCCAAATGATTGTACTCAGTACTTTATCCACCTAATAGAGATTATGTAAAATTTTTAAGAAGAAAATAGCTTATGTTACTAATTAATATGCCTTTTACTCATAATGTATTTCAAAACATGGATTCACTCATAGACAAACATTGCAATCTTTGCATTCATAAAAACTGTCCGTGTGTTCATCAGAAATACCAAATACAGTAAACTCCCGATTATCCGCGGAATAGGGTGGCTCGATAACCACGGATAAGCGAATTTCGCGGATAATCCGCAAAATAGCTGGAAAAGGACAAAAATCCACACACAAATGCATTTAAACCATTTTTAAGAATCATAATATAGTAGCACATACTTACACACATAGAGTTTTGACTTCATAAACGGTATCCTTAAGTTTTTACAAAAAAGTCGGTTAATTGTTTTTGTTTTTTCGTTTCAATGCTCCTCTTCTTTATTTGCGATTGAAGTTTTTTTAACAGCATCTTGTCGCAAAGTGATGAATCGTCCTGCTCCTCTATGTATTTAATGATTCCATCAATGTGAGTTAGCGCTTCATCATGGCTCATTTTCTTCTGCATGCCTTCTCCCTCATCTTCTTCATCGTTCTCAGCCGAAACCACACCTTTTTCTCCGGCTATGATTTCTTCATCGGTAAGATGTTCGAAGCCTGGATCGTTTGCGTCACAATTGATCCACTCAACGATGTTATCTTCATCCACATTACTTCCTCCAGGAACAGATTTTGCTAAATTTGCCAAATCAGATGCAGTAACTTCCTCGTCTTCTTCTTCCTGTGGAGACTCTAACGTTTTTTCCACATTTGGCAAAATTTTTCTCCAGGACTTTACTAAAGTCGTTATCTTGACCGTATTCCAAGCAGTGTTGATGTCATAAATGCTGTCAAGATTCGTGTAGTCCTTCCAGAAGCCCTGGAGATCGCCCCCCTCTTCAATCCGTTTTTTCAATAAGTTGGTTCGATACCGTTTCTTCATAGAAGCAATAACTCCCTGGTCCATAGGCTGGATAAGTGCCGTGACGTTAGGTGGCAAAAACTTGACGAAAAAATTTCCATCTTCTGATTTCAGAACACTTTCTCCTGGGTGAGCCGAGGCGTTGTCAAGCAACAACATGGCTTTTTCGGGTAGGTTTTTAGACTTGAGATGCTCTCTCACTTGGGGAATGAATTTTTTTTCGAACCATTCCTGAAATATTTCTTGAATCATCCAGGCTTTTTTTTGGTTAAAGTAATGAACTGGAAGGTTTTCAGCTCTTGTACCTTTAAAGGATCTAGGTTTTTTTACTTTCCCAATCACTACGAGTCTTAGTTTGTGTGTTCCCGTGACATTGCTGCAAGACATTATTGTCAATCGTTCCTTACTGGTTTTATGTCCTGATGCTTGACACTCTCTTTCAAACGCCAGTGTTCGCGTCGGCAAACATTTCCAATACAGTCCAGATTCGTCAGCATTGTATACTTGTTCATACGAAAGTTCTTCTGATTTTAAAAATTCCTGAAAATCATTTTTAAAATCCTCTGCTGCCTGATTATCGCAATTTAATTTGTCACCGTGAAGTCCGATTTCTCTAATCCCATGGCGCTGTTTGAATCTAGTTAACCAGCCTGATGACGCATAAAAAGTCCCTTCCATTCCAAGCTTTTCGAAAAATTGCTTAGCTTTTACAGCAATAATCGGTCCTAAAATGGGTGTATTCTCACTTCTTACTTGACTCACCCATTTTAATAATGCCGCGTCCAATTCTTCATAGGTGCTGGTTTTCATGGTTTTCCTTTTCTTCATGGACGATGAGTTGTCCGATGCGGAAGCAAATTGCATTAGTTTATCTTTTTGCTTCATAATGTCTCTAACTGTAGACTCTCCAATGCCATACTTCAAAATCATTTGTTTTTTCGATGAACCATTTTCAATTTTTTTTATCAACTCTAACTTATCTTGGATGGATAAGACAACTTTTTTTCTCTTTTCGCTCATAGCTAAAATTACAAGTTTAAACAGACGCGAGCAGATCTTGCACACAGATTGACCGCAACGTACTAAAGTGATGTGGTATCAATTCTGATTTGAAATGGCAAGCGTAAAGGAATGGGGAGGTACGGAAAATGACCTCGACCAATTCGCCACGACCTTCAATCTGGTCCGAAACCTGACAAACGGCATATTTGTCCATTGTACAGGTTTCGATGACTTTGGGGGGGGGGGGGTAGAAAGGAACAGGAACAATCCGATTGTTGCTCTAAAAATAGATTTTGCATTTGTTGATCAGGAAAGGCGTGTTGCGTGTTTATTTCTCTACATTCCGTAAATGATCGTCGCAAAAAAAAAAAAAAAAAAAATCGCGGAAGACCGCGCGGATAATCCGCAAAGCGGATAATCCGCCCGCGGATAATCGGGAGTTTACTGTATCCATGAATCTTCACTATCTACAAATACTTTCATAACTATGCTGTTTGATTACCATACTAGTATCTTTTTCTATACTTAAAAACATCTTGACATAGCCATTCTCTTATCCGAAATAACCTAATAAATTCACTACCGCACATTCCTCTAAAACCCAAACTTGAAAGAAAATGCTCTCTTACATTCCAGTAATTCACCAATGCAATCATTAAACTAAAATCAAAGCGAAAACACATACTCAGTTACAGCATAGCAGAGTCTGCCAGAAATGATCTGTTTGTTTATATTACAAAACCACATTTTACCTGTCTAGATGAAGTGAGGATTCATGAGGAGCCTCCTTATAGCAAGGTCAAGTATTAGCAAAATACGTTGTAAATGTAAGAATGGGAATTTAGCACCATCTAGTATTCAAATAAATTCAAACAAAAACTTTCCATATGAAAATACATATTGGTGTTGGTTGTTCTTTAGGGTAAATTTCTCCCTGATACGGATGTGTGCATGACTGTTGTCCATGAATGCAGTTTCACAGTCAACATGCAGATGCGTCTGCCGTCCTCAAAGGGTTAAACAATAAAGAATTTGCCATCATGACAAAGAAATTACATTTTGCAAATTGGTAGAAAGACAAGTCTAAAAAGTGAAAATTAGGAAAGATTTCAAAATAATCAGCAGAGGATCTATAATGTCTGATTATAAGTAAAAAAACAAAATTAAATGTTATATAAAAATAATAAATAAAAATATATTAAAAATAGAAAAAATGGTCGAGAATTGGCATAAAATATTGTGCTTTAAAGTTAAAAAACTAATGTAGATCAGTTACTAGCAGTCAAAAACTTAAATTAAAAAATCAGCAAATATTGTTAGACTGTTAGGATATCATCCTTAGAAGTCACATAACATGGTACAAAATATTTTTGGGGACAGTGCTAATTAGTGTGGGCCACTGAGACAGCAGAACAGTGACTTACTTATCTAAATTCTACTTACTATAAGGAACTAGAATAATGAGCAGTGTTCAGATTTCTTTGGGCCCACTCTACAATAAAAAACCCTGTTATATCTCTTAACAATTTTATATAGATATTTTAAATGAATGTACACTTACATATTTTACAAGCTCTGGCACTCAATCTCAATAGAAAGAACAAGCAATTTTATTGAAGTGTTGAATTATAATGCAGTATTTTGCTTTGTACATGGTGGTTAATTTGTATCATTAAGAAAACAAGTTTTTATGTTTTATCTAGATATAATTTATTTCACCACTTTCTTTTAACTACACCAAATGTTGAAAAATTTTCTTTATGCAAACATTTGATTCTATAGCTGTTGCATAGCTGCTAACTCTCCCGGATTTTTGCTATATCTCCCGGTCTCCCGGGTAAGTCGCTCAATCTCCCGGTTTTCACTCAGCTGCCCTTATTTTCCCCCTTTCTAGGCAGAAATCACGCGAATGCAAATCGTGACTTTCAATTGTTTTCGGCGGTGCAGTTTTCTGCTCCCATGGTGTAGGAATGGATCGCGATTGACGTTTGTATTTTTGTATTTGTATCTACAGGTTACAAAAGTAAAAAAATCGGAAATAGATCACGAATATTCCGAAAATATCACGAAGTGAGAAACGAAGTCACAAATTTTGAAATCGAAGTTTTCCCGTTCTATTGTCTAAAAATCCATTTCCCAGCTATCCTGTAATCGGCGCTCGCAAACGGCGATTATTCCCACAGCGTTACACGAGAGATGACCAATGATTATGTAATTAATGTGGTAAAAACGCATTTTCATTGACTAAAATGTTATTAAATTATTTTGTATTTCATACAAAAAAACTATTGTTCAAACGTAATATTAATGAAATGAAAGGTTATTTTGCAGCAGTATCGCGAAAAACGGCATATGTGCCCGATCCTCCTAATATTTCATTTGTGAAAATAATTTCCACTTTTGCAATCTGTCAACATCGTTCAATTTTTTTATAATTTCATATTTCATATAGAAAAACTATTGCTGAAACGTATTATTAATGAAATGAAAGGCTATTTTGCAGCAGTATCGCAAAAAACAGCATATGTGCCCAATCCTCCTAATATTTCGTTTGTGAAAATAATTTCCACTTTTGCAATCTGTCAACATCGTTAAATTTTTTTATAATTATTTTGTATTTCATACAGAAAAACTATTGCTTAAACGTATTATTAATGAAATGAAAGGCTATTTTGCAGCAGTATCTCGAAAAACGGCATTTGTGCGCGATCCTCCTAATATTTCGTTTAATTGTGAAAATAATTTCCACTTTTGCAATCTGTCAACATCGTTAAATTTTTTTATAATTATTTCGTATTTCATATAGAAAAACTATTGCTGAAATGTATTATTAATGAAATGAAAGGCTATTTTGTGCAGCAGTATCTCGAAAAATGGCATTTGTGCGCGATCCTCCTAATATTTCGTTTAATTGTGAAAATAATTTCCACTTTTGCAATCTGTCAACATCGTCAAATTTTTTTATAATTATTTCGTATTTCATACAGAAAAACTTGTTTCAAAGTATTATTAATGAAATGAAAGGCTATTTTGCAGCAATATTGCGAAAAACGGCATTTCTGCGCGATCGTCCTTATATGCCGTTTAATTGTGAAAATAATTTCCACATTTGTAATCTGCCTGCATCGTCTAAAATTGGGCTGATCAAAATCTCTCGGTGTTTTCATATTTTCGTACAAAAATCTCCCGGTTTTTCATATTTAGAGGTTGGCAGCTATGCTGTTGTTAAAACATTCACAAATTGAATATCACTCATTTTACTTCCATTAAATATATGCTTGTAATTTTCTTGCTCGTGTAACATTGGAATATTATTATTGAAAGAGTGATATTTTATATATTTTTGTAGTGATATTTTTTTCAGTCACAATATTTGAATGCCAGTAAATTGTTCTTTTTTTTTTTTCAAAATAATGATAATTTCCTTTTTAAATAAATATTAAAGAGAAAATCTGGATTTTTCTTACTTGTTTATAAAAGACTATAGTTCTGAAATATCTTAATTTACTTATGTTTTTATTCTCATGACAAAACTGTCATTCCATATCAAATCAACATAAAAAAAAAGTGTCATTTTCAACCTGACCAGCATTAATTTTTCAAAACTTGGCTATTTTGTTATCCACTCATATCAGCAAAACTCTATGCAAAATTTTAGCCCCAATGTTCATTGGTTTTTTTTTTTCTATTATAAAAATTTGAAATTTAATAAAATTGATAATTTTTCATGATTCTTGACATATTTAAATGTTTGTGCATTTTGACCAGATCTACCAATTGCATTGGGGTAAGGCTTATTTCGTAGCTTAAGGTATGACCTTTCTTCTGTTATGTCACATGACTCCATAAATATTTTTCATTTCAAGTTCACTTGACTTTTGACTTTGAACTGCAAAAATTGTATCTTTAATTTTTTTACAAAGTATATATATATACATATAGTAGTATATATATATACATATATATATATACATAGTAGTAGTATATATATATATACATATATATATATTTATACACTATTCATCTCTATTATACTAAAATTTCAAGTTGGGAAAACCAGGGGCTCACAGTGAAAAAACAAAATCTAAATAAATATATGTTATATGAGCAGCTATTCGAAAAATGCTTGAAACCCACACAAACGTATAATTGATTAAATAATTCTTAAGAAATATGCATTGTTATTACTTTCCCTGCAATACATGGTAATGTATAGGGAAAGTATTGGAATCATGCCGAAAATCGCAACTTCAGTTTTCGACGGATCTACACGTTTCGAGACCCCTAGAATATGAAAGAACTATTTTTAGCATGACGCCTGTGTGTGTGTCTTATGTCTGTCTGTGCAATGCATGTATCCACTCTAACTCAAAAACTAATGAATAGAATTTCATAAAATTTGGTAGGTAAGTCACTTGGGTGTGACCCTAGTGCTGATTAGTTTTTAGTATGATTTGGGATAAAAGAACCCGCATTTTTTTCGTGAAATGGCCCGTAAAAATTGCTTGTATCCACTCTAGCTGAAAGACTAATGGACCAAATTTCACAAAATTCGGTTGATAAGTCACTTGTAGGTTACCCTGGTGCTGATTAGATTTTGGTACGATTCAGAAAAAAAGTACCTTCCTTTTTTTGCAAAATGGCCCTCAAAAATCATCAAAATCTAAAACAAAAACTATATATGCTCAAATATATCCATTAAATGCTTGTTTTATACGTAATTTTTAACGAAGAAAAGAATAAGACCAACCCCATTACACTAGGACTAGCCGTTCTCGAAATATTTTAGTTTTTTCATATTTTCTCTATGAGCCATTCTCTATGAACCATTTTCTCTATGCCACCTTTAAAAATTAGTCCAGTTACCAAATGAGAATGGAAATTGAATTAAAAGTGAATTAAATTTAATTAAAGAGAACGTGGATATGAGTCTGCAGGGAAAGTCATGTGCTGCCCACATCAAATTTTTTTTAACTAAAAGTTAGAAATATTTTATAATGTGCATATGATTTTATAAATTTTATTTTGCTGAATTTTGAGATTTGAAAGAGAATAATTAATCATATTTTTTTATTTACACTTATTAACATTGATATTTTGCATGTATATATATATATATATATATATATATATATATATATATATAATATATGGTTGATTATATAAAAAAATAATGTAAAGTAGACTCTCTAATCCGCACAGCTTGTGACCAGAGGTTGTGTGAATTATAGAATTTTGTGGATTCTAAGTCATTGCTGCATAAACTAATGTGTAAAAATGAGAAATTGGTACATCCTGAGTTATTTAATTTAAAATTATGCTGCAATACATTTAAAGCAAAATAGTTAATATTATACATTTTACTGCTTGCTTTCAAAATTTTTAAACACAGATTTAATTGTTGAATTTTGATTTTTTTTTCAATATATTTTCTTATAATCTATGAACAGTTGTTATTTCTTGCTGTGTAATAAAACTCTTTTTCTGTCAAGGTATTTATATCCCAGAGCTACACCCTGCTCAAAAATAACTTTTTCTCTTCAGAATTAACTTTGCAGAAATTAATACACTATTGTAATTTGTTGTAAAATTAACTGTTTACACCCAATACATACAGATTTGAAAGAGAATTATTAATCATATTTTTTCTTTAATTACACTTATTAACATTGATATTTTGCATATATATATATATATATATATATATATATATATATATATATATATATATATATATATATATATATATATATATAGATATATATAGATATATATATATATATATATATATATATATATATATATATATAACATTAAGAACATCAAGTGAGATTCAAGTTCGAATTTATCACTTACGCTAATAGACGACAAAAATCAATACATCACTCAGGACACAGGCGCGAAGCTGCTCACTTCTCCAGAGTAGAAAATATCTGAGTGAAAAGGAAGAAACGTTAAAAAGGGAGATCCAAATGCGTTGCATATAATGGCAGGGGAGGATTGCGACTCCCCTTCCCGTTTAAAGCAGCTTTTACAGCCCGGGCAACGCTCACACTACCAATACAATACAATGGTCAGTCCCCTACATGTGCATAGATAAAGGCACCCGTATACAAGAAGAGCAAGAACAACATCGACGCAGAAGGAATGAACACAAAATGAAAAACGATCCTAATACCAGAGCCTATATATCAACACTTACGCATGCGTGCCAACACACCAGTATCACATAAATCACAAAATTCCAACCAATTCCCGATGGAAACGGCTAAAGTTTTCTTTATTACCGAAAAAAGAATTATAGCATGCCCGCAAGAAATAAATAGGATAGTGTTTTTTTAAAGCTTCGGTTATGATTTTTTTGATTACATTTATTGCAATCCCTTTTGAATGTGTTGTAAGCCTGGTTTCTCTTGAAATGGCCGACAAGGATGTTTCTGAAAACATTCTTAGTAAGGTTCGTCCTCCAATCTATAAGATGGTCAATCTTGATTTTGTAAAAATCGCATTTGTCGTATAAAGTTGTATAAGTACCATATTGTTGATGTTTATTTATTGAGATGTCCAAAAAATTCACTGCACCATTCTCGTCAACTTGGTTTTCGATCAGTTCCAATTCTCTTGGATAAAAGGTGAAATCGAAATTAGATATGCCTTCAAAACACCCCAAGAGCACATCGTCCACATAACGGAAATATGGCATCTCATAAAGAATATGTGTGCCTTTTTCATAAGCAGATAGATAGATATATTGATAGATATATTGATAGAGATTTTGAATCAAATCCCTTGTCACGTTCATTGATCCAAAAGAAAACTCACCGATGGCATAGAGGAAAAGAGCACCATCATGCTACTTATTTTAACACAGAAGAAAAAGTAACCCATTTTATTGATGAAAACTGATACCTAGATCAAATTCAGTTAGATTAAAAACATTTATGGTGGAAAAATACATAATGTTATAAACATATCCTCGAGAATCGTGGGTGTATACATCCACAAGAACGAGTCCAAATTTCTAGATAACTTACGTTTATTCACAAGCACAAAGTAAACAGGAACAATATACAATCAAACAGCACTTAAATGCTCCGCTAATTTCACACAATAAGCGATATTATTCTCAAAATTCTGACGAAAATAATTTCACAAAATAGCAGCTATTATTCTCAAAACATTGACAAAAACCACAGTCCAATGTGGCTCGTATCAATTCAATTCGTCAACTTCCCTCTAATGGAGGTATGAGTCTTTTTATAGTCCCTCTATAAAAACTTATAAAAATCCCTCCATATCTCTTAGATTAATCGTTATTTTGTAACGTTTCTGAAACATTCTGGAAGTCACCAAATCTCTAAATCTGTCAACCCTTCTTCTAACCTTAAAGTCCTGGGATCACATGGACACCCATGGACTGTGCTTTCTTTGCCTGGCCTTCGAGACAGATGAAAGAAGAGGTGCCAAAATGAATATTGCACATTCACAACACTACCCCTAGAGATTCAGATTTGTGGTGGCCAGGTCGCCATTGGCGTCTTAAGTTTGCAGTTATGGCGACCAAAATTATTGCAGTAAGTCGCCATTTCTGGGGACTGGAATCCTTTTTTTTTTCAAGACCGATTTGATCATGGACCTCCTCATTGTTGTGAATCGCAGGCCGATTGCCGCACGGTCGCGGACTCGAACCGCTATTCCATAGCTATGCATGAATCGCAGTCGATCATGATTTGGTCACACTGAAGCTACTACATGTTCCTGATTAGCGAAATATTTTAGAGAAAACTATAAACATGCCTTCCCCACGTGCGTGGGTTGCCAATTTGATCGAATGAAATTTAGAATTCTTCCATGCATTCGCTATTATGTTCTTTCCTAGTGTTTCCCCGCATTTTTCATTTTTTGTCTGAGGAATTTTCCTATTTCCATGGGCAAAAATCCTTTCTCCAGTTAGCAGGATGTCTAACGGTTACAAAAATCCCGCAAAATTTGAACAAAGCATGAATTTTGATCAGAGCTTTTTTTCCCCCTTACATTTGAAAATATGTTTCTCCGCGATTGCGAAATCAGCGCTCGCATACTGCGATTTTCACTGTGTTTGAAGAGAGATAACCAATCAGGGGTGGATCCAGAGGGAGGGCACATATTGTCCGATTTTAATCAAAGCCATCATCTCATTTTATCCGACTTTAATCAAAGCCATCATCTTATCTTGTCCGGCTTTTATCTCATTGTGTCCGTCCCTCATCTCATCTTTCATAGCTTTAATCAAAGTCATCATCTCTTTCATCTGTTCCTCCATCCTTTTTTTAGTCACTGCCATATACACTTGTCAAGTTTCCAGAAATCCCATTTCTGACACCAGTTTGTTATGAACGTATCCTCTAGAATTGTGGGTGTATGTACAAGATACAAGAACAAGTCCAAGTTTCTGAATAACTTACGTTTATTCACAAGCACAAAGTAAACAGAAACAGTATATAATCAAACAGTTTGTAAATACTCCACTAATTTCATAGAATAAGCGATATTATTCTCAAAATCCTGACAAAAATCACAGTCCAATGTAGTTTGGGTCACGTCAACTCGCCTCTAACAGAGGGATTTATATTTTGTATTTCATACAGAAAAACTATTGCTTAAACGTATTATTAATGAAATGAAAGGCTATTTTGCAGCAGTATCTCGAAAAACGGCATTTGTGCGCGATCCTCCTAATATTTCGTTTAATTGTGAAAATAATTTCCACTTTTGCAATCTGTCAACATCGTTAAATTTTTTTATAATTATTTCGTATTTCATATAGAAAAACTATTGCTGAAATGTATTATTAATGAAATGAAAGGCTATTTTGTGCAGCAGTATCTCGAAAAATGGCATTTGTGCGCGATCCTCCTAATATTTCGTTTAATTGTGAAAATAATTTCCACTTTTGCAATCTGTCAACATCGTCAAATTTTTTTATAATTATTTCGTATTTCATACAGAAAAACTTGTTTCAAAGTATTATTAATGAAATGAAAGGCTATTTTGCAGCAATATTGCGAAAAACGGCATTTCTGCGCGATCGTCCTTATATGCCGTTTAATTGTGAAAATAATTTCCACATTTGTAATCTGCCTGCATCGTCTAAAATTGGGCTGATCAAAATCTCTCGGTGTTTTCATATTTTCGTACAAAAATCTCCCGGTTTTTCATATTTAGAGGTTGGCAGCTATGCTGTTGTTAAAACATTCACAAATTGAATATCACTCATTTTACTTCCATTAAATATATGCTTGTAATTTTCTTGCTCGTGTAACATTGGAATATTATTATTGAAAGAGTGATATTTTATATATTTTTGTAGTGATATTTTTTTCAGTCACAATATTTGAATGCCAGTAAATTGTTCTTTTTTTTTTTTCAAAATAATGATAATTTCCTTTTTAAATAAATATTAAAGAGAAAATCTGGATTTTTCTTACTTGTTTATAAAAGACTATAGTTCTGAAATATCTTAATTTACTTATGTTTTTATTCTCATGACAAAACTGTCATTCCATATCAAATCAACATAAAAAAAAAGTGTCATTTTCAACCTGACCAGCATTAATTTTTCAAAACTTGGCTATTTTGTTATCCACTCATATCAGCAAAACTCTATGCAAAATTTTAGCCCCAATGTTCATTGGTTTTTTTTTTTCTATTATAAAAATTTGAAATTTAATAAAATTGATAATTTTTCATGATTCTTGACATATTTAAATGTTTGTGCATTTTGACCAGATCTACCAATTGCATTGGGGTAAGGCTTATTTCGTAGCTTAAGGTATGACCTTTCTTCTGTTATGTCACATGACTCCATAAATATTTTTCATTTCAAGTTCACTTGACTTTTGACTTTGAACTGCAAAAATTGTATCTTTAATTTTTTTACAAAGTATATATATATACATATAGTAGTATATATATATACATATATATATACATAGTAGTAGTATATATATATATACATATATATATATTTATACACTATTCATCTCTATTATACTAAAATTTCAAGTTGGGAAAACCAGGGGCTCACAGTGAAAAAACAAAATCTAAATAAATATATGTTATATGAGCAGCTATTCGAAAAATGCTTGAAACCCACACAAACGTATAATTGATTAAATAATTCTTAAGAAATATGCATTGTTATTACTTTCCCTGCAATACATGGTAATGTATAGGGAAAGTATTGGAATCATGCCGAAAATCGCAACTTCAGTTTTCGACGGATCTACACGTTTCGAGACCCCTAGAATATGAAAGAACTATTTTTAGCATGACGCCTGTGTGTGTGTCTTATGTCTGTCTGTGCAATGCATGTATCCACTCTAACTCAAAAACTAATGAATAGAATTTCATAAAATTTGGTAGGTAAGTCACTTGGGTGTGACCCTAGTGCTGATTAGTTTTTAGTATGATTTGGGATAAAAGAACCCGCATTTTTTTCGTGAAATGGCCCGTAAAAATTGCTTGTATCCACTCTAGCTGAAAGACTAATGGACCAAATTTCACAAAATTCGGTTGATAAGTCACTTGTAGGTTACCCTGGTGCTGATTAGATTTTGGTACGATTCAGAAAAAAAGTACCTTCCTTTTTTTGCAAAATGGCCCTCAAAAATCATCAAAATCTAAAACAAAAACTATATATGCTCAAATATATCCATTAAATGCTTGTTTTATACGTAATTTTTAACGAAGAAAAGAATAAGACCAACCCCATTACACTAGGACTAGCCGTTCTCGAAATATTTTAGTTTTTTCATATTTTCTCTATGAGCCATTCTCTATGAACCATTTTCTCTATGCCACCTTTAAAAATTAGTCCAGTTACCAAATGAGAATGGAAATTGAATTAAAAGTGAATTAAATTTAATTAAAGAGAACGTGGATATGAGTCTGCAGGGAAAGTCATGTGCTGCCCACATCAAATTTTTTTTAACTAAAAGTTAGAAATATTTTATAATGTGCATATGATTTTATAAATTTTATTTTGCTGAATTTTGAGATTTGAAAGAGAATAATTAATCATATTTTTTTATTTACACTTATTAACATTGATATTTTGCATGTATATATATATATATATATATATATATATATATATATATAATATATGGTTGATTATATAAAAAAATAATGTAAAGTAGACTCTCTAATCCGCACAGCTTGTGACCAGAGGTTGTGTGAATTATAGAATTTTGTGGATTCTAAGTCATTGCTGCATAAACTAATGTGTAAAAATGAGAAATTGGTACATCCTGAGTTATTTAATTTAAAATTATGCTGCAATACATTTAAAGCAAAATAGTTAATATTATACATTTTACTGCTTGCTTTCAAAATTTTTAAACACAGATTTAATTGTTGAATTTTGATTTTTTTTTCAATATATTTTCTTATAATCTATGAACAGTTGTTATTTCTTGCTGTGTAATAAAACTCTTTTTCTGTCAAGGTATTTATATCCCAGAGCTACACCCTGCTCAAAAATAACTTTTTCTCTTCAGAATTAACTTTGCAGAAATTAATACACTATTGTAATTTGTTGTAAAATTAACTGTTTACACCCAATACATACAGATTTGAAAGAGAATTATTAATCATATTTTTTCTTTAATTACACTTATTAACATTGATATTTTGCATATATATATATATATATATATATATATATATATATATATATATATATATATATATATATATATATATATATAGATATATATAGATATATATATATATATATATATATATATATATATATATATATAACATTAAGAACATCAAGTGAGATTCAAGTTCGAATTTATCACTTACGCTAATAGACGACAAAAATCAATACATCACTCAGGACACAGGCGCGAAGCTGCTCACTTCTCCAGAGTAGAAAATATCTGAGTGAAAAGGAAGAAACGTTAAAAAGGGAGATCCAAATGCGTTGCATATAATGGCAGGGGAGGATTGCGACTCCCCTTCCCGTTTAAAGCAGCTTTTACAGCCCGGGCAACGCTCACACTACCAATACAATACAATGGTCAGTCCCCTACATGTGCATAGATAAAGGCACCCGTATACAAGAAGAGCAAGAACAACATCGACGCAGAAGGAATGAACACAAAATGAAAAACGATCCTAATACCAGAGCCTATATATCAACACTTACGCATGCGTGCCAACACACCAGTATCACATAAATCACAAAATTCCAACCAATTCCCGATGGAAACGGCTAAAGTTTTCTTTATTACCGAAAAAAGAATTATAGCATGCCCGCAAGAAATAAATAGGATAGTGTTTTTTTAAAGCTTCGGTTATGATTTTTTTGATTACATTTATTGCAATCCCTTTTGAATGTGTTGTAAGCCTGGTTTCTCTTGAAATGGCCGACAAGGATGTTTCTGAAAACATTCTTAGTAAGGTTCGTCCTCCAATCTATAAGATGGTCAATCTTGATTTTGTAAAAATCGCATTTGTCGTATAAAGTTGTATAAGTACCATATTGTTGATGTTTATTTATTGAGATGTCCAAAAAATTCACTGCACCATTCTCGTCAACTTGGTTTTCGATCAGTTCCAATTCTCTTGGATAAAAGGTGAAATCGAAATTAGATATGCCTTCAAAACACCCCAAGAGCACATCGTCCACATAACGGAAATATGGCATCTCATAAAGAATATGTGTGCCTTTTTCATAAGCAGATAGATAGATATATTGATAGATATATTGATAGAGATTTTGAATCAAATCCCTTGTCACGTTCATTGATCCAAAAGAAAACTCACCGATGGCATAGAGGAAAAGAGCACCATCATGCTACTTATTTTAACACAGAAGAAAAAGTAACCCATTTTATTGATGAAAACTGATACCTAGATCAAATTCAGTTAGATTAAAAACATCGTCAACGGCATTAAGCTCAAATATCTACTACGAATTTGGACATTCATACTGCAGTATCACTTAAACGAACCTTTTAATGATCATAATGAAGAAATGCAGAGAAATATGGCTATAATACTTGATTTAATTAAGTTAAGAGCTGAAAAATTTGAAGTTAAATTAGACCCCAAAACACAGAAGAAGAAAAATAAGGATTATTTTATCACTACTTTCAAGAATAAACTTTTTGAAGGGATCCCATTCAACTCTATTCTCTACAATATTGATTCCTTTTTGCCCATCCCAAACCATCAGGTGAAATTAACATATCGGTATGTCCGAACAAATGGCAGAAACCTTTTTAACTACGGCTAAGTTTGTAAAAATACAACGGCATATAGAATAGCAGAATGTAAATGTCATGATAGTATTTATAAAGATCCATTTCATAACCATATTATTACAGGCGATCCAGCAGTGATCAAGGATCATAAACTAAAACAAATTTTTCGACTCTGTACGAAATTTTGGACACAAGTTTTTAAAGATGGTTTAGAGGATTTTAAAAACGATCTAGAAGTTTTCACTTACAGATTGGCAGTAAAGTATAGTTTACCTATCCAAGCTTTTAAAGAATGGAAATGTCACTTTTACAACACATTTCGTCTACACTACCTACAGCAACATCATAATACCAAGGGTCCTTCCATTCCAACTTCCATTCATTGTGTTAAAGAAAGTTTTGTTTTGAGCTATACAGATAAAATAGTTTCACATTATGCCTTTACATGCAGAAAATATTATGAGGACACTTTACAAGTGTGTTACCAAGTTCGCACCATGTATGCTCAATTGTCCAATAACGGTAGTGTTTTGACTAACAGGATAAAGGCATTATACAAACGTATAGGAATAGAATTGAAATCTGTCAAGTTTCCATATTTAATTCTTATACCTAAATGACACAAAGTACCTGTCAAATTCCGCACAGTCACTGTTGGATGCGGAACTTACCTAACCCAGGCAAATCTGAAGCTTTTGAATATCCTTAAACATGTTATGATTAATCTTAATAAACAAGGTACTGTTATGATTAAGAACGGACAAGAGGTCATAAATCGCCTCAAATTTTGTCACAAGGACATCAGATTTAAAAGCTATGACTTTCAAAATTTGTTTAACAATATTGACTTAACACAGCTGTACCTTATACTGAAGGATTTACATGACGAATATGACCTAAAAGTGTTCATTACATTTTGTAGATATTTGGATCTCGTGGAATTGGTGCTAAAAGAGAATATTTTACATGACGGAAATGGCTATTACCAACAAATTGAAGGTATATCCATGGGGGGAGCCTGTTCATCCATTTTGGCAGATATCTATCTATATGCTTATGAAAAAGGCACACATATTCTTTATGAGATGCCATATTTCCGTTATGTGGACAATGTGCTCTTGGGGTATTTTGAAGGTACATCTAATTTCGATTTCACCTTTTATCCAAGAGAATTGGAGCTGATCGAAAACCAAGTTGACGAGAATGGTGCAGTGAATTTTTTGGACATCTCAATAAATAAACATCAACGATATGGTACTTATACAACTTTATACGACAAACACGATTTTTACAAAATCAAGATTGGCCATCTTATAGATTGGAGGACGAACCTTACTAAGAATGTTTTCAGAAACATCCTTGTCGGCCATTTCAAGAGAAACCAGGCTTACAACACATTCAAAAGGGATTGCAATAAATGTAATAAAAAAAACCTAACCGAAGCTTTAAAAAAACACTATCCTATTTATTTCTCGCGGACATGCTATAATTCTTTTTTCGGTAATAAAAAAAACTTTAGCCGTTTCCATTTTGAATTGGTTGGAATTTTGTGATGTATGCGATACTGGTGTGTTGGCACGCATGCGTAAGTGTTGATATATAGGCTCTGGTACTAGGATCGTTTTTCATTTTGTGTCCATTCCTTCTGCATCGATGTTGTTCTTGCTCTTCTTGTATACGGGTGCCTTTGTCTATGCACATGTAGGGGACTGACCATCGTATTGTATTGGTACCGTGATCATTGCCCGGGCTGTAAAAGCTGCTTTAAACAGGAAGGGGAGTCGCAATCCTCCCCTGCCATTATATGCAATGCATTTGGTTGTCCCCTTTTTAACGTTTCTTCCTTTTCACTTGGATATATATATATATATATTAGTCCATTATATAAAAAATAATGTAAAGTAGACTCCTAATCTGCACAGCTGGAGACCAGAGGTTGTGTGAATTATAGAATTTTGTGGATTATATGTCATTGCTGCATAAACTAATGTGCAAAAATGAGAAATTGGTACATCCTGAGTTATTTAATTAAAAATTATGCTCCAATACATTTAAAGCAAAATTAGTTAATATTATACATTTTGCTGCTTGTTTTCAAAATTTTCAAACACAAATTTAATTGTTAATTTTTGATTTTTGTTTCAATATATTTTCTTACAATCTATGAACAGTCATTATTTCTTGCTGCATAATAAAACTTTCTTCTGTCAATGTATTTATATCATAGAGCTAAGCCCTGCTTAAAAATAACTTTTCTCTTCAGAATTAACTTTGCAGAAATTAATACACTATTGTAATTTGTTGTAAAATTAACAGTTTACACCCAATACGTATTATAGATTATAGGCGTTTGCGAATTAACAGGAGTGGACTGTATTTCATTAGTATTAAACCTTGGTTTAGAATAAGGAGTAAAAGTGAGTAAAATCTTGAATTTTATTTTTAACACTTTACAATGTAGTTGAAAAGTGTTTACAATTTTGTTTATTCTGTCTGTCTGTCCGTCCGTTCGCATGATAACTACTGAAAAATGACTATATCAAAATGAGATTTCAGTATGTTGTTCAGACGGTCTGTGGAACCTATGGGAATGAATAATGGGGATGAATAATATCACCTATGGGGATGAATAATATCACCGAATTTGTTTTGGATTGAACCTGGGTTGAAAAAATTAAATACATTGAACCCTATGGGACCTGATTTTTCAAACATTTTTTAAGCGAATTTAAAATTCACAAATTGCTTCGAAAGTTTTAGATATTCAAATTATCCCATAAAAAATATAAAAAAAAATTCAGCAAAATATGTTTGGTAGTTTTACAAATAAAAATTAAAATAATAATTACCCCCATATAATATGAAGAGGTCATGTGGTCCACTTAAAATGAAATATGGCATCCATCTTGCATCAAAATTGTGATTTTTGAAGTTCTTTTTAATTTATATTTAGTGTTGTATCTGTCCTAAAACCGCTTTATTTTTACTTAATTTCTGTGCATCTATATTCTGAAATAGTGCAATTATAATATATTTGAGTTTAAATTATCATCAAACTTTAATTATTTGTACAATGAAGCTCAATTTTCACTAATGGAGAATGTAAACCCAACAAGCTGTAAGATAGTTGTATAAGAATTGCTGAATTTCTTTAATGCAAAATTATTTAGCTCTAGAGTTTGCAATATAGCTGATATGAATGAAACGTTAATTGATTTTACATAGAGATGCAGACGATTTTATAGCAGACTTTTTCGATGAAGTAAAGCATAGATTTAAATTACTTTTATCTCTGTGGTTTTAAGTAAAATAAATTATTGTAGTATTGTGAGGAATGAAAGGAATGGAAAAAAGTGGATGAATGAAATATTTACTGCTTTCTCACAGAGCCAGGCGATTTATATTTCAATGACGTCATTTGAATACAGTTCATTTTTTTTTTTAAGTTTTCAAATATAATACCTTATTGTATTATTGTGATAATTTAAAAAATATTACCGCTGAATGTATCGCATTTTAAAGATGTTTAAACCAAGCGACTTATATTTCAATGACGTCATTTGAATAAAGTTAATTTTTTTTGATGAAGTTTTAAGTTTTCAAATATAATAAATTAATGTAGTATTGTTATTTTAAATATATTACCACTGAATGTATTGCATTTTAAAGATGTTTGAATAACATTGCATTGCAGTTGTAAAGTGTTTCATAATCAATGCTTTATGCATGATTGATCTTTCTTGTTAGAATGTGCATAGTTTCCTAATAGTGCCAATCCGACAAATGTGGTCTCTGGCTGTGCTCTCATGTTCTGGGGTCATGAGTTGTTTAGTCTCATAAAGGTCTTGTGCTTTTATTGGATGGATAAGTAATTCATAAAACAGATGTTTGGAGAGGGTGAAATGTACCAATATTCTTAGAACTCTATGCTGATACCAGTGGCATAACTAGAGGTTTGGTACCCCAGATCAAAGAATTTCACAGCGCCCCTTCACATAATGTATATTCTTTGGTCTTAGCATACTTGCTTAAGTAAACTAGATTCCCCTATCTTTCTTAAGATAAAAATATTCTACATTTAATTTATATGTTTGCATCTACTTTATTGATTTTATAAAATAACTAAAATTAATTTGTTAAATGGCATCTTGAATTCACATTGACTATTTCATTTAATTTCTGTTTCTCAATGATGCATTTAAAGATATTTTTAATGGTGTATTAAAAAATCTTTTCTAAATTTATTTACTTTACTAGCCTCAAAACAGTTTGCACTAGCATCCTGGTAATCACAATTTTAATACCTTTAACAATATAGTTCATAAAAGTTTTTCAATTGACACAAATGATATCTCATTTGAGATCGTTATTATAAATATTTATAGACATAGCTGTTTAAAAAATATTGAATAAAAAATTGTCAGAGAATAAGAGGTAAAACTTATCTGATGGAAAACGTTTCAAAGTAATTATATGTTAATGTCTCTTTCTCAATTTACACTATGGCGCAATCCTTCCACTCCACTCTATGATGATATGTCACTTGCTACTACCTTAGAATAACGAAAAAGTATTGGTTGGTGATATCTCGACAGAGCAGACCATCTCAAGGCAATTCAAATACTCCAACTCTTTAGCGAAATTGATAAAATGTGAACTTTTTTGCATCTGCTTTCACTTTTATTAAATTTTTGTTTCAGCTGCAATATTTCAGCCTATGATTTTCCCCCAGATATGTTATTAATGGCCAGGCACTTGATTAACTGAACACTCACTCAAACATTTGCCTGAATATGAACTATTTGGCCATCACTTGATGTTGTTCTGGCACTCCACGGGGGAAGGGGGAGGGGTGAAATACTTTACACACTTTATGAACGCCACAACATCTATAACTGTAGGTGGGACTTGAACCTATAACCCGGTAGCTAAGATAGCACAAGGAAATGCTTGCCTTAGACCAGGGATCGGCAACCTATTGAAACGGAAGAGCCAAAAGTTACAATTTACAAAATTTCCCAGTTTTTAAAGAGCCACTAAAAATTTTCGTTTCAATATTATAGTATTTGCTTATATATAGTGGATTTTGATTTAAAATAAACGGCTTTAAATATGGAATAATATTTATTCATATAAAAACACAAATATAGATAGTTACATCAATGGGAGCATTGACTTTGCATGCCTTTTGAAAGTTTGATTAAATCTGACTTATAACTTGTTATTTTAAGTTTCAAGCACGACTCTAGATTTTTATTTGTTAGTTGACTTCTAACTTTACTTTTTATTATATTCATGCAAGAGAACGCTTGCTCGCACGAATATGTCGACTCGAAGATCGTCAGCACTCCATATGCCAACATCTTCACCTCACTGTAGCATTCTGGAAGACTATTCCATGCGGGCCTCAACTCTAGGAATTTCTTTTAGAGCTGTCCACTTGTGCTGCGCGATATGCATGTATTTCTGGACCCCCAACTCTTCCAACTGGCTCTTGAGTTCTGTGAACTTGCCACTCCACAAGTCTTTCCTTTTCAAATCTAGCAATTGCATTTGGAGCGATCCAGCATCAATTCCAAATGGCTCAATGTTGATCTCATTTGCATTTGTGTTGAGAGGATTTACTATGAACGCGAGAGTACTTCTGTTTGTTTTGAATTGCTCGAATCTCTCAGCGAATCCATCCTTCATGTTTGTAAAGCTAGGCTGAAGTAATTCGTGTCAATAGTTGCATTGGTCTCATCGCGATATTGCTTCAGATTTTTAAAATGAAGTAATTTACCGCTACCCATGTCTTCAACAAAAAGAAGTAATTTTTTTTCAAAACAAACTACTTCTTCAAGCAAGGCGTAGGCTGGGTTGCCCATTCCTTGCAGTTTTAGATTTAGTTCATTTAGTTTCATTGTGGTATCTACCATGAAGTTGAATTTTTGCAGCCATTTGTCTTCTTCCAATTCGAGATGGTCAATGCTTTTTTCATTGAGGAATATTTTTATTTCACTCAAGCACAAAGCAAAACGTTGCAATGCGTTACCTTTGGAAAGCCATCGCACTTTATTGTGCAAAAGTAGGTCAGAAAACTGGCTATCTATTTCTGCAAGGAAATCTTTAAACTGGCGATGGTAGAGTGCTTTTGCCAAGATGCTGTTAATAATCTTAATTATCAAGTTCATGACCTCAACTATTTCGGCCGGAAATGTTTGGGCACAAAGCGCTTCTTGATGAATTATGCAGTGAAACGTTAGAATTTAGTGGTTTATTTTTTTCTGAAGAATTGATGTTACCCCTCTATGTATTCCTGTCATACTTCTGGCTCCATCAGTTGCTATAGAAACGATTTTATTTATATCGATTCCATTGTCTTCCAGGCATTTTTGCACAGCATTTGCTATATCTTTTCTATGCGTTTGCCCTGAGAGCGGTAGCAATCCTAGCAGTTCTTCTTTTGGACCTTGGGACGACATATACCTGACGAAAAGGGTAACTTGTGCCGTGTCTTTTATGTCGCAAGACTCATCTATAGCAAGTGATAAGGCAGAAGCCAGTTAAATGTCTTCCACTTGCATATGCGTTACGTTTGAAGACATTTTAGCAGTTCTATCTTGTACTGTTTTAGCAGATAATGGCAAATCTTTGATTTTTTTCATGATTTCTGCTTTGTTTTTAAAATCACAAAACAGTTCTCCAGATGCACGTATAAAACAATCTTTGATGTACTCACCATCTGTGAATGGTTTTCCTCTTTTTGAAATTTCTAATGATACTGCAAAGTTTGCCAGATTTACATTATTGGAAGATTGCGCCCACTTACTTAGCATGGAACTTGACTGTTGTTGTTTTTTTGGAGCTCTTCAACAGCTTTTTTTCGTGCGTCACCGGTTGGATATTTACCAGCAAACTGGGTATGTTTTGTAGTGAAGTGTCTCTCCAAATTTGACTTCTTATTGTGTGCGAGTTTTTCGTGGCAAATGAGACAAGTCGGAAGGCTATATGTGTTGCATATGAATGCAAACGACTCCGTCCAATCCTGATTGAATTCTCGGTTTTCTTCTTCAGTTCTTCTCTTTCCTTTACCAGACGCCATGCTGGCGCGGAGTTGAAAAAATGACTTTTGAAATTTTACTTAGCTATCTAAAACGGCAAACAATTTATTTACCATTATTACCTCGTTAGCACGATCCTCAGATATGTAATTCAATTCTGTTACTGATTTTATTATATTATACGCGTATATACATTTGAGAAGATAATTCGCTTCTAAATCGTATTCTTCTTGAAACAACAAGCGAATAGATACGCAGAAACCGCAAGCGATTAAATTAACACACATGCAACGTAACGTCGACCGCGATATCCGAGGATGACTGACTGACAACACGTCTAGAGCCTAGACGTGTTGTCTAGACTCTAGACGGTGGCTGTTTGGGTGAGACAGAAATGAAATTCAATTGGCTGAAAGATAAACATGGTCACGGAGTCTCATCTCTAATAGCAAAACAATAGTTCAAATTTATCTCATTACAGTCATGTTAAGCGTAGCGATTTGTAATTAACGATTATGAAAATAGAAGCTATTGAGAAATTAGGTACTTAAAAATATATTTTCTTATTTTTTAAGGGTTTTGATAATAAAATATTAATTTTTTCGTATGGAACTGGAGAGCCGCAACTTTACATCAAAAGAGCCACATGCGGCTCGCGAGCCGCAGGTTGCCGACCCCTGCCTTAGACCTTTTGGCTACCGGGCCAATCCCCATGTCACTAGATGATAAAACAAACAAAACTTTGTTCCTTAAACATTTTTGTATTCTTAGTAATTTTTTCTTTATATAGTTAGCTTCATTTAATCTTTATCTTTTGTCAACATAATAGTTCTAAAATCGCTGGTACATTTTACCCACCCCAAACGTCTTAAGATGAATCGGGTGGCCTGGGTCTTTCACCCACCCCAAACGTCTGTTTTCATGGGATACCCATCCAATGCAAACACAAGGCCTTTATTAGACCAAACAATTTCTGACCCCAGAATATGAGAACATGGCTACAGGTCATGTATATAGGATTGATAACATTAGTGGACTGCAAATTCTAAAAATAAAATTCAAGATTTTATTCTAGTTTTAATTTTTTATTCTAAACTAAGGTTTAATATCACTGACATACATTATTTTTATTTAAGGATATATTTATATTCTATTTATATTATATACAGGGTGTCCCAAAAATATTGACCTCGGCTTTTATTCCTTAAATATTGATCTTAGACATATATAATAAATGACAAAGTTGCGTAAAAAAAGGATACACAAAATTAAAAAAGGATTAAAATTTTCAAGGGAATTAAATTTAAAAAAATACATAATTTAAATTTTTATACGGCCCTCGTACAAAAACATTTTCAATAAGTAAAATGAAGATTAGAAATGAGATTTTTTAATTGATTATGCTTTTGTGTGGATTTCCATCATTTTTTAAATAGCTGCCCATATAACATATATTTATTTAGAATTTCTTATCACCATGAGTCCCTTGTTTTCCCAACGTGAATAATAGATAAGATTAAGCACACAACATTGATAGAAGGTCCTTTATTACGCTTCTTATAAGACTTACAAAATAGAAAAAGGCCAGAGCGCTTTCAAGCGTTAATATGCTCTTCATCAGTGGCTACATGGAAAGTAAAAAGGATCGTTCATATATAGACCAGTAAAAATTACAAATGTGCATAGATACAATTAGTAAATGAACATTCCATTTTCTGTGGGTTTCCATCATTATAGAAGAACTTCTATCAAAGTTGTGTGCTTAATTTTATTTGTTTGAAATCAGACGTGATACCAACTCATTTATTTTATTGAATAATAGATATATCGTAAATCAAAATATATATATATTTTTTTAATTAGATACACATTTTTGCAGTTCAAAATCAAAGGTCAAATCCAGTGATCTTGAAATAATACGAGTAAATATCATTTACATGGTCATATGACATATTACAAAATATCTGATGTGGACTGCACATGACTTTCCTTATACAATGCAATGAATTTACTTCTTTTACATTAAAAAAAATAATGTATAAGATTCATGGTACTGTGTTTTTATCGTTGAATTTTACATTTGGCAATTTTCCAAATGACAACATGTAAAACTGTTTCAAAGTGCCCAATTAGTTTATATTTCACACAACTCTAAATAAGCAATTATCAATATTGATAGCATCCTCCATAAGCAATATAGTCCATATATTAAAATATTTTAATAATTAATTCATCAGTTAGGCATCATTTTCATTAATTTAGTGTCATTTTTGCAATTTTGATGATATTTTCTTCAATCTGGGGGTGAAATATTGCGAAGTTGGCAGTATTTTGCTAGATTATTCGCCAAGTACGCCAAAATGCAGGACCAAGTGTTACAGATAAATGGAGAGAAGAGCATTTCTTATATACTAGAAGGTATGTCCGTTATATTATGGAAATCAGAATTTGTGAAACATTTACTTCCCATTTGGCATCAATTTGCCAACATTTTTGTAACTTTGGCAACATTTAAAATAGTTGCCAAGTTGGTGACGTCCCGCTAAATTTCTCGTCAAATGTTATGGACGGACGGAGAAATAGGTTATTCTTATAGTATACTTTTATGTTCTTTCCAAGATATTGAACTTTCATCAATTAGTCGTCATTTCATTGATTTAGCGTCAGTTTCAACAATTTTTCAAATTTCATCATTTGGCGACATTTTTGTCAATTTGTAAACGTTTAAAAAGTCAGCAAGTTGCAGATATTCTGACAAATTCGTCGCCAAAATTTTGCGAAATGTTACACATGGAAAATAGTTACCTTACACCTTTCTGGTAGGTTGGACGGTCTGGGTCTCAACAGCAACAACATGGAAAAATAGATTATTCTTATAGTAGATACTTATATTCTTTCCAAGATATTGAATTTTCATCAGTTAGTCATCATTTTCATTGTTTTACCATCTTTTTATAAGTTTGGCGATATTTTCGTTAATTCGGCAACATTTAAAAAGTCACCAAGTTTGCAACATTCTGTCAAATTCATCACCAAGTTGGTGACATTCCACCAAATTTATCGCCAAAATCTCGGCGAGCGTTATTGATAATAATGAAAAGTAATGAAAATAATGAAAAATAAGTTAGTCTTATAGCAGATAAATGACTATTGGTGTTGAAATACAAAAGTATTACCCATAGTATCTTTTCTCATGAATGGAAGGAACTAGATCCATGAGAATGATGTCACCAAATTTATCTCATGATATTATATATGAAAGGTTAACATATTTCACAATAGTTAATTTTTTTTTTCATTTTGTTAAATTTATTTGAAAAATGTGCAATATCTCTAACAGTTCATTCTAACATTCTAAAGTTTGTGTCAATCGTTGTCTAAGGAAAAATTATGTAAGAAATGTCTATTTGCATAACTTTATTAAAGGTTTTGATTTTTTAATGATTTTTTCAAAATTTCACTCGAAAATTTAAGGGTTCTGAATGTTCGATAGCGTTTAAAATCAATAGGCTTCCAGTATTCAAGGATTATAAGTTTTGTATCAAATTTCATTTGAATCGCTCCATTCATTTGTGAGATATCAATTCCCCATACACATACTTTCACACACGCATAGACATCACCTCAAATAGTGTTTGCCCTAGACTAAAAAAAGGGCAGGGTGCTCATTCATAAAGAGGGCACTGTAGCTGAACGAAAGGGGCATTTTTTAACGCGAAAGGGGCAATTTTTAATGAACGTGTCTTTTTTTTTTCGTTGAGATCACAGCCTAGGTCATTGAATTCAGCTCTTTATAACATATATTTAATAAACTAGTTCCAAATTATTCAAAATAACTGAAATTGATTTTATTAAACCAGATTTTATGAATATAGCCTACACCGATTCTAGCAGCAAAATCAGTGGTTAAAATAAAATCAAAATATAGGTTACATTACATGCACACAAGTACTACCGTATATACTCGCGTATAAGTTGAGAAATTTGTGGGGGGAAAAAAACTTCAAAGTTGGGGGGGGGTCGACATACGCGGAGTTTAAAAAAAAATATCGTAAGTCTAAAAATTATTTTTCCCCGCGAGACAATCCAACCTAAAACGATGCGGTAATAATTACGCACTCGCACACTCTTAATTTGTCTGCACTTCAAAACTCTGCTGTGAGTCACTGTCCTCCCGAATGCTGCCGGCTACCAGTGTATCACGTCATCAAAAAATATGCATACATTTTCGTTCGAAGTTTATCACTCGCTTCTCGGATTATGGCCAATCGTTTTCGAGAAAAAATGGTTATTTTCCGAAATAATTCTGTAACACGGATTGTTTAAACCTATAATGCAGGATTTTAAGTTGAAAGTGTTTTTTGTTTTGTTTATTGAAGAGAGCAGGGATCGCATTCGTCCTAAAATTCCTAAAAGTTTGAAGCTTCCCTTGAATTCCTAAAATTAACCTAAAATTTTTAAATCATCCTAAAATTTTGTAATGTTTTGCTGCGGCGCCAAATTTACTCTACTATCGCCCGAATGCATTCCATTCATACGGCAATTGATGTTTAAAAAGACTTCAGAAATTAAAATGTTGTTCAAAATAGCAATCATCTTTTACAAAGACGACAAAAGTGTCAATCACGACAAAATCGCCGATTCTCAATGGTTAAATCCTCTCCGTCCGCGGGCGGTTTTAGTGAAATACGATCGCAAGACGAATGGCGACCCACGTGATCATTTACGACCGGAGTTTGGGGGGAGATTCTTTTGTGGGAGTGGGAATCTCCAGCGCAAGCTAACAAACCTAGAAGCCTTTAACCTCTCAAAGAAATAAAATAGAAAAAGACGGGTTCGATTGTTGAATAGTGTGCTTCTTCATATTTACTAGATAAATCACGAAGTTTCTCTTTCTTTGCAAAGTTAAAATTTTCATCAACTATTCTTTGTTGGGAATCAATTGTGTGCAAAAATTTTGAAGAATTTTAGGTCTAAATCCAATAATACAAATATAGTTAGTCAGATTATGATTCTCTTACGCCCCTTATTACGTAATATTTGATCAACATCATGTCAAAACAGGAGAGTAGAGAAGGAATTTTTGACTGCTGTTAGCAACCTCTCTAGGCATTGATGATATTAAAGGATATCTCTTGAAAAGGATGCATTGCGTAGGGGCCCGGACCACATAGTAGTTTATGAAGAAAAGCAATGGATAAAATAAAATACGGCATAGTAGGGAGGTCCCGCAATTGGATCGCCACGCTCTCCATAAAAAATAAATTAAAAACAATGAAAGAGCAGAAATGTGAAGAATGTTAAATAAACACATTCCCGTTTCCAACAGATAAAACTTTTAAACAGTTTTCATTTCTTTTTAAACTTAAAATTTTGTCAAATTATTCCATGTTTAGTATGCATCTGAGAGTTTCTAATTTCTACTGTGTTGGGGATTATCAAAAAAGTCATCCCAAATAACGAGCGGAAGCCAGATATTGGTTGATTGCGCGGTGGGTTAAAGGACGCTTGAGAGACAGGGATGCGCGGTCTCACGTCCGTTTTGAGGACGCTGCGTGCTGAGAGTGAAAGAATGCCTACAGCTTGTCACACGAGAATGAGCATCCCCAAAACGGATGGGAAACAACGCTCATATGTCATAGGCCTTTGGATCGGACTTTAAAGTGTTCCGATGAAGTTTTTATTATGGAAATTAAATTTTATTATATAGATATATATATATATAATTTACCGCTATTAAAAAACGGTAGGGACAGGGGGCATTTACCTTTGTACAAAAACGGGCAGGGTACACTTTACTACTGTAAGAAACGGGCAGGGCGCATTTATCACAATTAAAAAAATGGGCGGGGCGCTGCACCCTCCTGAAAATGCCTAGGGGAAACACTATTAAAAATGTTCAATTCGTGTTCAGGGATGCTTAAAACATGCTTCCCTGGTGAAAATTCAAATTCGAATTTTTGACCCCGTCACAATACTTACCTTATGCATTATACTATAGTAAAAAGGTTATACCTAAAACTACAAAATTAGCTTTATTTCAGCCAATTGGTAGATTAGGTCAAAATAGACTGATGATCAAATATGTCCAGAGTAATGAAAAATTACTAGATTTTCCAAACTTCAAATTTTTATAAATGAAAAACAAATGAAAATTGGTTGCTAAATTTTTTGTATAGAGTCTTATGTACCGGGTGTCCTATAAATTCGTAAATACTTTAAAAATTCATAAGAACTGAAGGAATTGGTATATTTGAATGCGGTTTGCGACCAACATATTCTCAAGAAGAGGGATTTTTTTGTGGTAGAAAAAAAAAATGAGTTCAAATTTTTGTCGATAGGGGCGCTGCAGGCATTTCAATCACAGTAAATATGCAATTGAGTCTTATAAAATACAGGGTGTACGACGAAAAGTGCTTTTTCTCACTTTTTCTGTTACTGGCACAGACGTATGTTTTTCATTCGTGTGGCGTCCATCATGGTGGGTGCATTTTTCAACGAAGAGTCATGTAAAAAAGCAGGCTGAAAGATGGGCTAATTTAATGCAAAACGCTACTTGCAAATGTTCCAGGAGAAAGTGATACCGTGCTCATTGGAACGTAATATCCTTCACACATTGACATTCATGCAAGACGGCGCACCTCCTCATATCGAATCTCCAGTGCAGCAATTCCTGACCAGCACGTTTGGTGATGAACGACTAATCAGCTGTAACTATCAGAATGAATGGTCCACTCCCTCACCGGACATGGCACCAGTTGATTTTGGGGTCCGGGGTT
Organism: Amaurobius ferox; assembly: GCA_951213105.1. NCBI lineage: Eukaryota > Metazoa > Arthropoda > Arachnida > Araneae > Amaurobiidae > Amaurobius > Amaurobius ferox. Next base: position 105,593,827 of record OX578142.1, on the reverse strand, counting down.
ATGTTAAGTTCCGAGTGTACCGCAGTAGCCAGTCTTCTTCAGCGGAGTTGAAGAATGCCATGCGTCACGAACTCTCCGGCATCCATCGTGATATGTTACATGCTTCAGATAACTGTGTTCTCGCTTGCAAAGTGTAATTTCTTGTGCTGGCGGACAAATAGAGCAATTATTGCTGTGATATGCTTGTAAACATTTGCCTGAATGCCAATAAACATAGTTTTTCACAGAATTTTGTGATTTGAATGCCTGCAGCGCCCCCTTTCGACGAAATTTTGAACTAATTTCCTTTTCTACCAAAAAAAAAAAAAATCCCCCTTTATGAGAATGTGTTTGTCGCAAATCGCATTAAAATATACAAATTCCTTCAATTTTTATGAATTTTTTAAGTATTTATGAATTTATGGGACACCCGGTATAAGTGGACAACAAAATAGCCATGTTTAAAAAAATGGTGTCCATTGTGTTGCTGGTTGTGTTGATTTGTCTTGGAATGATCCACAAATAAAAAATTAAAAGAAATAAAAAATGTACTTCCATGTATGAATTAATTTAATTTTTTTATATAAATCATGTCTTAAAATTAGTCACTTTTCTTTTTTATTTAAAGAAAACATGTAAACTAAAGTAAAGAAAATTTTTTATTTTCTAATAATATCTTGAATTTTGATTTATTAAAATTAATTTAAAATTGTGATTTAAATAAAACCAGTTTATTTAAATCACTTATGTATATTACTACAAACCTGATATATTTACCTCATCATTTGACGATTTTAACAAGATAATCTTATAAAAGTTTTCCATTTATATATATTTTGATGCCATTTCTGAAATGTTTTATATTTTTTGTGTATATTTTTCTTGTGAAATAAAATGCAAAATATTACTTTGTAGCTAAGTGGTGTTCCGAGAGAAGATATTTTCTTAACTTCTAAACTCTGGTGTACTGACTATGGTTCATCATCAACTAAAAAAGCCTTTCAGGGCTCTCTAAAGAGATTAGGTGTTGAATACTTAGGTACGTAGTTTTTAAGTTTTTAGAGATTACAGAACTTCCATTTTTCCTTAAATTTCTTTCTTACTTTCCCTGCTTTCCTGGAAGCAATTGGAAGGCATACATTATCAGCAGTGTTCAAAATTAGCGGTAGTTAGTCGTAATTTGTGACTAGAAATTTCAATTTGACAACTAGATTCTTCAATCTGGTCGTCAAATTTGACACCGTACAATGTTATTGTTCAATATCAGTCATCCTTTTCCCTTTGACTAAATTACGATCCCTAGTAGAAGACTGGACAGCAGTCGAAAAAAAAAGGTACCATTTTGCCCTCAAGTAATAAATCTGACAGTAAAATCCCCCCCCCCCCTCTGTCTATTCAGGGAAGGACAACATTGGGATGTTTATTGTACTTCATCACACCCCCACCCTTCAAGACCTAAAATTGCACTTCTGAAAAATTTATTTGTTTGCTTTATCCTCAGACATTCCCATGTCCGAGACTCCAGATATTTAACCAGTTTGTATTGCTCCTTTCCCCCTTTATCCCCTCGTACATCTACGTACTTGGAAGAAAGGAGGGTGATCCTGCACAGTCTTTACATTCTAATTGCTTACTATTATAGAACACACTGTGTTCCAGATTAAATCGTTCCAGCGTCTTGCAAATTTTGTTAGCTAATATTTTGTTATAAGACATTGAAAATTACATTTTTATAGCTGCCAAGTGTCTTGGTTTTTATGTACTTGTTCTGTCTTTTCAGTCTTATTCTGGAAATCCAATTTGGAGCCAAAGTAGTCTGATTTTTCTTTTCCATAACATTTATATTTTATTGTATACAAATCTGCACATTTTTCATGTGCATAAGAGTATCTACAAGTCATAAAATCGGAAGTAGGTTACAATTCAGGGAATTCTAGTGTAGTCCTGTGAATCACAGTATCATTTTCTGTCCATCTTCTAAGTATTAATTATTGGATTGACTAAACTAGCTTCTTTTCGCATTTTGGTTAATTATTGAGGTTAATTTTTTAATTATTTTTACATAAATAATGTGATTGTACAATTCAATTTGTCCAGAGGAATTTTAACAGTATCTAGAAGAATTTAATATTATCTGGTGATGAAAGCAATATTATTTATTTCCCATAATAATCCTGTGCCAGAATGTATATTCTGTATTGTTACTGATTTTAGGCTAAATGAGAGTGCAGACACATTACATTTTTTTTTTACTTAAAAAAAAAAGAACATGTCAAATGTTCTTTATTTTCCATGTTTTAGTCAGAAATTATCAAAGTCTGAGTTAGAGCAAGCTGAAAAAAAAAAAAAACTGAATTAAATTTAGTTTGAACTCAGCATATTCCGTTTTCTTAAGTATTTTGAAATTTCTTTTTTGTTCAGTAATGAAAACTAATGTATTCATATTATGTGTGCTTAGTTATAATGTTAATTAAATTTGAACATTTCCTATAAAAATATATATAAAGAATTTTAAATGTTTGGTCAAATATTCTGATTATCATTGTAAACAATTTTGTATGACAAATCGAACCACTCATCATTACTGAAAGATTACTAAAAATTTCTTGTCTAGATTACTGAAACTATAACTGAGAGGTTGGCATCTGTATCCATACCGATTCTTGAACTGTGTCAACCATATTTTGCTTGCACCAAAGGATTCAATGTCCATTATCTTGGCCATTTCTGATGTCTTTTCTTTTAAGAGCGATTAATTGTGACATTTTCATAATGCAATGGTTTCAACCACTGAAGCAATGCAGTTTCCAGTTCAGGGTAGCCCGATCCTCTCATTTTCTTTTGTAAACCCAAGGAAACTCCAGATTCAAAGATTTTCCGTTTCAGCCATATTGAGCTGATGGTAGAATGTTTAAGTCCAATTTCCTTGACCAGAATAGTTTGTTTGGATCGATCCACTTTCCATTCTTTTGATAGTTTCACTTTCTTCAAAGTTAATGGAATTTTCTTATTTAAAACTGTAGCCATAGCAGAAAAAAAAAAAATGTTTCCCTGTGTGTGTGTTGTGTGTGTGTGTGCGTGTGCGTGCGTGTGTGTGTGTGTGTGAGAGAGAGAGAGAGAGAGAGAGAGAGAGACAAATAAGATCCCATGGTTTCATTCACCAATAGAGATCACCTGTTTTTCATCATCCCTTACTCTTGTATCCTGCCCAATTTTTCTGCTAGTTTATTTAATTGGTTACAACCAAAGAGCTAGTATCACTAGATGTAGCCTTTCCTTTGTTTAGCCAGCTTAAAAGCATGTCCAGTATGTCCTGGAATTTCCCCCTTCGCTTCTACAAATGACCGCCAGATTTAGCCTGTTCGTGCTAGAATGACATATTGTAGCAATTCTAGAAAATTGTAAAAGTGTGTTCAGTATGTCCTGGAATTTCCCCCTTCGCTTCTAGAAATGACTGCCAGATTTAGCCTGTTCACGCTAGAATGACATATTGTAGCAATTCTAGAAAATTGTAAAAGTGTGCCATTGTGGTAGTTTGTTCATTGTTGTACACAACTATTTTTTTTCAGAATCTTAATCTACATATTTTTAAATCTAAAATATAAAGGTTCAAAGTGTGTGGATTAAGTTTCTGCAATACTTTTTTTTCTTGCATACATACATACATGAATGATATGAAAATGTTTGAACAACTTTTGTTATTTTAGATCTCTTTATGCTTCATTGGCCATTATGTCATTCATCTTGTGCTAACAAAGTTAAAACACTGGAAGAAACATGGCGAGAATTGGAACTGCTATATGATGAAGGTAATTTTTATATTAGTGTTATTTTTATATTGATACCAATTAAGATAATGTACTTAATTCTGAAAATTTTTGAATTTAAATTTTATTGTGTGTTTCTGAGGTTTATCAAGATATTTACGTTCCTTTTCTGGGACCTTTAAAAAAGAGTTCTCACAGTTTTAAGCAGTCACAGCATTTTAAATTGGATATGTGCTTGCATGAATCATGCATAAAATTAAAAAATCCTGCACAGAAGAAATTGCTATACAATAATATCTGTGCATGCTACCCCTCCTCCTCCTTACGATCTTTCTGAAATTTTAAAATTGAACTCAACGAGTTCTCGAGAGAGAATGAATGAAAAGCAGGAATGAAAATTTTTCGCGGATCCCTGGTGTTTTTAACCTGCAGTTCTGCATCTCCCTAGCAACTCCTCTTTTCTGGAAAATATCCAAGGTAGCACCATATTCCCCAAAAATTTCCTAAGTTGCTGTATCCGGGACGGGCATGACACATCATTCCATTTTTTACCATTTGCAGACAAGTTACAGTAGGGGGCTTTTTTAACGATGTTTCATTTTTTCTGAGTGTATAGGACAGAGCACACTAGGCACAAAGATTATGATTTTTTTAAATTTGTTACATTATATTTTCTGCATGTTGTTCTGGGACTTTGATTTTCAGTAAAATGTATTCCAACTTTTTATCCAGAAATAATCCAATATCTGAAAAAAATCCAAATTGCTTTGTCCACATTCTTCAAATACACTGTGGCGCAGAGGATTCATGCTATTATGCACAATTAATAAACATTTATTGGAAATCATGAAAAAAAAAAAGCATCAGTGCATTTGAGAATTGAAAATTTGGTCCACTAAAATTTTGTAACCAAATACAGAAGTACATTTTTTAATGATTCCCAAAATTAATAAGAGTTAACTTTTGCCGAAATGTGAAGAAAAATATAGCAGCTATAAAATGTCATTAAAAGCCTTCTCATTGACTTTTGTAACACTTTATAACATAGTTGAAAAGTGTTTATGACTTTGTTCATTCTGTCTGTCTGTCCATTCACACGATAACTGCCGTAAATATGACTTTATCAAAATGAAATTTTAGTGTGTTGTTCAGACGGTCTGTGGGACATGGGAATATAAATGAATAATATCACCTACTTAGTTTTGGATTGAACCCGGGTTGAAAAAATGAAATACATTGAACCCTATGGAACCTAATTCTTCAAACATTTTTTAAGCGAATTTAAAATTTTCAAATTGCTTCGAAAGTTTTAGGAAATATTCAAATTATCCCATAAAAAATATAAAAAACAATTTAACAAAATATATTTAGTAGTTTTTTAAATAAAATTTAAAATAATAATTGCTCCCATATTAGTATATGAAAATATCACGTGATCCACTTCAAAATAAAATATGTCATCCATCTTGTGTCAAAATCTTGATTTTTAAAGTTCTTTTTAATTTATATTTAATGTTGCATCTGTCCTAAAACTGCTTTATTTTTGCTTAATTTCTGTGCATCTATATTCTGAAACAATGCAATTACAATATATTTGTGTTTAAATGATCAATGCCATCTATCTTGTGTCAAAATTGTGATTTTTATTCATTTCAATTTTTTATATTTAGTGTTGTACCCGTCCTAAATCCGTTTCATTTTTAGTTAATTTCTGTGTATCTATTCTGAAACAACGCAATTACAATATATTTCAGTTTAAATGATCATCAAACTTCGATTATTTCTACGACAAAGCCTAATTTTCACTAATGGAGAATGTAAATACATCAAGCTATAAGATGAGTTGTGCAAGAATTGCTGAATTTATTTTATGCAAAATATTTAGCTCTGGAGTCTGCAATATGGCTGATATGAATGAAGCATTAATTGATTTTGCATGAGAAGCAGACGATTTTATAGTGGACTTTTTCGCTGAAGTTTTATGCATAGAGTTAAATTACTTTTACCTCCATGCTTTTAAGTTTTTAACTAAAATAAATTATTGTAAAATTTTGATGAATGAAAGGAATGGAATAAAAGTGTATGAATGAAATTTTTACTGCTTTTACATGGAGAGCCAGGCGATTTATATTTCAATGACATCATTTCAATAAAGTTCATTTTTTTTTTTATGAAGTTTTAAGTTTTCAGATATAATGAATTGTGATAATTTTATTAAGTATTATGATAATTTAAAAAATATTACCACTGAATGTATCACACTTTAGAGATGTTTAAATAAAATTGCCTTGCAGTTGGCATGGCACTTGTTGGCTTAACTATGATGGAATTCCAGCCACAAAAGCATGTTGAATGAAATCCTATTATTTGGATGAGAATGGCTATTTTGGACCGAAAATTGACCCTAGCAAAATATTCTATTGCAGTGTATTTATGGTGTTTCATTTACTAATTAATAATTTATAAAAGACAGTTTAGCAATATTGCAGAAATTTTTAATTAAACACGATTGCCAGTATTTCATTTTATTTTTAAATATTTTCCACTTTTAACACTTTACAACTTAATTGAAAAGTGTAAAGTTATTTTTTCATTCTGTCTGTTTGTCTTTTCACATAACTTCCATAAAAATGACTTTATCAAAATGAAATTTTAGTATGTTGTTGAGACAGTTTGTGGGACATATGGGAATGCAAATGAATAATATCAACCAATTAGTTTTGGATTGAATCCTTGTTGAAAAAATGAAATACATTGAACCCCATGGGACCTAATTTTTCAAACATTTTTTAAAGCAAATTTAAAATTCACAAAGTGCTTTGAAAGTTTTAGGAAATATTCAAATTATCCCATAAAATATATAAAAAGAATTTCAGCAAAATATGTTCTGTAGTTTTTTTAAATAAAAATTAATAATAATTACACCCCTATTACATGAAGAGATCACATGACCCACTTCAAAATAAAATATGGCATCGATCTTTTTTCCCTTAGTGAAAATCTTGATGTTTAAAGGTCCTTTAATTTTATATTTTGTGTTACAAATTATATTTTGTGTTGTCGTAAAACCACTTTGTTTTTGCATAATTTTTTGTTCATCTATATTCTGCACCAACACAATTACAATATTTTTGAGTTTAAATGATCATCAAACTGATTATTTCTACAATGAAGCCGAATTTTAATAGATGTAGAATGTAAACAAGTGATTGTTAAGATGAGTTGTATAAGAATTGCTGAATTTTTTTCACATAAAATTATTTAACTTTGGAGTCTGGAATAAAAGTGTATGAATGAAATATTTACTGCTTTTACATAGAGAACCAGTCGATTTATATTTCGATGATGTCATTTGAATAAAATTCATTTTTTTTTTATGAAGTTTTAAGTTTTCAAGTAAAATAAATTATCGTAGTTCTGTGATAATTAAAAAAATATCACCACTGAATGTATCGCATTTTGCATTTCAGTTGGAAAGTGTTCCATAATCGATGCTTTATGCATGATTGATCATTCTTGTTTAACACTTTTCAACATTGTTAAAAAGTGTTTGACTTTGTTCATTTGGTCTGTTTGTCTGTTCGCACGACAACTGCCATAAAAATGACTTTATCAAAATAAAATTTCAGTATGTTGTTGAGACAGTCTGTGGGACATATGGGAATATAAATGAATAATACCACCCAATTAGCTTTGGAATGAACCTAGGTTGGAAAAAGTGAAATATATTGAACCCTAATGGGACCTAATTTTTCAAACATTTTTTTAAACAAAGTTATAATTCACAAATTGCTTCAATAATTTTAGAAAGTACTCCAATTATCCCGTAAAATATATATAAAAAAATTTAACAAAATATATTTGGTAGTTTTTTTAAATAAAAATTAAAATATTTACACCTACAGATCACGTGACTCATTGCAAAATAAAATATGGAGAATCCATTTTTTTTATGATGTGTCAAGATTATGATTTTTAAGGATCTTTTAAATTTATATTCTGTGTTGCATCCGTCCTAAAACCGCTTTTTTTTTTGTGTATTTGCTGTGCATCTATATTCTGTGCGAACGCAATTACAGTATTTTTGAGCTAAATGATCATCAAACTTTGATTATTTCTACAACGAACCCTAATTTTATTAAATGCAGAATGTAAACAAATCGAGTAATTGTAAGATGAGTTGTATAAGAATTGCTGAATTATTTTCACACTAAATCATTTAGTTCTTGAGTCTGGCATATAAATGATATGAATGAAATTTTTGATTTTACATAGAGAAGCTGATGATTTTATAGTATTACATTTTTTGACAAATTTTAAATTTCCAAATAAAATAAATTATGTAGTATTGTTATAATTAAAAAAATATCACCTCAGAATATATTGCATTTTAAATATGTTTAAATAGAATTGCATTTCAGTTGGAAAATGTTTGGGGGTTAGGTCATCACCTTGGGGCAGCATCTATCACCACTCTATTATATAGGTTAAGAGTATTCATCTCTAGTTAGTTGCTTTGTCCTCTCTAAGTACGTGGCAAGAATGAAGATGCCAACCATGTAAGACTTGAAATACTTGCTAACGGTTGCATAGGTTGTGGAATGCACTCGCTCGTACAATAACACTCGACTCATTAGAAACTTAACATTTTAATAACCAAACTTTAACACAACAATTACAGGTTACGTTACATACTGTACTTGAAGCGTTACAGCGTAAGTTATCCTAATTAATGCATGCACCTAGTTGAGTAAAGAAATGCCTGACACATAATTAGCATTACACTGAGACTCCAGGCTTCGAGACAGAAGATATGTTTGTTGCAGAGTCTTAAATACCAAATTGTAGACATGTGCATTACCACATTCACAGGGCAGCACAGGGGAGTCTGTGTAGTCCTGCAGTCACGACGGTACCACAGTACTCCCTCCTAGGAAAAAACATTAAGGCTAAACCCCGGCATGAAAACAAACCACAGGTTTAGTTCTCCAACCAGACCTAGAAACACTGTGGACACTAGCAGTGGGAGTTTAAAAAAAACTTGTGTGCTCAATCGCACCAGGAACTACCACGTACGCTGGCTTCATCCTGTCTAATGACACGTCCTGTTTCCGGCCATTGTACAGGATCGAGATTACCTTGTCAGACCTCGACAACACTGGAAACGGTCCTTGGTATGGCATCACCAACGGTCTCCTGTATGCATCTGTATGAAGAAAAACATGAGAACAGCTCTTTAAATGAGTAGAAACATACACTTTCTGCTTAGAATGGTCAGTTGCTGGGATCTGCTTCAGTTTGGCCATCTGCTCCCTCAGATTTTGTACGAACTGTATTGGAGCAGGGATCGCATTCGTCCTAAAATTCCTACAAGTTTGGAGCTTTCCTTGAATTCCTAAAATTAACCTAAAATTTTGTAATGTTTTGCTGCGGCGTCAAATTTACTCTACTATTGCCCGAATAAATTCCATTCATACGGCAATCAATGTTTAAAAAGACTTCAGAAATTAAAACGTTGTTCAAAATAGCACTCATCTTTTACAAAGTCCAAGACGGGCGCGGTAGCCCATTGGTTAGCGCGCTGGAGTTGCACTCGGTAGGCCCGGGTTCGATTCCAGCCACTACCAAAAAACTGCCGCCGTGTTCATGCGGAGTACGATCACGTTAAACATGTGGGTCCGAAAGTCCTTCCGAGAGGTTGGTGGTAGGGGAAGGAGGGTACGGTCCCTGTGGATGCCTCCCCACTGGGTTCCGGTCTAAATTGGGTGGCACTTCCCGACCGTCCAAACAGTTACCTTAAACCTTTCTGGTAGGTCGGACGGTCTGGGTTTCAACAACAACAAAGTCCAAGACGACAAAAGTGTCAATCACGACAAAATTGCTGATTCTCAATGGTTAACCCATTAAGGACCGCACTACCTTTCACTGGACGAAAATGAACTAAAGTAAGTTTTTACATATATTTGTGACTAATTAAGAGAAAAAAAGTGTCTGATGAAAAAAATATTTATTGGTTAATGAAATACAAAATGTTGCGAAAACGCAACATCAGTACAATGCGATTACTTTGTGAATACATGAAAATCTTTGAAGCATTTACTACGCGGAGGCACATTACATTTTTTACAAACAGTTACTGTCTAACTGCTACAATGTTTGCATCTTTTTCTTTTGTTTGTCTGATTTATTTCAATAATATGATTTGTAGGATCTTTTCTAGTTTCGTTCAAAGCTAAATTCTGAAATACAGATGGCCGACCAATGGCTGAATGAAGATGAAGGTTGCATATCTTGAGAAGCTTCATCTTTTGTTTTTGGTAATGACAAAGCAACACTTCATTGAAAATCTAAAAGATAAAGTTTTGGCTTTATAGCAATGTTAGAGTTTCCATGAATTTGCTTTAGCGATGGTCAATGAAGTTTGTGAAAATCAGCCACCATCATTTCTTGCCCTTTATTTGCACTCTATACATAGCTATAAAATTATCAAGTAGGTCCATGTCACCCATATATTTGTTGTAATTTCCGATGAGTTTGGGTTGCTTTATGGATATAGATTTTTTTTTCTTTTCTTGAGTATCTTTTGGCCATTGCTGGTGGTTCATTGTATCCTAGTTAGTAGCCATTGAGACGACAGCATCATCATTCCAACGAACTACTGCAATGTTGTGTTTCTTATCAAAGGCTGATTCAAATGTTCTACGTTTTTCCTTTTTCATTTTATTCACCGGTATTATGGGGCATTTTCTGATGAACGTAAGCACCAAACTTTGTACCCGAAATGAATGGGCTTTCCCTTCATAAACATTTTATAAAAATGTCGACCATGAATGAATGAATGAATGATATGAAGGTGGGTGGCTCCAGAAGAGCCTAACACATCGACCAGAGGTCTATTGTACTACAATGTCGACCATAGTATAGTATCATTTTTCATCGATATAAGTAGGGTTGCACCGAATATTCGGTTGGTATTCGGTATACTGCCTATTCGGCAGTCAAACCGAATATTCGGTTCGGCCGAATACTTTAATACAGGGTTGGAACAGCTGCGCCAATTGCGCCTAACTGCGCCGAAATGACATTGCTGCGCATATCTGCGCCAAACATAACGATTTCTTTAAAATTGCGCCGAACTGCGCCAAAATATTAAATTTCCCGAGCGCCGAACTGCGCCAAATATTAATTTTACCGAGAGCCGAACTGCGCCGAATTTAAGTTTTTTCTTTACGCCATGTAGAGCCGAAATTTACCGCGAAATCCAGGTACGAAGTTTTCCCGCAAATTGCTATATTTCCAGTTTTCTTGGCGCCCAAAGTAAGTTGCTATCTATGTGACTGAACAGTAGAATCACCGGACAGGGAAGCTAAAGAATGATGTCACCGCGCTGACCGTTGATTTAATGATGGGTCAGTAGGCTAAAGTAAACAGGGTTCGTGCGCACTCTGGAAATCCGGAATTTGAAAGTGGACTAAAATGTCAGGGAAATTACAGAAAAAATAGATTTTTTATTCAAAATTCTGGAAGAATCAATGAATTTCCAAATTGCCGACCTACTTGCTCACAGAGATGCCCATTACTACGGATTCTCCGTAGTTTCTACAGGAAACTTCCTCATACTGCGGATTACGGAATTTGCATAGTTTCCTATGGAAAATTGTCTTCTGTGAAGGCCAATGTAAATTTACGGTCGCATGCACGATAATGCCAACCAAATCAACGTAACAACGGGGATTTACGGCCGCATGGGCATTAATGCCAATCAAATTAGCATGACAACGGAGATTTACGGTCGCTTGCACGGTAATACAAATCAAATCACCGCGACATTGATGAATTACCGCTGCATGGAATGTAAAAGATATTTTTTTTTCATGGAAGTAATAAATGTACTTCTTAAAATTGGTAAATTTCGTATAAATCGTTGAACGGTTAATTTTATAATTATTTCGGCATAAACAGCGTACCTGCCAATTTTTACGCCTTATGCGTAAAATTTACGCATTTTAACTGCTCTTTACGCTTTTACGCATATATTGCTATATTTTACGCATTTTCGCATTTATTTGAATTTTTTAACATTACTTGGAAATCAATCTCCGGCGAAATTCTCCGGCTTTTTGTGCTTGAAATTTATCAATTAACCAGTATAATTCAATAGTATAATTCCTCGCAAACACCGATTTTCCGCTTTTTTAGCACTGATTTCTACCATTCCCGGGATCGTAGCAAATCCATAATAAAATGCAGGGTAATGCCAATCAAATTAACGGAGATTTACGGCCGCGTGTAATGTAAATTAAGATCTCGATCGCTATTTTATGAAAGTAATAAATATGCTTCTTCAAAGGTTGTCTAATTCAGTATAAATCCGTAAAATGTTATTATTTTGTTCATTAATTTCATATAAACACTGCGATTGCGCAATTTAGTTTGTTCTCATGAATCGCCGAGAGTACAATAGTATCTTTTTCCATCCATCTCAATCTTCTAAATATTGCATTTTTGATTGACTAAACTAGCTTATTTTCATATTCTAATTAATTATTACGGTTAATTTCTTAATTATTTTCGCATAAACAGTGCGATTACGCAATTCAGTTACTTCGTGTGAATTGCCGAGAGTACGTCAGTATTTTTTTCCATCCATCTCCATCATTTAAATATTGCATATTAGATCGACTAAACTAGCCTATTTTCATATTCTAATTAATTATTACGGTTAATTTCTTAATTATTTTCGCATAAACAGTGCGATTACGCAATTCAGTTACTTCGTGTGAATTGCCGAGAGCACGTTAGTATCTTTATCCATCCATCTCCATCATTTAAATGTTGCATATTAGATCGACTAAACTAGCTTATTTTCATATTATGGCTAATTATTAAGGTAATTTTTTAATTATATTTGCATAATATAAATTTTTCTATTTAAAAAATGGGTCTGAACTCTGTAAAGGGATATTTTCCAAAAAGTGGTATTAAAGCAATGATTTAGGCAAATAAAAAGGAAACCATTTTGGCAGGAATATAATTCAGTGCTATGTTTTTTTTTTTATTAAAGATCAATATTTGTTACTATCTTAAAGTAATTTTAACTGGATAAAACTTATAATATAAATATATTTATTAATGTATAATTATATATATATATATGCTTAAATAATTTTTTGTACATGCATTTTTGTGTTATGTGAGCATATATATTTCATTTCTTAACCTGACTACTGAAAAAGTCATCTTAAAACTACTGATATTTTCTTTTTTTACTACTGAAATCTTCATCAGCTAAGTGGCATCACTACAGTGATTGAAGCTGTTAAGTTTCATAATCACTGAGTCATAAATAATCTCTTTTATGCATGATTATGCAAACTTTTGTCTCATACTGCCATAGAAATTATGAAATTTCACTCAAATTTAAAAAAAATCTATCCAGTTCTAGATTTTTCGATAATAATGCCAGATATAAAATTTCGTGAAAATTCATCAGTGTTTATGGAAGCTATCATGTACACTAGCAGTCGACAACAGATGGACATTACTTTAAAATAGCCAAAATGGGTTCAGCAGGTGAGGTCCTAAACCATGTATTGGCATCGAAATCTCAAAATAAAAAATACTCGTGAAAACAATATTTTCTCTATTCTATTGTATAAGAAAGTAAAGATGTGGAAATATTTCACCAGTGAATTGAAGTGTGGTGGGGGTGGATGGTCGACAGAAAAAATACCCATTGATAATCATGTACAAACAGTCGATCATGCAGTTAAAGGTCTTGAACAAAGGAGCTTCGCAACCAAACAAGAAATAATGCCTATCTACCTACAGGATAAAAGAAAGACTGCTTTCCCACAAACCAAAATTAATGAAATAACAAACATTAGTTCAAATGTTTATACAAAATGATAAAATGTAAATTTTCTTTTTATGTTCCAAACAAATTCAATGCTCCAAACTACTCCAAATTGGTAATTTTGCTACTCTGAACTGCTCCAAATTAATAATCTTTCTGCTTCTAACTGCTCCAAATTAATAATCTTGCTGCTCCCAACTGCTCCAAATTGGCAATTTTACTGCTCCGAACTGCTCCAAATTGTTAATTTTGCTGCTCCCAAAGCTGCTCCAAATTGCTTCTTCAGCCGTTCCAACCCTGTTAATATTCGGCCTAACCGAATAGTAAAAAAAATTTAAAATATTCGACAATTGGTAAAGCACATTTTTTATAAAATGAATGAAAGTTATAGTATCATAGTACAAAATGAATTCAAATTTTTACTTACCAAAATTATCTCATTTAAAATAATTTTAATGTAAAAGAAAACACTGATATTAATTTTTTTTTTTTCAATTTTGCTTAAACCTTATCACACCTTAACCGTACTAACTCGTTTAAATATGAAACAGTAACCAGAAAATAAAACTGATAATATTACGTGTTCAAAAATATAACTGTTAATTTTTTATAAAATATGCAGCTGAAAAAAAATCTATTATCATTTCACCAATATTAAAAAACGGTGAAGGTGATTAATATATAAAAAAAAAAAAACACTTGGATGAACATTCAATTTTGCAGTATTTTAATTTCAATAAAGATAGATAAGATACTGAGGATGCCATAGGTGTTCTTTTGCATCCATTAAAATGTGTCAAATAAGATAACCAAAGAATTTCTCTGTGTGTGGCCCCATTGTAGTCAACCCTTCTAATTTCTTTCATGATTTTTGAAGCGATGATTACTTTGTTGAGTCTTTTGTCAGAGGGTGGGTACACCTGTCTGTAACTGTTAAGTTATCTATCAGTATCTACTCTGTTGTAGTTTGCAAGACCAGGTGTGACAACAATTTAAAAAAGAATGGCTAGACATTCTGGCAAAGTATCCTTTGCACTTTAACCCTTTCGGGACGGCGGCATTTCGAAACTACCGTGGCCCAAAGGACGAAGCGCTTCGTTTCCGAAATGTGCGTAAAAGACGGCTACTTTTTTGCGCTAAGCCTTACTCTCGAAAAAAATTCACTAAAAATCACCCGTTCAACACAGCATTCTACTTTTTTCAGAAAGAAAGGAAATACTTATTTTCTATTTGATGTATATTTTTTATACAAATTTTCTTTTATCAAAATATTAAAAATTTTAGTGTATATGTTTTAGGTACAGATGGATAATTCTTTGGCATGTCCTTCCGATTTTTTAAAACTGTACCACATACATGCGTATTCTTAGACATTAAATACTTTGCAAGTACAGGAGAGGTAAAAAATTTATCCAAATACAAAGTATATCCTTTTCCTGAAAGTTCACTTAGAAGTGTTTTCACAACGCGTTCTCCATACCCACCATCAGAGCTTGATAATCCCGTGTCCTTTCCAATATACACAAGGAAATTCCATTTATGGCCTCATTCCGATTCTGACGATTTATATATTTTTGCTCCATATCTGGACCTTTTCGATGGGATATATTAACGAAATCCCAGCCTTCCTTTCCATGAGAACATAAATAACCTAATCATTTCATTGCCGCACATTCCTTTACCCCCCCCCTCCCCCACCCACTCAAAAAAAAAAACCTCTCTTATATTCCTCTAATTCAACAACCAAATCAATAAAAGACAAAATCAGAACGAGACCCGGAACTCAATTATAAAATTGTTGATGCTACGAGAAGTGCTATGTTTACTTTACAGAACCATGTGTTTCACCGCTCCAAATGGAGAAATAATTCATTGGATTCTCCTTGTGCCAAGGTCAAACATCTACAAAATACATTTAAGTTGCTTCCACGGGCATTTAGCGCCATCTGGGAGACAAATACATTCAAACTAAAACGTTCCACATAGAAACACCCATACGTGCCAGTCGTCCTTTAGGGTAAAATTTCCTCCGGCCCGCGGGAGTGCCGTTCGTCCTTGAATGCAACTTCACAGCTGGCGCGTGGGCGTGCCACTCGTCGCGAAAGGGTTAAAAAGAAAAATGATTTGGCAATGTTTGAATTAGATAGCAAAATTTCACTTGAATAAATTGTAATTCTAATTTGTAATGATATTTTAAGCAACTTGGGTTTGTATGTAAAGTAAATGCAAAATTCTCTATAACATAATATGAAGCCATGATTATCACATGTCAGAAATTAACTATCAATTATCAATTTATGCTGATCCCATGCAGAAACCAAATTAGGTAGCCATTTACTATATTAATTTGCGTTTGGAATGATTTATTTTATTTTTTATTTATTTTAAATTAATAATTATACTTAATGTATATGCAAATAAATTTAGGATGTTAAATGTAAATGCATTTAAAAAAGGCACAAAATAGAAATGTTTTTTATTTTAAATTGGCATAAAATATAAATATTACCTTTAAAAAATTTAACCGAATATTCGGTATTCGGCCGAACATTCGGTTAGAATTTTAACCGAATATTCGGTATTCGTTATTCGGCAAAAAATAGTATTCGGTGCAACCCTAGATATAAGGATGTGTTGAAAAAGCACCATATTTCATAAAATTGGCATTTAAGATATTTATATATGGCTGAACCTTTGCCAATTTATCGGTTTTATCCAAAGCACTATTATCTGCCATATGGAGATTCTGCTTTATACTAGTATATTTCGCACACAACATTGTTGCATGTACTAATGGGCAACTGACACTATCAGCAATTGACCAGTGTACTTTTTCTTGAGGAAGTCATACATATCCAGTGCAAAGGAGAAAGTCTATAAAGCGCGTTAACATTGGAACAGAAAGAGAAAAATTTTGAATATTATTCTGATGTGCATATATTTCAGATTCTTGAGAGATATGCTCCAAGAGATTCTTTAAAATACATTCATGGGCTCGAGATTGTGCATTTTTTCCATAATTATATCTTTTCTTGCATTTTCTGTAGATTCCTTGTCATCAGACACCATCGCATATATGGGCGAATACTTTGACCAAGGAATTTCTCCTTTCTTTTTCTTAGATGAGTTGGATATTTCATTATGTTCTTTAGATGAAGAAATTTCAACCTCAACTGTTATGTCTTTCGGTATTGGCAATTTATCTTCGTATATGTCATCATCAATGCATTCTTTATCTATCAAAACGTCGAGACCCGGTGGGATTATAACTAAAGCAGTTTTATCTTCACAATCTTCATCTGATGAAAATTCTGAACCATCATCATCTAATTTTTGCAGGTAGTCCACGGCTTTATTCAACGTTAGAAATTGTTATTTTTGAGATATAGACTTATCTGAAAAGCAAATCCAATTTCAAATAAAATATCAGTTTAGGTTCATTCATACACTGTTAAGGACTGACGTTGCGTTTTCACAACATTTCAAATAACTGTTATCTACAATAATAAAAACAAAAAAATGTCCTTACCATTCGACACCATTTCGTAAACTAACGTCTGTAGAAAATAAGAACTGCTTCATAATTTAACAGGACCTGTGCTGCCATATGTGAGAGCAACTCAAAGTTAACAAATAAAATTTTGCAAAAAAGACTCAATACAGTTATTAATTTCTCTAAAAATTTACAAACTGAAACAAAAATATGTTTTTTTCCAAAAACACTGAAGCTTTTTCTACAACATACACAAAAAAATATTTTAAAACACTACTTAGAAAATAATTTACAAATATTTAAATTAATGTTGCGAAAACGCAACGCCAGTCTCTAATGGGTTAAATCATCCGTCCACGGGCGGTTTTAGTGAAATACGATCGCAAGACGAATGGTGACCCACCCACCTGATCATTTACGACCGGAGTTTCGGGGAAATTCTTTTGTTTGTGAGAGTGGGAATCTCCACAGGTTATCTTAGGAATCTCTAGCGCAAGCTAATAACAAACCTAGAACCCTCTCAAAGAAATAAAATAGAAAAAGACTGGTTTGATTGTTGAATAGTGTGCTTCCTCATATTTACTAGATAAATCACGAAGTTTCTCTTTCTTTGCAAAGTTAAAATTTTGCTCAACTATTCTTTGTTAGGAATCAATTGTGTGCAAAAATTTTGAAAAATTTTAGGTCTAAATCCAATAATACAAATATAGTTAGATTATGATTCTCTTACGACTCTCATTACATAATATCTGATCAACATCATGTCAAAACAGGAGAGTAGAGAAGGAATTTTTGTCTGCTGTTAGCAACCTTTCTAGGCATTGATGATATTAAAGGATATCTCTTCAAAAGGATGCATTGTGTAGGGGCCTGGACCACATAGCAGTTTATGAAGAAAAGCAATGGATAAAATAAAATACGGCATAGTAGGGAGGTCCTGCAATTGGATTGCCACGCTCCCCATAAAAAATAAATTAGAAACAATGAAAGAGCAGAAATGTGAAGAATGTTAAATAAACACATTCCCTCTTCCAACAGAAAACTTTTAAACAGTTTTCATTTCTTTTTAAACTTAAAAATTTTGTCAAATTATTCCATGTTTAGTATGCATCTGGGATTAAAAGTACCAAAGATTTGAACTCTGTAAGAATTTTTGCTCAAAAACCAATATTTAAAAATATAGTTTTCTGGACTAGAGTTCCTTTGAGCCACAGTAACTTGTGTATGTGTTTTTGTTGATTTTATCAAAACAGAGGATGATTAAAGGGAAATAGCTGTGTCTAGATTAACACGTTGGAGTAGCTTTGATGAAATATAGGATAACTTATGTCCCTCATATTATTTAATTACTGCCTTCGGCAACCAGCCCTATTGTTTTTGAAAAAGTTTTTAAACTTGCAATACCTTTCTTGCAGTAGCTGTCGTTTGTGCACCTCTGCGACGCAAACCATAAATAACGGGGCAGTTCATAAAGTAACTGTCGATCGCACACCTACGTTACGTGTGCAAGTCATGGCTAAGTATGCAGTTTATGAAGTGTTGATCTTGTACCTCAGCTACGTGCGCAAGTTATGGCTAATGATGTAGATCATGAAGTAGCTGTCAATCGCACGTCTTCGTAATTAAACGTAATTAAACAGTACTAATAATAGAAATAATAAAAATTAGCTCCTAAGATTTTCCTAAAATTTTGAAAAAAATTCCTTAAATTCCTACCTAAAATTTTTAGAAAATCTGCTATGATCCCTGTTGGAGCCATTACTTCTCGATCTGCTCTCTGAATCATGTCTCCTAGCAAGCAAAGGGTTGTACCATAAACCAACTCTGTCTGTGCAGCTTGTAAATCCTCCCATACTGCCGATCTTAATCATAACACAACTGGCAAAACCTCACTCCAATGAACAGAACCCACCGCCATTAAAGCTGATTTAAGGATTCTGTGAAATCGCTCCACCATACCATTCCCTTGAGGGTGATATGCGGTAGTATGACATTTGCGTACCCTCAAGATCATGGATAAACATTGGAACAGTCAAGACTAAAAATTTGCTCCTTGATCTGTCGTGATAACTTCCGGCACACCAAAACGCACGATCCAATTGCTGAGAAAAACTTCAGCCACCGTCTCCGTGGTCTGGTCTTGCATCGGAACTGCTTCCTGCCAGCGTGTATATCTGTTGATGCATCTCAAGAGATATCTGTTCCCTTTAGATGGCAACAGCAGTCCTACTATGTCCAAATGAACCTGGCAAAAACGATTTTTTGCTCGAAGAAATTCCGTCAAAGGTGTTTTAGTATGCTTAAATACCTTAGCTCTCTGACAATCAAGGCATTGTAGACACTATTCAGCACAATCTCTTATCATGGAACGCCACACGAAACAACCTCAATGCTGCCTTCGTACTTGGATGTGACACATTGTGTTTTTCCAAACATCTTCTTTCTCCAGATCTGTGGGATGAAAGGTCTGGGTACATTTTTAGACATATCACAATATATGGAATTATTACAAGCAGGGGAAGACATGAGACGCAAATCGAGACCTGTATGCATTTCTAATAAATCCTTTAACTCCTGATCCTGTAACTGATCCAGCGCAATACCCTCAAAATCAATTGAAGCAGCTAAACTTATAGTATTTATTCTAGACAAGGTATCAGCAACTACATTTTCATGCCCCGGAATATACCTGATATCGGTTGAATACTGACTGATTAATTCCAAATGTCGAATCTGTCAAGCAGAAGAATTATTCAGCTTTTGATTAAATGCATACGTCAACAGTTTATGGTCGGTATAAATAACCACCCGACGACCTTCTAACATATGCCTAAAATGTCTCACAGCTGCATAAACTTCCAATAACTCTGGATCAAATGTGCTGTATTTCATTTGCGCAGGGGTAAGTTTTTTAGAAAAAAACCCCTAAAGGCTCCTGACCTTCTTCAACCTGCTGCTGCAATACTGCAGCCGTTGTGATCTGCAAAGCATCAACCATTAACACCAACGGTACATCTGGAGCAGTACATGCGAGAAGCGTTGCATCGACAATAGCCTTGCAACACTCAAGTGCCTCCCTAGCCTCTGGGGCTTACCACTTTGGGGGTTAGTCACCAATTTAGTATAAAGGTTAAGAGTATTCATCGCTAGGTAGTTGCTCCGTCCTCTCTAGATACATGGCAAGAAAGGAGATGATGAAATTCCCTTATTGGATTTATCAAAAACCCTAAAAAAGAAATCTCCGGTACTCCGAATTCACATTTTGGAAAATTCACCATCAAACTGTGATCACTCAACTTCCTAAATAATCTGCGTAAGTGGTCCTCATGCATTTCCTCATTCTTAGAAAAAACAAACACATCATCCAAATACGACAAACAAAAATCAAACTCGTGGATGATACATGGAGGATACATGTTAGAAGGTCGTTGGGTGGTTATTTATACCGACCATAAACTGTTGACGTGTGCATTTAATCAAAAGCTGAATAATTCTTCTGCTTGACAGATTCGACATTTGGAATTAATCAGTCAGTATTCAACCGATATCAGGTATATTCCGGGGGATGAAAATGTAGTTGCTGATACCTTGTCTAGAATAAATACTATAAGTTTAGCTGCTTCAATTGATTTTGAGGGTATTGCGCTGGATCAGTTACAGGATCAGGAGTTAAAGGATTTATTAGAAATGCATACAGGTCTCGATTTGCGTCTCATGTCTTCCCCTGCTTGTAATAATTCCATATATTGTGATATGTCTAAAAATGTACCCAGACCTTTCATCCCACAGATCCAACTATCCAGCACATGTTGAAACTTACTGCCTGCATTACACAAACCGTACGGCATTTTTAGGAATTTAAACAGACCAATCGGAGTAGTTACCACTGTTTTACAAACATCACTGGATTCCACCGGAATTTGCTGGTACGCTCGAACCAAATCAATTTTTGAAAAAATCATTTTGCCCCTTAGTCCCATTGCAAAATCATAAATGTGAGGAAGCGGGTACCTATCCGGTGTCGTAACCTTATTGACTGCTCGAAAATCTCCATAAATTCTCCATGAATCATCCTTTTTCTTTACCATATGAATCGTACTAGCCCACAGATTTTTTTAATGGTCTAATAACGCCTTGCTCAATCAAACCTTAAAAACCTTTGTTAATGCAGCCAATTTCTCTGGATTTAACCTCCTAGGTCTAGAAAAAACCGGAGGGCCAGTAGTCTCGATACAGTGCTTAACCAAACCATTTTCAATGTTTATGCACATTTGCGGATTGGAACTGAACACCTGCTAGAACTCAGAAACTATAGACTCATACCTGTTTTTCCCCCTAGTCCATGACAAACCTAACGACGATCCAGAAACAATCGTACCATAAACAAATAATTTTGTCTCCACATCGCAAATTCGTCGGTTCTTTAAATCAACCAAGAGGCCAAACCTTTCTAAAAAATCCACACCCAATATGGGCAAAGAAATATCAGCAATCATCAAGTTCCAATTACTCCGGAGTCCGAAATCCAAATCCAATCTTATACCACGGAATGTTTTAATCACAGACCCATTAGCCGCATACAAAACCAAATCACCTGGGTCTTTTTGTGAGGTAAGCCTTTTAGGAAAATAGCTAATTGCAGCTCCGCTATCGATCAAAAATTTAGTTTTCGTAGCCCACTCATATACAAAATATCGGTAACCAGCATATTCATTTTCTGCCGCCGGCAAAACAGAAATGCTCACTAGTTTCCCCGACCATTTATATGGAGAAATACATTTATGAGCTTTTTCTTTAAATTTATCATGATACCAACTGAACCCATCAGCACACAAACCTGATGACCTATTCCTTCTGCTTCTGAAACTGCTATATTTGGCACGAGCAGTCCCTGATCTAGAAACGGAACTCAGCTGACGAATTGCACCTCTTAACTCAGCCAAGTCTGTCCTGATTGTTTCCAACTCTGAATTATCTCTCGAAATACTCGAAATAACTGCAGTATCTCTGGGACCCTCACAAATTTTATCCTCAATTTTCGCAAGAAAAAGAATTTTTCCTAGAAAACTCCAAGGATTCCTCAGAACAAACACTAAGTATCTGCTGAACCCAAGCCGGTAGTCTGCATCCATAAGGTACTCAATGCACTTTCGCTAAGCTTACCGCGCCATTTAAACCCTCCATTTCGCATAATAATTGCGAAGGGTGTTGATTACCTATGCTTCATAATCAGTGCTTTATGCATGATTGATCTTTCTTGTTTCAATCTGTTTGCATCTACTGATACTTTGATATTTAGTGTCCTTTTTATGCTGGGATACTATCTTTTAAACATGTTGTTAATGAAATTGAGATATATGTTTAGCAAGCATGAGATTCTTCCGCTTTTTTGCATTTCCTCAAAATATCTGCTTTTTCCGAAAAATTCAGTTTCTTTTAATAAATTTTTATATTCAGGCAAAGTTCCACTTTTCAAAGAAAATCTCCAAGAAATCTGCACACTCCTCCTGTTTACAAAACCCTTCATTTGTAAATTTAACTACGATGCACCTTACATTGATAAATTTATCACTCCCTACCCATTGAGCGAATGCGGAATTCCTTCAGTTTTATTCTTACCCCTGTAATGTTAGCAGTCATTTCGGAGAGAGTACACAAGCAACAAGTGGGATTCTGGGAAAACCACTATCTCATTCATCCCTTTTTTTTTCAATCATTTCGTTCTTGTCTCCTCTCTTTGGCTGTGTCCTATACAGTGGTCAATGGGAGAGCTAACAAAGGAAGATGGAGTTTTGAAATCAAAGTTCAAAAAATTTATTTTAATCACCCTGTACTGGTAGAACTAGTTTTTAACTCCAAAAGAAAAGTGTGATATAGATAAAAGATTTATAAAAGGAGAAGTGTGTGCAGTATAGACATTCCGGACAATGCCAGATTCAACACTCCTCCTGATAGGTAAACTACTAGAGGATGGGGTCAAGGTTGGTTAACTCTGCGGACTGTAATTATCTGTGAATGAAAGGTGATTCAAGAAGGGGGAGGTGGAATGAAAGAAAAAGGGGTTTAACCAAAGAGCTCTTATCTTAATCGCTCTTCAATGAGTTTAACCCGGAAGGTGTAAAAATCTGTAAAAGCAATTCGTAAATTTTTGTCCTGGTCCGAAATCACTGACATAGATGTATATATGTCATTATTATATATGTTGATGCCACTGGTCTCAAAAGAAAACAGGGGGAGAATGAAGTTAGTATCTTACTTCATACTCAGGTGTGATTGTGTTCCGGAATTTCCAAATTCCGGATATTTTAACTTGCCACTTCCAGAATTTTTTTTATGAAATTGACATTTAATTATTTTTTCTTTACGGTTTTTTCTTCTAAAATTGCATTTTTTTTTTCTAAAATCCAGGCATGAGATTTTTCTGCTTTTCGGCAGAATTCCGCTTTTTTGATTTTCCCCAAAAGTTTCCACTTTTTTGTTTTGCCTTTATCCCAAAAAATCCACAGGGTGGCCACTCAACCTGGAAACCGGGAGAACCGGGAAAAGTCAGGGAATTTTAGAATGGCCATGGAAAACCTGGAAAAGTCAGGGAATTTTGTGAAAATTCTGGAATTTTTTTTTCTTTTATTAGTTGTCCATATAAAAACAGAACTGCCCAGTTTGTACGTCATTTTCGAAAAATTTCGCCAAGTATTACGCTGTACTCGTAACCGCTAAATAAAGGTTGCCGTGTGTCTGTCCATTTAATTCCGTATAAAAGCAAAAATGCGGAGTTTGTGCGCCATTTTGGACAAATGTCACCAAGTACAGAGATGCCAACTTTTACGGATTTTCCGTAGTTTGTACGGATTTTTACTTTATCTTACGGTTTTATGGACATTACTCTCAAAACTACGAAAAATCCCATGAAATCCATGCATACTACCATTCAGTTTATATTCCCTGCTGTGCTGAGAGTTCAAAATTATCAGTTTGCATCCATTTTCATATCAGAAAGATTTCATATCAGAACAATAGACCTAATTTATTTTTATAGCGCCCGTAAAAATAAAGAAATATTTTTCTAAACAAATTATATTTCGCTTAAATTATAGGATTGCGCAATTCAGTCCTTTTCGGGCTTTGCTGAGAGTACACAATTGTCTTTTTCCATCCATCTCCATCCCCTTATTATTGCATGTTAACTTGACTAAACTAGCTTATTTTCATATTTTGGTTGATTATAAAGGCTAATTTTTTAATTATTTTCACATAAATAGTACAATCGCGAAATTCAGTTTTTTTTTTTTTTATTGCGGACGTTGCCGAGAGCAATTTTCCTTTTCCATCGATCTCCATCTCCCTATTGTAGCACATTCACTTGACTAAACTAGTTTCTTTTCATATTTTGGTTGATTATAAAGGCTAATTTTTTAATTATTTTCACATAAATAGTACGATCGTGAAATTCAGTTTTCTTTTTGCGGGCGTTGCTGAGAGGACTCAATTATCCTTTTCCATCGATCTCCATCTCCCTATTTTTGTACATTAATTTGACTAAACTAACATATTTTCATATTTTGGTTGATTATAAAGTCTAATATTGTAATTATTTTCATATAAATAGTACGATCGTGAAATTCAGTCCCCCCCCCCCCCCCTCGGGCATTGCCGAGAGTACGAAATTATCCTTTTCCATTGATCTCCATCTCCCTATTGTTGTACATTAACATGACTAAACTAGTTTATTTTCATATTTTGGTTAATTATAAAGGTTAATTTCCTAATTTTTTTCACATAGTGCCATTCAGTTGTAATTAACTCAGTTAAGTTAGCAAAACTACATTTTGTACTTATTCTAAGGTTTTAAAATATATATTGTCAATATATGTAAAATCTTACTGATGGTCAATGCGGTTTTACGGAAAACTCCTGATTTTTCTACCGATGACCCCTTGCAGAGATTGGCATCTCTGTATATTATATACATTTTACTATATTTTTTTCTATTTTAATGACATTCTTTCGACATTGCTAAATTGACATTTATTCAATGGCTGTGGCTTGTTGTAGTGTAATTATTGCATATCTTTAATGATCTCTGTCATTGTGAGCAATTTGCAATGCCCATATTTATAGACATCAGTTTAGACTATTTCTTTTTATTGTCTTCAATGAAAACCATTAAATTCTTTTAAATATTTCAGTAATCCAATTTTACTGCATTTACATGAATTTTTTATTAAAAATGTCAAAATTTATTTGTAAAACCAAAAAAAAATATGTGTATTTTTTTCTCCTGATTTAATATAACTTTTTTGGATAGTGGAGTTATAAATTGTTAAGATTCTTTAATCAAATTTGTAACTCAATAGGGATGTGCGTGCGCACGTTTTATGTTAAAATTGCTGGTCTGGAATTTCTTTTCAATTCACCTGGAAAACCTGGAAAAGTCAGGGAATTTCAATATGTCCAAAGAGTGGCCACCCTGATCCAGTTTTTCTAAAAAATTCAGTTTTTTTTTAAATAAATTTTTTTCCTCAAAGTTCTGCTTTTCAAAGAAAATCACAGAGAGATTTTAACCAGAGCTATTATCTTAACTCAGCTTCGGCCTACGACTGATGAGCGTTGTCTGCCATCCGTTTTTTAGACTCTGCGTCTGGGGGTGAAAGAATAAATGTAGTTTGTCACACGAGAATGCAGACATTCTCGTGTGACAAACTGTATTTATTCTGGTACTCCCAGCACGCAGCGTCCAAAAAATGGACTGCAAACAAAGCTCGTCTTTCAAACCCGGAAGTAGAGGCATAAAATCCCCCACAGAAGGGAAATCAAAAACAAGTCGCAAATTTTTGTCTTTGTAATCACCGTGATGTATGTCATCATATATGTCATTAATATATATGTTGTCATTGAACTCAAAGGGGAAACAGAGGAAAAAACTTCACGCAGCACTTGAAAATCTTTGTTTTACTTTTACCCCTTTCATAACAGTATATTATTTTTATGGATACAACCAGTGCAGAGATGCCAACTTTTATGGATTTTCAGTAGTTTGTACAGATTTTTACTTCATCTTACGGTTTCACGGACATTACTCCGAAGACTGCGGAAAATCCCGCGAAATCCATGCATCCCACAATTCTATTCATATTCCCTGCTTTGTTAAGAGTCCAAAATTATCAGTTTGCATCCATTTTCTTCTAATGATTTCATATCAGAACAATAGACCTAATTTATTTTTATAGTGCAAGTAAAATATAAAACAAATTATATTTCTCTTAAATTATAAGATTGTGCAATTCAGTCTTTCTTTTCGGGCTTTGCTCTGAGAGTACACAATTGCCTTTTTCCATCCATTTCCATCCCCTTATTACTGCACATTAACTTTACTAAACTAGCTTATTTTCATATTTTGGTTGATTGTAAAGGTTACCTTTTTAATTATTTTTATATAAAAAGTAAGATTGTGATTTTTTTTTTTGCTGTCGTTGCCGAGAGAACGCTATTATCCTTTTCTATCGATCTCCCTATTGTTGCACATTAACTTGACTAAACTAACTTATTTTCACATTTTTTTTTATTATAAAAGTTAATTTTTTAATTATTTTAATATAAATAGTACTATCGTGAAATTCAGTTTTTTTTTCCTTTGAAGCTGTTGCCGAGAGTACGCAATTATCCTTTTCCATCGATCTCCATCTCCCTATTGTTGCACATTAACTTGACTAAACTAGCTTATTTTCATATTTTGGTTGATTATAAAGGCTAATTTTTTTAATTATTTTCACATAAATAGTATGATCATGAAATTTTCTTTTTTTGCGGGCGTTGCCGAGAGTACATAATTAACCTTTTCCAACCATCTCCCTATTGTTGCACATTAACTTATTAACCCGACTAAACTAGCTTATTTTAAATATTTTGGTTAATTATAAAGATTGATTCCTTAATTATTTTCATATAGATAGTGCCATTCAGTTTTAATTAACTCAGTTAAGTTAGCAAAACTACATTTTGAATTTATTCTAAGATTTTAAAATATATATTTTCAATATACTTAAAATCTTACTGATGAACGGTGCAGTTTTACTGAATACTACTGAAAACTTCCGATTTTTCTACTGATGACCCCTTTCAGAGGTTGACATCTCTCCCAGTGGAAGTATATTTTAATATTCTTTGAAATAAACTCATTAAAATATCTAAAGCCTTTACTGCCACATTTTTATGAAAATATATTTTTGAACAAAATAAACATTTTCTTTAAAACACACATAAGATACTGTCACCAAATTTTATTTATGTGTAGACACTAGACAATGCACATTTTAATAATACAAATTGCGGCTTCAGGTGAATGTGTTCTGCATCTGGTGTTCGAAAACTTTGCGATATGACAACGATTGTCCTGAACAAAATAATGTAGTTATTTAACATTTAGTTTCTTTTTCTCTTAATGTTGGTACTGCTTCCAACATTTACAACCAATTGGTAGAGTTCATAGAAGCAAATGGGATACCTTGGGTAAACTTGGTCAGCATGCTTATGGATTCTTGCAACAGTATACGAGGAACTAAGAAAGTAGTTAAAACTTTGATAAGGCCTAAAAAGGCTCCACATCATTTGGACATAGATGGGGATACATGTCACACTGTAAACAATAGTGCTAAACGGTTTACCAAGCCATTTAATATGCACATTGAATCTTTATGCGATAACGTGCATTTTGATTTGGAAAGTGTAGATAAATGACACTTGTTTTTGGAAATATGTGTTGTCTTAGAAATAGATCAACTAGCTCCCCTATCATGACCTTCACATTGGTGGCTATATGTTTTATTTGCTATCGATCGGATAGTTTTTTTGTGAGATGCACTATTAATTTTTTACTATTCTTTTATGTCCAAAAGTGACCAAGAATTGCACAATATTGCATAAATTGCAAAAATATTGAGAGTGAATTGCAAAAATATTGCGTAACTTTTCAGGAAATTTATTTGTATGCTCAGGAAATTGAACTTTGACTCACAATCACCCCTGCGTACTGCGAGAAAACTTTGTGCAGCAATTGTTATTGTGCAATATTCTCCCGGTCTCACACTTTAAAAGGAACCGAACCCTAAGTGAAGTTGAAATGTTAACAAAAAAAAAATTTGTTTTTTGATTTTATTGAATTAAAATCTCTGTTTTACTTTTACTCCTTTTTATAATAGTATATTATTTTTAAAGATTTGACCAGTGGAAGTATTTTTTAATATTCTTTCAAGTAAACATATTAAAATATTTAAAGCAATTTTTTTGCCATATTTTTATGAAAAGACATTTTTAAACAAAAGGAATATTTTATTTAAAACATAAAATACTGCCATCAAATTTTATTCATGTGTAGACACTAGACAATACACATTTTAACAATACATGATAATTTTATAAATGTGTTTAAATATATATTGCTCTTTTAGAACAAAAAATTTATGTATTGGCAATTGTAAAAAGTTTGTGCTTTGTGAATTATGGATTTTTTTTTAAGTTTGTAAATCTTGACCTATTATTGTAATAATTTAATTTCTACAAAACTGACAAAATAAAATATAACTAACAAAATTATGGTTTAGAATTAATATGAAAGAATGCGTCAAAATTAAATTTGCCCATGCATTTAAACAACCCTGTTATTAAATGCAATTGACAAGTTTGTCTTATACTAAATATAATATGAATTAAATCATTATGTTTCCAATGTCGTATTATATTTTAATTATGTGAAATTCTTTGTTTTAACACTTAAAACGTCTGTTGCATAAATATGACAACAAAAATTTGAGTTAATTATTCCACTTTTTGTTTCCAGTTTTTTTGCTTTTTTGGCAATCTCATTCCTGGTTAGGGGTAACAAAATTAAACATTTTAATTTGATATATAAACAGTGATGTTAATTCTGTACCGATTGTGCTGAACTGCTCCCAACCACTGTGTCTGCACTAAACTATTCCCAAGCATATGTTTTTGCCAACATTGTGCCGATCCTGCACTTAAAACACTTTTCCCATATTTTTCCCTCTCCCCCTTAACCTGAAGAACCAGAAGATTTAGTGACCCACACACAAAATTTCTCCCTAAAATGCTCGAATCATGTGATGTATTAGAATCACTCTTTCTCCCCAAAACTCCGCTCTCATTCCAATCCGAAGTGAAGTAGAATGACGCATTGGTCCTCTACTTTTTACTTCTCATGATCACAACAGAATATCCAAAGTGATTTATCCTCTCCCTCCAACCTGAAGAACCACCAACAAACCAACCGGAAGTTGTAGCAATCACAAATACTTTCTCCAGCTCCATACTTTCTTCACAAACCTCCCTCCCAATTCTGAAATGAAAAAAAACATTGTAGATAGGAATGAGAATGAATTTACTTTCCACCCTTTTTTTTCTTCTCTGCTTTTTGAATTTTGTGACAGGTGATAGTGATCAGCGATCCTTTTTGATCTATCATGTGCTTCGAGATAACCTGTGATAACTTTAATTAAGTTTACATTGTATTCAAGCATCTGATTTTTTTGAGAATTAGTGGGAATCCCTAAATTTCATTTTATTTAGTGATGCAAATGAGTGAATATATTCTAATTTGTTATTATCCATGAAGACACTTTTTTACTTCATTCGTTGCATTCGTGGAGCTCAAGTCCATTCTAAAAGCATTTTATTACCAAAGATCGAATATTGCACTTTTTAATCGATCTGTGAAATTAAGTTTTTATCTTTTGTCAATATGCACAGATAACTATAAAACTGAATTTAAAAATTTCTTGTTATTGACCAATTAAAAAATATTATTAGCCAATAATATTTAATAAAGTTTATGTAACTGATTGGCAAGCAGCATGTGGTATTACTTAATGGGTATTAATTACGGAAACATGTTTTTAAATCATTTTATATGATGTACCAAATATTCACAGCATACATGCATAACCTCCATGTCAACACTGTCACTTGCATTGTCATTCTGCATTTTCTAAATCTTAGAGTCATGTTTAGTTGTTTGGCTATGCATGGCATCACATCTCCCCCTTTAAAGCTCCAATGTTTGGTCTTACAAATTTAGTTTAAGGGGCACTTGAACAGATCTCCCACTTTCAGTTTTATACAAAAGTGTTAGCTTTGCGTCATTCTTTTTCTCTAGCTCTTGCATCATCAGAAGACTTCTGATCTTGTGTGTTACTACTTCCAACATCTTTTTCCCGATCTGGGATATCTAGTCTAAGAATACTTGTTTCTTCCTCTGTAAATGTTTCAACATGCAGCGAAAGATACTATTTCGCCTCAGAAGAACTCAAGGAGTTTCCACTAAGTACAATCTTGGGCTTTGATGGGTATTTTGTATCTTCCCATGGGTTTTCGTATCAGAAACCCACACCGATTGTCCTATTTCCAAGTCAAGTAGTTTTCTGACACCGTGATGATGATCAAAGTAGTACTTTTGCTTCTCGATTCAGTGTTCCTCCTTTTTTCTAAGCATCTTTGAATTTGATAACATAGGCCTCAGTGAATGACTTGATGCAGGGATTCTGGTCCTTAATTTATGTCCCATTAACAGTTCAGCTGAACTGAAGCTATTCTCTAATGGTGTCATTCGTAAAGCTAACAGCATTAGATATGGATCATCCGATTCAGATTTTGTGTAATGCATTTTAAAATCTTTTACCATAGACTCAATGTTTCTTTGCACATACCTTGGACTCGATGCTACAATCGTAAATTCATACTGTTCTGAGAACTTCTTATATTTTGCGTCTGCAACATTTTGTGGAAATTCAGAACCGTTGTCGCTACAAACAGTCTCTAGAATTCCATGTTTTGCAACTATGGATTTCA
Organism: Amaurobius ferox; assembly: GCA_951213105.1. Lineage (NCBI taxonomy): Eukaryota > Metazoa > Arthropoda > Arachnida > Araneae > Amaurobiidae > Amaurobius > Amaurobius ferox. The sequence continues at coordinate 105,562,872 of OX578142.1, read as the reverse complement.
TATGGAGGATCACTGTTGGTGAAGTCTGATTTTCCAGTTTGCCAAATTGTTATTTAAAATAATAGTTGTGAAAAAAGCTAAATCATAAATTACTTAAAAAGTTCTTCAGTTTTTCTTAATTTTGATTGTATGTACTATTTACTTTTGTTTGAATTGTGATAGAGGCCAGTCAGAATTAGCTTCAAATAGATATTTTACAATATCAGGTATGGATCCCACTCACTCTAGTGTCATGCGTATTAGATAAAACTGAAATTCGTGTCAGTTTTGTAGCAATGCATATTTGTATTATTTATAGCAATTTCATATTCAAAGGGTTTTTTGTCACAGATTTACGTACAAGTTCTACACTTTATTCTAATTTTTCAATAATAAAAAGTCCTGAAAGAAACACTGATCTGAAAAGTGTCCGGAAAACTTGCTTAAGGTGTCTACAATCAGTGAATGTTTGTCAAAGAGGCTTGATCATTGATTTTTGATCATCTGAACACGTGCTTGACATGTTTGTCAAAGTGTGATGTCAAACATTTTTCTTGTAGAGCAGCGTCCTACTTTTTCGTCAAACATTGAGGAGTCAGTATGATTGACATTTGTATTGACCAATCGTGGGCCGATTACAGTTTTGTGAATTGAATAGAGTTATTTTCTATTTTGCTCATTTGTTTTTAATGTATAATCTTTCCTTTTGGTTTTTTTTATTTAAATTTTTAGATTTATTCTTTTCATTAAAAATAAGTTGAACTGAAGATAAGACTGACCAAATTATAAAAGCTTATAGAGACAAGATTGTCAGAGTATCACAATAAAATTTTTAGAAACCGGTGCTTATCAGAAATAGCGGAAATTGTTGATTTGTCTTCTGAGGAGGTCAAAAATATAAAAAAGTACTATGATGACACAGTTTAATTATAAAAATAAAAAGTCACTGATTCAATGAAGAGTAGAAGCGGTAAGCTGGGCAAAATATTTACAAATTTATTTAACAAATATAATTTAATATATCATTTTATATTTAGTAATTAAAGCTTTTCTTCTAGTACATATAAATGTTCTGTAGGAAATTCAGGCAAGTATGAATACAGATATTTTGGTACCAGATTTTTTTTTTGTGTGTGCATGTCTTAATATTTTAATTAATAAACTTTTTGCTTTTCTACATCTAAAAAAATATCCATCTAAAAATATCTGATTCAAATTATTTGTGCATGTTAATTGTCAAAAGTGCATTAAGAAATAAACATTAAAATAATTGATGCTTGTGCGCAATGCTGCAACTAGAAATTTAGTACATAGAGCTAAAAGAATTTTGGTGCCTTTTTTCAAATGTATTTATTTTATGTATTATGGAAGAATGGTTTCTACTTTCAATTAATTTTTATTAAAATCCACTGTCACATTTATTTATATGAAAATAATTTAAATTATTAAATCTTTTAATTTTGATGTATGCATTTGAGTCTTGTTATTATTTATTATAACGATTTGGGACGCTTCTGATTTCTTTTCAATTTCTTGATCTGGAAACATAAATATGACAAACGAAATCAAGAAATAAGTGCAATGGCGCCATCTACTAGAATCAATGGAAACTATCTCATTATCATAAAGTGTCAACCATGTTTGACCGTGTGGACAAAATAAATACACTTCAAATGCAATTCTGAGAATTTACATCTTTGACAAACATTCACTGATCTTTTGTAGACACCTTTACTGCAACACACATTGCACTTTCTCTTTTGATGTAGTCATCACAAATCCTGCAAGACAAACAAATCACATTTGTATATATATATTTAATTATGATATTTGTATACTAATATTCCTATCACCTCCATACCATTATAGTGACTAAAACTAAGGATAAAAAAGTTACCTACTATTTTTATCCTTAGTTTTGGTCTATAGTTACTTATTTGTAACAGATATGCTGAAGATGGGATTTTGTACTTACCGTTGTTTATGCATAGTTTTCGATTAAAAAATTTCAAGTTATATATATATATATATATATATATACAGTACAGGATCTATTATCCGGAATGCTTGGGACTTCAGGCATTCTGGATAAGGGGTTTTTCCGTAATTCGGAACACTTTTTCTAAAACTTACTGGAATGGTCTCAAATGTCGTTATTGATAATTATAATTCATTTTAAAAACATAAATGTATTAAAAAAAGCTTTTTTACAATCTATATGGGTTAACTAAAATTCAAATTACATGTAATTATAGTATCAAATTTAGTGATTAAGAAAAATTTTGAAAGAAAAAAATGTCTGAAAAAAGTTGATTATTCAGGGTAGTTATTAGAAGTCTTTTTTTTTTTTTTTTTTAAACATTTCAACTAGAGTGGGCCCTCACCATATTCATCTAATATTTTGGCAGAAGCACCTTTGTTCATATGTTTCAAAATATTTTAAAGTACTTTTAATAAAATTAAGATGAGAAGGATGTTCATTTTTAATTGAAATGAGAGATTCAACTATGGTTGCAAATATATCAAATTCTAATTTATGCTCTTCAAATGTATTTCTAATAAGCCTTATAATTCTAAATGCCTGAATAAATAAAAAAATTTTAATTTCGTTATCCTAAACATATATCTCATTTTCACCAACAATATGTTTAAAAGATAATATCCCAGCATAAAAAGCACAAAACATATAAAAATATTAGTGGATGGAAGCAGATTGAAAAAATGGAAAATATTTAAAAATAAAACGAAATATATCGGCGATCGTGTTTAAATAAAAAAATTTCACGATATTGCTAAACTGTCTTCTATAAATTACTAATTAATAAATGTAACATGGAACTTTTTGCTAGGGTCAATTTTCGGTCCAAAATAGCCATTTTCATCCAAATAATAGGATTTAATTGAAAATGATTTTGATCTTGGAATTCCATCAATGTTTTTTAAAATATTGAAGATGTGTATACACTTATTCCCCCGATTTACACGGCATTTGTTTTACACGATTTCGCTTTTACACGGTTTATAAATTAACAGATTTCAAAAAATTGATAAACATGTATATTCCGCTCCATATACGCCTATACAAAGATTTGATGACATTTTTGAATTTTATTCCTTTGGTAACACTGATGAAAACAACAGGGGATTCCCGGTGTTGTAAAATATATACATTTAGGAGAATGCCCGTAATAGGGTAATCCCCATATGTATTTCACAACAGTAAAGCTATCTGGTTCATGCAAGTACAAAGTGCAGAAACATTTTAACAGCAAAGCTTATATTATTGTGCGTTTATCTTTTGAACTGGTAAGTTTTCAACATTTATAGTTTTTCTTGCATCTTTATAGTTTGCGTAAATTTGTTAAGGTTCTATAATGTCAAAGGATTTGAAGAAAAATCAAATGAAAAGAAAAGTTATTTCTTTAGAAACTGAAATTCAAATATTAGACAGTCTACGTAATAGAGAAAGAGTAACGGATGTTGCTAAATTTTACTCCATGAATGAAGCCACAATAAGGACAATAAGAGAAAATGAAGACTCCATTAGAAAAAGTGTAGCAGCTGGAACCTGCAGCAGTATGAGTACGACTTCATATGTTAGAGATGTTACAATGGAAAATATGGAAAAAGCCTTAGTGATATGGATAGAAGACCAAACTCAAAAGCGAATCCCGATTGATATCAATGCTGTTACAAATAAAGCTTTGAAGATTTATCAATCACTTAAGAATCAGTCGTCGTCCACTTCGTCCGATGAAAAGAAGTTATCTTTTTCCGCAAGCCATGGGTGGTCGAGGTGTTACAATGGAAAATATGGAAAAAGCCTTAGTGATATGGATAGAAGACCAAAGTCAATAACGAATCCCGATCGATACAAATGCTGTTACAAATAAAGCTTTGAAGATTTATCAATCACTTAAGAATCAGTCGCCGCCGACTTCGTCCGATGAAAAGAAGTTATCTTTTTCCGCAAGCCATGGGTGGTTCGAGAGATTCAAACAAAGACATTCTTTACATAACCTGAGAATGAAAGGTGAAAGTGCATCTGCTGATTCGGATGCGGCACAACAATATCCGGCAAAACTTGCTGAAATTATTGCCGCTAATTCCTACACTTCTGATCAGGTTTTCAATGCTGACGAGTCTGGATTATTCTGGAAAAAAATGCTGGAAAGAACCTTTATAGCCAAAGCTCACAAATCAGCTAGTGGTCATAAAGTAGCAAAAACTCGTATAACAGTTCTTTTCTGTTGCAATGCGTCTGGCGATTATATGATGAAACCATTGGTGATTAACAAATCAAAATCACCACAATCATTCAAAGGGATAAATATCAAAAACCTTCCCACCTATTGGATGGCTAATAGAAAAGCATGGGTCACTGCCATAGCTTTCAATGAATGGTTCCATAACTTCTTTGTTCCAGATGTCAAAAATTATTTAACTAAAAAGGGATTGTGTGCCTTTTAAGGCTCTTCTATTAATTGATAATGCACCAGGTCATCCTCCAGATTTACAACACGAAAATGTAAAAGTTGTTTTTTTACCAAAGAATACAACTTCCTTATTACAGCCGTTAGATCAAGGGATAATTTCGACTTTTAAAGCACTGTACATCAAGCAAACTTTCAGGTATATCTTAGAACAAATGGAGAATGATGAATCTCTTACTCTGATGGATGCTTGGAAGAAATTTGCAATTTTAAATTGTGTTAAGCATGTTGGACTGTCAAACACTCAGATCAAACAATCAACGATCAACGCCTGCTGGAAAGCAATATGACCGGATGTTGTTGAAAGTGGAAATGATAAATCACCAATAGAGCATGAATATTCTCAGATCTCTGAGTTGGCCCATACTATAGGAGGAGAAGGTTTTGAAGATTTAGCTCAGGCATATATTGAAGAAATAATGGTTGATGAAGAATTGAATGAAGATGATTTAATTAACATGATTCGTGAAACAAGCAAACATAATGAAGACAATGATTCTGATGAAGAGCAATCTGAACCAGTTGCGTTCACAGCAAGAATCATAAGCGTAGGACTTAATTTGGGAAGAAAATTGGGCAACCATTTCTTACAATATGACACTAATGTTGATGGAGCTCTCCGATTCCAGCAAGACCTTCGTAAATGCTTAAATCAATATGAAGAGGTCTATAAAGATTTAGCAAAAAAACCTATGCAATTGTTAATTACCGATTTCATGACAAAGTCTTGTCAACCCGAGATCTTGGCTAATTCGTCAACCATTGAGCCAGAATCGCATCAAAAAAGCTCAAGTGATGAAAGTGACATTATACCTATAAGAAAGAAAAGACTGATAGTACATGAAAGTGAGTAAACTTATAATTAATTTTTAAGGGTCTTTTTGTTTTTTGTTCTTTGTTCCTAATGTAAAATAAATTAAATATGTTATATTACTACATTCATATGTTTGTTGTTTTATAAACTAAATATAATTTTAAGTTTTCTAAGATGTCTGTCTTACCTTTGTTTTACTTAAATAAATGACTGAATCATGCACATTTTGGGGTTATTTTCGTTTTACATGATTTTACTTAGCAAAATCCAAGATTTCAATTTACACGGCTTTGTGCAGAACCTATCTTCTGTGTAAATCGGGGGACAGGTGTATTTCCACGCAGATGAAATTGAAAAATGGATTTTCCCGAGAAAATGACAAGTTTATTGCTTAGGTTAAGTATTTAAAGAGATCAATGAGAACGCCGCAAAATGACATTTTATAGCTGCTATACTTTTCTCAGCATTTCGGCAAAAGTTAACTCTCATTAAATTCAGGAATTCCTTATTTAAACGTACTTTATATCCTCTCGTAAATCCGCTGATGACTCTCTTTTTTTTCATCTTTTCCAATAAATGTTTATTAAATTGTGCAAAATAGTGTGAATTCAGCGCGGCACATTGCGTTTGAAGAGCGTAGGATTTCTTTAGTGATATCAGGATATTTCCAGCGAAAAAGTTGGAATACTTTTACCGCAAATTAAAGTCCCGGAATAAAGAGCAGAAAAGAAAATGTAACGAATTCGGAAAAATCGAAACCTTTGTGCCTAGTGTGCCCTGCCCTATACACCCAGAAAAAAATGAAACGCCATTAAAAAAGCACCTTGCTGCGACTTGTCCGTAACTAACTCCTGTATTATACTATACAGGAGTTAGTTACGGACAAGTCGCGGCTCCTATATACTATACAGGAGACTTATCCGAAACTAGTGAAGAATAGAATGACTTGTCTCGACATCAATGTGACGGTCTTGCCCGTGCCGGAACATCACCTCCGAGAGCTACTATCGGGGGTGACGGCCGGATGCAGCCGCTTAGGAAATTTTTGGGGAAAGCGTTGCTACTTCGGATGTTTTCCGGAAAAGAGGAATTGTGGAACTTCTCGGAAAAAACATGATCCACGGAATATTTTCATTCGCTATCGCGATAATTCCTCGCATTCGTTTTCGAAATTTAAGAAGAATCAGCGTCGGCATTTTTTTCTGCGCGGGAATTTTGAATTTCGTCGGTTTGCGCATCCTATTTCAAACGCTCTAAAATAGTAGGTTTCAATGCATTTTTTTTTTATTGATATTGTTAATTAATGCAAAAAAGCATTTGGCGGGATTTAAAATAAAAAATCATTATTTGGTGCAATATTTAGCAAATAATCGCTTGTTGGTGCAGAATTTGGCATTATTTTGCCGTATTCCGGTTTTGGGAGAGTCCAGATATTGGAACGCCGGATAAGAGGTCGCGTACTGTATATATATATATAAAAATATAAAATTGTAAATCCAATGTTAGAATGTAAGTAATATATATATATATATATGTATGTATATATACATATGTATGTATGTATATATACATATGTATGTATGTATATATATATATAGATATATGTATATATATATATATATGATATATGTATATATATATATACAGTACAGGATCTATTATCCGGAATGCTTGGGACTTCAGGCATTCTGGATAAGGGGTTTTTCCGTAATTCGGAACTCTTTTTCTAAAACTCACTAGAATGGTCTCAAATGTCGTTATTGAAAATTATAATTCATTTTAAAAACATAAATGTATTAAAAAAGTTTTTTTTGCAATCTATATGGGTTAACTAAAATGCAAATTACATGTAATTATAGTATCAAATTTAGTGATTAAGAAAAAAAGTACTTTTAATAAAATTAAGATGAGAAGGATGTTCATTTTTAATTGAAATAGGATATTCAACTATGGGTGCAAATATATCAAATTCTAATTTATGCTCTTCAAATGTGTTTCTAATAAGCCTTTATAATTCTAAGCCTTTATAATTCTAAATGCCTGAATAAATAAAGAAAAATTAATTTGGTTATCCTAAACATATATCTCATTTTCACCAACAATATGTTTAAAAGATAATATCCCAGCATAAAAAGCACAAAATATTAAAAAATATTAGTGGATAGAAGCAGATTGGAAAAATGGAAAATATTTTAAAATAAAATGAAATATACAGGCGATTGTGTTTAAATAAAAAAATTTCGCGATATTGCTAAACTGTCTTCTATAAATTACTGATTAATAAATGTAACATGGAACTTTTTGCTAGGGTCAATTTTCGGTCCAAAATAGCCATTTTCATCCAAATAATAGGATTTAATTGAAAATGATTTTGATCTTTGAATTCCATCAACGTTTTTTAAAATATTGAAGATGTGTATATTTCCATGGAGATAAAAAAAAAAAAAAGATTTTCCCGAGAAAATGACAAGTTTATTGCGTAGGTTAAGTATTTAAAGAGATCAATCAGAAGGCCCTGAATAACATTTTATAGCTGCTATACTTTTCTCTGCATTTCAGCAAAAGTTAACTCTCATTAATTTCGGGAATTCCTTACTTAAACGTACTTTCTATCCTCTCGTAAATGTGCTGATGACTCTCTTTTTTTTCATCTTTTCCAATAAATGTTTATTAAATTGTGCAAAATAGTGTGAATTCTGCGTGGCACATTGCGTTTGAAGAGCGTAGGATTTCTTTAGTGTTATCGGGATATTTCTAGCGAAAAAGTTGGAATACTTTTACTGAAAATCAAAGGAACAAAGAATCCCGGAACAAAGAGCAGAAAAGAAAATGTAACGAATTCGGAAAAATCGGAACCTTTGTGCCTAGTGTTCTCTGCCCTATACACCCAGAAAAAAATGAAACGCCATTAAAAAAGCACCTTGCCACGACTTGTCCGTAACTAACTCCTGTATTATACTATACAGGAGTTACTTACGGACAAGTCGTGGCTCCTATATACTATACAGGAGACTTATCCAAAACTACTGAAGAATGGAATGACGCGTCTCGCCATCAATGTGACAGTCTTACCTGTGCCGGATCGTTACCTCCGACAGCTACTATCGGGGGTGATGGCCGGATGCAGCTGCTTAGGAAATTTTTGGGGAAAATGGTGCTACTTCGGATGTTTTCCGGAAAAGAGGATTTGTGGAACTTCTCGGAGAAAACATGATCCACGGAATATTTTCATTCGCTATCGCGAGAATTCCTCGCGTTCGTTTTCGAAATTTAGAAGAATCAGCGGCGGCAAGTGCACGCGGCATTTTTTTCTGCGCGGTTTGCGCGTCCTATTTCAAACCCTCTAAAATAGTAGGTTTCAATGCATTTTTTTAATTGATATTGCTAATTAAGGCAAAAAAGCATTTAGTGGGATTTAAAAAAAAATTCGTTATTTGGCGCAAATAATTTTAGCAAATAATTGTTGAAAACTTGGTTCTGTTTTCGTCGCGATTCTCGTTATCGCGGGAACGTGTCTTCATTTTTAGAATGGTTTTACCGTTCTCATGAACGACTCGTGACGAGAACAGAACATGCCATTCATGCAAATTGTTGGAAACTTGGTTTTGTTTACGTCGCGATTCTCGTTTCGCGGGAGCGTGACGTCATTATTAAAATGATTTTTCCGTTCTCGTGAACAAATCGCGATGTGGACAAAACTTGGCTTATCATGCAAATCACCTTTCTCGCCGCTCACGCATCCTGTTTTGCATATCCAGAGGGCGTTGCCGGTAACGGTTATGTTCCGGAACGCACCCATCGTCGGATATAAAGGCTAGACATTTTTCTGGTTTAATGTAGATCGCTGAGATCACTGTAGCTCGCTTGATAGCTTGCTTGATAGATCAGCCAGACGGATCGATATACTGATCGACGGAAGGATCTAGAAGGATCTAGATCGGGCAGACGGATCTACATAAAGTCATCTTCGACGTAGTCGAAGGTTACGATAAATGTTTATCGGTGGACGCGGATGTTTAAATTAAACTAAGTAGTTTTTGTGGTTCTGAGTTATGGAGACCATGTTTTCCGTGTTGTGGACTTTATCTAGTGCTGATCCGGGAAGTTTAAAGTTTTTGCCATAGCGTGTGCCCAGCTAGTGGTGGCGTCGGAAATTGCACGTGGTTACGTAAGTTGAAATGTTTTATTCTACTTACTCGTGTAAATACTGCTTAAACCAGAAACGTGTCTAAGCGTGGAACTTTTACTGAAAACCTGCGAATGAGCTGTAGAGCTCATGTTTTTGTACATAGCATGCTTTGTTTTGCTTTACTGTTTTCATGAAATATTTTGTAAGCAAATGCAACGGATTCACTCTTCAATAAAAGTGATTTTGAACTAAACTGGAACTGTTCTCCTTTAACACCTCTACAGCTACTTGTATTTCTACAACTACCCTTTGACGTTGTTATAGCTGCAACACTACTTAAATTTTCAACGAACAATTATATTTAACTTCTATAATATATATACCAACAGGTTAATATGTTATATTAGCCATCACAAATCGCCTTCTCGCCGCGTGCGCATCCTGTTTTGCCTATAGTGAGGGCGCTGCCGTCAACGGTTGAGTTCCGGAGCGTACCCATCACGGTGTATATATGATAGGACACATTCTCAGTTATTCAGACTTATTCAGACCTCGGACTGACCATGAAGGACGAGACGGACCTGATCAGTTAGACAGATGGTCCTGACTTGTTTTATGAACCAGACCTTTATGCAGTCCTGTTATGTGACCTGACCTGATGTAATGGAACGGGATCTGATCGATAGATCCGATGCTTAGCAAAATACTCGGTTTGAGTATGTTACGGTAATGTTGTTTAACATTTTCCAGATAAGTTGCTTAAACTAAGTAGGAGTCAAGTTTCCGATGGTTATTTCGGAAAGTGCGATAAAATGTTTTTTTAGAGTTTGGCTCTTTCAATTTTAAAGAGACCAGTTAATTTTCCGCGGCAAACGGACTCCCAAAATTAAAATATGCAAAAGTAAATTGCATTCATTGCAAACTTGCAAAATCTAAGAGAGTTTCGTACAAACCAATAGGCAGGATTAGATCTGAAAGATAGAAAAGTAATAGAAATAAGCAATGTCCGTTTTGACGAGATGGAAGCAGCAGACATTGCTTATTTCTATTACTTTTCTATCTTTCACAAGAAGAATTCTATAGCCCCTGGTATTTTCCGCATATTCTATCATAACTCCCTGTTGAGCTCTTAGGTTCTTCCTAAGCTGTTTTGCTATACCAGCATAAGCCTTACATCCAAAAATAATCGCTTGTTGGCACAGAATTTGGCATTATTTTGCCGTATTCCGGTTTTGGGAGAGTCCGGATATTGGAACGCCGGATAAGAGGTCGCGTACTGTATATATACATATATATATATATATATATATATATATAAGAGAAAGGAAGAAAAAAAAAGAGACATTTGTTTTGATGTGTGATCATACCTATAACCTTTTATGTTGATATTTCCTGACAACAGTCATTTCTGAATGACTAAGAATGAGTGGGCCCATTGGTGGCCATTGTTTGGAGGTTTTACTGCAAGTGTAAGAAGCTATTGCACTATGTACATGTCTTTTAAAATTTTAAGTAGTGATATACATTTGTATTATGGTTTCTGTATAAATATCTTTAGTAAGTGCATAACATTAAAGAAAAGTTTAGATGTTGTATATTGTCATTACAGTTCCAAAACTTTTAAATTATATATTTTTATAGGTCTTTGTCATGCAATTGGTGTGAGCAATTATGACATTGCTGATTTAGAAAAGCTCATGGATACTGCTTCTGTAACACCTCATGTAAATCAAGTTGAATTTCATCCATTTCAAAACCCTATTGAGTTAAGAGAATTCTGTAATGATCACAAAATACAAATTGAGGTAATACAGCACTCTGTCTTTATATCTTATTTTTATATCATTGATATTTATAAAACTATGGAATGTAATTAATTTTCTTTCAGGGTTATTGTCCTCTTGGGAAAGGAAAACTATTGGGTGAAAAAGTTGTTATGCGAGTTGCAAAACGTTGTGCACGCACCCCAGCTCAAATTTTAATTCGATGGTCTATTCAGGTATTATATTATAATTTTTATCTACCGGATGTTTAATTAATGTGGTGACAAACTCAGAGGGTTGTTAGTAGACAGGAACAAAAGTTGAAATGAAATATGCTGTCGCAAACCATGTTTATTTGGTGAAAATCGTGAAAATACATATGCAGGTTCTGATGTCACGTGGGGACGAAAAAAGTTGAATAATAATTGCAAAAAGATTTATTTGACAACATGTTTACAACACAGCTTGTGGTGCACAGTATAATGCTGGAAAGGGAACAATGAGAATGATATGAATGAAATTATTACAGGTGTTGTTTGAAGTGGTGGCTGTGGATGTCATTGCACAGTCTGCAATGACATAAAAATGATTCCCGGACATGCTCGAAGATAATGGGTGTGGTATTTATATTTGCCACAGCAACAATGATCCATTCTATGAAATCCTGTGGTTAATCTACAGGCTTCTCATAAACGAGTGATTTAAGGTGACCCCAGAGGAAGAAGTCCAATGGACTGAGATCCAGTGAACTTTGTGGCCAAGAAATGGGCCCATTATATCCAATCCACCTCCCAGGGTATGTAACATCGAACTGGTTACGCATCGCACGGGGAAAATGTGCTGAGCACCATCATGCATGAACCACATGGCTCGCTGCACTGCTGTTGGCACAGTCAGCAGCAATTCCAATGGCAGCACATGCTTCTACCCCAGTACATGCATTTTGCAACACTGCTTACATCAGACATCCTGAATGAACCCTCAGACGCATTTTGACATCTGCCTTCGCTCTCCTCTGGAGTCAGAGCCTGTATTCGTGTTTTTGCTATTTTCATTGACTAAACATGGTTTGTGACACCATGTTCCATTTCAATTTTTGTTTCTCTTGATGGCTACTAACAACCCTTTGAGTTTGTTGCCGCATTAACTGAACACCCTGTATATTATTTAAAATAACATTTATTTTATGCATAACTGATTATTTAAATTATTAGTAGAAATTTCTTTTATTTTCTTCTATCACTTTTATTTAACCATCTGTATATCATATAGCTTAAATTAAAATATTGTCTATTAAAGTCTTTTAGAGCTGTGCTGTATTATTTTGTTAATTAAATTTTAGTTTTGTTTATCTCCTTGCTGTTTGTAAGTATGATTAGGACCATAATTTCCTGTTCTAGTAATTTCTAGTTTTTCTGTATTATTTTTTGTTTTATTGTTTTTAAAATAAGAATTATAATGAAAGAAAAGTAGGAGTAACAACAAATGAAAATGTTTATTTTAGATTCTTTTTTCATTATCATTTTGTATATGAATTATGGATTCAGATTGTTGCACGTCTGTATTTTAGTTTCCCTCATTATTGTGACAAATTTAAACTTGCGAAAGTTTTTATTCAATTATACAACACTGTATCACACTTTTATTATAGATGCAAACATTCATGGACTAGATTTAAGCATTTTAGCTCTTCATTATCGAGTGGCCAATATCTCTTCTCAATGACAACAATTTTTTTTTCGTAAGATGAGGTGAATGCTAATCCAAAATGCAAGAGAAAAATTTTTGTTCATTGCAGAATAATCAGCAGATTCTGCAAAGGGGTTGATAGTTTTTTTTTTTGCCAATGTTATTTTCTTAATCCTGTACTTGTTGGCTCAATTACCCCTCCCTCTCCATATAGTACATTAGAGTGCTTCATAAAAGGAAGAGTGATTAGACTTTCTCTATTCAAGTTCAAAACAGTTAGCTGTGACACATTGCTTATATACCCTCCCCCCTCTCCGACCGCCCACTTTGCTGCTCTTTGTCCTAGGATGAGCCGGATGGTCTGGGCTTTCGATCCTCCCCTTCCTCACTCCAAAGGCCATGATTATCCCCTAGCAGATCACACTGATACAGAACACTAAAGGAAAGAAGAGTGTACATTCGAGGCTACTCACCACTTGGTGCCACCCTTCATACACGTGTTGCAGTTGTAATCTATAAATTCATTATTAAGAAATACAACCCCATGAAACGCTTTTCTTTGGACTTCAAAATCATCTGCTTTCCCAAGTGCTTTTATTTCTGTCTTACTTTAATGTTTATTAAACATTCAGTGTGTAAACAAATAAGAATGTTTTGACTCTGCATGCCATGCTATAAAGAAATAACTATATTTGATCGTAAATGGTCGGAAATCATTTTCTTTATTTTCATTCTTTGTCCTTGCAATACTGAAAAAGTAAAAACTAAATATATAAGAGAAACAGAGTTTATCATTGTAGTTACTTTTGAATATTATGCCTATTATAAAATTCCTTATTTGAAAAATATTTAACCTTACTATGTTAAGAATTTAAATCAGAAACTTCTGCAAAAATGATGGGTTTACCTTTTTAATGTTTTCATTTCTATTTCTGGATGGGAACAGATTATGAAATTGTTGAAAAAATGGCCTTTACACTTTCCTAAAGAATAAAAACACTAGGCACTGAAGAGAATATAATTACCAGACCTCCAAATCCTCATACACCCTTCCCTAGATGAGCCCATGATTGGTAGCATATATAATTACCTGATTTTTGTCTGTTAAAACAACTTTTACATAGGAATATTCTTTATAATTACAGCTGTTCACATAAGTGAAGCATGCTATTTCTATAATTCCTTGATTATGAGAAATTATTCTTATTCAGTTTTTGATTTTTTTGGGGGGAGGGGGTAATTTTTTATCCAATAACTTTTTTTCTCATTTTTATCTTCAATAGTTTGTTACTTTCCCTGCAATACATTGTAATGTATAGGGAAAGTATTGGAATCATGTCGAAAATCGCAACTAGAGTTTTCAACGGATCTACATGTTTCAGGACCTCTAGAACATGAGAACAATATTTTAACATGACGTGTGTGTGTGGGTGTTCTGTTTATCTGTACAATGTATGTATCCATTCTAACTCAGAAACTAATTGACCAAATTTCATAAAATTTGGTAGGTGAGTCGTGCGTGGGTACCCTGGTACTGATTAAATTTTGGTTCAATTTGGGAAAAAGAACCTGCATTTTTTTTAATGAAATAACCCATAAAAATTTTGTGTATCCACTCTAACTCAAAATCTAATTAACTAAATTTCTTAAAATGTGGCAGATGAGTCACATATGGGTTTCCTTGGTGCTAATTAGATTTTGGTATGATTCAGGAAAAAAGAACCTGCAATTTCTTGTGAATTGGCCCGTAAAAATTGTATGTGTCCAATCTAGCTGACAAACTAATTGACCAAATTACAAAAAATTTGGTAGATAAGTCGTTTGTGGGATACTGTGGTGCTTGTTAGATTTTGGTACGATTTCGATAAAAAGAATCAGGCTTTTTTTGCTAAATAACTTGCAGATCTAAAATATCCTATCTAAAATAAAATACTACGTATGCTCAAATGTATTATAATTAAATGCTTGTTTTATACGTAATTTTTGACAACAAAAAGAATAAGATCAACCCTATTACTCTAAGATGAACCATTCTTGAGGTATTTAAATTTTTAATTTTGAAGAACTGAAGATGTTTTTCACTGTAGTTAAATTAAAAATACTATTGAATGACATTTTCTAAAATTTAGTAGTTAAGTCTCTTGATTATCCTGATGTTGACTAGATTTTGATATTATTTAGAAAGTATAACTGACTCTTTTGTGAAATAGCCCACAAAGATAGCGAAAATCTGAAATAAATGACTCAAATTGTTGAAATATATTAATTAAGTACTTGTTTCTCAGATAAATTTTGAAAACTAGGAGAATAAGATTGACTCCATAACTGTAGGATAAACCATTCACAAGATATTTTAGTCTTTTAAAATTTTGAGAACTTGAAGAATTTAAAGTGAATTAAGTTGCTAAATGAAACGAAGATGCAATAAAGGCAAATTGGATATAATATCAGAAAAGTATCCATCTTATTTTCTGCAATTAAACTCAATTTAATTCATAATGAAATAATAAATGACAAAATGAATTTGAATTTGTAGGAAAAGTCATGTGCTGCCCACATAAGATTTTTTGTTATATTTCAACAATTGATTTTTTTTCATAATGTTTTTAGACAATATTGTAATAATATGCTGAAATGTATGATAATACCCCAATTTTTAAATAATATAAAAATTTATTATGCTTTGCTACAAATAAGGAAAACAATTAAAACATCGGTAATTAATTGTATTTTATGTGAATTTGCCAATATTTATAACTTTAATTAAGCTGGTAACATAATTCACGGCTGCATGCAAGTTGAAAATAAAAGCATTTTGACTTTGAATAAAATAAAAATTTTGACAGTCAGTACCTCTGTTAACACTAATATTTGATTTGACATTTGTTTTCACTTTCTGTAGCTTTTTCTTTGTGCACATGTCGCATGGTTAATGCCGGATTCTGATAATCAAACTATGGAATCAATTAAATAGAAACCCCCTTTCTTTTTTCAGACAATTTAATACTTTTCCTTCATGTTATGATCAATGGTTTTTTATAGGTATTTCTTATTTTTGCATTTTTTTTCCATGTTCATTTATTTCAAACTACTCTACTGATTTGCCAATAATTGTTTTTTAAATCCCGGATTTTCAGAAACATGGGACAGGAGAGTGACTGAAATTATTCCAAAGGAATGTTTTCTTTCTGTACATCAAATGGGATTCCAGATACAGTGGCATACCATCATGAAGCACAATAGGGTGATCGCTTCAAGGCACTGAACAACAATAGGGTGTGCTAAACATACTTTTAGTTTAAGAACCAACGACTATGTGGGAAAAGGTGCTTCAAAATTATTTACTCTAAGGTGTAAAAAGTCTAGTTATGCAAATGTCCACCGTAATTCTCATCAAATAATCTGCATGTTATACTTTCGTGGAATTTCATAATTAATGAAGTGTGAATCATCTCCCGATTTTTATTGCATTTACTATGTTTTGATGTAATAACAACTGAATGTTTTGTGTTTACAATTTATTCTTAAACTGACAAAAAATGCGACTTTTTATTTCAACAATCAAATTCAACTTGATCATGCAAGAACTCTTGTTTTGCAGCTTTGAACTTTAATAGTCGGCATTCGAAGTTATTTTATGTTTTACTTTTATTTTTATTGTGAAATAGGTGTAAATAAGAAAAACTTGAGCAATGTATAAAAACACAAATAATAAATTAATGTAGCATATAGTTGTTTTGAGGATATGCTGGATCTCTTTCATCAGTGCAAGAGAACCAACAAACCTGAAGTCCGAAAGACGAATAGGCACAAAGGAAAGAAGCAGGACGATTATATACACAAGACTTGGATTAAGAAAGAGTGAATCAGAAAGCAGCATGAAGAACCATCCAACCAATCCCAAATGGCAAGTAACACGCAAGATTGGTGTATGCCAAAATATGGCAGGAATATCCCCACAAGGTGAGTTAAGTCAGAACAAGAATAAATGTGACCCAAAAAGGTTAAAACAACACAAGACCCCCCACCCCCCAAAAAATAGGACAAAGAAATCAGGAGGGAGGGGGTTTCAGGGCATTCTACCAGACTGTATACAAAAAATGAAGTACTAGACAAGTTATTCACTAAATTACTGGAATTTTTATGTATATGGAGGGGCTTCAAAGAAGTGAAGATCATAGATTCATGTGTTGTCATGTATATTGCATTATTGTATCATTTGTGCTTTTATACATTGTTCAGGTGTTTTTTTATTTTTTGGACAATGACAAAGAGAATTGCACTTATTGATAGGTGTAAATAATTTGAGTGGAATGTTTTCAGTAGATGTGACAGGGCGATTTCTCTTCTACATGGTAACGATATTAGTTTACTTCAATAGTTGTTTATGAAAAAAAGAGTGAGATGGGAGAGCACTACTTTTAAGACATGTTAATGAATGGTCAAAGAATATAGTTAGTCACCGTTGTGGTAGTGCCTTGTTAAATGGGAAGCATGAGATTATGGTAACTGCCCTGGAAATATGAGGGTGGTTCAAAAAGTAAGGTAACAAGTCCTGTGAAAGAAAAGGTTTATTCATGAAATCAAGGAGATACATAAAGTTAGCAAGGCACTGGTACATAATATTTTTCCACATAGTCACCATGGTTGTAGAAACATTTGTTCCATCAGTAAACCAATCTATCGAAACCGTCATAGAAGAAATCAGGGTCCAACTCACGGAGTCACTCAACGACGGCTTCCTGAATTTCACCATCGGTTGTGAAATTGTGACCTACCAGGTCCTTCTTCAACAGTCTGAAGAGATGAAAATCACTTGGTGCAAGATCCGAGCTGTAGGGTGGGTGTTCCAGTACATTCCATCGAAAACACTGTATCAAATCACGTGTAACCGAGACCGTATGCGATCGGGCCTTGTCGTACAACACCTTATCTAGACATGGAATTTAATTCGCACACCGGATTTGTGCACCTGTGAGAGCTCTTGTTACCTTACTTTTTGAACCACCTACGTAGCTTACCCAGAGGGATTTTGCTGTTAAGTAAAATTGCAAATGATGCCTCTCTCTTCTTGCTCGCTTTCAATATTTTAAAGACTTTGCTCTTCTGTAAAGAAACTAACTATAATAAAAAAAAGTTGGCACCAGAAGAGAAGGCCAGCACAGATTTTTCTGTTTTAAAAAATTGCAAGGAACATTTTTCAGGTTTAAAAAAAGGGCACTGCACATTCAGTTTTAAAAAAGGGCAGGGCACCCTTCAAAAGTCAGCTAGCGGGAACACTATATAATTATTTTATGAAAATTTTCAATTTTTATTACTATTTGTAAAAGAAATGCTGTTGGGCCTATTGGGTAATTATTTAAAAAAAACCTTACAGGCATTTCATTTGATTTTTGAAATTTTCTTTTTTGAATAAATATCCCTACAACATGTTAGGTGAAACATGTTGAAAATAATGTGCCATGATCATGTTCCTGATTTTTGCACGAATTCTTAACTTTATAGTTTCACAGGAGTTGACAGGTCTCTCTGAGAAAACTGTTTTGTTCTTTTACAATTCATTTTATTTTCAGTAGTTTATGTTTGAGTTTGTATTTTATAAATTTCAGAGCATAAAGACATGGTGGTAAAAAAAGTGGTTCTAGAAATTGAAAAATGAGTTGTCGAAAGCAAAAAAATTACAAAATGAAATTGAAAAATAATTGAAATTAGACAGTTTTATAACAATAGTGGGGTACCAAGTATAGTAAAGTGTACTTAAAATATAAATCACTTAGATGCACCACTAATACTAATCCACCTCTGGTAGTTACATACTGGAATTCCTTCTTTTTCTCTTTTTGTAAGTTTTTAACTATTAAAGTTTTATTTCATTAGAAGTTGTTTTGTTTAATTTCATTTTTCTTTTTAGAATGGGATAGTAACAATACCAAAGTCTACTCGCATTGAAAGAGTCAGAGAAAACTCAGAGGTAATTGTATTAATTTAGCATAAATTGTATTAACTATGCTATTTATCAAATATTGGTTATTAATCTTTTTGGAATAATTAAGCTGAGCAATCTTTAAATTTAAAAATTCAAATTATCATAACTTAATTTTTAAGGTAAGTCAGAGAAGAAGCAGAGATTTGTCGACAAAATTATTTATTGAAATATGCGTTTTGATTAGCATAGATATTTTTCTATCAAAATCAACTACTATACTCTAAACGTATTTATTATGTTCATATATCAAATTTCTGTAAAAAGTATTGTGATGTATATATATATTTGATGTATATATATATATATATATACACCCAACTCTTTTTTTACACAGATACGTTCCTCAGAAATTTGTGTAAAAAAAGATAAGTTTCCTATAGTAAAATTGGGGATACGTTCCATGTTATTCGAAAATCGTGCAAGATGAAATAAAGAACTATATTTAGATTAAAAGCTGTGTAAAAAAAAATGCTGAAAACTAAAATTTCTGATATGCATACAAATAATATATACATACATATGCAATTTTATTGAGCAATAAAACTTAAAATACATAATTCATGGGTAAAAATAAGTAGCGCAAGCAAAGAAAAAAGGAATCTGTTAATCTAAAATTAAGAATCGAAAACTCAAAATTAAAAATAGAAATAAAGAGATAATATCTAGTTACATAATTATTCATCGCTACTTGATAATAAGCACAATTGTTTAGATGATAACACGAACAATTGATTAAATATTGTGAGCTAATGAACTTAAACAATTTAATGATGCAATATGTTATGTAAATACCATACAAAATGGGTAGGTAAGAGTTATCGAATAAGGGGATCTCCCCTTATTCGATAACATTATAGCAGTGTGCAGTGCTGCCTAATTTTTGAAGTGGTAAAAACGTGAATGTTTTTTATACATTGGTACCAAAGACTGCAATTTATACTAGACCGCTCATGATCATGTACATAAGTATAAGACAATGACTTTGAAATCGTTTTAGATCAAATAAATTTTTCAAAAAAGGAAGACTTTTTTGAACCATGTAATTTCAAATTCATGTAAAAAAAAAGCGTATAAAAAAGGAGTTGGGGTGTATATATATTACCATCATTTTGCACTCTTATCATTAGACATGTCTTAATCAATAAACAATAAATAATTATATATAATTATAATATCAAGATATACTGAATTATTAATTATAACATATTATACACATGAATTTAAGTACTATATATATATATATATATTACGTAGTTCACTAGACGTGCATAAAAATACATAACATACTAAAAATTGTAAAGTAATGAGTATATATATCTTGATTTTTTTTTTTTTTTTTTTTTTTTTTTTTTTTTTTGTAATAAAGCACCTAAAAATACAAGTATCATGATAACTGTTCCTTTTGGCACATATATTAATTATTATACATTAGTATATAGCAGGCCAACGACCGTACCGTGCTGAAAACACCGGTTCTCGTTAGATCACCGAAGTCAGGCAGCATCGGGGCGCGGTTAGTACTTGGGTGAGTGACCACCTGGGAACACCACAAGTTGTTGGCTCTTTTCGGGCGCGGCAGCCCAGTGGTTAGCGCGCGATTCTCGCCGCTGCCAGAACTGCCGCCGTGTTCATGCGGAGTATGATCACGTTAAACATGTGGGTCCGTAAGTCCTTCCGAGAGGTTGGTGGTAGGGGAAGGAGGGTACGGTCCCTGTGGATGCCTCCCCCACTGGGTTCCGGCCTAAATTGGGTGGCACTTCCCGACCGTCCAAACAGTTACCTTACACCTTTCTGGTAGGTCGGACGGTCTGGGTCTCAACAACAACATTAGTATATAGCATATTATCCCATATCAATTATATCACTTAAGCATTAATCAGTCTCCTAAATCACCTTTTTGATGCCTATGAATTCTGGGAATTAAAACACTTAGCAATATTCATTATAGTCTTACTTTTTGAATTTTTTTAGCTTGTATCATAACCATGTAAACGTATGTTCTAAAAAAGTTTAAGATTTGTAAAAACATATGAACTTACATGTGCAGGTTGTTGTCTGTCTTGACTCAGGGCCTTTGTAACAGTTGGCCAATCTTATGTAAGATTCACTTTCAAAATCTCTAATTGTAGAAAAATCCATTGTACACAATTACTTATTATGTTAACATAAAATTCTTTTGACTAACCTTGGTTCACATAATAGATTGATGTTTAATGGTTATAGTAACAACGATTTACTTGTTCATTAGCCAAGTTTGTAGAATAAACAGATCATCACATGAATTTAGCACACCCTCGAGATTCTGGTATCACCATTTTTACTAGGCTGTCCAAAATATGTATGATTTGCATGCATTAAGCTGCTCAGTTCACACCGTCAGCACTCCCCCAGCTTAGGAAAACTCATTGACTTGCCTGTTCCTTTTCACACTTGTTTAGAGCTTAAGTTCCAAAAGATTATGCCCAAAATTTGCCACTGTTACTTCTTTACAGTTATAATTAAAATATTTAAACATAAGTTTTTTGTATTATTTATTTGAAAATCAAGTTTAATGATCTAAGATTTACTTTGAGATTTAATGTTTTATTCAAGAATTTTGTACATTGATATTTAATGTATTATTCAAGAATTTTTCTATTGATATTTAATGCAATATTAATTTGGTTTTTTGCATTAAGATTTAATAAATTAATCAAGAATTAATATTATCAAGTTACTTTTGTATGCTTTGTTACTAGCACTATTTTAAACAGATAAATTTAAATTCAAAAGATAGTTCATAAATTTTTTTCAGATTAGGTTAAAACATTTAAGTGGTATTTTAAGGTTTTATATAAGAAATATATAATATAATTTTAAACAAATATTAAGCATTATAAGTGAATAATATATTTGTGATAAAATAATAATCGCCTGCTTTGTTTTGTTTGGAAAATTGGCACATCTGTTTTATGCTTAAAATATGCTTGCTCTTCTGTCAAAAACTTGCCATTTTTATGTCTGACTTCATCACAATATTTTCCCTATACATTATGCAGGGAAAGTAAAAATAATAATGGCTTCAAAATAGTTATTTAATCATGAACATTTTATGAGTAAGATTTTATTTAATCTGAAGTTATTTTGATTTAAATAAGTATATTTTTTTTGTTTCATTAGAGGGTCGTATAATAATTACTCTGCATACATCTAGAAATATTATGAGTGCAAGAGCTATACCTTTATTCTGATAATGATTGTTACTAAAAAGTATAGAATATTAATGTTTGGAAAATTCAAATGAAGACCCACACTCCAGAGATTGGGAGATAAGTTACCAACAGATATTGAGCAGGCTAGCACATAGATGCTGTTTGAGTACAGCTAGTATAGAATAAAAATGCAATGTTAATATAAGTAATTTTAATAGCACTTATATTTGACATTTTATCCTAAGTAGTCATAGGTTGTGGTTTCAACTTTTACTTGGTTACAAAATATTGCTACTTTAGTTGAACTATTTCATATTAAATTTTTATAAATTAAATTTTAATAAATGAATATTCATTAAATGTTATGCAAAAAAAAAAAAAAAACAGTATCTGTTTTTTTAATATTCGATGTATTAATATTAATGTATAATTTAGAATGTCAACTTGATAAATTTATGGATTATATATAAAATAACACATGATTATGAATATACATTTACATCTACTGAATATATAATTTATATATATGTTGATTATTTGATTTGCTTAACTACTTCAGATACATATATACAAAGTGGTCCAAAAGGTCTTAGACAAACTTTAAGGTTAGGTCATGCATACAAAAAAGACTGTTTTGCATAGGAACATGCAGTTGCAAATGCCACCGTGGTGTATCACATATGCAGGAATGAAACAAAAAGAAAGAAATGCAGTTAATACCACACAGGTTTATTAGACGTATCAATTACAATTGTTTATCATAATATTAAAGTAAATGTTCAAATTTCACACCATCTGTGCATGTTTCAGCCAGGATCTGCGGGACTATCTCAATAGGACCTTTTCTGGAATATAAATTGGCTGGGACTGACCCATTAGTTGGCTACTACAGTTCCACAACTTGTTCCCCATTGATTCCTTCCCAAGCGGGATACCTAAAATTTCTTGTTTTCGTGACCCCTGTAACATCTGTCAATGACCGTGTCTCTAGAGTCATTGAGGCAGCAGCATATGTCCGTGAGTGTCTTGGCACTTTTGAGTGTGTTCACCAATCCATGTGTCGACATTGCCAGACATGAATATCTGCAGATGACAAGAACTTTGAATACCTACATTAATACTATGATAAACAATTGTAATTGATATTTCACTATATGTTATGTATAATAAACTTGCATTGTATTATCTGCATTCCTATCTTTTTGCTTCTTGTATCTGTAGCACTCCACAATGGCATTTGCTGCCAAATGTTCCTTTGTAAAACTGTCTAGTTTTTGTATGCCTGATCTACCCTTAAAGTTTGTCTAAGACCTTTTGGACCATATGTATATAGATTTCTATCCAAATAATCTTGAATTACTGCCTAATTAATCAATAGTAATTAATAATGTTAACTTTTTGGAACTTAAATCTAAGTATAGACTTATATAATAATGCAATCACTAATTTATTTGAAAAAATATTTGTCATTTTAATATTATCAGATTATTTCTTTATTATTAATCAGCTCTTTAAAATACACAGATTTTCGAATAAAAAATATAATACCCAGGATATTTGGTAAATACACTAGTATTTATAAAAGTTGCAACACCAAGAATCATGCTATTCAAATAAAATTTTTCTCACATTACTCATGTTACAGTACATAATTGATTATATTTTCATAGTTATACGATATTTTTTTGCTTCAAAATTCAGTATCATGTGCTAAAGCCACTCCAAATGTCAAAACAGCTGCTATACAGCATGTCATTGAATAGTAGAAGTTTTTATTTCAAGCTGAGCAATAACCTTCCAAGTTGCTTCTACAGAAGTTTAGAGTTCATTTGTGTGTGATGATGGAGGTGCTTGATGGGCTAGTTACTTAGCTATCATAACATGTTTGAACATGAACATATTTGGCAAATGTTCGCGCCAAGAAAAAACAGTATCTGCAATGCATTTAAAAGGTTTTTGACATTCCAGACCACATGTGGGTGAGCATTGTCATACTGGGATATAGCACTGAGACAACTCTGAACGAAGGGCCTCTAAAATATCCTTGATATACCACTTGCTTGAAAGAAATAATGCAAGATTTTAGGCCAAGCATTATCTTTTAAATCACAAGACATCAACATACAAACTTAAACACACACACACACACACACACATATATATATATATGTATATATATATATATATATACATATACTCTCTCTCTATCTATCTATATATATATATATATATATATATATATACATATACTCTCTCTCTATCTATCTATCTATATATATATATATATATATATATATATATATATATATATATATATATAGATAGATAGATAGAGAGAGAGTATATGTATATATATATATATATATAAACATACATCAAATATACCCATGATGTTTTTAGATGGAAATTAAAATTTCTTTTGTTAGTGGAACCCTAATATTAAGGGATATGTAGATATATGTGTATACTTTTCAGTATTTATACTAATTTCTGATTTTAATATAAACAACTTTAAACTGAGTGTGTTCTTCCATTTTCTCTTTAACTTCCTGTTTCTGTTGTAAGGTATAAATATTTAAAATGATCTAGGATTTAAAATGTCCTTTTGAGTTATAAATACAAACAATTTATGTTCTCTAAATTTAATATAGCTATAACAGTAGGAAGCAATTAGCTATTTTGGTTTTTAATGCCAAAGTTATTTTCTAAAACTAATGACCAGTTCTATCTAAGGCCTTAGTTAAGTTAGTTTAAAAATTGCTATTACATCTTTGCATCCATTAAGTATGCTGTTAATTCTCAAATATTTTCATTATTATTTAGGTGTTTAGCTTTCAGTTATCCAATGATGAAATGAATATGCTTGACATCTTACATGATGGACGGAGAATTGTGGATATTTCAAACATTCAAGAGAAAATTGATAGTTGTTTACCTGATGGATATAAATTAAAACTGCCAAGTTATGAAATTGAAAAAGATCAAAGTTTTCGTAATCACCGTTAATAGATGCATATCTTGCACTCTGTTCCATTTGTCTTTAAAATGTTTAAATTTTACATTTGTTATAGATTTTGTTATAATTTTTTATAGTGAAATGTCTAATTTTATGGCTAACAGTATGCACTTTGCTTTATTTATTTAAAGTCCCTGCATTTAATGTGATACCTCACGTCTATTTTTATCTTTGTGTATGTTCATGCATTAAATGATAGTTTATTTGTAGAAATAATTTTTATGCTGTGATAGACTTGTACTTTATCATTTAGTGCAGGTAAATTCAACTTTAAAATGCAGCACATAGAGGAGAGGTTGTTATGTAGCTGTTACGGCTGTATATTTCTATTGTGATCATTGTTTAAAAAACTCATTTTTTGTGATCAAATTATATTTATAAAGTTTTCACTGGTTAGTGTTAACTGTATGTTACTTCTATGTGTTATAAAACAGTTGATTTAGTAATCACTTTTCTTTTAATAATATTTTAAGTCCAGAATATTTGTGATGTACTTTTCCCCCAATTTCATTTAATGTATTTTAAGCATCCAATAATATTTTAGTCGTTGCTTTTTTTTTCTTTATTTTTTTTTCATTATGCCATTAAGTTTTACTAAATATTTACTTGTTATTCTGGAATAAAAAACTCTAACAACTTTTGTACTGTGATGTTTTATAGACTGAGTTATTGTGTACTTAAATATGAGCTTTGATATGCAGTTTTAAATGTTAGTGATTTTTGAAAGAATTGATATATTTTCTTTGTATGGAAGTATGTCTTTGTGAAGATAATTTTAGTTATCCTAATAGTCTATTGCGGTACCTAATCATAGGGCCATCCTATTAATGTAGTTTAGTGACTACATGTGGGTGATCATTTTCATTGTATCCTGATGTTAAAGATGTAGTAATAATTAATTTATAAGTAGAAATATCTGCACTGATGCTTGATAATTGCATAAACTAGATTTCCTGTTTTGGAATCATAATAATAATAAGTAGTTGTTTTGTGGATGGAATATAAGGAAACAAGTGCATTTTACTAAAATTAGCTGAACAGTTTGACATTCCAGCTGACATTCTGGAAAAAGTACTGTTTGCTTATTATAACATGATAGAGTGCTATTTAATGATCTTGTAACACAGTATGTCAGCTGTTTCCCCTGTTTTTAAGTTACAGGAAATTGTTTAAAATTACACTTTATTACAAACTTTTCTGTGTAAAATTTCAGTTTTGAAGTAAAGATATTTATAAAAACTTTCAGGAATTCTACAAAACAAATCGTCATCAAAATGTTGTCATTCTCTACATTTAAACTGAGACTTGTATAAAATGGTTCTTTAAATAAAAATTATTGTTTCAATGGATCTGTGTTTTATTGGAAATATAGTATTTCACATATAATTTTACCTTTTGCTACTGTATCTTTTTTTGAAAATGTAACAAGTTATCATTATTTTGTTAGTATGTAGATAAAGTGCCATCCCTGCTATTTAAAAAAAAAATAAGTAACTTGATTTTACTATTACATGTTACCATTGCATTTTTCAATAAGATAATGATAATCTGAAAATTCTCACTAAATCTTTTATTTACATTTTTATGCAATAGTTATAGCATGAGAAGTTATTAATTACTTAAATAAATTACCCAACATTGCACAGAGCCTAAGTAAGCACCAACTGCTTATAAAGATACAGAAAAACAGTAACAAAGCTTGAAGGGAATCTGTGGAGATAGTGTCTTAAAAAATAACCTGCTGCCAAGTTACTTTCTTTCTATTTTTCCACCAAACTTTATAAGTGCATGAAATATTTCCTTTAATGTATAATTAAAGTGACAGTTTCTTGGTAGTGGGCTGTTTAAGTAGTCACAGTCTCTCCAAATTTCCTTCATGCTTTGCTACTGCAGATAACGGCACTCAATTCACAATTATTGCCAAGCAATGGTCTGTGTGCAGTGTTTCTTATTGAACCAAAAAGGACCATAAGAATAATTCTCACAGTCCTCTCTATGTGCAACAATGCCAATTGTAGAATGTGGTCATATGTCTTAAACAAGCTTCTTTGATGCGTGTATTGCCATTTTGCAAATATAGTGCATTTGCACTTGTGAGCAAACATCTGGTTTACTGTTCATAGGCAGAATGGCTCAAAATTATCTTATTATATGCTATATCTTTTAAATCCACTAAGTTAGAAAAGTTAAATTTTTGGCTTCTTTAAAATAATTGAAAATTCTTTAAGTCGCAGAAAGGAAAAAGTTCCTTTGCCTCATAAGTAAAATTAAGAAAATTGCTTTCTTAGTGAGTTTTCATCCACTTTAAGTCAAATTTTCAGAGCACACTTATAATATTAAAATAATTCTATATTCCAAAACATAAAAATTTATCTTTAAATTCATGAAAGAAGAAAATCACCAAATTTGAAGCACTCGATATTTTAACTGAAAGTTTGAGATATCGTTCGTTCTCAGACTACCTACACAAAGAAAAGTGCTGTATTAAAAAAAATTGTTTCAATAAATAGCTTTGACAAAATGGTGGAAAATTTTAAAGTTCATTACTTTTAAACTAATTTGAATTGAAATAATCACATCAAGCCATGTCATCCGTGGACCTGAAGTGCAAACTGTAGCCAGTGTCCGAAGCTTTGATTTTCTGCTACAGATGAAACAAACATCTTTTATGATGTAAAATGTAAAACATATCAAAACTTATTTAGCAAAAATTTTTAATTTTTTTTTCAAAATTGTAATCTTAAAATGTAATTCTTAAATTTTGGAAGGAATGGAATCTTGGAAGGAAAGTATTATGGTCAGAGCAAGCACTCAGTGAATAAGAAGTTTATAAAATATGGTGTTATCTTCACTTACTCCATTTGTAGAGGATCAACACTTTTAATTTAAATGCTATGAAAGTATTTTATTATTCTCATCATATATTTTGATCAAATTTCATAAGCCAACAAAGCCATAAATGTAAATGTTTTAAGTTTTTTAAACTGTTTAAGAATATTTAAAAGTAATGAAAGTCTATATCCCTCACCAACCATACTATCTTGCAGACATAAGATGTTGATGAAATTATAAAAGCCTAAAGAAAATTTTTTTCAAATTAATAAATTTGCCATTTCTAATGAAATGTTAAAAGAAAAATATCCCAAATAGCTAAAATCTATTGAAGAAATGTCCTGTTAAACTGAAAAGGAGGTTTATAATTTTTAGCATAGAGCTAAATGATATTTGTGAAGTTCCTGTTTACTTTACAACAATTTTGCAAACTTCTATTGTAAAAAAGTCAGTTTTACCATGTAGCTGACATCAATTTAGGGAAAAAAAAATCTTTGTTAAGCTTAAACTGCAATAAGTTTACTATTGGTTAGACATCAACCCATGAAGATTATATACCTTTTAGTTACCAGTATTTTCCTGCAACTGTTGCTTTGGAGGATTTTTGAATTGTAAATGCTGATTGGTATACAACAATCAAAAAATAATTCAAAGCATCTCATCATTTTTCATGAGAATGCAAGCTTATGCACAACATTTTAAACTGTCAATTATTTGAAGCATGAAAAAATTGATTTGATGAGTCATCAATATTTGCTTGATGTAACACCCAATGATTTAATAGCCCAGAAGAAGCAGTTGAAGCTTATAAATCACATGTTTCTGCTATATAAACTTTTGAATGGCATAACTGTTTTAAAAATAGGTTTATTCGAATGAAAAAATGTATTGATGCTAAAGGCAAATATTTTGAAAAGCAATACAATTTATTTCCATACAAAAATATTTTGTGTATTATTTTATAAAAACTTAAATACAAGTACTAGCCTACATATATACAGCATTCCTGCATATATACTAGGGTTTTCTTATACACTTCTGTAAGGAAAGGTCCATGAATGTACACGTTAAGTCTGTCTATAGTAAAATATTTGCAGTGACCCTGGTAGAGAATTAAAAAGTCTAAAGAAGTCATGAGAAAAATGAAAAATGCAAATTATAAAGTTGTGGAACATTGCCTAATTAGTAAAAATCAGCACCAGGAACGAGCAAAATGCTTACAGAGAAGGCAATAAATACCAGTTATTCTGAATTGGTTGCTAGATTTGCAGCCATGCCACAGTACTATTAAACATTGCTGAACTATTCACAAGCATATACAAATAATGCCAGTGATAGTACTCATCTCTGAGATGAAAGGCATGCTTTATACTACAGTTGGGCTGTATCAAAAATACATGTATTTGAAATACATTTGTAAGTTGTATTTTAACCTGAAATAACTAAAGTATTTTGGTAATGTATTGAAAATACATTTTTATGTTATTTTGTATTTTCAAAATACTCAAAATACATTTCTTCAGATTTCAAACTATCATGTTTGAACCACAGATGATTGATTCTTTATCTGCTTTATAGAATATGTTCATATTGGATTTATATAATGCTGTTGCTTGGTACATGGCTCCTTTCTGTCTGTATATAAAGAAAAGGACCAAGAAGAGAGCTTGAAGTAACATTCTTAGTGAAAAGCGTAACAAACAATCCGAGCTCTGCTGTGCATTGTGTTTCTTTCTTTTTTTTAAAGTGATGCAGTGCAGTTAGTTATTGCAAACACACGGGAAATGATGGATGATACTATTCATTACAAAAATGTATCAAGGGAATTTATGGATTATGATGTGCATGTGTAATATTCAATTGAAAATGTTTTAAAGCGATATCTATTGAGCATAATGGAAAAGTTAAGATGGAATGCTAATTATGCAAACCAAAATGTGCCGTTATAAAGGGGACTTTCGAAGACACAATAAATTTTAAAACACTTCTAAAGGTAAGATTTTAGTTTTATGTAATAGTACCTTGATTTAACAAGTATTTTTGCTAGTCCCTTGGCATTTGTTTAATCGAGGTTGCGATATATTATGCAATATGTTTTATTGGGAGCAAAATAAATATGCCACACTATTGTTTTTCGGAAGATTGTTTTGGAGTTAGCATTATATTCCGGAGAGTTATGGGTTCACTAAGAATTTCCACTTTCGGTTCAAAAATTTTACTTTTACTTGAAATATGTATATCTCAAAATTGACTATAGGTAGAGCTTAGATGGTAACTGACAGGGATTCTGCACATCAAATTCTGGAGGAGGCAGGGTGGTTCACTAAGAATTTTCATTTTCAATTTTTTTTCCCTTCTGGTTCCAAAATGTGATATAAAATATAATTTCTCAGAATTTTTCATGGGTAGAAATAATGGCTGATATGGATACAGCATTAAATTGAGGAGGGGGTAAAGAGACTCTCAGAAAATTTTCTCTTCTTTTGTTGATGTAGCTTTGGATTCAATAATGTACATTTTATTGAAACATCTAATTCTTGAAATCTGCTATAAACATGGCTTAGATGATATGGATTCAGTATCCAATTCAGGAGGGGCTAGGAGGTTCACTAAGGATTTCCACTTCTGGTTAAAAAATTGTCTTGAAACTTTATTTCTCAAGATTAGCTATAGATAGAGCTGTAATGAATTCAACATTAAATTTGGTAGGAGATTGGCGGTTCACAAAAGATTTCCACTTCTGTTTATGTTTTTCACTTATAGTTGACAAAATTTCCTTGAAACATCCATTTCTAAGAATTAGATATACATATAGCGTAGATGATTCAGCGTCGAAATCTAAAGGAATTAAGATGTTCATTGTGGATATGATATATGTTTTCTAAAACATGTATGCAAAAGAGAATTAAAATGCTTAATGGTTCCTTTAAAAATGAAGTGTATAAACTATTTGCAACCCAATGAAGATTTATTCATAAATTTCTTGTTTTTTATTATATCTGTCAGTTATATAAAATGTTTTCTCCTATTGATTCATATATTTTCACTTTATTACAATGGAGATTTAAAATTTCATAGAGTTTAGTCTTTTAAGTCATACTTTTTAAAATTCCAATGTAAATATTTAACAAATATAAGGTTTATTTCCAATAAAATGTATAAACAAATATTGCATTCAAAATTCATTCCAACCCAATACACAGGAATGTTTATTTTTTTAAATGTATTTTGTATTTGGAATTTTTAAATTTGAAAAGTATTTTGTATTTTACGCCCTAAAACCTATGTACGAGGCATGTTTTTTATGTAAGTACCGTTTTGCGATTCCGCCGCCGCAGCGCTACGGTCGGCGTTCCGCGCATGCGCGCTGGTTACCTACATCTCTTGTCTACGCACTGACGCCATTACAGTCTGATTCTTCATTGTATACGTTGTTTACTGAGTGTTTAAGATGCCTCAAACAATCGTGAGTCCCGCCGATTGTGAAGTACGGGCTGTTATACGATTTCTTAGTGCTAAAGGCGTAAAACCGATCAATATTCATCGTGAGATCTGTGAAGTTTACGGACAAAACATTATGAGTGATGGAATGGTAAGGAAATGGGTGAGAGCATTTAAAGATGGCCGCACAAATGTGCATGATGAAGAACGGAGTGGGCGTCCTTCGGTCTTTAATGAAGATTTGGTGCAGAAAGTGGAAGAAAAGGTGAGAAAAAACAGACGCTTTACAATTTCATCAATGTG
Organism: Amaurobius ferox; assembly: GCA_951213105.1. Lineage (NCBI taxonomy): Eukaryota > Metazoa > Arthropoda > Arachnida > Araneae > Amaurobiidae > Amaurobius > Amaurobius ferox. The sequence continues at coordinate 105,531,236 of OX578142.1, read as the reverse complement.
CGACTGGTTTCCTCAATATTCTCGTAGTGTTTTGTATCGCATTGTGACCGAGAACTTGAATTACCGGAAATTGTGTTCACGTTGAGTTCCAAAAATGTTGACGGATTTGCACAAAACCCAACGTTTAGGCAGTGCATTGACTTTCCTTGAGCGGTACCACAATGAAGGTGAAGATTTTTTAGACCAAATTGTTACTGGTGACGAAACATGGGTGGCCTACGTCACACCAGAATCAAAACAACAATCCATGGAATGGCGACATTCATCATCACCCAAAAGAGTGAAGTTTAAGCAAACAATTTCTGCCCGGAAAATCATGTGCACAGTTTTTTGGGACAAAAAAGGAGTATTGCTAGTGGAGTTTCTGCCTCGTAATGAGACAATCAATGCAGCGTCTTATTGTGAGACATTGAACAATCTGCGTCGTGCAATCCAGAACAAAAGACGTGGCAAGTTGAGTAAGGGTATCGTTTTGCTGCATGACAATGCCCGTCCACATGTGGCTAATCGGACCAAAGATCTCATCAAATCTTTTAAATGGGAAACTCTAGATCATCCTCCATACAGCCCTGATCTGGCGCCCAGCGACTACCATTTGTTCCTGCACTTGAAGAAACACCTGGGTGGTCAGTGTCTTCAAGACGATAACGAAGTCAAAACAGTTGTGATACAGTGGTTAACAAGTCAGGCGGCAGAATTTTATGAGGAGGGTATTCAAAAACTGGTGCCACGTTATGACAAGTGCCTCAATATTCACGGAAATTATGTAGAAAAGTAGATTAAGGTACAGGCTTTCATGTAGAAATAAAATTATTGCGATATCTTTGCACGTCTTTTTTTAATTCCAAAACGGTACTTACTTAAAAAACATGCCTCGTATTTTGTATCGAAAATGCATTTGCCCAACTCAGCTATACTAGGTTCCTGTGCATGCAAGTGTTGTTTATCTAGCATTCCTGAATAGGACAGCAATCGGCAATTTGCTAATAACTATATTGTGTAAAATATATGCCTTCTGTAACAATTTTATTATCAATTCCTACTGTTTAGGCAATACTCTACAACTTTGTAAGTTGCTTTTTCTGTTTATCTTGCTTTGCTGCTGAGTTTGATATCCTAATTTTTTTAATTATTAGCTATGGCATTGCAATTACTTTTATTTGATTGGGTGTAATCACTTTTATTTAATCGGTTATGATCTCTTTACTATAGGTAGACCTAATATGTATGCTCATGAACCTTTCCTTACAAAGTTATTGGGATGCTTAAGGACTTTCCTAGGAATTCTTTATATATGGTGATCATATGTGTGACCTTAAAGAAATAGACAGGTGGTCAAAATACAATAATTGTATAGGCATAATTATTATGCCAAGAAGCAAAACTTTCAATAAAATGTTTTTATCGCAGGGGTTCCCAAATTTTTTGAGTTCAGGGTTACCTTTGTGCGAATTTTTTTAACCATTTTTTTAATAATGGATGTGTGCACCTGTTGGACACTGCACATTTTGTCAAACCTTGGAATTCGACATTACACAAGCATTCCAATTTCCTGTTGCACATTGATTTTTCCATAGTATTTGATTTTTTTTAGCTACTGCCATAAATCCAGCCTTGGAATGATATGACACTGAGAATAGAATTAGGATTTGCTGAGCTTTTAACACTTACCAGCAGATGTTCATCTTTTATTGATATTTAAAACTCACTTCCATGTTGTCAAATTTTGTTTTCAAAATCTTGTAATATGATAGCTCAATGAAATTTTCTAGCTGAATCTGTCCTCTGAATAACCTAGTAGTTAACTGTTTCAAGTGTCTAACAATAGTTGAGTATTGCTATGTTTCCTTTAGAAATTTAAAATACCTGTGGTTCCTCTGTTAGTTTGTTGTGGTAAACAGTTTGGGAATTGCCTGCTGAATTGCACCTAATGCTATTAAGTACACACCGAAATTCAAAAATATTATTTTAATTTGGCAATCTTAAAATGAACCCATGGTACAATGACTTTTTTGTGATAAGACCATTTTAAAGATGGACATATATTAATCTCGATAAGGGATAAAAGTAGACATTTTCATTGATCTCAACAATGATAACAACAAACATTCATTGATCTTTATAAACTATTTGGTGCAGATAATAATCCTTTATTTTTCTTATAATACTTTTATTAGAAAAATTTATTAGTCACATAAAAATTTATGTATACTATGAAAACTTATATTTTCAAAAATTATCCTTAGAAGAAATACTATTAGGAAAATATGGTGCGGTAATAAATTAGTTATAATTATACTATTATTATTTAATATAATAATTTTGTTAAATTAAACTTAATATACATGGTCGTAAATTGCTCGTATTCGTGGAACTCATTTATTAAATTGTACATTGCGATATGTGCCGCTATTAACCCTCCAATTATTTACCTTTTGCGCGAGTTCTGTAAAAGAATATTAATTAATATAATACTAAATTGCACCATTTTAACTTTAACAATAAATCATTTATTAACATAAACTACTTAATTACTCAATTACAACAATTATTCATCTTATTAATTATTCCTGCAGACCGAGACCAGTATTAAAATGCCTAAAATGTAGTTAGGACCAGATATCATATTTGAGGAACACATACCTTCAAGGCTGTCTTGGTTTGGTTACCGCCACGTACTTCGTCGATCATCTTACTGGAATTAACTCAAAGTATTATTCACCGACATGTAATATTGACGATCATATTGTACTGCTGGCGTGAACACTCGCCTTATTTCATTCTCTTAGTCTGTTCTCTCCACATATCTAGTCGTTGTGTAAGTCTCGTGCTCGACACATCTTTCTAAGTTTTGTGCTCCTTAATTTCGAGCTGTTAATCGCTTAACCTCATCGTCGTGCTGTATGACCGTTTCTTCCCAAGTCATCCATATATCTCTTAAGTCAGTATTAACCAAGTTAAGTTGTCACTATGTCACAGGTTTTTGCTCTTTTGTCTCAGGAGTGTTACTCCCCCTTTGCTTTGATTGGCAGCCTTCACAGCGACGTCACAAGCATCTTCTCCATTGGATAGCCTTTCCATCCAATGTCGTTGCTTCACATTTTCTTAAGAGTTCATTCAACCCCCTCTGTCTTGACGCCCCTAAATTTATGGTTTTATCTGTCCTTTGGATTCACTTGCTGTAAACCTTGGTGTCATTCAGACTGGAAGTATTGTTTGACGTTTCAGACACAATAAATTCCTGGCATAAAACTGTCTCACCATAACAAGTGTGAGATCTATTTCTGGTCTCACAGAAAATACCAAATTTTAATTTACACAAATTGCAAAAAGTACCATGGTTCTAGTTTTTATATAATGTATATATCTAATATATATTTTATATAAATAATATAATTTATATAAATAAAATTTTTCATTTAATTTGAAACATCTCTTTCTCAAGATTGGATATAGCTTTGGTGATAACTGCTATGGATTGAGCATCAAATTCTGGTAGTTGTTAAGTGACTTACTCGTAATTTTTAATTTTGATGTTTTTCGCATCCGTTTCAAAAAATTTCGTTGAAACATTTATTTCATGGGATTAGTTATAGATGAGCATAGATAATGACTGATATGGATTCAGCATTAGACTTCTGAGTGGGTTAAGGGACTCATTAAGGATTTCCACCATCGGTTCCAGAGATGCAACTTCCGATTCGAAAATTTACATTTTCCTTGAAACATCTATTTCTCCGGATCTACTATAGATATACACTCTTCGTAAAAAAAAAAAGAAACACCATGAAGAAAATGGCTGTTTTTATTGTAATTAAATATGCGTACAGCTCATACACAGGTAATGAAATGATTACAAAATCAAGGCCGTAGGACTGACCCATCTATGGTTAACAATTGCACATTGAATTTTTAAAGTCGCAATTGGTGAAACCCCCCTTGGTGGTAATGCATGGTTGTATATGTCTAGGTAAGGAGTGATAAAGTTTTCTATGTTATCTTGCGATACATTCTGCTAGGCATTCCTCAATTGTTACTCCAGATCTGTTACATTTTGGGGTGCTCAAATCTGGCGGCCTAACATGTCCTATACATGCTCGATTGGCGAAAGGTCTGGTGAACTTGCTGGCCAAAGGAACAGTATCAACATCATGGAGACAGTCCACAAATATGCGAACCGTATGTGGCGTGGCATTATCTTGTTAAATGGCCCCAGAATGACGAACCAGGAAGGGTGATGCAAACGGCCGCAGGATTTCATCAACATATTGTTGAGCTGTTAAAGTTGTACGCAGGATGACTAGGGGCGACCTGCTGTCGTAAGAGATAGCACCCTACACCATCACACTAGGGGTAATGGCTGTGTGCCTGTGGAAGACCCAAACCGTCCTAAGACAAAAGCAGTTTGTTTGGACGGCCGGACGGCTGTTTTAAAGAAAGACTGATTGGAACCGCTGGCCCTGGCGCCTCCACACACGTACCCTATGGGCTGCTGAAAGACAAGCGTGATTCATCGCTGAACACTATGCGATACCAATTTGCTGGCAGCCATGATATTCGGCTACGACACCATTCCAAACCACTCTGTTGATCTTGTGGGGTTATGGGCAGACGTCTTAAAGGCCGCCGTGAGCGTAACCTTACCTCAGCCAAGCGCCGTGAGATGGTGGAAAGTACCACAGGTGGTATGGAAGAGGTTGTAGCACGTTGGATGACGGACAATGATGTCGTTGGGGCAGTTCGGGCCTGCCGCACAATCATTCGATCTTACCTCGCTTTCGTGCACCTTGGCCTTTCAGAGACTTCATTCCGCCGATGAGTCCCTTGCAGCAACCATTGCTGCCAGCAACTTTGCACAGCAGTGTCCGTTCGGTGCAGGTGGCGGCCTACTGCTCGGTATGATCAGCCAGTTTCACGCATCTCGACTATACGACCACTTTCGAACACGTTTAATTGTTTATAAGTTCTTCGGCAACGTCGTAACGGTATTAATGGCTGTGTCTTCACGGAACTGCAATGCCGATAACGAGCAAAGATAAACCGTCCACATTTTAAACCTGTTTTATAGGATGCTAGTTGCGCAGTAGAAACGCGCACTATGAGCGAAGTTAGAACTCATTGGCCATGCAAATTCAATCATTTAGATACTTGGTATAAAGGAATTTGCATGCGAAATTTCGAGATGATCTAATCATTTTTTAGGGGTGCTTCGTTTTTTTTTTTGCAAAAGAGTGTAGTTTAGATGAAGACGGATATGGATGCAGCATTGAATTCCAGAGGAGAATATGAGTTTGCTATGGATTTCTCCTGGTTCAAAATTTTTTTCTTCAAACATCTATTTTTGAAGAGTGGATATAGATAGAGTTTAGACGATGACTGATATGAATTCACCATTAAATTCTAGAGGAGGACGTTTGGGGGCTCACAAAAGTTTTCCACTGCCGGTTAAAAAATTTCTTTGAACCATCTTATTTCGCAGGATTGGCTATAGATGGAGCTTAGATAATAGCTGATATGGATTCAGCGTTGAATTCCAAAGTGGGTCGTGGGCTTCACTAAGGATTTAAGTTTCCGGTTCTGGAGGTGTCACAGATTTCCGAAAATTCGTATGGCTGTACGAAATAACTATGGAAATTAAACATACTTAATTTTTCTGTCAAAAATGAAGTCTATGCACCAACTTCTACCATTCAAATGGTCTTTTCCAAAGAAGCCCTCCCCCTCCTTAGGATGTATGCTTGAAAGGAACAGTGAATCGGACAAGAGAAAGGACCTCCATTTTTTGGAAATTAAGATAAAAAAATAGTTCTGTTAAAAATCATTAACAAATAATCTTTTCCTAAGTATATTAGGGGGCTCCGCCCCTGCTCGCCAACCCCGTAACTCGATTCGCGAGTTGGGAAGTTTCGCCTGCTACGCAGACGTAATAGAGTACCGTCCTTGTTAACTGACATTCACTAGTCCTAGAATTCGCTTCGCTAACTCTTACAATCTGGACGGCGCCATACGACCGCTTACGTGTTCCATGTTCGCTGAAGCTCACAAAATACCTGATCTCCACCCTCCACTGATTGCCACTCATTAATCGCGGATCGTCGCATACGTAATGTCCTCGTAGGGGTTTCGTCTCATTATTAGCTGACGTTTACCAACTCCCTTAACTTCGCGAACAATGACACCAAGCTCAGCCCCCCCCCCCCCCAAATCGCTACGCTCGCCAAATTCGAATATCGCTTTCTGAGTTGGGAGGCTTCGTATTCTACTTCCTGGCACTCGTCGAGTCTGCATCGTGAATCCTTTCGTGCCGTCTGCTATGAAGAACGATAGCTTACTGTATTAGGAATTAAAGGTAAAATGTCATAACTGCAGGGTTTGCTACTTGTTCGGAATACAGTTTTATAATACGTGTTGCGCTTTCATTATAGAGATATTTACAACAGTAAAACATTTAATTGTACAAAATAACAGTGAAATCCTGATGTTCATGATTACAATGGTTGGGAAATGCTCTGTTTGTTTGTCAGTATAAACGATAAGTCATATGATTGTCAACATTTCACATTTTCCAAAGTGCTCTACTAATGTTCTAGTTATGTTTAGAAATAAATATCTATACCTTTAAAGTTTTTAATGCTTCACTACCTCAGTCCTGCCCATTTTGTAACGTCTCCCCCAGAAACCAATCAAAAAGAAGCTGGCAATCGTCTCGACCAATTAAATCTTCACCCGTATAGAAGGAAATTTCTCACTTCCGAAGTGCATAAACAATTGAATAACTCATTAACTAAATCGAAATTTAAAAAAATAAGCTCCGTCCTGCAAAAATTCAACTATGTAAGTACATGTCAACAAAAATTGGAGGTCTTCCCATTGTTTGTCTGTCCACGACGCGAACTCGCAGCTCAAAAACTCTTCATTTGACTTTGACATTTAACTTCTTAAACTAAATTTTAAATCGAAAAATAGTTGATATCGGTATGTTTGTTCACCTAATATTTCTCTACAAATGTACCAACTTTCATATTTTTATATGCTATAGATTTTGCGGTACTTCACATAGAAACTTGAGAAACGCGAAATTTGTCAAACAGCGGCGTCAGCGGCAGCCGCGGAGTCAGCTACTTTTTTTTAATATAGAGAAATAAGTTTTTCTAAGTAATTTTCTATTTAAAAGCAAATGACGTCATGTGTAGGACGCTAAAATGCGCTGTCTTGAGATATTATATGTTTCGATCCAAAATGAAAAAAATAATCGTAAAACATTAAATAAGGATGAGCATTAAATTATTTGATCTGAGGAATTTAAATGGAAATTAAATAAAAGCATAATTATTAGGAGTTATTACGAATCCTTCTCGTTGCTAGAAGTTATACTGTCTCCCCCTTCCCCCCACAGGAAGCGTTATATCTCGAAAGAATTATGCAATTTCCATAAAATTTGTTATCCTTTTTGGAATCGTTAACAACAGACATAAGGAGATTAATGTTTAGCGAGGTCACGTCATAAGAAATTACTTACTTTTGTTATTGTCACAGAATGCGGAAACTTGTTCATTGTAAAGAAAGAAATCATATGTAATGGTAACACATACGATTTTTTAGGCATATATACAAACGAATATCACCAAAATTTGGAACCATTAAAGATAGACAATAAAAAGATCCAAGATGTATTACAGTTAAGACCAGTGTTTCTTTCAGGACTTTTAGCTGGGGTGGGGACGAATGAAACTTTAAGGAGGAAAGTTTTCTATTTGCCTTATATAAATATATCTAAATGCTGTCGCATAAATAGAAATTAGGTTAACATAAAATGTCTCCAAGGGGGGTTTAGCCTCCCCGGATGTATGCCTGAAAGAAACACTGGTCAAGACGTTTCAAAGTGACGAGAAACTTATTCAAAGTGGTCTTAAAGAATATTTAACTTATTTTCTAATTATTGTTTTAGGAGAACATACATTTTTCTGTACTGTAATGTGAGACAGCAAATACAACTGGAACTATATATAAATTAAAAACTCACAAAGTTAATATGTATGTATATTTCTATATCACCCTATTTTGTGAAGCCCGTGTGATCTTAAATTGCCCTCGCCCATTCAGTACTGTCGACAGAATTTCAGAGTTCTATGTGGCAAATGCACGGGTTACCTTATTACCAGGGGCGGTTATTCAGGGGCGCCGCGGGGCCGCGCGGACCCCCTTGATCAAGCACTTCAAATTCCTTTAGTTATATAGGTTAATTACAATTTTTAAGGAAATTATCTGAAATTTCTTTCAACTAAAAGTCTAATTATTGGAAATAAATGATAAAATTGTCACTAGATGGCAGCACTAAAGCTTTGACTTTCAAAAAAATCTCTTATCCCCTTTTCATACTATATTAAATTTATAGGGAAAAATACTGCATTATAGGGAAAGACGAGAGATTTTAAGAAGAGCCGCGTCCCGTTATCGACTCTCTGATGATAGAAAGAATGGTATGTGAATACAACGGCAATAGAAATTTCAGTTTAAAAAACAGACATTGCAATATTCCAATCTGATCTGAGCCGCGCGGGTTACCGCGGCTCTCATCTAAAGAAGCCAAGAAGACACGAATACCGTGAACGACTGACTCGAATTGGCTGAGTTTCGCTAATTTGGCCTCGAATTTTTCTTGATAAATGAGTGTTCTCGCTCTCGCTTCTTTTTAAAATAATAAATTTGGATGTTTAAATAAATATTTGAAAATAAATTACTGTATTTATCTAATTCTGATTTATTTTATTGATCCTATTGACTCTTAGCTTTTTCAGTTTTGGTTCATGAAGAAATAGTTTAGTAGCATTAGATATAGAAAATAGAAATTCAAAAAAGTTTCGATATATATTTTGTGCTTTTTACTTAATTGAATAAGTGGGGGTTATTGATGGTATTTTGGGGGTTCCGTTCTTCGTTTTTGGTAGAAAAATGCATTGTTTGGAGCACTCAGTTTAATTTCGCTGCGTAAGCGCCCGGACGGGGGGGGGGGGGGGGCATTTCTGATGTAGGGTGGTTCTGTCTGTCCTTCGGAAAGGGGATTATTTCTGATTTGGGGTAGTTCCATGCTTTGTTTGTGATGAATTTCAATGCGTTTGACTTCTTAATTGCTTAAAAGTCACGAGAATTGTATTTGTGGCATGCCCGTGGATATTTTTAGTGACACTTTCAGAAATGTGTTGTCTGAGGGGGTGGGTCTCTTGATTTACTCAGCTGTCTTACTTTTTCAGCTATTTAACATTAAAGATTGAAAAAAAAATATAAATATTTGTTAAAGAATGTTAAAAATTAATTTTCAACCTGATACTTGATTCTTTGATCTGACGTTGTTTTCCTTAAAATCTCCCCCCCCCCCCCCCTCTTCACCGGCGACTATTCAATCCCCCTGGTTTTGCTTCTAATTTCATTGAAGTCCAATACTGATCCGATACTCCCTAGGCGTAAATTTCACTTGAGGTAGTCCTAAAATTTCTCATCTCGTTTCCTAATTAAGCGATTTTGAATCTACTGGCAGCTATAGTCTCTGCACTATCTATACGCGTATCGTCTGGACATGCATATTGTTTTATTCAAACCCCTCTGAGCGTCACTTTTAGTTTAACTAGTCCGCACGGTTTTACTTCTCGGTTCCTAAATTGAGCGATTTTGAATCTTCTGGTAGCTACAGTCTTTGTACCATTTGAATATACATATCTTTCATATCAATCCCCTGGGCGCAATTTTTACTTTAAGTAGTTCCCTTCTAATTTCACATCTCGGCTCTTAATTGAGCCATTTTGATTCCGTTGGTGGCTATAGTCCCGACACCATTTGTACATGTGAACTGGATATACATATTTATTGTGTCAGCTCCCTGGGCGCAACTTTCAGTTCGGTTAGGCCCCCCTCCCCCCCGCCAAATTTCTTATTTCACCTTCTAATTGAGCGATTTAGAGTTTGCTGGTGGCAATCATTTAGATATACAACCTTATTATGTCAACCCTCTGGGCGTAACTTTTACTTTAAGTAGCCTCAATTTCATATTTCGGTTTTACAAAAATGCATCGCCTTGGTTCCTGAAATATCCGTGCACGATATTTCAAGACCGTACGATGTTTACATTTTCCGCTACAGACCTTACACACACACGTCGACACACAAACATCGTCTGTTATTATGTAATATGAAACAACCGTGGTGGAAGAGGGGAGACCCTCCTCTTTTTTATATTTACATTTTTATCTATCTGAGTGACACTTGCTCCGCTTTTGATGCAATTTTCACACTGTATTTTCTACTCTACAATGGACCCACTCGATCTGCTCACTCTAAACTTTGATCCACTTTTGTTGAACCCGTGCAGCGAGCTAACTACTTATTGCTATAGAAACCGATTGCTATATATAGTGATTACTAGCAGGCAGAACTCGCTCATATCATTTTAAAGACGAATAGAGAAAACCATAATGCATAAGAACTTTCTGTAAATTCCAAATTCATTCTTAAACTTGTATGAAAATAATTATTCCGTTTCTACATATAAACGGCCATAGATTTAGTTGATTTTCGCTCTCTAATTATGTTACTGTTTGGGTTACAAGGATGATCAGGTACAAAACTATTAGCCATATTGTGTACCTGAGAGAAATTGTGTGCATTTTGGGTGTACAAACAATTGCGCTAATCATAATAAAATACTGCACATGCATACGACTGAGAGTATTTAATTTTTACAAATTTGATATAAATTTATTTAGAAATACATTCAAATAATTTCCATGGTTTCAATAGGCTCTTTTTCATTTTAAGGAAACTTGCAAATGCATATCAGCGCAAGTAAAATAATAATTTGGTATACAGTTATTTCGAGGTAACGCCGGAACTAATTTATCAGTGCCGGACAAACGACGAACTCGAAGTCTAAAAGACATAGTTGGCACAAACTGAGGAGGGATACTATAATATACATAAATACATATTATAGTATGCCTCTATACTTAAATATCCCCATCTATACATATATGAGCGCCTCCCTCTACACCTCGCTCACGAGCCGCCACTGCTTACTACTCCCCGATTTTACGTTATTGGCCTTTTTTAAGAAACGGTTCATGTAACCCGGGCAGTGTTCTTTTCAGGCATGCATACGGGGGGGGGGGGGAGGTGCGAAGCCCATTCCCCCGGAGATATTTTATGTTAACGAAGTTTATATTTATGTGACAGCTTTTAGATATATTTATATAGGGAAAATAGAAAACTTGCCCCACCCCACCCCACTCCTAAAGTTTCATTCACCCCCCCCCCCCCCTCCCGGCAAAAAGTCCTGTGCAATGTATTTTGTGCAGTGGTCTGTATGCAATGTATCTTGTTGTCACCTCCTGTCGGTGGCCCTGCATCCATGTGATCAATGTGATCCTAAATCGTCCATGTGATCCTTGGTAAATATTTCTCCTTGCACCGATGTCATAAAATGCATGAATGACCTGACACGAGAAGAGCAATTTCGAGTAAAAAAAGGTAAACAAACATCTGATATTCAGATTTTCATTGCTTTCATTACTGCCGCGTACATAGAGTAAGCTCCGGATATAAGCTATGGTCCCGGAAACGCCCAAGCTGTGTTATGTTGGCTCGCTTTGTGGATGACTTCCGCTATATTCAATCATTCAGGATTTCATCTTCAGGCTGTTGAATTTGAACTCGGGGTAATGGATAAAACAGCAAGTATCGTTCGTTTTCACAAGCAGCATCATTTTATGTTTAGTAGTAATGTCTTTTAACAGAACAAGTAGTTCGACGCCCCTGCTGAGTGTCTTCTTTAGAGTTACATCGTACAATTTCCTCCTTTTTACTTTACTTTCATAAAGAGAAGAGTATTGTGATGAGGTCAAAAATCCTACGCTCGGCATTTGATGGATTTATATATTTCGAGCATCCGAATCAACCAATTGTTTCAATGATGTATCTGTGTCTGACTCTGTTTGTTTCTCTATGAGTCTGCATTCACAAACTGACCTCGAACAAATTGAGCGATTCAATTCAAATTGGGTCCTATTTTAATTTCGAAAGAGGATGGTTCCCACGACAGCGTTGCAATTGTTTTACATTTAGCTCTTTGTCGTTTTATTCCTGGATACTTTCTTCTTCTTCGACCCAGACCGTCCGACCTACTCGAAGGTTTTAAGGTATCCGTTTGGACGGCCGGGATGTGCTACCCAATTTAGACAGAAACCCAGTGGGGTATCCACAGGGACCGTACTCTCCTTCCCTTACCATCAACCTCTCGGAACGACTTATGGACCCTCATATTTAACGTGGCCGTACTCCGCGTGAATACGGGGGCAGTTTGGGCAAAGCCGGTAATCGAACTCGGGCTGTCCGAGTGCAATCTCCGCGCGCTAACCACTGGGTTGTCCCACCCCTACTTTCTTTCCTGGCTGAATTCGGACGTAAACCCCCAGGTCGTCCCTGCCAGTGGAAATTAATCTTTCTCACCCCTACTTATTTCCTAGTTGTATGCAAATTGTGGATTTTATTCGACAAACTGCTATTAAAAGCAAAAATTTTTATTCTTTTAAATCAACGCCAGCCCGCAGATGGGGAGCAGGGAACGGATAAAGTAAGGTAGTTATATCTGATAAATGTGTTAATTAATTAATTTTGGTTTCAGCAGTATTTAAAGAATATTTCTTATTTAAGAATCGGCATCTTATTGCGATCGGAGATTTATTAGGAAATCATTAGCCGAATACCCGTTGAAAATCAACAGTCTCGCATAAGCAACTCCTGAATATTGTCATTTTTTAGATAATTCGCGTTTCATATTTATTCTTCAAATCGAATACTTTAGTGTGCGAAACACCCTAAAGAAGAAAATATTGTAAATAATAAATTGCGCACGTCTTCCTTTCGGACTATCTACCAGTACACCAAATTAAAATCTCTATCTCATCCTGAAGCATACTATTTTATCATCTCCTCTTTCGAACGTTTTTCTGTGGAGCACACCCATAAATGAACATTTTTGAAAAGGTATATAGACATTTTCTTATCAGATGATAAAACTATCTACACGTATCAGATGATAACTATCTACACGTATACCCAATTTGAAGTCTCTATCTCATCACGAAGCATGCTTTTTCTATCATTTCACTTTTCACATGTTTTTCTGTGGAGTACCCCCCCACTTCTTAAATACCCTCCCCCCCCCCAAATGATTATTTTTGAAAATCCGTAATAATCTTTGCTTTTTTTTATCAAATGATTACCCCATATACTGAATTTCAAGCTTCTATCACATTGTAAATGAGGCGTTTTTCATTTGTTCGTCAAATCGAACATTTTAGTGTGCGGCACCCACTACAATAGCAAATGTTGAAAAACTGAAATTGCACACTTTCTTCCTTTCTAACTATCTACACGTATACCAAATTTAAAGTATCTATCTCATCGCGAAGCAGGCTTTTTCTATCATTTCACTTTTCACATGTTTTTCTGTGGAGTCCCCCCCCCTACACTCCTTAAATACCCTCCTCCCACTCCATTTTTGAAAAGCTTCATTCTTCTTGGGTTTTCAATTAAATGATTCGCCCATATACCAAATATCAAACCTCTATCACGTTCTTAAAGGGGTGTTTCTACTTCATGCCGAAAATCAAACATTTTTGTGTGCGACACCCCCTAAAGTAGAAAATATTGGAAAACTGAAATTGTACACTTTCATCCTTCCAAGCTACCCGTACACCAAATTTCAAATGTATTTCATCCCGAAGTATGTTTTCTTATCAATTCACCTTTCGAACGTTTTCCTTTGGAGTACCCCCTTAAACGAACATTTTTGAAAAACTATATTCGTCTTGGGTGTTTGCATCAAATGATTAGTCTATATACCTAATTTCAAGCCTCTATCAAATTTTAAAGGAGCCGTTTCTCATTTATTCGGTAAATCGAACATTTCGGTGTGCGGCACCCCCTTAAGTAGAAAATATTGGAAATCTGAAATTGCACACTTTCTTCCTTTCGAACGATTTACCTATACACCAAATTTGAAGTCTCTATCTTATGGCAAAGTATGCTTTCCTATCATTTCACTTTTCGAACGTTTTGGTCTGGAGCACCCCCTCTAGAGAACGTTTTCGAAAAATTCAATTTTTCCAGGGGGTTTTATCGAACGATCGAGCCGTGTACCAAATTGCAAGTCTCTATCTATTCGGGAAGTGCCTAAAAAAAGCGTGACAGACAGACGGACAGACAGACGCATAGACAGACAGATAGACAGACAGACGGACACTTGGCAATTAGTATATACTAGCCGCATACCCGTTGAAAATCAACGGCCCCACATTAAGCAACCCCTGAATAATGTAATTTTTTTAATAATTCGCGTTTCTTATTTATTCGACAAATCGAACATTTAGTTTTGAGGCACCCCCAAAAGTTCAAAATATCGGAAAACTGAAATTACACATGTTCTTCCTTTCGAACTATCTACCTGTACACCAAATTTGAAGTCTGTATCTTATTTCGAAGCATGTTTTTTTTTTTTATCAATTCACATTTCGAACGTTTTCCTCTGGAAAACCCCCTTAAACGAACATTTTTGAAAAATTATATTCGTTTTGGGTGTTTTCATCAAATGATTAGTCTATATTTAAAATTTTGAGTCTCTATCATATTTTAAGGGGGCCGTTTCTCATTTATTCGGAAAATCGAACATTTTTGTGTGCGACACCCCCTTAAGTAGGAAATATTGGAAATCTGAAATTACACACTTTCTTCCTTTCTAACGGTTTACCTATATACCAAATTTGAAGTCCCTATCTTATCGCAAAGCAGGCTTTCCTATCATTTCACTTTTCGAATGTTTTGGTGTGCGGCACCCCCTTGAGTAGAAAATATTGGAAATCTAAAAATGCACACTTTTTGCCTTTCGAACGATTTACCCATACACCAAATTTGAAGTCTCTACCTCATCGCAAAGCATGCTCTCCTATCATTTCACTTTTCGAACGTTTTGGTGTGCTGCACCCCCCCCCCCCCTTAAATAGAAAATATTGGAAATCTGAAATTGCACACTTTCTTCCTTTCGAACGATTTACCCATACACCAAATTTGAAGTTTCTATCTCATCGCAAAGCATGCTTTCCTGTCATTTCACTTTTCGAACGTTTTGGTGTGGGGCACCCCCTCTATAGAACGTTTTCGAAAAATTCGATTTTTCCAGGGGGTTTTATCGAACGTCCGAGCCGTGTACCAAATTGCAAGTCTCTATCTATTCGGGAAGTGCCTAAAAAAGCGTGACAGACAGACGGACAGACAGACAGACGGACACTTGGCAATTAGTATATACTAGCCGAATACCCGTTGAAAATCAACGTTCTCGCAATAAGCAACCCCTGAATATTGTAATTTTTTAATAATTCGCGTTTCACATTTATTCGGCAAATCGAATATTTTAGTGTGCAGAACCCCCTTAAGTAGAAAATATTGGAAATCTGAAATTCCACACGTTCTTTGTTTCAAACGATTTACCCATACACCAAACTTGAAGTCTCTATCTCATCGCAAATCATGCTCTCCTATCATTTCACTTTTCGAACGTTTTGGTGTGCTGCACCCCCCTTAAGTAGAAAATATTGGAAATCTGAAATTGCACACTTTCTTCCTTTCGAGTGATTTACCCATATACCAAATTTGAAGTCTCTATCTCATCGCAAAGCATGCTTTCCCGTCATTTGACTTTTCGAACGTTTTGGTGTGCGGCACCCCCTTAAGTAGAAAATATTGAAAATCTGAAATTCCACACTTTCTTTCTTTCTAACGATTTATCCATACACCAAATTTGAAGTCTCTATCTCATCGCAAAGCATGCTCTCCTATCATTTCACTTTTCGAACGTTTTGGTGTGCTGCACCCCCCCCCCCCCCCCCTTAAGTAGAAAATATTGGAAATCTGAAATTGCACATTTTCTTCCTTTCGAGTGATTTACCCATATACCAAATTTGAAGTCTCTATCTCATCGCAAAGCATGCTTTCCCGTCATTTCACTTTTCGAACGTTTTGGTGTGGGGCACCCCCTCTATAGAACGTTTTCGAAAAATTCGATTTTTCCAGGGGGTTTTATCGAACGACCGAGCCGTGTACCAAATTGCAAGTCTCTATCTATTCGGGAAGTGCCTAAAAAAGGCGTGACAGACAGACGGACAGACAGACGGACGGACAGACAGACAGACAGACGGACACTTGGCAATTAGTATATATAATAATAGATACAGGTCGAAATAGAAGCAAATCAGGGGTTGTATATGGATTTTTGATTACTTTCGCAAACCTATTCGCCAAATGAAATTTTCTTTCACTAAATTAAGTTTTTATTCGCCAAATTTTATTTTGACGTTGAATTTGGAAAATCTGTTCTGATTTATAAATTCTTAAATTCCAAAGATCTTTGGATCCAAAGGTTTTGGAAAAGACAAATAGTACAGTAGTAGTCACATTACGACTAATATATCACGATTTATATTTTGATTTAGACAGAATTCTTAATCGCCAGCATTTTCGCCAAATCTTTTTTTCAATCGCCAAACTGAATTTTCTTTCGCAAAATGCGACAATGGCCGTTGACAGTGCAATCCTTGCAAATAATAACACAATGTATATAACAAGACTTCAAGCAATTTATAAGAACATAATCTAATAAATTAAAGAGTACTAAACAGTATCTATCTATAAAATTATCTAACTAGCTACTAAATCAATATACTATTCTTTAACTATACAACTTTAACTTCTTGGTGCCGCATTCAGAATTATAAAAACATGGAAATTGTGAGAAACAGAAATAAACCTATGACTTTCGGGAATCAATGGGAAATTTTTAACGTATTGGGAACTTTCTTTACAAGTTTCATTCGTGTTCTTACTAATCAGTCAGCCATATGTTGATCAACTGAAACTTTTGAAACAAATATTTATGGGTGATTGCTTTTCATTTATAAATCAGTTTAACAAATATTTAATAATATTTCGGAAGTATATGTTTAAATGTCGAGAATTTTTGAAAATTTGAAATTATTAAATTCTCTTGAGGAAAATGTTCACATTTTTAGTCAGCAGCATTTGAATATTGTTATAATTAATAAAGATTTATGTTTAACTTTTATTAAATATAATTACATTTATTACTTGAAGCAAATACTTTATAGTTCGGAATATAACATATATTCATAAGACATTTACAAATTGAATTAAATTATCTTTGAAGAACTATTTTTCAGTTAAAATTTTTATTATTTTTATTTATCTAATTTTTCTTGAGTTCGACAAACCCCTCAAAATATTACGAACTTCAACTATTTACAATTCCAAATACAATATAATAATCTAAACATGATATAATTTATTATTTTAGTTTATGACAAGACATTACATGCATTTCTTAAAAGCAAAATGCAGCAGTTTTTGGAGTCGCAATACCGAAAATACCCCCCCCCCCCCTAAAAACCATGTTTATCCTCCGGAATATACCTTTTTTCGTCTTTGCAACTTTAGCGATGCTTGATGTTGGGATTTCATAGTCATAATCAATAGTTAAACTGCTGATAATTAAAAAGGTTCATAGGTGAGATGTTCAGAAAAGGAGAATAAAAGGAGGAATACAATTAGAGTCGGATTTGAGTATTCAAAGCTCTTAGAAAGAATAATTTTATCTACTACTATAAATACAATACATTTAGCAACAGGAAGCCAGAAAAAGTAATTTGAGACCCAAAATCAATTTTAAAACAGTTCACTTTTGTTAAGGTCAGAGATGGTAAATATATGAATGCTTGACAATTTTAAGCTCTTATACCTTACTTGACTTAGAGCAGGGCCAAAGGAAGACCAAAAGGAAGAAAACAATAATCAAACAAAGGAAGATAACAAGACATATTTCGGATACGATTTCATTCCTAAACCAACAATAAAAACAGGAAATATCAAATTATCTGTAGTGGCAAATTTAGAGTTTCCTATAACTGATAGTAGAATTTGTAGTCATGGGTGGCTTCATAATCATATGCATCATAATGTGTGAGATACAGTTCGGTATATGAATTGACTCTAGGAGAACGGGACGTTTTAATTAATCCCTAGAAATTCCACTTCCGTGTTTCACACAAAAGCTCTTAATCTCTTTCCTTTCTATTGAAATGAAGTTTATCTTTAATTTCGTAATTCTAACACAGATAATAATTAGAATTTAGTTAGTCATTTTGTGATTATCTTAATTGATTTTGTATATTCTGCATCAGAGAATGGTTCACAGCCATTGCTACAGCAACTTCATTTGGAACCTGGTACGAAATAATTTTGACTGCGCTTCTTTTTCTATATGTTATATCGCCTAGAGCTCAGTATCCGAAATTAGAGCATTGTATTGTGGTACCATATGATGGACACAGTCTAACATTTCCCGTTTTCAGAACAATTTGTTTATACATTTTTTCTGAATGTTTTTAGTGTCACTTATCTGCATGGATAATTAAAAAAATGAATAGCACAAGTCTTCATGTTTTGCATAGTCTTTCCATCTTTTAACTTTTACAATTTTTTTTTGTACCCTATCAGTTTTTGTTGTTGTTTTTCTAATTCTTCCTTTTCTAATGTTATGAAAACGAGAAAATTTAACCAAACAATTATTTTAAATTATTTTTGACGTGTATAATTGCAGTGTTCTACATTGATTTACACTGTGGAATGGCCTTCAAATGCCTGGAATATAAGGAATAGATTAATTTCAGTTTTTATGTAGTGTCACATCTGGAGCAGACCCAATATCAAAGATGAGCATACTGCACATCCAGAATCCACCCTGTGCGGTGCCTGAAACAATATTGGGTTTTACTGCTATTTTCTCTATAATTTTATATTAACCCTTTGATATAAGAGAATATGGAACGGTAGACTTCCTGTAGAACAGAGCAGTATAAAATTCTGAAGTTTACCATTGAAATCGTCGTTTTCAATAGATTATAAACTAATCTTAAATTTCCGAACCTTTAATTAAGAATAACTGTTTTTTCTAATGTTGAAATTAAAGACAGTAAATTGAAATAATACAAAGGAAACATTGAAACACTTTCTAATGTTTTTAAGAACAGGTTTCTGAAACTAAAAAGCTGAAGCCATTCCTTGAATTCCTTGTGAATTTATTTTTTGATTGGTGACATCAACGATAGATGTCCTGTTGCTGCACATTTTGTCTCGGATGTTGTTTTTACAGAAACAGAGCTTATTGAGCCGCAGGAATATGTGGGTTTAAAGGTAGTATATAAAAGCTCATTTTTAACTGAATTTTAGAAACAAATCCCAGAAGCAAAGTATCCTAATCTTCAGAAACTTACTCCCGCTTGTCTCTATTTGGGAGGGGGGGGGGGGCGGGGATTTACTGCTCTAAATCACTCTTCTCTGTAATGAAATGTGTCAAGTCAAAACGTCTTGCTATCTTCACTAACAGCCACCCCACTGTGCTTTTTAGAACATCTGTAACATCCCACCAGCCAGATTTTAAACAATAAACTGGTAAAATGAAGACTCAAAGTCTTCAACGGGCAGAGATTAAACATATTTTGCTTTGGCGAGTAGGACTACAATATAGTTGTATTATTTTTAAATGCAATTAAAAATAATATTTTGTGTGTCTCTTGAATATACAAAAATTTGAAAATATTTTATGAGACTCTTCTTATAGAAGAACTTGTCCACTCCTACACTCTACTAAAGAATAGGAATATACTTTAAAAGAAAAATTGTCTAATCAGGCTCTCTGTCATTATCATATGGATGACCTTACAATATATTTGGCGATTTTTGCCTTGTCTAATGTTCCGAATGGACGTTGTGTTATTATCGTCTGACGCTTTCAATTGGAAAATATAAGAGACCTATTGATTTCTCCATCAGATTGGATTAGCGAAAGATGCTAAATATTTTTAATA
The DNA here is from genome assembly GCA_951213105.1 of Amaurobius ferox. NCBI lineage: Eukaryota > Metazoa > Arthropoda > Arachnida > Araneae > Amaurobiidae > Amaurobius > Amaurobius ferox. Next base: position 105,511,254 of record OX578142.1, on the reverse strand, counting down.
TTTCTTCGTAAAGAATAATTATAACAAATAAAGTTAGATGAATATTCCAATTTAGATGTAATTTCTTGTTTGAAATAGATTGACATATTTCGTAAGGCACTACCACGCGACGTTAATTTTGCGGCTTTTTCATAAATGGGAAAATAAAAAATGAAACAATAGGTCAATATTTTGTCCTTTTTCTTTACATTAATTATACACTAGGAAATAGATAGTTTTCTTGTTACATGAAGACTTTAACAGGAAAATTTTCTTCCGTTAATGCTTGCAGCTCTTGGTTTTTATTGGATTAGATTATTTTGGCACTCTACTGAACACATTTTTGGGCCCCTATGCAAAAAATGCGCGGTTTCCCGTACTTGTTTTACAAGTTATTGACCTTTTTTTTCATAAATTGTCTATGCGGCAGTGACTCCAAAGCTTACCGGGTTCTTGTGTAAAATATCCATTTAGTTTTTTGCAACACGACTACTTTGACCGGAACCTAAATTTTAAACTAGATTCCGAAAAAAATACATGGGCCGCATATAAGGGGGTACGGACATCAGTAGAGTAGAGAGGCCCAGGCTCTAGAGGGGGCCCGCACCGCCAGTATGTTCATTTTAGGGCTGAGGAAGACATGAAAAATTCACAAAAGAATGAGAAAATCAAATATGAAGAGGAGTCCGTGATAAATGTTTGTAGACAGGCCTACAATTTCTTTGAGTGGTCCTCCTGATACAGGCATGTATGCATACACAAACATACATTGCCGGGATTCAAATCTCGTTCTTATGTATCTAAAAGCCATAAAGTAAACCATTTAGCTACAGGTGGATTTTGCAGCTCGTGGAAAGTATCTTTTGAAGATAAAGTCTGTATTTGCGACTTTCGGAAACCTCATTGGGCTCGAAAATCATTGTTTTTCTTAAAATAAAACGACTGGCTTTTTCGAACTTTTCTTTATCAGAAAAGAAATCTCAATTAAATATTTTACAGTGTATATTTAAAAAGAAATGTATTGTATTCGCAACGATAAATTCACTGACTCTATTGCATAGAAGTTATTACAAGTTACAATTGAGATATTTAAAGTTATGTTCCCCCAATGAGAGTCATGCTATTCGAATAGTTTGAGATGATATTTAGTGATTATTGTTTCCTCCTTGCAGAGATTAAAATTTCTTATCATATGGGATGTCTTTATTGTGCGTTACACGAACCAATTCTGTGTAATATATAAGCACATGCATTTAATTTGTGGATGGTCTCTGATTCACATTGGTTCCTCAATGGTTCACGCTAGAATGATTTTCGCTTAACTGGTTGGTTCCGGTCCCATATTTCATCGTCCAATGAGCGATGGAATCGTGAAGTTTATGAGTATCGGTATCTAAAAACTTTTACTTGTTTGTATAATCGTGAGAACTTATTACTTTTCCATCTTTTAAAATGGGCTTTAAAACTTTATTTACACTTTCCATTTGGTATTTCTTCTTAACTTTTCAGGTAAGTGAACTTCAATAATATCTAAAATTATATCAAAATATTCTAAAATGCTGGGAACCATAATCTCTTACGATTCCGTATGAATGTCAACAAAGTTTTCTAAAGACATTGAGAGGTTGTTGGTTGCTAAAACTTTTATTATTTTAGACTATGTATGAATAATATGTTAATTATATAAAACAAATATACTGATTCTCAAAGATGCGTATTTAATGTGAGCTTTTAATACACTCAGCATACTACAAATGCGTAGCATATACTTGTTTATTTTGTGAAGACATAAAAATACATATGATTTTAAGTTTAGAGAAAACATTTTTTGCTGAGCTACAAGTGCCAAATATATATTGCTTCTATTTACGATTAGGAACTTAATTTTTACATAAAAAAATTTCTTTACACCAAGTGTTAATGAAAATATTTTCACAGTATTTCACGAAGGTGTATTTTTTAAGCTATAAAATTGGTTATATATGCTTGAGCTATAATACTGGTTATATATTAAACTATATATGGGAAGCTTTGAATAGCTGGAAATTGCATTTTGTCATCTATTTTGAAATTTCGAATATAATATTTCCAATTTTCAAGAAGTATATGATGCTTTATGAATTGAGTATTAAATTTAATTCATGTATACACTCTATATGTTAAAAATATACATAATAAAAAGCTTTAATGGCCTGAAAAGACCAATTTAAGCAGGTAAGTAGGTGGGTAAAATGAGCATTACATGTCACCTATTTACCTGCTTAAGTAGATTTTTTCAGTGGCAATAAATATAAAATTAATCTATGTAATTTTCAAATAAAGTCAAATAACACACTCATATAGTTGTAGTTTAATGATTTGGTGTGTCTTTGGGAATATTTAAAGGTGCTATCCCTGTGGCATCAAAATCCTGTTTTGTATTTTATTTACTCAATTTTAGAGTTTAAATAATTTAATTTTGTTATTATAATACATATAATGTTCATTTAGTGACATATGATGTTCATTTGGTGACATATGATGTTCATTTTACCTTCCTTTTCACCTGTTTAAATGGGTCTTTCCATTGGCATTAAATGTACAACTATTCCATGTAATTTTCAAGTAAAAAGTAAAACAACAAATTTATATATTTGCAGTTATATTTTTAGTATGTCACTGGGAAATTTACCTATTTAAAGTTGTCATGCCATTGCCAGCAAACCCCTTTTTGTATTTGTTTATATTTTTTACAGTATAATTCAATTTTCACATCTTTCTAATGGTACATGTATAATGTTAATTGCACCAATCTTTTCACCTGCAAAAAATGGATATTTTCATTGGTAATATACACATTTGTTCCATGGATTTTTCAAGTAACAAAATAAAATAACACATTCATATAGCTGTGGTTACCTTTTTCAGTGTGTCACTGGAAATATTACCTATTTAAAGGTGTCAACACAGAACCCCTTTTTTTTTCATTTATTTTTGGAATATAATGAATTTAATTTCATTATCTTTCTAATGTGACCTGTAACATTAATTTTATCATCTTTTTCACCTGTTTAAATGGACATTTTCATTGGCAATATACACAACTGTTCCATGTGAATTTCAAATAACAAAGTCAAATAACACATTCATATAGCTGTGGTTACATTTTTCAATGTGTCACTGGGAAATTTACATATTTTAAGGTGTCAACCCAGTGGTCACAGAACCCTTTTTTATATTTGTTACACATTTTTTAGAGTATAAGGAATCTAATTTTATTATCCTTCTAATGTGACATGTAATGTTATTTTATTCACCTTCCACTTGATTAAAAAGTCCTTTTCATTGGCACATAAAGAAACAATTATTCTGTGGAATTCTCAAGTAAAAAAGTTAAATAACACATTCATTCAATTGTAGTTGCTTTTTTATATGTCACTGGTAAATCTAGCAATTTAAAGATGTCATCCCAGGGATAAGAAAACACTTTTTGTATATTTTTTATTTTTCTTAGTATAACGAATTTAATTTTATTATCTTCCTAATGTGATAAGTAATATTCATTTTAGCTACCTTTTCATCTACCTAAAGTGACCCTTTCATTGCCAATAAATGTATAACTAATTTATGTAATTCTCAAGTAAAAAGTAAAATAACATATTCATATAGTTGTTGCTATTTTATTAGTGTGTCTCTGGGGAAATTATCTATTTAAAGGGGTTATCTCAGTAACAACATAACTTTTTTTGTATTTTTACTTAAGTTTTAGAAAATAAGGAATTTAATTTTGATATCTTTCTAATGTGATATGTAGTGTTAATTTTGCCCTCCTTTTGACCTACTTAAATGAGTAAACATAGAATTATTCCATTTAATTCTCAATTAAAAAGAATAAAATAACATTTTCATATAATTGTAGTTACTTTTTTTAGTGTCTCACTGGGAAAATTACCTATTTGAAAGTGTTATCCCAGTGGAAAAAATATCCTTTTCTGTATTTTTTACTCATTTTTAGAGTATATTTTAATCTTTTATTAGCTTTCTACTGTGACATGTAAGGTTTATTTCACCCATCTTTTCCCCTGTTTAAATGGGTCCTTTCATTGGCAATATATACAACTATTCCATGCAGTTTTTATTTAAAAATGTAGAATGACATATTTATATAACAGAAGTCAATTTTTAGTGTGTCACTGGGAAAATTACCTATTTAAAGCTGTCATATCACTAGAATCAAGTTTGCGTTTATTTTGCCCACCTTTTCATCTGCTTAAAGGCCCTATCATTGGAAATATATGTACAACTATTAAATGCAATTCTCAAGTAAAAAGTAAAATTAACACATTCACATAGTTGTAGTTACATTTTTAAGTGTGTCCTTGGGAAATGTACCAATTTATTGTTGTCCTCCCAATGTCAATAAAACGATTTTTGTATTTTTGCTCATATTTCAGACTATAAGAAATTTAATTTTGATATATTTCTAAGGTGATATGTGATGTTTCTTTTACCTACTTTTTCAACTGTTATTTTTTCACCTGCTGTTTTTTCTTTGGCTATAAATATACAACTATTCCATGTAGTTCTCAAGTATAAAGTAAAATAACACATTCATCTAGTTTAGTTACATTATCAAGTGTGTCACTGGAAAAATTATATAAAATCTTCATATCAGTGGCAACAAAACCTGTTTTTGTAATTTTTACTCATTTTTAAAAGTATAAGGAATTTAATTTTATCATCTTTCTAGTGTGACATGTTATGTTCTTTTTATCCGCCTTTTCATCTGCTTAAATGGGTCATTTTATTGTGAATAAATATACAGTTATTCAATTCTGAAACATAAAACAACACATTCACATAGTTGTAGCTACAATTTTTAGTGTGTCGCTGGGAAATTTACCTATTTAAAGGTGCCATCCAAGTGGCAACAAAATCCTCTGCTGAATCTTGAATCTTTTATTTATTTTTCAGAGTATAAGGAATCTAATTTTATTATCTTTCTAATGTGACATATAATGTTCATTTTATCCAACTTTCCATCTGCTTAAATGTATCTTTTCATAAATATACAAGTGTTCTATGTAATTCTCAATAAAAAAAGGGAAAATAACACTTTCATATATTTGAAGTTATATTTATTAGGAAAATTTTACAGGGAAAATTGAAGGTGTCATTCCAATGACAACAAAACCCTTTTTGTAACTTTTACTCATTTTTTTAGTATAAATAATTTACTTTTATACCTTTCTAATATGATATGTAATGTTCATGTTACTCAGCTTTCACCTGCTTAAATGTGTTTTTTTATTGGCAATAAATATACAACTGTTCCATTTAAATCATAAACAAATTAACTTTTTAGTATAATTTTAGTTACATGTTTTAGTGTGTTACTGGGAAATTTACTTATTTGACGGTGTCATCCTATTGACAATAAAAGTCATTTTCGTATTTTTGCTCATTTGTAAGAGATAAGGGAATTTAACTTTACTATGTTTCTAATGTGACATGTAATATTCCTTTTCCCCATTTTTTCATATGCTGAAAGGGGTCTTTTGTTTTGCAATATATACAATTGTTCCATGTATATTCAAATAAAAATAAAAACAACACATTCATATAGCTGTAGTTACATTTTTTAGTGTGTCACTCTGAATTTTACTAATTTAAAGGTGCCATCCCATGGAAATAAAACCTCTTTCTGTATTTTTTCTCTCTATTTTTTCAATTAAAAACTTAATTTTATTATCTTTTTAATGTGACATGCAATGTTTATTTTACCTACCCTTTCACTTGCTTAAATGCATCTTTTCATTGCCAATAAACATACTACTGCTTTATGTAATTCTCAAGTAGAGAAGTAAATTCATAAAGTTGCAGTTACTTTTTTTAGTGTATACATGGGAAATTCACCTATTTAAATACGCCATCCCAGTGGCAACAAAACCCTTTTCTGTGTTGTTTTACTCATATTTGTTTAGTGTAATGGATTTTATTTTATTATTTTTCTTATATTTTGTAGAATTTAAAATGACAAATTTCTACTGCATGTTTTGCAAGAAGCATGCAATATTGTCTAATTTTAAACCAAAAATTAAATTTATATAGGTTATGAATAAAATATACAACTTTTATTTATTGAAAATTAGCAAGATGCTATATTTAATTATTAAAACAATAGATTTTTACTTGTTTTTGTAATTTATTATGATATATTTGATTTTTATTAGTTCAAAAATTTCTATTATTCAGATTCGCATTCATTCTCTTTAAAATTCTTATTCACATATATGCTCTAAAATGACATGTAATTCGAATTTATGAAGCAATATTTAGATAAATCACCATTAGACAATCTTCTTGTTATATGTGTGTCTTGAAAATCTACCAAATATTGTAGTGAATGTAGAATGTCCTAGTACATACTGCTTAAAATCATAGAATAGTGATCGGTTTTATATGCACATTTTTTAGCTACATTTAAGTGATAAGATAAGATATGCAATATTACACGCATGAGTTAAAAAATAGATTTTTTACAAATTAGGTTCATAACAAACCCAAATAAAATCTAATTTATTATCTTTCTAATGTGACATGTAATGTTCATTTTACACACCTTTCCATCTGCTTAAATGTATCGTTTCAGTGGCAATAAATGTACAACTGTTCTACGTAATTCTCAATTAAAAAAGGAAAATACCACTTTCATATAGTTGTAGTTACATTTTTTAGGAGAATTTTACAGGGAAATTTAAAGATGTCTTTCTAATGACAACAAAATCCTTTTTGTAACTTTTACTCATTTTTTTTAGTATAAATAATTTACTTTTATACCTTTCTAATATGATACGTAATGTTCATGTTACTCACCTTTCTCTTGCTTAAATGTGTTTTTTTACTGGCAATAAATATACAACTGTTCAATTTAATTCACAAACAAAATAACCTTTTAGTATAATTTTAGTTACATGTTTTAGTGTGTTAATGGGAAATTTACTTATTTGAAGGTGTCATCTTATTGGCAATAAAACTCTTTTTTGTATTTTTGCTCATTTTTAAGGGATTAAGGAATTTAACTTTACTATCTTTCTAATGTGACATGTAATATTACTTTTCCCCACTTTTGCATATGCTGAAAGGTGTCTTTTGTTTTGCAATATATACAATTGTTCCATGTAAAATTCAAATAAAAATATAAAACAACACATTCATATAGCTGTAGTTACAGTTTTTAGTATGTTACTCTGAATTTTACTTATTTAAAGGTGCCATCCCATGGAAATAAAACCCCTTTTTGTATTTTTTCTCTCTATTTTTTTTATTAAAAATTTAATTTTATTATCTTTCTAATGTGACATGCAATGTTTATTTTTTACCTACCCTTTCACTTGCTGAAATGCATCTTTTCATTGCCAATAAACATACTACTGCTCTATGTAATTCTCAAGTAGAGAAGTAAACTAACACATTCATAAAGCTGCAGTTACTTTTTTTAGGGTATACATGGGAAATTTACCTATTTAAATACGCCATCCCAGTGGCAACAAAATCCTTGTATGTGTTGTTTTACTCATATTTGTTTAGTGTAATGGATTTTATTTTATTATCTTTTTTATATTTTTTATGAATTTAAAATGACAAATTTCTACTGAATGTTTTGCAAGAAGCATGCAATATTGTCTAATTTTAAACCCAAAAGTAAATTTCTATAGGTTATGAATAAAATATACAACTTTTATTTATTAATAATTAGCAAGATGCTATATGTAATTATTAAAACAATAGATTTTAACTTTTTTTTGTAAATTATTATGATATATTTGACTTTTATTAGTTCAAAAATTTCTATTATTCAGATTCGCATTCATTCTGTTTAAAATTCTTATTCACATATATACTTTAAAATGGCATGTAATTCGAATTTATAAAACAATATTTGGATAATTAACCATTAGATACTCTTCTTGTTATATAAGTGTGTCTTGAAAATCTACCAAATATTGTAGTGAATGTAGAATTTCCTAGTACATACTACTTAAAATCATTGAATAGTGACCGGTTTTATATGCACATTTTTTAGCTACATTTAAGTGATAAGATAAGATATGCGATATTACACGCATGAGTTAAAAAATAGATTTATAACAAATTAGGTTCATAACAAACCCAACTAAAATCTAATTTCATTATCTTTCTAATGTGACATGTAATGTTCATTTTACACACCTTTCCATCTGCGTAAATGTATCTTTTCAGTGGCAATAAATGTACAACTGTTCTACGTAATTCTCAATTAAAAAAAGGAAAATACCACTTTCATATAGTTGTAGTTACATTTTTTAGGAAAATTTTACAGGGAAATTTAAAGGTGTCATTCCAATAACAACAAAATCCTTTTTGTAACTTTTACTCATTTTTTTAGTATAAATAATTCACTTTTTATACCTTTCTAATATGATACGTAATGTTCATGTTACTCACCTTTCACCTGCTTAAATGTGTTTTTTTTTCTGGCAATAAATATACAACTGTTCAATTTAATTCACAAACAAAATAAACTTTTAGAATAATTTTAGTTACATGTTTTAGTGTGTTACTGGGAAATTTACTTATTTGAAGGTGAAGGTGTCATCCTATTGGCAATAAAACTATTTTTTGTATTTTTGCTCATTTTTAAGAGATTAAGGAATTTAACTTTACTATCTTTCTAATGTGACATGTAATATTCCTGTTCCCCACTTTTGCATATGCTGAAAGGGGTCTTTTGTTTTGCAATATATACAATTGTTCCATGTAAAATTCAAATAAAAATATAAAACAACACATTCATATAGTTGTAGTTACAGTTTTTAGAGTGTCACTCTGAATTTAACTTATTTAAAGGTGCCATCCCATGGAAATAAAACCCCTTTTTGTATTTTTTCTCTCTATTTTTTTTTATTAAAAATTTAATTTTATTATCTTTCTAATGTGACATGCAATGTTTATTTTACCTACTCTTTCACTTGCTGAAATGCATCTTTTCATTGCCAATAAACATACTACTGCTCTATGTAATTCTCAAGTAGAGAAGTAAACTAACACATTCATAAAGCTGCAGTTACTTTTTTTAGGGTATACATGGGAAATTTACCTATTTAAATACGCCATCCTAGTGGCAACAAAACCCTTTTATGTGTTGTTTTACTCATATTTGTTTAGTGTATTGGATTTTATTTTATTATCTTTCTTATATTTTGCATGAATTTAAAATGACAAATTTCTACTGCATGTTTTGCAAGAAGCATAAAGCTGCAGTTACTTTTTTTAGGGTATACATGGGAAATTTACCTATTTAAATACGCCATCCCAGTGGCAAGAAAACCCTTTTATGTGTTGTTTTACTCATATTTGTTTAGTGTATTGGATTTTATTTTATTATCTTTCTTATATTTTGCATGAATTTAAAATGACAAATTTCTACTGCATGTTTTGCAAGAAGCATGCAATATTGTCTAATTTTAAACCCAAAATTAAATTTATATAGGTTATGAATAAAATATACAACTTTTATTTATTAATAATTAGCAAGATGCTATATGTAATTATTAAAACAATAGATTTTAACTTATTTTTGTAAATTATTATGATATATTTGACTTTTATTAGTTCAAAAATTTCTATTATTCAGATTCGCATTCATTCTCTTTAAAATTCTTATTCACATATATGCTATAAAATGGCATGTAATTCGAATTTATAAAACAATATTTGGATAATTAACCATTAGATAATATTCTTGTTATATAAGTGTGTTTTGAAAATCTACCAAATATTGTAGTGAATGTAGAATTTCCTAGTACATACTGCTTAAAATCATTGAATAGTGACCGGTTTTATATGCACTTTTTTAGCTACATTTAAGTGATAAGATAAGATATGTGATATTACACGCATGAGTTAAAAAATAGATTTATAACAAATTAGGTTCATAACAAACCCAACTAAAATCTAATTTTATTATCTTTCTAATGTGACATATAATGTTCATTTTTCACACCTTTCCAACTGCTTAAATGTATCTTTTCAGTGGCAATAAATGTACAAATGTTCTACGTAATTCTCAATTAGAAAAAGGAAAATACCACTTTCATATAGTTGTAGTTACATTTTTTAGGAAAATTTTACAGGGAAATTTAAAGATGTCTTTCCAATGACAACAAAATCCTTTTTGTAATTTCCACTCATTTTTTTTAGTATAAATAATTTACTTTTTATACCTTTCTAATATGATACGTAATGTTCATGTTACTCAATTTTCACCTGCTTAAATGTTTTTTTTTTCCGGCAATAAATATACAACTGTTCAATTTAATTCACAAACAAAATAACCTTTTAGTATAATTTTAGTTACATGTTTTAGTGTGTTACTGGGAAATTTACTTATTTGAAGGTGTCATCCTATTGGCAATAAAACCCTTTTCTGTATTTTTGCTCATTTTTAAGAGATTAAGGAATTTAACTTTACTATCTATCTAATGTGACATGTAATATTCCTTTTCCCCACTTTTGCATATGCTGAAAGGGGTCTTTTGTTTTGCAATATATACAATTGTTCCATGTAATATTCAAATAAAAATATAAAACAACACATTCATATAGCTGTAGTTACAGTTTTTAGTGTGTCACTCTGAATTTTACTTATTTAAAGGTGCCATCCCATGGAAATAAAACCCCTTTTTGTATTTTTTCTCTCTATTGTTTTTTATTAAAAATTTAATTTTATTATCCTTCTAATGTGACATGCAATGTTTATTTTTTTTACTTACCCTTTCACTTGCTTAAATGCGTCTTTTCATTGCCAATAAACATACTACTGCTCTATGTAATTCTCAAGTAGAGAAGTAAACTAACACATTCATAAAGCTGCAGTTACTTTTTTTAGGGTATACATGGGAAATTTACCTATTTAAATACGCCATCCCAGTGGCAACAAAACCCTTTTATGTGTTGTTTTACTCATATTTGTTTAGTGTATTGGATTTTATTTTATTATCTTTCTTATATTTTGCATGAATTTAAAAAGACAAATTTCTACTGCATGTTTTGCAAGAAGCATGCAATATTGTCTAATTTTAAACCCAAAATTAAATTTATATAGGTTATGAATAAAATATACAACTTTTATTTATTAATAATTAGCAAGATGCTATATGTAATTATTAAAACAATAGATTTTAACTTATTTTTGTAAATTATTATGATATATTTGACTTTTATTAGTTCAAAAATTTCTATTATTCAGATTCGCATTCATTCTCTTTAAAATTCTTATTCACATATATGCTATAAAATGGCATGTAATTCGAATTTATAAAACAATATTTGGATAATTAACCATTAGATAATATTCTTGTTATATAAGTGTGTTTTGAAAATCTACCAAATATTGTAGTGAATGTAGAATTTCCTAGTACATACTGCTTAAAATCATTGAATAGTGACCGGTTTTATATGCACTTTTTTAGCTACATTTAAGTGATAAGATAAGATATGCGATATTACACGCATGAGTTAAAAAATAGATTTATAACAAATTAGGTTCATAACAAACCCAACTAAAATCTAATTTTATTATCTTTCTAATGTGACATATAATGTTCATTTTTCACACCTTTCCAACTGCTTAAATGTATCTTTTCAGTGGCAATAAATGTACAAATGTTCTACGTAATTCTCAATTAGAAAAAGGAAAATACCACTTTCATATAGTTGTAGTTACATTTTTTAGGAAAATTTTACAGGGAAATTTAAAGATGTCTTTCCAATGACAACAAAATCCTTTTTGTAATTTCCACTCATTTTTTTTAGTATAAATAATTTACTTTTTATACCTTTCTAATATGATACGTAATGTTCATGTTACTCAACTTTCACCTGCTTAAATGTTTTTTTTTCCGGCAATAAATATACAACTGTTCAATTTAATTCACAAACAAAATAACCTTTTAGTATAATTTTAGTTACATGTTTTAGTGTGTTACTGGGAAATTTACTTATTTGAAGGTGTCATTCTATTGGCAATAAAACCCTTTTCTGTATTTTTGCTCATTTTTAAGAGATTAAGGAATTTAACTTTACTATCTATCTAATGTGACATGTAATATTCCTTTTCCCCACTTTTGCATATGCTGAAAGGGGTCTTTTGTTTTGCAATATATACAATTGTTCCATGTAATATTCAAATAAAAATATAAAACAACACATTCATATAGCTGTAGTTACAGTTTTTAGTGTGTCACTCTGAATTTTACTTATTTAAAGGTGCCATCCCATGGAAATAAAACCCCTTTTTGTATTTTTTCTCTCTATTGTTTTTTATTAAAAATTTAATTTTATTATCCTTCTAATGTGACATGCAATGTTTATTTTTTTTACTTACCCTTTCACTTGCTTAAATGCGTCTTTTCATTGCCAATAAACATACTACTGCTCTATGTAATTCTCAAGTAGAGAAGTAAACTAACACATTCATAAAGCTGCAGTTACTTTTTTTAGGGTATACATGGGAAATTTACCTATTTAAATACGCCATCCCAGTGGCAACAAAACCCTTTTATGTGTTGTTTTACTCATATTTGTTTAGTGTATTGGATTTTATTTTATTATCTTTCTTATATTTTGCATGAATTTAAAATGACAAATTTCTACTGCATGTTTTGCAAGAAGCATGCAATATTGTCTAATTTTAAACCCTAAATTAAATTTATATAGATTATGAATAAAATGTACAACTTTTATTTATTGAAAATTAGCAAGATGCTATATGTAATTATTAAAACAATAGATTTTAACTTATATTTGTAAATTATTATGATATATTTGACTTTTATTAGTTCAAAAATTTCTATTATTCATATTCGCATTCATTCTCTTTAAAATTCTTATTCACATATATGCTATAAAATGGCATGTAATTCGAATTTACTAAACATTATTTGGATAATTCACCATTAGATAATCTTCTTGTTATATAAGTGTGTCTTAAATCTACCAAATATTGTAGTGAATTTAGAATTTCCTAGTTCATACTGCTTAAAATCATTGAATAGTGACCGATTTTATATGCACATTTTTTAGCTACATCATTTAAGTGAGAAGATAAGATATGCGATATTACACGCATGAGTTAGAAAATAGGTTTATAACAAATTAGGTTTATAACAAACCCAACTAATAAAATAATAAAAAAATAGATTGAAAGAATTATTTTAAATTAAATATCCGACTGCTTCCCTTCGCTTGCAATATATTTGTACAATTTTTCTCCTCAAAAATTTTTTTTCTCTGCATTGTTAAAATTGAATTTTTATTTCTGTATTTAATCGATGATCTATTCTTGCATCAAATTTTAATTCTGAAAGTCTTTCCATTATTTCATATTTCTAATGTTTTGGTGTGAAGCACCCTCTGAAATGAACATTTTTGAAAAATTCAAATCTTGGGGAAGGTTATAAAACGAATAATTTGTGTACCAATTTTCAAGTCTCTATCTCACCTAAATAAAGGCGTTTTCTATTTATTCGGCAAATCCAATATTTTTGGTGTGGACAGCAACGAAGAGGGATTAAATAATTTAGGGAGACGGAAAACTATAGACTTAAATTTGTAAATGAAGGTGCTTGGTTATAATAAAATAAAATATACAGTAAACTTCCAATATTCTGACATGTTTAGGGCTTTAACCGTGCTGGATTAATAAATATTTATCCTCACAATATTTTAAGGATTGTAGCTTACAGTAAATTTAATTCATTTTATTGTGGTAAATAAATATGATATTTTTGCTATACGATATTGATGATATTGATTAAAATCTATTTTTTAATGGTACTTTTCGTATATTTGTACCTACATTTCAAAACACCCTTATAACAATTGCAATATCCTAAGAGGATTTTCTCCTCGTTGTTGCAATTTTGAGTATAAGAAGTACATATTTTTCCTGACTGTATATTTCTTCAACTACAGTAAAACGACTATAATCTTAGAAGCTCAATGGATAGAGCGTCGAGGAGTAGGTGATGGAAGTGAAATTTTATGGTTTGAATCTCAGTTGGAACATGAATTTTTTACAATGGCGAAGTAACTTAACAATCCAGCAGGTTGAATGTAGTGAATCCCCTGAAGTCTCAAAAATACTTTCAAATTTTCCAAGAAACCTAGGATTTATGGCTGCAATTTTTGAATTTCTGAGTGTTACGAGGAACAGGGGGTGCTGTCACGTATAAGAGAAACCCATACGAATGAGAAGCTCATGCAGATCTGAAGTTTTATTCTAATCTAAAATTTGTAGTTGGAGAATTTAGGGTCAACTTCAAATATAATATTACACAGTTCAACAGTTTTTCAGTTTTTGTTTTTTACCAAAATGAAAGTAGCCACCTTTTATAAATTTTGGGTCGCTGAACACGGAAATCACCCTTAAAATTCTCTCCTGGCTCAGAGTTTTGAGTAATTGCAGTGTTTACATTTTACATATAACGCTATGGGACGCTATAATTACGATACATGAAATAAAAAAAAATATGGGAAAAGAAATAAAATAGGCACTGTCGTTTCCCACAAGCGACAGGCAAAAAGAAGACGGCGTGTATAAAAAGGAAAGGTTGTTAACTGTTATTCGTACTACGGTATTCCCATAGCCATATATGTAAAATGTAAACAGTGAAATTACTCAGAAACCTGAGCCAGGAGGCAATTTTAAGCATAATTTTCGTGTTCAGCGACCCGAAATCTATAAAGGACGGATATTTTAACTTGTGTAAAATTTTCACTGTTGAACAGTGTTATAAAACCAGTAGCTCAATGGATAGAGAGGCAACTGTTCCAGATGACATCCGTTTTCCAAATTTCGGTTGTAGGAACCCCCCATCAGGGGGGGGGGGTCTCAGACTCCAGACCTGGCCCGGACCTCCGTAGGGAAGTGAAAGCATGAAAAATTCCCAATGAGGAGTGAATGAAATATGTAAAGGAGGAGGTTTTTGAGACATGCTTGTAGGGGCCCCACAATTTATCTAGGTGGTCATACCGATTGAGACACGAGTTTATACATCCTATAAATTTGAAAACAATTCCACGCCGTATCATTAACAAATGAACTGTATTGTTCAAATATTCTAGCACTTGGCGCGAATAAAGTTAATTATGACATACCTGAGCTCTGCAAGAGCGCTTGTTCTTTGAGTGCGAGCGTTGTCGACTGCATTCAAATCCCTGACTTAGCATTCTGATGTGCGCGACGAACTCAACTCGTATGTTCCTCCCGAAAGCGATCCCCGAGTCTGTCATTCGCAAGAAATCTGATCTCAAAAATTTTATGGCATACAGATCCATTCATCATTTGGCGAACATTTGAAGCAGTGCAAGAATGTACGCCACAAATCAAACTAATGGGGAACGTATGTATACGACGAATGATTTATCAAGAACGGTGAGAGTTTTTAAAGTAAAAAGAAATTGCTCTTCAAAATTTATGTATGTGTGTTCCCTCTTTACAATTTATCTAGTTAACCAATTATTTTTTCATATCCTTATAGTTTACAGGATTTTTCAAGACCACGATCGACACGGGAAAATGTTGTTATATATTTAATTCTATATTTTCCAGGGAAATAAAGTCGTTATTTTACTGCCCATTGTAAAATATCTGATGTGTGCAGCTCATGATTTTCCTTACATAATGCAATGAATTGACTTCTTTTACAGTGATAAAATAATGTATAAGATTCACAGTACTGTGTTTTTAACATTGAATTGTACATTTTGAGATTTTCCGGATGACAATATATGAAACTATTTCGAAGTACCCACTTAACTAACTCACGCAACTCTAAATAAACAATTATCAATATTGATAGCATCCTTAACAAGCAATATAATCCAATATTAAAATATTTTAATAATTAATTCATCAATTAGGCTTCATTTTCATTAAACTTAGTAATTTTTGCAATTTTGAAGATATTTTTGTCAATCTGGGATGAAATATCGCCGAGTTGGCGATACTTAGCTAGATTATTCGCCAAGTTCGATAAACAAACACTACGGAAACATCATTAGAATACTATCCTACTTCAAAACACAATTATTTTCATTCATTTGGTGTTATTTTAAACAATTTGGCTTCATTTTATCGGTTTGGCAACTTTTCGTTAATTTAGCGATATTTTAGCGATATTTTGATAAACTTGGCGACATTTAAAATAAGTCGCCAAATTTGCCGCCAAGTGTGATGGTTGGACTGATAGACAAACGCTACCGAAACATCATTACAATATTATCTCCTTTCAGAACAGAATTAATTTCATTAATTGACGTCATTTTTTATCAATTTGGTGACATTTTTATCGATTTGGCGCATTTTGATAAATTTGGTGACATTTAAAAAAAGTCGATAAATTTCTTGGCATGTTAGACGAATGGACTGATAGACAAAATCGACCGAATCATTATTACAATACTATCCCCTTTCAAAAATTGGTATGAATTTGACCACAATTTTATCGATTTGTTGATATTTTTGTTGGCGAGTTTTTTTATTAATTCGGCGATATTTTGATCAATTTGGTGACATTAAAAAAGTGGCCAATTTTGTCGTCAAAGGGGATGGTTGGATTTGACAGACAGACAAGCGCTACCGAGACATCATTACAATACTATCCCCTTTCAAAACACAATTAACTTCAATGATTTGGCGTCATTTTTATCAGTTTGACGACATTTTCGTTCATTTCGCGACGTTACAAAAAATATCACCAAGTTGGTAATCTCCTGCCAAATTCAACGCCAAAATTTTCGCCAGAGGGGAACATGCGGAGCCACGGGCGGACAAATGGGCAATTCTTATAGTGAATTCTTATATCCTTTCCAAGATATTGAATTTTCATCAATTAGTCGTCATATTGAGTGATTTAGCGTCATTTTTATCACTTTGGCAATATTTTAGTTAATTTGGCGACATTTAAAAATGTCGCCAAGTTGGCGATAATCCGCTAAATTTGTCACCAAAATATCGCCAAGTGTTATGGACGAAGAAATAGGTTATTATTATAGTAGATAAATGACTATTAGCGTCCAAACACAAAACTATTTCCCAAAGTATTTTTTCTCATGACTGGAACGAGCTAGATCCGCGAGAAGGATGTCAATAAATTTATCGCACAATATTACATATGAAAAGTGAGCATATTTCACAATAGTTGATATTTTTTTTTATTTTATGTGATTTTTCGACAAAGTTATTTAAAAACTATGCAATATCTCGAGAACGGTTCATGCTAGTGTTCTAAAGTTTATGTCAATCGTTTTCTAATGAAAAATTGATCATTTGTGTAACTTTATTAAATAATTTGGTTTTTTCATGATTATTTCAAAATTTTACTCTAAAATTTGGGAGGGTTCTGAACATTCTATTGCGTTTAAAAACAATAGGCTTTCAGTATTCACAAATTGTTTTCGTTCAAATTGTTCATACACAAATTGCTTTCGTTCGCCAAATTTCGTTCAAATCGCTTCATTCGTTATTCAGATATTGTCTCCACAGACTTACGCACGCACGCTCACACACAAACACACATCATCTGAAAAACGTTTGATTCGTGTTCAGGGGATGCTTGAAATGTGCTCTCCCGTCGAAAACTCGAATCCGAATTTTCGACCCCATCACAATACTTTCCTTCCAAAAGTTAAGCACAGACGGTTAAATCAACAGAAATGGAAGAGTAAAGCTTTGATTAACTCAAAATTGTACATGAAGGTAACAAATGTGTTTATGCATTAAAGAAAACAAGAATTTTGTACAAAGATGAAAAAAATATTTACTTTTCGTAAGTTATATGATGACGTCAGATTTGGGTCATTAACAAAATGATGTTTAAAGGCAAACAAACCAAACAAAACTTACATTTATATGGTATGTGACCACCCCGGACCTTCACACAAACTTTGCAACGATTTTCCATTCTTTTAATGAGGCGATCAACCATCGCAGATGTGAGTAATGACCATTCCTCCAGTAGGACAGTTTCCAACTATGAGACGGGCTGGAGTAGGTAAACATGCAGAAACAGCACGCCCGAGGGCATCCCAAAGGTTCTCAATGAGATTAAGGTAAGGGGAATACGCCGGCCACTCCATACGAGAAATGCCCTCACTTTCCAGGTATTCGCCAACGACGTTAGCTCGATGGGGACGGGCATTATCGTCCATAAGGAGGAAATTATGACTAACTGCTGCAGCGTAGAGTCTCGCAATGGCGTCTAGGACTTCATCCTTCCTGATACTGCGCAGCCGTCACAGAACCGCCTTCAAAGATGTGCAGCTCTGTGCGATATTCCATTGAAATTCCAGTCCACACCATGACGCTGCCACCTCTGAATGCGTGATGTTCGATGATGCTCTTGGCCTGATTGCGTGTACCTCGTTCTCTCCAGATCCTTACTTGCTTATCATCTGATTCCAGTGCAAATCTGGACTCGTCCGTGAATAAGACGTTGCATCAATCTAGTCCAATTGGCATGTTGACGACACCATTTTAATCTTGCTCCTCTGGTTTGGACAGTTAGTGGAACACAAAAACGTGGTACTCGGGCGTACAGTTCCTTCACGTGGAGCCCTCGGCGCACAGTACTGGCAGATATTTTCTTACCAAGTGCCGCTGCAACCGTGGATGTAACAGTTGTGGAGGTCGCTCGTCGATTCCGCTTGGCTACTATAGCAATATACCCATCATCAGAGGGAGTGGTAACCCTTGGACAACCGGGCACAGGTCTCCGGACAACTGTTTGACTTGTTTGGAACTGTTTCCATAATCGAGAAATTACCGAATGATCAACGCCAAAGAAAATAGCGACATCTTTGATTGACTGTCCCGCTTCAATGCGTTCGATAGCACGCCAGAGCTCACTATCTGTCATTCGTCTTCTTTCAGCCATAGAAATACGAATATCATCAAAGCTAATCCTACAAAAGTTATAAACACTTCGTATGAGCATTTAAATGCACCTCCTCAAACCTTTTAGAACGCTGGCCTCTTCAACGACTGCCTAATTAGAATATATCAGGACAGTCAACCGTAATGCGCTGTAAACATACGATATTTGCATACTGCCATCTACATCCGTAGCGATTTTCAGCCATTCACATTCAAATATGCTTTCGAAAAATGAAAATTTGCATCGCGTGCTTAACTTTTGAAGTCAGTGTACTATGTATATAAAAAAAGTAAAAATATGCATCCAGCTGTCCCTTAGGAACGTTTTTTATGAATAAAGCTCGGAAGTTGAGACAATATACTTCAAGAAGCTTTTTGACTTTTTCTCTCATATTCGAAGAACATATTTTTTCATATTTTTAATGCATTTTTTTTGCCTATATTAGCCTCAATTTATGTTTTGCATTAACGTTCCTTTTTTGTTAAAAGAAAATGCACTTGAACTGTAAACTGTACTGACACAACTTGCACGGAGTGGCCAACGACCCTACCGTGCTGAAAACACCGGTTCTCCTTTTGCACGCTGCCACAACTGCCGCCGTGTTCATGCGGAGTACGATCACGTTAAACATGTGGGTCCGTAAGTCTTTCCGAGAGGTTGGTGGTAGGAGAAGGAGGGTACGGTCCCTGTGGATGATTCCCTCACTGGGTTCCGGTCTAAATTGGGTGACACGTCTCAGCTGTCCAAAACGGTTACCTTACACCTTTCTGATAGGTCGGACGGTCTGGGTCTCAACAACAGCAACTTACACGACAATCCGCACTGACACAACTTTCACTGTAAACTGCGCTGACACAACTTGTACTGTAAACTGCACTGACACAACTTGTACTGTAAACTGCCCTGACACAAACATTCGCAAGGGAAAAGGATTTTTTGTCGAATAAGTTACACTTTTCAAACACTGTGCACTTAATAAATGTCTATTTTTGTTGTCTTGTTCGATGTTGTATTTTGCTTATTTGTCTGCTTATTTTAGTACTTTTACTACCTGGATGTCAGAGTTTTTATTATATGAAGAATTTAGAAAAGGAAACTTTAAAATGTTGGTGATAAAATGTTGGTGATCTATTATCATTTATATGCGCACCAGGGCTACTTTGATCCGGATATAAAGTTGAAAGTATGTTCCGATCTATTTTGGACATGTATGCATATACAGAATTTCCAAATGTCCCCCATGATAATAATATCTGCTCATAATCCTAAAATCCGCACATCTCTTTCATCAGAAACATCTTGAAACATCTCTTTTTCAAGATTGGTGATAACTGATATGGAAGAGGTAGTGTGGATCACTAGGGATTTTCTTTTACGGTTCTTTCTTCACTTCCGGTTAAAACATTTTATCTGAAACATCTAGTTCTTAGGATTGGCTATAGATAGAGCTTAGATGATGATTGATATAGATTCAGCATTAAATTACGGAGCGGAAGGAGGAGCAAGATAATTCATCCAGGATTTTTTCTTCAGGTACTGGAGATGTTACTTCTGATTCAAAAATTTACATTTTCCCTGAAACATCAATTTTTTAAGATTGGCTATAAATAGAGCTTAGATAACGACTGATATGGATTCAGCATAAAATTCTGAAAGAAATAGAGAGGGTCACTAAGAATTATCACTGTTATTTTTCCACTTTCGATTCCAAAATTTTCACCAAAATCTATTTCTCAGAATTGGCTACAGACCGAGCTTAGATGACGACTGATATGAATTCTGAATAGAATTTTGGAGGTGTAGGGAGGTTCACTAAAGATTTCCACTTCCGGTTCAAAAGAGTATCTATTTTTCAGAAGAAAAAAGCCGATCTTGAAAAATAGATACTTTTTATAATGCTGAAAAACCTATACACTGTATAATATAAAACGCTTAATAAGTTCCGTTGAAAATGAAGTGCACACATTGGCATCATATTATGAAGTCTATTTATAAATTTTATTATTACATTTATTAAAATTTATTTATTGAGAAATATTTTTCGTGGGTAAAAGTATGATTTTTAGAAGGACAAGTGTAAATATGTTCACTAAGCGAATATTGTTTAAATGGAAAACATATATATCCTGAGGTATTTAGAAAGAAGTTAGGTCAAACGGGTGAAGGAGAAAGCAATCGGTTCGCGCTCCGGTAACGTTATATCGGAATCGCGGAGAATTTCTCCAGCAATTTCTGTGTGTTTTCGCTACGTGCGCTTTTCAAATGATTGGAAATTTCAATTACCATGAAACCATTAGAAAATTAAGTCAAATTTTAACAAAATTATGAATAATTTTGCTTACATTTTAATATAAGGAAGATACTAATCAATATAGGCTTAAAAATACATGTCATAAACTTATAATGTATAGAAAAAAATAAGAAAATGCAATAAACACCGTTTCCTTATTTAAAACTATAATAGAACCACATGCATCACGAATGAATTAGCTGGAGTGTGGCTCAACTCGACTTTCTCATATTAGAATCCATTTTAGTAGCTTTTTTCCAAATTTTAAAAGAACAAATTTGAAAAATTGGTTTGATGCGTCCAAATATAATTACAATTATGGCGTGCTACCATTCACTTTAAAGGGCTTGAAAAAATTTGTCGTCGGGTAACTTGCCCCCTCCCCCCCGAGTGGGCGAATGACGTCAAAACAGAAAGTTGTATCGCGGCTATTTTTTACAACAATGATTGAAACTATAAAGCCTCGGAATCATTGAGTCATAAATAAACAATTTTATGCATGATTACGTCAAATATCCTACGTTGCCATGTTAAAAAAATATTAAAATTTCAAATGAATTTCGAAGTTTTTTTTCGAATTAAAACAATAATATCCAGTCTAGATTTTTTTTATAATAAAGTCGGATATAAAGTTTCGTGAAAATCCAGTTATATTTGTGGTCGCTATCATGAAATCATACACAAGAAATCGACCACAGGCAGACAGACAGACAAGCAGACAGACAAACATCACTTCAGAAATAGTCCAAACGTGTTCAGGAGGTCTTAAAACATATATTGGCATCAAAATCTTGTTAATGATCAAAATCTCACGATTCCAATACTTCCGATACATTATCATGCATTGCAGGGAAACTACAAAAGAAAAAAATCATACCAAACAAAAGTAGAAATTCTAGAATAGTACAAAACCTTATCTTTAGAAGAATTATAGAAATTACCACATAGGATCGATTACGTATTTCTTCGTGATTGTCCTTTTTATTTGTTTGCCAGCAGCAAAACGGTGAGACGTCAAACAAGTTCGGACATAAAAGTTTGGATTCCATAATTTTTATGGTAGACCGTGCAATCTAGTAAACAGACTTGCTACATGTTCCACAAGAATTCGCGATCTTATCTCAGTTTTTTGGGATCTTATATCAGTTAATCGGGATTGTATCTCAGTTCGGGATCGTATATTGAATTCATACAGCTGAAGTCACGTTTTGCATTTGGAAGAACTGCAGGCTATAATTTTGGAATGCTTCAAAAATATGTGGGGGCACACTAAGAACCACTATTAATTAAATAATCCTTGCAGTCATTTAAATATTTTATAAAAGGCAAATTTAAAATTTGATGTAGACAGCACATGACTTTCCTTATAACGCAATGAATTTATTTCTTTCACAATGAAAAAAAATCTGATGTGGGCAACACATGACTTTCCTTATATAATGTAATGAATTTACTACTTTTGCAGTAAAAAAAAATAGGTTTTTCTTATAGTAGATACTAATATTCTTTCCAAGATATTGAATTTTCGACAATTAGTCGTCATTTTCATTGATTTAGCGTCATTTTTATCCATTTGGCGAGATTTTCGTTAATTTGGCGACATTCCGCCAATTTCGTCGCCAAAATCTCGCCAAGCGTTATGAACGAAGAAATAAGTTATTCTTACAGCAGATAAATTGGCGTTCAAATGCAAAAGTATTACTCAAAGTATCTTTTTTCATGAATGGAACGAGCTAGATCCACGAGAATGATGTCACCCAATTTATCGCATGATATTATATATGAAAAGTGAACATGTTTCTCAATAGGAAATATTTTTTTTCTATTTTATCTGACTTTTGATAATTTTTTTGAAAAATGTGCAATATCTCGAGAACGGTTCATGTTAGCGTTCTAAAATTTATGTCAATCGTTTTCTAATGAAAAATTACATAAGGAATGTCTATTTACGTAACTTTATTATTGGTTTTGATTTTTTGACGATTTTTTCAAAATTTCATTCGAAAATTTAGGGGGGTTCTGAACATTCGATTGCGTATAAAAACAATAGGCTTCCAGTGTTTACAGATTGTGATTTTTGTACCAAATTTGGTTCGAATCGGTCCATTCGTTCGTCAGTTATCGTCTCCACAGACCCACTGACACACACACACACACACACACACATACACACACACATACTTTCACACACACACACACACACACACACACACACACACACACAGACATCACTTCAAAAATGTTTGATTCGTGATCAGGGATGCTTGAAACGTGCTCTCCCGTCGAAAACT
This sequence comes from Amaurobius ferox, assembly GCA_951213105.1. NCBI lineage: Eukaryota > Metazoa > Arthropoda > Arachnida > Araneae > Amaurobiidae > Amaurobius > Amaurobius ferox. The sequence goes on along the minus strand of OX578142.1, from coordinate 105,487,735 downwards.
CGCATTCGAATTTTCGACCCCGTCACAATACTTTCCTTATACATTATGTATATAAGGAAAGTAAAAAATTCCTATTGAGAAACATGTTCACTTTTCATATGTAATACCATGCGATAAATTGAGTGACATCATTCTCGTGGATCTAGCTCGTTCCATTCATGAAAAAATATACTTTGAATAATACTTTTGTATTTGAACGCCAATAGTCATTTATCTGCTGTAAGAATAACTTTTTTCTTAGTGCATAACGCTTGGCGAGATTTTGGCGACGAATTTGGCAGAATGTCGCCAACTTGGCGACTTTTTAGAAATGTTGCCAAATTAATGAAAATCTCGCCAAATGGATAAAAATGATGCTAAATCAATGAAAATGACGACTAATTGTCGAAAATTCAATATCTTGGAGAGAATATTAGTATCTTCTATAAGAAAAACCTATTTTTTTACTGTAAAAGTAGTAAATTCATTACATTATATAAGGAAAGTCATGTGTTGCCCACATCAGATTTTTACTTTCCTTATATACATAATGTATAAGGAAAGTATTGTGACGGGGTCGAAAATTCGAATTCGAGTTTTCGACGGGAGAGCACGTTTCAAGCATCCCTGATCACGAATCAAACATTTTTGAAGTGATGTCTGTGTGTGTGTGTGTGTGTGTGTGTGTGTGTGAAAGTATGTGTGTATGTGTGTGTGTCAGTGAGTCTGTGGAGACGATAACTGACGAACGAATGGACCGATTCGAACCAAATTTGGTACAAAAATCACAATCCGTAAACACTGGAAGCCTATTGTTTTTATACGCAATCGAATGTTCAGAACCCCCCTAAATTTTCGAATGAAATTTTGAAAAAATCGTCAAAAAATTAAAACCACTAATAAAGTTACGCAAATAGACATTTCTTATGTAATTTTTCATTAGAAAACGATTGACATAAATTTTAGAACGCTAACGTGAACCGTTCTCGAGATATTGTACATTTTTTAAAAAAATTATCAAAAAGTCATATAAAATAAAAAGAAAAATATTTCCTATTGAGAAACATGTTTACTTTTCATATGTAATACCATGCGATAAATTGAGTGACATCCTTCTCGTGGATCTAGCTCGTTCCATTCTTGAAAAAAGATACATTGAATAATACTTTTGTATTTGAACGCCAATAGTCATTTATCTGCTTTAAGAAAAACTTATTTCTTAGTGCATAACGCTTGGCGAGATTTTGGCGACGAATTTGGCGGAATGTCGCCAACTTGGGGACTTTTTTGAAATGTTACCAAATTAACGAAAATCTCGCCAAATGGATAAATATGACGCTAAATCAATGAAAATGACGACTAATTGTGGAAAATTCAATATCTTGGAAAGAATATTAGTATCTACGACAAGAAAATCCTATTTTTTTACTGTAAAAGTAGTAAATTCATTACATTATATAAGGAAAGTCATGTGTTGCCCACATCAGATTTTTTATAACAGTAAGAAAACAAAATATAAAATTTATACTTAGAGAAGAGATTTCATAAACAAAAGATTTTATGAACGAAAACAAGTCTAAGGTTTTAGCAAACGATAACTGGAAGAAATTCGAAACTGAAAACGTGCTGCATACAATCGAAACCATAAAACAGATTTTACTCGAGAAAGGATCGGGATGAAATGAGTCGTGCTGAAAAGAAAATATCCGAAATTTAAATACCCGAACAATATTTTTAATTTTTCTAGCGCAAACTTTCTGCCCTTGTCTCAAAAATTTCAGTGTGATTCTCATAAAAGCCAACGCATTTTTCTTTCAATCAACCCACGAAGTCCTTGTCTCTGTTCGAGATACATACTGTTATGTTTTGCCTCTTGTGGTGTAACTGGGCTTTTGGCACACAGGAGAAAATAGTGTGCTCTTATCCTCAATATGTAATCTTTGGTCCTAAAGTCCAAAATGTATTCATCGCTATAACGGCCCTTTCTTCTCGGCGCTGTTTTCTTCCAGAGTTTTTTTAATAAAATATTCATGAATATGCACATGATGTAAACAGTTACGACGAACCGAAATTTAGCATATGGCAAAAAGAGAAGTCAATTGTTAAAGGCAAAGTTTCACTTCGACCAGAAATCTGAAGACGTATGTAGAGGGTCCACATAAAAATGAGAAATAGATATAATTGTTTTATAATCATCGGTATGGGTGTTGTCTGGCTAGATGGAGGTTCGCGTTTTGTGATTTCTAAATTTGTAGGATGTAATTTTTGTTGTTTTGCATTTATTATAGGTATAAAAGTGAACTGTATTTTGTCGCTTTCATTGAAACCCCTGAATTTATTCGTCTAGTCTCCGCGTAGTTCCGTAACATTTTACGGGATCCTAAATAGGCACCCACTATTAAATAATACGAACACCGGAACCCAATGTACCATCTCATGAAATAAAAGAAACATGTATAATATGAAATCACATCCAAATGTGTATGTCTCTATAAGCTTAGTCTGAACTTAAAGGACTGAACAAAAATGAATAAAGGCAGGCTTTATAAGTATTGCCAGTACCTTAAATTGTGCTGCACTTCAGGACTTCAATTGCACCAGAGAGGTTTGAATTGCACAGAAAGACTTCCGAGAGTGAGAATTGGCTTCGATAGAGGATGCGTGATCATGGACACCTGATGCCACACGGTGAATTTTGCCCTTAGGTTTTCAAAACAAAATACTCCTAAGCAGTATAGAAATTTTCATTTCTGCAATAAAAACGGCTAATTTAGAAATTTACAATCGTTTATCCTCTAATTTTAATAGGAAAAATCTAAACCTAACTTTTTTCATGAATGTTTTTACTTTACCGACAATAAACTATTCACTTTCAATAAAATATACGCGATTTTATTAAAGAAAATTCGTCATGTACTTTTCCCTTCTTAATCGCATATACACTGCAGAATTTTCTAGTAAATGCAAACATCTTCATAACAGTATCTAATAGCTACTATGAACATGAGAAATAGTGCACATTCACTTAAAATCACTTAAAATGCACTTTAGCAAATAAAATGAATATATTGTTACTCAAGTACTGTATTCTAAATAACTTATTTTCAGTACAAAGGTAAATTTCGATGTTTAATGGGTGTAGTTTCAATTTTTATGTGGCATCATCGTTAATTTACTATTATCCGCTATGTTAAAAATAATGCCCTTTTGTCTTTATGTTTCTGCCCATTTCACTACGTAGGCTGTTTATTTACACTCCTGCCCATGCTCTATAAGTACAGCAGTTTCTAAAAAAGATTACGATTCACCCAGTGGAGTGAGGAGTAGCTTTAATTATCAGAACAGCCTCACCCATAGTGACGTTTACCTGCCTGCTAGCCGGATAAAAGATGTACAATTAATCAACAGCTGGGTTTATGAATTATTTTCTGGAGTAATCTGTGATATTTTAGGTAAGTTCTGAAAAAAAAATGGCAAAACGATGGATGGCAAGAAAATTGCTGTATATCGTAACATAAAAATCGATGAGGTTCAAACGCACGAAGAGTACATCTTATTTTAAAATTCACAACATCCAATAATCTTATGGATTCCATACACAGTGTGTTTGAAACCGAGTTTTTTAATCTTTCCGATGCTTTCAAGACAGAAATTCTGTGATAATATTTCATGCAGCTAAGGAATCGATTCGTGCGAATATCGACCAAACTCGTTGTAAATCGAGCTAAAACATAAAGTAACTAAAAATATAATTTGAGATTTAAAAATATAAAGCCGAGGTACACCTATTTGGGTTCTAATATATCTGTGTGCCAAATTTGGTCGAACGACGCTAAAATTTCCCGCCACAGACTGTACATACAGACAGACATACTTCCTCATTTATTAAGTGAGATTTGGACCCTATTTCCTACAAAACATGAAAAATCAATTACATTTTTATCTATAAGGTTCAAACAGTATCATGCGTCCCAATAGTTTACATTTTTCGTATCGCTCAGTTTTCTGCCACAGAAACACCAAGCATAGATATTATTCACATCAAAATCCTTTGCAGTTTTCACAAGTAAACTTTGCGTTGCATATTCCCTAAATTTAATGAATGAAAATACTCTCTTTCACGAGAATATGTACTTTAGAGTACTAAGGTAGCGAACTTTTAGCGAACGTTCAAAGCAAACTTTCTGACTATTACTTCAACTAAATTTATTAGAGAAAAATAAAATTTCCTAATTTAGATCATTCATCGTACCCATTATTTCTATAACTTATGTAACAAACAAATAATACGTACCTCTTTTGAAACTTGAAAAATACGTAAATAAAGATAGCGCAAACGCAATACTAATCCAATGAATAGAGAAACATGATCCAAACAATTTTGACGTCACTTTCGTTACACACTTCCGTTTCATCCTCGTTGCATTTATCTTATGATTTTCGTCGCACCCAGCGCAGTAAGTTGTTTCGCATCGAAAACATTGTCTAAAGCTTTATTGTTACGTTGGGCTCCTTTTTCGACTACAGAACACATGCTTTTCAATTAGATAGTTTCTATATACATAGTGTAATGTATAAGGAGAGCATTTGAACGGGTCTAAAATTCGATTTCGACGGAAGAGCACGTTTCAAGCATCCCTGAACTGGGATCGAACACTTTTGAAGGTGATGTCTGAGTGTTTGCGAGTCTTGTGGATGCAATATCTGACGAACGAATGGAACGCTAGCACGAATGGAACGCTAGCAAGATTCTATCTTATATTATGTTGCTCAGAAACGCAATTAAATTAAATATGTCTGTTAATTTTAATTATTATTTTTTCGATTTGAATAATAAAAAAATCTGATGTGGGCAACACATGACTTTCCTTATATAATGTAATGAATTTACTACTTTTACAGTAAAAAAATAGGTTTTTCTTATAGTAGATACTAATATTCTTTCCAAGATATTGAATTTTCGACAATTAGTCGTCATTTTCATTGATTTAGCATCATTTTTATCCATTTGGCGAGATTTTCAATAATTTGGCAACATTTCAAAAAAGTCGCCAAGTTGGCGATATTTCGCCAAATTCGTCGCCAAAATCTCGCCAAGCGTTATGCACTAAGAAAAAAATTATTCTTACAGCAGATAAATGACTATTGGCGTTCAAATACAAAAGTATTATTCAAAGTATATTTTTTCATGAATGGAACGAGCTAGATCCACGAGAATGAGGTCACTCAATTTATCGCATGGTATTACATATGAAAAGTGAACATGTTTCTCAATACGAATTTTTTTTTATGTGACTTTTTCATAATTTTTTTGAAAAAAGCACAATATCTCGAGAACAGTTCATGTTAGCGTTCTAAAATTTATGCCAATCGTTTTCTAATGAAAAATTACATAAGAAATGTCTATTTGCGTAACTTTATTAGCGGTTTTGATTTTTTGAAAATTTTTTCAAAATTTCATTCGAAAATTTAGGGGGGTTCTGAACATTCGATTACGTATAAAAACAATAGGCTTCCAGTGTTTACGGATTGTGATTTTTGTACCAAATTTGGTTCGAATCGGTCCATTCGTTCGTCAGTTATCGTCTCCACAGACTCACTGACACACACACATACTTTCACACACACACACACACACATACACACACACAGACATCACTTCAAAAATGTTTGATTCGTGATCAGGGATGCTTGAAACGTGCTCTCCCGTCGAAAACTCGAATTCGAATTTTCGACCCCTTCACAATACTTTCCTTATGCATTATGTATATAAGGAAAGTAAAAATAGATATAAAAATATATTTTAGAAAAGAACGATTTGATTTTTCTTATAACATTTTTGACTGGATAATATCAATTACGGTCTTCAGGTTTAAACGTTATTATTATTGATATTTTCGGGGATTACTGATTCAGAGATTATTGGTATTTTGAAGTTATTATGCAATTGTTTTATTATGACAAAAATGTTTAAACTCATATATTGTGCGCTGTATGAGTAATCTTCTACAAATACACGATACACGGATATATCTTCTAATCTGCGAGAATATAAGTAGTACAGGTATACTGGCTTATTACTTTCCTTTTATACATAATGTATAAGGAAAGTATTGTGACGGGGTCGAAAATTCGAATTCGAGTTTTCGACGGGAGAGCACGTTTCAAGCATCCCTGATCACGAATCAAACATTTTTGAAGTGATGTCTGTGTGTGTGTATGTGTGTGTGTGTGTGTGTGTGTGTGTGTGTGAAAGTATGTGTGTGTGTATGTGTGTGTCAGTGGGCCTGTGGAGACGATAACTGACGAACGAATGGACCGATTCGAACCGAATTTGGTACAAAAATCACAATCTGTAAACACTGGAAGCCTATTGTTTTTATACGCAATCGAATGTTCAGAACCCCCCTAAATTTTCGAATGAAATTTTGAAAAAATCGCCAAAAAATCAAAACCAATAATAAATTTACGTAAATAGACATTTCTTATGTAATTTTTCATTAGAAAACGATTGACATAAATTTTAGAACGCTAACATGAACCGGTCTCGAGAAATTGCACATTTTTCAAAAAAATTATCAAAAAGTCATATAAAATAGAAAAAAAAAATTCCTATTGAGAAACATGTTCACTTTTCATATATAATATCATGCGATAAATTGGGTGACATCATTCTCGCGGATCTAGCTCGTTCCATTCATGAAAAAAGGTACTTTGAGTAATACTTTTGCATTTGAACGCCAATTTATCTGCTGTAAGAATAACTTATTTCTTCGTCCATAACGCTTGGCGAAATTTTGGCGACGAAATTGGCGGAATATCGCCAACTAGGCGACTTTTTGAAATGTTGCCAAATGGATAAAAATGACGCTAAATCAATGAAAATGACGACTAATTGTAGAAAATTCAATATCTAATAAGTTATATAATATATAAATATATAATAATAGCTATATAATATATGTCGAAAATTCAATATCTAATAAGTTATACATATATATATATATATATATATATATATATATATATAACTTATTTCTTCGTCCATAACGCTTGGCGAGATTTTGGCGACGAAATTGGCGGAATGTCGCCAACTTGGCGACTTTTTGAAATGTTGCCAAATTAACGAAAATCTCGCCAAATGGATAAAAATGACGATAAATCAATGAAAATGACGACTAATTGTCGAAAATTCAATATCTTGGAAAGGATGTTAGTATTTACTAGAAGAAAAACCTATTTATTTTACTGTAAAAGTAGTAAATTCATTTCATTATATAAGGAAAGTCATGTGTTGCCCACATCAGATTTTTTGATTCGTGATCAGGGATGCTTGAAACGTGCTCTCCCGTCGAAAACTCGAATTCAAATTTTCGACCCCGTCACAATACTTTCCTTATACATTATGTATATAAGGAAAGTAAAAATGCAGTATAAGATCCACGGCACAATGTTTTTAGCATTGAATTGTACATTTAACGATTTTCCGGATGACAGCATGTAAATCTATTTGGAAAATCCAATTAACTTTATATTTCCCGCAACTCTAAACTGACAATTATCAAAATTGATCGCATTGTCAATAAATAAGAATCTGATGTAGGCAGCACATGACTTTTCTTCTATAATGCAATGAATCTACTTCTTGAACGGTGGAAAAGTGATAACAAGATCCACGGCAAGGTGTTTGGCGCAGTAAATTATACATCCGGATGACAGCATCTAAAACTATTTCGTACCCAATTAACTTATATTTTACGCAACTCTAAATTAACAATTATCAATATCGATAGCATCCTCAATAAGCAATATAGTCCATATATTTAAATATTTTAATAATAAATTCATCAATCAGGCGTCATTTTCATTAACTTGGCGTCATTTTTGCAATTTTGCCGACATTTTTGTCAATGTGGGGCCAAATATCGCCAAGTTGGCGATAATTAGAAGAGCATTTCTTATATAATAAAAGGTATGCCCATCATATGACGGAATTAAAAATTTGCAAAATATTGTACCCTATTTGGCGTCATTTCTATCAATTTGGCAACAGTTTCGTCAATTTGGCAACATTTGAAAGTCGCCAAATGGGCTATATGCCACCAAAATTCGTCGCCAGAATTTTGCCAAGCGTTACAGACGGAGTCTTATGGTAGAATTTTATTATCCTTCCAAAATATTGAATTTTAATCAATTAGTCGTAATTTTCATTGATTTAGCCTCATTCTCATCAATAGGCAACAGTTTCGCCAATTTGGCAACATTTAAAACACTCGCCAAGTTGGCGATATTCCGCCAAATTCGTCGCTAAAATTTCGCCAAGCATTATTTATGGAGAAATAAGTTAGTCTTATAGTAGATAAACGACTAATGGCGTCAAATTACAAAGCAATAACCCAAAGTGCCTTCTCTCGTGAATGGAGCGAGCTAGACCTAAGAGAATGATGATAATAAATTTATTTAATAATATTACATATGAAAAGTGAACAGATTTCACAATAGTTAATGTTTTTACTTTCCTTATATACATAATGTATAAGGAAAGTATTGTGATGGGGTCGAAAATTCGAATTCGAGTTTTTGACGGGAGAGCACGTTTCAGGCATCCCTGAATCAGACGTTTTTGAGGCGATGTCTGTGCGTGTGTCTGTGTGTGTGTAAGTATGTGTCTGTGTGTGTGTGTGTGTGTAAATATGTGTGCGCGTGTGTGTATGTGTGTGTGTGTGTCAGTGAGTCTGTGGAGGCGATATCTCATGAACGAATGAAGCGATTCGAACAACATTTGGTACAGAAATCACAATCAGTGAACACTGGAAGCCTATTGGTTTCACACGCAATCAAACGTTCAGAACTCACCTAAATTTTGAAATGAAATTTTGAAAAACTCATCAAAAAATGAAAACATTCTATAAAGTTACGTAAATAATCATTTCTCATATAATTTTTTATTAGAAAATGATTGACGCACATTTTAGAAAGCTTTTATGAACCGTTCTCGAGATATTGCGCATTTTTCAAATACATGTATCAAAATACCACATAAAATTCATAAAAAGTATTAAGTATTGTGAAATCGGTTCACTTTTCATATGTAATATTATGCGATAAATTTACCATGATCATTTTCGTAGATCTAGCTCATTGCATTCACGAGAGAAGACAGTTTGGGTAATAGTATTCTAATTTGACGCCATTAGTCGTTTATCTACTATAAGAATAACCTATTTCTGCATCCACAATGCTTGGCGAAACTTTGGCGACTAATTTGGCGGAATATCGCCAACTTGGCGAGTTTTTAAATGTTGCTAAATTGACGAAAATATCGTCAAATTGATAAAAATGTCACAAAATTAATAAAAATGGCGCTAAATCAATGAAATAAAAACTAATTGATGATAATTCAATATCTTGGAAAGAATATATGAATCTACTATAAGAGAAGATCTTTGAGTAATAGTTTTGTATTTGGGCCCCATTAGTCATTTATCTACTTTAAGAATAACCTATTTCTCCGACCACAATGCTTGACGAAATTTTGGCGGCGAATTTGGCGGATTACCGCCAACTTATCGAGCTTTTAAATGCTTCCAAATTGATAATAATGACGCCAAATCAATTAAAATGACAACTAATTGATTCACTATTTTGGAAAGAACATAAGAATAGCCGATTTCTGCGCCTGTAACGCTTGACGGAATTCTGGCTACGAATTTTGATAGCATATCGCCAACTTAGCGACTTTTTAAAAAATATTTCGAAATTGGCGGAACTGTTGCTAAATTGATTAAAATATTATCAAATGGATAAAAATGTCGCCAAATTGATAAAAATGACTTCAAATGTGATGCAATGTTCTGCATATTTTTAATTCCGTCATCTGATGGGCATTTCTTTTATTATACAAGAAATGCTATTCTAAATATCGCCAACTTGGCGATATTTAGCCCCACATGGATGAAAATATCGACAAAATTGCAAAAATGGTGATAAGTTAATGAAAATGATGCTAAGTTAATGAAAATGGTGCTTAATTGATGAATTTATTATTAAAATATTTAAATATGTGGACTATATTGCATCGTAAGGATGATATCAATATTGATAATTGTTAATTTAGAGTTGAGGAAAATATAAGTTAATCGAATACGAAATAGTTTTACATATTGCCATCCGGAAAAGCACCAAATGTACAATTTAACGTTATAAACACTGTGCCGTAAATTTTTTCATCACCGTTTCATCGTTAAAGAAGTAAATTCATTGCATTGTATAAGGAAAGTCATGTGCTGCTCACATGAGATTTTTAAAAAATTTATGTGATTTTTGATAAATTTATTTGGAAAATGAGCAATATCTCGAGAACGGTTAATGCTAGATTCCTAAAGTTTATGTCAATCGTTTTCTAATGAAACTTTAAGAAATGATTATTTACATAACTTTATTGAATACTTTAATTTTTTGATGATTATTTTAAAATTTCATTTCAAAATTTACGAGGATTCTGAATATTCGATTGCATGTAAAAACAATTGGCTTCCAGTATTCATTGATCGTGATTTTTGTGCAAAATTTTGTTCAGATCGCCTGATGCGCTCGTGAGATATCGTCTACACAGACTCACTGAAACACACACACACACACACACACACACACACACACACGCACGCGCGCACGCACGCACACATGTTAGCTTGTTCGAATCGAGTTCAGGGATGATTGAAGCATGTTCTCCTGTCAAAAACTCAAATTCGAATTTTTGATCCCGTCACAGCGATTTCTCTATACATCATACTATGTATATATGGTAAGTAATGGAACATACACACATACACACACATCATCTAAAAACGATCGATTCGAGTTCAGGCATGTTTGAAACGTGCTTTTCCGCCGACAACTCGAATTCGAATTTTCTCGACCCTTCACAGTACTTCCTCTTTATATTATACTATGTATATAGGGAAAGTAATAGAAAATGCAACTGATAATTTTTGCTCATCTTGCTTCTTTTTCGAGATAAAATCTCTCAGATAATTTCAATTTGCTGCTAGAGGTGCTGCAAAACTTTCTTAACCGATAGCGCATTGGTAAACCCTACATCTGCAGCTCTATTAGTAAACTCTACACCTTCAGCTCTATTAGTAAACCCTACATCTTCATCTCTATTAGAAAAACCCTACATCTGCAGCTCTATTATTAAACTCTACATCTGCAGCTCTATCAGTAAATTCTACATCTGCAGCTCTATTAGTAAACCTTACATCTGTAGCTCTATTAGTAAACCCTACATCTGCAGCTCTATTAGTAAACTCTACATCTGCAGCTCTATTAGTAAACCTTACATCTGTAGCTCTATTAGTAAACCCTACATCTGCAGCTCTATTAGTAAACCCTACATCTGCAGCTCTATTAGTAATCCCTACTTCCGCATCTCTATTAGTAAACACTACTTTTGCTGTTCAATCGAAAGTTAAAGGGATACATACACAGAAAACTCTGTATACAGTGTATCACAGGAAGAGTAAACAAATCATTTAAACTTGAGTAAATTTCAGCATCAGTTGATTTATCAGTCCACAAAAATTCGTGTCAAAAATTGGAAATCCGCACCATTATATTTACAGGAGGCGCTATATTGTTAGCGAAGCTTTGAACTATTTTTTTATAATCATGGGAAAATTTATATCTTAGGAAATCAAATTATTCAGTGAGAATATCACGCACGTAGTTTCCTGTGCTATCTTTGCAAGGTGCATTATGTTCGCTCTATTCAGTTGACCGGACGTGCTGCTTTTGAAAGAATAAATAACGCGTGTTGTGTTACATGTGGATAGTAAGAAGAGTGAACAATGTGTTTTTGTTTAATTCTTACCGTACAACCAGATAGGAAGATGCAGTTTGGGAAAAAGATACTTTCAAGTACAATAAGAAATTCATGAAGATTCCTTCATATGATGAAAAGTGGTGTACTTCATTATCGACGGAGCTATAAAACATTTTGTACTCTTTTGTACACTTATTTCGTACAGTTGTAGAGTCTTATCTTAATGCAGAGCCCTCTTCGACAATAAGAGCTTGCAATTTAGTCCCAGTAGCTCAGCGGTAGAGAGTCGGATGGCCAGTTCGAAGATCCAGGGTTCGATTCCCGGTTGGGGCAGCAAGGTTCTTTACGATCTGGCGCCCCAACCGGGAATCTAACCCTGGATCTTCGAACTGGCCAGCCGACGCCACTGTTGAGCAACTGGGACGAAATTGCAAGCTCTAATTGTCGAAGTGGATTCTGCACAGTTATAGAAATTTTTGGAAAAGCAGAAAGGGACATCCTTAGAACCGGAAGTGGAAGTCCTTAATGAATCTCCTTAACCCCTTCAAAATTCGATGCTGAATCTATATCAGTCATTATAGTGCAAGATCTAGCTATACCTAATCCTAAGAAATAGATGTTGAAAGGAGAATGTAAATTTTTAAATTGAAAGCGACATCTCTAAAACTAGAAATAGAATTCCTTAGTGGGCCCTTAATCCTCACCAACATTTGATACCGAATCCATATCTGTTATTATCTAAGCTCTATCTGTAGAAGGATTCTGAAATAAAAATATTATACTTTTCAAGGAAAATTTTTTGAAACGGAAGTGAAAATGAACAGTAAATTAAAATCCTTAGTGAATTCCCTACTCTTAAGGAGCTTAATGATGATTCCATATCAGTAATCATCTAAGCTCTATTTATAACCAATCCTGATAACTAAATGTTTCAAGGAAAATTGACACGGAAGTGGGAATTCTTAGTGAACCTCTCCCCACTTAGGGATTTGATTTTGAATCCATATCAATCATTATCTAAGCTCTATTTATAGCCGATCTTCAAAAATAGATTTTAAAGAAAATGCAAATTTTTGGAACGGAAGTGACATATCCGGAAATAGAAATCCTTAGTGAGTCCCTTAATCCCTTTCAAAATTTGATGCTGAACCCATATCAATCATTATCTGAGCTCTATCTATAGCCAATCCTTATAAATAGATGTTTCAAGGACATTTTTTGAATCGGAAGTGGAAAAGGAACCAGAGGTAAGAATTCTTAGTGAACCATCCTACCTCTACCGGAATTCTAAGCTTAATTCATATCAGTTATCATCTAAGCTGACTGTTATTGCACAAAGTGATGTTCTGTATGCAGTTCACTAACGTTATCAAAGAACGTGATAGGAGATTGCTCCTATAATCAGACATACCGTATGCAGAGACATGTGCTTTAATGAGAATCTACTGTTATTTTTGGGCGAAATTTACAGTATTACTTTCATGGAGTATAAATTGAAACATTTTGAAAGTTTTATTATTATTTTCCATACAAGAAACTCTTCTATTGCAACGTTTTACTTTCCCTATAATTCATAATATCTCATATTTCGATGGATGTGCATGTTTAGCATACGAATGCGAAATCGCCCTGCATACAAAATTTTCAGTGCGTGTGTCCACGGCAGTTTTTGAGTAAATCGCGTTTTTAGAGGCCCATCAATTTTGAGAGAGTTGGGATTAGAGGAACGACTAGTTCTGATAAACTAACTATGATAAAATTGTCGTAAAATTAGCCACTTTATATATATTTAATTTTTTTAAATCGAGTAACGTGATTTACAGAACGTTAGTATGCGTCGTTCTTGAAATTTAGCATATTCTTGATAAGGAAAAGAAAATTATAAAAATAAATTTGCTTCCTATGGTCAAATGAGTGGACATTTTGTAAGTACTTTTTACAAACAAATTAAGTAAATCAAATGAATTTGAAGGCGTATTTTAATTAAATTGCTCAAATAGCTTCAGAAAAACGGTAAAATATACACTTCGTAAAAATGCAGTACAAACGAATTAGAAACGGTATCAACCAGAGACGGCATTTCAGCATTCCATTTGGGGGTGCGAGATTTGTAAGAAAATCCACAATATGAAATAAATAAAATGTTTGTTAACAGGGGGGAAGGGGAGAGGGATCACAAAATTGAATTCATGTTGAGAAACATAAATATTGTTAACATAATTTTTGTACATAATTGTGTTAACATAATTGTTGTTAACATATTTTTTCTAAATACAAATATCTATATTTATTTACTTGTTATTGAAGGTTTAAACGCCGGTTCTTAGAGTCTGGATGAAGAGAAAATTTTGTTACAATATCATCATAATCCAGTGGTATATTTTGTTCTATAGCTAGAATAGCTAAAGATGAAAGTCTTTCTTGTACCATTGTACTGCGAAAATAATTTTCCAACCTCCTGAGACACGGAAAAGACCTTTCACAACTGAGCTGATTGGCACAGTCAAAAATAATTTAACTAATAATGTTATGTCAGGAAACACATTTTTTAAATTCCGCTTTTTAAAATAATCCATGCGACTTTTAAAATTGGGATGGTCTATGTTTACATTTTTCACCATTGAATAAAACAGTCGCAATTCACATAGCAATTCCTCTCTCTGGAAGTTATATACTTTGCACATGGTTGAAACTTTTTCTTTTCAGACATCTGATCCGGATAATACTGAACTAAGGGCAAACGAAACGGATATGTTATTTTCATTAAATCTTGTCTCAATTTCATTAGATACTGAATCTATAATTTTATATTGAATATTGATTCTGTGATATGATGTAACATCATCATGGGGATTTTTATCACCTTGGGGATTTTTTTACGTCTTTTCAATTTTGGTCCAGAATAAGAATCTTTTGGTCCAAAATAAGAAAAATTTGGGGGCGCGACCGCGCCCCCTCTATTTGCTGCCCCTGGTATCAACTCAGTGGCGTAACAAGGCGTACTCTCGCTCCATGACCCTACGAAGCTGTATCAACTGATTTCAGGGAAAATAATTAATTGTTTTCATCAGCCTGCGAACAGTGTTTTTTCAATCCGGAGGGGGTACTCCCCCCCCCCCCAGAGACATTTTATATGAACCGAGTTTCTATTTGTGACAGCATATAGATATATTTATATAGCACAAATAGGGAACTTGCCCCCCTGGAGTTTCATTCGCCCTCCCGACCAAAAAGTCTTGAAAGAAACAGTGCCTGCGAAAACGTTATTAATTAACCGAAATTTTTACTTTACGACTATTTCAGCTAAATTTTTTTTGACCATTTGTTTCTGAAAATTATGAAAACATTATGCAAAATAAATTGTCTTATAACATGTTATTAAAATACCTATTTGATATGTTATTCAAAAGCGATCGAGCCGATGAAGCAATGACCGTGGTCTGTCTATTTATAAGTCACTTTTTTGTTTTTGTTAAAATTTTAACATTATTTTACTCGATTATTACATTTTAATATTCATTACTACTAAATGCATCTCAACTAAATTCATTACAACTAAATGCATCTCATAATTAATATCTCTTACAATTTGGCAATTTGTTTTAGCATCCTAACATTTTTAAACCTTGTTCTAGCTGTCTTCTAATTCTTTCTCGCTGGAAATATCAGTGGTTCTAGATCCCTAAATTCCTTTTAAAACAAAGAAATAATTTGGTGCTGCCATCTATTAGAAACGTGCGCAACCAAATGTTAAAATTAACAGGAATGTGGTTCAACTTGACTCATACCAGACCAACTCATACCAGAATTTATTTTTAAGTAGCTTCTTTTTTTGCAAGTTTTACCCAAAAAAAAAAAAAAAAAAAAATGAGAAAAAGCAAAAAAAATTCTTTCAATTGATACCAAACTTGACAATACCTCCCCATCCCCGAGGTGGGATAATGATGTCATGAACACAAGAATTTTATCGTGGCTATTTTTCACTACAATGGGTGAAAATATAAAGTTTTGCGATAATTAAGCCATAAATAACCCCTTTTATGCATGATTTTGCAAAATTATGCCCTATGCTGCCATGTTAACAAAAGTATAAAATTTCGAAGTTCTCACTCGAATTTTAACAAGTTCTATCTAGTTATAGATTTTTTGATAACAAAGCTAAATATAAAGTTTTGTGAAAATCCATTAACATTTGTGGCAGCTATCGTCTTCACAACAAATCAACCACAGACGATAGACAGACATCACACTAAAAATCCTCAAAACGTGTTCAGGAGATTCTAAAACATATACTGACTTAAAAATCTCAAAATCGAAAAATTTCAAGAAAACACTTTCTCTATACTATTATTATGAGAAAGTTAAAATAGGCTATTTTATGATTTTAGTAAAGCAAATAAACGGTGGTATAGGGCATCGAGCCAGTAGTGGATATCATTTTAGCAGTGGAAAACCCGTTCTCTATAAATCCCTCATCATTTCAAAATAAGAGAAAACTTATTTATTATTTTAATTATCAGAACTTATTTATACTGATATGCATATATTATATATTTCTCGGGCTATCAAAAACAGATTAATGAAATATAATTATTTGATATTGATGTTATTAGAACGGCAATTAACTTATTTTTAGATTTTTATAGAAAAAGTGTTCTGTAGATTAAATTTGAAATTAGCTGACGATTACTATAACTCCATAAACTTAGAAATTTCAGTATTTATTCAGTTCTTAATGTTATAAATATGTTTTAAGGATCTTTAAAATGACTTTATTGTTGCATTAAGACCTTAATTTTTCGATGACTAAATCAATCTTTTATTGGTTGCTGCGAATAATTTTTCTTACAATCCATTGCGTCTAGCATTCCTGATTCCATGTCAAGTGCTGCTGTCTTTCGAGAAATTTTGGAAGTATTTCCTATATAATTTAAATAATATTTCATCAGATTACATACGATTTTAATAAATATTTTTGATTTACGAATGCGAAATAAATAAAAAATATATTTTATGTAAAATTATTGAGTAATTTAATTGGGCTGATTGCTATCAGTTTCAAAAGTAATTGAACTAGGGATGTCATCAACCATTTTAGCAATGGGGAATTTTACTGAACTAGGGGGCTCCTCCTCCTGCTCGCTACGGTTTGCTAACCTCCGCAACTCGATTCATGAGTCGGGAGGCTTCGTCTCCTACTTGCTCGCGCTCTCAGAGCTCACTTTACGAGCTATCTGAAGTTAAACTAATATTTAAATTGAAATACGATTTAATTTAGGGCATTCGCCTATCATTTCTTTACAAATGTGCCAAATCTTATTTTTTCCTATGCCATAATTTATGTGGTATGAGACAAAGAAACTCGAGGGACGCCCCGACACAGAAGAATATTTTTTACTTCAGAAGTGCTTAAAAAGTAGAATAGCTCATAAACTAAATCGAACTTTAAACAAGAAAGATCAATCATGCATAAAGCATTGATTATGAACCACTTTCCAACTTTAATGCAATTTTATATAAACATCTCTAAAATGCGATGCATTCCTCGGTAATATTTTAAAAATTATCACAATACTACATTAATTTATTATATTTGAAAACTTGAAGCTTCATCGAAAAAAATGAACTTCATTCAAATGACGGCATTGAAATATAAATTGCCTGGTTTAAACATCTCCAAAATGCGATACATTCCCCAGTAATATTTTTTAAATTATCACAATACTACAATAATTTATTATATTTGAAAACTTCATCAAAAACAAATGAACTTTATTTAAATGACGTCGTCGAAGTATAAATCGCCTCTATACAAAAGCAGCATTTCATTCATAAACTTTTTCCATTCATCACAATACTATAATAATTTATTTTATTTAAAAACTTAAAACCATGGAGGTACAAGTAATTTAACTCTATGCTTAAAACTTCATCGAAAAAATCGTCTGATTGTCTGTGTAAAATCAATGAATGTTTCATTCATATCAGCTATATTGCGGACTCCATGATCTAAATGATTTTGCGTTAAAAAAAATGTAGCAATTCTTATACAACTCATTCTACATCTTTTGGTGTTTACATTATCCATTAGTGAAAATTAGGCTTCGTTGTAGAAATAATCAAAGTTGGATGATCCTTTAAACTCATATATTGTAATTGCGTTGCTTCAGTATGTAGATGCACAGAATTTAAGCAAAAATAAAGCGGTTTTAGGATGGATGCAACACTAAATATCATTTAAAAAGAACTTTAAAAATCACGATTTTGACACAAGATGGATGCCATATTTTATTTTGAAGTGGGTCACGTGATCTCTTCATACAAAGGGTGTAATTATTATTTTAATTTTTACTTAAAAAACTATTATATTTTGCTGAATTTTCTTTTATACATTTTATAGGATAATTTGAATATTTCCTAAAACTTCCGAAGCAATTTGTGAATTTTAAATTCGCTTACAAAATGTTTGAAAAATTAGGTCCCATAGGGTTCAATGTATTTCATTTTTTCAACCCGGGTTCAATCCAAAACTAATTGGGTGATATTTATTTATATTCCCATAGGTCCCACAGACCGTCTGAATAACATACTACAATTTAATTTTGATAAAGTCATTTTTACGGCAGTGATCGTGCTAACGGACATACAGACAGACAAAATGAACAAAGTCATAAATACTTTTCAACTATGTTGTAAAGTGTTAAAAAAGGGCCTCGTCCTGCAAAAATTCAACTATAATATAGGTACATGCCTGCAAAAATGCGCGGTCTTGTTATTGTTAGTCTGTCTAGGACGAGAACTCGCAGCTCAAATATTTTATCTTTGACTTTGACATTAAATGTTTCTTAAACTAAAGTTTCAATCGAAAAACGGTATATTTCAGCGCGTTCCCCAAATCTTTCTATACAAGTGTATCAATTTTATTTAATTTTTATATGGTATAGTTCTTACTGTACGAAGCAGAGAACTTCGAGGAAAGAGAAATTTGACAAACAGCTGTGACGGCTGCGGCGGGTGCTTTTTTTAATATAGAGAGATTGATAAACTCATGTGTTTACGTTTATTTTTATGATACATTAAATCTTATTTCCTGATAGAAAGCAATTAATATCATGACAGTCTGTCTGTTATAAAAGAATGGTAGAGCTTTTGCTTCAAAACTTAATATAAAAATAAATAGTAGCCTTATCTTCTCATTTTTCTTTAAAATTTATAAAGTATTATTAAATTAATAAAGTATTATTATTTGATGTCAAGTTACTTTAAAGAATAATTTACATAACTTATGACAGAAGTTTTTTAACGCAACTATGATAACATTATGCACATTATGCACACACTATGCACATTAAACTTTATAACAAATATACTAATGTGATTTGTGGTTGCGATTAATTCCATTTTTATCAGGGAATTTAGAAAGGACGTTAGAAACTTATACAAATACAGGAATAAAAGAAAATTGAAATAGATTTTCAATGCACATTTCCGTTTTTAAGCCGATTATAAGAAATGAACCAGCTTAACATATATGAAGTAGAACGGTTCTATGTTGTATAATTTAAGCTGGTTTATATCTTAACGCATACAATCTAACAGCAAATCGCTTAATTTATGCGATGTAAATTTAGATCTCATAATATACAGTGTAGCGGTGATAAATCAGCTTAACTTAAAGTATGTGATAAGGTTACAAATCAGTACTTTTAAATAGATATCCTCCAGGAGTTGAAATCTACATTTTATTTTCACGGTGATTTATGTACAAACTCAATAGAAAATATCTGATGTGAGCAGCACATTACTATCTCTACAAATTCAAATTAATTTTATTATTTTTTATTTCGTGATGCATTAAATTGAGTTTAATTGCAGAAAATAACTTGGATACTTTTCTGATATTATATCCAATTTGCATTTTAATTCATGTTTGTTTCATTTGGCAAATTAATACACTTAAAAGTTAAGCTCTTCAAAATTCCAAAAAACTAAAATATCTCGAGAACGGTTCACGAGAGTCATAGGATCTCGAGAGTCACAAGATCTCGAGAGTCATAGGATATCGAGATATGAGTCATAGGATCTCAGATCATATGTAGAGAGTCATAGGATCATTTTTATTCGCTGTGCTGTCAAAAATTAAGCGCAGAAGAACTGCTTAATGAATATATTTAAGCAATTTTAGTCATTTATTTCGCATTTCACGATCTTTGATTTCTTTAATTTCTTTGATTTCTTCGATCTTTGATTCTTGATTTCTTATAATTTTTAATTAATATTTCAATCTTAATCACTGGTTTTGCTTGTAAACAGGGTTCATGGCATTCATAGTAAATAACTATTGCCATAATCCGATATAAGCATATGTTTGGGCTAATTTGGGTTAGATGCTCAGTCCTGAAGAATAATCTAATCTGAATTAATTCAGGCCTAGTGCTGTCCCATCTTTTTCCTTGGTGGCCTGCACACACACACACACACACACACACACACACACACACACACACACACACATATATATATATATATATATACATAAATATATTTTCAAAAAGAAAAGAGGTATGTATGGAAACAATATACCAAAAGATGCCCGGGGGGAGTTGTGACCCCCTCACCCCGGTTAAGCATGCTTTGCGTCGCGACAACACTCCCGGAGAGCCGGTATATTGCAAAAAAGAATACGAATGTATCAAATTGTAAGATGTAAATAGACAACATACACAAACAAATATAAGATATAATTGTCGAGATCCAGCCCTATCAAAATTCATCAACAGTAAATGTTTGAAATATATTTAAAAAGTGTTTGAATAAAGTTTGAAACATGTTCACAAGTATAAATTATCAAAATTACTTAGCTTCTACTTAAAGAAGACTTTAAATATTGACACATAATAGAACAATAATAACAAAGTCTATTTCTAAAACCATATACCTGATTGACAATCAACAGCATATTACATGCAGATGTACATCAATATTGTTTCATACAAGACGATGCAAACTTCCATAACGTAATATACAATAGACCCTATTCAAGAGGTCCCGTATCAGTTATCACACGCTTTACCTGTGACAATCCAGTATGTATATTGCCATCAGTTTTATTTAAATATAAACGGTAACTATCGGTTACAGTTATTTTATAAAATTTGTAGATAATGTCACTTAAAAAATACTTGGGAAAACCCTGTGAGATGGTGTTTTGTAGGAAACGATAATCGCATAAATATCGATCTTCCATTTTACTGTTTATTCTTTGACTACGTATTAATTGTCCCAGTATAATATTTCTAAAAACATTTTTGTGCATACATGAGTTCCAGTTTATGATATAATTGATTTTGAAGTGGAAGTCGTTGCGTTTATCGTACAAACAGAAACCAGTAGAACCACCTGGTTGCTTGTATATCGTTATATCTAGAAAATTTAGACTTTTGTTGACATTATATGGAGTTTCAGTAAGTTTTAAATGTTGTGGATAGAAAGTAAAATCCATCTGATATGCTTCACATGGATACGCTACCAAAATGTCATCAACGTAGCGAATGAACAGAATTTCGTTTAATATATGTGTTCCATCTTCATATTTATTCAGATATATATCAGCAAGTATTGATGAACAACCACCCCCCATGGGTATACCATGTAATTGTTTAAAATAAGATGTGCCATCAAACAGTACAGTTTCGAATAAAACCATTTCCACCAATGTTTTAAATTTATATTTGTCAATAATCGACTGCAGATTGTATTTTTCGTATATCTCCATGACAATAACGTATAAGTCCTTGATGTTTATATTTGAAAACAAATCATTAAAATCGAAACTTTTAAAATACAAATTTTCATTAATTACATTTATTTTTTTAATAGCTTCTATACTATTACTAATAAAATATGCACCTTTATTTTTAATCTTAATCATTACTATTTTTAAAATAGATAAGAGTTTTTTGTTAGCTGTTGTCAAATATGATTGAAAACCATTTGTAATGGGACGAAATTTAACAGGATCTTTATGAAGTTTAGGTATTAAAGTAATATACGGAAAACGGATTTGCCCCATCCTGTATCCTAATTTAATGTATTTCGATTTAATGCGATTCTCAATTTCTGACTTAGATTGCTGTAAAGGTAGGTATACGCATGGATCGTGATAACTTTTGTATAATAACTGTTTATAAAGTAAAACACAAGTAAATGCATAATTTGTCGTTACCTTGTCGACGTAAGTTATTACAAATTTTTTGTGTAAAGATGACAATGCTTCTTTGCTATATCTATGTATTATAGTAGGGGTTACAGCATTATGATATTTTGACTTAAATGCCTTCCGAATAGCACAACTCCATTCTTCGAAGG